>JAEHOC010000011.1:0-1200000 GCA_016834605.1 Chlamydomonas incerta
GTGTGTGTGTGTGTGTGTGTGTGTGTGGGGCGTGTCGGGGTGGGGATTGCAGGGATGGTTGGAAAAGCGGTACAGCAGGCACATAGCCCAGGGAAGGGGAAGGAGTCGGCGGGCATGCAGTAGTCGGCCTGCACAGGCAGTGCTCGCCGCCGCCGCACCGAAGGCCTCACGCAAAAACCCGACGGTGTCGCGCGTCCCCCCCTCCCTCCTTGCGCTGACGAACACAGAAAAGAAACCAACGTACCGCCCCGCCACAAGCAGACCGCGCGTGCCCCTGCCCCACCCCCACACCTCTACCCCCGCGCCCCACCCAGCCCCAGCCCCAGCCCCAGCGCACGCACTTGTCGGTGATGGCGTCGGGCACGGTCGCGTACGCCAGCGCCTTGCCCTTCTCGCCGTCCACGCTCACAAACAGCGACGACAGGCCGGGGTGCTTGGCGGCGATGGCGGCGCACGCCTCGCCCGTGGCCTTCTGGTCCAGGCCCACATCCAGGCTGGGGGGCGGGTGGGAGAGGTGGGGGAGGGGTGAGAGGGGTTGCGGGGGATTGGACATCGGGGTGTCCACAGCGCCACGCTGCAAACGGCCCGTGGCCCTGTATCTTCAGTCCTGTCCTATACCCCGCTCTGCCACCTTGACCCCAACGCACACGCCCGCCCCCTCCACCCCTTTGGCGCCTCGGCCCAACCCCCGCCCCGCCACGCCCGCCACCAGCCCCCGGCGCCACCACCGCCACCCACCGCGCCACCACGAACGCCTTGCCGGCCGCCGCCGCCGCGTCCGCCGCCGCCACGGCCTTCTCGGTCGCCAGCGCCTTGTTGGCGGCGGCGGCGGCCTTCTGGAAGTCCACGATGCGGCGGCCCAGCGTGGCCA
The DNA here is from genome assembly GCA_016834605.1 of Chlamydomonas incerta. NCBI lineage: Eukaryota > Viridiplantae > Chlorophyta > Chlorophyceae > Chlamydomonadales > Chlamydomonadaceae > Chlamydomonas > Chlamydomonas incerta. The sequence continues at coordinate 872 of JAEHOC010000011.1, forward strand.
GCTCGTCGCGCAGCGCGGCCTTGTCGGGCGCGGGGATGACGGCGGCGTCCACGGCCTGCGTTTGGTGTGTGTGTGTGTGTGTGTGTGTGTGGGTGTGTGGGTGCGTGTGTGTGTGTGTGTGTGTGTGTGTGGGTGCGCGTGTGTGTGTGTGTGTGGGTGCGTGGATGGGTGCGTGGCGCACGGCGCAGCGAGTGGCCGGCGTGAGGAGGTGCACGCAGCAATGACATCAACCACAACCACAAAACGAACGCGCACACGCAAGCACACGAGCGCGCACCACACGCACGAGCGCGCGCACCTCCTTGAAGGCCTTGGTGGCCTTCTCCAGCTCCGCGTCCGGCAGCGCCGCCACCGCCGCCAGCTCCTGGCGCAGGCGGGCGGCCTCGGCGATGGCCTTGGCGGCCTCGCCGCGCGTCACCGCCACGATGCGGCGCACGCCCTTGGCGATGCCCTCCTCGCTCAACAGCGCAAACGCCTCGGCCTGGGGGCAGGGGTTGGGTGGGTGAGGGCAGCGGGGGCAGCGATTATGAAGTGGTGGTTGCAAGGGCAGAACACACTAACTCCTGTCTTGTGAAGGCCCCCCGACCCCTCGCGCCCCCGCCAACGTTACCACAAAAACGTCGATGGACAGCTGTTCCTACTCTTCCACCCCACCTCGCCGTACCGCCCGCCACCCCGCCCCACCGCCCCGCCACCGCCGCCGCCTCACCTCCTGCGTGTTGGACAGGTGCGTGCCGCCGCAGAACTCCACCGAGTAGGCGGCGTTGGACTCGGCCTTGGGGTCGGCCAGCAGGTCCGCCACGGAGCGGCCGATGGACACCACGCGCACCGGGTCGGGGTACACCTCGCCGAACACGGCGCTGTGCGGGGTGGGGGTGGGGGGTGGGGTGGAGGGGGTGGAGGTGGGCGTGTGTGGAGGGGTGGAGGGGGTGGGAGGGTGGAGAGGGTGGAGGGGTGGAGACGGAGTGCAAGGATGGATAGAGAAGCATACGGTAGAAGAGTGGGTTTGGAGGTTTGAAGGTGGAGCAAGGTGGAGAGGTTTGGGCTCCATGCATGATTAAGGGCGTGGGGACGAGGGGGGTTGGCAAGGATGGTAAGAGGAGTGGAGCAAGATAGTGGAGCACGTCTGGAGGTGTGGCAAGGTGGAGAGGTTGGGGTGGGGCTGGGGGGCTGGGGAGGTGGAGAGGCCGGCGGGTACGCATGCCGGGTGCGGACGTGAAGAGGTGGGTAGGGGGATTCGTGGGCGGGGGGGGGGGGGAGCGGGGGCCGGCACGCGCCACTTCGTCTCCCATGCACCGCACATGGGACAAGCGCACCTAGGTGTGCAGCTGTGCAGCGGCGTGCCACTGCGGGTGCCGTACGGCGGCGGCGGCGGCCTACTCGTACGCATGCGCGTACGCGCGCTGCTATGCACATCATGTCGATCTCGATCGGCACGCGCGGCACACACATTTTCAGCTACAGAGGCACCTTTGTAACCGCAGCCGCACCCTACCTTCCTACCGGCTCCCGAGTTACTTTGCGAATGAAGTACGGACCGATTCGTCTCTCGCGGCGCGCCGACTCGAGCTCATAACAATTATATATGGGACTACATGACACGCACGTTTTGTTGTACACAAACGGCACCTGAATGGTGTGGTTCCTATCCCTCAAAACCGGATGCCACGAAACGACTGTAACCCGACTGGGAAGTTGCGTCACTGGGCGTAACCGCCGACCCGAGCCATGTACGGAACGATGTCGGGCCCCCACCGATTGGCCTTCAGACTACAAGAAACCCTGGTGGAGGTGTTTAGAGGTGTATCGCGATGACCCCCGTGGCATTACGGCACCAGCCCAGCCCAGCGCGGCTGGCTGCCCACCGGCACCTGCCCTTGCCGCGCCTGCCCCTCTCGCTCTCCCCCCCCTTACCACGCGCGCCCTTCGTCCCCCCCCCCCCCACCCCCCCGATGGTATTCACAACCCCCCCCCCCCCCCCACCCGCCACCCGCCCCGCCCCGCAGCCCCCCCCCCCCCGCCCCCCAGGCACGCACCGCAGGCCGTGGATGGACTTGGCCTGGCCCAGCGCCACCTCGGTGCCGAACACAGGCATGGCGGCGGCCACGGCGTCGCGGCAGATCTTCTCGACCGCCGCCAGCTGCGCCGCCTCCACGGGGCCGGCGTTGGAGAAATCGAAGCGCAGCTTGTCGGGCAGCACGATGGAGCCCTTCTGGTCCACGTGGTCGCCCAGCACCGACCTGGGGGGGGGGGTTGTTGCAAAGATGGGGGGGCGTGTGTGCGTGGTGGAGGGGGTTACACTCATCATTGGTTAAGGCGCGGGGATGGGGTTTGCAAGGATGGCTGGGAAAGCGGCACAGCAGGCAATTGGGCAGCCGCCCCCGCCCGGCTGCCAGCACCCCGGTGCTTGGGCTGCCTGCCCCCGCCCCCGCCATCCCGCCGCCGCCCCCGCCACCCACTTGAGCGCATAGTTGAGCACGTGCGTGAAGGTGTGGTTGGGCTTGATGAGGCCGCGGCGGGCGTAGTCCACGCACACCGTCACCGCCTCGCCCACCGCCACCTCGGCGCCGTCCGCCACCTCGCCCACGTGCAGCACGTAGCCGGCGGCCACCTGCATGTGCGGCGCGGGTGCGGGTGCGGCGAGGTGTGTGGGGGCAACAAGGGGCGACAAGGGGCAACCACCGGTGCCCCTGTGCCCCACCCCTAACAACCCAACCCACATCCACCCACACACCCACATCCACCCCTGTGCCCCACCCCTAACAACCCCACCCACATCCACCCACACACGCACATGCAACCCCCCCCCCCCCCCGCACATGCAACCCCCTCTGCCCCACCTGGCAGTCGCCCACGGTCACGGAGGCGCCGCCCGCGGTGCGGATGGCACCCAGGTCGCCGATCTGCGCGCGCGTGTGGTGTGAGATGCGGGCGTGTGAGTTGCCTGGCGTGTGTGAGGCGCGGGTGCGTGAAGCGCGGGTGGGAGTTGTATGTCGGGTGCATTGGGTTATGCGGCGTACACACTTGGAGCGGCCAGCCCGTGTGCACTTGACCACACGCCCCCTGCTCGCCACCGCCCGCCCCCCCTTGCTTCCGTTCAGCTTGGGCTGGTAACCACATCCCACCCACCCACCCACCCACCCACCACCCACCCACCCACCCACCCACCCACCCACCCACCCACCCACCCACCCACCCACCCACCCACCCACCCACCCACCCACCCACCCACCCACCCACCCACCCACCCACCCACCCACCCACCCACCCACCCCAGCCCGCCCCACACGCCACGCACCTGGCCGCCGCTCTCGGCGTAGAAGGAGGTGGTGTCCAGCACCAGCCCCACCAGGCCGCCCTCCGCGTCCTTGGAGCTGGCCGCGAAGCCGCCGGCGGTCAGGATGGCCAGCACCTTGGCGCCCACGTCCGCAGAGCCGTACTTGGGCGCGTCGTTCTGAAGGGCGGGCGGGGCGGGACCGGGTCGGGTTAGGGTGGGTTAGGGCGGGTTACGTTGGGCCGAGCCGGACTGGTCAGGCTCGTGCTACGGCATAGAGAGGGACCTGTCACCCCGTGGCCTTTCATGCGCACATGCCTCCCCCCTCTCCTGCCGCCTCCTGCCGCCTCCTGCCGCCTCCTGCCGCCTCCTGCCGCCTCCTGCCGCCTCCTGTCGCCGCCTCCTGCCGCCTGCTGTCGCCGCCACCTCGTCTACCCCCTCACCGTGAGCGGGATGTTGTTGGCCTGCAGCCAGCCGGTGGCCTCCGCCTCGAACTTGAGGCCGCCGCCCGCAGACTTCTTGCCGCTCTGGAGTGGCGGGCAGGGCAGGGCAGGGTGTTGGCGCATGGGTGCGGGTGCGGGTGTGAGTGCCGGTGTCAGACGGGGGTTACAGCGCCTGCTCAGCGCGCCTCACGCTCAGATTGGGCTGCCCTCCCCGCCCCCGCCCTCCCGCCCCTAGCCCCCCCGCCCCCCCCCCCCAAACCCGCACACACACACGCCCCCACCCACCTGGCGCGACTTCTCGCGCGCCTCCGCCATGGCCGCCTCGTAGCCCGCCATGTCCACGGCCATGCCGCGCTCCTCCGCCATGAGCTGCGTGAGGTCCACCGGGAAGCCGAACGTGTCCCACAGCACAAACGCCTCGGGGCCCGGGATCTTGCCGTCGGTGGCGCCCGCCGCCGCCTTCTTGAAGCGCTCAATGCCTGCGCGCGCGCGTGTGTGTGTGGGGGGGGGGGGGGAATGGCGTGACGTGGGGTAGTTCATTCCAGAACCCAAAGCACCCGACCGAGTGAACCCAAACGAACCGGTCCCACCCAGAGCACGGAGGCGGTACGGGAGTGCAGGAGGGGAAACCTGCATGGGAGCCAGCTGCCGTCCAGCGCCTCACATGACCCCCCTCCATCCATCCCACGCGCGCTCCCTCCCTCTCCCTCCCGCCGCGCCCAAAGCCCTCCCCTCACCCCACCCCACCCCACCCCACCCTCACCCCAATCCCACCACCCATGCCCCCCAACCCCCACCCCACAGCCGCCACCCACCCTTGATGAGCGTGCGGCTGAAGGCGGCCTCCTCCTCGCGCAGCACGCCGAAGATGGTGTCGCGCTGCTTGACCAGCTCGGGGAAGAAGCCGCCGAAGTGCGCCACCACGACGTCCACCAGGCCCGCGAAGAAGCCCTCCTTGGCGCCCAGCTTCTCGCGGCCGTAGCGCACGGCGCTGCAGGCGGTTTTGTTTGGCGCACAGAAGGTTTAGGTTCATCTAGCTAGTTTGGTTCTGGATTGGGCTCACAGCCGTCACATGGACGGCTACGCCCGCCCCCCCACCAGCCCTGCCCCCCTCCATCCACCCCCTGCAGCCCAGCCAGCCACCCCCCGGCCGCACCGGCGCAGGATGCGGCGCAGCACGTAGTCGCGGCCCTCGTTGCCGGGGCGCGCGCCGTCGGCGATGGAGAAGGACAGGGTGCGGATGTGGTCGGCCACCACGCGGTAGGCCATGTCCACGCCGTCGGTGTCGTCCTTGCCGATCTGGAGGGGGTGGCGGGTGGGGTGGGGGCGGGTTTGGGCGTGTATGTGGGCGCGTGTGTGTGAAGGCGCGTGTGGGCGCGCGCGAGTCGTGGATACAGTGTGCGGCGTATGTGTGGGGCGTCTCCGGCCCCCGGGACCGGCGCGCCCCCACCCGCCTCCACCAAAACACCTCCACCTCCACCTCTGCCCCCACCAAATGCACCTCACCACCTCCTCCTCCAAAACACTACCCCAATCTCGAGCACCGCCACCCCGCCACCCGCCACCCCCCACCTTGTCGGTGTAGTCGCGCGCGCCGGTGACGGCCTGGATGGCGTCGAAGATGGGGCCGAACAGGTCGGTGGCGTAGTTGGACATCTTGCCCTGTGTGCACGTGGCGGAGGCGGGGAGAGGGGAGGGGAGTGGTTTTACACTAATCATTAGTTACGGGGACGGGGAAAGGTGCAGGGTTAGAAAGGTGTAGCGCCACACAGTGCCCCACACCCCCGCACACCGGTCACTGGCGTACGTCTTCGTATGTTAGTAACAGCGACGCATTGCTGGGCGGGCTCAGCTCCGTGTGTTTCTCCAACACACGCCCCCCCACCCCCCTTTTCCAAGCATCCTTGCAAACCCCCCCCCCCCCGCCCAAACACGCACACGCCCCCCCCCCCCGCACCTGCAGCACCGAGGTGATGCGCTCCAGGCCCATGCCCGTGTCCACGTGCTTGGCGGGCAGCGACTTGAGGCTGCCGTCCGGCTCGCGGTTGAACTGGATGAACACGTTGTTCCAGATCTCCAGCACGTTGGGGTCGTCCGCGTTCACCAGCGCCGCGGCGTCGCGGCCGCCGATGCTGCGCGGGGCGGGGCGGGGCGGGCAGGGTGTGGGTGGAGGCGGTTTAGTCAGATCAGTGGGGTTGGGTGCGCGGGCTTGCGCCAGCTCTGATTGCGCCTGCCTCCCCTCCCCTCCCCTCCCCTCCCCTCCCCTCCCCTCCCCTCCCCTCCCCCGCCACTACACTTCTATGTACCATCTTTGCAACCCCCCCCCTCACCGGTCGAAGTGGATCTCGGTGCAGGGGCCGCAGGGGCCCTGGTCGCCCATCTCCCAGAAGTTCTCCTTGTTGCCGTACGGCAGCACGCGGCTCTCGGGCAGGAAGCGCAGCCAGATCTCGCGCGCCTCGTCGTCGGCGGGCAGGCCCTGCGCGTGAGCGTGCGGCGGAGTGCATGGGAGCGAGTGTGGGTTCGGGGGGTGCCCAGGAAAGGAAATCACTCCAGCATCGAAGCCCTCGCCGCGGCTACCACACGCACGCACGCACCCCCCCCCCCGTGGACCAGTGCGGGCGTGCATGTGTGCATGTGTTTCCAGGGGGCGCCATGACTCCTTCGCCCCGCCCCGCCCCACCCCGCCCCGCCCCCCAGCACACACGCACCCCCCCAGGTCCCGCCCAGTGCATCCTGTACCGCTTTCCCAACCATCCCTGCACCCCCCCCGCCCCCCACGCACGCACCATGGCGGGGTCGCCGCGGAAGTAGGTGGCGTACAGGCGGTCGCCCGGCAGCTTGTACACCTGTGGGCGTGTGGGGTGGGGTGAGTGTGGGGTTGCAAAGATGGTACATAGAAGCGTAGTGGCGTAGACAGCAGGCGTGGAGGCGTTCGTACCGAGCGTGGGGGTGGTGTGTGTGTTTGGGGATGTGTTGGGTGTGTTGCGTGTGTTGCGCGCAACAGGGGGTTCCAGGCAACACATGCGGGTAAGTGTGTGAAGTAGGTGACAACTGGGGCAACATCGACAAACGCGGAGCTCAGTTACACGCTGTACGTAACTGCGCGCGCGTGTCTGGCGGCTTTGTTCCGTTTGGTTTGTGCTTAAAACGCCCACACACATGCCTGCACGCACCTTAGTGAGCAGCTCCCAGGCCCAGGAGATGGCCTCCTCCTTGAAGTAGTCGCCGAAGGACCAGTTGCCCAGCATCTCAAAGAAGGTGTGGTGGTACACGTCCTTGCCCACGTCGTCCAGGTCGTTGTGCTTGCCGCCTGCGCGGTTGGTGTGGAGTGCGAGTCCGGGGCGTCATTCGAGCCTCCGGGCGACACCTGGTCGAACTGACCTCTCCCCCCTCCCCCCCTCTGTCCACCCATCCTTACAACCCCACCTACACCTGCGCCTGCCCATCCACAAACCGCCACCTCCACCCAAGCCGCCCCACGCCATTACTGCAGGTACTCGGTCTGCTTAGGCCTGGTTTAGCTTGGGCTAGCATTCACAGCCCCTCTCGCGTCCCTCCCAGCCCTCCAGGCACGCCACAACCCCCACCCCACCCCACCCACACCCATACCTCGCCCCGCCCCCACCCCACCCCACCCACGCACGCACCGGCGCGGATGCACTTCTGGCTGTTGCAGGCGCGCTTCATCTTGCCCATGTCCGAGGCGGGGTCCACCGTGCCCAGGAACACGGGCTTGAACTGCAGGGGCGGGGTGGGGTTGCAAAGATGGTACATAGAAGTGGGGTGGGTTGGGTGGGTTGCAAGGATGTAGGAAAAGCGGCACGGGTGGGTGGCGAGAGGGTGGAGGGTGCATGGGCGGTTCGCAAAAGCGGTGCAGGATGCACTGAAGATGTGGGGGCCGTGCATTCACGCCCACCCACCCCAACCCACGACCCCAACCACCCCCAACGGCAATGTTTGATTTGGGAATTGGATAAGACTGCCCCCCCACACACACACGCACACGCACACGCAACTGCACACGCACACGCACCTGGTTCATGCCGGCGTTGGTGAACAGCAGGGTGGGGTCGTTGTGCGGCACCACGCTGGAGGAGGCCCAGTAGGTGTGCGCCTTGGTCTCGAAGAACTCGTTGAAGGCGGCGCGCGTGCGCGCGCCCGACCAGGGCTGCGTCAGCACACCCGCGAACGGCTCCAGCGGCGAGGCGCCGCCGGGCGCCAGCGCCGCGGCGGGCGGGGCCACGGGCGTGCCGTGCAGCGCGGCCTGCACCGCGGGGCTGCCGTACACCGCGGCCAGCAGCGCCGAGGCCTTGGGGAACTCGCCGCGCAGCCTGGCGGGTTGGGGTGTTCAAGAAGGGTTGGAAGATGAAGATACGTGGGTGGTGGTGTGGAGACTGCTAGGGCTAGGGGTTGTCGGCAGGTGAGGGATTGGCATCGGCATGGGGCGGGGGCAGGGGCGCGGGCAGGGAGTCGGCACGCACGGGTGTGCGGTGCTGCAGACCCTGGCGCGGCGTGGCGGCCGGCCCCCGCCTGCCGGCCCCGAGCCCATTTCCGGCCCCCTCTCCCTCCCTCTGTGGGGTGTTGGATTCGGCTGGGATCCACGACCGCCGTCCCTCTCCAGCGCCCCCCGCCCCTTGTGGCGCCGCCTGTGCGCTATGCCCTGGCTCGGCCGCACGGCGCGGCCTGCGTGCCGCTGACGGGCCCACGTCGGCCTCGCCGCACCGTGCCGCAGTGCGTCGCAGTGCGTCGCGCCCCATCCCCATGCCATTGCGTGCCTACCAGTGCGCACACACCTCGTGCCGACTCCGTTCCCCCAAACCTGACTACGCATCACCTGCGCAACCCCTGGCGCTTCAACCCTTCCACTCTGCTGTGGCCTCCAGCTCCGACCCTTCCAGTCAGAGCGGCGGTGTCCCACGTTCTGCTTTGTCGCGTCCAGAACACCGCCTCCCCGCACAACCCCTCCTCTAATCCCTGAACCCCGCCCCTGCCTCCGCCTCACTGTGCCGCCCCGTCCACGCCCGTTCGCGCCCCCCTCCCTCTCGCGCGCGCGTGTGAAACCCTTCCACCGGCCCTCGTTACGCCAGTCCTCCCCCCGCCCGGCCCCACCCTCCCCCCGCCACCTCCCTCCCCCCCGCCTTCCCAACCATCCTTGCAACCCCAACCCGACCCTCAACCCCTGACATTTCCTTGTGGGATTGGTTCACAGTTAACCCCCGCCCCCACCCCCACGCACACGCATTGGTTTGGTTTGGTTGGATTTAGCTTGGATGGTGTTCACAACCCCCAACCCCAACCCCAACCCCAAACCTCCACACACCCCACCCCCTCATCCTCCAGTCCACACGCGCCCGCTCTCACTTGTCGTCGAACACGGTGAGGTAGAAGGGGAACAGCGACATCGCCACCGCCGCGTCCGCGCCCGCGCCCGCGCCCAGAGTGGCGAAGCCGCTGCCCGCCGCCGCCGCCTCCAGGGCCGCCAGGTGGGTGCGGAAGCCGCTGGAGGCCGCGGCCGCCTTGGCGGCGTCCGCCGGCGCCGTGCCCAGCAGCCCGTCGATCCAGCCGGGCAGGAAGCAGTCGCAGCCGGCGGCCCAGTCGGCCCACTTGGCGGCGGCGGCGCTGGGGCCCAGCAGCGCCTTCAGCGCGGGGCCGGCGGCGGTGAGGCCGGCGCCGGCGGGCGTGACCAGCAGCGGGAAGGCGCCGTCGGGCGACAGGCGCAGGTAGTTGGGCGTGGCGTTGGTAAGGCCCTCGGTGAAGGGCGCCACGTCCAGCTCCACGCCAGCCACCGCGGCAACCACCTGCGTCCGTCAGGGGGGCCGTGCGGAGCGGCGTGAGGAGGAGGCCGTGCGCGGGTGGTGACTGGCCGGAGGAGAGCAGAAGTGCCGTCCGGCCATTGTCCCTGCCGGCTTTGGTTTTGGGTCGAATCGCCCTTCCCTCCGCTAGCGCTGCTCGTGTCATTGTTTGGTTGCTGGAACTGGCTCATGCCGATGACACGCTGCCGCGCCCCGGCCCCTCCCACAACGCCCCTGCTTGGAGCGGTAGCCCCCGCGCTGCAACGCGCACCTGCAGGCGCAGCGCCTTCACGCCCACGCCATAGAGACGCGGCTTAGTGTCCGACATTTTGGCCGGCTTATGTCACCACCTGTGAGCTCCTGCAGAGGGGACGCCGCGGTGGGGAGGCGGGTCAGGACTTCCCGGGTGGGGGCGCGCAGGCCGCAACGACGACGCGGGGTGGGGTTGGTGGTGGAAGCTGGGCGCAACGAGCGAAGGCTCCTTTTCTTTGCGCGCTGGCCGCGCTGCAATGGCCGGTTGCTATGCGGCATAGCGACACTGCCGCTACTGACACCCGCGCCGGCTCCTGAAGCGCGCTCCCGCCAGAGAACGTAGGGAATGTGGTGCGTGCGCAGGCCTCCGCCAAACGTGAGAGGCGCTCCGAGCACGCTCCTGGCCAATCAAGCCGCGCCCAAATCCGATCTAGCAACATCGCTGCTCCTGTGCGCCCACGGCTGGTCCGCAGGCTTGAGCGACTCGCGTGCAAACGTGGCGAAGGGGCCAATTGCGCGCTGCCCGCCCCGCCCCAAACTACCGCTCTGTCAAATTGTTATGTCATACGCAGAGAGGATCACGGGTGTCCCACCTGAATCCGCTTAAAGGTCAGGAGTGTTGTGATCGCCGCCGACTAGGTTCCTAGAGGAATCCCTAGTTCCCGTTGGTTGCACACAGCTAACGCGTGTGCGTAAGAAGATTCGACCTGAGACCCGCACAAGCTTCGTGCACTCGCTGAACCGGCCGCGATGGGGCCGCGCGATTGTGCAACTAAAAACCCAATACCCGGGCTCGCCCCTGTCGATTGTTTTCTCCCCACCGATACCCGCACTTCGTTGCTTACACAAAAATGCTGAAGACAGCTGGCAGCGCGCTTGTTTCCTCCGCGCAGGCGGCTGCGTCCATGACTCGGGGCTTTGCTTCCAAGTCATTCGAGGCGACCCTCTTCCCCGGCGACGGCATTGGCCCGGAGATTGCGGCATCTGTGCGCGAGATCTTTGTTGCAGCTCGCATCCCCGTCGTCTGGGATGAGCAGCACATCGGCAAGACTCCCGACCCCCGGACGAACTCGATGGTCACGCGGGAGAACCTTGACTCCGTGCTGGTGAGGCCGCAGTCGTCGTCGACATGACCTATGTCACGTGTGAAGACAATTGCAATTCAATTCGCGTTCGCAGAAGCACAAGATTGGGCTGAAGGGCCCGATGGCGACGCCAATCGGCAAGGGCTTCCGGTCGCTTAACCTGACGCTGCGCAAGGAGCTGGACCTGTACGCCAACGTGCGTCCTTGCTTTAACATTCCGGGCTACAAGACCCGTTACGACGGCATTAACCTGGTCACCGTGCGCGAGAACACGGAGGGCGAGTACTCGGGTCTGGAGCACGAGGTGGTGCCCGGCGTCGTGGAGTCGCTGAAGGTGCGCACATGTTGGCGTAGGGGGCATGCTACTTGATACTGCCAGCGGCAACCCAAAGGGCGCGTTTGACTAAGAACAGTCTGATGGTCATTCACACGTGCACGCAATTCAGCCCACGCCAGCGAGCGAGGGCGTTGCTGCGTTGGCCCATGGCGTCAAAAGGGGTTGGGGTTGCTATCGAAGGGATGACCCCACCATTTAGGGCGCGGTTATCTGGTTGGCAGCCGTGGCGCAACACCCCTCGCGCCGCCTGCTGCGCCTCCCGCGGTCACCCATACCCTCGCCTGCCGCGCGCTGCCGCTGCCACGGCCGCGGCCATAACAGATCATCACCCGCAAGGCCAGCTCGCGCATTGCCGAGTTCGCGTTCGCGTACGCGCGCGAGAACAACCGCAGCAAGGTGACGGCGGTGCACAAGGCCAACATCATGAAGAAGGTGCGCCGACGGCCGGCAGACAGCTGGGTTTCGAAATGGGGGTTGACTGACGACGAGGCTGAAGCCAGATCCTTCGGGCTCAGGAGTCGCACAGTCGAGCAGACAAAGCTCGCGCAAGAGCCTGTAAGCCATCCGCAGCCTACCCGTATCAGGCTCGGCTGCTGCCAATCGCCGGCCCTCGCCCTGCCAACGCACACGCACCTGCGCACCTGCCTGCACCCCCGGCCACCGGCGGACCGCAGGCGGACGGCCTGTTCCTGGAGTGCTGCCGCGAGGTGTCGGCCAAGTACGGCGACATCAAGTACGAGGAGGTCATTGTGGACAACGCCTGCATGCAGCTCGTCAGCAACCCGCTGCAGGTGGGGGGGGGCTGGTTGGGGGCGGCTGGGGCGCAGGGGCGGCGGCAGCCGGGGCTGGGGTGCGGGGATGGAGGTGGGAGCGGCTGCCGGGGTGGGGGCTCGGCGGGCCGGGGTGCAGGCGGGGCCGGCTGTGATGGGTGCGCCATGCTCCGCTATGCCCCTCTCCGGAACTCCGGAACACACGCACACGTACACTCCCCCGCCGCTCCCCCTCAGTTCGACGTGCTGGTGATGCCCAACCTGTACGGCGACATCATCTCGGACCTGTGCGCCGGCCTGGTGGGCGGCCTGGGCGTGACGCCCTCCATGAACATCGGTGCGTGGGGCGGGTGGTGGGGGGGGGGGGTTGGTGCGGTGGGTGTGGAAGTGGGGATGGAGGGATGGGATGGGGAAGTGGTGCTGCGGGGGTTGGGATCCGTCCCGGGGCCGTGCAAGCGGCGCTCTGATGGCGCGCGTAGGGGCGCTGGTAGCGAAGGGGGCAGGGGCAGGCGCCGAGGCCACCGGGACAGTGGCTGGGTGGGGCCAACAGCCGTGCCGCATGAGGCAGCGGCGCAGCAGGTCACTGCCGGGGGGGGAGCAGGCGGCCGGGGGCGGGCCAGATGGCGGCAGCCGACGTATGCAAGCATGGGCGACGGGGCAAGTTGGGACCCATGGAAGCGGCCAATGCGGCCAGTGAAGCGCGCAGCAGCTGACCCCGGGAGGAGCTTCCAGGCCACGCGGCCGGGCGGTTCTGGGTCGGGGGCTGTGTGCCTGCAGTGGCAGAGTCAGTACGGCTGCAGCTACGCAGCAACTGGCGGCAGCGGAGCCGGAGGCTGCGGCTGCGGCCGAGCTTGCAGCTAGGGCTGGGGCCTGGAAACGCAGCAGGCGACCGGAGTCTGCCGCATGCCGGCCACAGCAGGAGGCGGAGCAGCAGCCGTGCTGGCGGACGCCGCGGGGGCGGGGGCCGCTGGGCGGCAGGCCGCCCGCTGCAGCACAGCGGCCTCGGCCCAGGGGGCGCGTGCGCACCTGCCTGTCCCGTACTGGGTTTGGAGTGCGCGGCGGCTGGTCGCGGCGGCTGGTCGCGGCGGCTGGTCGCGGCGGCTGGTCGCGGCGGGGGCGAGGGTCTGGGAATCACAGCCGCATGCCTTACCTGCATCGCAGCCTGCGGGCCGGCGCGGTGCGTGTGCATCCGCGCCCTGGTGCTGCCGCTCCTGCGGAGTGCGGGAGCGCAGCCTCCGCCTGGCTCCCGGCGCGACGCAGCCCCCGACCCTGGCCTCAGCCCCGGCGCCTCAGGAGGATCCTCCAGCGATCCGCGCTGCCACCAGCCGTGAACGACGCGCGCGCGCAGCACGCAAACGTGACCACAGAACACGCACACACGCGCTCGCCACGGACGATCACACACCCTGCCTCGCCCCCACATCACACGCACACACGCACGTTCCATTTGGCTTTTCAACACACGCCCACACTGCCTCGCCCCACGCCCACACACGCCCACACTGCCGCACAGGCATGAACGGCCTGGCTCTGGCTGAGGCGGTGCACGGCACGGCGCCCGACATCGCGGGCAAGAACAAGGCCAACCCCACGGCGCTGCTGCTGTCCAGCGCCATGATGCTGCGGCACCTGGGGCGGCGGCAGGAGGGCGACAACATCCAGAACGCCGTGCTGGGCGTCATCGCGGGTGAGGGCGGAGGGGAGGAGGGGAGGGGGGATGGAGGGAGGGGGGGAGGAGGGGGGCGGGAGGAGGGGGGCGGGAGGAGGGGGGCGGGAGGAGGGGGGCGGGAGGAGGGGGGCGGGAGGAGGGGGGCGGGAGGAGGGGGGCGGGAGGAGGGGGGCGGGAGGAGGGGGGCGGGAGGAGGGAGGGGGGAGGGAGGCGGAGCCGCGGGGCAGGGCGGGGCGCGGGGTCGGGGCCGTGGGTTGGGCGGCCGGGGGCCTGCAGGCGCGGCTAGTCGGCGTCAGGTCAGCGGGGTGCGCTGGCGCCACACGAGGGAGGCCACCGAGAGGGACGGGCGGGTGGTCGGATCGGCAGAGGCCGGTATCGTTCACGGCGGGCGGGCAGTCAGAGAGTAGGTTGTCGTAATAGATGTGGGGCTGCCCGCGGCGTGAGATCCGCACGCGGGTCAGGGCGCAACGGGCCGAGCCGCCCAAGCGCGCACCCCAGACCGCGTGCCACACATCCGCGCGCGCACGCTCACGGGCGGCCATGCGCTCCCGCCCACCCACCCACCCACCCCACGCCTGGGTCTGCCCTGCCCCCCTTGCGAGCTTGCCATCCTTGCACCCTGCCCACCCGCCTGCCTCCGGCATCGCCTCCGCCTGCAGAGGGCAAGTACCGCACCGCGGACCTGGGCGGCAACGCCACCACCTCCGACTTCACCAAGGCCGTCATCGACAAGCTGGAGTAAGCGACGAGGAGCAGGAGGAGGATGGGGAGGAGGAAGCGCCCGCAGGAGCGTGGGCCGGGCGCTGACGGGCGCTCGGGTGCACAGCTTGTGGCGGCTCGAGGCCCGGAGCTGCGCAGCGGCGCAACGCTGCAATGCGCGGCGGCCGCGGGCTTTGGGCTTGTTGCCCGATGGAGCGGCCGCGGCGCCTGCGCGGCCGCGACGGGGGTGTAAACCCGTGTGTGATGGAGGCGGGTGACTGGGCTCGACTTGAAGAAAGAGTGGGGGGCCGACAACAGTGAGGGTGGGTGTGTGCAGCGCGCAAGCCCCTGCGCTTCAATGGCTCGCGCATGCGCGGCATGTGCGCGTGTTGCGTGGGGCACGGCAGGCTTGGGGCGTTTGAACTCGGCTTGCTGACGCGGTGCCAGCGGCGGGCGGGTCAATGCGTGGCCGTGAGTCAACCACACCGCGTGCGAGGGGTGCCGCAGGGCCGTCGTCGGCCCACAGGCGGGCAGTTTAGCAACTTGACAGCGTGGGAAAGTACCGGTAGCGGGTAGGTTCGGAGGGCCGGCAAAGCATGTGCGCAGAGGGCTGGCCAGGGGAGCCAGAGTGCTGGAGCGGTTGCACGGAGGCAGGAGGCGCGCCCGCAACAGCAGGGCAGCCGCCCTGTGGCTCGGAATGAGGCAGGGCGCAGGCGCGTGTCCCCCCGACACGGCGGGCGTGTGTGTTTGTGACGTGGTGTGGGCTTGGGGCCCACACGTGTGAGCAAGTGGCCACGGAGACAGCGGAGACAGCGCTGATGCGCGGGGTTTGGCAGCTGGAGGCGCGGTGCGGGTGAACGCAGCCGCCCCGCTGTAATTATCCATGCATTGAATCGTTAGTGCACTAGTGCATTCATGATTCAGACATTGGCCACATTTACTCTTAACACGGACGGAGCAGACCAGCCGTCCCGCGCTCAGCCTCCGCACGATCATCCGGTCAGGACCTCTGCGTCCGCATCCGTCTCCCTGGAATTCAGCCGCTTCTGTCCTGAACTCAATTAGGCGCCTGCACCTCTTGCAAAAATGATGCTGTACCGGGCCTGCACAGCCCCGCGCGCGGCGGCCGGGCGCCGGGACGTCGGCGCGCCCGCTGACCGCCCCGCGCTGGCGCGGCGCACTGCCTGCTGCAGCAGCCCCGGCTGCCGCTGCGGCCGCCACGGTCCTAGCCGCCTCCAGCAGCTGCGGCCTGGGGCCGCGGCGGCCTGGCGCGCCGTGAGGGCGGCAGCTGACCCGCGGGATGCCGCCGGCACCAGCGCCGGCTACGTGAGTCAAGAGGCGGAGGCGGCCGTCTTGCCCGGAGTGTGCTGCGCGCCCTGCCGCGTCCGCTCACATTGCGTGACCATTGTCACGGCTCCACGGCGGGCGTGCACACTTGCATTCCCACTGCTCGTGCGCGGCTGCCTGAAGCCGATGCACCGCGGCCCCCACTCCCACCCCCTTGCCCCTGGTGCCGCAGGGCCACCCAGACGTGCCCGAGGAGTGGCAGGACGAGTGGATGAGCGGCGCTCGTCACACCAGTGGTGGTGGTGGCGGCGGCGGCGGCGGCGGCTCAGCGGCGGCGGCCAGTGCCGGCGGGAGCGTGATTCGCAGGGTACGCACGCTGGGCTCGTGGTCGGGCGGGCAGCGGGCGTTAGGCGGGCAGCCGGCGTTAGGCGCGTAGCCGTGATAAGGCGGGCAGTTGGTGCAATGCGGCGCGGCAGCAGCCCCACGTGCTGCAGGTGTCTGGGCGGAAGCTGCACGTAACAGGGACAGCCGTGTCTGCCGCAGTTAGCTTTCCAAGCACACAGCTGTCGTTCCGCCGTACTCCGAGCACCCACCGTAACCCACTCTCGCTCTTGCTGCTGCCCGCTCCGCATTCATGCGCCGCTCGCCGCACAGGCCACAGGCGACCAGGTGCCCGAAGCCTGGGTGGACGAGTGGCAGAGCGGCAACCCAGCCGTTGAGGATCTGGACCCTACCACCCCCGGCGGCGGCATTGGCGGCAGCAGCACAAGCAGCGGTAGCAGCGGTCGAAGTGCTCGCGCTGGTGGTGGCAGCAGCGGCAGTGTGCCCGCCGACACGGAGCAGGAGATCCCAGGTGGGGGTTGTGGGTGGGGTTGTAAACACTAGGGGGGTTGTGAATACCATCCCAAGCTAAACCAAGCGAAACTAGACAAGGGACAGGCAGGTGCAGTTTGCGACAATACAGGGTAACGGTATACTCTTGCGTTTCGGGTCGAAGAGCGTAGACGGGGCGAGGTCGGCGCGCCGTCGACGAAATGCCACCCAGGCTCGGCTCGCGCACAGCAGAAACAGACACGCAAACACGCAAATGCAAAACACACGACTTACCTGGCGACCAGGAAGATGACCCCGGCGCCAGGCAGCAAGCGCCGGGCCAGGAGAGCGACATGCGGTTAAGGGGAAAGGCGAGGGTCGGAAGGGTGGGGCACAGTGAAGGGGCCAAGGCGGGTGTGTGTGCATACGGTATTCCGGGTGGTGCGCGTTTATGTGTTTGTGCGTGTGAGTTCCGTCCGATGGCACGCTGTGTGAAGTCCCGAAGGTGAGACACTCGCGTGACTCGCCCCCCGACGTCTCTGATGCTGTGCCCCTCGGCTCGTTCGCACCGTCACTGACCCGGGCGCTTCGTCTGAGTGTGTGCCTGCCGCCGGCCCCACCGGCCGCCGTCCCGCAGACGCCAACGTTGCCGGCCTCAGCGCCACGGACTTTGGCGGCTCCGGCTCCGGCTCGACTCCGACTGCGGCCCAGGGCACCGCCGCCGCGGCCAGGTGCGCGCGCGCAGGCCCTGCTGCTACCGCTGCAGTGCCTTGCTGGGTTCATGGGTTGGGGTTGGGAACAGCGCACCAGTGCACGTGTGCTCTCACCGTTGGCGTGCTGGGCTTGGATTAAATCAGCCCTCACGCCTCTCCCCACCGGGGAACTCTGACGCAAGCGGCATGTGTACATGCGCACGCCTCGCTGCCGCCACCTCGCGCTCCTCATGGCATAGCCCGAGTGACGCTAGCCCGCTCGTTAAGCTCTGCCCCATCCCCTCGCACTCACCCCGACACCTCGGCGCGCGCCGTCCCCACGGCGCGTCATCTCACGCCCACAACCACGCACCACCACGCGCGGGGACGGGACGATGCTACCCCAGCGGCGTGGACCAGGGCCGCGTGGGCGCCTCGCTGGCGGGCGGGCTGGGCGCGCGGGACGCCGAGGCAATGGAGGCCAGCCGCCAGGCCGCGTCCGGCACCCCGCAGCCCGGCGGCGGCGGTGGCGAGCGGGAGGACGAGGACGAGCCGTACAGCTCACACCGCCGCCGCGGCAACTGGATGACCTGAGCCAAGGGCGAAGGTGGCGTGTGGGCGTGTGGGTGTGGGTGTGCGTGGAGGTTAGCTCCTTCAACTTGGGGCAAGCGAACGGCAGCCGGAACGAGGGGGGGGGGCGTGAAAGGCGTAGGGGCGTGGGCGCGCATTGGCTAGCGCTGAGAAAGGGGGGCGACCGAGCGATGTCTGGATGACTCGAGTGGGCCTGTGGCCGGTGTGCTGCTGTTGCGGCATGATGCACACCGTGAAGTGGCAGCCATCGTGTGATGTGGAAGTTGAAGGGGACGCGCAGACCAGTCGAGAGTGGAAGCTGAAGGGGCACGAGGACAAGGCCCCACCCGCGTACATCAGGTCGTGCTAGCAGACGACTTGGCCACAATCACGCTGCAGCTGGCCCCTGGCGCAGCGGCGCATTCCAGGATTGACAAGTCGGGCAGGTTATCGGTGTTGCGTGCTGTGCTCTGCGGTGGTCCATGGACGCCCGATGTCGCGCCGTGACATAACCCATGGCTCCCGACATTTGCCGCTGCCTCCGGCGACCAGTGGCGTCGCATGCCTGTGGGCGATCGGCGGCGCAGCTGCGACGGGAAGGGGTCTCAGGTACGGCCGGGACTAAAGCCGAGGCAGGTGGCAGAGGAGGCCGCTGACTTACAGCAGTGCAGGCCATGCGCAGGCACAAAATGCGGGGCAAACTCAGGAGAAAGGGCAGTCCTTCACGAGATCAGGCGGGGCGGCGGCGGGCGGCCAGTGCGCAGCGCGCATGTGCCTCAGGTGGCGTTCCGCGCCTCCTCGGCCCGGAACGCCACCACCCTCGAGCTCGTCACCCACCTTGTCGTGTCTTCCAGCGCGCTGTCCTGGCAACAAGGCTTTCAACCCCTTCTACGGTACCTATGCTGCGGCAACTCGAACCCCAGCACCACGGCCACGCCTAGCCGCCCCCACTTGGGCAAGCCCTACCTAGGGTCCTGGGCAAACCGGACGGGGACAAGAAGACGGGCGAGCGGAACTGTGGAAGCGGCGCAGACACCCCTTCTGGGCTCGAGGCGTTCAGCCAGCTGTCCCGCGTGACTATTGCATTGGCGCTGGCACCGAATCCACCTGCCATGGCCGAGTGGGTCCAGCTGGCCAAGGGCGGCGTCCTGAACTCCTGATACTGCACAGTCCTAACACTGGGCTGACTCGGTCCCTCACACCGCACTGACAAGGCCAGCACCTGGACCCAGCGCTGGGAGACGGAGCTGGAGGCGGAGCTACAGCGTCGGTTCCATGCCCACTCGCCTGCGATGCTGTGCGCCCCGCAGCACCACGGTCAGCGGCCACAGCTTCGCCAGCGGCCGGGGTATGATAGATGGCGCCGCCCGGATTCTTCCGGCAACCCGGCACTACCCCCGACAACCTGCGCGTCCGATTCAAGATGGGTATCACGGTGGACACCACGCCTACGACCGCGACGGCGCCCTGGAGCTGGTCGCGAAGGTGGGTCTGGGGGGACGGCGTTTCGATCGGGGGGGCGGGAGGGGATGGGGCGGGGTCGTGGCGAAACGCTGTACGAAACGCGGCGCCTCAGACAATGCCCTCGTCACACACATACAGCGAAAGTCACCAATATCGCGACTGTTCTTACCCATTAGTACTCAACCCCAAATAATCTAATAACGACCGTGCACAATGCCCATGCGAAGACAACTTGACAGATGCTGAGCATTTCGCCGCCGCTATGAATCCTAGCTTTAGGGCTCAGCCCAGCCTGAAGTCAACGAGCTTCAAGCGGGCTGCGTCGGTCCGCGGCAAAGGGGTCGCGCAGCCCCCTCCTCCGCCCTGGTGGACGAGAGCAGGAGCCCGCGTGTCTGGCTTTTTCAAGGTGACTTGGTGTATCCAGAGACTTAAGTCGGGGCGCGGTTGCAACTTGCCGCGCCCATCGAAGACTAAATTTATGCCTCTCAGAGGCTCCCTGGCCAAGCCCTGGCCGGCATGCGTATTTTAACGGTCATGATGGATTCATCTCCTCCTTCCCGCAGAGCTTATGGAGGACTCTCTCACAGAACACCGGTCCGCTGCTTATCGCTCTGGCTGTGCTAGCTCTTCTGTTACTGGCAACAATATGGGGAATTGTCAGGGTGGCTCAATCAACGACGGAGGGCACCAAGGTGAGACTGCTCGGGAAGGTGACCCCGCGAGTCCGCGCCGCGCTCAGCGGGTGGAGGTTGTTGCAACAAAAAGGGCGGGGCTCGCAGAATTGCTAGGTCGTCGTCAACAGGCGCGCGAGCGCAGCGAAACCGCGGCACGCCGAACACTCCGACTGACTAGAGTCGCACGTGCGAACCCGGGTTCGCTCGAGCCCCTCACATCGCGGGCGGGCCGGTTGCCGAGGCGCCGGCCATTTTGGGAGCTGCGTGCGCGGTGTTGGGGCCAGCGGCGGCTCCAGCTGCCGCTGGCCGCATGAGGGCGCGTGGGAGAGTGCGCTGACAGGCGCGTGACCGGGGTGCTTCTCGTGTTGCTGCCCGCGCAGGACCGCGTGACGGCGCTCGCCACCGACGTGGCCTCCTGGTACCGGACCCAAATCCACGAGTCGTACGCGCCAGGTGAGCCGGGCTGCTCCCAAACCGCTCTCCTGGCCCCAGCGGCCCCGGGTTTTTCCTCCGCCACCCACCCATTCCCACCCACCCACATACACCCACCCCCTCCTGCCACCCACCCCCCTGCCCCCCTGCCTCCTCCTCCGCCCTCCGCAACCCCCCTGCTCCCAGTCATCTCCATGGCGGCGGTGGTGCACCATGACCCCTGGTACACGGAGGTGGACGCAATGTTCGCCAACGCGGCGCCGGAGCTGGTGGCGCTGGTGCGTGCCGGCTGGCGGCTGGTGGCGCAGGGTGGCACATGGGGCTGGTCGCGCGGCACAGGCGACAGAGGGGGCTGGGCGCGCGGCAGAGGGGCTGGGACGTAGGATACCGTGGGTGGGCCGCCTGACACCGGGCGTGTCGTGAATTGTGTGTGTTGAATGCGTCGATGCGCGGCCCGCCTGCCGGCTGCCGCGCCAGGTGCTGCCCGCGTCTGCCCGCCCACCCTCCCCACCCTCGCCGCCCCGCCTCCCCCGCGCAGGCGCCGCCCAACGCGCTGAGCAGCCTGCAGCTGGCGCCGCAGGGCGTCATCCGCCAGGTCTACCCCGCCGCCGCCAACAACAACGCCGCCGTGCTGGGCTACGACCTCTTCGCCGGCGCCGAGCGGCCCGGCGCGGTGGCCACCGTGGCGCTGCGGCAGCTGACGCTCATGGGGCCGCTCACCTTCATCCAGGGCGGCTACGGGCTGCGCGCGCGGCTGCCCGTGTTCGTACGCAACGTGACCGACGCGGCGGAGACGTGGGGCGCGCCCGACCCGGCGCCGGGGGACAAGTGCGGCGCGCCGTGCGCGTACAACGCCACGGGCGGCGTCAAGTGGTGGTGGGTGTTGTTTGTCGGGGCGGGCGGTGGGCCGGGCGAGGCGAGGACGGGGGGCGCGAATAGGGGCTGAAGGCTGAGGGCGGAGGCGGTATTGGGGTGGGTGGGTGGGAAGGGCAACGCTGGGAGCGTGAGGGAGAGAACGAGAACGAGTGCGGTTGCAGCCACCCCACCGCCACCGCGACGATCGTACCACGCTCACACGCTCACATCTCTCGCCCCCGCCCCCGCCTCCTCCCTCGCCCGCGCCGCGCAGGGGCTTCGCCACCGCCCTGATCGGCCTGGAGCAGCTGCACGCCGCGCCCGGCTCGCGCCTGGCCGCCATCCGCGACGGCGGCTACCACTTCGAGCTGCTGGCGCCCGCCTACGACGTGGCCACGCTGGTGGCGGCGGCGGCGGCGGCAGGCAACGGCAGTAGCAGCAGCAGTGGCAGTGGCGGCAGTAGCAGTAGCACAGGCGGCGCGGCGCTGAACCTGACGCGGGTGACGGGCAGCGACATGGCGCCGTGCGACCCGGTGGAGGCGGCGGTGCAGCTGCCAGGCATGGAGGTGGGGCGGCGGCGGGGTGGGGGTTGGGGTGGGGAGGCGGGGAGCGGGGGAGCGGGGGCTGGGGTGGCGGGGCGGGCTGTGTGCCCCAAATCGCAAAGCGGCGGCCGGAGCTGGCGGCTGGGACAGGGCGTCGTTCGGTTGGGCCGTGCAAGGTTGCGCACATCGCTGCACGCCTTGAGCACCCATCGGTCATCGTAACTATCAATCATGAACGGACCCCCACGCCCCGCGCCGCCGCGCAGTGGTACCTGCGCGTGGCCCCCGCCGAGGGCTGGCGGCCCAGCTGGTACGTGCCGGTGCTGGCGGTGGTGGTGGTGGTGGACGTGGCGTTCGCGGTGCTCACCTTTGCGGTGCTGGTGTCCAGGTGCGGCGGGGTGCAGGCGGGCAGGCAGCTGCAGGGAGGGAGGGAGGGCAGGGGGAGGAGGCAGGCAGGGAGGGCAGCAGCGGCGGCAGCGGCTGCAGAGAGGAGGGGGTCGTTTTCTCCAATTCCCAAATCAACCATTGCCAGGGGGGCGTAGCCGTCCATCTGAACGGGGAGGGGGAGGAGGCAGGGGGGGAGGCAGGGGGGGCAGGCCGGGGGGGCAGGCAGGGGGTGGGAGCGGGTGCTGCTGAAAGGGTGCTGGCCGGGTGTTGGGGTGAGGTGTTCGAGCCAGGGTGGGGCACACCCACCACACACACCCGCCTCCCGCCACTCACCATCACGCGCGCAGGCGCCAGCACCAGCGGCTGCTGGAGGCGCTGCTGCCGCGCGACATGATCGACAACCTGCGCAAGGACGACGCCATGCGGCTGGGGCCGCGCATGCTGGACGCGGGTGAGCGGAGAGTGGGAACACACGCTGCGCGAGGGCGGAGGAAGGGTGGGCGCCAGGGAGGAGGGAGGCAGGGACGCAGGCCGGCCGCACGCGGTAGACCGTTGACCGGCGCTGCCTCGCCTGGAAGGGTCGGGCCGGCACACGATGGTGTGCCCTCACCCGCATCCTTGCAATCAAAGATTGGTTTTGGTTTGGTTTAGACCGGACGTGCGACCACAACCCCCCCCTTCCCCCTCCTCCGCAGCCACCACCGCCGACATGCTGCTGGACATGCTGGCCACGCTGCTGGAGGTGGGCGGCCTGTCCGGAACTACAGAACAACTTAGCCCAAACCAACACGCAAGATGCGGCCCTACTTTTGCGCTGCGCTGACGTGCCGAACCACGCTGCCGCCTACCCTGCTTCAATCTACAAGCCATCTTAGCAACCCACCCACCCTCAACCCAACCCCCAACCCAACCCGACCCCCACCCACTGTACCCACCCCGCAGGGCGGCAGCCCCGACCTGCGCGACCTGCTGTTCATCCGCGAGCAGATCCTGGGCAACATGGACATCTACGCCCCCCTCAACCTGGGCGACCAGCTGAGGGACGCCAACCTG
Source organism: Chlamydomonas incerta (assembly GCA_016834605.1). NCBI lineage: Eukaryota > Viridiplantae > Chlorophyta > Chlorophyceae > Chlamydomonadales > Chlamydomonadaceae > Chlamydomonas > Chlamydomonas incerta. The sequence continues at coordinate 23,962 of JAEHOC010000011.1, forward strand.
GACGTAAGAGTGCAGCAGGCGGAAGCGGTTGGGCGGCGGTCGGCCTGGGTGGTGGGGCGGCGGCGGGATGGGGGTGGTGGCGCGCTTGACGGCCGCCGCGGTTGTGGTTTGATGGTGGGCGGACGGCTGGGCCGGGGTCTGGCGGGCAAGCCAGCTGGGCCGGACAGCAGGGTCGGCTGCCTCGCTGCGATCGCACATCTTGCGTACACGCACGCGGCCAACACTATGACCTGCTGTTATGCTTCTCTTGCACCTCCTTGCAACCCCGCTCTCGCCCCTGCCCGCTCCCCTCCGCTCCCCTGCCCTGTCCTCCCCCTCCCAGGACGACGTGGCCAAGATGCTGATGCACCAGCTGGGCGGCAAGTTCGACTACTCGTTCAGCGAGGAGGGCGACCTGGCGGGCGGCCTGCTGGAGGACCTGGAGGCCGGCGACGACGGCGTGGAGGACGCCAAGGGTGGGTGTGAGGCCACGAGGGGTGGAGAGCGGCGGCGGCGGGCAGGAGGGGCGCCGCAGCGCGCTGCGCCTTGCTGCTGCCAGCTGGCTGACCTGTCGTGCTGCCTCGTTGTCTCGCTGCATCGCTGCAGGCACTCGCGCCATGACCAAGTCCGTAACAATGACCCACCACGACTACGCCACGCTGTCAGGTAGGTGCGGCCGCGCCTTGCCCTCTGCCCAGAGCCCCACACCCGCCTGCGCTGAGTCCGAGCCCGCGCCAACCCCTCCGTGTCAACATCATCTCGTCCTGCTCAATCCTGCATGCAACCTCCCTCCCTGCCCTGCTGTCTACCTCGCTACACTTATGTTAACCATCTTTGCAAACCTCCCAACACTAACCCCTCCTCAATCTCCTCCTCTCCTCAACCCCCCCCTTGGGGCCGCAGGCGCGCTGGCCATGCTGCTGGCGCCGCAGACGGGCTGGTACGACGCCGGGCCCGACCTGGACGCGGCGTCGGACGCAGCGCTGCCCACGCAGCACACCGAGGCGGCCACGCACGAGGCGCCGCCGCCGCGGCCCTCCACCGCGGCGCTCAGCCGCGCCATCTCGCACATGGTGCGCCAGGCCAGCGGCACGCCCGAGCCCGGGGCGGGGCCCGGGTCGGAGGACCAGGGCGGCGGCGGCGGCGGCGGGGGGGTGGCGGCCAGCGGCGGCAGCCGCTCCATCGCGCAGCGGCTGCACCAGGGCGTGCTCATGAACGGCGCGTCGCCGCGCACCAATGCTGCGCTGGACTCGGCGGCGGGGCCGGGGCCGGGGTCGGCGGCGGGCGACGCGGGCGACGGCGGCAGCACGGCGCGGCCGCGCAGCAGCAGCGCGGGCACGGGCGCCAGCGGGCTGCCGGGCTCCACGGCGCAGGACCACCTGCTGGACGCGGCGCTGACCACCGCCAGCGCCATCAGCTTCGCGCTCACGTCGCCGCCGGTCAACGGGGGCTGCGGGGAGGACCGGCCGCGGCCGCCGCAGCGCCAGGAGACGCAGGAGTCGGGGCCGACGCTGGGCGGCGTGGGCGGCGCGACGCGCGCGCGCCGGCGCAGCGCGCTGGTGACGATAGCGGCCGGCAGCGGGGGCGGGGGCGGCATGCTGCTGGCGCCCACCGCCGGCGCCCGCACGGCCAGCATCACCGCGGACGCCGCCAGTGATATGCAAAACGGGCAGCCCGGCTCGGGCGTGGACCGGCAGCGGCTGTGGGCCTCGGGCGTGAGCCGGCGCAGCATCACAGGCACGGGGCTCGCGCTTGGGACCATGCTGGCGGGCACCACCAAGAAGGGGCCGGCGCTGTTGTCGTCGCCGCCGCCGCCGATCATCGATGAGGTGCGCGGCCGCACGGCACCCGTGTGTCCTTGACACGGCCGCTTGCACGCACTTGCTGTGCAGTGAGCCGCAGTCCAGTCGCCATCTGGGAATTGTTGGTGGCGCTGTGTGTGTCGGCGTGTTGATCTGACGTGTATGGCTTGTCCGACCGCAGGTGGAGAAGGTCCTGGCGAGCGCGGATGGCTGGCAGTTCGACACGTGGCGGCTGCGCGACGTGACCAACGGCCACGCGCTGTCGGCGCTGGGCTTCTTCCTCATCCAGAGGGCGGGGCTCATACCGCGCCTCAAGCTCAAGCCCGCTGTGCTGGCCAGGTGCGCGGTGGGGGCGCTTGCACGGCCCGTGTGCGCCATGTGCGCTCTCCTTGCACATGCGCTGACGGCTGCCCACATCCGTCCCCTCAGGCTGCTGCGGCACATTGAGGCCGGGTACGTGGACAACCCCTACCACAGCGCCACGCACGCGGCGGACGTGCTGCAGACGCTGCACGTGATCATCCACGGCGCGCAGCTGCACTTGCACTACCTGGACCCGCTGGGTCTGTTTGCGGCGTACTGGGCGGCGGTGAGCGGAGTGTTGGGTGCGGGCGCGGAATACTATCAGTACGAGCTTCCAAGAGGGGACAGAAGCGTGCAATGATATGATATGCCCAACTGGTCTCGTTGGCGCTGCGGTCCTTCAGCACGTACCAAAATGACGCGGGCATGCCTTGCCGATGTGCAGATTGTGCACGACTACGGTCATCCCGGCCTGACCAACGACTTCTTGATCAACACCTCGGACCCGCTTGCGGTGCGTTACAACGACCGCTCGCCGCTGGAGAACCACCACTCTGCCGCGTCTTTCTCGGCGATGCGGCGTCCGGGCCTGGACGTGCTGGCACCGCTGACCACGGAGCAGAAGACCGCCTTCCGCAAGCAGGTGCGCGCGCTGCGTCGTAGTGCAGCTGGCACGGCATGTCGTAGTCTTGCCCGCTGCCGTCCTGGTCCCCTGTCAAACCATTATGCGGCAGGTGCTAACGACTCCGCTGTGCATGCGGTACGTCTACTTACGCAGGTCATCGACATGGTCCTGGCCACCGACATGAAGCAGCACTTCTCGCTGCTGAGCCACTTCAACACCGTGCACCGCCTCGCCAACTTTACGAAGCCCATGCCCGGCACGCCTGGCGGGGCAACTCCCTTCAACAGGATGCAAAGGTGTGTGGCTGTGTGCACATGTTGGGCCGGCCGCCTGTTGGCCGGCGCCGCGCGTCAATGCCCCTCAGTAGCGCCCACGGCTGCGCCGCAATCCAACGGTCCTGCATGTGGCGAGGCGCATTCTCACTTGTTGGGGTCAACCCTGGGTCTGTGCGTGTGCCCGCGCAGTAACCCGGCCGAGCTGCCGGCGGTGAGCATCGAGACGCCGGCATCGCTGGAATGCGGGCCGCGGCCCATCGACGACACGGAGCGGTTGCTGAGCCTGCAGATCGCCATCAAGGTGTGTAATTGATTCGCTGCGCAGGCATGGCATAGGAGTGCGCGTGAGCGCGCCTGTCTCGCCTTCAGTCTTGAGAACCCACCTAGCGCCGTTGATTGCCGAGCTCACAGAAGTAACTTGTGCTGTCCCGTGCCGTGTGTGCAGGCGGCTGACATTGGGCACCTGGGTGAGTCGCTCGAGGTGCACAAGCGCTGGCTGGCGGGCCTGGAGGAGGAGTTCTTCCGGCAGGGCGACAAGGAGAAAGAGCTGGGCATGCCCATCAGCCCGCTCTTCGACCGCTCCAAGCAGGGCGTCGGCAAGAGCCAAGTGGGCTTCTACGAGTTCGTGGCGCTGCCGCTGGTGCACGCGCTGGCGGGCGCGTTCCCGGGCACGCAGCCGCTCTACCGCTGCTTCAACGTGAACTACACCATGTACACGCGCGCGGCGGAGGGGGCGGCGACGGCGAGCGGCTCGGAGCCGCGCCACAGCAAGATCGGCGCGGCGGCGGCGGCGGCGGCGGCGGCGGCGCCCGCGAACTCCGGCTCACGAGTGGTGCCCGCGAACACGTCCGCGTAGTTGGAGGCGGCCGGAGGGAGCCGGAGGGAGTCGGAGGGAGCCGGAGGGAGCCGGAGGGAGCCCCATTCAACGTTGGCTGGTGTGGATAGGCCGCGGATTGACGGATAGATGCGGGCGGGCGGAAGGGCTCGTGTCGCGCCGCCGGCCGCTGGTGTGACGGCCCGGCGGGGGCATGCGGCGCGGTGCGCTTGGTGCCGTGCGGCTGGCCCTGCGGGCACGTTGTGCTGCGGCGGATGCACCTTATGCCCCGCATCGGACAGCACGCGCCTGCTCGGCCTGACAGTGCGAGTTAAGATCTTGGACATGCCATCACTTTGTATTTGCCGCCCAACACCGCAGCGTGCTTGGCAGCCACAGCGTCATGTGGTTAGACTCATTGGTACAGTACTGCAGCAGCTGACGCGGTCACGGGCTCATTTGTGTTGACGTTTCCTGTATTGAGAGCGCGTACTTGAGGGAGGGGGCGGGCGTCTGCTGGCAGGGAGGAATATGCACCGGAGCTGGGCGCTGCCGTGCGCACTGCACCGCGTCCAATACTAAGTGATTCGGGCTTGTGTGGGTTGTGCATGAGGAACCTTGGTGTCACGACTCACAAGCGAGCTGCATTGCTGAAGAGAATTTGGGACGCCGTCTTCTGGACTAGATTGGGGACAACGCCGAGCCTGTCAACGAATGGAGTAGCATACATTTTTTCATTGAATGGTGTTGGGCAGAGGATGGATGTTGCTGGATTTGGTTGGGGGTCACCATGCAATGGATGCGTACATAAACTGTGTATGGCGTGTGTGGCGGCGGGCGAAACCGGGTTCCGAGGCGCTGGGACGGAAGGGCAACACTGTGAGCTGACGGAGTTGCGGACGGTAAGAGCTAAGAGCACGTGCTTGAGCGCTACGCCGGTAATGCTGCGAGCCTTCAGTGACGGGGGGGGAGCGGAAGAGCAGGTAGCACAGGCCTGGACGCTCAAGGATCCTGTTGGGGATCCTGTCCGGAGTAGATAATACGGCGTCTTGCATTCGCATTCACTGGCAAGCACTTCGATAATATGGCGGATGTGTGTGTGTGTGGTTGGGAAGCGCGTGCGCTGTTGCAGTGGGAGTAGGTGGGAACGTCAAAACGCTTTACAGTTGAGCACGTAGCCTGCTTGCCCCCCGTGGCACTCTCTCGCAAGCATTTCGGCACCTGTGAACGAATGGAGATTACGGGTGGAAAGCCTCGGGCCGCCGTACTGCATGCCACAGTGCGAATCACACACTCGTGGACCAGCAGCCCTCAGTCAGCCTGGCACAGAATCGGCCACCTGACACTCTCACAGAACACCGGCCCGCTGCTTATCGCTCTGGCTGTGCTAGCTCTTCTGTTACTGGCAACAATATGGGGAATTGTCAGGGTGGCTCAATCAACGACGGCGGGAACCAAGGTGAGACTGCTCGGGAAGGTGACCCCGCGAGTCCGTGCCGCGCTCTTTGGGTGGAGGTTGTTGCATTCACACAAAGGGCGGGGCTCGCACTTCTAGGTCGTCGTCAACAGGCGCGCGAGCGCAGCGAAACCGCGCTCCGAACACTCTGACTGACTAGAGTCGCACGTGCGAACCCGGGTTCATTCGAGCCCCTCACATCGAGGGCGGGCCGGTTGCCGAGGCGCCGGCCATTTTGGGCTCAGTCAGAATACCAGCACAGCCGATCACAATGCCAAGTGACACGCATGCATGAGACTTGTGACACATCAGGTCATCAGCAGCTCAAGGTCCGAATGGTGACCCGGTGCCGTGGTGGGCTGCTGGTCGCTACGCGTATCAGTGCCTATCAATGAGGCGCCCGAAGTCTGTGTCGTGAATGCAGGGCTGCAATGCCGTCGCAATGCTCAATGCGCTCCCTATATCATCGCAAATCCTCAACGCAGGATGGCGAGTCGGGAGGCATCGATGGAGCGGCCGCGCTCGCCGACACGAACCCTGAGCTGCTCAGAGGTCCAGGGCACGCCGATGTGGCCCCAGCCGTGCCCAGATTTTATAGCGACAATGCCTTTCAAGGGAGTCTCGGCCCGACTCGGCTGTGCGCCCTGCGGCGCAACGCGCGCTTTTTCGCACCCGGCCGTTGCCCAAGCGATCATTCGCCCTTTGCAAGTGTCTGGGAGTTTGCAAAGTGCCGACCCCCCGCTATCAAACATTCACATGCACAATATATATAGGCCTTTACCATTTGGAGCACGAAGTTATAGGCCCAGTCGTGTGACATACATCACGCTGCATAGTCTTTCGCTGCTGCGAGTGCGCACATTTAAAGATGTATCTTTATTAAGAAGCCATCAGTTTCGAAGGCAGGAGGCCTTGCGGCTCGAGTCCGGCTTGCAATGCGAAGTACTCACAAGGCGCCACGAAGGTGGTCGTGGCTCCACGATTGCTGGGCGGGCGTGATATCGGATGTAGTGGTAAGTGTTGAAGGCGTGTCCTTTCGTGGCGAAAGACTTGGTCGCGCCCCTTGCCGCGACACAAGTGAGCAGCTCGCAGGAATGCTATTGATGCCAGGGCAGACTAAACTCCATGAAGATGGCACCGTGCTGGGGGGCCGGCGTGCGCGCCAGACGGGGTTTTGGTCCTGCAGGGCCTGCGGCCTCACCCTGCCTTGACCGGTTTGCCTTTGACCTGTTTGCTCCTGCCTGCCTGTGACGCGGCATCGGCGGTATAAGGCGGTGTTCATCGTGGTTGGTCACGCATACTTCCAAACCCGGGGCTGCGGGCCGCAGCACGTGTCCGCCTTGCGGGAATCAAGACACGGCGCTGCCTGTCGTGTGCCTCGCCGCACAGGGAACGCTGCGGGTGGTGCGCGAGCACCCCAACATCGCCATCGTCCCCCTGCTCGCCCTTGGACTCATCCTGGGCGTGGGCATATGGTGCGTGTCCAGGAGTTGTGTCGGGGTTGCATCGGGTGGCCTGGTGGTGCACGTGGCCTGTAGCTGCAGTGGTAGGGACTAGGGACCTCGTTCTGCACAGCACGAGCCGCGGCCCCCGCAGGGGCGGCTAGGGCGGCTGTGGGACTGCCCGCGCACTTGCCGTGCGACTGCTTTCCCACAGCCCCTGCCTGCCTGCCCCAACCTGCCTGCCTGCCTGACCCAATGTCCGGCCACCTGTGACGCACAGGGGCATACATCACGTGGCGGCAGTGGCTGAGGACAGCGCAAAGGTGGGCCACCCGGCAGCATGTCGACGCTGCGTCTGCTTTCTGACCGACCTGTTCGCTGTGTGCGATATGTGTGATGTTACACACGCAGAACCGGGCGAGCGCGCTGGCCATCGACACGGCCGTGTGGTACAGGTGCGTGCGTCCGGGCTGCGGCTGTGGCTGCATCCGGCGAGGGGCTGCGACTGGCGAGGGGCGAAATGCGCGGATTGTTGGCAGGACCGGCGCCTTCTCCGGCACCCAACGCTTACCTTGATGCCTCGCACGAAATACACACACACGCAGGCAGCAGCTGAGCAGCGCCAGCAGCAGTGTGGTGCTGATGGGCGCAATGGTGGTGCACGCCCGGGGCCAGCACACGGCGGTGCAGGAGCTGTTCGCGGGACTGGCGCCGGCATTGCTCTCACAGGTACGGTGGGTGTGTAGCAAAACGTACAGGCCGCGACGAGGGCTGTCATTGGCAGTTTGTGATCGGCAATTTTAGCTATGTACTGAGGCTGAGGCGCCGTGCCAGCCCTTTGCCATGTCCTCACAAGCCGCAGCGCGCTAACGGCTAGCCCCTGTTCCTGTGCCGCCGCCTTGCCGCCCACGCGCGCATCACGCGGCCGCTTGCAGACCGCGGCCAATGTGACCAAGATGCTCGAGTATGTGAGTGCGCGTGGCGAACTGCGTGTGGTTGCTGTAGCGGCGCGAGGTGGCGCTGTGGGGCTGCACCCCATCGCGCGCGTACGGCGCCACAGACACACACCCGTCTGCGACGCGGGCAGGGCGGCACTCGCTGCTTTGGCGTGCGGGCCAGCGGCTGCTGCAGCGGCGTACGTTTTATCGAACCGGCGCATCGCGGCGTCCGGTGTCGTTCATTTCAAGTTATTCTCTTTTGTACGGCGTGAACCCAAGCCTCTCCGTTTGGCGTTTGGCCCCGGCCCGGCACAGGTCCCCAACGGCGTGGTGCGCGACATCTACCCGCTCACCGGCAACAACGCCGGCGCCGCGGGCTTCAACCTCTTCACCGCGCCGGGCGACCGCGACGGCGCGGTGGCGACTGTGCGCGACGGCGCCATGACGCTGGTGGGGCCCATGAAGTTCTTCGAGGGCGGCTACGGAGTTATCGTGCGCGTGCCCGTGTTCGTGCCCGACGTCGACGCAAACGAGGTGAGCCCCGAGCAGCGGCGCTGGAAGCGGCTGCAGGGGGGGCTCGGCCCGACCTGGCCCGACCCACATCATACCACGCTGCCCAGACTGCCTGCGCCTGCCCCATGCCTGTCAGGTCCTGTCCGGGGGCGCACCTTGACCTAACCCCGCCGCACCTTCACTGTGCCGCGTGTGCAGACGTTTGGTCTGCCTGACCCATTGGACCCCTATTGCGGCGCCCCCTGCGCCTACAACGCCACCACGCGGACCGCCTTCTGGGGCTTTGTGAGTGAGGCGCGGCCGCCTGCCCGGTCTGTCCTTGCTTAACGCGCTGCAGCGGCGCGAATGCCTGCGTGTCAATCGCCTCCACTGCCCTCGCTGACCTCGCACTGCCCCTGCTGCCGCCGCTCACGCTCCCTGCCCCCCGCCGCAGTCCGCGGGCCTGGTGGACCTCGAGGCCATCAACGCCATGCCCGACTCCAAGCCGCGCATGCTGCAGTCAATGGGCTACCGCTATGAGATCCGCGCGCTGGGCATCGCGGAGGCGGAGCTGCGGGTGGTGGCGGCCAGGTGAGGGGCGGGGGAGGGCGCTGGTTCGAGGGGACCGGCCGGGCGGCGGGCCTGGAGTGCAGTGCTGGCACGGCTTGCTGTACAGTGCACGGCTGCAGCCTGCAGGGCGCCTTGCAAGAGGAACAGACAGCCCGGATGGGTCCTTGCCCTTTCCCACCACGAACCTCCTTTCATCTATCCACACACGCCCCCCTCCCAGCGAGCGGCCTCCGGTGGACCCCGTGGAGGCGGTCATCAGCCTGCCCAACACCCAGTGGGTGGTGCTGGTGGCGCCCGAGGACGGCTGGACGGACTCCTCCTACGCTGGCCTGGTGGCCGGCGTGGTGGTGGTGGCGGTGGTGGTGGCGGTGCTGCTCTTCGCGGCGCTGCTGTCGAGGTGGGTTGCCCTCCGACCGCCATGGCCCCGAGTGCCACACCTCTTCATCTTACACGTCTCCTCTGCATAATCTCCTTGTGGTGAAGGGCCGTTACGTCTGTGCCATGCCCTGAGCATCATACCTAAGCATTGCCCTTACCTACTCCTGTCTTCAGGCACCGGCACCAGATGCTGCTCGAGGCGCTGCTGCCAAAGCAGCTCATCCGCGACCTGCACAGCAACCAGCAAAGCCTGCTGGGCAGCCACTTCCTGACCGCGGGTGAGAAGCCGGCGGTGTGGCCACCCGAGTCCCGTAGCGCCGCATTGGCGGCCGGGGGAGGCGCATTCCTTCAGCTCCGCACCCGCGACGAGGGTGGTGCTCACTCGCGCTCGTGCTTTTATTGTGCACCCACGAACTCTCACCCCGCAGAGACGACGGCAGACATGCTGCTGGGGCTGCTGGGCCAGCTGCTGGAGAACCAGATGCCCAGCCTGCAGGATGTGGTGTACTGCCGCCAGGCCATCATCCGCCGCACCGAGATCTACGAGCCCATCGCGCTGGGCCAGCACATCCGCAATGCCAACCTGGACGTGAGTGCCGGGGGTGTAATTCAACACGATTGCGCAGGAGCACTGGGACTGGCCGCGCAGGACGCACCAGCCACGCACTCCCGCTCCCCATCTTCACCGACCCATTAATGTTTCAACAGTAGCACCGTGCGGTATGCGTGCCTATATGCTCCAGGTCTCTCGTCTCCCAATATGCATATTTAGGATTATCTTTCATTATTCGTGCCCGCAGGCCGACGTCACGCGCCTGCTGATGCACCAGCTGGGCGGCGGCAGCGGCTCCGGATCCGATCAGGGTCTGGCGCTGGGCGCGGAGGCGGCCGACGATGCGGCGGTGCAGGGCCCGGCGGGCGACGACGCACCCTCCCTGGCGGCGGCTCTGGCTGCGGCGAGGCTGCAGCAGCACCTGGGCAGCCTGCCGGAGGGCGATGAGCTGCGGTCGGGGCTGGCGGGGGGCAGCGGCATCAGCCGCAGAGGTGAGAGCCGCGATTGCCGCTGCCTGTGGGTTGCCTTGTCAGGTCAATTTCCGCTCGCGTGCTTTTTGCGCCTGCCTTGGCGCTGGCTGCCTTGCTGCCGGCGCGGATCCACCGCCGCCCCGCTCTTGCCTCTCACCCGCTCCGCCCCGCCCCGCCCCGTCCGCACAGTCCGCAGCACGGAGCTGCTGCCGCGCAGTGGCAGCCCCATCCCCGCGGATGCAGACTTTGACAGCATGCAGGGTGGGTGCGGCGCGGGGCAGACGGCGTGTGTGTGTGTCCGCATCTGCCGCATGGCTGCATGGGGAGGATGCTTGTTTGGCGCTGTTGCGTGTGCGCCCCTGGATACCACTCGTCTGTTCTCTGCAACAAATGCCTCCTTCCTTGTGCTCTCTAACACACACACACACACACACACAGTCTTTGTTGTCGTTTTCCCTTGTGCTCTCTAACACACACACGCGCTTGTGCGCCCCTGCGGCCTGCTGGTTGCAGGCGCGCTGGCAGCCATCCTGGCGCCGCAGACCGGCTGGCTGGACGCCGGGCCCGACAACTACGACGCGGCGTCGGACGCGGCGCTGCCCACAGCGGAGAACGAGGCGCGCGCACCCGGCGGCGAGGCGCAGCTCGGCAGCTGCGTTGGCGATGCCGTGTTGCAGTCCACGTGCGGTCCGGGCGCCGCCAGCATGACTGGCACCGGCATCACGGGAAGCATGTTCACCCGGGCGTTCTCGCTCACGCGCGGCGCCTCGCTCACCTCCAACACCGCACCCGCGGCCGCAACCGCCGCCATGCCGTCCCTCGCCAGCCCTGTGCTTGGCGCTGGGGCGCAGCGACAGCAGCAGCAGCAGCAGCAGCAGCCGCAGCCGCAGCCTGCGGTGGCGGTGGTGGCGGCGGTGCTCGACATGTTCCCTGCGGCGGCTGCGGCGGGCGCCGCCGGCAACGCCCTGGGCGCACAGACGCAGCCACAGTCGCTCCAGCTCCGTAGCTCGGCGAGGAAGTCGACGGACGCCGCCGAGACGCAGCACGGGCACCCGCGCTTCATCAGTGCGGTGCTGTCGGGCTCGGCTGGCAACGGCAAGCCCGCCAGCCCGGCGCTCCTGGACTCCCCGAAGGCGGTGGCGGCCGGCCCCGCCCAGCGCGCCAGCGGCGCGGGAGGACTGCCCTCGCCGTTCGCCGCGACCGACCGGCGCGGCAGCGGCAGCGAGCGCGGCATCATCAGCCAGATGGGGCTGCCTGGCTCCATCGGGCCGGCGGGAGATGGAGACGGAGACGCTGACGGTGACGGCGAGGGCGACGGCGACGAGGACGAGGGACCCATCATGGGCGCCAGCACGGTAATGTCTGCTGCCGCGGCGGCGGCGCTGCTGATGGACGACGGCGTGATGCCGCTGCCGGACAGCGCCGCCGCAGGCCTCGCTGGGACGGCGGCAGCAGCTGCCGCGGCTGGCGCGGTGTCCGCGCCCCACCCCGGCACGCCGCGCTCGGCGGCGGGACTGGTGGCGCCGCCGGATGGCCTGCTGGACGGCGGCCCCGGAGCGGCGCCCGGCGTGACGTTGGGCGCCAGCTTCCGTCGCGCAGGGAGCCAGTCTCGCTCCACTCGCTCCACGACCGACATCGGAGTGCGGCTGCTGCCGTCGTCACACACCGGCCGGCCGTCCAACCTGGGCGGCTCCAGCAGACCCAGCCTGGCCGGTGGCGTGGGCGGTGGCGTCGGCCTGTCGGCGGCGAGCGCGAACGCGGCGCTCGTCGCGGCGCTCGCCAGGAAGCAGTACGCCCTGGTTACGCCTACGCCGCCGCCACCCGTGATTGAAGAGGTGAGGCTGGACAGGTGCACGCGGCAAGGTTGTTGCTGTGCGCGTTGCGGGGCCGCTGACGGCATGGAGTAGGCTGTACGGTAGTGCTGTGATGCGGACCGATGCTTCGACTCACAAGAACATGTCACGTCATGGGCGCAGGTGGAGAAGGTCCTGGCAGGCGCGGACGGCTGGCAGTTCGACACGTGGCGGCTGCGCGACGTGACCAACGGCCACGCGCTGTCGGCGCTTGGCTTCTTCCTCATCCAGAGGGCGGGGCTCATACCGCGCCTCAAGCTTAAGCCCGCTGTGCTGGCCAGGTGGGCGGTGGGGGCGCTTGCATGGCCCGTGTGCGCCACGTGCGCTCTCCTTGCAATTGCGCTGACGGCTGCCCACATCCGTCCCCTCAGGCTGCTGCGGCACCTAGAGGCCGGGTACGTGGACAACCCCTACCACAGCGCCACGCACGCGGCGGACGTGCTGCAGACGCTGCACGTGATCATCCACGGCGCGCAGCTGCACGTGCACTACCTGGACCCGCTGGGTCTGTTTGCGGCGTACTGGGCGGCGGTGAGCGGAGTGTGGGCGCGCACGCGGAAAGGCATGCGGGTCATGTGCCGGCTTGCGTCTGAGCTGCGGTCCTTGCCTTCAGCCATTGCCAACATGATGCCTTATCACTGTGCAGATTGTGCACGACTACGGTCATCCCGGCCTGACCAACGACTTCTTGATCAACACCTCGGACCCGCTTGCGGTGCGTTACAACGACCGCTCGCCGCTGGAGAACCACCACTCTGCCGCGTCTTTCTCGGCGATGCGGCGTCCGGGCCTGGACGTGCTGGCACCGCTGACCACGGAGCAGAAGACCGCCTTCCGCAAGCAGGTGCGCGCGCTGCGTCATGCAATGGAGCTGGAGTTGCATGTTGTCGAGTCATTCTGTCATCGTCGCTGCGTTATTGCGGCAGGTGTTGACCTATGAGTCCGTGCGCCTGCTTACTCCGCAGGTCATCGACATGGTCCTGGCCACCGACATGAAGCAGCACTTCTCGCTGCTGAGCCACTTTAACACGGTGCACCGCCTCGCCAACTTCAACAAGCCGCCAGCAGCCACGCCCGGCACGGCAACTCCTGTCGTCCGGCTGACCAGGTCGGTCGGTCAGTCGGTCGGTCGGTCGGTCGGTCGGTCGGTCGGTCGGTCGGTCGGTGTGATCCGACGTTCTGCACGACTCGCATTTCCCGGGGCCGGGGCCTGCTGGCGGTCTAGAGCAGGGCAATCATCTACTGGCACACGGAGTGCGTCAGCAGGTCCCGCTTGCAGGTCCCGCGAGCCAGGGCTGCATCGGCCCGCAACACATAGGGCGCTCCGCCATGCCCCAACACGCGTGCCTGCTGCTGCCCCGCTCGATCTGTGCCGGCCCGTGTGCAGCAACATTGCCACCGAGTTCGTGGTGACTGCTGCCGGCAGTGTGGAGGACGCGCCCCATCCGGCCGATGACACGCAGCGGCTGCTTGGCCTGCAGATTGCCATCAAGGTGCGTGGCAGCCTTGTTGCTGCGTAGCGTTGCGGCCGCCTGCGAGCATGCAGCTAAGAGCAGCACTCATGCAGCCCACGGCCTGCCAAGTGTTTGACGGTTTACGGTCCCGTGTGTGCAGGCGGCCGACATTGGGCACCTGGGCGAGTCGCTCGAGGTGCACAAGCGCTGGCTGGCGGGCCTGGAGGAGGAGTTCTTCCGGCAGGGCGATAAGGAGAAGGCGCTGGGTATCCCCATCAGCCCGCTCTTCGACCGCGCCAAGCAGGGCGTGAGCAAGAGCCAAGTGGGCTTCTACGAGTTCGTGGCGCTGCCGCTGGTGCACGCGCTGGCGGGCGCGTTCCCGGGCACGCAGCCGCTGAAAGCATCCTTTGAGGTAGGAAGTTGGTGTGGGAGGGGCACGCAGCCGCTGAAAGCATCCTTTGAGGTAGGAAGTTGGTGTGGGAGGATCTGCAACACTGTTGGCGTGGCACGGCGTTATGCGTACCCGCTATTGTAACCCAGCCCGCTCCAGCAAACCGTAGCTGCAGTAGCCGGGATCTAGCACCATACATCGTACGGCGGCCGAACCCCCTCACCCTCCCCGTGATCTCCGCAGGCCAACTACCGCATGTACAGGCGCGCGGCGGCTGCGGAGGAGGAGCGCGGCTCTGCGAAGCAGCCATGATGCGCGGCGGCTGACGCGTGACAGCACGCACCTCAGGCACAGCTGCTGACATAACAACCGCTCACATCACAATGCATGAGCACATGATTGATTCCATTATGATTATTGATGTCACGACATCCAGAACGGCCCCTCAACTGGCCCAAGGACGGCCGAGCCGCGCTGCAAGGCCCGCGTGCAGCGCTGTGCACCGCTGCAGCTGCAGCTCAGGCTCCGGGGGTACCCCTGTGACCAGGCTGCGCGGCTGGCTATGCGAACGTACGTGCCACAAGAAAGACACATGCGTGCGTCGGGGAATGCGCACCAATACGTTAATGCTGATCTGGCGCGAGTCACTGGTCCCAGTGCCTTGCTGCTGTGTGAAAGGGAGCTCCGCCTTTAGCGAAGAATGGTTTTATGCTAGCGATACAAATGCAGGCTATTCATGCTTCATGCTTTTTGAGCTGGATCGCCATAAGTGCGGTGACTGTTTTGTTGCACATGGTCAGGCCTCGTGTGGACGTTCCTCGACCTAGTTCATCGGGGACGCACACACTGAGTTTGGCGGCCCTAAAGTCATGCCTTTGTCAGGTGCTGTGACTCGAGGCGGTGCATGTAGAGGGCTGGTGCGCCCGTGCCCCGTGGCCTCCCGGGACATCACAGCTGCACACGCGCACAGCCATCCCTGCCTGGCAGCGCCGCCACTGACAGGGCATGCGGTAGGGTCAGGAGAGACAACACAAGTCATGGCTGAATCATAAATACACGCGTGCGATGACAAATTAGGGGTGCGTTTCTGGCGGATCGGCAGAGTGATGCGGATAATCATTTGTTGAGTGTTTGTGTTGGGACTATGCCGCCCGGAGCAGCCTGTGAGGGGCGAGGGAGCGTTCTGGGATGAGGCGAAACGCCAGGTGGTACAGAGGCTCTGGTCCGGATGGCAGGGCGCTGGGTTGCGTGCAGTGGGCGTGCCACCTGCTATCGGCCGTTAACAAGGGGGCGCTTGCGTCAAACAAGCGGGCTCAGCTCGGCTTGAGGACGAGGTCAGGACTACAGCTTGTGCGGTACCGGTCGTCGTGTTTGAGGGTGAAGTGCCAACATTGCTTTCCTTCATATCAAGAAGAATGCGGTGCTATGGGTTACGGGGTGGGGTGGGCGGGAGGTTAATTCCTGAACCCAACAGGCCGAAACCCTTTTGGGGTGGGGTCACATGTTTTATGTAGAGCATTCATGCGCGTACGATGCATGCTGCTTGTTTTAGCATGCATGCACATACGATGCACGCTGTCATTGTTCTTCGCGTCTGGGTTGCCCGGAACATGCGCCGGGGCGTGAGAGTCAGTGAGATACCCGCATTTTCATCTTGGAGCGCTGGAGTTTCGGAGAGAATATGGGTTGGCTCTATGCCCTTGCTCTTTGGCGAGGATGCAACGAAGTGGTGGAGCCGCGTGCCCCACGTTTCGTCCCTTCGCTGCTAATTACTATGGTACTGTGATTGAGTGTTGGTCAAGCGAAGCTGGAGTGATGTGGTCCAACCCGTTGCGGCTCTCTCGAGTCCTTGCTACGGTATTGATCAGCAACGTGCGCTTATGAGAAGCACTGTCCCTGCTGCTCGATGGAGTTGGAACGACGGCGGGGCCACCTACACTCGTGCCCGCACTCTTGCAATGGCGGAGGCCCGTACGTCGCAAGGTCCCGCCACTGGACTGACTCCGCATGCCCCCGTGTAAGAATTTACCGTACTGATGCGCACGGGACAGTCCGGTACCGTATCAGGCCGCTAACACGACTCACACGCATGCTGCCGGCCCAGCGCTCCAGCCCTCCAACTCAGCTCCGCGCAGTGGCGTTGCACGTCGCAACTCCGGCCACCGCAACTTCACGGTGCCGCATCACGCCCCGCCACCTGCCACAGCCCGGAAGTGGACACTCGTGACCGCCCGACACGTGCCCTGATGGCTCGC
The DNA here is from genome assembly GCA_016834605.1 of Chlamydomonas incerta. Lineage (NCBI taxonomy): Eukaryota > Viridiplantae > Chlorophyta > Chlorophyceae > Chlamydomonadales > Chlamydomonadaceae > Chlamydomonas > Chlamydomonas incerta. The sequence continues at coordinate 40,012 of JAEHOC010000011.1, forward strand.
GCATGCTCGGCGGGAACGGCGCTGCTGTGCGGCTGGGGCGCCATCTGCAGGTGGAGGGGACGCATGGCATGTCTCCTGCATAACATCGCTCTCTGGCTGATGACGATGTACAGAGGTGCTCACTTGCATTGCAAACGCCGCGAGACGGCACCTTGCACTTTCGGCAACAGCTCTGGTCCAGGGGTGAACCACCCCCGGTTGGCCGCATGAGCTGCTGCTGCTGCTGCTGCTGCTGCTGCTGCTGCTGAGGGCGCGGCCGAAGTCAGCCCCCACCCGGGTAGCACCGAGCATGCAGCGTATCCGAGAGTTAGATTTTTACAAAGCCCATGTACACGGCTACAGCGTCACAGGGAACTCGCAGTAGCTCCAGCAATATGCTGACCAGTTGAGTACCGAAGGTGAAGGGAGGGAAGGTTTCAGTCGAGAACCCTCACACTACGCTTCTCTCAGCGCATTGTTACTTTCTCTCTCACACACACACACTCGTCTCTCCCGCCTATTCCTTGCTTCTCGGCGCGCGCCGCTACCAAAGTCCGATTGCGAGCCCGCGCCTTCCGCTCTCAGCACAACTTAGATGCATGTGCAGCTCACTTTATTCCTGCCAGCCCAGCCCAGTGAGCTGGTTTGGCGGGCAATTGCTTGCCCCGCTCCTCTGCCTCTCATAGGGCTCACACGCCTCTCACGCTCCACTCCATCTCTCAGCACTCGTGTTCCCGCCTCGCGCACTGCAGGCCCTGCAGGCTGCCCCGCGGCCTGCCTAGCGCGCCCCCCAAGCAGCCACTTCCTGAACGCATGCACACCAAACAGCTGCACCGTTTGCTGTCGTACGCACCGACCCCAGTCCCCAGTCCGGCCCACGCTGCCCCCAGCGGCCTCCCATGAACGCCGCCTAGCCGCGGGGTGGCAGTGTGCACATGCACGCGGCGCGCTAGCTCCCAGCGCGCTAGCTCCCAGAGCTGCAAGCGCCTCGGCTTAAATGCTTAGATGCTGACGCCGAGGTTGAGGCCCTTAGATGCTGAGGCCCAGGTTGAGGCCCAGCGCCGCGTGCACCAGGAACAGCGCCAGGATGCCCGAGCCCAGATAGGCGTGCTGCGGGTGCGGAGGGTGGGTGGGCGGGTGGGTGGGCGGGTGGCGGTTACAATCATGATTAGTTGACGTGAGCTCATGCCAAACCCCAAACCAACCATCGCAACCCAGGGGGCTGCACGCACCGCGGTGCGCGCCTCGCCGGTGCCGCTGGCGAAGGCCACGGGCAGCAGCGACTGCACCGACAGCAGCCCCAGGCCGGCCAGGCCCGTGATGGCGTGGGGGCTGCGCGCATGGGCGGGGCCGGGGGCGGGGCCGGGGGTGGGGGCAGCGAAGTTCAGCGGAGGACAATCAGTGCTGCGAGTGCGGTCGGGGCTGCGGACCCAAGCCCTGCCATGGTGGTCCCTTCGGTCCCATTGCCCAAGCACACGCACACGCACATGCACGCCGGTGACCCCCGAGCCAACACTGCACGCGCGCCCTGGCGGCCGCCGTCGCCTGCCGCCCGCCCCAGCCCGCCCCCCCCTCCCCTCCCTCCCTCCCCTCCCTCCCCTCCCTCCCCTCCCTCCCCTCCCTCCCCTCCCTCCCCTCCCTCCCCTCCCTCCCCTCCCTCCCCTCCCTCCCCTCCCTCACCTCTCCAGGATGGGCTTGCCCTGCATGATCAGGCTCATCATGCCGCCCAGCGCGCCCGCCGCGAAGAAGAAGAACATGCCGGCCGCCAGCTGCGCCGCGCAGACACACCGCAGGCGGCGGGGATCAGGGGTTCCATTCAGGATTACAGTAGTTCCAGAGGGGAGGGATGGGCGCGCGCATGGGAGTGGGAGAGCGTGTGGTGCAAGTTGGGGAACGCTTGGCGTGCGGCTGGCCAGGCCATCGCAGCCGCGGAGCGGCAACAGCAGCAGCGGCGCCATTCCAGCAGCCAGCCCTCCACCCCGCGGCCCACCCGCAACTCCCCCGCCACCCGCTCGCCCACCGCAACCGCGCGCGCACCACCACCACCAGCACCCGCGCCTCACCTTGGGGTGCATGTCCTTGGCCTTGGCCACCACATCCTGCAATGGGGAAGGGGGCGGGCGGCGGCGTGTGTTTGAGACCAAGCGACGGCGTTTGAGACTGACGAGAACCCGGCTGCCGGCAAGCTCCACCTTGTGCTGCCGGCGACAGCATTAGTTCGACAGTTCCCCGCCGCCCCCCCAACACCGTTCACATGGATGGCTACCCCCACATAAACGCGCACGCACACACGCACGTACGCACGCACGCACGCACACACGTACGCACGCACACACGCACCCCGTCGGTGGAGGTGCGGATCTGCCAGCCCAGGTAGGCCGCGCCGTAGCCGCCCATGGCGAACAGCACCACCTGCGGCAGGAAGGCAGGCAGGCAGGCAAGTGGTGGATGGTGGTTGGTGGATGACGGGTGGTGGGTGGTGCATGCTGCTGTGTGCGCGCGTGGTGCGTGGTGTACGTCAGCCGCTCGCCTCGTCTAGCCCTCCTCATCTGGACAGCGCCGCAGCACTCACACCGCCCCTAACCGGCGCCCACCCCCCACCCGCCACCCACCATCGCCCACCCCCACAGCCGCCATGCTTCCCCCCGCCCGCGCCCCCGCCCATCCTCACCGCCATGTTGCCGGGGTGGCCCCAGTGCACCAGCGCCTCGGGCAGACCCAGGGTGGAGAAGTAGGCGGCCTGAGGGTCCAGGTAGCTGTGCAGGGCGTCCGCCAGCCCGCCCGCGGCGGCCACGGTGGCGACTGAGCAGCAAGGGAGGACACGAGGCGGCGGCGGCGGCAGGGGGGTGAGGCATTGCGACAAGAATGTGATGATTGGAGAGTGTGAAGGTGGGTGTTTTGCGCAACGCGGCGTGAGGAGACTGGGGTCTGCACACGGCGTAGCGGGGGCCGGGGCCACACAAGGCTGGCAGTCTTGTAGCCTGAAAGTCTTGCCCTGTTTAAACCGCCGCAAAGAATATGCTTCGTATCCATGTATAATTGCACGCGAGCGCGGACGATGATTGTAGCAAGCACTTGCGCTCGAAATCCGCTTGCACAATCGAGATTCCAGTCCTGACAGTTTCCAACGACTTACGGGGCACCGCCGTGGACATCAGCTTAGTCTCCTTGGGCTTCTGGGAAACAGTGCTCTTAGATGGGCGGGCGACGCAAGCCACGCGCAGAGCGCCGCGCGAAGCAGCGACGCTGCGGGCCATAGTCGTGCTGCGCTGGAGCTGCATGGTGTGATGCAGGTATGCTAAACTGAAGTGACGGGTATAATAGCTTATAGATTTATGATTGGCGTCGGGACTTGGTACCGTGGGATGCGTCCGTGCGTGTGGCCGAAATTGACTGGGCTGCATGGGCGCATGGATACTCGTCGCCCGACTCCCCCGCTCGTCCCGAGTGCGGGGAGCTGGGCATCGAGGCCCCCTACAGTTCCGTCCCGCCCCGTCCTGTGCTGTACTGCTGTCCCGCCGCCTCTAGCTCCCTTCCGCAGTACCTTTAAATGCACGCCGCCAGCGCTGTCCTGGTAATCACCGCTGCCCGGCGCGCGCGGCCGTTTGCTCATGCCCACGGGCTACGACGCGTGGGCCCCTGCCCGTTCCAAGATTTCCACCCCAGGGCGCAGATGGCACACAGTGAATTGTACCTCCTTGCACCTCATAAGCATCCCGGCAGGCTGCGAACACCCCGTCGACCCCACCTCCGACACGCCGTCGGAGAGTGCGCCCGGATGATGACGCGCCCGCGTCCTTATGCGGCAAGAACAACGCAGCCGAAAGCCCAGTGTTTACCGCACGGCACTCCAACGTCAACCTGCTTGAACATACCGTATGTCGTGCGCACCGGAACCCAGCATCTATCCCACGCAACTCCCACGCCCGCTGCACAGCCGCCGGCGCAGGCCCGCGGCTAACATGCAAGAGGCAGTCGCATGGGGACGCATGGGGGCTCGACCCACTCGCCTCACACGGCAGTGTGGACGGGCAGCGCAGAGTGGACACGATCACTGCTTCATCAACAAGAATCATGACACCATAGCTGACAGCACCTGGGTGGACGGCCGTTGCCAGCCCATATGCGCAGATGCGCAACGGCATGCACGCAGGCGCCACCTGAGCCACAACATCATCACAACGCATTTGCGAGCCAGCCACCGCGCCACGTGCACCACGTTAGCTGCTTAGCGACTGGGTGCAGCCCGGCCGCCCACAGCCGAACCGGCTTGCCCCTGTACGGAGCGGTCGGAGCCGATGCGGCGATGACCAAGCCTACCGGCCACCGCGTGGCGCGCGCCAAAATGTGCTACACATGCCGACACGCGCCATCACCACACTGCCTCCACATGCTTTACCCGCTCCCCAGCCGCAGTTGCTATAACCATAAGAGCCATAAGTAACCAAATCGCAATCACAACATACGCCATTTGAATCGCACAGCATGCACATGCATCACACACACCCGCGGGACCAGCCCATGTACTTGCAGAGTCACACCAGCGTGTCGTACCGCCACCCCGCGTGTCATACCGTATTCTTCTATGCTTGGCTCTAGCCTTTCCCACGAGCCCACCGCAGCTGCATGACTGGAGGTTGCACAACAAGATCACATGCGCACGCGTGTCCTTTCTAGCAATCGAGTAACTGCTATAGAGATTCGTCAACAAAGAAGATGATGCACATTGCACGCGGAGCACCGCTTCCGGGGTCACCGGGTGCAAGCGGGCCACCGGGTGCGCACAGACAGACATGTCAACATGTCAACCGCATTACTGGACAACAAACGCCTCAAACAGACAGCGCTGTGGGCACCAGTCAAAGAGAAACGGCTCACAGTCTTGACACGTGCGAGCGCAGGCACCCCGCCGCGCGGCAAGCCCCATGGTAAAGCTTCGCGTTTGCTAAGTGCGTTGTACTTCGTGTGCTGAATTGTATCTGTACCGTCACTCCCCGATATGCTATAGCGTGGAGTACCACACCGCAGCATCACAGCTGCGCATGGCACCCCCAACACCAGCAAGCAATCAGCCAATAGAAGACATAAACTTTCATCACGTTTGTTCGCATTCTGCCTGCCCAGGCTCATAGCAACACGGTTCACGACACGGCTGCCGTGCCAAACCCGTGCGCGCCGAAGCGCGCGTCCTGATGCTCATCATGCATCACGCACGTGGCACGACCGCCCGCGCGGTCTCATTGCCCGCACTCTCGCAAGCTCCTCCACAGCCCCAGCACGTGGCCCGCACCCCTGCGCTACCGCCCACGTGTGCTGATGGCAGACACGCGAGGCCCCGTGCGACACGGCACGTGTCTGCATGTACGCGGAGCGCGCAGGCGCCGCCGGTCCCAACCGCTGTCGTGCGCGCTCGCTTCACTTAGCCCTCCCCTCCTCCTAGCTCTGCTGTCCGGCAGCGGGCGGCGGCGGCGGCTCCTGCATCCTCCAGAACTGGTAGTTCCGCAGGAAGCATTTCATAATCGGCTGCGTGCCCGGGAACGCACCCGACAGGGCGTGCACCAGCGGCAGCGCCACAAAGTCGTAGAAGCCCACTTGGCTCTTGCTCACGCCCTGCTTGGAGCGGTCAAAGAGCGGGCTGATGGGGATGCCCAGCTGCTTCTCCTTGTCGCCCTGCCGAAAGAACTCCTCCTCCAGGCCCGCCAGCCAGCGCTTGTGCACCTCGAGCTCCTCGCCGAGATGTCCCAGGTCGGCGACCTGCGCGAAAAGACGATATATCGAAATAATTTCCGCCTGGACATTGGCTCTGGGCTCAAGCCGCTGGATTGTGTTTCACGCCACATGCGACGGACGCCGGCGCCTGCAACGTACGCCCATCAAGCAAATCCATACGCCAGTCACAAAGCCTACCTTGATGGCGATCTGCAGGCTAAGCAGCCGCTCGGTGTCGTCGATGGGCCGCGGCGCGGTCTCAACGCGCGGCGACGCCGGCTCCATGCCACCGCCTGCCGCCGTCGCCGCCGCAGCCGTTGCGTGGCCGACGCCGTCCCCAATGGTGACGAGCACGTCGGATGGGTGCGCCGAGGTCGCCAGGTCGCTGCGGGGCCGGTCGGTGGCCGGGGTGCCGCTCCTGCGGAAGAGCGGCGGGCGCGGATGCGGGCGCGGTTTCGATGGCCTTACTTACTGCCGCACGTGCTATGGCGGGCGAACGGTATGCATGGGTGGTCGAAACGGCAATGGCAAAGCACATCCAACGCCCTGCCGTTGGACCCAGGCTTCCGCGGCCCTCTCACCCGGAGCGCTGCGACAGGAGCGTGCGAGGGCTGCGCACCGCCGCCTCCAGCGCGGCCGCGCCCTGCCGTGCCATGGCCCCAGAGCCCAGCAGCCGCAGCGGAGTGGCACTGCCGCGCGGCAACAGGTTGGCGCCGGACGCCGTGCCGGCGCCGCCGCCACCCGCGCCAGTGGCGGCAGCCGCGCCGCCGCTGGCGACGTTGCCTGCGGCGGCACCGCCGCCGGCGTGCTGCAGCGCCTGCTGCTGCGCGCTGAAGTTGGCGAGTCGGTGCACGGTGTTGAACTGAGACAGCAGCGCAAAGTGCTGCTTCATGTCGGTGGCCAGGACCATGTCGATGACCTCCGTAAGCAGACACACCGTATGGACAGGAGTCGTTAGTTCAGCCATTGCCGCATATTGCAGCGACAATGGCGATGTTCTGGGACCAGGACGGCAGGGGGCGCGAGGCAGCGGCCGGCGAGCGGGAGAGTGCGGCATGGACAGGCATTGGGCCTGGCTGCAAAACAGAGCGGACCTATGGCGAGCTGCGGTGGTGCACAAGGGGATGGGGTCCCGCGCAGGGCACAGCATCTCAACCGAAGCCACAGCCTGACACCCACCTGCTTCCTGAAGGCCACGCGCGCCTCTGGCGGCAGCGCGGCCAGCACGTCCAGCTCGGGGCGACGCAGCGCCGCGAAGGAGGCGGCGACGTGGTGGTTCTCCAGCGGCGAGCGGTCGTTGTAGCGGATGGCGAGCGGGTGCCCCGTGGCGACCAGGAAGTCGTTGGTCAAACCCGGGTGGCGGTAGTCGTGCACAATCTGCGCATGGGCAAGGCAGGGGATAAGCTTGAGTGAAGCGGGCTGTTGCTTCCTGCTGTTTGGCCCATTTTTCACCCAGGAGACGCCAGGACACAGCACAGCCAACACACAGGGGCCTGCCTGCATTTCCGCGCCCGTGCCCGCGCCCCACACTGCTCACCGCCGCCCAGTACGCCGCGAACAGACCCAGCGGGTCCAGGTAGTGCACGTTCAGCTGCGCGCCGTGGATGATCACGTGCAGCGTCTGCAGCACGTCCGCCGCGTGCGTGGCGCTGTGGTAGGGGTTGTCCACGTACCCTGCCTCTAGGTACCGCAGGGCCCTGCGGCGCGTTATGTGGAGGGTGTGGGCGGGTGGAGGGGCGTCAGTCCAACACATCCCACACATCACATGTCCGGGTGCGGACAAGGTTCCATGGGATCGCATGCCATCCATTTCCTTATGATGCAGCACGTGCCGTTCAGAGTAATCTGTGCCCAGCACGCACGGCGGTGGTCGTGCACTCGTGCGCAACCATGCAAGTCGAGCGCACACACATGGAAGCATGTGTACAGCACTCCCACAATCCCCAAAACCGACACCGGACGTCGCCCGCGAGCGCCGCACGGGCTGGCGCCCCCCGGGCTGACGGCCCCCGCGGCCGCACCTGGCCAGCACGTGCGGCCGCAGGTCCAGCGCCGCCACCAGGCCGGCCCGGTGCATGAGGAAGTATGCCAGGGCCGACAGCGGGAAGCCTGCAGCGGGGGATTGCAAAGATGGTACATAGAAGGGTAGTGGCGTAGACAGCGGGGGAGGGGGCGTGTAATGAAGGATCAGACAACAAAGCCCGCACTTGCGTGCGTGTCTGTGTGCGGGCGTGGCAGCACTGAGAGCAGTGTGGGCGCAGCAAAGAAGCAAAGGCCTGGTCGAGGCGGCCTGTTGCCGCGCTCGCTCGAGATGCTCGTGGCGCGGCAAGCAGCGCGCCGCCGCACCTCCGGTGACGTCCCGCAGCTGGAAGGCGTTGAAGTGCCAGCCCTCGGCCTTGGCCAGCTGCCGCTCCACCTGCACGGCGAGTGTCGGAGTGTGTGCGTGGGTGTGGCGGGTGGTGGTGGTGGTGGTGGCAGCAAGGGGTTGGGGATGGGCGCGGCAAGAGTGTCCTCGCGATGCGTGGTTGCTGGGTGCAGCCCCTGAAACGAGGCCGCAAACAACAGCCGCCTCCCAGCGCCTCAGCGCTGCAGCCCGTTGCCCACCGCTCCCAGCCTCGAGCCCCGCAGCCCCCGCGGCCCCCGCCGGCCGGCCGAACCTAGCCATGGCCTCCATGCCGCCTGCGGTCCACGCCCTGCCCACTACAGCCCTCTCACCTCTTCCACCACGGGCGGCGGCGGTGGCATGCTCAGCATCTTGCTCGCCACCGCCGCCGCCAGGCCGCTGGCTGGGCCTATGCTGCGCCGCCCGGCCCCACCTGCCCCCGCCACGCCCGCGTTGGACAGCCGCTCGCCGCCGCCGCCAACGCCCGCCGGCAGGACGGCTGAGGCGCGGCGGCTGCTGCGGCTCTTGAGCAGCACGAGCTGCGAGGGGCTGCGCGCGAATCCGGCCACAGCGGCCGCCACCTTGGCGCCCGCGCCCGCGCCCGCGCCTGAAGACCGGCCGCCCTCCACCGCGGTCACGCCCATGCCGTGCCCCGTGGCCAGCGTGCTGCCCCCCGCCGCCGGCAGCACCGCCGCCTCCGCCGCGGAGACCATGCTGCTGCGCCGGCGGCCCAGGTGGCCGATGGCGGACGCCACCTTGCGAGGGGGCCGCCGGCGGCTGTCTCCCATAAGGCGCGAAAGCGCGGTGATGGACGACGCGGACGGCTGCACGGCCGCCGGCTCCAGCGCCGCCGTCCCGCCGCCGCCTCCGCCGCCGGCTGCTGCGCCGCCGCCGCCAGGTGCCCGGAGCGCCGTCGCGTCCGCACTTTCCGACGGCGCCCGCAGCGCCTGCTGCGCCTGGCCCGCCTGCTGCGTCCCCGCCGCCTCGCCGGCCACGCTCTGCACGCCCATGCCCGACCCCCGGCCCCACAGCCGGCTAGCCTGCGGCGAGCTGGGCAGCAGCGCCGCCGCCGAGCCGCGCCGCGACCGCTGCCCGGCGCCGTCCACGTGCAGCGCCACCGCCGCGCTGCTGATGACGAAGGAGGAGGAGGCCGTCATCGGCCGCCCGCCGGTGGCGGTCAGGCCCGCCGCCGCCGCCGTCACCGACGCCGCCGCCGTCGAGTGGCAGTAGCCGTCCGAGGGGCGGTGGGAGCCGGTGCCGCTCGCGCGCGCGGAGGGCGGCGCCGCCGCAGGAAGTGTGGCCAGATCCGGCTGCATCACATCCGCCCCCACCGCCAGCCCCGCCTCCGTCTCGGCCTCCGCCTCCGCCATATCCGCTATCAGCTGGGACGCGGGGCCGCCGCCGCTGCCGCCGCCGCCGCCGGCTGCGCCGCGGGCGGGCAGCAGCAGTAGCTCCTCGCGCGGCAGCTTGGCCATGTCGGGGTTGGGGTCCTGCGGGGCGGGGCGGGGTGGGGGGCCGCGGGCGCGGGGCACAGATGGTTAGAGAAGTGTAGCAGGATGGACAGAAGGCGGGGTGGGGGGCCGCGGGTGCGGGGTTGGCAGGTCAGAATCGTGATACACGCGTGACACGGCCGATAGGTGTGGGTTGCCGGCGCATGGATCTCTCTCTCCAATCAGCAGGATCCGGGCCGCTCAAAGCACGAGGCATCACGCGGGCGATGGAGGACTTATAAACTGCCCCAAGCCACCCACCGGCACCAAGGCGAAGTTGAGCGAGCGTCGCCCGTACTGCAGCAGCGCGGGCGAGCGCGGCGGCTGCAGCGTCCGGTCCGCCGCGTCCTCCAGCGCCGCGAACGTCGACGGCGTGACGGCGCCCGACTGCCGCCCGCCCGCCGCCTGTGCTGCTGCGCGCGCCGCGTGCTGCTGGCGGTGCGCGGACGAGTCGGCGGCGCTGCTGGCGGTGCCGGTGCCGGTGGCGTGCGACGCCGCCGCCCCTGCCCCCGGCCCAGCCGCGCCCGCCGCCGCCGCGTCCATGGCCGCTATGGCGCCGGTAGCCGTCATCGTCAGCGTGTGCGGGCGCGAGCCGCTGACGGTGCTGTGCGGCACCGCGCCCGAGGCGCGCTCGCGGAAGTACGACACCGCGCGCACCAGCAGCGACTGCGACTGCGGGCTGGTGGGCATCGCCACCGCCGCCGCCGCCATCGCCGCCGGCGGCTGCAGGCAGACGGTGCCGTTGGAGCTGCGTGTGGGGCGGCCGTCGCCGTCACGTTCCTCCCGCAGCGCCGCCGCCGCCATGGCCGCCGTGGGCCCGGTGTGCTCCGGCGTGGCCTCGCCGCTGCCGATGGCCGCGTCCTGCGCCGCCGACTGCAGCGCAGAGTGCACCCCGCCCGCGCTGCTGGTGTGGTGCGGGTGCGACGCGGCGGCCGGCGGCTCCGCCCAGGCGGCCGGCTGCGGCGTGAGGATCAGCGCGAGCACGTTGGGCAGCGCCTCATCCGAGCCCATGCCGGGCACCGAGCCCGCCGCGCCGCCGGCGGGCGTGTAGCTGCTGCCGCCGGCGGCGGCGCCGGCGGCGTGCTGCGCGAAGGCCGCGTCACCGGCGGCCGCCTGGCCCTGCAGGTACGCGCCCGCCAGAGGCATCCGGTGCCGCGTGTTGCCGCCCCGCAACGATATGAAGCGCAGCGACGGCCGGCCGCCGCCGCCGTTCGTCGCCGCCGCGGTTGTGAGAGGAGCGCCCGCGACCGCGGCGGCGCCTGTGCTGAAGGGCGACATGGCGGGCGCCCCCGCGGCGCAGCCGTCCTCCGGGTCGTGGCCGCCGCCGCCCGCCAGCAGGACGCCGGCGCCCACCAGCTCGCCGCCGGCGTCGTCGTCGTCCTCCTCGTCAAAGGAGTCGTCGTCGTAGGGCGAGTCGTCGGCGCGGCCCATGAGGTGCATCAGGTTGCGGGCCACGTCGCGCTGCGAACGGGAGGTTACATCGACGCGGTGGTACATTCATGATTAGTCAAGACGAGATGATGTTGAAAGGGGTGGGCGGCAGGCTGGGGTGATGCGCAAGGGAAGGAGGTTGACGGCCCGCCGCCGCCGGGCCCCAGCGCGTGCACCCGTTTCGTTCTTGCGCGTACATGGGCCTCAGCGCAATACCCCAGTCCCACAACTTCTTAACCCCTTGCAAGTCGCAAGACCCCCGAGACTCACGTCCAGGTTGGCGTTGCGGATGTGCTGGCCCAGCGCGATGGGCTCGTAGATCTCGGTGCGGCGGATGATGGCCTGGCGGCAGTACACCACATCCCGCAGGCTGGGCATCTGGTTCTCCAGCAGCTGGCCCAGCAGCCCCAGCAGCATGTCCGCCGTCGTCTCTGAGGGGGTTGCCAGGTTGGGAATTTGAAAACGGGGTTGAGAAAGTGATACAGCGGCCGCACACGCACAGGAAGCCGCGTCCGGCCATCGCGAGGCTGGCGAGGCTGGCGAGGCTGGCGAGGCTGGCGAGGCTGGCGAGGCTGGCGGGGCTGGCTAGGCGGGGCTGGCGGGGCCGGCGAGGCCGGCGTCATGACCTCGCTTGCGCTTGCACCACGGGCGCTTGCACTGTCGTGCCCCACCCCGGCTTCACCACTAGCGATGGCGCATTGCATCAACAGTTGCGCCTTCGGCGATGCACCCGTGCCGCCTTCTCACCCGCGTTCAGGATGCGGTTGCCAATGCGGCTGAGGCTGGGGTCGGAGCTGTGCAGGTGGCGCAGCACCTGCTTGGGCAGCAGCGCCTCCAGCAGCATCTGGTGCCGCCGCCTGTGTGTGAGTTGTGTGCGTGTACAGATTTGAGCAGGGCAGGCAGGCGGTGACGGGCCCCCCAGCATGACGACCTTCCAAGGTGCGGTATGGTGCGGTGCACATGCAACACTGAAGAGCCGACTGATGCCTACTGCTGCCCACCTGGAGTACAGCGCCGCGAAGAGCAGCACCGCCACAACCACCGCCACCACTACCACGCCCGCCACCAGGCCGGCGTAGGAGGAGTTGGTCCAGCCGTCCTCGGGCGCCACCAGCACCACCCACTGGGTGTTGGGCAGGCTGATGACCGCCTCCACGGGATCCACCGGAGGCCGCTCACTGAGGGGGGGGGGCGTGTGTGGATAGATGAAAGGAGGTCCGTGATGGGAAAGGGCAAGGACCCATCCGGGCTGTCTGTTCCTCTTGCAAGGCACCCTGCAGGCTGCAGCCGTGCACTGTACAGCAAGCCGTGCCAGCACTGCACTGCAGGCCCCCCCGCCTGCCCGGCCCGCCCCCTCGAAGCAGCCCTCCCCCCCCCACCTGGCCGCCACCACCCGCAGCTCCGCCTCCGCGATGCCCAGCGCGCGGATCTGGTAGCGGTAGCCCATTGACTGCAGCATGCGCGGCTTGGAGTCGGGCATGGCGTTGATGGCCTCGAGGTCCACCAGGCCCGCGGACTGCGGCGAGGGGCAGGGGCAGCAAGCGGCGGCAGCAGGGGCAGTGCGAGGTCAGCGAGGGCGATGGAGGCGATTGACACGCCGGCACTTGCGCCGCTGCAGCGCGTTAAGCAAGGACAGACCGGGCAGGCGGCCGCGCCTCACTCACAAAGCCCCAGAAGGCGGTCCGCGTGGTGGCGTTGTAGGCGCAGGGGGCGCCGCAGTAGGAGTCCAGCGGGTCAGGAAGACCAAACGTCTGCACACGTGGGGCACAATGAAGGTGCGGGGACGGTCAGGTCAGGGAGCGCCGCGGGACAGGGCCCGACAGGCCTGGGGCAGGCACAGGCAGCCTGGGCAGCGTGGTATGATGTGGGTCGGGCGAGGTCGGGCCGAGCGCCCCCGGCACCCACTTCCAGCGCCGCTGCTCGGGGCTCACCTCGTTTGCGTCGACGCCGGGCACGAACACGGGCACGCGCACGATGACTCCGTAGCCGCCCTCGAAGAACTTCATGGGCCCCACCAGCGTCATGGCGCCGTCGCGCACAGTCGCCACCGCGCCGTCGCGGTCGCCCGGCGCGGTGAACAGGTTGAAGCCCGCGGCGCCGGCGTTGTTGCCGGTGAGCGGGTAGATGTCGCGCACCACGCCGTTGGGGACCTGCGCCGGGCCGGGGCCAAACGGCGGCAGGGGGACGCAATCGCCAACAAATTCATACACGGGCGCATATCAGCTGCTCCTGTACACCGACCGCCGCAGATGACCAGGTGGCCGAGGCTACAAGGCCACAGATGGTGAGCCCACGAGATGATGGCCATAGTACAGTAGTTTTGCGCCGACGCCGCTGCCGTACTCACATATTCGAGCATCTTGGTGGTGTTGACCGCAGTCTGCAAGGGCCAGCCGGCAGCGTCAGTTGCGGCCCGCGTCGGTGGCAACCCAAATTCGGCGAGTGCGCCACCCCTCACCCCCCAACCAGACACCCAGACGGACCCCCACCCACCGCACCTGCGACATGAGCGCCGGCGCCAGTCCCGCGAACAGCTCCCGCACCGCCGTGTACCGGCCCCGCGCGTGCACCACCATGGCGCCCATCAGCACCACACTGCTGCTGGCGCTGCTCAGCTGCTGCCTGCGTGTGTGTGTATTTCGTGCGAGGCATCAATGTAAGCGTTCGCTGGGTGCCGGAGAAGGCACCGATCCTAACAACAATCCGAGCCAGCCGTGCATTCTCGCCCCTAGCCGGCCGCAGCCTCTCGCCGGATGCAGCCACAGCCGCAGCCCGCACGCACGCACGCACCTGTACCACACGGCCGTGTCGATGGCCAGCGCGCTCGCCCGGTTCTGCGGGCGTAACATCACAGTGGCCAAAAGGCGACACAAGTCAGTCCCGAGCGGGACATGCGCGTCTGGCGTGATGGCCGGCCACTCGCCGTGCCTTTCAGGCAGCGCACGCGAAAGCGCATGTGAGGATGCGCATGCGCCCCATGGGCAGGCGACCCCGCACCCGCTCCCGGACACAGAGCACGCGGGTGCTGTCTGAAACGCATCGGCCCGCGACCCACCTTGGCGCTTTCGCTGTCGGTCTTCGCCACTCGCATGACGCCCCTGTGCACAAACGTGAGCCGTCGGTGTCAGCGGTCGGCGGACAGAAGGAGTAACTTTACAGATCACCCCGGCATATACCGTCAAAGTGCCCTGCGAGCGGCTTGGAACCTGAGCATGATACCAGCAACAGCCCACACACTTCCGCCACTCAAAGCGCCGGCGCGTGTTTCCAGTTCACCCGCCGCCAGCGCCCCCAGCACACAGCCGCACACGCACCATATCCCCACACCCACGATGAGCCCGAGCGCGAGCAGGGGAATGATGACAATGCTCGGCCGGTCCTTGACCACCCGCAGCACACCCTGCGTGCAGCGACAGCGAGCGGCGGCGCATTCATGGCGTGGCCGGTTGTGTCGACGCGGTATAGGGTGAGCCCCCCACCCCCATCAACACACCTCCGACCCGGGCCCGGCACACGGCGTCCCAAGGGCGGTGCAAGAAACTACACGGCTTGTTTGCTGGCAGCTGTGCACCGGGCAGTTTATCCAATGGTATTCTAAGGCCTAGCACGCCAGTCTGTGGCCCGGCCCGAGTACTGCGGCCTTCAAAAACCCGTGTCGGCCCCCGCGGCCCCAGCTGAAGGCGGCAAGGAGAGCTGCGTGGGCCCCGGGGCGCCCTTTACGGGAATAGGGCGCCACGCCCGTGCTGCCTTCCTCCACCGCAACTGCCCAGCCTAGGTTCTGAGCGCGAACTCTGACTCAGACGCAAGCGACTGAGGGGTGATGCTGATTCCGGGCAAGTCATCGAGTCCGAAACCCCGTGTCGTCCCAAGGCCGCAACCAGAGCATAACTCCCGGCGCGGCCTAGAGAATATTTACCGTTAGTTCTGCTTGAAACTGCCTCAGGCGGCCCCGCATCGAGGCTGCTAACCCAGACGCAGCAGTCGCTTTGGCCAGCGCCTTTTGAAGGCCCCTTGGACTGTCGGCCATTGTTATGGATCCTTATTTGATCCCTATTGATTCAAAGTTGACATCCGCCATGGAAAAAACTGGAGTCAAAGTGACAGAGTGAGACCGCGCGCATCGCCGGGCGCGTCCTCAAGCCATTACGCGTATTCGTCATGGTTTCGACCAATAGTCCAACTCGACATTTGCATTCGCCATGTTGCGAGACTATCAAGCTGCGCTAACTCATAATGCGAGAGCAATTCACACGGGCCAGTCTCGATTTGCCTTCGTAACGGATTGTTAGTCTGCCGACAACTTGTAGGGCATAGGTTATAGGATGCTGAGTCGTCGAGGCACCATGCCAAGTTACACGCCGTGCGTGTTAACGGCCAACGCCCCCATCAACGAGGGCAGGCCGCTTCGGCGGCCGATAGCCCCATCCCGCTGACTGACCCCATGTTGGTCGACAACGCAACGTCCCGTCATTGGATGGTGGCCGCTCCATGCGGGTGGGGCGCGGCGCCTGGACCGCGGGGTAGGGCGCGAGGGCCGCGCGAACCCCGAGACACCCCTGCCGAGACCAGGATTTGAGACCGCTGCTGTATAAACGGCCGTGTCACCCCGGGCTGGCCCCTGCCTCTTGCGCTCCTACACACGCTCTCGCACTGTCGCCGAGAGAGCGTTTATGCTGAAAGGATGTGGAGGCTATCCTGCTCCACGAGGCCCTCCGCCGCCAGGGTCCTGGCGCCAAAGTGTATCGGACAGCAACTCGGAACTTTCGAAAGGTTCCGTGCAGCAGGGCTGAAGCCCCGATGGAAGGGAGGGGCGGACATTTCGTGCCAGGGCACCTAAGGCACAGTGGCTGCTGGGCTAGGAGTTGATGTAGTATAGTTGAACTAGCCCAGACTTGTTGCACAGAAAAGTGTTTTGCAGGCGTTTTAAGGGCCCTCCGGCCCGGGCCTCGGTTTCTATGAGGACAGGCAAGCGCGTCTTGTGCACCACCTCGTAACCACACACAACAACAACAAAAGCAGCGGCCGTGGCAGCCGCGCCTTCGTCCTCGGCTCCAGCACCGTCATTCGATCAATCAGGTGATGGTCCCTGTCAAGGTCTATGAGTGATTGCATTCACGTTGGCGCTGCAGACTGCAGAATTGTGCACACGGTGTCAGCCTCCCCCGCAGGAAACCTGTGCCAGGACTTTCCACGAATTTACATCACTCCGGGAGCGCCGCACGCTGGGACTCCTCCCTCCACGAAGCCAAGTTTCCACCTGGCTCAGGCCGACTGCAGCCTAGCTGGTAGGCGTCTCTCTACTGCTAACCCTCCACTCTTACTCCCAAGTCTCTGGCTCACGTTGTATTCTTCATGCAACTCCATGCTCATCCAGCCATGCGCCAGGTGAAGCAGCGGACCCTACCGGTACCTGCCTCACACACGGACCTGCAATCCTCTCCTCTCACTGCCCCGCCATAAGCTCGGGTTACCACGCCCTGCCCTCGAGCAAGCCACCATGAGCAACAAAACCTTACAACAAATTTACACAACATAACAACTTGAAGTAACGCCGCATTGCACTCAAAAATCCAAAACACCAAATACCCCCTTCGGGTAGGAAAGCCTTATGACGGGGTGCCCTCATCAAGCGCCTCCAATTCCAGTCAAGCGGCTAGAGACCAGCGCGCCACTATTGCACCGGCCTTGCCCGGTCTACACAGGGAGTCTGAGCCTGGCGACGGGAGCCTGAAGCCCCGCGCTCAAGCAACCGCTTGCAACATAAGCCACAGCGGCCACTCCCGCAATGCGGTAACTGCATCATGTCATGTGCTGTCCGCCAGGCAGCTGCTTGCACCTCGGCAAGCAAATATGCTGCCAGCAGCCAGCACGACCGGCTGCGGTGCCTCCGCTGACTTAATGCGACCCTCAGCACCCCTCGACTCCTAGCCCTGAATGCATCTCAAATTCGCCCCCAGTGGCGTTGCCGACAGCAAGGGTGGCTGCTGCGCCCGCGACTGCCTCCACCTGTTCCGCTGCTGTACCGCATGCTCCTGCCGCGCGCAACCCCACGCCGCAGCACGTATGTCTTTATAGCAGCCGCCTGAGCAGCACGCAAGCACACGCGCGCCTGGCGCATGGCTACGGTTCCGTCAGGTATCGCTTTAGCAGCTCCAGTTGCTCCAGTTGGACAGCAGCTTGGTGACCACGCCGCACTGCCGCTCGCTCAGCATCTCGCTGACCATGAGGCCCAGGAAGCCAACCTGCAGCAGCGCGGGTCCCGGCGTGCAGAGCCATCACCGTCAGTCGTCACGCCATGTGCCAGGCAGAGGGTCCGCCGCGCTAGAATGGACCAAGGTTAGCCGCGCTAGGGTGGATAGAGGTCAGGCAGCGAGACCGTGTAAACATTAAACATTAGGTCCATGGGCAGTGCCCAGCAGCCCAGTTGCCCACCGCACGGCCTCTGCGTAATCCAGTCGAGGCCAACCCATTCCGCGCAACCGACCCTGTGCTGAGCCGCCCGCCCGCCCGCCCGCTCTCTCCGCAAGCGCGGCACCTCCCGCCGCCACCACATACCGTAACTCACTTTCATCCCCCTTCCCCTGCGCGCCCGCCCCAGCCCCTCTCTCCCTCCCTCCCTGCTTCCCTCCTCCTGCACTGAATCCCCACCACCGCGCACTCACCATGGCCACGCGGCCGTTGAGGCGCTCGGCGTTGTAGTTCCACACGTTGGGCAGGTCGCCGGCGGTGGAGGGCGGGTTGTGCTCGTCGGGGAACACGTTCTGCACCGGCACGCGGCCCAGGATGGCGGGCGCCACGGAGGCCGCCAGCACCAGCGCGCCCACCAGCATGGCATTGTAGGCGCCGTCGGTGGTGAACAGCTGGCGCACCACAATCTCGTCGCGCGTCACCTCGCCGAACAGGCCCAGGAACACACCCAGCATGGCCGCGCGGCCGTTGATGAGCTCCGCGGCCGCGCTGTCGGCGCGCAGCACGTTGCTGAGCGCCTCGAAGGACAGGCCGATGACGGCGGTGGGGACGGGCTGCTGGATGTCCACGCGCACCTTGTTGTCGGGGCCGAACACGGCGGGGAAGCGCACTCCCTTGGCGTAGTCGATGACGACCAACTCATCCGCGGCAGGCTCGTAGCTGATAGTCAGGTTGTAGCTCTCCACGGTTTTCTGAGGAGGTTTAAGACAATTTGGGTGCGGGTTTCAGGCTCGAGTTGCGCTTCGAGGTGTTGCGCCTGCGAAGAAACCCTTTGCCCTCCTGGATGCCTCGGCCGAACCACCCACCTGCAGCGGGATGCCGGTCAGCTCCAGTAGCGTCGCCTTGGTCAGGTTCACGAGCTGCCAGGTACGAGCGTCCACGTAGTCCGCGGGCGCCGCGCCGAGCGCCTGCCCTGGCGCCTGGCTAACCAGCGTCGCGGTGCCATTGCCACTCGCGTTCGGCGCCACCAGAACCGCGCGCACTGGCCGCACGCTGCGGGAGCTGGCCGCGCGCAGCGGCGCAGTAGACTTCAGCGCGAACTTAGCGAGCATTTTTGGGCCAACGAATAGTGGGGTTCAGAAGATGGGCAAGAATAGTTCGTTCGCTATGTCACGCGTCAGTGTTGGGCGCTAAAGCAAGTGGGTCTGAGTGGTGTGAGACGCGGTGCGGGGCGACGAGAGCTATGGGGGCGTGGAAGTTCTGAAGTCCTCCAACGTCAATGCAGAAAAAACGGATGCAAATTGCCCAGGTAATCTTATCTTATGGTACGCGTCCTTGCGGTGCACTTGTTCGCATTTTTACAGGCTTGTTGCATCAACGAATCAGCATTGGCTTCAGCAAGCTCTCGTGTGACAAAGCGTTAATAGGGAAATGACCTTGTTGGTGTGGGCAATATAACACAATATCTAAACAAGCTATCCTAGCTTGTTTTGAATTCAAGACCTTGACTCCTCAAAGTCTGTTTGCAGCATGGCTGCCTAGCAGGCACCGAAATGGTATCACTCTAGACCACTGTATCGTACCCCTGGTCCGAAAGCTAGGGGTATAGCGCCCATCGCGGGCGCGGCATTCCTTTGAAGGGGATCTGGCCATGTTCGGAACGGCCGGGGGCGGAGGTGCCGGCGGGTTCGGCGGATTCAGCGGAGGTGCTGGAGCAGGCGGTGCTGGAGCGGGTGGCGGAGGCGGCTTCGGGCGTGGAGGCGGGGGTGGCTTCGGCAAGCCAGCCGGGGGCGGCTTCGGCGCTGGGGCCATGCTGTTCGGCGCGGCGCTGCCCTCCGGCGGCCAGGTGAGGAGCCGGCGGCAGTCGGCGGCAGTCGGCGGGCCACAATCAGGGGCTGAGGCCGTGGCGGGCGGCCAGTAGTGGGCGGGCATTCGGAGGAGCGGGCTGGGGCTGAGGCAGGGGTCGCGACCGGTGGGTGGGATGGGGTGGGGTGTAACACCCCGTGGAGGTCGTGCAATGGGGTCGTGCAATGGCAGGGGCACTGGGATGTGCGGCTGAAGGGCGGCTGACGGGCTGCTTGCTCGCCCGCTGGTGGCGCGGCGTACGTCACCGGTTGAGGAGGGGGGCAGGCAGCGCCGGTCCGCAGCATAGCGCGGTGCGGCGCCCGGCAGTGCGCCCCGCCGCCTCAAGCAGCCCGCACAGGACACGCATGCGTCCCCGTTGGGGTGGTGGCAGCCACGGAACCTGGGCAGGGCAGGGCGCCACCCAGCGCGAGCAACACATGCATGGACGGGCCCGCGGGCAGGGCCCACAGGCACCATACTCACCACTAGCATGGCAAAGGCTCGGCCTTCCCAGATGGCTGCGAGTACCTCAGTCCTGCTCCCCAGGCACTGACTTTGGTGGCGTACGTCACACAGGGCGGCGGCGGCGGTGGCGCTGGCAGTGGCGGCGGCGGTGGTGGCGGCCTTGGCGGCGGCGGGCCCGGCGGCGGCGGCGGCCCGGGGCGCGGGGGCCGCGGCGGCGGCTTTGGCACTGGTGGCGGTGCTGGCGCCGGCGCGGGTGGGCCCGGCCTTGGCGGTGGGTTGCTGGGCTCGCGGCAGTGTTGCATGTCACTTGTTATGGCATGCAGCCCTGCCTATACACTTGACTGGCTATCCGCGTTTCGTAAATGGCGGTCGCTAACTCCGCCGGTGTTCCCCACGCTCGTTCAGGCGCTGCAGGCGCTGGCGGCCGCGGCGGCCGTGGTGGCGGTGGCGGCGGCAGCGGCGTCTTCGCACGTGTGCAAGCGGCTGCTGCTGCAGCTGCGACCGCTGCTGTTGGTGGCGGCGGCGGTGGCGGCGGCGGCGGTGGCCCGGGCGGGCTGGGAGGCCGGGGCGGCGGCCGCGCCGGCGGCCGCACCGCTGCGCCGTGGGGCGGCCGCGCAGGTGGGCGCGGTGGCGGCACTGACGGCTTTGGCGGTGGCGGCGTCGGTGGCCGCGGCGGCGGCGGCGGCGCGGGGCAAGGCGCCTTCGGCGGCCCGGGGCGCGGCGGCAGAGGCGGGCGCGGCATAGCGGCTGGCGGCCCTGGTGGGGACATGGGCCGCGGCCGTGGGGGTGGTCGCGGTAGCGGCCGCCTCACCTGGACCCGCGAAGGCGCCGACGGCAGCGGCGGCGGCCGCGGCCGCGGCGGCGGTGCGCGAGGGGGGCGCGGCGGTCGCGGCAACACAGGCGTCGCTGGCGGCGGCTTCGGCGGCAGCGCTGGCGGCTTCGGCGGCGGCCCAGGGGCTGACGGCTTCGGCGACCACGCTGCGGATGGTGGGGGCGCGGAGGAGATGGAGGCAGACGCGGACATGGGGGACGCGGATGGCGGTTACTATGAAGGCGCGGAGAGCGAGGGCGAGGGCGGCGACTATTACGGCGGCGGCGGCGGAGAGGAGGAGGGCGCGCAGGACTATGACGCGGACGGCGGCGGCGGCGGCGGCGAGGAGGAAGACGCGTTCGATGAGGAGGCGGCGAAGCGGGCAGCCCTGGCGGCTATGCCACAGTTCGGCGGCGGAGGCGGAGGCGGAGGAGGAGGCGGCGCGATGGCGGCGCCGCCGGCGGCGCGCTCGCGGGTGCCGCCGGCGACGCCGGTTGGCTTCGGGAAGGGCGGCGGCGAGGAGGAGGACGATGCGGCGCGCAAAGCCAAGCGCGTGCAGCGGTTTGCGAGCCCCGCGGAGGCGGCGCCGCCGGCGGCGGCGGCAGGCGGCGGCGGCGGCGGCAGCATGAGCACGCCCGCGCGGCGCAAGGCGCTGAACTGGGTGCCCGAGGCGGCGGAGGACGGCGGGCCCGGCGGGCGCTCGCCGTCGCCCTCGCCGCCGCCGGTCTGGTCGCCGGCACCCGGCGGCGGCGGCGGCGGGGACGCCATGGATGACGAGGAGGGTGAGAGTGCGTGCATGGGCATGGGCACGTGCCTGGGCATGGGCAGGGTGATGATGTGCACGTGCAAACCGTATCCATGGGGATGGCGGTCAGCCTGAGGCTTGAGACTGAGAGGACGTGAGGCGGCCGCGCCGCTCTCGCACACACGTGCCAATGCCCGTGTGGGTGTGGGTGTGGGTGTGGGTGTGGGTGTGGGTGTGGGTGTGGGTGTGGGTGTGGGTGCCCATCTCGCCGCGCTGACGCGACCCCACACCTCCCCGGCTGCGGTCTGCCTGCAGGCAGCGGGCCGGCGCTGGTGGGCACCTGCGAGTTCATGTGCCCGGTGGCGGAGCGCAAGCGGCGCGAGGTGCGCGTGGCGGGCGGGAGTGGAGGGAGAGGCAGGGGGAGGGGGAGAGGGAGGGGGAGAGGGGGGGGGATGGGGTTGCGAATACCAGGGCCAGTCCTGGGGGGCGGTGCCGGCGGTGCTGAGGGCGGTGCTGCCACACCGCCCTGACAGCCGCACCCAACCCAACACCCGCCCTGGCTCCGGGCCTCCCGCTCCGCCCCCGCCTTCATTTCTTAAATGATCATGAGTGTAGCCCCCCGCCCTGCCCCGCCGCCCAGACGTCCGGCGAGCTAAACATCTTTGAGCGCTGCGACCCGCTCAACACCAAGCTCACGCACGAGTCGCTGATCGTCAAGAAGGCGGTGCGTGGGGCGCCTGGGAGGGGCGGGGGCCGGGGTGGGCGGGCGGCGCATGCGAAGTGATACAGGTGGGGTGAGCCGACGCCGGGGGCGAGGGGCCCTCCGACCCCGCACCCTCCTCTCCCCCGCGCCCTCCTCCACTAACCCCCACCACCCCCACCGCCTCCCTGCAACCAACCTCCCGCAGCGCAAGAACTACAGCGACGAGGACAAGCTGCCCCACAACCTGCGCACCTTCGCCGCGCTGCGCGCCACCATGGCCCGCCTGCGCGGCCTGCTGGCGGCGCCGGACGAGGGCGAGCTGGCGGCGGCCACGCACCAGAGCCCGGCGGCCTGCCTGCTGGCGGTGCAGGCCTTCCTGTGGGACCGCTACAGAGAGGTGCGGATAGGCGGGGGGGAGGAGGGAGGAGGGAGGAGGGAGAGGGGAGGGTGTGCAAGGATGGTCAGGAAAGCGGTACAGTAGGCACTGAAGTGAGGGAGGGGACGGTGTGTGGCCTGGCCACATTTGGTAAACAAGTCCTCAGTCTTGCGTCCCACACACGCACACTGTCACGCGCACGGTCACACTGCCGCCGCAGGTGCGCAAGGAGATTATCGCGCAGCACTTCCACATGCGGCCCGACTACTTGCCCGAGGTGCTGGCCTGGAACGAGGAGATCGCGCGCTTCCTCATCATCTCCAGCCACGAGCTGTGGGTGAGTGGGGCGGCGCCGGCGAGTGGCGACCAGCCGTTGGTGCGGCGCCGGCGGTTATGACGGCGTGTGCACGCTGCCGACCCCACCTCCTCCCCGCCTCTACCCTTTTCCCCTCATCGGCCCTTCCAACCATCCTCCACGCTCCACCCTCCACCGTCATCTTCCGCCCCTGCTTGCCCCGCTGGTTGATTTGGGGCTTGGGCTGAACTACCCCTCCTCCCCCTCCTCCTTCCCCTCCTCCTCCCCCTCCTTCCCCTTCCCGCCCGCCGCCAGGGCAAGGAGGGCTTCTCCGCGCAGCTGAACCAGGAGCAGCTCAAGAAGGTGCTGACCGACCTTCTCACGCGCTTCTACCCCGCCGCCGCCAAGCACGGCCTGCCCACGCCCTGCTCGGCGGAGATGAAGTGGGTGGGGGCGTGTGGCGGTGGTGTGGAGCGGTGGGGAGATGGGGATGCGGGTGGGGGGCTGTTGCCCGTGAGGGGTCGGCAGGCTTATAAGGCACGTTTTTTTATGCTCGGCGCTCGCATTGCACTGGGTACTGGAATATCACCTATCACCGCCCCGCCTTTGTCTGCTGGCCTTCAGCGCAATCTGCACGGCTTTCCCAACCACCCTTGCAACCACCCACCCCGCCCGCCGCCACTTGTTGTGTACGTGCTACTGCCTGCTGCTGCCTCCGCCAGATGCTACCTGCTGGTGCTGATGGTGGGCGGCACCATTGAGAAGAACGGGCGCCGCTTCCGGCAGCGGCAGGAGGCCATGCAGTACGTGCGGCAGTACACGCCTGAGGTGCGTGAGGGGCAGCGGCAGCGGGTGTACTGCCGATTGTGAAACGCGTTTCCCTGCACACTCGCACTCGCACTCGCCCCCCGTTCCCACCCGTCCCTTTCCACCCCTCCCTTTCCACCCCCCCCTTTCCACCCCTCCCTTTCCACCCCTCCCTTTCCACCCCTCCCTTTCCACCCCGCCCTTTCCAACCCTCCCTTTCCCAACCCTCCCTTTCCACCCCTCCCTTTCAACCCACCCGCCCCTTTCCACCCTTCCACCTTCACCCACGCATCCCTTCCCACCCCTACAGGAGATGGCCTCCGACTGGACGCGCGCGCTGTACGCGCTGCTGCCGCTGTTGGACCGCGGCGACGCGCTGGGTCTGTTCGGGCTGCTGGCGCGGGCGCCCTACACGCTGGCGGCGGTGTGCGCCAGCCACGTGATGCCGCTACGCGCGGGGGCGCTGGCGGCCATGAGCGTGGCCATGGGCGGTGAGCGGGAGTGGGGGGTGGTGGAGGCGGGGGAGGGGGGAGGCGGGGAGGGAGGGAGGGAGGGAGGGAGGGAGGGAGGGAGGGAGGGAGGGAGGGAGGGAGGGAGGGAGGGAGGGAGGGAGGGAGGGAGGGAGGGAGGGAGGGAGGGAGGGAGGGAGGGAGGGAGGGAGGGAGGGAGGGAGGGAGGGAGGGAGGGAGGGAGGGAGGGAGGGAGGGAGGGAGGGAGGGAGGGAGGGAGGGAGGAGGGAGGGAGGGAGGGAGGGAGGGAGGGAGGGAGGGAGGGAGGGAGGGAGGGAGGGAGGGAGGGAGGGAGGGAGGGAGGGAGGGAGGGAGGGAGGGAGGGAGGGAGGGAGGGAGGGAGGGAGGGAGGGAGGGAGGGAGGGAGGGAGGGAGGGTGGAAGGATGGTGGAAGGATGGGGCAGGGGGGCGGCCAGCTAGCGAGCGAGCGAGCAAGCGAGCCCCGGGGCGCCTGTAGTGCCTATAGCACCGGGCGTGGTGTGGGTGTGGGCTGCGCCCGGGCCCGTCCGTGCCCGCGGCTGCGGCTCCTCCTCCTCCCTCGGCGCCGCCGCACCTCCCTCTGTCACCACCATCCCCAAACCGAACTTCAAGACGCAGTCTTCAGTGCATCCTGTACCGCTTTTCCATATCCTTGCAATCCCCCCCCCCCGCCCACTTCGGTAACGTACCAAACCGAACTTCAAGATGCAGTCTTCAGTGCACCTGTACCGCTTTTCCAAATATCCTTGCAACCCCCCACCATCCCCCCCCACCATCCCCCCCCCACCATCCCCCCACCGCCTCCCTCCTTCCCCCCACCCCCCCACGAACATGCAGGCGTGCCGGCCTCCGACCCGCGCGCCCGGCCGCCGGTGCCGCTGCCCGCCATGCCGCTGCCCGACCTGGCGCGGCTGCTGCACACCAGCGAGGGCGTGGCGGCGGACTTCGCGGAGAAGAAGGGCGCGCTGGTGCAGCCGGGCGGCGCGCCGGGTGGGGCGGGATGGGGTCGGGGTGGGGTGTTGGGGGCTGGGGATTAACAGTGAAACAATCCCGTGAGGAAACAGAAGCGTCCTTCCCAGGGGGCTGGGGAGGGGGCGGAGGGGGTTGGGGCTGGGGATGATGGGGATGGACGCGGGGGTGGGGAGGGGAAAGTTTGGAGGGGGGTTGCTGGACTGGGCTGTACGGGGGTCCCCGGTATGATACTCCAACCCTCCCCGTCTCCTCTCTACATAATAGTAACCTCGCAACCCCGCCTCCCGCAACCCGCCCCCACCCCCCGGCCCCTCCAGGCCAGCGCGACGTGTCCTTCCCGCACCTCATGACCTCCAAGGCGCCCAAGCAGACGGTGGGGCGCAGGGCGGAGGGTGGGAGGGGGGAGTTCGGACCGGGCAGGGCCGGGCAGGGTTGGGGGTGGTGCTAGAACTCGCTCGCCCCCACGCCTGCTGTCTATCCTGCAACACTTCTCCTAGGACCTATGACCATCTTTACCTCAAATCCACCCACCCACGCGCCAACCCACGCACCCGCCCACCCTCGCACCCGGCGCCGCAGTCGCAAGCCTGGATCACCGCCAAGCGCTCCCCCACCGCGCGCAACGCCGACTGCGTGCGGCCGCCCGCCCTCACGCCCGACTTTCTCGAGTACCTCGACCGCCTGCGCAGCGGCCCGCACCGCCGGCGCGCTGCCTCCGCCGCGCGCCGCCACGCCGCCGCGCTCGCCGGCCGTGCTGCCGGCGGCGGCGGCCAAGGCCGACGCGGCGCGCGGGTTCGGCCGGGCGCAGCAGCAGCAGCAGCAGCAGCAGCAGCAGCAGGTGCCGCAGGCGGGCGGCTGGGGCCAGCCGGGTGCGGGCACCGCGGCTGCGGCGGGCGGCGGTGTGGGCGGACTGGGGTCTCCGGGCCGGCCGGTTGCGGCGCGGCTTGGGGCCGCTCCAGAGCAACCGCTGGGTGAGTGGGGCGAGAGTCCGGGGGGCGCATGGTCGGGGTGTGCGGGGTGTGGGCTGTGAAGGTATTTTGGTGACACCGCGGTGGCTGGGGCTGGTTGGAGCGATTCTGCGTGTACTTGCGTGCGGCCTTGCCGCGCGCATGGCCGGCCGCTGCGGCTCAGCACGGCGGCACCGTTCTGCGACCCCCCCTTGCTACCACACACACCCGCCGCTCATCGCGCCCACCGCACCCACACACTGCAGCCTTCGGCTCGCCGACACACGGCGGCGCCGGTCGCCAGCGTGTGCCCATCTCCGGTCCGGAGGCGCCGGCCGCCGCCACCGCAGCCGTCAACCTCGCCGCGGCCGCAGCCGCGCCCGCGGCTGACACGGCGTCCAAGGTGTTTGGCCTAGCCGGGCCGGCGGCGACAGGGTCGTTCTCTTTTGGGGGCGGGCAGCAGCCCAACGCGCCGGCGCCTTTCGGCGGCAGCGGGTCCGGCGGCTTCGGTGCGCCTGGCGGCGGGTTCGCGCCGCAGCAGCAGATGCAGCAGCAGCAGATGCAGCCGACGTCTCAACAATCGATGCAGCAGCAGCAGCAGCCGCAGCAGGTGCCGAGCAGCATGGTGGATAACATGGCGGCGGCGCTGGCGGCGGCGACGCAGGCGGCGGCGCATGAGCGCGCGGCGGCGGAGAGCGCGCGGCACGCGGTGGAGGCGGAGCGGCGGCACGGGCAGGAGCAGCAGAGGTGGGCGTGGGTGTGCTATTGCGTGTGCGTTGCTGTGGTTGTGGGTGTGAATATACGTGTGGGTGTGTTGATGTGTGGGTGTGGGTGTGGGTGTTGCGCTGCTGCCGGCCTGAACACTCCATGCCGCGGCGCCGGCACCACCGACCTCCCCGACCCCCGCCGGTGGGCACCCGGCATGCCGCCTGCACTCTTTGCGTGCTGACGACATGCTTCGCTTCTTCATCGGCCTCCCTGGCTCACTGGCTCACTGCCTTGCTTGCAACCCGGCGCGCAGGGCCTACGCGGCGCAGCTGGAGGCGGCGGTGACGGTGGCGCGGCAGGCGCAGCAGGCGGTGGCGGACGCACGGCGGCGGGAGGAGGCGCGCCGGCGGGAGGTGGAGGCGCTGCGACTGGGGCAGCAGGTGGGCAGCGGGCTGGCGGCTGCGGGGTGGCGTGGTGTTGGGGCACATTGGCGTAGGCCGTTTGGGCGGGGCCCTCTCGTGTGATGGAATGGCCGCGCAGCGGCAGGGTGGGGCTCAGAGCTCCGCGCACGGAGAGCGAGCGCCCGATGCGCCAGCGCTGTGTGAATGTGGATACGCGCGTCCTGACGGCCCCGCTCGTACCTCTGCCCCCTGCCCCTGCCCCTACACACAGGCCCGGGCCATCGAGGAGGCGGTGAGCTCGGCCTGCCTGCGCGCCGGCATGGAGGCGCTGCGGCGCCGCCTGGCCGCCCGCCGCGCCGCCAACGACCGGCTGCGGCGCCAGATGGCGGGCGTGTCGGTGACCTACGTGCGCGGCGGCCGGCCGCTGGACCTGCTGGGGCTGGGCCTGGGGCTGGGCCGCGCGGCGGGCGGCGCGAGTGGCGGCAGCGGTGGCGGCGGCGGCATGGTGGCGGCGGGCGGCGGTGGCGGGCAGCGCGGTAGCCAGTCGGTGAGCGGGGCTCGTGGTTGCTGTGGCAGCCAATTGTAGGGACCACGCAGGCGCCAGGGGCTCGGTGTGTGTGGTGAAGGGTCAAGGGCAGCGGCATACAGTGCTTCCCCCATTATGGTAGTCCGCGTGCGCTAAGCTCAGCCTCTGATGTCGTATACCTGGTGCACGCCTTAACACCACCACCAACAACAACACTCACAGGCCGGCCGCAAGCGGCCCTACGAGCACGAGTACGAGCAGCACGCCCGCGCCGCCGACCTGGCGGGGGCGGCCGCCTCCGCCGCGGCGGCGGCGGCGGGCGCCGTCGTGCCGCACATCGACCTGGCGGCGGCGGTGATGCCCGGCCTCTGCCGGGCGCTGGCGGCGGCGCCGCTGGCGGCCGCGCGCGCCAGCCGCGGCGGCGGAGGCGGCGGCGGCATGGCGGCGGTGGACGACGGCGACGGCGGCGGCGTGTCCTGGACCTGGGGCGCGTCGGCGTCGGCGTCAGGGTCGGCGTCGGCGGCGTCGGCGCCGCCCGCGGGCCGGCGGCTGGTGTGGAAGCTGCTGCTGCTGAGCGGCGCGCTGGAGCCGCAGGCGCGCTGCATCAGCTCGTTGCAGCTGGAGGCGGCGGGCTGGCTGCGCGCGCGGCTGTCGTGCGGGCGCAGCGCGGGCCCGCGGCCGCAGCGCCGGCAGCTGCCGGGCGGCCTGGGCGAGGTGCTGACGCTGGCGCCCGCCGCCGCCTCCCTGTCTCCAGCTGGCGGCAGCAGCGGCGGCGGGCGGGCGGAGGCGTGGGGCTTCACGCTGTGCGTTGAGGATGTCAGCGCGCTGGGCCTTGCGGCGGCGGCGGCGGCGGCCGCGGGGCAGTCGCCGCCAGGCAGCGGACGGCGGGGCGGCGGCGGCGCCAATCCCGCCGCCACCGCCGCCGCGGCTGCTGCTGCGGCGGCGGCTGCAGCAGTGGCGGCGGCGGTGGGCGGGGTGCTGATGTTGGTGGACGGGCGGCCGTTTGAGGAGGCGCTGGCGGCTGGCGCGTCACACGAGGAGGCGGCGGCGGAGGCGGCGCAGGACCTGGCGGAGAGGTGCGTGCATGTGTGCATGCATGGGCATGGGCAGGGGCGGCCGGGTTTTAAGGGGTCGTGCAAGTGAAAAGGGCACGGCGTGTCCTGCTTAGTGCTTTGAGGGTGGCAAGAAGGGCTGGCTCCCGTCCTTAATGATGTACGTAACCCGATTTCTCTTGGTTCACCGCATCCTCTTTCTTTGACGTTTCCTTCCGCCTGCTTCGCCCCCTGTGGCGCAAAACCCCCATGCGCAGCTGGGAGCGGCTGCGCGCCGTGTTGGCCTGCCTCCCGCCCGCCGCCGCCGCCGCCGCGACTCTAGCGAACTACCCCCACACGCAGCAGCCCGCCCACCAGCAGCCGCCGCAGGCGCCGGTCATCGTGCTCACGCTCGCCTCCTCCGACGCTGCCGACGCCATCGGCGCCCACCTGGCCGCCACCGCCGCCGCCGCCTGGCAGCCGCCGCTGGCGGCGCGCGTGCTCAGCGTTGCCGACGGCGGCGCCGCCACCGGCGGCGGCGGCGTGCGCGTGGCGTCGCTGTCGGAGGCGCCGGATGAGGTGCTGCGCCGGGCGCTGGCGGCGCTGGCGGAGGCGGCGCCGGTGCTGGAGCCGGTGGTGGGAGTGGATATGGAGTCGCTGGCGCGCGGCGCGGTGGCGGAGGTGGTGGCAGAGATGGACGCGCGCGCCGCCGAGGCGCGGCAGCAGCAGCAGCAGGCGCTGCGGGCGGCGGGCCGGCGGCAGTAGCAGCGGTGGCGGTGGCGGCGGTGGCAGTAGCAGCGGCTGCTGCAGCGCGGGCGCCACGGTGGCTGCGTTCAACGAGCTGCTGGCGGCGTACGAGGCGGCGGCGATGGCCACTGCGGCGTCGCCGTCGGCCCGCTGGGGCCTGCCGGCGCCCGAGGTAGGCGGCGTGGAGGCGGTGTGCACACACGTTGGGGCTTGCAGGACCCACCCGCTGCGGCAGCAGCTTGCCTCCTGCCCTGTCGCCGATCCCTGCCTTGCATCTGCCTGCCTGATTATGCTTGGCCCCAATTCCCTGCCTCAAATTGCCCCTGTTGAGATATCGGTCAGAACTAGGGGAGCAGCCGTAATCATACAACAGCCCCCAACGCCCCCAATCGCCCCTCAATACCTCGTGACGCCGCACAGTTGGCTGCCGCCGAGTCGGACGCCGCGCCCCGCCTGCTGGGCGCCCGCCCGCCAGGCCGCGGCGCTGTCTGCGCTGCGCGCGCTGCGCCTGCCGCCGCCGCCGCCGGCGCAGGCGCAGCTGCCCGGCGGCTCGGCGCTGCTGCCGCAGTTCCTGGGCCACGTGGCCACCTGGGCGGCGGCGACGGCGGCGGCGGCGCCGCGGCAGCTGCTGCTGCTGGCGCCGCTGGCGCCGGGCCGGCTGGGCTCCATCGCTGGCTCGCCGCCTAGCACTGCCGCCGGCGCTGCCTCCGCCGGCGGCGCCGCCGGTCGCCGACGCAGTGACGCCGTCCCCGGGCGGCTTCGGCGGCTGGATTGTGCCGCCGCCGGCGGCGGCGGCACACGCAGCGGCGCCGTCACTGGTCAACACGCCGGCGTCGGTTGCTACAGCCGGCGGCGGCGGCGGCGGCGCTGCTGCTGCTGCTGCTGCTGCTTCAGCCGCCACGCCGGGCAGCGCGCCCGCCACGTCGCTGACGCACAGCCGTTACGCGGCGCTCATGCACGACGCCATGAACACGCCGCCGCCAGGCGCCGCGGCTGTAGCACCCGCGGGGGCTGCTACAGCCGGCGGTGCAACACCGAGCGGCGGCGGCGGCGGCGCGTGGTCCATGTCGCCGGCGGCGGCGTCGGCCGCATCGCTTGGCGCCCGGCCGCCCGTTGGAGGTCTATTTGGCGACATAAGCGGCGCTGGTGGTGTGGGCAGACCCGCTACTGCTGGTGCTGCTGGTGCCGGTGTTGCTGCTGCTGCTGCCGGCGCGGCGGCAGGGCAGGAGGGCGATGTCAAGCGGCAGGGCTGGGAGGTGCTGCAGGTGGGTGGGGGTGCTGGGTGCCCGTGCGCTAATATTGTAACCGTATCTTCTGGCCTCTCCCGCGTCGTTTCATCGTTCGTTTGTGTCGCTTCATCTTCCTTACCTCCTGACGGCCCTCTATGGACCAGCCAACCCGCCCACCACTCGCGCTCCTCCCTCTCCTGGTCACGCTGCCACCCCCTCGCCCACACTCCCTGCCCCTGTAGCGACTGAACGCGGTCCTCAAGCGCCAGGCGTGAGCGGGGCCGGGGCGAGACGCGTCGCGGCGGGGGAGGTGTGCGGCGCCGAGTGCGACACGCTCCAAGCCGGCCACGCGCTTTCACCCCGGCGGCGGGGCGGCGCCAGTGACGGGTGGCCCGCTGCCACCGGTCCATCAGTAAAAACATTCCGTGACGTGCGAACAACTGTGGACTGCAAGTTGTAAACGTGCGCACACCGGTTTAGGCAGGCACTAAGGTGTAGCACAAACGGGCTGACTCTGTTGGTGGTGATCTCACGCCGTGCTGAAAGGAGAGTTGTCAGTGAGTGCGGTGGCCGGTGCGGCTGGGTAACACCCTTTGTGACAGATAATTGCGCGGTTGCTGTGTGGCTGCAGTGATTCGAAGGCGTTCAGCCCAGAGCACCGTTGGGTTCGTGTTGTAGTGCTGATGAAGATGCGCTCTTGTAGAGCTACCGCTGCCAACTGTACTGGTGAACGCGGCATGCATGGCAGAGTACTTAGCATGTAGAAATTTGTTAGCCGCCCACCAAAGATATTCAGCAGCGCGATTGGCGACGGCCTGAAAGGTTGAAGGTGGGCATGGGTAGGCAGGCAACGTTGCTACAGCCCGTGCGTGTAAACACTTCTCAATCATCCGCCACATGCCCCGCCTGGGCCCTGGCCGACGTGTGGTGGCTGGCATTGAGCGGCCTGTCGGGCAGCAAATGTGTATGCGGGCCTGGCGCCTACGAGGTGGGTGCTGCCTGCGTGACAGGGCAGCCAGGGCTCGTATCTCCAGTTCCGTGACAGGGCGCCGTCGGGGGCGTGCGCCTGTGGCAACGGCAGCGGCCGTAGGGGCAAGGGGCGAGGGGACGAGAGCGACCTTATTGTATTGCCAAGCCGTTCATGCAGCACATCCGAGTTGTGAACATGTGCAAATGCCGTTGGGCATGCTGAGGGCGGGGGGGGGGGGGGGAGGGGAGCTCAAGCGGCCGTGGCGGCGTGCTTAGGGCTCGGGCACGGACAGCTGGGTTGCTCCCAATTGGCCACTTGACAGATCTGCCCAGGCGAGTCGCTCGAGGCGCACATAACACAGCACATAGTTGTAGCCTCTTACGTAGCTAGAACTCAGCTAGGCAATTCACGCAGCTGCGAGGCCAACAAAGGTCCCGAACAGCTTGCATAGGGCTTGCAGCCGGACTTGGTGCCCTTGAGCTCAATTCAGACCAGGAGTCTCGTGAATTTGAATCGCAATTAAGCCTGTTACGCACCTGCAACCGAGTCAACCCAGCCCTTCTGTGAGCGCTTGCAAATGGCCAGCCTGCGACTGAACACGCTTTGCCCTGGAATTCGTTGCAAGAGCAATGCGGGTCGTCGCTCGCTAGGATACGTTGCTACTGCGCATCGGCCGCGGACTAGCGTGCAAACTACCGCGGTAACAGCGCCCGGCAAGGACGTGGTGAGTGCGTAAGGAAACGACGCGTATCGATAATTGCTGCATGTACAGCAACCGGGTGAAAGACGGCAGCCGCCCGACTTCGGAAGGGGGGTTGCGGCAGCATGTCGGGGGCCCATCACTTCGTCCGCCCTCGGCTGCGGGACGTCCCCGAATTCAATGCATCGTCTCGTGATGAAGTCGCTGAATAGAATCGCTTGCATAACAGCCCCTGGTTGCGCCGGCAGCAGTAACGCCTTGAAGCGTCGACGCCGGCCCCTCGAAGCCACACAGTTTGAACCGCAGGAGGCCAGCTCAGCTCCGGCCCCTGCACACCACGCACGACTCCGATGCCGTGCGCCCGTCCCCTCCAGCACTTCATCCAACCCAACGCAACCAGTGGCCCTGCACGCGCACAAGCCTGCTTGCAGGCCTCATGGCTGCGCACCTGCCCTCTCCGCCTCTTTGTCTCCCAGCGCCCTGCCCACTCATTATGCCCGCATTCCGCCGGCTCCCCCTCCCTCCCAAGTTCAAACCGCTGCTCCTTCTCCACCCCCCTTCTCCACCTCCCCCTCTTCTCCCGTCACCGCCTCCTCAACCCAATCCAAACCCAACCCAACACCCCAACCCAACCCTACCCAACCCAACACCCACCCCGCCCAGACCAGCGAGGTCATCCAGCGCGCCTTCACGCTGGCGCTCACCACGCGGCTCAAGCAGTGGGGCGGCATCCGGGTGGACGTGCGCTCCACCGCCTGGGGGCTGCTGGAGGGCAAGTTCGGCGGCATGACGGTCATGGGCGACAGGTGGCGCACGCCGCTGGTGAGGCCGGGCCGGGAGCGGCTGGGGCTGGGGGCTGGGCTGGGCTGGGCTGGGTTGGGTGGGTGGGTGGGTGGGACACAGGAGCGTGGGTGGGGTGGGGCGGAGGGAGGAAGGGAGGGAGAGGGTGGAGGATTGCGGGGGCAATGGGAGGGGGGTGGGCAGGGGAGGCGATACGCGGTGTCCCGGAGTGCAGAACTGCATGCCCAGCAGCCAGGGCCGCCAGGCAGCCCGCACGCCGCCGCACCGGGCACAGCAGCACGCGCGCCGCCTGGGGCTTTGTCTCTGCCACACCCATCCTGTCCATCATCTCCATCCTGTCCATCATCTCCTTTTTCTCGTACACGCATGCCGATGCCCGCCCCGCCCTCGGCCCGCCCCGCCCCGACGCCTGCCCGCACCTGCACCTGCACACAGGAGCTGACGGCGGAGGCGCTGACGGTGGACATTGGCGAGATGCTGCTTGACACCAACAAGCTGGTGTGGCAGCAGACGGTGGCGCTGAAGAACGTGCCGCAGGGCAGCGTGTCCTTCACGCTCTCCTCCCAGGACCTGGCCAACTTCATGGTGCACCCAATCATGGCACTGGCGGCGGGCCGCGCGGTGCAGGTGCGGCGGGTTGCGGGAGGGGGCGGGTGGGGGTAGGGAGGGGGGGGTGAGGTGTGTGGGGTGGGGTGGGCGTTGGGGTGTCAGGGCGGGGGCGGGGGCGGGGGGGGGCGGCGTTGGTGTGAAGGGGCGGGCCACGCTAGAGGCCCAGAAGCAATGGAACGGGTGCTGGAGGGACAGTGCATGGGCATCGTGCGGGGATGAGGGGGGGGGGCACTGTGGGCGAGGGAGGGCGTGTGCGGCAGTAAGGTGGCTGACCCGGGCCCGGGTACGCCGCGAACCCTCTTACGGTAAGCTTGGCAAACCCCCTGATCCGCCCCCCCCCACGCTTCCATGCTGTGGCCCCACCCCCCAGGGCCAGGCCTTTGTGTTCGACCGCAACAGCGCCGCCGTGCGCGTGGACCCCGCCACCGGCCGCGGCGTCATCACCTACACCGGCCGCTGGGCAGGCGACGGCCAGCGCTACGCCGTCACCATGTGCACGCCCGCGCCCGCGAAGCCGGCCGGCGCCGGCGCGCCGCCGCAGGCGGCGGCGGCCAAGGCCTGGACCCCCGGGCAGGTCCCGGCCGCCGACGGCTCGGTTATGGCGCTGACGGTGGCGGCGGTGCGGCTGCCGCCGGGGGCGCAGCGCAGCGGTACCGGCTCGTTTGCGTCCATGGCGTCCGGCGACGAGATCCTGGGCGGCTCGGAGGAGGCGCTGCCGGTGCCGGGCGGCCCGGTGGGCGCGGCGGTGGCGGCGGCCAGCGGCAGCGCGGCCAGCATGGACGGCGAGGGCGACGCGGGCGCGGCGGTGGTGGGCGAGGGGCTGCGGCGCTTCTTCAGCAGCCTCATGCTCAACCTGCAGGTGTGTGGGGAGGGATGGCGTGGCGTGTGTGAGTGCGCTGAGTTTGCTTTTGTGTAGGAGGGCCCGGTGTGTGTGCACGGGCATGTGGGGCGCAGAGGTCTCGAGAGCGCACCGGTTGAAGCCGTTAGGCTTAGAGTGCACCGCACAGGGTATGAACATAGGGTAGCTGGCGGCACCCACTGCAGCTGCGCCCGTTGGCAAACTGCTGTGCACCCTTTGCCACCTCGCCTCTCACCCGGCCTCCCGCCTTACCGCCCCCCGCTTGTCGTGTCCCCCCGCAGGGCATCGAGCTGCGGCTGCCCGCGCTGACGGTGCAGCTGCCGCCGCCCGGCTCCGGCGCGGCGGCGGCGGCCGCGCGCGTGCCGCCCAGCGGCGCGGCGGTGGCCGCCGCCAGCCCGCTGCCGGTGGGCACGCCGGCGCTGCTGACCATCACCATGCGGGTCGCCATTGTGCAGCTGCCGCCGCTGGACATGAAGTTCTAAGGCAGCAACTGAAGTCCTGGGAGCTTCTTCGGTTTAAGGGCGCGAGCGCGCGAGCTCGAGCGCGACAGCGAGTGGGACAGAATGACAGACAGGTCCGCACCGGGCAGGCAGGGCGGCGCCCGGCCGGGCAACTCCCAAGGCGGGCAGCAGGCTTGAGGCACTTAGGGTACCGTTGGTGTCGGGGCCGCAGGGCCCCCTTTCACTTTCGACGGGATGGTGTGTGAGCGCTCCGGTGGTGCGATGCGATGTGGAATGTGATGTGCAATGTGATTGTACCTCGTGTGGATGTTAGCAGCGCGACTAACATTTCATTGACCGGGGAGTTAGGGTGCCTGCGGCGTGCATGGAACTAGCGCAGGGGTGTTGTTCGTGGCGGCTTCCTCCATGGGGAGCCCTAGTTGCAGTGTGCATGTGATAGGAACGTGCGAACGCGTTGTGATGTGTTGGGTAGGGTGCAGTGGAGTACGGCGCGACGTTGGTCACGCGACAAAGGAGGGAGCGGGAGGGAGGGAGTGGGCAAATGGCTCTAAGGCGGTTGGGCATTCGTCCCTGTAACTGTTCCAGTATAATAAGTGACGTCAAAGTTGGCATGTATGTGTGTGAGCGCTGCGGGTTTGGCACCGGACAGTTTTCTGGTAAGTCTAGAGCGCAGTTTTCAGGCGCGCGGGAGTGGTGCGAGGGTACGACCGTCGCGTGGCTGCACTTTGAACGGTGAAAGTCCGAACGCACGGTTATCAAGGTAGTGACGAAGTTTTGTTTCACGTACTGCGGCTGCGGAGTTTTAGGACGTGCCTGCTGGAAAGGAGTGGTGGCAGAGGGGAGGTACGCTGCGACAGCTGGGGCGTGCGCGGGGTGACCGAGGGGGAACTGGCGTGTTGGTTGCGTGTTTGTCGCGGCCGAACCCGGACGGGCCGGACAGGGCCTCTGCATAGAAGTGTAACTATTAATTCCCGAGTTCGCTTCACCATGGCGTCAATGAAATGAAGAAACCGGGCCCATGGCGTTGACCATCGCGTGCGAGGTTTCATAAGCAAATTCGCGCCACTTGAGCCTGTTTGCTCATATTCTTACCGTTGAACGTCGCATATCACTAGGAGCGCCAAGGGCCGCGCGTGTGCTGAGAGCGACTCCAAAACAAAAACTCCAACGGCAGAAGATGCTTCCCAAGGCGCTGCGCGCCCCGCACAGCAGCGCTGCTGCTCGTGGTACCACTCGCGTGCGCTCTCTTGTCGTCACCAATGCCAGCACAGAGCGTAGTGCGCGCGGCGGGCTGTGGGCGGGCAGCATCGGTGCTGCGCATCTACTTGCTGCCGGCCTGGCCTTCGCGGATGATGTGAACCCCATTGCTGTTGCTGAGATTCAGGTGAGCTGTCAAGTCGGGGAGCGGGTGTTGCGCGATGACGTGTCAGCGGAAATTACAGACCAGTTTCGAATGCGTGGGCCGGGCGCTCCTGCTGTCCCCCATATTATTTGTCTGGCCTCAGCCTAAGGGGTCAAGAGCACGATCTCGGTACCTGAAACCACCCATCGGCCCCACGCGCGCAGACGGCGGAGCCTGCCGTCTCCGAGCTGGTGGTGACGGAGGTGGCCACCGGTGGGTGGAAACATTGTGTGTCGGCACACTCTGCATTAGGCCGGGCACTGCACATTGCGCTTCTGGACTGGGAGGCTGTGGATACGGGGTATAGGGGCCGGGCGCACGTGCGCGCCTTGGCTGTGGCACCGCTTGCGGCAGCCCAACGTCCTCACACTGCTGCTGCCCGCGTCACCTGCCGACGCCTCCCGCCTCGCTCCCTCGCAGTGGCTGCTGCCGCCGAGTCTGTCTCCGCCCCGGAGCTCGCGACGCCCGCCGACGGCGCCGAGCCCGAGGCGGCCGCCGCCGCCGCGGTGGCGGAGCTGCCGGTGCCGGAGCTCACTGACGCCGCCCCCGGCTTCGCCGTCGCCGCCGCTACCACCGCTGCCCCGGATGAGGCGAACGAGATCGCCAGCCTGGCGGCGGTGGCCTCCCCTGATGCGGAGCAGGACCAGGCAGCGGAGGCGGCTGCTGCCCCCGCCCTCGCCGCCGCCGTGGTCGCGGAGATGCCGGCGGCCGCCGACAGCGCTGCCGCCGAGCCGGTGGCGGTGGTGGCGGCGGCCGTGGCCGAGGAGGCCGACTCGCCCGCTGCCGCCGTGGCCTTCACAGCCGAACCGACGGCGGAGCTCGCTTCCGCGCCGGCGCTGTACGACACCGCCGACGCCGACGCGCCCGCCGACGCCTCTTCCGCCGCGGCGCAGCTGGCGGCGGCGGTGGGCGAGGCCGAGGCCGTGGAGGCGGCGGTGGAGGAGGTGGCGGCGGCGGCGGCGGAGCCCAGCGACGCGCTGCCGGGGCTGCAGATCCCGGCCATGCCGGCGCTGACGCCGGACACGGACATCCGCACGCTGGTGTCAGCGCTCATCCGCAACGAGCAGTTTATCGCGGCGCTGGTGAACAACGAGGCCTTCCTGGACCGCCTGGCGGGCGAGGACCGGGTGGTGGAGGAGCTGGCGCGGCGCAAGGGGCTGGCGGTGGAGGTGGGCGTGGGCGTGTGTGTGGAGGGCGTGCGGGTGATGTGGGTGCGTGTGTGTGTGTGGGTGTGCGGGGGTTGATGAGGGGGGTTGATGTGTGGTGATGGGGCGTGTGTGTGTTTTGGGGGGGGGGGGGAATGGGGGGCCCTGCAAGAGGAAGGGGGGACTTGGTTGAGTTAGCTAGCCAGTCCTGCGGGTTAGCCGTCCATGCGAACGCGTTGGGATGGGGGCGGGGGCGCAGGCGGCCTGCAAGGAGGCAAGGATTGGGATTACGAAGTTAAAGGGAGCGAGGGCGGGCGGTCCCGGGCGGCTTCGGGCGCAATCGCTGGCAGACACTGGGCCGAGCTCGTGGGTCACACGGTTGTGTTTGTTGCCTGTGCCTCCTCCAACCCGCCGCCCGCACCCTACCCCGCCCGCCAACACACGCCACGGCTGACCCCCATCGCTCCGCCGCCGCCGCAGATCGAGACGCGCGACGAGCTCGCCACGGAGCTGCGGCGGCGGCAGGCCATGATGGACGCGCTGGCGGCGCGCGGGCAGGAGGCGGTGGTGGCGGTGGCGGACGCGGCCAAGGCGGCGGCGGAGGAGGCGGCGCGTGCGGCGGCCAGCGAGGCGCGCGCGGCGGACGCCAGCGGAGAGGTGGGGTAACCGGGGGTTGGGTGGGGGGGGGGGCGGGGTTGTGAATACGAGCCTAAGCTAAACCAAGCTTCAATAGACAAGGGACAGGCAAGTGAAATGGTAGCAATGCAGGGGGGGTTGTGAATACCAGCCCAAGCCGCATGCGGGGGCGGTGGGCGGCGTTGTGCAGGAGCGGCGCAGCCGCTGGTGGTCAAGGACACCAACCGTTCGCCTCGACCTGGTTAGAATCCCTTCTGTGATTGTGGATGTGGATGTCCGGATGGTGTGGACAGTGCAACACGATGCCGTGCACTGATACTTTTGCGCAACAGCGCGCATAAATCATCCTCACTGCCTCCTGCCTCATCTCTTCCCGTGCCGTTCCGTGTGCTGCCGCCCGGCAGGTGGGCGTGCTGAGCGGCGGGCGCAGCGCGCTGGTGGCCATGGAGACGGCGGTGGAGCTGCTGGAGGACAGCCAGGAGCTGCTGGCGGCAGTGGGTGGGTGGCGGG
The DNA here is from genome assembly GCA_016834605.1 of Chlamydomonas incerta. NCBI lineage: Eukaryota > Viridiplantae > Chlorophyta > Chlorophyceae > Chlamydomonadales > Chlamydomonadaceae > Chlamydomonas > Chlamydomonas incerta. Next base: position 78,601 of record JAEHOC010000011.1, read on the forward strand.
GGGGAGGGAGTGTGTGTGGGGGGGGAGAGGTTGGAGGGAACGGCAGGCTGGAGTTTGTGGCGTGGGGGGATGTTTTGAAAGGTGAGGGGTACTGTCGAGGGTGGAGCGCACATGCTTGGAGGCGGCGCGCTGTGTGCTGTGCAACACGTGTGTGTGCCGTCATGTGAAGCGCCGCTAGCTGCTTTACTGTGGAGCACTCCGGCCGGCCACGTGGCACAGACGCACAAGTCTGCAGGCACCGCTCATGCCGCCGCCGCTCCCGCCTGCTCTGCCCTTTCACCTCCACCAGAGTCGGACTCGGACCCCACCGCCCGCGAGGTCAAGAAGATGGAGGGTGAGGCCCCGGGGGCGGCGGGTTTCCACGTTAGAGCGAGGGGGAGGCGGGTTGTGGGGGCAGGCGCCATGGCAGAGGGGGGTTGTAAACACCAGCCCAATCTAAACCAAGCTAAACTGGGGGCTGAGGGGCGGCTGCATGTGCGGGCCGGTGTGCCTGCTGCTCGGGCGCCCAGGGTCAGGGTCGGCGCCTGCCGTCGATGGGTGGTCGATGGGGTGGTCGGGGGCACGGACGGCACGCGGCAGTGCGATTGAGGCTTATCACGAATGGACGGCTAGGTGCCTTCATTAGGTTTGGTTTGGCTTGGTGTCAAGTGTCAACCACCCCTACCTCCTTACCCCTGCGCAGCCGCCGTGGCCCGCGCCGAGGCCAGCGTGAGCACCACCCTGGAGGAGAACGCGGCGGAGAGCCTGAAGGACATCCAGGTGCGCCGGGTGGGGGCCGGGTGGGCGGGAGTGTAGGTGCCGGGTTCACAAGTAGGTGGGTGGGCATGCGGCCGGGCTGGGTCACCCTACCCCCCAGTATAGTTAAACTTGGTCTCGCACTGGGCTGGTGACCACATCCACACCCAACTTCACACCCAACCGCCTCCCCAGGGCGCGGTGCGGGAGCTGTTCGTGGAGGAGGACGTCACCCTGGCCGTCGGCTCCACCTCCACCGAGGCCGCCGCGCCCGCCGCCGCCGCCAAGGGCGGCGCCGCCAAGAAGGCCGCCGCCGAGCGGCCCGCCATCGGCCGCGCCTACGGCGACCTGGTGTCGGCGGTGGCGGAGTTGCAGCGCGCCTATGGCGAGGCGGTGGCCAAGGCGGTGGGGCACGCGGTGACGGAGGTGGTGGAGGTGGAGCAGGCGGCGGAGCAGGGCGTGGAGAAGACCAAGGTGCTGCTGGGGCAGAAGGTGCGGCTGTTCGGGTGGTGAGGCGGCGAGGCGGTGAGGAGGCGAGGAGGCGAGGAGGGGGAGGTCGCGGAGGCGAGGAGGGGGAGGTCGCGGAGGCGTGGCGGGCAGAATTCAGGAGAAGGCGCGGCGCCGCGCGCGCGGCTCTCGGCTGTGTACGGTATGGTAGTTCAGGTGGTTTGCGGCCGGTGCGGTGCCGCAGTGCCGTTTGATGTGGTGTGTGGCTGTGTGGCTGTGTGGTTGGGTGGTTGGTGACGAGGGCGCTCGCTTGCGCTACGGGTGTACCGTAACCCCGAGCCTCAGATAAGAACCGGACCGTGCACAAGGGGCTGCTGGCGTGTACCATTGACGATAAAAATTACCATTCGGAAACGGGTCCCGGATCGCCTGCCAAAGCAGCGACTACTGAAGGTTCGAGGCGTGACATTCTTTTTGGCTCTTGCCGAGCGTGGGGACGATACCACGACGACACATGAGCAGTGTGTGTGCATTGGCGAAATGCGGTTCGGCCTATCGCTGGGTTTCGCGGCTGCTGCCGCGCCGGTTGGCCAGATTTGGATACAGTTGTGGTTGGGCCTGTTCATAAGACACAGTGTGTGGCCCGCACTGTGTGAGGCGTTGTCATGCTGGTGCATTTCGAGATTTGATGATGACTGGGGCGGGAGGCACTCTCGCCTTTCGACCAGGCGCGAGCACAGTGCAGCCCAGGCTTTTGCGGAGGGCTAGACAAGAGTATTGGGGCTCGGCAAATTGAGAGCATGTAGTTGTGGTGTAGTGCTTTCTGACGGCAGACCAGGGTGTGAGTGTGCGAGCGTGTGCGACAGGCGGGTGTGTGCTCGCCTGCCGCCCGCCTGCCGCTGCCACCTGTAAGGCCTTGCTACACGAACGGATGACCCCTTTCGGACCCATCGCTCTGCGCACGGGAGGACACCCGGAGCGGCGCGGCTGTCGTACTATTGAAATGACTTCAACTGCGTTTTGGTTCATTTTTACTGTGTGGGCATGGGGCCCCCAGCTACTGTGCCGAATTTGGTATGGCAAAGCACGGGGGTAATTGGGGTAATTGCGTGCCGTGTATGTATGGCCCATCAGGGGGGACGCGCATGAGCGGTACGGCACGCACACACACGCATGCTGATGATTAGGCACCACCGTTGCTGCTGTCCACCGCCCACCATTACACACACGCGCGCGCACACACACACGCATTTGTTGTCCGTCATGCTGTTGCTGTCATTAACACACACACGCACACAACCTATGGCCGGCTGACCTACTTTGTTGTTGGTGTGTCGTCTCGCCACACGCAGGTTCTGGAGGTGGAGAAGGCGGTGGGTATTGACCCGGACGCCCCCAAGCCCGCGCCCCGGCCCAAGCCCGTGGCGGTGGCCGCCGCCACGGCCACCCCTGCTACTGCCTCCTCCACCACGACTGCTGCTACTGCCGCCGCCGGCGACGAGGCGGCGGCTGACGGCGGCGCCGGCGTGGACGCGCTCAAGGTGCCCATCATTGGCGCCTTCCTGTTCTGGATGTACGGCACCTTCATCTCGCCGCGCACCCGCTACAGCCGCTGAGCTGCTACAGCCGCTGAGCTGCTGCAGCCGTTCGGCTTCATGCGGTGTGGAGCTTGGGGCGCACAGCAGCAGCAGCAGCAGCAGCAGCAGCAGCAGCAGCAGCAGCACCTGGCGTGCGCGGCTGGGCCAGGGGTTTTGAGAGGGGGCTGCCGGCAGGTGCACGTGCGCGGGTGTGTGCCGTGGGCGCCAGGCAGCGCTAGTGAACGTGCCTTGCCTAGTGAGCTGGAGGCAGGGAGCTGCGTGCGAGGGATTGCGGCGGTGGGGAGCAGCCGGGGCAGCAGGGCTGCCAACGCCGGCGCGGCGCGTCAGGGCGCAGCAGGCGGCCCACTGCACCGGGTGAGGGGCCGTGGAGAGGAAGAAGCTTGAGTGGCATGAGGGTGTGAGCGAGCCGGTGCACGCATTGTTGCGTAAGGCCTGCCTGACGTGTTGTCGCGGTAGCTGCATGTGTTGCAATTTGCAAAGAAAGCGGCGTCGCCCTGCTGCACGCGTGTGGCGCTATCGATGCACTGCGACGAGACGGGTGATCCGTGGGCCCTAGCGTGCCGTCCTAAGTACGGAGGATGGAGTGTGTGTCTCGTACGACGCGTGGATGAAGCAAGAATGAGAGTCATGACGTGCGTGTGTTGTGTGCGTGAGCGTGTGTGTGCACATGAGCGGACATAGCCCGCGCGCGCACTGGCTGTGCGGGCGGTTCGAGAGTGACGTAACAGCAGGACGCAAAGGTACCAGCGCGGCACAGCATGCGGGCAACACAGGGAGTGATGCAGCTGTCGAGCGGCCGCATAATGACACATCAAACGGTTAGGTTTGATGGAGCGAGCAGCCACATCCATTTTGTTGGTTCATCAATCATACGTACGTGCAGGATTGTGGAGAGCTGTTCGGCACCGCGTGACCGCAAAGACGACATACGGTACCGTAGTACTACTTTTGAGTTGAAAATTGCATGAGTTGAGAGAGAGCAAAACGCCAAAACTGGAAGTGCCTCGCAAGCCCGTTTCACTGGGCGGTTATAGCTTTTATGCGGTATTCGCGGAGTGGGTAACGTAGGGTGTGCGCATGGGCACCGGCACGCACTGCACGTCCCAGTCAGCACCGCAGCGGTGTCCGCGGGCGTCCTTTGCGCGCCCCTGCCTTGAAGAATGTAGGGTTTCCGCCAGCGGAGGTTTCCGCTTCCGACCATGGCTGATTTGACTGCGGGTGTGCGGCGGCACCGAAGCAAGTGTCATGCGCAGTGCTCATGTGCTGCCGTGGTGGCCACGGGCATTCGCTTTTGCCCATGCTCTTTGTCATTCCTGAGAGCGTGATTACGGTACCGAGTGGTTTCAAAGGAGCAGCACCCGCCTGTGTAATACTACAGCCTGCTGCCGTTTCGCGCTGCGCACCGTTCCCGGCATTCCTTCTTGAACGCCGCCCGCACCTTCACAGGGGAGGCGTGCTGCGGCTCCGTCCCTGACTGTCAGCACGGTGGGCCGGCAATCCGGCATCGTGTGGCCTTGGCGGGATGACCTGGCGGGATGCACTCGGGCACGAGAAGGCTGCAGCATGCAGCCGCAACCTCGAGAAAGCCGGGTCGCCGCTGCCTTTCGCACTGGCGCTGGCACTTGGTCCTCAAGCAGTCCATGTAGCCCTGTGGTCAACCCATAGCCCTCCGCCTGCCTTATCTACCTCGCCACAGTCCCTGGCATCACAGCATGTCACTGAGTTTGCTTTGGGCGGCGCCAGGGGGGCCATACGGTACCCAGGTCCTAGGCGGCCACCCCTTCTAGCCTTGTCTGCGAAGTGCTTGTGAATGCGAATGCAAAACGCCGTCGTGTCGTGGACGCGGTCGGCAAGCAATGGGGCCTCCAATGCGTCGTCGGCACTGGCTGCGCGCCCGCCCATCGCCATTCCCCCTTCTTGCCCGCATCTCTGTGCGACAGTGCGTGTCTGGAAGATGCTCCAGTGCACAAGCAGGCCACCGTGCATATGACCTGATGATGTGGACTCCCCACCCCCCTCCCCTTGACCCCGCGTCTGGGGTGTGGGCGGCGGGCGCTTGTGCGTTGGGTTTCCGGTGCCTTTTCTTCTGCAGTGCTGGTGTTTGATTGGGCGTCGCCGGACTATATGCCTGGCGTGCCTGGTTTTGCGTCTGGTGCTGTAGACAGCGCTTTGTGCGCAGACACGGTTTGCTACACTTTGTGGGGCTTTGGCGGGCTTACGCTTGGCTTCGACTTGCGAGGTTAGCAGCTGAGACATGGGCCTAATGCACGTGTCGGTGGAAGGTCGGCAGACAGCTGGGGGGAGGGTGGTTTCCCTTCGGGCCGGAGATGGTCCCTCCCGACCTGGGTGCGGGGCACCCTTGCTTGGTCGGACTGTCCCTTCTTTGTAATGTCGCATTCATATGACCCCCCTGGTTCCAAGGCACGCCGTGTGGGCGGATGATTTCCCCCCCCCCACATACACACCGTGTGAGTGCATTTACCCCCACCACCTTTACCAGCCTCGGCTAGAACATCGACTCCTTGAATTACGGCTGGTCCTGCAACCCGACGTGTCGAGGCCGGGTCGAGGCCAGCCAGGCCCGGCGGACCCGGCCGACGGAGAATCATAGTGGAAGCCACACGCTTTCCGATGTCGATTTGACTGATATTCCTGCTGATACAACTGGGCTATAGGAAACGGCGTCTCTTGTAGAACTGCCTGACATGCTAGGTGTACTTTGCCCCGCGCTGAACCCGGCCATGCATTTAGCACAAGGATAAGGTCGTAGACAACTAGATGATAACATTTCACAAGTAAGGAGTAAAACGTGGGTTTTTAAAAAAGGCAGACGCCGAGAAGCTCGTCGGGTGCGTCGGGTTTTCAACCGCTGCTTGCTCATGGCGAATTTGCCTACTAAGCAGAAACACGTTTCTCCTTGTATTACTAGCTTCCTCACTTGCATGATCGAATACTGTTAACACGCCGCGCTACGCGGGGACGTGAACACTCTGTTACTTTTGCGGCCCTCTCGCGGCCGTGCGCTGACCTTGCTGAGGCTTCTGCTGACCATGGATGATGTAGCATAGGTTGCAATTGCCTCGTAACGTCCGTCCGTCCGGCCAGAGGCAGACGCAGGGAGCGGACGTCATTCCGGGGCGTCGGAAGGCTCACGAACTTCAAATGGAGCCGTTGTCAGTGCTGGCTGACCTAGATGCAGAGCTAGAACAGCATGCGGAAACAGAGAGGGGCCGGGCTGTCGTCCGAGCCCAGCCGGCTCGGTGGGCACTGACTGTGGCGGAGGAGCTGGCCCTCGTGATAGGCCATGCCTCCCACGGCCAGAACTGGAGTAAAATTGCAAAAGGCATCCCATCTCGCACCCCAAAGGAAATCAAGGTAGGGAAACGAGGTCGGGCCCATGAACACCCGGTGTTCGCTGCCGTGCGAGTAACCAGCGAGACAAATCTCAGATGATAGTACAGCACGATTGGTCGCCGGTCTCGAGAGGGCTCGGTCACCCTACGCTACCGTCGCGGCCCCCGTTGACATGACCTTCGCCCGCACCCGCACCCGCACCCACCCGGGGGTTTTGTTACACTCCTCTCCAGGGATACTTCCTCACCGTGGTCCGCGGCGGTGGCGCTGGCAAGGGCTCTCGCAGCCTGCTGCGCTGCTACCTGAACCTGCTGGGGCTGGGCCGCCTGGATGACGTGGACGCGCGCCGCGCCGCCTGCACCGCCGCCATCCGCCAGCACGACCCCTTTGACGCCGCGCTGCCCAGCCCCAGCCCCTGCGCGAGCCCCAGCCCCAGCCCCGTGGGCGGCCGCAGCAACCAGGGCGCGGCGGCAGCCGGCTGCCCCGAGGCCTCGAAGGCTTCATTCGGCTCTCGCCGCTGCCACCAGCGGCAGCAGCAGCAGCACCTGGGCTTGGCGCCCTCCCCGCCGAGCCAGGGCGAGCTCACGCCCGACGGCCACTCCCTGACGCTGTCTGCCACCTTCTCCGGCGGCTCCCTGCTCACCGTCACAGCCACCGGCACCGGCACCGGCTTCACGGGCGGCACGGGCGGCTGCGGCGCCCGCGACGGCGGCTCGGCGTCCTGGGCTACCGACGAGCTGCGCACCTGCAGCGTGAGCGGAGCCAGCCCGGCCGGTGGCGGGGCGGCGGCGGCGGGCTGGTGGGGAGCGGGAGCTGGCGGTTCGGGGGGCGATCTGGGTTGGGAGCAGCTGACACCGGACGTGGGCGCAGGCGGTGCAGGGCGGTGCGGCGCCCTGGGCGCCAGACGGCACGGGGGCGGCGGTTTGGGGCGTGTTGGGGGCTGTGGACTGGATCCGGAGCTATTCCCTTTCAGTGCGCCCCTGGGCAATGGCGTGGCGGCGGCCGAGGGCGAGGGCGACACAGCGCGGGTGCCGGCCGCGGAGCAGCAGCTGCGGATGCAGGGGAGTCTCCAGCTGAGCGCCTTGGCGCAGGGGCACCAGCCGCAGGGGCACCAGCAGCAGCCGCACCACCAGCAGGGGCACCACCAGCACCACCACCAGCACCAGCAGCACCACCAGCAGCACCAGCACCTGGCGCAGGGCCGCGGCGCCGACATGATGGACGTACAGGGGCAGTCGCCGCCACTGCCACTGCCACAGCTGGGGCAGGGACAGGGGCAGGCGCATGCGCTGCAGCAGCCGCACCCGCACCCGCACGCGCACCCGCACCCGCAGCTCCCGCCCGTGCTGCAGGAGCGGTCCTGGTCGCACAGCGAGCCGCTGGCACAGCTGTCGCTGGCGTCACCTCAGCAGCGCGGCCCGCTGCCCACGTCCGGCCCCTTCCCAAACGCGCCGGATGCCGCCGGCGGCTTTGGCGGCGCCGGCAACGCTGCCCGGGCCGGCCTGGTTGCGTCGGCGAGCGGCGCGCAGCCGCCACCCAACGACATCCTGACGCAGCTGCGGCGCATGAGCAGCAATCAGCCAGGGCAGCTCCCGGCCATGCGGCGCGAGCAGGAGGCCGCGGGCGAGGGCGGCGAGGGCGGCGGCTGCGGCGAGGGGCCGGGCTCGCTGATGGACGCCTGGTTGAGCCGGGCCGAGCAGAAGTGCGGCCTACATGCGGCCGGAGGCGCTGCGGCTGGCGGCGCTATGACCGGCGGCGCTGCTGCGGCGTATGCCGGCCCGGCGCCGGCGCCGCTGTCCTGGCAGTCGGGTCAGTCCAGCCGCAACGATAGCGGCGCAGTGGCGGCGGCGGCGCGCGCATCGCTGCAAGCGCCGGCGCGGCCGGCGCCGCAGCTGCAGGTGCAGCTTTCGCTCCCCAAGCCGCAGCAAGGCGACGACGACGGCATGTTTGTGTCCGGTAACCTGCGGCTGTGCAGCACCACCGGCTTGCAGGACCTCGCAGTGGGGCGCGCCTACAGCTCCACCGGAGGTAAGCCGCTGCCCGGCAGCCGCTCGCTTGCTTGCCGCTGGCTTGGTTTGCGTCGCCGCTGGCTTGGTTCGCACACAATTTGTTTGGCGGCAGGCGGGGGCACAGGTGTGCAGCGGCGCAGGGAAGGGGCCGGGCGACGCCTGCCTGCCTGCCTGCCTGCCTGCCTGCCTGCCCGCCAGTAGTGCCCCCCTGTCGCCCGACACATGCGTGTGTTGCCTGACTGGACTGGCTGGACTGCATGGCGTGCCTGGACCGACGGGCATGCAGCGCCCTCCCCACCGGACCCGACATGCCCGCCTCCCGTGCATACGGCGTTCATGATGACGGCATCTCACCGCAGCGCACCGCACCGCGCCTGTTCACTCACCCGTCTGTCTGATTGCCCGCTCCCCGCGACCCGACAGGCCCGCCCGTGCCCGGCAGCCGGCCTTTCCACAGCGAGCTACTGCCGCGGCTGCCCCCCGCCGCCGCCGCCACCACCTGGGTCGCCGAGCCGTCGCCTGCCGCCGCCGTCTCCGCCGCCGCTGCAGCAGCGGCTGCAGCCGGGCTCGCAACGGGCGGCGACAGTAGCGGCTGCTACAGCCGCACGCACTCGCTGGCGTGCCAGATGCCGCCTGCGCTGCTGGAGCCGCGGGGCTCTTACACGGGTGCGAACGTCGGTCACGCATGTGCTGTCGGCGGCGGCGGTGGTGGTGGCGGTGGCAGCGGAATCCAGCGGGCTGCCTCTGGATTCGGTGGCTTCGGAAACAACGCCAACAATAACAGCGCCTTGGGCATAAATCAGGCCATTGATAATCTCGGCGGCCAAGCAATGGCGGTGGGCCCTGGGCCCGGCCCTGGGCCACGCAACGCGCCTTCGCCGGGAGCGGGCTTTTCGTTTGCTGGCGACGCCGTTGGCGTTGGCGGCAGCGGCAGTGGCAGCGGGTTCGGCAACAGCAGCACAGGTCGCGGCGCCGGCGGCGCGGGCAGCGGCGGCGGGCGGGTGCTGGCGGGGTTGGGTGAGCCGCGGGGCTCTTTCACCGGCGTGCCGGCACCGCCCGCCAGCGGCGGCTCCTTCCTGTCCTCTCGTGAGCTCGGCTACGGCGTTGGGGGCGCCGGCGAGCGGGCGGGCAGCGGCGTTGGCATGGCCCTGCAAGGCTATGGTGGCAGTAGCAACATGCTAGGATTTGAGCACGGTGGCAGTAGCACACGGCCGTTCGGTCGTCAGGCGCCGCCGCGGCTGAGCATGCCAGGGCCGGACATGCTGCACGCTGGCGACGGCGGCGGCGGCGGCCCGGCGGCGTTCGGGTTGGAGCGCGCGGCCACCGCTAGCGGCCCCCTGCCGCCGCCGCTTCCGCTGAGCTCTCCGCATCAGCACCCGCCCGACCCGCACTGGGCGGGGCGGCGCCATACGTCCATGTCTGGTGTGATGCATATGGCGCCCCAGCAAGCGCTGTCGCCGCTGGGCCGCGACGGCAGGCAGCAGCAACAGCAGCAGCAGTCGGGCGCTGCTTGGAGGCCGCCGCCGGAGCTGCAGCAGCTGACGCAGCAGCAGCCCCAGCAGCAGCAGCCGGCGGCCGCAGCTGCGCAGTCGCTGCGGGCGGGGCCAGTGAAGCTGCCGGCGGGCCCGGTGCAGCTGGAGGCGCCCGGGGACGAGGCCTGGACGGAGTTCTGTGTGCAGCGGCGGCCGGGCGCGCCCGCGCCGCCGCAGCAGCAGGCGCAGCAGCAGGCGCAGGCAAGGCCCCAGCGGCAGGTGCAGGCGCAGGCGCAGGGCTGGTCGGTGCAGCAGGAGCGCTTGCAGCAACTCAAGTCGCAGATGCTGATGTCACAGCAGCAGCAGCAGCAGCAACTGCAACTGCAACTGCAACAGCAGCAAGCGCAGCAACTGCACCATCAACACCACCACCAGCAGCACCAACACCAGCACCAGCAGCAGCTGCTGCAGCACGAGGAGGAGGAGATCATGATGCTGGTGGACCCGCAGCCCCTCACACACGGGCAGCAGCAGCAGCAGCAGCAGCAGCAGCAGCAGCAGCAGATGCAGCAGGAGCACCAGATGCAACAGCAACAGATGCAGCAACAGATGCAGCAGCAACAGGTGCAGCAGATGCAGATGCAGCAGATGCAGCAGCAGCAAGGCTTGTTTGATCAGCAGGGACCTCACCACCCGCATCGGCACCAGGCAGTGCAGCAGCAGCACCACCACCCGCACCTGCACCGCCACTTCGCGCCCCACGACGCCGGATACAGTGAGCCGCTGCAGCCGCTGCAGCACCAGCAGCACCAACAGCTGCAGCAGCACCACCAACAGCACCAGCAGCACCTCAGCGCGTTGTTCCACGGCCTGCACCCGCACCCACACAGCGCCCCCGCCGCCGACGGCCACCCGCAGCCGCAGCCGCAGCCGCTGCAGGCCGGCCCCCCGGGGCATGTGGCGCCAGGCGGAGGCGGCGGAGGCGGAGGCGGCGGAGGCGCGCTGCTGGACGACGGGCTGGCTGACATCAGCGACTGCGACCTCATGCGCCTGCTTGAAGATGACCTGTAGGCAGGACCTGCAGCTACAGCCTGCTTGAAGAAGACCTGTAGCTACAGCCTCCCAGCGGTGTGTCGGTTCGGCCTGTGAGACACAAACCGCGCTGTGCCCCAGGGGGTCCGCTGCAGCCGGCGGGCTCACATGCCGCACACCGGCCCCCACGCCCATGCCCACGCCCAGATGGGGCGGATGGCGGCGTGCGGACGCCTGTGCGGCTAGCGGCAGCTGCTGCGGTGGAGCGTGGCGCGCGGTGAACGCGCAAACAGGGGTGTGGCGACGTGCGTTTCCGTTTGTGGGCTCGTTGTCGTGGCAGTTCTCGGTCGGCAGACCTGCGGCAATTTTGTGCGGCCATTGCGTGGGATGGACATGTCGATCGGTGTGTGTATGTGTGCGTCCTCGGAAGTGGGCGCGTGCGAACCTGTCGCCGCAGCCGTGAAAAAGGCGGTAGTTGGTGGCAGGTCATCAAAACCTTTCATGCTTCATACACACTGTGCACCGCGCCGCCGCCCGTGCGTCACCCGGACACCCGGATGGGCTGGCGCGCGCTTCACTGCGCCATTCTAGCATTGCGTTTGTGTGTGTGTGTTGGTGTAAATGTGCGCGGTTGCATGTGTGTGTTGTGCTTGTTTACTAAAGTTAGTAGTAATAGTTGTGTGATGTAATATTGAGATCCACGAAGTGCGTCACGAGCTTGATGCTTTGGCCGAGCTGTGGAAACGGTTGCTGCAATTGGTACATTTGCATGCACAAGCTGCCATCGCATGCAGTATGCGCTTCTGGAAGCGTAAAACTGCGTTGGAGTTTGGTACTCTTAGATTCGGAGGTTCGACTGTTCGCATGGGGAGGGTGTGGCCTGCTGCTGGCTCTTATCTGGCTGGTGCTGGCAGCAGGCAGGGCGGAGCCACCGAGGCAGTGCACGCGAGCGCACAGCCGCAGCCGCCCATGCAGCAGGGCGGCCTGGCAGGACGTCTGAGCGTTCCGGGCGTGGCGCAGGGGCGTGGCTCGGGCCCCGTGTGCTGCTGTGGCGGAGGGCGCAATGGGCTGCACAGCACCACCGCTCCTATCGGCGCATGCACGCATGCATACATCGATCACTTTGCCTCACAGACTGGTTCGTGTCTCGAGCGGAGGATGTCTCGTGGCGGTCGCCTCTGGCCGCGGCCATGCACCACCCGTACACGCACTGCGCAGGCGGCCCACCCAGACACTGGGGCAGGTAGCTGTCCAGCGCATCAGCAGGGCATCACACACGCTGTGTGTACATACAGAATGTTGCCTGGCGCTGCGTGTGCGCGGTGTTTCGTGTGGTGCGTGGTCGCGCCGGGGCGCCCCTTCATGATTGGTGCATAATTTGACGAACCGCCGGTTGCAAAATATATTTGTTGCGCGCGGTGGCAACGATTGAGTGACTGTCGATCGGCGCGAGGCACGGCAGCACTCTCGGGCCCGTGAGTGAATGAGGAGGACACATTTCCATAGCGCAGCCGCCGCAACACAACTGCCAACACGCATCCCTGTTGGCGCTATGCGGCTAAGATGGATGACAGATATGGAGGTGTGCGTGCGGCTGTGGGCCCTGCTGCTTGCATCCCGTTGATTTGCCGTTAATTTGTGCATTCGATTGTTCGGGAATACCGTAAGCGGACCTGGTTGCTCACCTCAATGGCGGCCGGGGCTTGCTGCCTCAGGCCGCTGCGCACATCAACCTGGCACAGCGCACCCTGCGATGGGTGTGCAACCGTGCGCCGTGTGTTTGTGTGCTTGTCTGTGATCAGGCGCTGTTGTAAGACTGGTGGTTGCGGACGCATGCGAAAAAAGTTGTTATCAATGCGCCATGCTGGAACACTTGTTGCGACGTTAAGGATTGATACCATGCTGTAGTAGTTGTTCTGACGGGTAGCTATTGTATACGTGCTAGTTTTGCGTGCCTGCTGTACTGGCGGGCACCGCAAGGCCCGGCCCGGCACTGCGGGAGCAGTTGGCCAGTCGGTCGGTGGTGCACGGCGGGGCCGATGAGTAGTGCAATGCCTTAGATGCACGTGTGTCATTTGTGCCGGCCTGGCTGTTGAGGAGCATATCATAGACCGTTGACGAGCATAGGCATTCAAATATGAGGTGAGGTGAGGTGAGGGAGTGGGGTGGGGCGCCAGTAAAACCGGTCCCCGACATATACACATTGGTATGTCCAAACGGCGGCGTAGCCGAGCGAGGGAAGGGATGGTGAGTATCCGCCCAAGGTCATGCGAGTCTGGGGGCCTGGAGGGCTAGAGGTCCTCGCCGCCGCGCGCGCCGGCTGAGCTCGCGGCAGTATGTGGGCGCTGCGGGTGTTGGTGCGGGTGCTCATCGCACAGTCTCCCAACACACCGTGCCGCCATGCCGCGTCCGCCGCCCGCCGTGCGCCGCCACGCAAGCGGCCGGCGGTGTGGTCCGGTGTGGTCGGATTGCGCGGAGCGCTGCCGGCGCGAGTGTTCGCAGTAGGCTGCGGCCAGCTGTTAGGTGTGGGTGAAGACTTCGCCTAATAGTGAGGGTGAACCCTTGCCTGTGGGTGGCATGGCGATGGCGGGAGGAGTGAGGGAGGGAGGGCAGGAGAAAATCCCATGGAAAACCGTATATGCTTGTATGAGGGCGGCGCAATGCAACAGGGGAACCGACCGGGCGTGCGCATGCGCATTCGGTGTGCCTGTGTGGCGAAGGACGGTGCTGTAGCTGAATTAATACAGCGGCGCTGCATGGCGGTGTGTTATGGTGCCGCAAGCTGTGATGCAATGACCCTACCGTAGGTGTGTGTTCGGTTGCGGCCAGTGCGGCGAGCGCAGCAATGTGGCTTGATAAGCCCCGTTTTGAGGTATGGGGTGTAAGCGTGTATCTGGGTGGGTGCAGGGAGCTTTCTATATACCGCACGTCTAGTATGGGTGAAGAGGCCAGTAGGCGCGAAGTGGGAATCATAAAAGACGGAATATGACGTCGGGACGGACCCCACGCCAACCACTCGCACATAAACACCAAATCTCATCCTTATTCACGAATGACGTCCAGTGACAGTGAATACATAGGTTTTGGGGGGAGGCCCGTCCCGCCTCGCCACCATGTTGCAGTCAAGGTGTCGGTGCCTTACCGTGGTGCTTTACCCCGGGACAACGACATGGGGTGTGCGTGGGGGTGTGAGGCGAGGAAAGGCGGAAGGCTCCATCCGTGGCGGAATGGGCGTATGGGCGTATGGTCCTGGTGGCCGTGGTGGCCCTGGTGGCATCAGGGTGCTCTGTTGTGGCGGCGGCTCGCCACACGGCGTGTGAGGCGGCTTGGGAGGTACAGCCGGCCGGGTGCGCGGGCGGGGAGCAGGCTGCAGCTTTGTTCGGCAGCGCTTGAGCGGTCGCGTTGCGAGTCGGCTGGCGGCCGTACGTGTGTTGGCACTTGGCAGCGAGCGGTGCGGGGGCTGCGGCAGGCCTCTGCTGCCGGATGCCGCCCCCGCCCGTCGCCCGTCGCCACACCGGGGCCGTCAGCCGATGACTTGCGCGATGCACTGATGGCGAGGGCCGGCGGGGCGCAGACTTTGGCGTGGGGCGAGGGGTGTCCTCATGTCGTGTGTGGGATGCGCCGGGGGGTGCACAAAAATGCACGACTGGTAGTTGACTGGCAGTTGGCTGCAATGTGGGGTCGTGGGGATGCACTGTGTGGCGTGGTGCTACTCATGCGCAAGTGTAAGGTGCTGGGCCTCGCGCTGCTTCTGCAATCCAGTTGGGTGGTGCGTCGAGCGCGCAGGGCGCGCAGTGCGCTCCGCCACACGCGGCATGAGGCGGCAGCAGCAGGGGCCGTAAGCACTCTGGCGCCAGGCGCCCACAGCCCACCGGGAGGCGGTTCAGGAGGGGCTCGGGCCGCTGGCGGGCAGCCGCTCAGGACAGGCAAGTTCTGGGATGTTGGGGGCGACGTGGCTGCCGGGCCGGTGGGTCGATGGACCCTTTCGGCGTTCGCAGAGGACAATCCCGCCATTCCCGCCATTAAAGCAGGGCCTTAAGTAGGACTTGCCCCCAACAAGCAAACACCCTCAGCCAGCCCAAACTTCCAACAGTACCGCCGGCGATAGTCGCTCGCACCTCGCCAGGGACCTCGCGCACTCTATGGCCACCGCTGCGCCTCTCCAGCTCGGCGCTGCCCTAGCCCGCTGCTTTACTTTCAGTGAAGCCATCAAAGGCCTCACCATTGTAGAAAGCGGCTCTCGTGACCTTCCCGCCATTCTGTTCCGGCTGCTTCGCAATTTGGGCGTTCCTGGGCTTCAGCAACCGGCTCCCTGTGACCGGCAGCGCAGCAGGTGTGGGCAGTAGTGCGGGCAGTAGTGTCGCCCAGGCTCGGGCCGGGGTTGGGGCGCGGGAGCAGCTCGCGTTGCTTGCCGCTTTTTGGCCGCAGCCCCATCACACGCACCTGCTCCCGTCGCCCTTCCAACTCCCGCGCACACAGGCACGCACCCCGTGACCACGGGCAGCTGCCGGCAACCCACTGAGCAGCGTGAGCCGACGTACGTGCACTGCAGCGACAGTGGGTCGGGCACTGGTGGCAGTGTGTGGCTGCGGTGTAAGGCGGGCTTGCCAGGTGCGGAGTGGGCTGGCCGATGTCGTGCCTGACACGGGGCTTAACACAGCGAGGGCCAGCGAGGTGTATCGAAGGGCCATACATAATGCACGCACTGACTAGCCGCGCGGGGGGCAGCCCGCGGTTGCGATTGTGAGCTGCCAGCCCCTAGCTTCCTGCTGCTGTTACCGCCACTGCACGTGGAGGCGTGGCCACTGGCGATGACCCGCGGTGCACGACCCTTGGCAGGCGCCCGCAGGCACCAGGCTCCCCCCGTTGCCTCCGCGCCGTCCGTCGTGCAGCAGCCCATGCGGCGGCCCTGGCAGCCGCGGCGGCCCTGGCGCCTACAACAAGCGCAACCGCTGCCCTCCTGGCGGCGGCCCCAGAGCCCGGGCTGCCGTCACCCGGCGGGCGACAGGAAGTGCACCGGGCTGCTGCCGGCGGTGGACAGTGCCGCTGCGCAAAACGCGCAGCTGCTGCAGGCCGGCGGCCTGAATGCGCAGCCGCCGCCGCCGCCGCAGCAGCAGCAGCAGCAGCAGCAGCAGCAGCAGCAGCAGCAGCACCAGCACCAGCAGCATGCAAGCGCCGGTCGGGCTGGTGCCCTGGCCAGCGGTGTCAGCGGCAGTGGCGAAACCATACTCAGCTCTGGGCAGGTCAACAGCCTCGACAACCCCAGCCAGCAGGCGCCCATGTTCCAGGCCCTGGCACATCACTATCTACGGGCGCCGCGGCGACATTCCCTACATGCATACATGTCCCGCTGATCACCCTTTGGGCACTGGTGGTGAAGGCGGTCTGGCCACGGCGGGCTGCCTCCAGCAGACACGAGCGCCAACTTGACGTGGCGGGTGGTCGACTTCAGGGCCGCTATGTGCATGTCACTCTTGTCCTAGCACTCCCTGGTGGCGGCCCAGAAGTGCGGGGCGTTGATGCTGGCGCTGTGGCTAAAGTGCGAGCAGTGTAAGGGCTGGTCGCAGCTGTTTGCTGGGGGCTTAACATCCGACCGACCAGTGGTGGTAGCACTGAGGCCCAAGCACTGACGGTCGGGTGTTAAGCCCCCAGCAAACGGCTGCGACCAGCCCTTACACTGCTCGCACTTGAGCCACAGCGCCAGCATCAACGCCCCGCACCTCTGGGCCGCCACCAGGGAGTGCTAGGACAAGAGTGACATGCACATAGCGGCCCTGAAGTCGACCACCCGCCACGTCAAGTTGGCGCTCGTGTCTGCTGGAGGCAGCCCGCCGTGGCCAGACCGCCTTCACCACCAGTGCCCAAAGGGTGATCAGCGGGACATGTATGCATGTAGGGAATGTCGCCGCGGCGCCCGTAGATAGTGATGTGCCAGGGCCTGGAACATGGGCGCCAGGCTGGGGTTGTCGAGGCTGTTGACCTGCCCATGGTTTTGCCATCGCCGCCGACCAGGGCACCAGCCCGACCCCCCGCTGACAGGCCAGCCCACACCGCCGCCCACGTCCATCGTGTTGTGTCGGCAGCACGGCGCGGTATGGGCGCGGCTTGCTTGCATCAGATGTACCAATATCATCGGGTTGATCAAGCCCTGACGGCCTGGCGAGTTTCAGGACGTTTTGTGTGTTGGTGTGGATATCGTGTGGTTTGCCATATGCCGCTGCTGTCGACGTGCCGCCGTCTTTCATGCATGCATGTTACATTGCTAGTAAACTCACGGGCGGCGCGGCGTACATGTATAGCTATTAGGTTTGAACCAAGATTGCTTTGTAGGATTACAATAATCCTGTTTCGAGGAGTGGCCTGCAATGAATGTGTGTGTGGTTGGGTGTGGGATTGCGCGTGTCGGATCACGATGCACGGGGTTCGCCAAACAATGCCATGTTGTGTTTTAAGTGCCATGATGTCCTGGTGATGGTGCTGGCGGTGATGGTGCTTGCGGTGTCACCTGGTGTCACCTGGTGTCACCCAGGCAACCGTCCCGACGCTGACAAGTGCAGCCATGGGCAGCTGCGTCATGCGGTCATTCCGCTGCTGCGCATCAGGCGTCCGCATCCGCGGGTGCCTAAGGAGCACATGCAAGGGCAAGCGGGAAGAAAGGGGAGGACTGGAGGAGAAAGATGCGGCGTGGCGGATGTCAGTTACCCATCAATGCCGGCCAAGACAGCTGCCAAGAAAGCGAAGTAGGGTGGCTGCCTATCTAGCTTGGGCCGGGCTGATTCGAGGGCTGAACGGCGGCTGCACTGGGCGAGCGGCTGAGTGTGCTCTGGCGCCGGTCTGTACAGGCAATGAAGCACCGCCAGCCGTCTGCCTAGTCGCGTCCCGCTATTCAAGCACAAGCACAGCAGCGCACAGGACAGCAGCACTCCGGCAAGGGACTGCGGACTCATCTCGGCCCCTGCGGCGTGACGCCTGCATGCGTGGCTGACTCGGCCCTGTGCCCCGTGTTCGTACCCGGGCCGTGTGCCACCCCACCCCCGTCGCCGGACTGCCGCCCGAGTCAGCACTACGTAATCTTACATTTTACATGCCCATGTCCCCAGTGGCAGTGGTGGCGGCGGCGGCGGCGGTGGCCAGCAGGTCAGCCACAACATCTCGGCGCTGCGCCACCCGCCAATGCCTCGCTCAGTAACCAGTCCGGGTTGCACTGCTGCCCTCTCAGGCTCTCACCCTCAGCCATGGGCCTCATTTCAGTGTAATTCGAGTGCCGGGCCCACCACATTCCACTCAAACACTCAATCCCGGCACAAACACAAACTCGCAATGCACAAAGTACGCGACGACCTTCAATCCGCTGCAGTGTGTGTGTGTGTGGGTGTCCATGTCTACAATCATCTCATGCTGCCTCCACTCACAGCAGCCATGTATGCGTGTGTCGCCCTCTATCCCGGGCCCATCCACTCTGAACCCCGGCCCTGTCACCAACCACCAGGCCCTACTGTATCCACCATTCCGCCGGCCCCTCCGCCGCCCGCTGCGTCCCCTCTGCCTGCTGCAGCTGCAGCAGCAGATTCAGCTGCTCCAACAGCTCAGCCCGCGCCGCCGAGCCCGGCGCCGCACGCAGCCACTGTGCCGCCAGCTCCCGCGCCGCCACGCCCCGCGCCAGGGCGAGCTCGTGCAGCACTGCCCGCGCCGCCGCCCGCCGCTCTGCCGCCGCTGCCACCACAGCCTCCTCCAGGGAGGCCGGCCGCCGGCGACCACGGCGCCCGCCTGTCGCTCCCGCGCCTGCAGCGGTGGCGGCGGCGGTGCGTGCGGCCGCCACGCTGGTGCCGCTGCCGCCGGCCGCAGCTGCCGCTGCACTCGGAGCGCGGCCTGGCGGTTGCGCCGCCGCCGCCGCCGCGGTCGCTGCCCTGGCGCCGTCCGCCTCCGCTTCCTCCTGCCCCGCGGCGCCGACATCGGAAGCGAAGGACACACGCCGCCGCCGCTTGTGAGCACGCTCCTCAAACGCCTCCGGGCCCTCCTCTCCCTCCGCCCCAGAAGCAGCGGCCCCGGCAGCAGCACCACCACCGGCGTCGGCGTGGCGGAGCGCGGGCCGCGGCCGGCCGCCGTGACTGCCGTCCTCACCCGCGCCGTCCTCGGCCACGCCGTCCTCAGCCGCGCCGTCCGACCCACGCCTCTGCCGCCTCTGCTGCTGCTGCTGCTGCTGCTGCTGCTGAGGCGGCGGCGGCGTGCCGGCCGGCCGGCGGCGCTTGCGCCGCCACATCACTCCTGCACCCCCGCCCCCATCGGATCCGTCGGAGCCCGACAAGTCGGGATCCAGCTCCGCCAACAAGTTGCGGTCGCTGTGCGGTCGGCCTTTCGTCTTCGCCGCCGGTGCCCTTTCGTCTGCCTCGGCCTCTGAAGAGTCTGTGAGCACTTCGACTTCCGAGTCGTTGTACGCGCCGCCAGCGCCCCGCCCCTCATCGTCATCCGCCGCCAGGTCAATGACGGTCTCTTCGTCTCCCAGCGTGCCGCCGCCAGCGGCTGCAGCAGCACCCTTCAGCTGCGACCTCTTGGACGCCCGCGCCACCGCCCGCGCCGCCTGCCGAGCGCTGCGACGCGTGGCGGGCTCCGCCTGCCCCGGCGAGCCCGGCGGCGACAGCGGCGGCGGCGGCACTGGCTGCTGCTGCGGCGGCATGTGCACCCCCAGCTGCGCCAGCACCGCCGCCGAGTGGCCCGCGAAATCAAATCCACCTCCGTTCCTCCACCCACCACCACCGTCGCCGTCCTCGTCCTCGCCCTCGTCGTCCTCCATCCACGGCGGCACCACCGGCCCGCCGCCACCGCCGGCTTCCTCGTCCGACTCGCCGCCCGGCGCCGCCACCGCCGCCGCCGCCAGCTCCGGCAGGCGGCCCAGCACGCGCGTGTCGATGTACACGCAGCAGGCGGCGGCGTCGGGGGCGACCCCCGCCGGCACGCCGCACACCTCGTAGGTGGCGGAGGCGGCGGGGTCGGCTGTAGCAGCCGGGTCGGCTGTGGCGGGCGGCTTGCGGGCCTGCTGCGACTGTGACTGCGGCTGTGACTGCGGCGGTTGCGAGACGGGCATGGCGGTGGCGGCCGCGGTGGCGGCCGCCTGGGACCCGGGCGGCGGCTGCGATCCGCCCACCTCCATCCTCTCCATGCCCTCCATGCCCTCCGCCCTCATCCCCGCCGCCTCTGCCTCCTCCGCCTTCAACCCCGCCTCCTCCGGCTTCACCCCCTCCACCTTCACGGGGTGGTCCCCCGCCTCCGCCGCCAGGAAGCCCAGGTCGCCGTACGGGCCCGGCAGCGCCAGGTTGCGGGCGCCGCGGCTGAGCAGCTTGTCGTGCTGCACGATGTTCCTGGGCGCGCGCGTGCGTGTTTGTATGCGTGTGTGCATGTGTGTATGTGTGATACGTGCGTGTGTGCATGTAGGTTGGAGAGTTGGAGACGATGAGCGTAACAAGGGCCCCGGCCGACATGGGCCCCACACGCCGCCGCCCTCGGCAGCGTGGTGGTGAAGCCACGGCGGAACCGCGGGTACGGCACATCGCCACTCATTACCCCGATCCACTGCCGCAAGCGCATTGCTACTCGCCGCCAATCCACTTGGTGTTTACAACCCCCCTCCACCCGCCGCCCACCTGAGCAGCCCCTCGTTCCGCAGCTGCAGCAGCTCGAAGTGGCTGGCCTCCTCCACCTCCACCACCCGGCCCGGGCCCTGGCTGCTGGCGCCGTCGCGCTGCGAGCCGGCGGCGGCGGCAGCAGCTGCCGCCGCCGCGCCCTGGGCCGTGCCATCATCGTGGTCGTCGTCGCTGCTGCTGCTGGTGCTGCTGCATGTCCGGTCGTCGTTGCCACCGCCGGCTGGTGGTGCGACGAGCTCCATCGCGGCAGCCGCAGCAGCAGCGGTAGCTGCAGTAGCTGTAGCGGTAGCTGTGGCAGTAGCAGCAGCGGTAGCTGTAGCAGGTGGGATGGCAGCGGTGGCCGCGCCGCCGCCGCCCATGGCAGGCGGCGCTGCTGCCACCAGGTCGGGTGCTGGCGGTTGCTGCCGCGGCTGCGGCTCCGACTCCGGCTCCTCCATCACCTCCTCCTCCTCCCCAAGCAGCTCCTTCGCCAGCGTCGCGATGCCCCAAACATCCTCCGCGCCGCCGCCGCCGCCGCCGTCCCAGGCGTCCTCGTCCTCGTCATCATCATCCAACCCCAGGAGCGACGCCAGGCCCGTCGCAGCAGCGCCGCCGCCCCTCCGGCCGCCCCTACCCCGGCCCCTCCCGCCGCCAGGGCTGCCGCCGCCGCCACCGCGCTGCTGCCTGCGGCCGTCCAGCCCCGCAGCGCCCATCAGTCCTGCCCCGCCGCCTCTCCCGCTGCCCCTGCCTCCGCCGGCGCCAGCGCCGCCGCCCCGGGCAGTGGCGGCGGCCGCGGCCGCCGCCTCCGCCTCGCGCTTGAGCCTCTCCACCACCTCGGGCGGGATCTGCTCGATGCGAAGGCTGTGAATGGAGGCGGGGCCGCCGCCCGCCCCCTCACCCTCCTCGCCCTCCTCCTGCGGCTGCTGCTGCGGTTGCTGTTGGTGCTGGCGAGGCGGTGTGGCCGGCTCCGCCTGAGAGCCCGGCCCCGGCCCCGGCGCCGGCCCCGGCGCCAGCCCAGCGTCCTGCGGGGCCTGGCTGTCGCCCTGGCTGCCGCCCGGACTACTGCCGGCGGGACCGGGGCCGGGGCCGGGCGGCGGGCGCCGCTTGGGCGTGGGCGTGATGGTCTCGGGCCGCGGCGGCTGCAGCGGCGGCGCGGTGAGCAGGTTGCCCAGGCCCCACAGCTCGCCCTCCTCGCCGCGGACGCCCTGCGCGTGGGTGTGGGTGGGTGTGGTGTGGTGTGGTGTGGTGTGGTGTGGTGTGGTGTGGTGTGGTGTGGTGTGGTGTGGTGTGGTGTGGTGTGGTGTGGTGTGGTGTGGTGTGGTGGGTGGGTGTTTCGGGTGGGTGCATGTGGTGGGTACGTGTGGGTAGACTGAAGGAGTGATGGCGGCGATGGCGATGATGCGGAACTATCGGTATGATGACGGACGCAGCAAGCCCCCCCGCTCTCCCCACCCCCCACCACGCCCTATTCACAACCCCCCTCTCTCCCTCCCCTCCGCTCCGCTTCCCTCCCCTCCGCTCCCCTCCCTACCCACCACGCCCTCCCTCCCTCCCCTCCCCTCCTCATCCCCCCACCCCCCAACCCCGCACTCACGCACCTGCACGCCCTTGAAGTACCTCGCCTCGGCGCGCCCCGACACCGCCACATTGGACTGCTGCTGCTTGTACAGCTGCCGCCGATACACCACCTCCTCCAGCGTGCCTGAGGGCGGGGGGGGCGAGGGTGTTTTGGGGGGGAGCGGGCGGGGGGCGGGGCGCGGGCGGGAGATGTGTCACGCGCACGCACATGAATAGTATTCCTTGTCGTTCCCAACACGCAGTATGCAGAAGGTAGGCGCCTACACCCCACCCTACACCCCACCCTACACCCCACACCCCACACCTCACTACCAACCCCGCACACCCGCCACCTGCCCCACCCCACACACCCCGCCGCCACACGCACACCCACCCGCCGCCACAAGGCGGTACACGTGCACGTCCCGCCGCTGGCCCAGGCGGTACGCGCGGTCCTGGGCCTGTCCGTACAAATCCGTGCACGTGCATGCAAACGGGGGAGAGGGGGGAGAGGGGGCGGGGGGGGGGGGTGGGGGCAGCAGTAAGGGCATGGTGCGCTCTGGCCTCGGGGGCGACTGGGCCAACCCTGCTTGTCCCTGGCTCGACTGCATTCGCTGACATTCGCTGACATTCGGGACATTCGCTGAGAACGGCTACCCACGCTACACGACTGGCGTTCACAACCCCCACCCGCACAACCCCCAACCCCACTCGCCTCCACGCCTGCTGTCTACGCTGCTACACTCCACCATCATTGCAACCCCCACTCCCCACTCCCCACTCCCCCCACTCCACCCACACTCCTCCCACACACTCAGCCCCCACCTGCAGGTCCGCCGCGGGGTTGTAGCTGGGGTCAAACACCACAACCCGGTTGGCGGAGGTCAGGTTCAGGCCCACGCCGCCCGCCAGAGTGGAGATCTGACGGAGGCGGCGGCGTGGGGCGGTTGGGGGATTGGGGGATTGGGGGTTAGAGGCGTACAAGGGTTGCGGGGAAAGCGGTACCCCTGCACCCAGCCCCTTCCACCCCGCCACCGCCCCCCCCCACCACGCCCCTCTAACCCCCCCTTGCCGCCCCCCCCCACCCGGCCCCCCCCACCCACGCACCAGGAAAATGAAGGCGCTGGCTCGGTCGTTGAATGCGTCCACCAGCCCCTGCCGCTCCGCCACGGGGGTGGAGCCGTCCAGCCGCGAGTAGTCGTAGCCCTGGGCGGTGTGTGGGTGTGTGGGGAGAGAGAGTGTGTGTGGGGGGGTGGGTGGGTGGGGGGCGGCATGGCGGCGTGTTGGCGGATGAGTTGCGTTCCTCTGCATGGCCCTATCTCCCTGTACGGTGTGTGGGCGTGCGTGTGCGGGGCAGCGAAGAAAGCCCAGCATGCCGCGCACGCACGCCCTCCCCGGCCCCCTGCAGCTGGGGCTGGTGCTCACAACCTCCCCCGCCCCCCCCACCTCCACCCCCCCCCACCTCTCCACCCCACCTCCCGCTGCAGGTAGGCCGCCACCATGTCCAGCAGCTGCGTGGAGCTGGAGAACAGAAGCACCTGCATGGTGGGGGAGTGGGGTGGGAGTGGGTGGGGGTGGGGGTGGGGTGTGGGGTGGGTGGGCGGGTGGGCGGTGCTGTTTGTGTGTGCGCGAGTGTGGTTGTGTTCACGGCACTGCTGGCGCAGCAGGCGCACAGCCCTACAGCCATGTCCCCCGCCCCTGCCCCAAGCCCCCCGCATTGGGTCCTAGCTGCGCCTGGGTGCCCCTCAAACGCCCACCCACACGCACCGCCTAACTCGCCCGCCCGCCCACATCCCCCGCCCCACAGGGCCCCCATCGCCCACCCATCCAGGCTGCTCAGCCCCAATCTCCCAACCCAGCCCCCATCCGCCCGCCATCCCCCACCCGCCGCCCACCACCCGCCCACCGCCGCACACCTTGTCGTCCCTGTTGCCCCGCCACGCCCGCAGCAGCACGTGCAGCGCCGCCAGCTTGCCCGACAGCGCCAGACTGGACTGGGCCAGCCAGCGGCCGCTGGGGCTGTGGGTGTGTGTGGTGGGAGGTGGGGTCGGGTGTGGGGCTGTGAATACCAAGCTAACCAAGCTGAACCAAGCTAAACTAGACGAGGGACAGGCAATTGCAACAGCGGGGGGAGGGGGGCATGGGAAGGAGTCACGGCAGGCTGGCCCGACTGCTCGCACCCAACCCAACATGCAGTTGGCGCACACGCACGTGTGTGGCTCACCCGGCGCTGTCGGTGGGCCCGCCCGCCACCAGCGGCCAGTCCGCCCCCAGCACCATGTCGGACACAGCCTGCAGCGCAGTGCAGGGCAGTGGCGGCGGCGGCAGTGGCCGGGCACGGCGTCAGCAGGCAGGCGCAGACAGTCAGGACAGTCAGTGCAGAAGGGAGCAGTGTCTGCAGCAGCAGGGGCGCAGCAGGGACGCTTGTGCACACACACACACACACACACACACACACACACACACACACACACACACACACACACACACACACACACACACACACACGCACCACACACGCACCACACCACACACACACACACGCACCACACACGCACGCAGCGCCGTACACTCCCAACCTGGTCGCGCGCCGCCTGCAGCGGGTCCTCCGCGCTGTAGGCCGGGTTAGGCACCAGCAGACTGAGGTGCTGGCAGATCTGTGTGTGTGAAGGTGGGAGTGGGGTGCAAGGTTGGCGAGGGGCGACGGGAGGGGCGCGGGTGGCGCCACACGCACACACCTTGCGCAGGATGGTGAGGGTCGGCATGGCCACACTGCGAGGGGCGGGGGAGAGGGGATGGTCGTTTCCAATTCCCAAATCCACCATTGAGGGACCAGGCAGAGCGGGGGAAAGGGCAAGGGTTGCTGGGTGAGTAGGTGGGTAATACGGATGTTATGCGGCACGCAACACGCCACGCCCACCCAACCGCCCCAACCCCTGCAATCATGCGCCGTGTCCCGCTGACGCTCCCGACACGCATGCACACGCCACGCCACGCCACGCACCCTTCCCACGCCACGCCGATGCCCCCCCTCACCACACGGGGCAGCGCAGTCGGCCCTGGTGGCAGCCGTCCGGCTTGTGGCGCCTGCGGCCGTGCGTGCGTGCGAGTAGCTGAGTGCGTAACTGAGAGCATGTGTGTTAGAGAGCACAAGGGAAACGACAGAGCATGTGTTAAACAACAAAAACGACGGACCAAACCCGCCAAACACGCGTGCAAAATTACACACATATACGCGGTTACAGAGCATGTGTGTGTGTGTGTGTGTGTGTGTGTGTGTGTACGTGTGTGTGTGTGTGTACGTGTGTGTGTGTGTGTGTGTGTGTGTGTGTGTGTGTGTGTGTGTGTGTGTGTGTGTGTATTTGTGGGAGGGAAAAACACGCGGCTGTGCATTACAAACAAACGTGTTCGGACGCAAACGTAAATTGACATGACACACAGCGTCAGGTCGGCGGCGCTGGCAGGACCCCAGTCCCCAGTCACCGCCCCGCCCGCCGCCCCCCAGCCACCTCCCTCCCCTCCCAGCCCAGCCTCCCTCCAGCGCTCACTTGCAGCCGTCGGGCCGCAGCTCGGGGTTGAAGGGGCGGTCGCAGTCACAGGTGTGCAGCTGCGCCCACAGCACGCCGTCCCGCATCGACTCCACCAGCTGGCAGTAGCAGCAGCAGTGGCAGTAGCAGCAGTGGCAGAGCGGCAGCAGCAGCAGCAGCAGCGGCAGTGGCAAAACGGCAGGCAGTGGCAGTGGCAGTGGCAGTAGCAGTGGAAGTCAGGCAGTGGCAGTAGCAGGCAGCTAGGGCATAGCACGCAGGCAGCAGCATGTGTGTTTGCGCACGACCATAGATGCGGGAGCACGCTCCCTGGGGCTCCCGGGCGCAAGGTAGATGTCGACCAGAGATGTCGCCCCCTGCCCCACCATGGTTGATTTGGGAATTGGAGAAACTACCCCTGCCCACCCAACACGCACGCACACGCACACACAACACACGTCCCCACCTCGGCGTAGCAGTCGGGGCACTTGCGCGCCGGCCGCACAGTGTCGCCGCAGTGGCACCGGCCCTCCTCCCTGCGGCGGCGGCGGCGGTTCGGGGTTTGTGAACGTGCGGGAGGAACATGCCACGCCCAGACCCCCTTCGTCGATGTTCTGCTTGCCGCTCGACCCCACCCACCCACCCCACTTGGTTTCAGCTTGGGATGGTATTCACAGCCCCCCCCAGCCGCCCCTGACCCACTTGATGCGCACCAGGCGCTGCACGTCCGGCGCCGCAAGCAGCCGGTGGTAGGCGCGGACCTGGGAGTGGTGGTGGTGCAGTGAGGGTTTGGAGTGATACGGGTGTGGTGATATGTGTGTGCGTGTGTGCGTTTGTGCAACGATAAGTTTACGCTGGCCGCCCCCACCCAGCACCCCCACACACCCACACCACGCCCAGCACCTGCAGCGGCGTGAGGTCGCAGTACACGATGTTGTCTGCGGCGTGGTGGTGGTGGTGGTGGGGGGGGGTCGGCGGGAGGGGGGCGGGAAAGGGGAAAGGGGACAGGGCGGCGGTAAGCACACTTGGTGGGCGCGGGACTCTGGGGGTGGGTGGGTGGGCGGCTGTACGCGGCCTTCCACGCAGCCGCTGCCTGTGCATCGCCCCCCCCTCGGGTGTCAGCACACACACTCCCCATTCACCACACGCGAGCCGCACGCACGGCTACCTCTCTCGCCCTTCCCCCAATGCGCCGCGGCCACCTTGGGTTTCCCGCGCCCCCTCGCTCCCGCAGCGCGCAGGCGCATGCCTCCTCCTCTCCCCCAACCTGCAGCCGCCAACGCCCCACGCTCCATCCCAGCCCCCGCTGCAGCGCCAGCCCCCTGCCCGACTGGCCCCCCTCCTTGTCCCCCTCCTTTGCCCCCCCCCCCCCACCACCCCCAGCCGCCGCCCACCCGTCTTCTTGGGCAGCTGGTCCGCGATGAGCGCCTTGGTGCGGCGCAGCAGCAGCCGCGGCAGCAGCGTGTGCAGCTGCGCCAGGCGCGTGTCGGCCTGGAGCGTGGGATTGCATGTACGGGTGTGTAGGGGTGTGTGTACGGGTGTGTAGGGGTGTGTGTGTTGGGGCTTTGCAACGATAGGAGAAAGCGGTACAGGGGGCGAATATGCGTGGGCGTGTGTGGCCACGGGTGCAGCCTGCGCAGGCCCAGGCACGGCCGTGCCACCCGCGCCGACAAACCTCACCTCCTATACCCTGCATCCCGCAGTGTTCAGCCACCCCACCCCAAAACCCATCCCACAAACCCCCCCCCCCCCCGCCCCCCGCCCCCGCCCCCCCGCCCCCCACCTCCAGCTGCGCCTCCTCGGTGGCGCCCGCCTGCTGGCCGCGCCGGATGGGCGCCGCCACCCGCCGCATGAAGTGCTTGCGGCTGCCTGGGAGGCAGCACACGCACACGCAAACACACACGCACGTGCACACACGTGATTACACAGAAAGATTTGTTTTGTGACAGGGAAGGGTATTCTGCATTGACGAACCCGAAACAGTAGAGCGCGAGGGGCACTCCATTCATTGACAGCGGGCGACCTCCCCCCTCGCCCCAGTGCCGCCGCACCGGCGCTGCCGGGCAGGGCCCAGTCCATGAGCGCCCACAGCTCCGAGTAGTTGTTGGGCATGAGCGTGCCTGGGCAGTGGTTTGTGTGTGGGGGGGTGGGGGTGCAAACATGGTGCTAAGGAAGTGTAGCAGGGCAGACAGGGGGAGAGTGGTGGCCCATGGCCTATGCGGTACATGGGGGCTGGAAGATGAAGGGGAGCGGTGGGAGAGGATGCCTGCTGCAAGTCAGCGACCCGCCAACCCCCCCCCCCCGCGCCCGCCAGCAACACACACGCACTGCTAGCACGCAGCCGCACAGCTGCCTCCAGGCCCCTCACCCACCGCTGAGGCCGTACCGCAGCCGCGTCCGCAGCCGCTGCGCAATCTGGTAGCTCTCGCTCCTGTGTGTGTTAAAAAGCATAAATATGAAGACCGCATGAAGACCGCATGTGTGTGTGAGCGCAAGGAAAAAAACATAAAGACGCACACCCCTCTCCCCGCCCCACACCCCCACTCCCACCTGGGGTTCTTCAGCCGGTGCAACTCGTCAACCACCGCCACGTGCCAGTCGTAGAACCCCGCCGCCGCCGCCTCCGCCACCGCCGCCGCCTCGGGGTTCAGGTGCGCGCCGCCGCCGCCGCCGCCCGCCGCCAGCGCCGCCGCCGCCGCCGCGCCGCCCATCGCACTGGCTAGGATCCCGGCGAGGCCGCCCGCCGCCGCTCCCGCTGCGGCAGCTCCCATTGCTGCTCCCGCTGCGGGAGCGGAACGCGCGCGTCGGCCCCCCTCCTCCTCCTCCTCCTCGTCCTCGTCCTCCTCCTCATCACTGAGAACACCCTCGAGGTACCCGTCCAGGCCCCCCGCCGCCTCCTCCTCCTCCTCTTCCTCCTCCTCCTCTTCCTCCTCCTCTTCCTCCTCGCTGCTGCCGTGCCCGCCCCGCCCGCCCCGCCCGCGGCCGCGGCCGCGGCCGCGCCGGCCCTGCCGCCGCGCCGCCGCCGCCTCCAGCTTGGCGAGCTGGCGGCGCTGCCGCTCGCGCTCGCGCTGCGCCGCCTCCGCCGCCAGCGACGGGTCGACCAGCAGGTGGCAGTGCGCGCGGAACATCTCAAACCCCACCTGCACGGGTAGTGGGTAGTGTTGGCACCGTAGTGTGTGTAGTGCGTGACACGCGACAATGGTGGTGGCGGCGCGGCACGCCAGGCGGCGGCGGGCACATGCGTGCCGGGTGTATTGCCGCCCCTCTCCTTCCAACCGCCCTCGTGATCCCCGGCCACCCCAGCCTTGGGCGCCACGCCACGCCACGCATACACACAGTGTGGCTCCATTGCACTTGCATGTCCTTTGTCCAATTAGCTTGGTTTAGCTTGGGCTGGTATTCACAACCACCCCCACCCCACTCCTGGACACCACCACGGTGGCCCAGGAGGGTTGCTTGGTGGAGGGAGCTCTCAGGAGCCCCGCCCGGCACCCCTAATCAGCCCCCCATGCCAGCATGGGTCCCGTTCCGCAGCCTACTTAGCGTGCGCGCGCGTCCACTCCCACCGCGGCGGATATAGGAATAGGTTTGGTTCCTTTGCTTTTTTGCCTTCGCCTCTAACCGCGCCCTCCCGTTTCTTGCCATGCATGGGTTCCTTGGTACCACGCGGCGAGGGATTCAATGGTGAGTACAAGCCGGGTTGCATAGGAAAGCAATTAGGGCAGCGCGCGTTCGTAGATCGCGAGCAGTCGCGCGTAGTAGTGTCGCCATGCCGCCGCGAAGTTAGGCCGTGATCAGGCTGTGCAGCAGCAATATATCAAACGGGAACACCACCTCGGAGGGTCTACGCGCTGGAGCTGGAGCTGGAGCTCGCGCTGGCGCCGGGAGCTGGTCGACATCGGCGGTAACGATGGCTGTTCCCCAAGATGGTCTACCGTCTATCACTTCCTTAACTAATGATGAATGTAACCCCACCACCCCACGCACCACCACTGCGGAGATGCGGCCGGCGCGGGCGTCCAACAGCGCGCGGCGGCGGTTGGCGGCGTTGTTGTACGGCACCACCTGACGACAGCGACAGGCACACACACACACACACACACACACACACACGCGCGTGCCGACGTGACTACCGAGGCAACAGCTCCAACGGGGAGCTCGGTGTAGGTATGCGTAAGTAACAGCGACCATTGCTGGGCGGGTTTGGTTTCCGTGTGTTGTCCAACACACACACACGTGCCGCGTGGGGGAGGTGTGTCTTGGAAAAGCACAAGACGAGAGGTGTATATGCGCGTGTCGGTTTATGCGTTGTGGTAGCGAAGTGTTTTCTAGACGTGAAGGCGCACGATGTGAAGCCATGTATGTCGGCAGTGTGTGGCCCTTGTTTGAGCGCGGGCCCACCCGCCACTGGCCCGCACCCACCGCCCACACACACTCCACCCCCCTGCACTTGCCTATCCCTTGTCTAGTTTAGCTTGGTTTAGATTGGGCTGGTCTTCACAACCCCACCCCACTCCACACACACACACACACACACACACACACACACACACACACACACACACACACACACACACACGCACCCCCATCGCATCCAACCCCACCCGCCCCTCACCCGCAGGTCGCTCCACAGCGCGAACTCCTTGACCCAGTTGGCGATGACGGAGGCGGGGCACACCACCAGCGCCACACGCGCCCGCGGCGGCGGCGGCTGAGGCGGGCCAGCGGCGGCGGCAGCGCCGCGCGGCGGCGGCGGCGGCGGCGCCGCCCCTGGCGGCGGCGGGTGCGGGCGCGGGCCCAGCACCGCGGCCAGGAAGGACACGGCCTGTGGGGGCCAGCCGCAGTCGGGAGCGGCGCAGCTGCTCGGCGGACGTGATACAGCTCCTTACAGCCCCGCTCCTCCCCTTCAGCTTGGGCTGATATTCACAACCCTCGCCCCCCCCCCTCGCCCCCCCCCCGCCCCGCCATCTCCGCCTGCACATGCACACACGCATACGCACATTCCCCTCCCCCCCGCCCCTTTTATCTGCACGCACACGCCACACGCACACGTGCCTGTATGGTCTTGCCCAGCCCCATGTCGTCCGCCAGCAGCCCCCCGCACCCCCCGCCGTACTGCCGCGCCAGGAAGGCCACGCCCGCCATCTGGTAGCTGCGCAGGTGGCGGGCGGCGGTGGCGGGCACCTGCGGTGTGGGGGAGTGAGGGTGGGTGTGGTGGGCGGTGTGGGGGAGGTGGTGAAGCGGGTGGGTGAAGGGGCCGGCAGTTACAGTCTTGGAGCGCTAAGCACATACGGCGGCCGGTGGCCCCCCATCCCTAACAGCCCCTCGCCGCAAACCACTCCCTATGCACAGACACATGCGCAAACACATGCACAAACAGCAATGTTTTGTTTGGCAACCCAACAAACACACGCGCGCGCACGCACGCACCTCCACGCGCAAGAATGCGGAGCTGGCCGCCTGCGGGGCCGCCGCGCCCGGCGCCGCCCCGGGGCCGCACACCAGCAGCAACGGCCGGCCCGCCGCCGCCGCCGCAGCGGCCTCCGCCTCCGCCTCGGCCTCCGCGGCCTCGAACGCCGCCGCTGCGGCGGCGGCGGCGGCGGAGCGGACCTCCTCCGCCGCGGCCGCGGCCGCCGCCCGCCGCTGCTCCAGCTCCGGCCGCCGCTGCAGGGGCCTCTGCAGTTGGGCATGGGCAGTGGCGTGTGGGGCCGTGTGGTCATCGGTGACAGGGTGCGTTAGATTCCTTCAGTTTCAGGTGATCCCGCATTGAAACGTTATGCACGCAGGCACGCATGGCGCGCTCGAGCGAGTCGTAAAACCCCCAACCCTGCGGATGCGCCCCACGTTGCACACGTTGCACACACTCCCACGCTGCACACACTCCCACGCTGCCGCACACGCACATTCAGCACGGACGCCCAACTGCCGATCCGCGGAGCGCCACCGCCGCCGCCGCCGCCGCCGCCGGCGGCCGCGCCGCCCGCCGCTGACAGCGGCGGCTGCGACTGCGTCCCCTCCCCCTCCACTTGCTCCTCCGCCGCGGATGCGTATTCCATCGCAGCTGCCTGCGACGTCGGCGGCTGAGCTGCCTGTCGCATGCGCCGCTGCGGCGTCGCCACCGCCGCTAGCATCACCGGGGCACCGGGCGCTTGGGGAGCAACAGCGCCTGCGGCTGCCGCACCGGCCGGCTGAGCCGCCCCTTGACGCCGGCCTCCGCCGCCGCCTCCGCCTCCGCCTCCGCCGCCGCCCTCGTCTTCGGAGGATGACGAGGAGGCGAGCATGCTGGTCAGGTGTGCGGCGGCGGCGGCGGCGGTGTTGGCGTGCTGGGGCCTGACGCCGACCGCAGCTGGGGCAGGGCACCCAGCAGCGCCGCCCTGGGTGGACGGTCCCGTCTCTCCCGCCCCGCCGCCGCCGCCGCCGCCGCCGCCCATGTCAGCAGGCTGCTCCACCTTGACGCCCGCTGCCAAGCTGCCGCCCCTCGACACGAGGTCCCGCCACGAGCCCACCGGCGGCGCCTCCTTGGCCGCAGCCGCCTTCACCGCCGCCGCCGCTGCCGCTGCCGCTGCCGCCGTGGGCCGACCGCCGCCGTGTGCCGCCGCCGCTGCGGCAGGCCGCGAGCCGTGCATCCCCGCCGCCGCCGCCGCGGACGTCACCGGCGCGTTCGCCTCCAGCGCCGGCTGCTTCACCCTCCGAGGCTGGGGCTGGGGCAACCTGTGAACCTCGCACTCCACAGCCGTCGCCTGCGGCGACGCCGCCGCTCCTCCCAGCAGCGCCGCATGCTGCCGCGGGCGCAATTGCCCTTCTGCTGCCCCGCTGCCACCACCCTCGCCGTCACTGCCGCTGCTGTCGGAGCCGCTGGCTGACGCAATCAGACTGCGGAGCAACAGCTTGGGTGCCCCTGCCGGCGGTGCCGCTGGGGCGGCCACCGCCGCCTCCGCCGCCGGCGCAGACGCCTGTGGCGGCGCCGCCGCTGCGGACCTGGCGGCGGCCGCTGCTGTCGCTTTATGCGGCGGCGGCGTGGCTAGCTCGGGCGGCCGCAAGCCACTGGCCGCGGCCCTGGACGCGGCCGCAGTTGGGGCCAGTGCTGGCTCTGCTGCCGCCGCGGGCCCGCTGGCTGCTCCTGCAGCCGTCGTGGACAGTGACCGAAGCGGCGGCAGGCGCCGCAGCGGCGCCGCTGCAGGTGCCGCCGCCGCCGCCGCTGCCGTCGCCATCGCCGCTGCCGGCAAGCGTGGCGGAGGCATGTCAGTGGCCGTCACGGAGGCCGCTGCTGCTTCAGCTGCCGCCTGCGACGCGGGGGGAGCATCTGCTGCGCCGGCTGGCTCCTGCGAGCTCGGTCCGGCACCGCCCTCCTCGATGGCTGCCGCCGACATGTCCGCCGCCGCCGCCGCCTGTGAGCCGGAGGCGGCGGCGGAGGGCTGCGGCGCCGAGGGCCTTGAAGGCAGCTGCCGGCGCCCGGGCTGGCTGCCGCCGGCGCCGGCGGCGCCGGCGCCGCCGCCGTGCCCCGGCGGGCCCGGGCCCCGCGCGCCAGATGAGAGCCATGGACCGCCTGTAGTTCGTGGCAGAGTGACGCCTGCTGCCCCCCGCTGCTGCTCTTGCGAGCCGCGTGCGTCGCCCCCGCCGCCGCCGCCGCCGCCGCCGCCGCCGTCAGCAACACCAGCGGCAGCGCCGGCGCCGGCGCCACCCGAGGCGGCGGCCAGGCCGCTCGCCAGGGAGCGCAGACTCCGCTGCGCGGGCGAGTGCGTGTGTGGGCATGTGTGCGCGTGTTAGTGGGTACGGGGAGTTTGGATGGCGAGCTGGCACGAGCCCTGCCCACCAGCTCGACGGGCTAGCGCGGGTTGGCGCCGGTGGCCGTGCCGTGCTGTGCGTGCTGTGGCGGCCTGACACGCTCCGCCGCGCGGCGCGGCTCCCACACTCCACCACCCCGGCCCCTTTGTGCTCATAGAGTCAATGGGTGGGCAATGGGTGTGGGGCCACGCCGCGGTGCTACGTGCACCCGCGCCAAAAGGACCCACCTTGCCGCTGGCGCCGGGGCCACCTGCGCCGGGGCGAGCACCGCTCGCGGCCGCGCCTGACGCCTGCGAACCGGCCTGACTACTCGGCTGCTCGTCTTCTTGCATGCCGACCTGCCTCCACTAGCTCAGTTCTTGGTTTTCGAGCAGAACCAGATGCGCATTCCCCGCGCCCCTCGGAACGCCCGCACTACATCGGTCCTAGTCCATCAGAGAATCAAAACACTGTGGAAGATATCTGCACAGCCTCGCTGGCGTTGGGTTGTCGACGATCCAGGCAAACCGACAGCCGATACAAGCTGGCATTGAGAATTGCTGGGCAATGAGCATCGAGGCTGTGTTCAGTCTTATAATGAAACAAATTTTGCAATCATGCCTCGGAAATGGCGGAGTCTCTGTCAAGGTCATCCGTGAAGGTCATCGGGGTGCCCGTCGGCTTTTGCGGATTTGAGGATGTGCACCGGGCGGGTTTGGGAGCGCACGAAGAGCACATAGGGCGTGGAGGTTTGGTAGTTTCCGGCGTGCGGGCGGGGGTCTAGGGCAAGGGGCACGGAGGGGCACGGAGCGGGCACGCGTGCGGGCACGGAGGGGCAATGCGGAGGGGCCCCGTTGCCCTCGCCCCCCGCCCCCACCCTGGTCCACAATCGGTGCCCAGGCAGTGGGCATCACCCAATCTACTGGAGTCAACACTTGATAAAACTGTCGCGCTCGAAAATGTGTCGGTGGGACCGGTGCGCTTGGCAAGGCGCATGCGCATGCACAATCGCGCGGCGTTGACGCGGATTTCTTGCAAGCGAGTTCAGCGCCGGTCAATTTATTCATTCTTATTCCAGCTCATGTGAACCAAGCAATATGGCGCTATCGCCCACACGCTCAAAGGCCATCGTTGACACTTCTGCGACTTCCCAGGCGCGTCCCCTTGCCGTTACCAAGGCCGAAATGACTCAAACTAATGCTAGTCATCTTAATTTTGCTTGTACAGGAAGTCGCGGCCCTCTACGTCAGCGTGCTTCCAAACTTGGACGCGTCAAAGGCGCGGGTGAAGGTCGCGCTGAAGTCGTTCGTGGACGCCAATGACAACCCCAGCACCAGTCCGAACTACTCCAGCAGAGAAGAGGATCCCGTGCAGGTGTTCCTGGAAATGCTGCCGCACGCGCGGCGCGACGCCATGTGGACCGTGCTCATCCTGCGTGCCCTGAAAATCCTCTCGCGCAAGCAGCCCAACCGGCTCCGCTTCGGCTCGAACGGGCTGAGGGCAATTGTCGAGGCCATCATAGGCCCACTGAACAACAAGGTGGGCCCGGGGCGAGGGGACGGGGGCGGGGACCGCCCGTGGGGGGCGGCGAGGCCGGGCCGCGCCCGTACCCCGCAGCCGCACGTTCCCGACACCCGCTGCCGTTCCCCGTCCCCCCCTCCCACCTGCACCTTCACGCACCTTCCTCCCACCTTCCTGCACCTTCCCGCACCTTCCTGCCTGCACCCGGCAGGTGGCGGCCGAGGGCGCCAACGTGCTGCTGAACGCCTGCTACGAGCCCGCCAACGTGGCGGCGCTGCTGGGCACGCCGGGCGTGTCGCAGCTGCTGCTGTTCCTGACCGAGGACGACCAGGATGTCGTGGCCAACGCGGCGGGCGCCATCCAGAGCATCTGCTTCCAGGCGCGGCGCTGCAGGGGGCGGGGAGGGTGGGGGGGGGGATGGCGGCGGAGGGTGTGGTCTGTGTGTCTGCGTGTGCCTGGAAGGGTGGGTGCGGGTGCGGGAGTGTGGGTGTGGCAGGAACCTGGCGGCGAGCCCAAATGGCGGCAGCCCCCTTGATCCCGTGGCCGCGCGCACGGCCGTGGCCACTCTGCGGGTGCCGGTGATGGCACGCCACCTTCACCACCGCCCCTCATACACAACTACACACACATTCTTAAGTGGTCTCTCCCTTGTTGCGCCACACACCACACACACGAACACGTACACAAACCCACGCGCAGGAGGAGGGCCGGCGGCACGTGCACGCGCAGGGCGGCGTGGCGGCGCTGACGGGGCTGCTGGGCAGCGCCAACCCCAAGGTGGCCAGCCGCGCGGTGGGCGCCATACACAACCTGTCCTCCAACGCCGAGGTCATCAAGTGGGTGGCGTGTGTGGGGGGGGGGGGGCCGGGACAGGGGGCGTGGATGGGGGAGGGGAGGAGCGGGGAGGAGCGGGGAGGAGGGGCGGGGGAGTGGCTGGGACTGGTCGATGCGGGTAGCGGAATCCAAATCGAACGAACGTTGGGACCCCAAAAGCATGGGAGGTCGGGTGGGGGAGAGTGGGGTCTGGGCGCATCTGCATCCGCGGGGTGCGCTATCAGGCACGTCACGCCAGCCGCCATCAGGCCCGGCCGCAGCCCCGCTCACCATCCTACTACGTGCCCTGCCCCGCCCTGCCCTGCCCTGCCCTGCCCTGCCCTGCCCTGCCCTGCCCTGCCCTGCCCTGCCCTGCCCTGCCCTGCCCTGCCCTGCCCTGCCCTGCCCTGCCCTGCCCTGCCCTGCCCTGCCCTGCCCTGCCCTGCCCTGCCCTGCCCTGCCCCGCCCCCGGCCGCAGGGACATCCGCAAGCACGGCGGGCTGCCGCAGCTGGTGGCGCTGCTGCACGAGCCGTCGCTCACGGTGTCGGGCAGCGCGGCGGGCGCGCTGCAGAACGTGTCGCGCGAGGTGGCCAGCCGGCTGGTCATACGGTGAGGCGGGTGGGGTGGGGTGGGGTTACTGTGAACCAATCCCGTAGGGAAAAAACAGAAGCGCTGCAAGGAGAAACTGACGCCGCAATTGCGAGCTACTGCACATCACCGGGGTGGGGTGGGGGTGGATTGTGGAGGGGCGGAGGTGATGGTGAAGGTTGGGGTGGGCAGGGGCAGGGGACGGAGGCGAGGGATGGGGGTAGTTCATTCCAGAAACCAGAAGCGAGACGACCAAGATAACCCGAACCAACCAGCCCGACGGGGGGCGGCATGACGTCAGCTCAGGGGCGGCGGCCGTGGTCAGGGTCGTAGGTCGTCTGGCGCAGAAAGGGAAAGGAGGAGCAGGAGACGACCCAGCCTGTGTGGTGGTGTCCTGCTTAGTCGGGGTTGCCAGGGATGCCAGAGTGGTCGCCCACACCCGACCCATCCCACCCCACCCCCACCCCACCCTGGCCCCCCTTCCTGCATCCCAACCCCAACCCCAACCCCCGCCCCCGCTCTCCTCCGCACATGGGTTTTGGGTTGGCAATGGTTGATTTGGGAATTGGAAAAAACTACCCAACCCCCAACCCACCCGCTGCAGCGAGCTGAGCGCGGTGCCGCCGCTGGCGCGGCTGCTGTCGGCGCCGGACGTGCAGGCGCAGGTGTGCGCCTCGGGCGCACTGCTGAACATCGTGGGGCCCGACCTGGACCAGCGCGAGACGGCCGACCCGCGCCGCGCCGCCGCGCTGCTGGCCGACAGCGGCCGGCCCAGCCAGCGCCGCAGCCTGGGGCGGCTCATGGCGTTGGCCATGGCCGCCGCCGCCATCTACGAATGCGTGTACGAGCAGCCGCCGCCGCTGCCGCCTCTGCCGGAGGGCTGAGCGACAGGCGGCGGCCGGCCACGGCGGCGGTGGTGCCGAGGCGGCGGTGGTGCCGGGGCGCCCGGCGTGTGCCGCCGCGCGGCATGTATGCATGCATGGACGAAAGGGCGTGTGTTTGTGCATGATGTGCGTGGTGGAGGGGCAGCTGTGCGCCACTTGCTGCGCTGCTGAAGGGTCAGGTGGACGCCGCTGCAGCGCGCGGCCGCGCAGGCAGTGGGCCCGCCGTCAGCAGAAGTAGCAGCTGCTGCAGCTGCTGGCCGCCTGGCGGCTCCGGATGGGCCCGTGCCGACTGGTGAGCTGGCGCCCCGCGGCAACGGCGGGCGCAGAGCAACGGGTCACCCCGTCGTCAGTCACCCCACGGCAGCGAGCCGGCGGCGCAGCGCGGCGCGGCGCAACGGATCACCCGCCCGCAGCTGTCCACCCAGCCCAGCTGCGCCGCCACAGGTGGGAACGGGCCTTGTTGCGGGGGCGAGGGGCTAGTCATTCCCAATTCCCAAATGGGAGGTAAGGGGTGGGCGGCCCGGGTTCCTCCGTGGCCACATGCGGACCACGGGGAGGCTCCTGTTGGCCGCCACATCCGGTGCTGCGGAGCTACTGCGACAGCCGCTGCTGCAGCCGTCGCAGCTGCCGGGTGCTCACTCACTGCCTGCTGCACACGATGGACGATGCTGTTCTGCAGGGCCCGGCCGGGCTGTGCAGTGTGTCCACGAGCAGGAGCGAGTGGGTAATCACGGCACTGGCACGCTGCAGGCGAGGCTGTGTGCGCTGCTGTCGTTGTTCTCGGCTCCAGCCGCGACAGGTGTTGTTGGTGATGATGGTTGTGTATTTGTCCGGACCTGCGCCACTGCCCCCCGCGTGCCAGCCACTGACCCAGTAACCCCTGCGCGCGTGCTGTATTGCAGGGCGGCGTTCGGCCCCGTCGCGCGGATGTCGAGCTGCGAGGTGGCGCTGCACAGCGACGCGCTTTCTCGGCGGCTTGCTGGCTGGGTGCTCCCTGGGTGCTCCCTGGGGTCCGACAGTCCAGGACCCCGGCGGAAAGCCTGTGCCGAAGAGAGAGAGCGCGGAGCTGAGGTGGCGCGGCCTGCCTGCGGGGCGGCGCGAGCGGGAAAAAACGGATCGTACGAGGTTTCGGCGAGCGGGACTCGCTGCGACTCTGTGACTTCGCGCACTGCGGGCTTCACCGCTTCACAGCTGCTTGCAGATTATGTCGCATTACAACTCACACATGCGTTCTTTCGCGGCTCGACACTTGTTTCGCGACTGCGCCCTGGCCGTCGCGTTGCTGCTGCTGCTCCTGGCCGCGGCGGCGGCGGGCAGCGGCG
This sequence comes from Chlamydomonas incerta, assembly GCA_016834605.1. Classification (NCBI taxonomy): domain Eukaryota; kingdom Viridiplantae; phylum Chlorophyta; class Chlorophyceae; order Chlamydomonadales; family Chlamydomonadaceae; genus Chlamydomonas; species Chlamydomonas incerta. The sequence goes on from JAEHOC010000011.1 coordinate 116,839, forward strand.
TGACTGGCTCGCGCACCCGCCAGCTGAGACACAACAGCAGGAGAGCTCTGGCCGCGGCGGCGCAGCAGGGAGGCAACACCAACTCCCGGCCCCAGGTGGAACTGGCGGTCTTTGGCGACTCGCTTTCGGACACGGGTGCGTGTGGCGTGGCGCGTGCCGTGGGGGTTCCGGAGCACAGGGGAGGGGGCCGCGGCTCCGTGCAGGCCCTCGCAAAGCCTTCACAACTCGCCAGTGCTTGGCTACACCGTAGTGCTTGGCTACACCGTGGCGTGCGCGTGCCGTTGGTTTCGGAGCACGGGGGAGGGGCCGCGGCGCCGTGCAGCTCCTCGCAAAGGCACGAACAACCCGCCAGTGCTTATACCGTAGCCGATCAGGCGGCTGCCGCCTTCCTCTCACTCGTATCTTCCCCTGCACACACACACATACACGCGTTTCTCCTTGTGCTCTCTAACACACATACACGCGCGCAGGCAACACGTTCCGGGCGGCGGGCGTGCCTCAGGCCGACCTGTACTATCAGGGCAGGTGGGCGTGATGGGGTGGGTGTGGGCTTGTCGTATATGGGCTTGTCGTACATAGGGTAGCGGTGGTGGCGTGGGCTTGGGAAGTGCGCGTATCACCAGTCGATAAGCTCGAGTCCATGACACCGTACGTAAGGGCGCTTACACACGCACACGCGCACGCTCACGCACACATGCAGGTACTCCAACGGCCCCGTGTGGATTGACTACCTGTCCGCCGCCGTGGCCAACACCACACAGCTCACGGTGAGGAGGTGGTAGCGGGTGGCAGCGGGCGGCTTTGATGAAGCACGAGCATCAGGTCAGGCGCATGTCGGTCTGCCCCACCAGGCGCCGCCTGTTCCAGCTGCCCCTTCAGGTTAGCCAGGCGCCTACCCCCAACTTCACACACACACCGCCACCACACGCCGCCGCCGCCCGCAGGTCCGCAACTACGCCTACGGCGGCGCCACGGCGTGCGGCGGCGCCGGCGCGCCCTCCGCCACCTACCCCTTCATCCGGGACCTGCCGGCGCAGACCGCCGCGTTCCTAAACCTGTCGTCGTCGGCGGCGGCGGCGCAGGGCGGGGGTGCAGGCGGCGGCGGCGGCGGCGGCGCCAGGCGGCGGCTGGTGCCCATGAACTGGATCGGCAACGAGGACGTGCGGGTGGGTGCGGGTGGAGTCGCGGATGAGAAGGTGCGGGGCTCAGCCCCGCCGGCCGCACCCCGGCACCCGCTGGTTGGTTATGGGTTTGCAAAGGCCGATTCGGGTGCCGCGACCCGCGGCAAATGGCAAATACACTTGAAAGCCACGCACGCGCATACCTTGCATTTCAATTTCGCGTTGTCTTCACTCGATCGGTGCGCGCCGGGCCACCACTCCCTGCTGTCCGCCTTGCGACACTTTGCTTACCATCCCGGGGTAACCCCCTTCCCGCCCCGTCCACACACCCAACACACCCAACCCACCCGCCCACCCCTACCGTACTCAGATCCTGGTCCAGGCCGCCATCCGCGCCGGCACCGACATCGACCAGCGCGCCGTCACCACGCTGGCCATCGCCGTCACCGGCTGCCGCATCGCCTGGGCGCAGCGCCTGCTGGGCGGCGCCGGCGAGGCGGCCTGGGGCGGCGGCCAGCGCGGGCCGGACCGGGTGCTGGTGCTGCTGCCGCTCATGCGCCTGGACCTGCTGCCGGAGGCGCCCGACCCGCTCAAGCCCAGGGTGGGTGGGTGTGGTGGGTGGGTGGTGGGTGGGTGGGTGGTGGGTGGGTGGGCTGGGTGCGGGTGGGTGGGTGGGCGGAGCGGGTGGGTGGGCGGAGCGGGTGGGTGGAGCGGGTGGGTGGGTGGGCGGGACCCGCTCAAGCCGTGCGAGGGGCCGGGGGAGGGAAGGGGAGGGGCTGGGACGGCGTTCCGTCGTCACGTGCACCCCTGCTCCCTGCCTTCCCGCAAGGGTTTTCTTACTCAGCGCGCCGTAGTCAGTCACACGTGCAGACGACCTTCAATCACCGCCCGCCCGGCCCTCTTTAACCAACCTAACTGACTGTCTGCCTGCAGGTGCGGGAGATCGTCGCGGTGCTCAACGCGGTGCTCAAGGGCTCGGCGGCGGCGCTGCAGCAGGACCTGGCCGCCGCCGCCACGCCCGACGACGACGGCGGCGGCAGCCGCGGCGCGCGGCTGCTGGTGCTGCCGGAGGCGACGGAGCCGCTGGTGCTGTCCGTCCGGCCGCCCTTCAACAGCTCGGGTGGGTGGTAGTGGGTGGCTGGGTGGGTGGGTGGGTGGGTGGGTCAGTTAGTAGTGGGCGGCACCATTCCCACGCAACCTCGGCGGCAGTTGGGCGCGGCCTGCTGCGGGCGCGCACCTCTGCTGCACATCCCGGTCCATACCTCCGCCCCGCCTGTGCTCTCTTCGAGCGAGCATTGCTTCCTTCACGCGGCATGCGCAAAGCCAGCAACATAGTGCCATAGCGACCACATCCACACAAACACCTGCTGCATGCGTACGCGCCGCCGCCGCCGCCGCCGCCGCAGGCCCCTGCTTCAACCAGCCGCTGGACGCGCTGCAGCCGGTGCCGGCGGCGGAGCTGCGGCCCTGCCCCAACCCCAACGACCACGCCTTCTACGGTGGGTGCAGTGCAGTGCGTGCAGTGCAGTGTGTGCGTGCGCTGATGCGCAGAACGGGGCTGCGCGGCGCGGCGCGGCGCGGCGGAGGAGTGCTCGTGCGTGTGTTAAAAGAAACAGACGAGTGTTCGAGCACAAGAAGCACCGTACTCGCACGCGAGTGTGTGTGTTCTTGTCGGATCCAGCATCAGAGGCCGCTCACCATTGCACCCCCCCCAAGCAGCCCCCATCCACCCTCGTAACCCCCGCGCAACCCCCGCGCTCGCTCAACCCGCGCAGACCAGCTGCACCCCAGCACGCGCGTGCACGAGGCGCTGGCGCTGAGGGAGGTGCTGCCGGCGCTGCGGCAGGCGGGGCTGCTGGACAAGCTAGGTGTAGGGCGGCCGCCGCCTTGATCAATGCTTGTCGGGTCTGCTGATCTGCTGATCTGTAGCGACGGGAAAAGGCCCTTCGAAGTTGTCAGGAACGGGAAGTGCCCGCGTTACATGATCTCCCAGCAGCAGCAGCAGCAGCTGGCGGCCCACTTGCTGCCGACGCTGAGCTCTGTGATATGGGGCATGGTGTAAAAACATCGCAATCTCACGCCCCCACCCTGCGCAAGCCACCCTGAAGCCGCTGTTCCTCTTCGCTAGCCACTCAATGTTTTTGTGGCCCCCACCCAGCACATCCTGGCTCAGGCCGTAGCCGTTCAGTATCAGAGCGTATGCCGGGTTTGTCGTTGACTCAGATGTCGTGTTGTAGTTGAGGCGGCCGCGCTTCCTCCTACGGCGGCGCGCATGGGGTATCAGGGCCGTAAGGGCGCAGCAGTGAGAGCGCGGAGAATGAGGAGGACAGGGCGGAGGATGAGGTGGATGAGATGAGATGGCCGGGGCGGGGGCATTGTGCCGTACATCCCAGTGTCGCTTGGCAAATCATACATATTTGCGGCGCATGCCTATAGCCCACAGCAACTGGTCTTGAGGCTCATCTACGTACTTGGCCGGTGGCGGGCGCTTGTGCCTGAGAGGGAGTAAAGGGAGTAGCGAGGGCACATGAGTGGTGCGTGTGGTGAGGTGAAGACAGCCAAGGAAGCAAAGGAAGCAATTCTGGTAGGGACCACATTAGCATGAAAGGGAGTGCTAACAGCGAGACTACCAGCAGCCGTGCGCACCCACTCTAGATAATATAATCGCAATATTCCTGTACTACGCTGACCTGCAGGGCAAGTGCCGTAATCTAGACCACCCTTTGACCTTCCAGCGCACACCCCCACTCACCAGCACTTCAAGCGCGAGAGTCTGGCATTGCAGGCAATGCCGGCGCCAGGTTTGGAGCCCGCGCCGGACCCTGCTCCGAGCCTGTCGAGCCCAGCTTAGGGTTCACCGGGCGCAGCACGCGGGGCCGCCGGCCGGGGCGCACGTTCATCAGGCGCTTGAGGCACGCGCCAACCACCGCCGCCGTGCCCGCGCCAATGCTGCCCAAAAATGTTGACTTCTTCGGAGCGAAGTATGAGCGTCGGAGAAGGCAGGTTCTCACGACGATGATGGTGTATTCGGCACGGAGTGCCGTACACGGCGTCGGAGACGCCTTATTATCGCAGCTGCTGCTTGTCGCAGCATCTGCCGTTTTGTATTTGTCTCTCTTACTGTACTGTTTGCTATTGTCAGAGCAACTGGTAGCATACTCCCGCCCGCCCGCCCTGTCTGTGGGTCCGTGGCCGGGGTGGCTTTTGCGGTTTGGAGACCGCCTCGCTGGGGCTCTGCCGGGTTGAGGCACTGAGAGACGCCTGACGGCCACTAGGTCAAAGTGAACTCGGGGTTTTGGGACTTGTCGTTTGGTGGGCCACGGACTGCCTTGCTTGCTGTTGCTTGTAACCATTGAGGAGTGAGAACCCCGAGTCCGCGGATGTTCTTACAGGTGGCCGCCAGGCGTGGGTCCTTGCGCGCGATGAACGCCTTATTCGCGCACTGCAGGGCCTCGTCGAACTTGCCGACACCGTGATCCAGCACCAGCACCAGCAGCAGGAGTGGGCCACCCACTGCCACAGCCAGCAGCCGTTGTCCGCCTGTCCCACAACAAGTGGCGCGTGCGCAACATACGCTTAGCGCACCACCCACAGGCGTGCCCACAGGCCACGGCACATGCGGCACTGGCAGGTACCCAGGTACCCTCAGATGAACACCAGCATGCAACATGACCCTGATCAGGATCGCATCCACCAGAACAACTCACCGCTGGAGCCCTTAGCTGCTCCCGCTATACACACCGGCGGGGAGCATCCAGGGGGGACGTACAAAGTCAGTGCATGAAAGGAGGTGCCCTCGCAGGCAGTCGTTGTGCAAACACGGCGTAAGACGGAACGCTGTGGAGAGCAGTACAAGCCCCTGCCCCTGCCCCTGCCACCTCCCTTCGCCACCCACCCACCCACCCCACCCAGCCCCCCGCCCTCACCTTGGGCGCCAGTGCGCCGCTCTGCACCTCGGTGCGCACCGCCGTGTAGGCGCCCGCCAGAGCCAGCCGCTGCAGCAGGGAGCAGTGAGGCGGAGTGAGTGCACACCTTGAGTAGGCTGGCACATCTGTGAGAGCAGAGACTGGCCGGCACTACAATGCGTGACCGAGATGCGTCCCACAAGCGCACCGTCTCGAAGCCGACGAAGAACCTCGCGTCCGCTGTTTCCAGGCCAGCTCCCTTCAGGTCCTCGTGGGTAGCCGTTTGAAGGCGCCCGCGCTGGTTATAGCCGGCTGCGGCCAGCTTGTCCAGAACAGACTCGCGAATGCTGGCTACGTCGTCGTCATCTAAACCGATGCCGCGGAGCGCGTCACGAATCTCCTCGCGCTGTTGAACATTAATTGAGCTCATGGCGCAATTTGCAAGTGGAGGCGCTTTCGTGCGTGAAGAGAAAGCAGTCGGGCAAACAAAACGGAGCAAAAATGCTAAACCCCCATATCGAGCTTGCTTTCCATGATGATGGTCTTCAGCAGACGGCCATAAAATACATACATCAAAGAAAGGTCGACGTCTGGCGGTTTTGGGGTTGGCCCCGAATTAGCCCGCTGTCAACGCTGTCCACGCCCTACCTGTCCTGTCCACCCGACGCCCTTGTGCGGAGAAGTGCACGTGCTGCGTGCTTATGTTCATGCACGCGAGTGTGTGGGTTCGTGTCGGATCCAAAGCATCAGGCCGCCCGCCATCAAGGCGGACGGTTGATTGCCCCCAAGCAGCCCCCATCCACCCGCGTAACCCCCCGACCTCGCCCCGTCTACACTCTCCGCCCCGAAACGCAAGAGTATACCGTTACCCTGTATTGCCGCAAACTGCACCTGCCTGTCCCTTGTCTAGTTTCGCTTGGGTTTAGATTGGGCTGGTGTTCACAACCCCCCCCCCCCGCACCCCCGCGCTCGCTCAACCCGCGCAGACCAGCTGCACCCCAGCACGCGCGTGCACGAGGCGCTGGCGCTGAGGGAGGTGCTGCCGGCGCTGCGGCAGGCAGGGCTGCTGGACTAGAGCGGTGGTGGGCGACCGCCGCGTTGATTGCCGTACCGTATTGCTGGTCGGCCTGGGCCCGGGGGCTCCCAGTCGCAGCAGCAGCCGGCTCACTCGCTGCCGCCCGGAGTCCGGCTGGCTGGCGTTAGAGGCGTGTGGAGCTATGTGGCGGGTGTGGAAAAGTGATGGACCGGGTTACGCGTGCAGGATGCCGCCGCAGTCCCTAGGTGCCGGTCGCTGCACGTTTGGAGGGGGGCGGTGATGGGGCACGGGCTGCATGTGGCTGGTGCTGGCTGCTGTTGGGGGGTGCGGTGGGCGGTGGGCATTTGTGGGCATGCATGCATGGGTGGGTGGGAGGCAGGCCAGCAATCCGGCCTGAGGACCGGGCTGCTGCTGGCGCCGGGCGAGCAGGCGCAGGAGGCAGGGTCGTCGGTATCACGGCAGCTGCGGGTTAGTTGCCCGAGCGAGTAGGGGTGTGTGCCGCAAGCTACTGCTGGACTTGAACGCCAGTGTAACGAATTAACAGAGAAACGGGAGCAAAGCAGCCGCCACACACACGCGCGCAGTCGCTCACACGACGGTTGACACGCGCGTGGATGGTTCCCAGACCGCCCACACCTCGTTTGCCGTTTGAAGGCCTGTAGCACGGCACGGAGGACGGAGCAGTAGGCGTTAGACTAGCGCGACAGACATGCACGCGGCCGCGTTGAGTGTGCCTAGGTTAGTTGTCACGCAAACGGTCGCGGCTCGCTCGCTCTTGGATGGGCCATTCATCATGCCCGCGCCCACAGGCGGCCAGCTACTCCATTGCCGACCTGCTTTCCAAAGTTGTTCCCGCGAGCTTGCCCACCACGTCGTAGTGATATCCAAATTCATACTCGTGTGTGTGACACGCGCACACGTGTCAGCCTAGACAAGCATTGCTTCCGCTCCCCACCAATAATGGCGGCGGCCTCAAAGCGGCAGCGGGGCGGTCCACCCCCACTGGCGCTCCTGCTGCTGCTGCTGGCGGCGGGCTGCGCCCTCGCCGCCGCCGGCCGCACCGACAGCCCGGACCGGCGGCGGGGGGAGGAACTCCCGGCCCAACGCCGCGGCGGCCGCAGGAGCCCGCCACCCCGCGCCGCCCCGCCGTCCCCGGGCGCGCGGGTGCGGACGCCGCCGCCAGCTCGCTCCCCCGGCCGCGAGCGGTTGCCCCCGCCGGCTCGCGCGCGCTCTCCGCCGCCTTCCTCAGTGTCGTCGTCGCCGCCGGCATCAGGCCTCCTGCCGCCCTCGCCCGCCCCTGCTCCGTCCAACGGCAGCACCACGTCGCAGCCGCCTAGCCCGCCTGGCGGCGGCGGCGGCAAGCCGCCCGCCAATGACACGCGGCAGGTCATCGACCTGGTGCTGTTTGGAGACTCGCTCTCGGACACGGGTGCGGCGGCGGCGGTGGGCCTGGGTAGATAGCATGGGCGGGCGGGCGCATGCACAGCATCCGATGACAAGCGGCTGTTTGTTTCCTCTGCCCGCGCCGCCGCCCACCCTTCGCTCATATCTTCGCGCACACACGCGCAGGCAACACGTTCCGGGCGGCGGGCGTGCCGCAGCCAGACCTGTACTTCCAGGGCAGGTGCGTGGGCGGGCGGGCGGACGGGTGGGGGCGTGTCGTACTTGCTGACATAGGGTCGGGCTGGGTGGATGGGAAGCGTGTGCGTGACGAACAGCATATGCAATACGTACACTGTGGGAGGAAAGCCTGACGGCGCGGAAGTCCCATACACGGAGGGAAGCCCCGGCTTGTCAACAAGTCCTTTTACGGCGTCTCCTGCTACATACACACACTACACACACTCGCTCACTTCGCCTCTTCAGCAGGCTACGCAGCCACCCACCCACCAGTCACCGCATACACCTGCCGCCGCACACACGCACACTGCGCACACACGCGCAGGTACTCCAACGGCCCCGTGTGGATTGACTACCTGTCCGCCGCCGTCAACAACAAGAGCAGCGCCACCACCGTGCTCAACGTGCGTGTTCGCCGTGCGTGTGCGTGCGTGATGGTCCGAGGGCTGTGTGGGGTCCACGCCGTCTGTCCGCCCTCATCCCCCTCGCTGGCCTCTCTGGCCTCGCTCCCTGCGCACGCGCCCGCATCTGCGCACGTCCCCCAACATCTCAGTTCAGAGTTAACCCCCAACATCTCGTCTTGGTTATTGATGCATGGAATCCCCCAACACAAATCAACACACACGCCACACACACGCGCCCGCAGGTGAACAACCTGGCCTGCGGCGGCGCGGTGGCCTGCCCCGCCTACAGCGTGCGGGACCAGTACCCCTTCATTGAGGACCTGCCGCAGCAGACCGCCATCTTCCTCAACCAGTCCGCGGCGCAGGTGGCCAACGGCCCTACCACGCCGCGGCGGCTGCTGCCGATCAACTTCATCGGCAGCAACGACGTGCGGGTGAGTGAGCAATCGCGCGTAAGCCAAACATTGCTACCGCCAGCCCAAGTGGCTGCACCTACCTCTGTCAAACCAAACACACAAGCGGATGAACCCCGCTAGCAACACACTTTCTATCGAACCATCCAACCACAGCACGCCTCAGCTCACGCCTCACGCCCGCCTCACCTCACGCCTCACCTCACGCCTCACCTCACGCCTCACCTAACTTCACACCTCACCTCACCTATGCTAACACCTCAGTCCACGCCTCAGCTCACGCCTCACGCCCGCCTCACCTCACGCCTCACCTCACGCCTCACCTCACGCCTCACCTAACTTCACACCTCACCTCACCTATGCTAACACCTCAGTCCACACCTCACCTCACGCCTCACCTCACGCCTCATCTTCTCCCCCCACCCCCACCCCCACCCCCACCCCCCGCAGTTCCTGCTGAACGAGGCGCTCACCAGCGGCTTCTTCCCCAACCAGACCGCCATCGACAACGCCATCGCCTCCATCGTGTCCTGCCGCATCGCCTGGGCGCGCGCCATCCTGGCCGCCGGCGACGCCGTGTGGCGCGGCCAGGACGGCCCCGCCCGCACGCTGGTGTTCCTGCCCGTGGCGAGGCTGGACCTGGCGCCCATCTCGCCCGCGCCCATAAAGCCGGCGGTGCGTGGCTGCGTGGCTGCGTGCGTGGCTGCGTGCGTGGCTGCGTGCGTGGCTGCGTGCGTGCGTGCGTGCGTGCGTGCGTGCGTGCGTGCGTGCGTGCGTGCGTGCGTGCGTGCGTGCGTGCGTGCGTGCGTGCGTGCGTGCGTGCGTGCGTGCGAGCGTGCGTGCGTGCGTGCGTGCGTGCGTGCGTGCGTGCGTGCGTGCGTGCGTGCGTGCGAGCGTGCGTGCGTGCGTTGTCGTTACCGGTATTAGATATGGTCGTGGTCGTGATGATTGCGATCGTGCAATGTGCGGTGCCTGGTGCGTGATGTGGGCGTGATGTGGGCGTGCGTGGCGCTGCGCGCGGTCCGGCTGTCAGCACGCGGCCACGTTGCCTTTCGCACTTTCACTGCTGCTCCTGCTCATCACACACCTCACCCGCCCATCACCCTGCCCGCCGCCCCCGCCCCGCATGGTAACACCCCCCGCCCGCCCTGCCCGCAGCTGGGCGCGTTCACCTTTGCGCTGAACGCCGCGCTGACGGAGGCGGCCACCGCGCTGCAGGCGCAGCTGCTGCTGGCGCCCCCGGGCAGCGGCTTCAAGGGCTCGCAGCTGCTGGTGCTGCCCGAGGTGTCCGAGGAGATCCTGGCCACCGTGGTGCCGCCCTTCACCAACAGCGGTGCGTTTGATCTAGCCTTTATTGATGTGCTGCTGCAGTGCTGCTGTGCTGAGATTGCAGTGTGGCCTGGTGTGCCGGGAGCTGCATGCCTGTGTATGCTGTATCTATCTGGCCTTGCATCCACCCACCCATCCGTCCCGCCTTGCACGGGCCTCACTTCCGCCTTGCCCCCCCCCCCCCGCGTGGCTGCAAGCTCACCATCACCACCCACCCTGCACGCCCGCGAAACACACCCGCCCACTCCCGCCGCACGCAGCCCCCTGCTTCATCCAGCCGGCAGTGGGCCTGGAGGTGGTCCCTGGCATCGTGCCCTGCAGCGACCCCAACACCCGCCCCTTCTATGGTGCGTGCGTGCGCAGTGCATTGCGCGGCGCCTGGCGCCTCGCTCCTGACTACCGCCCTCTATCCTTCACTTCGCTGCTAGTGCGTGGTCATTGTTGCTCCACCACAGCACAAGCCCCTCCCTCTGCCTACCGTGTAGGCCTGCCACTACCCCTGACCCCCAATGCCCCCGCCACTCCCGGCACCCCCACGCCCCCTGTATAGTTCGGTTGGTGTAGCTTGGGCTGGGTATTCACGACCCCACACACGCCCACACACGCCCACACAAACCCACAGACCAGATCCACCCCAGCACCCGCTTCCACGCCGCCATCGGCCTCAACGGCGTGCTGCCCGCGCTCGAGGTGGCGGGGCTGCTTCCCTAACTTCCTTCCCGGCGAGTTCGCTTGGTTGCTTGATTGGTGGGTGGTCGATCGTGATCAATGACGCGGCAAGCGGCGGGTGTGCGCAGTGGCGACGTGCCATCCAGGATTCCAGGTGTGTACCGCGATGCGTCATGCGCGGACACACGCACCAGCCAGTCGTCGTGCATCAGCTTGCCGCTGCTGATGAGGCGGCGGTCGGGCTGAAGCACGACAAGCTTACAGCATTGGAGTAGGAGAGTACTGGGCGTGAGCAAAATTTACTGTCGCTTTCCATGTGATGTCCGGGGTGACTTTGGGGCGTGCGTGCCGCAATGGGTTGCAGTGAGCTCTGCTGCAGGCTGCTGGGGCTGCAGTGCAGCCCCCGCAGCTTCATATCTGTGACTAGCCGAACAACGTTTTCGCATGTGATAAGACTGTAATGCCACTTCACATTGCGATAAACTTCCCCCCAAGCAAAGTCGGCGATGCGGCGACGGCAGTCGCGGCAAGCTGGGATGCCTCCAGCGGCCCGGTCCGACCCACTCGCAACGGTCGCAGGGACTGTGGGTGCGGTAAGCGGGATTTGCGGGAGCGCGACGCCTGATGCAGGCACTGAGAAGGAATGTTAACGAGCTGGTCCCCACGAAAATGCCTCAGGGCGTGCAAGCCAGGGTTTCGTGCCCCACCGTGATATGCGGGAGCCTGGGCTCCCGCGAGCGGGGTCTGATTTTATGCAACAGTAGTTACACACAGTCGCCACTGGCATTCTGAACCTGAGCCATTCTCATCTGCAACGCCGAGCGTGAAATCGCGCCAAAGCAGTGACACTGCTCGAACAGCTCAACTGCTGCGCGCACCAAATCAGGAATCATGCGCACACCTCAGTCTTTGTATTAGTGTTGATCGTGCCCAGTCGGGCAATCTGCCCGGTCGACTTGCGCGATGACCCGCTCGCCGACGCTGGGAACGGCGCTGCTGCAGCTCGCGGCCTGCGAGTGTGGCGCAGGAGCTTCAACATCGGGGCAAATGTCGCAGCGTGCAGGCCTCTCGGCCTTTCGGCGAGCGTTTGCGCGGGATGCTGCGGGCACGCAGGCCGGCGCCCCCGGCGCCCCCGGCGCCCCCGGCGCCCCCGGCCCCGCTCAGGCCGCACAGGCCGGCGACTGCGACAATACCACGCCCAGCGTAAGCATTGCGCTCCGACTTCTGAACCTGGCCGAAGCTGGCGGCAGCAGCTACGGCAGCAGCAGCAGCAGCTACGGCAGCGGCACCGGCAGCGGCACGGAGTGGCGGGGCACGAATACCTATGCTGGGATGGCATGGGGCGACGGCGCTGCCGGCGTGGGCGGAGGGTGGGGCAGCGGGCGGGAGGAGCAAGAGCGGCCAGGCGCAGCCTCTGGCTCGGCCTCTGCTAGCAGCAGTAGCAGCAGCACGCGATGGGGCCCGCCGCTGGCCACGCGCCAGCGCGTGCCGCTACCCCACCACCACCCATGCCACCACCGCGCCGGCGGCAGTAGCAGCAGCTACGGCCTTGTCGGCGGCGGCAGCAGTAGCAGTAGCAGTAGCAGTAGCAGTAGCAGCAGCGTCAGCCCGGGACTCCTGCTGCCCACCGGCTTCGCGCACTACGCCGCCGTCACCGCCGCGCCCACGGCCTCCATGGTCGCCGCCGCCACCTCCGCCGCCGCGGCCTCGTCGCCGCTCGACCACGGCGGCGGCCACGGCCACGGCAGCCACGGTGGCGGCGGTGGCAGTGGTGGAGGTGGCAACATCGGTGGCGGCTGGCGCGGCCGCGGCGGCGGCGGCGGGGACAGGGGCGGCGCGCAGCGGCACGTGCCGCCGCGGGGCTCGCCGCGCTCGGGCAGCGGGCTGCAGCTGCAGCACCTGTGTGTGCAGGAGATCCTGGGCCGCGCGCGCATGAGCACCGTGTTCGAGGTGCGCGGGTGTTGGTGGGGGCGGGCGAGTGCACGTGCGGTGCGACATGCCCTGTGGGGCCCCGTGCGTGCGCGTGTGTGTACGGGGCCCCGCCTCCCACGTGTGACCCCCAAACCCCGCCCCACCCCGCCCCGCCATGAATGTAAAATTGTAATACCACTGCCACCCCCACCCAATCCCCACCACACCAACCAAACATCACCACCCGCCCGCCCGCCAGGTGATTGTGATCCTGTCCGACGGCCGCACGCTGGAGCCCAACGGCGGCGTCACGGCGGCGGAGCTGCAGCTGCACAGCCGCGACCTCAGCCTCTTCGCGGCCGACAGCCGCCTCAGCCCGCAGCGCGCCACGATTGCGGTGCGTAGCGGGCTGGGGGCCCTGTGTGGGGTGGTTGGGTGGGGGCGTGAATTCCGACCGAGTGAAACGAACCAGTAACAGGGTGGCGGTGGGGGTGGCGGCGGCAGCGCGGGCGCGGGTCCTCCCAGGGAAGGCTCGTAGCGGGGCAATGGGGGCTGTACGGGGGCGGGGCCCGTACCCTGCACGGCCACTCGCACCCCGCTCCCCACCTGCTCTCTAATGCGCACTCTCTCTCACACACAAGCACTCTCACACACGCACACACACGCAGTCAGTCTTGTTCGTTTTTTCCTTGTGCTCTCACACACCCTCACACCGCCTCCACAGGCCCGCGGCGACCGCATCCTGTTCCGCACCGAGGCCATCAAGGCGGTCATCGAGAAGGACCGCGTCACGCTCATCAAGAACAAGTGCGTGGCGCTGGTTGTGCCGGGGGGGGCGGTGGTGGCTGGTGAGGGGCAGGGTGGCGTGGGTGTTGTGGCGTGGCAGCGGCGATGAGTGGGTGGGAGGGTCTGGAGGGGGCTGCCCCACCCCGCTCCGCATCCGGCAGGCCTCGCCGCGCGCTCTCTCCTCGCCCCCTGACTGACCCTCCTACCCTCCTACCCTCCTGCCCTACCGCACTTACAACACACACATGCCCTCCTCACGCCCCCCACCCCCCACCCCCCAAAGGCGCGACCGCGACTTCCACGACATCATCAAGCCCATGACGCTGGTCATAGAGGCGCAGCCGCACGTGCCCTTCGAGCAGTCCGTGCTGGAGGTGCGCGGGGGGCGTGTCGGGGTGTGTGTCGGGGTGTGTGTTGGTGGTTGGGCGTGTGTTGGGTGTGTGTTGGGGGTAGCGAGCGGGGGAAGGTGAGATGGGAGCGGGGTGCGGAGCCGAGAAGGGGTGGGTGGGTGGGTGTGTGCATCACCACACAATACATGTTGGAGGCGTTGCGCCCCCGCACCTCCACCACCCGTTTAGCTACAATTCACTTTCACACACGCCCACACACACACGCAGGTGCTGCTGCACGTGACGCTGCTGTACTTTGAGCGCCGGCGGGCGCACATCGAGGTGCGTGTACCCTTGCGTGCGTGCGCCCGTGCGCGCGTGTGTTTGGTGTGTGGTCGTTGCTCGTCGAGGCGCGTGCGCCCTTTGCATGGGCCCGTGGTGCGCCCGCGTGTGCGTGTGCGGTACCGGGGGCTCTGAGCTGCATTGTCGGGCGGTTGCTGGTGTGGCGCGGCGTCACAACGCGCGGCCGGCACACCGTCAGACCGGCACGCATGATTAAACATTTGAATGTCGAATGTCGAATGTCGAATGCAGTGGATGGTGGAGCGCATTGTGGGCAGCTCGCGCGCCGCCCCCGCCTGGGAGGTGGCGGCGCCCGGAGCCGACGACGGCCCCGGCGGAGGCGACGACAGCGGCTTCGACGGCGGCGGCGGCGGCGGCGCCGCCGCCGCCGCCAGCAGCAGATACGGCGGCAACGGCAACGGTTACGGTTACGGGACGCTGGGCGCGGCGGTGGGCAGCGTGGGCAACCTGCTCCGGCCGGGGGGCCTGCGGCGGCTGCTGGGGTGGTGGCAGGCGCGGGCGCAGGGCACGCTGGGCGCGGGCGACCCCTTCGGCGGCATCGGCGAGTCCACGGTGCAGCAGTTCGCGCCGCTGGAGAAGGTGGGCGGGAGCAGCAGGAGCAGGAGTGGGGGGGCGGATGGGTGGGGAGCGGGGAGGGGGTTGTGAACACCAGCCCAAGCGAAGCCATCCTAACTAGACGCAGGTTGGACAGCCAAAGGGGTGTGTGTGTCAGGATGGTTGGAAAATGGTGGCGCAGGCAGTGAAGCAGCAGCAGATCACAGTTGTGCACATCAACAGAATCTCACTACGGAGGTCAGGAGGTGGTTTGTGGCGGGGGCCTGGGTCATCCCACGCGTGTGTGCATCACGCTTCCCATTCCCGCCTCCCGCCTCGCCCCCCCCCGGCATAATCTTATCATAATTAATCATGCATGGAACCCTCCCCCCCACAGGTGCTGACGTCGGTGCTCAACGACGCGCGAGAGACGAGCGACGCGCTGAAGAAGGTGGGGGCCGGCGGTGGCGGCGGTGGCGGCGGCGGCGGCGGGCGGGAAGCCGGGACCGGAAGGGGGGAGCGCCCTCATGGGTTGCTGATGTGGTGTCTGATGGTGTGTGATGGTGTGTGGTGGTGTGGGGTGGTGTGGGGTCGCGCCCCCCTACTACCCGCCCATATCCCGCACCTGTCGGCCCGTCATCCCCGCACCGGCAGAGTGAATCCCACCTCTACCGGGGGGGTGTCCGGGGGTACACTGCATTGTCCTTTGATAGCAAGCTTGGCAAGGCCGTTATTCACATCTCCATCCAACCCCAACACCCCCTCTCTCTCTCTCACACACACACACACACGCTCTTGCTTGCTTATCGTTTTCCCGTGTGCTCTCTAACACACACACGCTCACGCAGTTCCTGGAGGACGACTCGGAGGCGCTGAGCACGCTGCTGCTGTCACACCCCGCCGGCATGTACGGCGGCGGCGGAGGCGGTGGGCTGTACGGCGGCCCCGGCGGCGGCCCGGGCGGCTACTACACGCCGCTGCTGTGCCCCACCGGCCAGCCGCTGGAGTTCACGCTGGGCACGCAGGACTTTGCCACGTCGGACCAGTACCGCGTGCCCGGCAGTAGCAGCGGCGGCAGCAGCAGCAGCGGCAACGGCAGTAGCAGTGGCAGTAGCAGTGGCAGCAGCAGCAATGGCGGGGCGGGGGCGGCGGGCGGGGCCAAGGCTCAGACGCTGGTCACGCCTGCAGCGGGCTCGGCCGCTTCCTACACGCCCGCTTCGTCCTCCTCCTCTTCCTCGCCGTCGTCGTCGTCGTCAACGGCGGCATCGGCGTCGTTCCCTCCCGCCATGGTCGGAGCCGGCGCCGGCGCCGGCGCGGCGACAGGCGGCCTTGGCGGCTATGGCGGCGGCGGCTATGGCGGCGGCGGCAGCGGCGGCGTGCGGCGGGGTGTGGGCGTGACGGTGCCGCCCATCGGCACCCTGGACCCGGTGGCGCGGCGGGAGGCGCTGCGCAAGGGGGTGAGCCGCTGCCGCTGGTGCTGCTGCAGGGGGGGAGAGGTAGCCGTCCATCGACGGTTGTTTTAGGCGGGGGGGGGTGCTTGGGTGCTGGGGTGCTGGGTAGTGCGTGCCGCGGGTCTGGAGCGCGTGAGGGTGTGGACTGTGAATGCAATGGGGCGAGATGTGTGGGTTCGTACGCCCGCACCCGCCCACCCCCACCCGCAACCTTCAACTTCTTACCCTTGCACCAACCCCAACCCACACCCACCCAACCCACCCCTCCAGGCGCTGGAGAACGCGGGCCGCATCCTGGAGACCTACCTGCGCGAGATGGAGTCCATTGTGGGCGCGCTGCTGGAGACGGAGGACTACCTGGAGAGCACGCGGTAGGGGGGGGGGAGGTGGGGGGCTGGGGGGTGCAAGATTTGGGGCATTCAGGAGTTGTGTAGTTTCGTTCCAATACCCAGCTCGGCATGGGGGGGCAGCAGGCAGAGGAAGACGGAGGCGGGTAGCAGATGGGGTGTGTGGCTGTCGCCGCACCGGCACCCCGCACCCGGCACCCGTCCGGGCCACGCACATCCGACGCCCCTCCCCCCCCCCCCCCCGCCCCCCCCACACACACACCCAGCGAGACGTATCGCATGCAGCTGGACTCGAGCCGCAACCACATCATCCTGGTCAACCTGTGGATCAGCGTGGCCAGCCTGTCCATGATGGTGGGGGTGGGGCGTGGCGTGTGTGTTTTGGGTGGGTGGGGGTTGCAAGGATGTAGGAAAAGCGGTAGGGGGGAGTGGGGGAAGGTCCACTGTATGGCTGTGTGCAGGTGGTGCCCTAGGCGGCCACCTCCGCCTACACCCACCGACACACATCGTCACCCTCCACACCCTCCACACCTTCCCACCACTTGAGCGATCACCCCCACACACACACGCCGACACACACGCCGACACACACGCCCTCCCACACGCCCACACGCCCACACGCAGGTGGCGACCATGCCGTCGTCCTTCTTCGGGATGAACGTGCCCACGGGCCTGGAGGTGAGGCGGCCAGGAGGCGGTCCGGAGGGGGGGTGGGGGGGTGGGGGGTTCGGGGGGATGGGGGCGAAGATGGCCGTGTGAGGGCAATGAGGGGCCAGGGAGCGGCGGACCCTGTCTCGTGTGAGACGCTGAGCACACCCACCCACCCACCACCCGCCCACCCACCCACCCGCTCCACCCATACCCACCCCGCCCGCAGGAGGCCCCCGGCGCCTTCCGCTCCATCCTGGCGGGCTCCGTGGCGGCGGCGCTGGTGTCCTACCCCGCCTTCATGTGGGCCTTCACAAACCGGGCCATGCGCCAGAGCCGCCGCGACGCATCCAACATCGCGGCGCTGCGGTGAGGGGTGGGGTGGGGTGGGGTGCGGGATGGGGTGGCGGCTGGGGTGGCGGCTGGGTGGGGTGGCGGCTGGGGTGGCGGCTGGGGGCAGGAATTGGGCTGGGATGAGAATGGGTTTAAAATTTCATTAACGGCCAACTTGCGCGGCCGTACGCGCGGTGAGTGGTGCCCGCTTGGTGCCCGCTGGGCACGCGCGCACTCGCACGCGCGCACGCGTCTGACGCCCTCAACGTCCGCCACCTCGCCACCTCGCCCGCGGCCCCGCTCCCCCCGCAGCACCTTCCTCATGCAGCACAGCGACGACCTGGAGCCCATCGCCGACGCCATGAAGGCCGTCCTGGCGGAGGCGGCGGGCGGCCACGGCGGGCACGGCGGCGGTGGCAGCAGCGGCAGTAGCAGCGGCCACCACGGCAGCTTTCTGTTGGGCAGTGGCGGCGGCGGCAGTGGCGGTGGCGGCGGCGCCGAGGCGGCGGCGGCGGCGGCAGGCGGCGTGAGCCGCGACGGGTTCCGTCGCGGCTTGCGGCGGCACCTGCCGCGCCACGTGGCGTTGACCAACGCACAGCTGGATTTCCTGTTTGACCACGTTGACCGCGACAAGGCACGTGACTGTGGGGTAGGGGAAGAGGGGCTGCTTGTTGCTTGCACACGTGACAATTACTGACGTACGGCATCGCCCTGTGCCGTCTGCTGGACGCTTACTGTGCCGCCCCCCACCCATACCCATTGGGAATCTACACACCCACCAACTAACCAACCCCCCCCCCGAAACGCACGCACACGCACACGCACACAGGACGGCGTGGTGACGGAAGTGGAGGCGACAATGCGCAGCAGCCGCAACTACGCCTACCGCGACGCGCCCGCCGGCGGCGGCGGCGGCGGCGGCGGCGGCGGCGCCAACAGCAGCAGCGGCTACGGCAGCTACAGCCACATATACGGCGGCGGCGGCGCGGGCGCGGGCGGCGTGGGCGGGCGCCCACGCGCCAAGGCGCGGCGGCTTGACGGCGGCGACGACGCGGGCGCCGGGAGCGATGTGGGCAGTGACGGCGAGCCGCTCATCGACCAGACGGCGGCAGAGCTGCGGGAGCAGCAGCAGTGGGCGGGGCGGCGGCGGGCGGCTGCGCAGTACCAGGACCAGTGAGGAGGCAGCGGCGGTGCTGCGGGGGGTGGGGGGGTGCGGGGGCGGGGGGGGCTGTCCGCGGCCGGTGTTGCTCGGTGTTGCTTGGTGCAGGACGGCAGCGGGACCGCGTGTTGCAGGTGTGAGGCGGTCAAAGTCGTGTAGCCCGGTGATTGGGAGTGGAGGTCAGTGCGGTCTAACCCGGCGATTGCTGGGCAGCTAGGCAGGGATGGGTGGAGGCAGCCAGGCAGTACGGTATGTTGGGGAGTGTCCACGACTGTGAGCTGTGAGCTATGAGCCTGTGCGTATGGCGGTTTGCGCGCTGGCCCGGTGCGGTGAGCGCTGCCCTGTGGTGGTTACAACCGACACACACAGTGGTGTCGTGGCTCGGCACTGGGCCTGCATTGGTGCTCGTGTTCGAGCCTCCGACGCCTTCGAGGGCTGGATTTAAAAGCAGGTTGTGGCACAGGCACACTGGGCGTCACGCGCGCCTCTCCGTCCGGTCCGGTTCAGTCCACCAGATTGGTCCGCGGCCCACAATAATTCTTCACGAAATCTTCAGGATTCGCCACACCCTGCCGGGACGTCGCCATGTCGCCCCACGCACTGCCCCGCTCCATCACACACCTCTCTTCAGTCCACTCCGAATCTCCGATGGCACCACCGCCAGCGTCGCAGCGGTACCACGCATCGCGGTGCGCCTGCGCCCCAGCCCCCAGCCCCAGCACCACCACCGCGCTCTCGTGTCTTCAGGGCGTTGCCCCATGTCCGATGCCTGATGATGAAGCCTCCGATGCGACCACGTGAGCCCACCCATGTGAGGGGCCCGGGGCCGTCGCCCGCAGGGGTCTCTCTGCACGCCGCCCCTGCCGCCACACACACCGGCCGCTGGCGCGCCACTCGCGCTGACACCCACGCGGCACCTCAACCCATCCGCCACAGCCACACAGCCTCAGGTAGCCACACAGCCTGGGCCACACAGCCTCCGCCAGCCACGACAGCTTTCACCCAACCACACCCACACACTCGACGCCCTACACGTCCCGCGGTGCCAGGCGGAACATCTGCAGCCGCGGCAGCAGCGCGTTCACACCGAACCTGTGTGTATGGGGGGGGGGGCCGGGGGCATCAGGTTGCGGGGTGGGTGGGTGTGGGGTTGACACTTGACAGGGGCATGCTGGGTCAGGGCGGTGTGGAGATAGGCGCGGCACCCGGTGTGTGTGCAAGTGTGCGTGTCACCCGCTGCATGCGAGGCAGCGCCCGGCCATCCCCTTCCCCTTCCCCCTTCTCGTGCACGGCCCGCGGCGAGCCAGTGAGCCCGACCCCACTCCCCCCCCCGACCGTCGCCACTAACCGCCCCCGACCGTCGCCACTAACCGCCCCCGACCATCGCCACTAACGCCTCCAGCCGTCGCCACTAACCGCCCCCCGCCGTCGCCACTAACTCCCCCAGCCGTCGCCGCTAACCACCTCCCGCCGTCGCCACTTACCGCCCCCGCCGTCGCCGCACACCGCCCCCGCTCCCGGGTGCCCCCTTATGCGTGAGGGGCGTCCGGGCTGGCAGCGTTGTGGGGAGCCGTACGCGGCCCGCACGCTGCCTGCCACATCCCTTGCCACTAACCGCCCCCATGCCGGCAGCGCCTGCCTCTTAACCCGTTCTGACGCCCCCACCTTTCTCTTTTGCCACCCAGGCTCGTGCGTGATATACTTTGTGCCGTTCATACCCTTTCCTACCTGCCGATGCGCCTCGGCCCCTTCACTGTGCCCCGCCCTTCCGAACCTCGCCTTTCCCCTTAACCGCATGTCGCTCTTCTGGCCCGGCGCTTGCTGCCTGGCGCCGGGGTCATCTTCCTGGTCGCCAGGTAAGTCGTGTGTTTTGCATTTGCGTGTTTGCGTGTCTGTTTCTGCTGTGCGTGAGCCGAGCCTGGGTGGCATTTCGTCGATGGCGCGCCGACCTCGCCCGTCTACGCTCTTCGACCCGAAACGCACGAGTATACCGTTACCCTGTATTGTCGCAAACTGCACCCGCCTGTCCCTTGTCTAGTTTCGCTTGGGATTAGATTGGGCTGGTGTTTACAACCCCCCCTTCTTGGGACTTGCCACTTGTGGAAGGCGGTGGTGGGGTGGATCTGCGGGGCGGGGCGGCGCGGGGCAGCGGGGGTGGGGGTGGCGGGGTTCAATCAGCATGCAGGTGGCAGTGGTGGTGGTGGTGATGGTGGTAAGTCGTGGTGGTGCGTGTGCCCCGGTCTCCCCGCCAAACCCGACTCAGCGACTCCACACGCTCCCTCTTCCACCCCCACCCTCTGCCCCCCCAAACCCTTGACCCCAAGCAGCAGCCCCAGCCCCCAGCGCCACAGCCACAGCGCCACGGCGCCTCACGCACCTCATCGTAGAAGGCGTGGTCGTTGGGGTCGGTGCAGATGCGGGCGGCCAGGCCGGGCGTCAGGTCCATGGAAGACACCGGGTTCACGAAGCAGGACTCTGCGGGGGGCAGGGGGGGGGGTTGCAAAGGTATGGAAAAGCGGTACAGGATGCACCGAAGACTGCAGGGGGGTTGTGTACTTGCGGGGGGGGGGGCGTGTGTGTTTTGGGCGGATGGGTGGGTGGGTGCATTGGGTGGGTGGGTGGGTTCATTGAGTGGGTGGATGCGTTGGGGCGGGTGTGCGATGGAGAAGTGGGATGGTGGCGGTGGGTTGGTAACAACCCCAAGTACCGTAGCACCGCACCGCCCCTACCGGACCCCGACAGACTCCGCGGCACACCGCTCCGCTCCACACTCACTGTCAAAGTACTTGGGGGCGGGGCGCACGTCGCCGATCACCCGGCCAACCCACTTGCTGCAGCGGGGAGCGAGGTGGGTGGGGCGGGCCGGGGTGCGGTGGGGTGGGGTGGGGTGCGTGGGGTGGCAAGGATGGCAAGGGAGGTGCAGCACGGAGTGGATGGGCGCGGCGAGGCAGGGGTTCAGCGGCGATGACTCCCCGATTCGACACGGGGACGGGCGGCACCGCTGTTAGCCAAATCTGCTGCATTGCAGATTGGTCTTTGTCACAAACTTGACACTGCATTCCCCCCTCCCGCAATCAGCCCATGCCTCCGCCACAAGTTGCGCCACCCGGCCAAGGCCACACACCCGCCCCCGCCCACCCCAGTGCCCCCGGCCCCACCTGTCCCCCAGCAGGTAAACGTGCGCGCGGGACGCGGGACTGCCCGGCGGCGCCGCCTCCAGCTGTGCATTCACGGCCGCCACCGCCTGGACCACCGCCACATCCACACCGCTCACCAGCTGGGCCACCTGTGTTCGCGTGCGAGCGAGCGCGAGTGTGTTAAACAAAGCGCGAGTGTGTGTGTATAGACACTTAGTGCGAGTGTGCATGTGTTGTGTGCGTGTGTAGAGGAGTAAGAGGACGAGGGGTGAGGTATGGGTGCGGTGTGAGCGTGTGTGCATCGGCCTGCGGTCACGCACGGCGGCACCTGCCACATCGGCCGTATGCGACCTTGCGGCGCCCATTCCCACGCCCCAGCCGGCGGGGCAGGTGGCCGCCGCGCGGCGTGGCGTGGGTCGGCGCCGCCTACACCCAGCCACCCCAGAACGCCACAAACCCCCCTGAACCCAGTCGCACGGGTCGATCCGCCACAAAGCCACACGCCAACGCCACAGGCCAGGGCCAAAAAGCCACAGGCCCAAGCCCAAGCCTCATGCCCGGTCAGCAAAACCACACGGCCACAGGTCACAGGCACGCACCGGGGAGCGCAGGTACGCCGGCACCAGCGGCGCCATCTGCACGGGCGACTGCGGGACGAGCACCACCTCGTGCACGCCCGCGGCCGCCAGGGCGCCCACGTGCTGCGCCAGGCAGGTCGCCAGGCTGGACACGATCTCCATGCCCTGCGTGGCGAGTGTGGGCGGGTGTGGGACGTGTGGGGCGTGAGGGCGGGTGTGAGGAGTGTGGGGCGGGTGTGGGCAGCGAGGGCGGGTGTTATAATGAGTTGGGGATGGGGTTGGGGTCACCAGGGTGTTCGCAGGCGCGTGTGGACGCCCGCGCCTATCTGCGTGTGTGCGCCAGGCAGGTGATGGCTGCAGCGTCCTCCTCCCCAATTTCGGGATTGCCATGCATTAACCCTCCCGCCCCCCCCCCCCCACACCCACATACACATACGCCTGCCTCACCGCCTTGACTGGGTCTCCCCCCGCCGTCAGCGCGCGCGACAGCGCCACCTGCGCGCACCGGCGGCAGCAGAGGTGTGTTGGAGGAACAAACAGAGGTGTGTGTTGCAAACATAGCCATGAGACCTCTAACACAGCCCTGCCGGCACCCCATGTCCAGCTCCCACAGTCCTCCAGCAACGCAACACCCAGGAATTCAGCCCCATTCAAATCTCCCAACCCCCGCACCCCTTGCCACCAGCGGCTTCGCCTCTACCTAACATAACTCTGGAGTGACCCCACACCACCAACACCCAACAACCTCATCTGGCCGCCCCTCCGCTCACCATGATGTCGTTGGCGGCGAACCAGCTGATGGAGATGCGGCGGATGTCCTTGCCAGTGGGAATCTTGCCGCGCGCCAGGTCAGCAAGGAAGTCTGCGCGGGTGGTTGTGAATACCAGCCCAAGCTAAACCAAACCAAACCAAACCAATGCGTGGGTGCGTCGTGGCGCGTGCGCACGGGTGCCTGGGTGCGAGGGAGGTTGGGGCGTACACGACTGTGGGAATGCACACCCTCTCCTAACCCCTTCCTTCTACTTTGCAACCACCCTCTAAAAGAAAGTAAAGCTCTCTGCCACAACGACTCACTTCCGGTCTGGTTGATGGCATCCCGGGCATACCTGCGCCACACGCGCAACAGCAGCAGCGACAGCAGCACATTAGTCAAATGCCAAACACGTGCACACTGCCCAGACAGGAAGCTGAGTGCGAGGGGTGGGCAGGTAAGCCGGGGGCGGGGCCAGGGGCCTTCGCCGCCTCACAGCTGCCCAGGCGGCGGCGGCGGCGGGTGCGCCTCCGGGCCGGAGCCCTTTCGCTTTGAGGCTAGGGGCCTTGACAAGCTGCGGTGCAGCAACGCGCGCCAAGGGCAGGAGGCAGGCACAACTACTACTTCTGCTACACCTACCCCTGCCACTACCACTACGGCTACTCCTACCACTGCCACTGCCACTACTGCGGTGCACACTCACGGGTAGCGGGTGTTGTTCAGGTTGATGCTGCACGCCACGCCACCTGCGCGGCGGGCATCATGCGCGATGGCAACAACAATAGGGCGCATCATTGACTCAGCACAAGCACCGAAACGTGACATCAACGCAGTGCACAGCGCCACAAGCACAACGCCCCAAGCACCTCGAGGCGGCACCAGCGCGCTGCTGCCATCCCCTCCCCCCGCGCCAGCTTCGACCCCAACCGCCAACCTCCACCGCCAACACCAGCCAGGGGAGCCCCTTCCCCCGTGGCAAACACGGGTCGCGACGCCGCACCTCCGGTCGCGTAGTTATAGATCTGCGGGGATGGAGGGGGGAAGCGATGAGGTCCACTCGTCAGGTATGCAATCGGGGAGGGAGGTTGCCGGCAGGCGTGGGGACCACCACGACTTCCCCCGTTTCCAAACATCCTTGCCATCCCGAAACTCGATCAAGTGTCTGTCTGGCCCTCACTGTCTCCAACAGGGGAGGTTTCACGCGCCAGCCCCCCAGCTCCGGAGGCATTCCACGCCCCAGCCCGACGCCTGAGCCCCCGGCCACCGCCCACAGCCCGATGCACCGGCACACACACACACACACACACACACACACACCCGGCATGGGGCTCACGTCTCACACCAGCATGCTTCAGGCCAAACACCGATGTGTTCACCGCACACGCCGCGGGAGGCGCCTCCCCTGGCACACGCCATGCCCCGTGCCCGCAGCCCGCTGCACCGACACGTCCCCCCCCCCGGCATGGAGCCTCGGCTCCCCGGCCCACCT
This sequence comes from Chlamydomonas incerta, assembly GCA_016834605.1. Classification (NCBI taxonomy): domain Eukaryota; kingdom Viridiplantae; phylum Chlorophyta; class Chlorophyceae; order Chlamydomonadales; family Chlamydomonadaceae; genus Chlamydomonas; species Chlamydomonas incerta. The sequence continues at coordinate 141,152 of JAEHOC010000011.1, forward strand.
GCACTGGGTGCTTGCTGCTGAGCGTGGCGTTGAGGTAATCCACCCAGTTGGGCCCGTTGGTGAACCTGCAAGACAGCCAGGCGGGGCGGCAGGCGACGCGGGGGGGGGGGCGGGCGTGTGTGGAAGCGGCTGCGGCCCGTTGGTATGAATTATTGCCACCCCGCAGCAATCATTCGTACTCCGTACTGCTCTGCAGCACCCTGCGGCACCCTGGGGCGAACCCCAGCCACCTACCTGCCCTTATAGTAGATCAAAGGGTCCGGCACGCCGCCATCGCGGAATACGTTGCCTGTGAGGGAGTGGTATGAGGGGAAAGGGCGTCGTGATGGAATGGTTCGTGGGGGTGTCCGTGGGGGTGCGCACAAAACCCCTCGGGACGCGAAGTCGCCGGAGGCGCCGCGAAGGTGGCGTACTGGTTGTGAGAGCATGTGCGACCAGCAACGGCTACGCGGGGCTGGCTAATCGGATGAACGACAATCCAAATTGCGCACAAAGCAGCACGCTTCGCTATGGTGTGAGGGGCCACATCGAGGCCATTCCGCGCCATCGCCGGGCCCGGTCAGAAATAGATGAGCTAATGATGAGGCCACAGCTCATGTTTAACTTTCCGGGCGCATACCCCTAAACAAGCAGGCGAGGGCAGAGTTCTGAGCCAGCTCGAACCGGACTCGCCTGTATCGGTCAAGCTGTCGCCAAAGATCACATACTGGTACACAGTCTTGTCCGCTGCTTGAGCAACTGAGAGCAAAACTGCAACCGAGCACGCCAGGAGAATTATGGCGCAGCGAGGCATGGTGAAACACACCTGTCTACTTCTAAATGTTGGTCCTGATTTAGCCAACAAACAAGAAGCAAAATCTGTTGGACTAAGCCTTGCTGGCCATGCATGGTCGATTGCAGTTACTCTAGCTCACACCTCACGCCAGTCGAATCGGAAATCCCTGCCCGCCAAGGACGAAGCATGAATCACTTTGCATATATATTTCTGCTGTGCCGGCGGCGCAAGACGGACTGGTGCACGAGCAACCGCCGACACGAACCCTCGTCGGCAAGGGGAACCCCCACGCCCCCCGCGCGCGGCTGCTCCTCCACCACACCATCTCCTCCACCACAACCCTGACACGACCAGAACACGCCGTCCGACAGAACAGATCTATCTCAAACCGGCTTGCACCCGGAGGCACGCGGAGGCACGTGCTGGACGGCAAAGGTCCATCTCACACGCACGCACTCACTCATCAATTGTCGCGACGGGCCCTCTGGAGCAACGCAGTGCTGCTGCCTAGGGTGGCGCTAACAGCTGCTTACTGTGCGTATGCTGTGCGTGCCCCAGGGCGACATGAAGATCCACCACTCTAATGGCGGCATGAAGAACACCCAGCAGAACCCCTCATATAAGTGCATGCGACTGGTGCCGGATGCGCGCACAGCGCACCCGGTTCTTGAGCCTGGCCATGCCACTTTTGAGTTTGCGGTGCTGCATGTGCGCCTTGCACCTCGTAAATCAGCTCATGATCAAGATCACACAGTTTAAACATAACATCGGTAGGTACCAGCAACTTACTGGTCACATGAAGCAACTGCAATGAACTAGCTACTGCTGCTACTGTACAGCCGTTCGTCCGCTGCAAAACGGACATGGCCTTGGCACGTACACATCCCCGCCCTACACGTCCCGCGGGGCCAGGCGGAACAGCTGCAGCCGCGGCAGCAGCGCGTTCAGGGCGAACCTGCAGTGTGCGTGTTTATTTGGTTTGGGCGGGTGGGGTGCGGCATGCGGGTCAAAGTTGAGGGGTAAGCTGTAGGGATGTGCGGCACACAAGCGAAGTACTACAGTGACCTCGTTGGGTTGCAACACGACGGCACGTGCCCACTGCTGCTTGCTAGAGCCCCGCGCGGGCCGCAGTGGCAGGTGCCCGCTCACCAGCGGTGGTAAAGGGTTGTCGGGTGGAGCTGCGCAGGCGCAGGGCAGGCGGAGGGTGGGGGAGGTTGCAAGGATGGCAGGAGCAGCGCAGCAGGGTAAACAAGAGTTGGAGTAGAAGGAAGAGGGGGGGGCAGGGTAGGTCCAAGCCGGGGTTTGGGAGGTGCGGGGAGACGGTCATGGACAGGGGAGGTCAGACAGGGGAGTTCCTCCCCTGGTCATGGACACGAGACGCACGACGCACGGTCCCGGGAGCAAGCAAGCCCCTGTGCTGCGTGTGCGCCCCATCCTGCCCCCCCTCACGGCACGGCCGTACGGCACTCATACGGCACTCACGTGGTCATAGAAGGCGTAGTCGTTGGGGCGGTCGCACACACGCACGGTGGCCGTGAGCGCCATTGCGTCCGGGTTCGTTAGGCATTGCACTGCGGAGGGGGGAGAGCGAGGTTGAGGGGAAAGCAAGGCAGGGCGGGGGCCCGGGTTGTTGGGTTGGGTGCGGCGTTGCAATTGACACGGTGCAGCAGGACAAGCATGTGCCTCGTCCTGCAGCGCGATGGCGGGCGCGCCGGCGCCCGCCCCCCCCCTCGGGATGGTATTCACGACCCCACCGCCCTCCCAGACCACGCACTGCCTATTGCCGCCCCGCCCCGCCCCGCGCCGCCCGCCCTACCCCCGGTGGTGTACTTGAAGGGCGGCTGGATGGCGGGCAGCAGGCGGGCCATCCACTTGCTGCAGGCGCAGTTAGTTCGTAAATTAGTTAGGTCGGTGAGCGGGTTTATGTGTGAGGGGCGGAGTGGAGGTCAGTGGCGTAGGGCGGGCGCCACGCAAAGACGTGCGCTGGAGAAAGCGGAATAAAGCCTGCAGGTGCGTGTGCGTGTGTGTCCTCGAGCGCAGCACACCGCCCACCCCAGTGCCCCTGGCCCCACCTGTCCCCCAGCAGGTACACGTGCGCGCGGGACGCGGGACTGCCCGGCGGCGCCGCTTCCAGCTGCGCATTCACGGCCGCCACCGCCTGGACCAACGCGACGTCCACACTGCCCACCAGCTGGGCCACCTGTGTGCGCATGCGAGCGCGAGCGCGAGTGTGTTAAACAAGACGTGCATGTGCAGAGACACAGCAGGACCACGGGGTCGTGAGGCCGGGGCCCCAGCGGGGCCAACAGCAGTGGACACGCACGGCAGCTAGCGGCGCAGGTGCAGGCGCACAGCGGGCCAAGGGGGCAACAGTGAGCCAGCGTGGGCTCCAGTCAGCCCCATAGCTGCTGAGGGGCGCCTTTCAAGCGCAGGCAAGGCAAGAAGGCAGCAAGCCACGTGGCACGCACCCAGCAGGCCACGTGGGACGCACGCACCCAGCACGCAGCCGCGCATATGACTCACAAAGGCGCGGAAGGCGGGCGGCACCAGCGGCGACGTCTGCACGGGCGACTGCGGGATGAGCACCACCTCGTGCACGCCCGCCGCCGCCAGGGCTGCGACGTGCTGTGTGAGGCAGCTGACCAGGTTGCTAACGATCTCGGCGCCCTGCGTGGCGAGTGTGGTGGGGAGTAGTGTGGGGAGTGTGTGGGGAACAGGGGTGCTTGACCCTGTGTGGTCAATGGAGATGGTGGGGGAGCATGACGGGCGCTGCAGACGGGCGGCGACGCACTGCAGACTCGCGGTCACGAGGCAACACGCACTTCCCCACGCGCGACATGCCTGCTCCGAGGCAACTAAGATCCGCGCAAGTGCTGTGGCTCTAGTGACTCACCGCCGCAGCCATCGAGCGGCCGCCCATCAAAGCCTGTTCCATCCCCACCTGCGAGCCGCCAGCGGGGGCGCACACACATACGGCGGCGGCAGTCGTGAGCGCAAGCGGCCCGTCGAGAGCAGATGGAGGAGAGGAGAGACAGCAGCACACACATCGACGCGTTGCTGTGCGGGCTTTTCCGCTTTCTCCACCCGCCCACCCACCCACCCCACACACACGGCAACCGGCGCGTTCCACCTCTCGTGCTTTCTAATACGCGGCAACAGGTGCTGCTATTGTTGCTGCTACGCGTTGCGGGTGAGGCTGATTCTGAGGCTGATTCTGAGGCTGACGCCGATGCACTCACCGACATGTCGTTGGCGGCGAACCAGCTGATGGAGATGTGGCGGGTGTCCTTGCCGGTGAGAATCTTGCCGCGCGCCAGGTCAGCAAGGAAGGCTGCAATCATCAAAGTAAGGGGTGGTGCCCATGTGCCATGGGCACCTGGTGGATTCAGCAGGCGCCCCTGGGACCATGCCGGTTGCGACACACGCACGTCCTACTAAGGCATCTCGACGACATCTGGCAGCCTGGCTGTAAACTAACTTCCACGCGCAAGCGACCAGCAGCTGCTAGGCCGCAGCCCACCACACGCGCGCCGTTGATCGTTTCAACTCACTCGCGGTCTGGTTGGCGCTGTCCCGTCCGTACCTGCGTGCGTGTGTAGCGTGTGCACATTCACATGCACAGGTATGGACGGGAGGCATGCAAGGCCGACGTCGGCAGAAGCGGCGCCGCCAGTCCAGCCAGCTCATACGTGTGCGCAATCCATTCTTACTGCCAGCGGCCCCACTTCGCTAGCTAGCTAGCTACCGGCCCGCCAAATCCCGGGCGGGAGCCGCGGTAGGCCCAGCAGAGCGGTGAGCAGCGTGTGGCCGGGGCAGCAGCAGGCCATCGGGGCACTGCATCCTCCGCTGCATCTCAGTCACCCTCCACGCCACTCACGGGAACTTGGTGGTGTTGAGGTAGCGCGGGCACGCCACGCCCGCTGCACAGCGGGAGCGAACGGCAGAGGAGGCCGGCGGCAGGCGTCACGAGGAGCACGGGGGGGGGTGATGGGAGCAATGCTTGTGTCTTCAGCATCTGCCTGCTGGCAGGGCTCAGCCCCAAGATGCAACTGCTTATATAATTTATATTGATAGGTAGTAGCGGTAGTAGCCAAGCCCGCGCTGTGTTGGCCCCACCCACGCCCACGTCCATGCCAGCATACCCAGGCTCCTATCGCCAGCCGGTGACTAACAACTTGGTGCTGCTTCTAAACAGGCGAGGGGCCCCCGCGGCGCCGTCCAGTACAAGCGGCCCCACAACCCGTCAGCTGCGTCCCACCGCCCCCCTCCCTGGTCGGCAGAAGAGTGCATTCATGAGGACGCACCTCCGTACGCATAGTTGAAGATCTGAATGAGCGGGCGCAAGGGGGGAGAGCGGGGACCGTGAAGGGTGGCATGAGTAAGTGTCAACATTTCAGCATCAAAGCCTTCCGTGATCCTGCTAGCCTCGCTGCCGCCTGCGCCCACGTCACATCACAGAGCTTCAGTTCTTGCACCGGCATGTCCAACACACCATGCCCCGCCCGTGCCCACAGCCTGCGGCACGTGCCGCGTCCTGACACGCCGGCCCGCCCCGGCCCACCTGCACTGTGTGCTTGCTGCTGAGCGTGGCGTTGAGGTAGTCCACCCAGTTGGGCCCGTTGGTGAACCTGTGCACGACAGGCAGGCGGGCGGGCGCGGCAGCGCGGCGCGGCGGCAGCGCGGGGGCATCGTGTGTGATGTGCTGGGTACTGTGGGCAGTCTGCGAGAGCTGGGTACGTGTTCCTTCAGACACGGGGACGCGCGTGGCAGGTCCGGGAGTGAAAACCGTGCAAGCAAGTGTGCCGTGTAGCACCAGTTACTTTGCGGGATGCATCCTTGCAACTCACCTGCCCTTGTAATAGATGGCGGGGTCGGGGATTCCGCTTTCCTGGAACACGTTCCCTGAGACGGGCGGGCGCCGTCGAAGTGTGCATGAGACAGCAGGGACGCTGCCTGTATCAGTCCTAAGGCTCCCGGTGCCGGACGTACGTGTGGGATTGCCTCCTATGTATATCGGAGTGTTGTCTTGTATGCCTACGTGCTATAAGGCGGTTTCAGCGACCGACCGCGGCGACTGTACTATCGTAACGCAGCCCAGGTAGGCTATCCCCTATTTTCCAGTTGTTCGTGTAGTATGTGCGTATGTATGAGCACGCGGGGGGCGAGTAAATTGATGTGGCGAACCGCACCCCAGTCGCGATGGGCTTAATTCTCACCTGTATCAGTCAGCGAGTCGCCAAATAGGATGTACTGGTAGGTGACCGCGTATACAAATTTGTTAAATTGCAGCAACAATAGAATTGGCAGCGCGACGTGAGCTGCGCGGCCAACAATCGCCTTCATTTGTTGCAACTGCCTCAAATCAATTGATGTTTCGAGTGCATTGAGCTATGGCGATATATTATGGAGTTTCACAGCTGTGTCAATCGTCCAGTCTGGACTTTGCTTGGCCCTCATAAACCCATCCTACCTCCGATGGGGCGGAGCCGCAGCAAGGCCAATACACAACATTTCCTTGTAACAACTATGTCTCATGCTTTCTCGTGCAAATAAGGCATACATATACCGCGGAGCCGCAAGGTCAGGGGCGAAGGGCCACAGTCACCAACCGCCAACGACGCCTGCGTTGCGCCTGCGGGTGCTGCGGTGTGCCTATTGCCTTGGGGGGGAGGGGGGGTAGTTTATTCCAGAAAAGGGGGGGCCAGTAAAGTTGAAGGTGAAAGTTGAACCGCAAAACTTAGCAGACGCACGACGCCACCCGCGGTCGCGCTGTAACTTAGCGAGTGCTGGTCGGTGCTTCGTTGCGCTCATGGCACTGTCAAGCAGGCTGAGTGGTCTGAGTGCGAATCAAGTGATGAGACGGTCAGACGCCCGGACACGCGCCCCTTCGGCCATCTGCTCCCCTTCACCCCGCCTGCATCCGCGCCATCTCTACGCTGTGTCCGCTGCTGTCCGCTGCCAAGCATCCTTCTCGGGCGCACTTCAAAGACTCGCCTGATCATTGGACAGATGCCTTGCTTTGTTGTCAGATATAATGACGCGGCAACACAATTGGTCAAGTCCAAGCAGGTCCAACCGGCCAGGCCAACTTCAAGACGCCATATCCCCGCTGATACCTTCCCCTGTTCCAGCAAATCTCCAGCAGCGCGCGCACATGCGTGCACAGACGTACTGTACTGCATATCCTTGATAACAATCACCACACTATCACAGGGATGCTTGATGCGCTCTACGCGCGTAGCGAGCTAGCCGAGTCAACAGCACGCCACGCAGCCCTGCCCTGGTGGCAACCCCCCGCCTCCCTGCCCCACCGTCTCCACCATCTCCACTGGGCATCCCCCGTCACCATCCCCCCCGTCATCAACCCCCTCATCATCCCCCCCCCGTCACCACCTCCGCCACCATCAGCCGCCCCGTCCAGCGTGATAAAAAAATGGGTCGTCCGGCCAGGACCGCAGAACCGCCCAGCCATCTACGGCAACAGCGCCCCCCCCCCCCCCCCCGCGCCCTCCCCTCCGCCCCGCCCGCCCTCCCCTGCCGTGCGTCCATCCACGCACTCTATCACTGCTGCTGCCAGCCGCCCCACTCCGCGAAGCCGCGCGCGATGCCGAGCAGGTGGGCGCGGCTGGTGGGGTGCACGCCGTCGAAGAACACGTGCGTGTCGGGGGCGGCGCAGCGCGCGGCGCGCGGCGCCTCCAGCGCCTCCGCAGCCGCCGCGGCGGACACCGAGCCGTCCAAGGAGGCGTCGGCGCCGCCAGCGGCAGATGAGGGGCCAGCGCTGCCGCTGGCGCTGCTGCTGGCATTGCTGCTGGCGTTGCGACTGCTGGTGCCATTCATGGTGGCGGCGCCGGTGGTGTTAGCGTTGCTGCCGCTGGGCCCGAGCTGCGGCTGCTGGCTCTTGGCCATCACGCGGACGGCGGAGCGGTTCGGGGTCTGCTGGCCGCCGCCACCGCCGCCGGCTGGTGTGGCAGCCACGACGTCCTCCCAGTCATAACGCAGGCATGGCTCGTCCAGCTCCGTGAATCCCAGCTCGCTGGCGGCCGCAAAGGTGCGCAGCACCGCAGCGTTTAGGTCGTAAAACTCGATGCTCAGGTCGCGCTGCCGCCTGCTGCCCGCCTGCTGCCCGCCACCACCAACCCCTGTCGCACTGCCGCCGCCACCTCCTGTCGCACTGCTGCTGCCGCGGCCATCCGTGCTGCTTCCACTGCTGGAATCCGTGCTGTTTCCACTGCTGCTGCTGGCAGCGCCGAACCGCGCCCTCAGGGGTGCCAGGCTGGGCTCGATGGCGGCGTTCACGGCCGCCACCGCCGCCGCCACCGCGCGTCGGTCCCGATCCGGCACCGCCGGCGCCGCCTCCACGGGTGACAGGCTCCACACCACCACGCGGTCCCGGTAGCGCCGCTGCTGCTGCCCCTCCTGCTCCTGCTGCTGCAGGTGTGGGCGCGCGAACACGGAACGTGCATTAATGCCCCCGCCGACATTGCTCGAAGTGCTGTTGGCAGACCCGGCCATGTCTGCCGCTGCTCCTGTCCCTGATGATGTCACATGCTGCTGTGGCGGCTGCCCTGATGCTGCCGAAGAGCGAGCGGCCGCCGCCTCCAGCCCTGCCAGCAGCCGCTCCAGGGCGGCGGTGCGGCAGGCGGTGGTGTTGGCTACCGCCGCCGCCACGGCGCCGCCGGAGGGGTCGGACCAGGCGTCCGGGCCCAGGCCCAGCAGGTCGTTGTGGCCTGTGTACGTGTTTGGGGCAGCATCACACCAGTGACGAAGGAAGGGGGAAGGGGGGCAGCGCAAGCTGCAATGCGCGGATGCGTGCACAGACGGATGAGCCTGAGGGCGCATGTCGGGCGCAAACACGCACCTGCCGTGATGTGCTGCATGCCTACAGCAGCCTTTCTTTCTGCCCGCCCACCCGCCCGCCCGCCCACCCGCCCGCCCACCCGCCCGCCCAGCCCAGCCCACCTGCGAACACCACAAAGACGCGGTCACCCGCCGCGTCCCCGCCGCCGCCGCCATCCTCATGGGCAGCGGTCACGTTGGTGGTGGGCGTCGTCGTGGAGTTGGAGGAAGCGGCGGGCGGGCCGGCAGCAAGGGCGCCGGCGGAGAGTAGTGCGCCGGCGCCGGGCTCGCCTGCCAGGAAGCTGCGCACCTGCACGTCAATACAGTCAAGGACGAGAGTAGAGGAGCTAGCTTTGCGCTATGCATGTGTCCAGCTTGTCTATCTGTCCAGCCCCGCCACCGCCAGCGAGCCCCGCCACCCGCCACCCTCTCCACCCACTGACTTAATATCCAGTGCTCAGCCACGCACACGCGCCCACGCCCCCAAGCGAATGCACATGCACATGCACACGCCCCCACGCCCCAACACACGCACGCACCTGCATGTCCAGGTCCGGCACCTGCCGTGCCAGCCCCCGCCCCTCACACGCCGTGGCGCCACCGTAGGCGAACACCTTGACCACCACCTCCCGCCGCCCGCCCGCCGTGATGTCACCGGAGGCACTGCTGCTACTGCTGCTGTTGCTGCTACTGCCGCTGCTGCTGCCGCTGAGGATGGCGGCGAGGTGGTCGACCCAGATGGGGCCGTCTGAGAAGCGGCCGCGGTAGTAGGCGGCGGGGTTGGGCAGCGCGCCGTGGCTGTAGGCGAAGACGTTGCCTGGTGGCCATGGGCGGAGCCGTGGAGGTGGGCATGGGGTAGGGGGAAGGTCAAGTGGTGGGATGGAATGTGGTTAGATAGACGTGCCGTGGTGAGGTAATTGGCGGCGCCGCAACGTCACCTATGACATAACGACTCTAAAAGTTGACGCGTGTGTTGACGCGCGAGATCCTGCTGCTGATTGCTCACCGGTATCCGATAGAGAGTCCCCAAAAACGACCAGCGTGATGGGCGCTAGCTGCTGCTGCTGCGCCGCCCGCAGTGAGGGGTCCAGGAGGCGCCGGCCGCGCCTTCCCGCCGCAGCGCACAACTGGGTCGCTACCAGCGCCAGAACCAGCACCAGCAAGCGCTGAAAGGAGGCCGCCATTGAGCCTCACGCGCTGGCGCGCCGACGTTGAGTTGCCGCGTCTGGTGCCGGCCTGTGACGGCGTCGCTTTGACTTCCTGGTTGCCGAGCGCCCGTCCCCAGCAGTCGTTTCACGTCGCGACTGGCCGAAAGTGCCAAGCTCAGGGCTGCTTCATGTGTAAGGTCCAGGTTGCGCGCTCGGCGATTTGCCCATTCGACGCAGCGAAGCTGCTCGCGCGATCGCCTTCGCGCCGAGCTGGATCCCGCCGGCCAGCTTTGACCTCGGAGCATCGCTGGCCAACTCGTTTGGGATAAACATACAAGCATTCATAGGCTGTGCCGTGCGAGGCCTTCAAAACACTGAATTTCTGCGTCCAGGGACTCGTCACTTTCAGCGGCTCGCTCTTTACCTTGTTTGGACATATTATTCATGTCTTTTGAAACTCAATTACTTGACTGCTATATGGACCCGGTCTCATTTGGGTGACGGCTGCGACGATTCTGCTTGCAGCCCGAGCTAGGGCGCCTCGCTCCTACTTGCATGCTATTTACAGCTCCTTCAGTATGATGTTTGGACACTCAAGCAGCCTGCCTGTAACCGGCCGCGCGCAGGCGCTCGCGGCGCCCATCGCGTGTGGCCAGCCGTGTGCGCCCGTGACTGCGCCCCGCCGTCTCGGCCGCTGTGAGCAGCCCCGAACGCCTGGCCCCGCCGGGCCGGGCCCCAATCCTCCCACGGTGACAGCTGCTGCTGCCGCTTCGGACACGCGTGCACTGGGGCGGGGCGCCTGGGCGCACACATGCCAAGACAGCAAGCAAGTGGCGGGCGCATCGCCCGCCGCTGCCATACACCCGCTGCAGCGGCGTCGCCTGCCGCACCACCACCACCGCCACCACCTCCAGCTGCTGCGGCCGCTGAGCTGCTCGGCATCACCATCCGCATCCACATCCACATCCTCCTCCGCCTCCGCTGCAGCCAGTGGAGCGCACTCGCCAGCTAGCGCCGCGCCCCAACCACATGGCAGCAGCAGCACTGCTGCCAGTCCGGAGCTGTCCGCCTCCTCCTCCCCCTCCCCCTCCTCCTCGCCCACGCCGCCCGACGTCATCGCCGCGCGCATCGCCGCCTCCCGCGCCCGCCGCGCCGCCCGCGTGTCTTACCACTGCCCCGCCTGCTCCATCTCCGCCGCCACGCCCGCCAACATCGGCCGGCACGTGGCGCGCTGCTGCCCCGACGTCAGCGTGCAGCGCGACACGCACCACTGGGACAGGGTGGGGCCGGGGGGCCGGGGGGCTGGGGGCTGGGGGCTGGGGGGTCTGTTCGGTTGGGGTGCTGGGGGATGGGGGCTATAAACACCAGCCCAAGATAGAATTCGGGGGGCTGTGTGACGGGTATGCATGCACGGGGCAGGTGGGGCGGTGGACGGGTTCTAGATCTTCCAGCTTAAAGCACACACATCCTCAAAAGGGCACCTCCCGTTCCGCCTGCCAACCCACGTGCCCTTTCCCACACACCGGCCCCCGCCACGCCGCCTGCCGTCGCCCACCCACCGCGCCGCAGTTGGAAAGCCTGCCGCGCGGGGACCCGTTCGAGCGGCCGCCGCCGCCCGCCTCGGCTGCAGCTGCCGCTGCCGCTGCTACTGCCGCCGCCGCGGCCACCACTCAGCATGACCTGGTGGTGGCGCTGCTGCTGGCGGCGGGGGCGCGGGAGCAGGCGCTGCGGCGGCGGGTGCTGACCACCGTGTTTTGGTGAGAGGAGTGCGCGTGTGTGGTGATACTTCATTCCGGGGGGAACCGTGGTGCAGGAGCGGGGTTGGTGTGTTTGCGGCTGTGAGGGGCGCGGGGGCAAACGGCTGGGGGCTGGGGGCTGGGGGCTGCACAGGTCCGCGCAGGCGTGCGAGGGGACCTCTGGTTACAACTCGGCGCGTGTTCAGCTGCATGGGGGTCCACACCTGCTCCCCTCCCATACGCACGCGCGCAGGTCTGGCCCGCTCGATCCGGAGACGGGGCTGCCGGCGCGGCAGAGTCCGGAGGCGGCGGCGGCGGCGCTGGGGCTACCCCTGCCCAGGTGGGTGTGCATGTGTGTACATGTGCGTGTGTGTGCGGGTGTCACCTCGTGGTGTCACCTGCTGTCACCTGCCTTGTCGCTGTCGCGCGTGCCTCCATCACCTGTCGCGGTCACCTGGCGCACCCACTGCCCTTCTGTTGCTCCTCCATCCACCACAACAACAACAACACCCCACGACTGTCGTCAACGCCGCGCAGGGCGGCGGCGCTGCTGCAGCGCGCCATGGCCGCGGTGCCGCTGGTGGCGGACGAGCCCACAAGCGGCGGCTGCAGCGAGCTGGACGTGGTGTGGGAGGACTGTGACTTCCTGGCGGTCAACAAGCCGGTGGGGCGCCACACTGCGCCCATACACCGCTTCGCGGGTGAGGGAGGTGTCACGGAGGAGCGGGGGGGAGGGGGCGGCGGCTACTCGGTGTGTGTGGAGCGCGGCCTACCGAGTGAGCCGGCGGCACCTCCCCTTCCCCTGACCACCGTGATCACGAATGGAGCCATCCTTGCATACCTTGCGACCCCTGCCCCTGCTCCCCAACCCCAACCCCAACCCCAACCCGCAGTCTTCAGTGCACCTATACCGCGTTTCCAAACATCCTTGCAACCCCTCCCTCAGGCGGCTCCGTGGTCAACCAGGTCATCGCCTACCTCAACCGCGGGCGCGGCGGCCGGCGGAGCTCGGCGCAGCAGGAGGGCGCGCCGCAGGTGTGCGTGTGTGTGCGCGTGTGGGGGGCTGCGTGTGTGTGCGTGTGCGTGGCGGGGCGGCGGGGACAGAGGGGCGGAGGCCAGCCGAGTCGAGTGGGCTGGACACGTTGCGCAGCGGCAACCGGATGACACACACGCACACACGCGCATACACACACGCACGCACGCACTCCCTCACACACACATTCCCTCACTCGGCCGCAGGTGACACTGCTGTCCGGCCCCGGCGCCGGCCCCGGCCTGGGCGCCGGCTCGGCGCCGCGGTGGGGCTACGTACCCGAGCTCATGCCGCCGCCGCCGCCCTTCAGCCTGTCGGGTGGCGGCGACGGCGCCGCCTCGCAGCCGTCCCCGGAGTCGCAGGTGAGTCCCCGTCTCCTGCCGCTCCTGCCCCTCCTGCCCCTCTGCCTGCCTGTCCTGTCTGTCCCCTGCTGCCGCACAGCCCCACCACAGCCCCCTCCTCGCCCCTGCCTCCTGCAGCCCCTAACCTCCAGCATCCCAAAATGCACACGCCTCCCAACATCATCTCGTTTCAACTTATCATGCATGGCACACACACCCCACACACACACCCACACACCCTCCCCACCCTCCCACACCCCACCCCGCCTCCCCCGGCAGCAGCTGGAGCCGTACGTGCTGCACCGCTTGGACATGAACACCAGCGGCCTGCTGCTGTTCGCCAAGCGGCCCGAGGTGGTGCCGGGCCTGCACGCGCAGTTCAGGTGGGGGGCGTGTGTGCGTGCGGGGTGCGTGTGTGTGTGGTGGTGGTGGTGGGGGGGGTAGCCGTGCATGTGACGGTTTTTTTTGGGGGGGGGGTTCAACACCAGCCCAATCTAAACCAAGCTAAACTAGACAAGGGACAGGGGGGGCGGGAGGTGGGGTGGTGGTGGTTATTAGCACCAGCCCAAGCTAAGCCAAACCTAACTAGACGGGGGTAGGACAGGCGTGAGGAGGGCGTGGGGAGAGGAGGGCGTGGGAATGAAGGCTCGGCGCCGGCGCGGGTTTGGTGGGCTTGGCGTGTCGCCCCTCTGTCTTCCCGCTTATCACCATCCACCCCCACCACCACCTCCTCCTCTACGCCACCAGGGAGCGCACGCTGTCCAAGTTCTACCTGGCCGCCGCCGTGGGGCTGCCCGGCGGCGCCGCCTCGCGCGCCGCCGGCCGCTTCCCGCCCGGCGGCGCCGCCGGCGGCTTCCACGTGGACGCGCCCATCGACCGCCACCCGCACATGGCGGTGGCGCGTGTGGTGGCGGACACGGGTGGGTGAGGGCGGGTGGGGTGGGCTCTGGGCCGGGGGCCGTGAAGTAGAGTGGAGGGGGTCCGGGGCAACAGCAGAGTGTGTTAGATAGGGCGTTTGCGGCAGCGTCACGGTGCCGGCGCCATTCCGAATCCGCCATGGGGACATGACTTCAGGCCGTGGCTCATGGCCGTGTGTGCGGCGGCGCACGTGCCGGGGACCCCTGACAGCTCTGGCACCTCTTGCACGTTCACGTGCGCCCATCTCACACTCACACCCCCGCCCCCCCGCCCACCCAACTACCCCCCTCCCCAGGCAAGGAGGCCTCCACGTCCTTTGCGGTGCTGGACACCAACGCCGCCGCCGACCTGGGCCCTGCCGCCGGCGGCGCGCCCGGACTGCTTTTCGCACACTACGGCCGCGCCGGCCCCGTCTATACCCCCGACAGCAGCAGTAGCAGCAGCAGCAGTGCTGCGGCTGTAGCAGGAGCAGCGGCAGCAGCCGCGGCAGCTGAGGCCATCCCCCGCGGCGCGTCGCTGGTGGTGTGCGCGCCGCACTCGGGGCGCACGCACCAGATCCGGGTGCACCTGGCGGCGGTGGGGCACCCAATCGTGGGCGACGACATATACGGCATCACGGTGCGGGCGGCCGGCGGGGGTGGGGGGATGTGAATACCGGTACCAGCCCAAGCTAAACCATGCTAAATTATCCCTGGGGGGTCCGGGGGGGGATTGCAAAGATGGTACATAGAAGTGTTGCAGCAGGCGTGGCGGTGCGCGTACCTCTGCCCAATGTGTCTACGCCCCAAGTCTGCTTCCCGCCGCCTACACCTACACCTGCCCCCGCCCCCGCACGTGCCCCCGCAGGGCCCCTGGCTGGCTCGCCAGGCGCTGCACGCCGCCGCGCTGCGCTTCACGCACCCACTGACCGGCGCGCCCATCTCGCTGGCGGCGCCGCTGCACGCCGACATGGCTGCCTGCCTGGCGGCGCTGGGGCTGGCGGCGCCGGCCGACGTGGCGGGCCTGGCGGCGGAGTGGGCCGGCGTGCTGGCGGCGCCGCAGCAGCAGCGGCAGGGCAGGGGCCGGGGTGGAGGACGCGGAGGCGGAGAAGGAGACGGCGGTGGGGCGCGGCGGACGCGGCAGAAGATGGATGGGTGATGTGGGGGGAAGCGGATGCCGCCTGGGTGCTTGGGGAGTGGGGAGTGGGGGCTGGTACTTTGGGGCTGTGGTGGGTGCGTGTGATTAGTGCCTCCGGTGGGAGGGTGTGGCCGGTGCTTGCGGCGCACATGCTGCCTGGAACACGGCAGGGGTGCTGCGTCGAAGGGCGGCGGAGGGGTGGTGATGAGTATTTGAGGCAAAGGGGCCGTGTGGCGTGATCCCAGTAGGGTGCATGTGGGCAGGCGGCCCCTCACTGTGATGAGTGGGGGTAGGACCAGGGCATGGGATGAAAGCGGCATGCCCCAGCGGTGACAGATGCATCCCCGAACCCAACGAGCCCTGGCGCGGTAGCAAGGCAGGAGTTGCGGCTGTGCGACGCGGTTACTGTACCGATGCGCGCTGGCTGGCTGTCGCAGTTTGCTGAAGCGCAGTCCTCACACCCCGGGCGCCCGGCCAGGCGAGAGCACCAGACAGACACATGCGACGCCACACCGCGGGAGACGCATCGTCGCAGCGCACCTGCGAGCAGGCGACCAGCGTCCACGGATGAGCGCCGTCGACGGATACCAGGAGAATGCGAACAGAGTGCAGCAAAACAGTGGCCGGGCGACAGCGTGACAAGCAGGCGCAAAAACAGGGCGCGGCAAAGCAGAAGAGGGAGCCCGAATAGTACGACAGTGGTGGGCGTAGCGAATGCGGTGCGAACACGCGAACATCACGTGAATGAGTGTGATGAGTGTGACCCGAAGCCTCTCTGTCATGACGGATGTGAGCGCGCAGCGGAGCCGGAGTGACTGAAGGCAACATTCGGTTACATAGGGCCAAGTGCACCGCAGTCCGGCACGAACACAGGGGCACGGGGGCGCAGGCCGCAACGCCCGAGGGCCCACGAATGCACGACACACCAGCCCGACACCCCCACTCAACCCGTCCAGTGTACAGCGTCTTCCAGCCACCCCAACGTCCAAAGCCTGAAGACCTTATCCTTCGGACAAATCTGTGCACCTGCCAGATTCAGTCTGAGATCAGCCCGTCATGCGTGTGCACGGATCGCCCCTCGCGTGTGTGTGCGGGTACGCCGCTCACCAACCGCCCCTCCACAACCCCATTCACTTGCAAGCACAACGCTAACCCCACTCGGCCACTCCCACGTCCCAACCCCGTCCGCCCCGCTCACACCCCGCACCAATGTTGTACGCCTCGTCGCCTCCGCGTCCGCCTCCGTCCGCCTCCGTCGGCCTCCGGCGCCTCGCAACACGCCACACGCAAAACACACACGCAGCCCGAGGCCTCTCATTACACGTCCCGCCGTCGCGGCCGCGCCAGGCCCGCGCCCCAGGGCCGCTGCGCGCCCGGCGCCAGGCCCGCCGGCAGCGGCTTCAGGCCGCCACCCGCAGCGCCACCCGTGCTGCCGGTGCTGCTGCCGGTGCTGCTGCCGCCCGCCGTCGTGGGCCCCCGCTGCTGCTGCTGCCACTGCTGGCGCTGCTGCTGCTGTGCCGCCTCCTCCGCCTCCTCGCCCTCGCCCTCCTCGCCCTCGTCGCCTTCGCCCTCGCCCTCCCCGGCCGGCGCGTGCAGGTCCACCGCCTCCGCCAGGGTGGAGGGGTCGAAGCCTGAGGCGGGTGCGTGTGCCAGAGGGGATTACATTCATCATTGGTTAAGGCGGGGGGTTAAGGCGGGGGGAGGGAGTGGGGTTGGGGTGAGTACCGCTTCCATGTGAGTGCATCGACAACACACCCACAGCACGAGATGGAGCCCCCACGCGCTGCGCGTGCGGTGTGCTACGCACCCCGTCCCAGCCCAGGCTCACTCCCCCACCCCGCAGCCCCGTCCACCCACCCGCCTCCGCCGCCCACTCGGCAAACATGGCCTCGTACTGCCGCCGCGCCGCCTCCAGCGCCGCCTCGCCCGGCGCCGCCAGCCCCACCTCCGCCAGGACCGACTCGGGCAGGTGCACGCCTGCGGCAGGTGGGGTTCAGGAGCGTGTGCGTGTGTGCCTGTGGTAGAGAACGAAGGAACGAAACCGCCCACCGCCACCCCCATCCCCCACGGCAGCAGCACCACAGGGCCCCTAGGGCCGCCGCATCATGCCGCACAGCCCGGCCCGTCCCCCATCCACATCCACGCCCACAAACCCACAACCATTCAACACCCACCCACCCACATCCAACACCCACCCATAGCCACCGCCTGAGCCAGGCAGTCCTCCACATCCAGCCCCTGCGTCGCCGCCGCCGCCACCAGCTCCCGCAGCCGCTCTGCGTCCACCGCTACGCCGACGCCCTCCGCCTCCTCGCCCTCCTCCTCCTCGTCCTCCTCCGCCTCATCCAAGTCGTCGGTCCCAGCGGCCTCGCCCTCC
This sequence comes from Chlamydomonas incerta, assembly GCA_016834605.1. Classification (NCBI taxonomy): domain Eukaryota; kingdom Viridiplantae; phylum Chlorophyta; class Chlorophyceae; order Chlamydomonadales; family Chlamydomonadaceae; genus Chlamydomonas; species Chlamydomonas incerta. The sequence continues at coordinate 158,432 of JAEHOC010000011.1, forward strand.
GCGGCCGCAGCCTCGGCCTCGGCACGCCGCTTGCGCTCCTCGTCCGCGTCAGCTTGCCCTGCTGCTGCTGCTCCAGCCGCTCCTGCTACAGCCGCTCCTCCTCCTGCTACAGCCGCTCCTGCCGCCTGCTGCTTGAGCTTGGCCTGGTAGTCCACGAACTGGCGCTTCTGCTTGTCGTTGAGGCGGCTGAGGTCCAGGAACTTCACCTTCTTGTCTGCGAGTGGGTTGTAAGGCGTGTGTGTGTGTGTGTGTGTGTGTGTGTGTGTGTGTGTGTGTGTGTGTTTGTGATTGCATCCCGGTTGCACGTGTGTACACTGGGCCTGCAGCACAGGACGAACCCCCAGGCGGCTCATCGACGACGACACACAAGTAGTCTGGCCCTCGAAACCCACCCACCCCTCCCCACATCCTCACACACACCCGCCCCAGCCGGCCTTGCTCCCCTCTACCGCCTCCAACCCTCCACCCCTTCGCCGCCGCCTCCCGCCTCCATGCCACTCACCCTCCACCGCCTTGGCCAGGTCAGGCCGCAGCTGGTACAGAGGCTGCAGCGCCGGGTCCGGCTGCGGCGGCGGGTTGGGGCCCAGCGGCGCGCGGGCCGCCGGCCGCCGCCGGCCCTCCCCCGGGCGCGCGCCGCCGGGCTCCGCCGGGCCCGCGGCCGCGGCGGCAGCCGACGCGCCGTCGCCGGGGGCAGGGGCGCCGGCGGCGGGCTTGGTGGGCGCGTCTTTCTTCAGGTGGGCGAATAGGCTGCCGCGGCGCCGCGACGTGCCGGCGGGCGCATCGCCGCCGTCGGCAGGAGCCGCCGCTGACCCAGGTGCCGCTGTGCTAGTGCTACTGCTGCTGCCGCTGCTGCTACTGCTACTGCCGGCGCCGTACATGATGTTATCCATCATGCGGCGCACGTCGTCCGGCGAGGCGCCGTCCTGCAGCGCCCGCTGCACCGCCTCCAACACCGCGCCCGCCGCCGCCGGCGGCGCGCCGCTGCCACTGCTACTGCTGCCACTGCGGCTCGCAGCAGCAGCTGGGGGCACCGGCGCCGCGTTGGCGGCGGCGCTGCTGCTGCTGCTGCTGCTACTGCCGCCGCCGCCGCCCAGCTGCCCCAGCAGGTCGTCCAGCTCTGAGCCGGAGTCCTCCAGCCCGACAGCGCCCCAGCCGCCATCCGCGGCGGCGGCAGTAGCAGCGGCGCCGGTGGCGCGGGCGTCAGCCGCTGCGCCGGCGGGCGGCTGTAGCTGGCTGCACACGTCATCAAGCGCCGAGTCGAAATCCAGGAGCCCGAAATCGTCCGCCGCGCCCCCGGGGCCCTTGCTACTGCCGCTGCCGCCGCGCGCCTTCGTCGCCGGCTGCTGCCCCGCCTGCTGCCCCAGCGGACTCGACTCCGCCTCCAGAACCAGGCGCCCCTCCGCCGCCGCCGCCGCCTCCATGCTCGCGCGCGCCTCCGCCCAGCGCTGGCGCTGCCGCTCCGCCACCGCCGCCACCGCGTCAACCGTCGGCCCCTTGGCCCCACCCCCCGCCGCCGCCGCCTGCTCCTCGTCCTCGCTCCGCCAGCCCGCCGGCGGCTGGGCGCTGCCGCCGCCGCCGGCGCCGCCGCCGCCGCGTGCAGCCGCCGCATTGTTCGGCATTACTTCATCATCATTGTCGTACGGCGAATCCAGCAGCACCTGCTCCAGCTGATCCGGATCCAGTCCCTCCAGGTGCTGCATCACCTCGCGCCGCAGTGCCTCCATGTCAATGCCCAGGTCCGCCACACTAGGCCCGCCCGCCTCGCTACCAGCCACCGCCGCCGCCGCCGCCGCCGCCCCAGCTGGCCCGGCAGTAGCACCACCAGCAGTAGCAGCACCAGCCGCCGGCGGCGACCACGCCGCCCAGCGCGCCGCCTCCGCCGCCACCTCCGCGGCCAGGTTCGGGTTGAGCAGGGGCTCCTCCACCTCCACCTCCACTGCGCCGCCACCCGCACCCCGCGCCGCCCACCCCTGCTGCTGCTGCCCCTGCTGCGGCTGCCTCGTCGCTGCGCTCTCCTCCTCCGCCGCCTCCTGCTGCTGCTGCTGCCGCCGCAGCTGCTGCAGCCGCTCCGCCGCCTGGTCGCCGAGCAAGTCCTGCAGCGGCGCCAGGCCGCCGGCGCCGCCCGCGGCGCCGCTGTTGGCGGCGGCGGCGCCACTGGGGCCGCCAGTGGCGGCACCGCCGCCGCCGCTGCCGCCACCGCCGCCACTACCGCGCGGGTCCACCATGCGGCCGCCCATTGCGCCCGGCCGCCACAGCTCCTCCTTGGGCAGCCGCCGCGCCGCGCCGCGCTGAGCCTGGTGGTCATAAGTAGCAGTAGCAGCAGCATGCCATGCACATCAGGTTGCCTCCAAACCGTCCTAACACCGACCGAACCTGCCGCCACACAAGCGCTCGTCCACTCCCGAGGTGTGCAGTGCCAACCCACCCCTGGCCCCCGACCCTCTGCCGCCCAGCACCCCGCCTCCACCTCCACCTCCGCCACCGCCTCACCGCCACCGCCGCCGCCAGCACCTCGCCCAGCCGCCGGCCGCCGTTCTCCGCCGTTGCCGCCGCCGCGCACACCGCCGGCAGCCCGCTGGCCTCCAGCAGCTCCAGCACCGTGAGCTGGGCGCGCAGGCTGCGGCCGCAATTGGTGGGGGGGCGGCGCAGGCAGGAGGGGAGGTTTGCAAGATTCAAACGGTGATGGGGGGGTTGGGCGGGTGGGGAAACGCGTGGTTGAGCGAGGGGCGTTATTGCCATAAGATACACATACACACATACCCGTGCTGTTGGCTGGTCCAAACCCCAAACCCCAGCTCTGCCAAACTCTGTCCAAAGCCTCACCCCAGGCCGCTGAACAGCACCGCCCGCTGCGCGCCCCAGCCACCGCCGCGCGCCCAGTCCTCGGCCCGCGGCGCCGCCCAGTCCACCTCGGGCGCCGCCACCGCCTCGTCCACGGACGACTGCAGCAGCGCCTGCGTCACCGGCAGGACCTGCGGGGTGGTGGTGGTGGGGGGAGGGGAGCGGGACGACGGGGGCCAGTTCATTCCAAGCACGGGACGGGGAGGGGCGTGCGGGAGGCTGCGTGTATTTAGCATGGGGGGCCGGTAGCATTGAGTCGCTCCACCAGGCCACCCCGCAGCCCCGCCCCGCCCCGCCTTGCCAAGCCGCCAAGCCGCCCGCCCCGCCAAGCCGCCAAGCCGCCAAGCCGCCAAGCAGCGACCCCCGCCCCGCCCTGCCAAGCCGCCAGCTGCCAAGCCGCCAAGCCGCCCCGCCTCCCCCATCCCACCCCCTCCCTCTCCCCCTATCGCCCCCCCCCTCACCTTGACCACGTGCCCGCCCGCTGAGTCCAGCACCGCCCGCACCACGCCATGCTCCTCCGCGCGGAAGCCGGCCAGCACCAGCGCCTCGGGGCCGTACGGCGGATCCAGATCCGAATCGCCATCATCAGCAACGGATCCAGATCCCAGCAGCCCCAGGTCCATCAGCGGCCGCTCGCCATAATCGCCGTCGTCGTCGTCGGGCCCGGCGTCAAAACCGAATCCGGATCCGGGCCCGGCCTTGGGCAGCGGCCCGGTGGGCCCCACGTTCTGGCCGTACGGATCCAGCTCCGTGGCGTCGTACCCCCGCAGCGTGGCGACACGCTCCTCCTTACTAATGCCCATCTCCCGATAGTACTGCTCGTCCAGTACGATCTCGTCCAGCGAGGGGTTGTCTTCGCGCAGCTGCACGTCACGCGGTACGGCGGCGCCGGCAGCGCCGCCTCCGGCGGCGGCGCTGTCGTGCACCAGCTGCAGCCGCGGGCCCTTGCCGTGCCGCCCGCGCGCCGCGGCGCCTGCGGCTGTGCTGGCGGCGGCGTCGGAGGGGGCTGCGTCGGCTGCAGCGTCGGAGGGGGCGGCGGCGGCGGGTTGTGGGCTGGCGGCGCCGGCGTTGCGGGGGCGGCGTGCGGGGCCCCGGCTATTGGCAGGGGAGGGGCCCGGCTCGCCGGCGGCACTAGCGGGTGGCCCGGCGCGGCCGGCGGCCCTCAGCGGCTGCAAGCCGCAGCGAGCGCCGGCCGCAAGTCGAGTTGCATGAGCGCATGAGGCGTTAGGAGGCAGCGCGGCGCCCCCCAGTGAGGGTGCGCGCTGCTGAGTCGGCTGCGGGTGGGCGGGGCAGCGGCCGCCGACCGCCGACGTCGCGCGGTGGTGCGCCGAGAACCCTCCTTCCGGCGCAAGTCGCCGGCAGCAGCAATTCGGATGCAGTGACGCCATTACAGCCTTTCTGTGTGTCGTGTGCTATTAGGATTGCGGTGGCGACGAAGAATGGCGCTGGTGTTCTGCGTGCCGACGTTCCAGTTGCCCTGCCAGTCGCGGCGCCGACTGCAGGCGGCTATGCAGCCATTTTATGTTGTAGATTTCAGAAATGGCCTGTGTATTACTGTCAGCGAATTTACGAGCGACTGCTGCGTAGAAAGGTTTGCACCTGAATTTCGGCCGAGTTGACACTCGAAAGTGAGGCTTTCGCAAAGCAAAATAATATATACAAATGAAGCCTGGTAGTATGTTATGAAGAAAACAGCATTACATTCGGCGCCGCAGCGCCCATGCACAAGCCGTGGACCGTGTAACTTTGGCCTTCCCCTCCGTCCCCGCCTCTGCCACACCGTCATCCCCGCAATGATCCCGCCTTCTCACAGCTTGCTCCGCAGCGCCCCCTGCCCCGCCCCCTTGCCCTCCCCTTGCTGCTGCCGCTGCTGCTCCGCGTACGCCGCCGCGATGGCCGCCCCCACGGCCGCGTTGTTCTTGACCAGCAGAATGTTTGCGGCCAGCGAGCGGCCGCCTGTCAGCGAGCGCACCCGCTCCAGCAGGAAGGGCGTCACCTGCAGGCATTGCATTGCATTGCATTGCATTGCATTGCATTGATGGGCAGGAGGCAGAGCTCAAGTTGAGGTCGAGGGCGAGGTCGGGGCCGCATAGTGGGGGGCGGGTGGAGGGGCCGCGGCTGGGCGGCGCAGCATGCAGCCGGCGTGTGGACTCCGCATGGAGCGCTGCCCCCAAGCTACACGCCCCGGTCCCCACATTCATACGCCCGCAAACACGCGTGCACACACACGCGCACCCAAACCCCGCCGCACCTCGTTGCCCTTGACGCCGCGCGCCTCCGCCTCCGCCAGCGCCGTGCGGATGGCTCCCTCCACCACCTCGCCCTCCGCCGCCGCCGCCGCCGGGATGGGCACCGCCACCAGCAGCCCGCTGCCCAGCCCCAGCCGCCGCACGCAGCCCAGCATGGAGGCGGCCCTGGGGGTGCGGGTGGGAGGCGCGTGTGCGCGTGGGGCGGGGTTCGAAGATACGGCACGTCAGAACACAGCAAAAACAGCAAAGGGGTCCAGCGGATGAGGCGATAGCGGGGCGGCAGGCCATGTGCCGTGTGGGGTGGCTGCCTGTGGGGTGGCTCCGGGCCAAGGGCACACGGCCACGGTGCTTAACGCCCCTCACAACTCACACCCCATGCCAAAACGCCGCAGATAAACCCCCGCTCCCGACAATGCGCATCACCAGGCATCACACGCCTCCCCAAACCCCAACATCACCCCGCCCGCCCTCACACCACCCCGCCACGCCACATCACCACTCCAGCGGCCCCACACTCACTCGGCGGCGCTGTCCACGCGCGCCGGCGCCCGGCAGCCGCTGCGCGGCGTGAAGAAGGCGGGGAACTCGTCCGTGCCGTACGCCGCCACCGCCACGCCCTGTGCATGTACGGCACATGTACGGCAGGGCGCGCCACCGTACGGCGTGTGGGTTGGTTGATTGTCATTGGGGAGCTCGCGGGTGCGATGAATTTGAGCGACTCCTGGTGGAGCGGGTTGTGTGGGGGGGGGGAGGGGGTGCAACACAGGCGAGCTGGTGGCGCCGGTGCGTGCCGCCGCAGCGGCGTCGGCCGCGCCAGCGTGCCGCCGCGGCCGCGCGCACACGGGGCCCAAACCCAGGCGCGAGCCCACGCGGCGCCCAGCGCAATCGGTGCGGTTGCCGGCGCGGGGAACTCACCCACGTCTCCAGCACCTCGAGCGTGCGCGGGATGTCCAGGATGGATTTGGCGCCGGCGCACACGACCGCGATGGGCGTGCGCCCCAGCTCCACCAGGTCGGCCGACACGTCCATCGTCGCCTCGCCGCCGCGGTGCACGCCGCCGATGCCGCCCGTCACGAAGACGTGTATCCCCGCCAGCGCCGCGAGCGCCGACGTGGCGGAGACGGTGGTGGCGCCATCGAGCCGCTTGGCGAGCACCACGGGCAGGTCGCGGCGCGACACCTTCTGCACCGCCAGCCCGCGCTTCGCAATGTGCTCCAGCTGCTGCCGCTCCATCCCGATATGCGGGACGCCGGCGATAATTGCTATCGTGGCGGGCACGGCCCCGGATTCCCGGACCACGGCCTCCACCTCAAGGGCCGTCTTAAGGTTATCGGGCCACGGCATTCCATGGCTAATGATCGTGCTTTCTAACGCCACTACTGGGCGCCCCTCGCGGAGTGCCGCTTGCACTTCAGGCGAAATTTTCAAGCCGAGCGCCTCCGCCATTTGTAACAAGCTTACAGCAAGACTCACAGTACAAAAATGATAGTACAAAAAGATTACTGCTTAAATCGTGACGATATCGTGGACTAGGGTTCCGCTTACACTCGTGCAGCGCTTATTTGTGAAGCACGCAGCTCCAAAAAGGTCTTAATAAGTAGTCTCGCAGTGCAGCGGTCCGAATGTAGCTCGCGGCGCTCACATCCGCCCGGCGCGCCCGGCTGCCATGCCAGGCTTCCCCAATCATTTGCCGGTTAGCTCCCCTCTCCTCCTGGGCACCAGCCCGACGAATCCGGATCACGAATTCACCATGCACTCCATTACGCCCGCGCACACCTAACATAGTCATCTCCGCCTTGGCTTGTGAGGGACCCTAACTGAGTTAGGCGCGCACGGCAGCCTATCACGCGCGCCGCGCCAGTCTCCGCATTAAGCCTCCTCGCTCACGGCTCCCACGCCATCCCCACTTCACCAACCGTGCTGCGCCCGCCGCCCCACACTGAACAGCCGGCGACGCTGGCGGTGTCTCCGCCGCCGGTAGTTCACGCTCCACAGGCTGTGCGCGCGCTGCTTCAGGGCCTGCACCGTGTAGTTATAGGCCAGGCCGCCCCACTGCGCGTCCCAGAAGAAGGCGCGGTGGTAGCGCTCTATGCCGGCCTGCGTGCGGGGCGGCGGGTTCCATGCATCAGTAACTAAGAAGGGGGCGGCAGACAGGCGGAGAGAGTACCGTAAGCACCTTGCTCATCATCGCAGCTGCAACCCCGAACCCTCTGGGTTTGGCAAAGAATTGGCCACGCCCCGCACCCCTTACACCACACACACGCCCACGCGCACGCACACACATCCACACGCCCCCACGCGCACACACTATCATCCCCCCCGAACGGCGTTACTTGCTACTGGCGTCGACGACCCAAGTTGCCGGCGACGACTAGATGAACGAGACTGAAGACCGCCCACAAGAACACTAGTATACCGCTCTCCTCCGCACATGGGTTTTGGGTTGGCAATGGTTGATTTGGGAATTGGAGAAAACTACCCCCCCCCCACACACACACCTGCAGCTCCTCCAGCTCATCCGGCCGCACGTCGTCCAGGATCTCCACCAGGCGGTACAGGTCGTAGCGGCTGATGCGGATGGAGAACTCGTGGAAGGGCACCACGTCCCAGTGCGCCTGCGGGGCCGGGGTGGTGTTGGGGTGGGGTGGGGGGTCGCAAGGTTCATACAGCGAAGTGTGGGGTGGGGTCCCAAGGGTGGGTGGGGCCAGGGGTTCCGCTCGTGATTGACAGTCCGGGTGTGCCGGGGTGCGGCTCCTCCAATCCAACCCCAATCCAACACGCACACGCTCAAACACACACTGCCGTATTCGTGTGTGTGTCCCCATGGGTTTTGGGTTGGAAATGGTTGATTTGGGGATTGGAGAAAACTACCCCCCCTCCCCCCCCCCCACCTGGTACACGTGGTCCTGCACCACCACCGGCACGCAGCCGCTGATCATCGCCTCCACCAGCCGGATGCCCCAGCCTGAGCCCATGGGCGCCAGGCAGAAGCGCGTCATCTTCATGTACGTGGCCGCCTCGCCGCCTGCGGGGGGTTGTTGAAGCATGTGCGTGTGTGTGTGCGCGCACGTTGATAGGAAGCACAAAAGGAAAGCAGAGCACGCAGCGCATGGCGTTAACGTGGGGCATGCTGTGAATGCATGCACGTGTGTGAAAGAAGCCATCGCCCCTGGTGGCTGCCTGCTCGTCCTTGTTTGACGCATGCGCCTCAACCCGCAACCCTACCTCCGGGGCCTCCAATCTTGTAGTCTGGCCGCGCGTTAGGGCCCTGCAGCGCGTACAGCACACGCCGGCGGGAGAGGGATTAGCCGCCCATGCGAATGGTGCGTGATGAAACTGAAATGCCGGTGTCCAGAGGCACAGCAGGGACAGGGCACGGCAGGGACAGCGCACCGCACCGCTGGGCCCGGGGCGGCACGGCACCGGCGCACACGGGCAGCCCAGGGCGACGGTGGCACCACCCAACACGGTGCCACCATGCCCCCGCACACACGCATACACACACACACACACACACACACGCACCACCCCCGTGCCCCCCACCTTGGGGTCGTACTTCCCGCCCTCCCCGAACAGCTTGTGGATCAGCTGGCGCACACCCTGGCTGTACGACATCTGGGGCCTGCAGCCGGCAGTGTGCGGGTCAGCAGTAGCAGTGTGCGGATCAGCAACAGTGCGGGCGGCGGCGGCGGCGCGGTCAGTCACGTGGGGGGCATACGGTATGGGGTGGGCTCGGATCAGCAGGCCGTGGCCGGTGTGGCCGGGCGTTGCGGAGGTGCGGGCACACGAGCTCAGTGCGGCACGTAAGGTGCAGGGCACCTCAGTGGGGTGCGGGCACGCGCCCAGGTCCCGACGCCCGCCCGCCCGCCCCCCTTCGGACGACCCGCCCGCACCCGCAGCCGACCCCTCACTTAGTGTAGCCAGCGAAATAGAGGGTGAAGTTGCGCAGGGGCACGTCGGGGCCGCGCTTGCGTGTCACCAGCCGCGTGCCGTCGGGCAGCTGCGTCACGTTCCACACCTGCAGGGAGGGGGTGGGGGCGCCAGGTGGCGGGTGGCGGGGTTGCCATGATGATGGGGGGAGGACTGAGGGGGAGGGGGGCTGGTGGCGCGGTCGGAGGGCAGGGGCAGCGGGTTGGCAGGGCACACGGGGGCGCTGCGTGCGTCGGTGCGTGGCCCCGGGCACGAGCACACTTCAATGCCGGCTCACACACAGAGGCGCACACGCGCACACACCCCTAGGGCCGCTCCCCACACGCCCAGCCCCCTCCCTCCTCCGCCCCTTCCAGCCTCCTTCACCCTCCCCGCCCGCCCACCCTGCTCCCCTCCCCGCGCACCTGGTTGTAGTTGTGCGGCTCCACCCAGGCCGGCATGATGTAGTTGGGCGTCACCACGTCCTTCTCAGGCCTGTGCCGGTGGTGTGGCGGCGGCGGCGGCGGTGGGTGTGGCGGCGGCGGCGGCAGTCCAGGTGGGTGTGGTTGCAAAGGTGGTACATAGAAGTGTCGCCCAGGGGTGGGTGGTGGGCGGGTGTCGACAGTGTGGGTGGGTGTGCGAGGGACAGCAGCGACGTGCATGACACGGTGTGGCACCAGCAAGGATACGCATACCCGCCACGCACGCACACGCATACACGCACGCAGGCACGCACGCACGCACGCACGAGCCCCTCGCCTCCCACATCCCGCCCCCCAACCCCACCGGATGCATATCTCGGCCTCCTCCAGGATGTCCATGGCCGTGAACTCGGCCGGGAACTCCGGGAAGCGCGTGCCGGGCTGCGGCAGCGCGCCGCGCAGCCCCTGCGTGTCGCGTGGCGCGTGTGCGGCGCGCGTTCACGGGCGTGATCGTGGAGTGAATTGGTTGGGGAGCGAGGGAGGGGGCGGGCACGACGGCAGGTTTGCTGTGGAGGGCTCGGCGCCTGTGGCATCGGCTGTGCAAAGCACCTCTTCACGTGCACACGTGCACACACGACACGCACACGGCACGTTCGTTCTGGCGCCCCCACCAGCCCCCACCAGCCCCCGCCGCCCCACCACCGATCCGGGCCCCACTGTAAGGCAGCGGCACTCCTTGTGGCATCCTGGAAGGCTTTTGACACCTTACACCCACCAGGTGCGCGGTGGGGTCGGAAGTCTGGCCGACCTTCATGCGCGCCGCGTACGGCCGCCGCGGCGACTGGCCGAAGTGCACCAGCTGCGGGTGCGTGTGGGTGCGGGCGTGGTCGGGTGTGTGGGTGTATGTATGTGTGGTGTGCGGAGGGGAGGAAAGCAGCGGCCACGTGGTCGGGGCGGTCAGGGAATACACACACGTATGTGCAGGGAGGAGTTCGCACCCGGGGGAAGCAGCACCGAGGACGTAGCACTGCCGGCAAACAAAGTGCTGCGTCTGCTGAAACCTGAAACCTCTCGCCACCGCCGCAGATGCACGAGCCGGGGGCTGGTGCTGGGGACTGAGGCCCCGGCTCTAGGGCTCTAGCTCAGGGCCCCGCGCACCCCCAAACGCCCGCACCCCCGCCCGCCCGCCCGCACGCACGCACGCACGCACGCACGCACGCACGCACGCACGCACGCACGCACGCACGTGTCGCACATGCCGCACGCACCTTGATGGAGTGCTGCATGTCGGACGGCGCCATCTGCAGCTTGCACATGCCGCGGTCGTTGGTGGCCCTGCGGCGAGGTGGCGGCGGAGGTGGCGGCTGGTGAAGGGCGGGCGGGCGTAGGGAGCTTCGCCGGCAGGGGCAAGGTCAGGGGCGGGAGCAGCAAGTAGGTAACGTCGGTAGGTAGGTGGAAATGGATCTGGCAGGGGCGGCGTCGCGAGCGCACCAGAAGATGTGGTTGCGGCCGCCGGTAATGTTGAAGAAGGGCGAATTGTCCTGCAGCCACTTGGTCACGTGCTGGATGATAAAGTAGGGGTGGCCAGTGTTGCCTGCGGGTGCAAGCATTTGGGCCTCGCAATCACTCACGTGCTGCGGGCACTGCGGCAAAGCTGTTAGTACGCGGATGCTGCCCCGCCCCCTGGGGCTCTCTGTTGAGCTACCGCACAGACGGCACTCACCCGTGTACCAGTAGGTGAAGGTGGGCACGTAGAACAGCGCGGCTGCGTGGTGTTGGAGGGACCGGGGGGCCGGCGGGGCACAGGCGGGTTGTTAGCCAGGTGCAGCCGGGCGAGGGCCCGCAAGCAGGGTACGGTAAACGGGGCCCGGGCGGCGGCACCCCGACAATACCCACCTTCCCAGGGGTTCTCCGTCCGCACGCCCCAGTCACCCAGCAGCAGCTCCGTGAACTCGGCCTCGGCGTTGTACATGAGGTCGATGAGCGACCTGCAGGGGTTGGGGGCGTGGGGTGAGTGGGTGGATGGGTGGAAGGGTGGATGGGTGGATGGGTGGATGGGGCGTGGGCGTAATGATGTAATGTCGAGCAGCGACCTGAGAGCGGTGGTGCAGCAGCCGCACGGGCGGGGGCCGCGGCGGCGGCAGCGGAGAGCGCAAGGGTGAGCGGGGTTCAGGGCCAGGGCCGACCGCGCCCGCGGCACCGCGGCAGCGCCCACTCGACTTCCTCACACACGCACACACAGGTCCCCAGGAGCCCTCCCCACCCGCCACCCTCTCCCCACCATTGGTCCTGGAACTCGCGGCGGTGCACCACGTGGGTGGGGACGTCGTACACGTACACCTTTATCCGGGCGTGGTTGGGCCGCCAGCCTGGTGGGGGTTGCAAAGGTGCGCAGCCGCGAGCGAGGCTCAAGCTCTCAGGTGCTACAGTGCCCGTCTCGCGTGGAGCTTGAAGATTCCCGCCAGATCCCCGCCAGATCCTCGCCAGATTCCTATACCCTTACTTCACTCACCCACGCTGCTGCTGTAGGCCTTGGTGCGCGTGCAGCCGTGGCCCCAGTACCCCGGCTTGCAGTGGCACCAGCCGCCCACGCACTCGCCCACGCCGCTGCAGGAGTGGAATGGAGGATGCCAGAGAGCCAACCGTTGGCGCTCAAAAGGTTGCAGCAGCGGTTCAACATAACGCAAACCAAACAACTAGACCCGCACCGCACATGCGCACGCAGCTGCTGTTGCAACCGGCGCACCGCGCGCCATCCCTCTCTGGACGTCGGCACTTCAGCCGTATCACACATACCGTCCGCGCGGACGGCTACCCCCCGGGCTCTGTTACAGGCAGGCTTTGGCCTAGCTTGGCCTATGTAGACCGCGCGCCCCCACCTGCAGCCCCGGTAGCAGTGCTGCGCGTCCGCGACCTCGCAGCTGTTGCCGCGGAAGTAGCCCTGGCAGTTGCACCAGCGCTCCACGGGGTCGTGGTGCCGGCCCTGCGGGCGCCGTCACCCCACGCGCGTTGCGTGCGTGCAGACGTGTGTGTTAGGAGGCGCTGGGAACGAAACAGAAGACCTTGTTGTGTTAGGGACAACAAACGAAGCCCGTACACGAAGGCTGTGCTGGAGAAAACGGTGTGTGTGCGTTCAAGTGGGCGCGTGGGCGCGTGGGCGCGTGGGCGGGGGCGGGCTGCAAGGCATGTGGGGCCTACATGCACGTCTGTCAAAGGGTGGGATGTGCCACCAGCATGCTTCTGCGGAGCAAGCCTGGTCTCTGCAGCTTCCCTGCCCTGCCAATACGGTATGTGAGCCTCCGAAACGCCCCAGGCGACCGTGCCCTGCTGTCGCCTATGTCACCCGCCCGCCCGCCGTGCTCGCACGCCCGCCCTGCACACACGCCCTGCCGCACCTGGTAATTGTTGCCCTGGATCTGGCACCAGCCGCGGTTGCTGCAACGGTTCGGGCACTCACTCAGCGGCCGCCACTGCCCGCCGTCGGGCGTCTTGAACTCCTGAACACAGCTCGGCAGGGGGGCCGCGCGCGATGGCGTTGGCGTTGACACGTAGCCCCTGGCCTTGAACCCCACAACCCATAACAACACTTTACGGTGGATGAACACACAATCAGGCCCCGGCCCCAGCTCCACACCCCATCCGCACGGAAACATGCAACACCACGCACCGCACGCACCCGTCCCACACACGCACCCGTCCCACACACGCACGCGCCGCACCTGCGGCACTTGCTCGGGCCGCAGCGGCACCTCCTGCGGCGGGCTGTGCCGGCCCGCGTGCCCCGTCACGTGGAACCAGTCCACGCCGGTCGCGTTGAGCGCGGGCGAGTCGGACAGCTGCTCCTCGGGGCCCCGGCCCTGGTAGCGGTAGCACAGGAACTGGAGGGCGGGAGGGGGCAGCGGGGAGGAGGGGTTGGGAGGAGGGGTTGGGAGGAGGGGGCGGGAGGAGGGGGCGGGAGGAGGGGGCGGGAGGAGGGGGCGGGAGCAGGAGCAGCGGTGAGGAGGGGTTAGGAGTAGAGGGGGCGGGTTGATGAGCGGCACGCGGCCGACATGGGCTGTCGACTCAAGCAACGCATACCGGTATGGACACGCATGCCTGTTCCATCCACTGCTGATGCAGCGCTCTTCAACCTTTTTGTCTTGTTTCCGCCACAGTCCCCACCCGGTGCCCCAGCGCCCCAGCCTCCCACTCCCAGGGACCCAGCCCCCACGCATCCCATCCCCCCAGCCCCCCAGGGCCCCCAGCCCGTCCAATCCGTCCGCCCATCCATGTCCTCCTCGTACACCCGCCGCCATCCAGCTTCCAACCTTTCCTGTCTTGCCATTCGGCCCCAGCCCCAGCCCCCCAGGCCCCCTCATGGACCAGCCCCCACCGGCCCCAGCCCCCCACTGACTACCCCCCAGCCACCCCCAGCCCCCCACCCGGTGCGCCAGCACGATGTCGTAGAAGCAGCTGCTGGCGCCCGGCACGCCCGTGCCCTCATAGTGCAGGTAGTCGGGGCAGGAGCCCGGCCAGGCGTGCAGCTGCCTGCGGCGCGGCGCGACAAGAATGTGTGGGTGTTTCAAGGTGCGTGGCAGCGTGGGAAATTGTTGCTGTGATGGGCGATTGCCCACGTGCGTGCACGCGGTGCGTGTATCAGGCCGCAAGTAGCTCGACTAGGGGCTCTGGCGACCTCAGGGCTCCAGCAACACCCACTTGACACATTCGCAGTTCTTGGGGTACCAGGCGCCGTAGTGCGGCAGTGTGCCCGGGTCTTTGCTGACGTGGCAGGCGGGGAACATCCGGTCCTGGCAGGAGGGGCCTGGGGCGCAGGGGTGGGGTGTGTATGTGTTAGCATGCGTGTGCCTTCCGTCGCACACGCGTGTCGGGCAGTCGAGCACGCCCGGAGCTAGAAGAACCTGTGAGCTGTGTGCCACACCTGTGAGCCCGAAGGGGCAGTCGCACTGCCCCGTCTCGCCATTGCAGTTCCCGAACCTGTAGGGCGACGGGGGGAGGGGGTGCGGCAATTTTGTCGCCGGGGCAGTTGAGCGCGCTGTGCGGGGGAAGGGGGCCCGCGAATGGTCCTAGCGGTCGCGATGTGAACTCGCCACACCCACTTTGTGCAGTCCGGATGACATGTCTTGAGCTCCTCCTTGAATGGGCTAACAGCAGCTGAAGCGCCAAGCACCGCACACAGCAGCAAGGCGGTAAGCATGCCGGGCGCCATTGTTTTGCCCTTGCTAATCTTTGCGCTGTAGCCTCGCAGCCATCATACTACATTATTTGTGCTACTTTGTTGTTTGCACAGAGTAACGTTGGGCATTCTGTATGTTTACAACCAGTTTGCAGAGACTGAGAGACAGACAGCCTCTGCTGCCGCGGTCTTGTCTAGAAATGATATGTTATCATGCAAATGTATTTATCATGTCGCATGTAAAGTCCAGCGTGAAATGTCAAGTCGACGCATGTCTCGAGTCGGCACGCCACGCCCCCCCCCCCCCCCTTTCTTCCTCTACTGCCATCTCCGCAGTCGTGTGTCGAGTCACAACGCCGCGTGCACGCGATCTAGCGTGCCCTCCTGCCACGGCATACCGTCCATCAGCTGTGTTCTTCTCTCCCTAACCCAAATACGCCTGGCTCTTCTCCCGGCCTCCTCTTGCCCGCTGCTATAGAAGCTCCAGCGCCTCCCGCTCGTGCTGCAGCCTCCGCCGGTGTCGCCGGTAGTTGGCGCTCCACAGGCTGATGGCCCGGCGCTTCAGGGCCTGCACCGTGTAGTTATAGGCCAGGCCGCCCCACTGCGCGTCCCAGAAGAAGGCGCGGTGGTAGCGCTCTATGCCGGCCTGTGCGCGGGGCGGCGGGTTCCATGCATCAGTAACTAAGAAGGGGGCGGCAGACAGGCGGAGAGAGTACCGTAAGCACCTTGCTCATCATCGCAGCTGCAACCCCGAACCCTCTGGGTTTGGCAGAGAATTGGTCACGCCCCGCACCCCTTTCTCCACACACACGCCCACGCACACACCCCCACACGCCCACGCCCGCCCACGCCCGCCCCCACCTGCAGCTTCTCCAGCTGCTGCGGGCTGACGTCGTCCAGGATCTCCACCATCTGGTGCAGCTCGTTGCGGCCGATGCGGATGGAGAACTCCTCAAAGGGCAGGATGTCCCAGTGCGCCTGGTAGACGTGGTCCTGGATGATGACGGGCACACAGCCCGACACCATGGCCTCGGCCAGCCGGATGCCCCAGCCCGCGCCCATGGGCGCAAGGCAGAACTTGGCGGTTTTCATTCCTTCAATGGCGCCGCCGCCTGTTTGCGAAGGGCATTGTTACACACGGCAGCGCACAGGCAGCTCAGCGGGGCTGTGGGTAGCGCATGGCAACCGCAGTTTCGTCGGCTTGGTTCGGCCGGCAGCAGTCCCCAAAAGCCCGGCCCCCCAGCCCTACCAACCCGGCCGCCAGCCCTCGCCCGACCCCCATCAACCCTGCCCACCAGCCCTCGCCAGCCCCGACCCACCCATGGGGCCACTGATGAAGTAGTCGAGTCGCGCGTTGGGGCCCTGCACACACAAGCACACACAAGCACACAATGTGGTCCGTCTTTTTTGTTGTTTAACACACAAGCACACAAGCACACACAAGCACACACATACAGCGTTCAGCGCGCTCGGCACGCCACGGATGTTCGGTCCATGTTTTCACACACGCACACGGCGGCTTTGGTCCGTGCGGTTGATGCTTTCAACACACACAGCACCACCCCCACACACCCCACCTTGGGATCGTACTTCCCCCCCGGACCGAACATGGCGTGGATGGTCTGGCGCACACCCTGGCTGTACGACATCTGGGGCCTGGAAGGCGCGGGCACACAGGCCGTGTGGGCGGGGCATGATGCATGGTCAGGGAGGGGCTTTGGCGATAATGCGATGCGCGTGTCACCGTGCGCATGCGGACAGCACCGCACACACCGTGGTGCATGCATGTGCACATACAGGCCCGCGTGTTTGCGCAAGCAAAGTAACTGCACGGGCGGCACGTCAGCCCGCGAAACCGCTCACTCACTTGGTGTAGCCGCCGAAATAGAGGGTCAGGGCGCGCTTGGGTGCGTCCGCCCGCCGCTTCACGACACGCGTGCCGTCCGCCTCAAAGCTGGTCACCCACACCTGCATCGCCAGGCAGGGAGCGGTAGCCGTCCATTTGACGGATGTTTTCAACCGCGGGCGGGAAGGGGCGGCAGCAGGCCTACCGGCTGATGGCAGGCGGCGGGGCGGAAGCCAACCGGAGGGCAATGTGCGTGCGTCCGTGCGTCCGTGCGTCCGTGCGTGCGTGCGTGCAGTAGGCGCCGTACGGTGTTTGCAAAACACCCCTCGCCCAAACAACACATGGGCGCGACATGAGCGAACCCCCCGCCATGCCCGCCTGCCTGCGCCCCTGGTGCTGCCCACTGCGTCAATCAAAGCCGCAGGAGAAATAACAACATCCCCCAAGTAAGCGTTAGGTTTGCACGCAAGCAGTCAGCGAGCACAAGGTGCGCAGCAGCGGCCGCACCTTGCTGTAGCTCTCGGGCTTGACCCAGTCGTTGTGCAGGTAGTTGGGAGCCACCACGTCCTTCTCGGGTCTGTCCATCACCGAGCGAGGGGTAGATACCGGTAAGGCAAGCGGGTGCCTTCTCGCGCACCGAGTCACATTCATCAGACATCACCAGCAGCAGCAGGATCACAACCAGTCACCATGGAAAGTCCCAGCCACCCATCATCACCTAGCTGCTGCATGCTGCTGTCCCGAGCTCTGGCCCAGCTTCTGTCCTACGAAGGGCTGCTTCATTGCACTGCGTCGCACACACACGCAGCCAGCAGGCGCACCCACCGGACGCATATCTCGGCCTCCTCCATCAGGTCCATCATGCCAAAGCCCCCGAAGCCCGGGAAGCGCTCGCCGCTGCTGCCGCCCGTCTGCTGCGCCCGCAGCGTGTCCATCAGGCTCTGCAGGTGCTGTGAATACACACACACACACACACACACACACACACACACACACACACACACACACACACACACACACACACACACACACACACGACAACAGGGGTAGGGGCAGAACAGGTTTGGGGCGAGTGGAGCGGCGGAGCGGCAACGCCGCTGGGGGCACCGGCGGTCAAGGCGCAGGCCGCGGTAACGTGGAGGGCGGTCAAGGCCCAGACCGCGGCATCGCCGCCGAGGGCAGACAGGGCGCAGACTAGTTACGTCGGCAAACAGGGCCCGCAGCCGCTTCGCGCCGCGTGCAAAGCATGCAGTGTGGTGTGCCGTGGGGTGGGGTGCTACACGCCGCAAAGGCGTCAAGCCCTTACAAGCTGATAAGGGACAGTCCCTGCCAGTGAATTGCCGCCCTGTTGTTGCTCTCGCGCCTTCTTCACGCGTGGCGCGTGACGCGTGACGCCCGGGCGCGCCAACCGACGTGCTTACCGACTTGACGCCCCCGGCCCCACCAGCTCCGGCTCCAGCTCCGGCTCCGGCTCCAGGCATCGCCTTGGCCCCGTGCGCGTACGGCCACCGCGGCGACTGACCGAAGTGAACCATCTGTGTACGCGCATGTGGGTGTGAGAGGCAGCAACGGGAAACACGAGATGCGCACGTATGTGAGTGTGTGAGGCAGCAACGGCGGTACGTTACGGCTAGGCGGGCGAGGCAGAGGCCGGGGCACACCAGTAGCAAGGCGAGGAAATGCAGCAGGATCGGGTGGCTGGTGGCCGGCAGCTGTTGTTGACTGCTGAGCACCGATAAGCCACTTGAGCGTGCAACGGTCAGCAGAAGCAGGCAGTCATTTAATGGCGGGCCGGACGTCGTCTATATCGCGTTGGTGCGTGGCCAGTAGGTCACCCGTCCGTGCGTCGGCAACGCAACGCGTGACAATGCCAGCTGCGCCGTTCCGAGCTCCGCAGAGAACCGAACCCCGAGTCTGCAGGCCCTGCAACCGCGCACGCACGCACCTTGATGGAGTGCTGCATCTCCGGCGGTGCCATCTGGTTCTTGCACACGCCACGGTCGTTGGTCGCCCTGCGCGAGGTCGCGGAGGTGGACATTGCAAGGCAGCATCGATTATCAGAGGACCTGCTACCATGCGGATGGGCAAAGATACCAGCTAGGCGCATCCTCGTGTCGCACCAGAAGATGTGGTTGCGACCGCCGGTGATGTTGAAGAAGGGCGAGTTCTCCTGTAGCCACTTGGTCACGTGCTGGATGATAAAGTAGGGGTGGCCGGTGTTGCCTGCGGGTGCAAGCATTTGGGCCTCACAATCACTCACGTGCTGCGGGCACTGCGGCAAAGCTGTTAGTACGCGGATGCAGCCCCGCCCCCTGGGGCTCTCTCAGACCGGACATACGTCACTCACTCACCCGTGTACCAGTAGGTGAAGGTGGGCACGTAGAACAGCGCGGCTGCGTGGTGGTTTGGAGGAAGGCAGGCGGTTTGTTAGCGAGGTACAGCACGGCAACGTGCCGCAAATACGAAACACGGTCATTAAGAGGGTCCGAGCGGCGGCGCTACCCACCTTCCCAGGGGTTCTCCGTGCGCACGCCCCAGTCGCCCAGCAGCTTGTCCGTGAACTCAATCTCCGAGTTGTACATGAGGTCGATCAGGGCCCTGTGGGGGGCCGTGCATAGTGACGCGTTACCGCCCACTCAGGACAGGGTCACCACCTGCCATCCGGGCAGGTGCCCGTGGCAAGCGTCATGAAGCGTGTCTACAGCAGCTAGCGTCACTGCGCTACAGCAATGCATATGCACGTACCATTGGTCGTTAAACTCGCGGCGGTGAACCACGTTGTTGGGCAGGTCGTATACATACACCTTGATGTCGGCATGGTTGGGCCGCCAGCCTGGTGGGGGCCGAGGGGGACGGGTTGGTGATTCGTGCTGATGTGGGGAGATCGGGAGGGCTGCCCCAGGACGTCCGCCCACCCGCCCCACAACTGGTCCCCACGCACCCACGCTGCTGCTGTAGGCCTTGGTGCGCGTGCAGCCGTGGCCCCAGTACCCCGGCTTGCAGTGGCACCAGCCGCCCACGCACTCGCCCACGCCGCTGCAGGAGGGAGAGGGTGCAAGGGCAGGAGCAAGGTGAGAAGCTTACAAGGGACGCGCCACTTCGTCATGCGCCCACGGTCGTGCACCAATCAACGCCAACAATGGGCTTGCCCGCAACGGCCGCATTACCTGCAGTTGCGGTAGCAGTGGCCGGGGTCGGCGATCTCGCAGGACTTGCCCTCGTAGTAGCCGTGGCAGTTGCACCAGCGCTCGTTTGGGTCGGTGTGGCGGCCCTGCGTGGGTTCGCGCGCGACGGTGCACGTGCCCGCACACACCGTACAGATGGTGCACAGCAGCAGGCAGGTGGCGTGAGGTGTGCAGTACTCAACCCCAGCAACCCCGCCGCCATCGGCATTCTCGAATGCCGATGGCGGTACCCCAACCAGCCACACACTCCACGCCGTTTTTTCCATGCAAGATTTGGGACTGATTCCGGCAAGCACACCGCCGCGCTCTCCACGCCCTGCTGCTGGATATACGCCTGTGCACGCCCTGCCGCACCTGGTAGTTGTTTCCCTGGATCTGGCACCAGCCGCGGTTGCTGCAGCGGTCCGGGCACTCGCTCAGCGGCCGCCACTGCCCGCCGTCGGGCGTCTTGAACTCCTGAACACACGGGCACACAAACACAAACACTCGGGGTCTTTCTGGGCATTACTTGTCGTGAATTCACAAACACACACGCGCCCGGCGGCGAGCTTGGGTGCGTGCAGGAAGGGCTGGTGGATGCTCTCGCCAATTGTTCAAGCACAGCCGCCCAATTGAATGGTTCGCCCGCCCACCCCTCAGTCTCACACACTATCAACGGCTGCTGTGCCGCTGTCCGCATGCCACCATTTCCGCACGCGCACGCGCACGCGGCGCAGCCGCGCATGCACGCGGGCCGCACCTTGGGCCTCTCCGCCGGCGGCAGCAGGTTCATTTGCAGGCCGGGCCACCCCCGGCCCTTGAACCACTCCACGCCCGCGTCGTCCAGCGCGGGCGAGTCGGACAGCTGCTCCGCCGGCGCCCGGCCCTTGTAGCTGTAGCACAGCACCTGTTAGGCGGGGCGGAGGCAAGTGTGTAGGGCCCCAGGGCACGGTGGTGTCGACTCTGACCGCATACTACCATCGCGCTAGCTCAGGCGTTCCGGCAGAATGAGAAGCAAAGCCCACCCGCCTGGTTGACGGGTCCCGCCACTCGGTTGGTTGAGCTTGGGCTGGTATTCACAACCCTCCCCCCCTCGCTCCCCCAGTGTCAGCGCCTCCAGAGACCCCTGCTATGCATGGCAGGGCCCTGCGGCCCTGAGGCCCTGGCTGAGGTCCGCCCGGTCAGCGCGCGCCCTCGCCTCCCCGCCGGCCCCGCACGTCCTCACGCTGTTGTGCAGCAGCAGGTCGAAGAAGCAGGGCGGCAGGTAGGGCGGCAGGTCGCCCTCATAGTGCAGGTAGTCGGGGCAGGAGCTTGGCCAGTCGCGCAGCTGCCTGCGGCGTGGGAGAATGTGTGGAGCTAACGGTAGCGCTCCGCACCGGTGTGAGGTAGGGCGCATGCCGCACGAAATGGGCCCGGCCGCGGCCGTCCGATGATGCCCAAGCGCTGTCAGGCCCTCGGGTGGCAAATGCCCCTGCCCCTGTGTCCCTGTGCCCCGGCCCGCCACGCACTTGATGCACTCGCAGTTTTTGGGATACCAGTTACCGTAGCGCGGCACTGTGCCCGGGTCCTTGCTGACGTGGCAGGCCGGGAACATCCGGTCCTGGCAGGAGGGGCCTGGCCAAGCAGTTGCGCATAGGTCAGCTTGATGAGGGTGCTGTAGGTGCTCTTCAGGAACCCCGCAGAACGCACCTGTGAGCCCAAAGGGGCAGTCGCACTGCCCCGTCTCGCCGTTACAGTTCCCGAACCTGCCGGGGGGAGGGGAGGGGGTGCGGCAATTTGGTCGCCGGGGCAGTTGAGCGCGCTGCGGGGGCCCGAGCCCCAGGGTCCTAGCGGTCACGATGAACCCGCAACACCCACTGTGTGCAGTCCGGATGACATGTCTTGAGCTCCTCCTTGAATGGGCTAGCTGCAGCTGCGGCACTCTTGCCCAACGACAACACCAGAAGGAGCGCCAATCCGCGCAACATTTCCCTGCTCGGTCAGGGCTTTGCAAGTCATGTATCCAATCTTATGTAGCCTAACTATTGACAACGTCTATGCTTCGGGAGAGCGGCGCAGGGAGAGCTTGGGGTAACATTGCAGAGCTCGTGGTCTCGTCTGTGGGGCTTTGTGACTTCCTAGGAAGTGGGCACATATATTACACAAAGGCATGAGTACTTACAAGCTGCTGCCTTCCCGCGACCTGCATGCGCTGTCTGGTCCCTTTCGCGCCATCACCATGCCGTGCCCAGCGAACATTGCCGTCGGTCAGCTGCAACACTCCTTCCTCCACAGCATGACCTGCCCGGCCGGTGGCGCCTTGATGCCGCCTGGGGCCTCCAATCCTTATAGTCCTTTTAGCCCCCACGCATTTTAATCTTCCCACTCACCCCCAGCAAGCGGCAAGCGACGAGTCCTCCATCCTTCCCACCTCTTGCCTTCCACAGAAGCCCGTTTCCGCTGCGCCACCACACTCTTCAGCATGAATACTCATGACCACCACAGTTCACCTAACTTCATAACATTCGTTAGTCACTAATCTTGTATTCCTTGAGGAATGTCATAGTAATCCCGCGTATCCTCGCCACGGGCCTAGTAAGCATGGCGGTGGCCCGTCAGCAGCCACTGCTGTTTGCCCGCCACACGCCAAGCCGGCCGCCAGCTCACCACTCCTCCAGCGCCTCCCGCTCGTGCTGCAGCCTCCGCCGGTGCCGTCGGTAGTTGGCGCTCCACAGGCTGATGGCCCGGCGCTTCAGGGCCTGCACCGTGTAGTTATAGGCCAGGCCGCCCCACTGCGCGTCCCAGAAGAAGGCGCGGTGGTAGCGCTCTATGCCGGCCTGCAGCTTCTCCAGCTGCTGCGGGCTGACGTCGTCCAGGATCTCCACCATTTGGTGCAGCTCGTTGCGGCCGATGCGGATGGAGAACTCCTCAAAGGGCAGGATGTCCCAGTGCGCCTGGTAGACGTGGTCCTGGATGATGACGGGCACGCAGCCCGACACCATGGCCTCGGCCAGCCGGATGCCCCAACCCGCGCCCATGGGCGCAAGGCAGAACTTGGAGACCTTCATGCTGTCGACCGCGGCGCCGCCTGTTTGCCGGCGCGATGGGTTGCAATGTGCGGTGGGACGGTGAGCGGGGTGCCAGGATTCAGAGGATGTTCGCCCTGGGGTATCTAGCAGCACCGGCGATGCAAAGCCCCCAGCTGGAGCTGCTTAGGCCCAGCATTCCAAGTCGTGTAGCTCAGCCTGGTAAAAGCAAATCCCACCTCCGCTGGCACGTGTGTTGACACGAACCCAAAGCGCCACCCCCACCTGCCGGCCCACTGATGACGTAATCCTGCCGCGCGTTGGGGCCCTGCGCACACAGGCCGCCAAGTGCGTGAGCGATCGAGTTAGCTTTGGCACGGACCACACACCGCAATTGGAGCACATGGCAAGGGGGGCAATTGCTGCGATAAACACGCACACACACCTCGGCGGCGGCTGGATGCCTTGCCACACGCGACAGCCGAGCGCTTCACCACCAAGTGCCGTCAAACGTGCGGACCGCCCAGCACGCACCCGACCACTCCGCGCTTCATCCAGCCCCCGTTCACCCGCTGCCAACCGGCAGCATCACTCAGCAGCATCGCTCAGCAGCACCACCCAGCCGCATCAATCACTCACCGCTGGGTCGTACTTGCCGCCCGGACCGAACATCTTGTGGATGGTCTGGCGCACGCCCTGGCTGTACGACATGATGGGCCTGGCGGGGTGCGGGTCCGGTGCGGCGCGGGTGCGCATGGGGGGGAGCGGGGGGGGGGCGTGGTTGGTGTGCCGCCGCAGGAGGTGCAAGCACACGGCCGCAGGCCGGGCGCAGTGTGACCGGCACATGTGACAGGTTCGCGCGCCGTATTTGTGACAGTACCACGCGCAGCAGCAGTTCTGTACTGTACGGCAAGAAAATGCCTCACTTGGTGTAGCCGCCGAAGTAGAGGGTGGTGGTGCGCGCCGGCGCGTCGGGCTTTTTCTTCACGATACGGGTGCCGTCCGCCGCGAAGCTTGTGTCCCACACCTGTGCGGGGCGAGCAGGACAAAACTGGGTCGCCATGGGAAGCAGCGGCCGCGCTCGGCGGACGCGCACCATGGCAATTGCGGCGGGGGTCGGCGGTTGCTGGTGGAGTTTCAGTGAAGTGGCAGCACGTGCAGCATGTTGCCCTACCCAACTCCTTTCCGCAACCTCGCCCCTGCCAACGAGCGGGCAGCGCACGAGGGTCCCAGTGCGGTTGTTGCACCTCCCACCTTGCTGTAGCTCTCGGGCTTGACCCAGTCATTGTGCAAGTAGTTGGGCGACACCACATCCTTGTCGGGCCTGGTCATGGCCCAGGGCGCGTGTGTGTAAGGCTTTTGCGAGCGCTGGAACCGTGTGTGCCAGGGCCCGGGTTGCCAACCAGGGCTGGTGAGAGGCAGCCGCTGGATGAGGAGGCAGCGCGGCAGTCGCAGCGCCGCACGGAGCGGGGAAGCACGACACAGTGGCCCGGGCTGAGCAGCGGCATGCATGCTGTCAGGACCGAACTCGCTCTGAAACTAACTCGCATGACTCAACACCACATTAAACACATGTTTCATCCTTCACACGCGCGCACCTGTAGCAAATCTCGCTCTCCTCCAGGATGTCGCCCGCGTTGAACTCGGGGAAGTCGGTGAAGCGGCTGCCCGGCTGCGGCAGCGCGCCCAGCAGCCCCTGCGGCGGCGGCACAGCGGCGGAACGGCGGCCATGCCATAGTCATAGTCATGCATGCGAGAGAATGTGCGCAGCAGCAGCGCACAAAGCACCCCAAGTCCCAAGCCAGAGCCCTCACGTGTGGAACCATCCCCCCAGCGCTACCAAGACCGGCAAGCCCATCAGTGGGCACGCGGGAACTGGCTCACCCCGAGGTGCGCCGTCGCGTCCATCTGCCCCTTGAGTCGGTGCGCGTACGGCCGCCGCGGCGACTGGCCGAAGTGCACCAGCTGCGGGTGTGTGTGGTCGGGTGTGTGGTCGGGTGTGTGGTCGAGTGTGTGGTCGGGTGTTCTTCAGGCGTGTCAAATGAGAAGACTCGCCCAATACAGCCCCACCGGCCAAGCTCTCTGCCCTCCCACTTGGGTCTCACGAGGCATCGCCCCCCCCCCGTGGGCACCCCCGGACGCACGCACCTTGATGGAGTGCTGCATCTCCGGCGGTGCTAGCTGGAGCTTGCACACGCCGCGGTCGTTGGTGGCCCTGCGAGGAGGAAGCCGGGCCAGTGTCAGGGCAGCTAATACGTGGAGAGGGAAAGGGTCAGGGCCGCGCCGCGGAGCTACATGCCCAACTACGCAGCGTCGCCCAATGCCACCACACCAGAAGATGTGGTTGCGACCGCCGGTGATGTTGAAGAAGGGCGAGTTCTCCTGAAGCCACTTGGTCACGTGCTGGATGACGTAGTAGGGGTGGCCCACGTTGCCTGCGCACAGGGGGTGGCGTGTGTTAAAACACGTGGGCGCCAGGCTCTACGGCGCAGCAGGCACGCGAGGCAGCCCCGGGTGGCAGCCCTGGCCCCCGTCTCTTTCAAGCTACCGTACAGACGGCACTCACCCGTGAACCAGTAGGTGAAGGTGGGCACGTAGAACAGCGCGGCTGCGTGGTGGCAAGATGTTGGCCAGGACTGCGCGTTAGCACCTTACCGCCTGATTCCGATGCGCGAATGCTGGCAACTTAGCGGGCCGTCACACATGGATCAGTATGCAAATGTAAAAGGGGCCCGAGCGAGGCACCCACGCACCTTCCCAGGGGTTCTCCGTCCGAACGCCCCAGTCTCCGAGTAGCTTGTCCGTGAACTCGATCTCCGAGTTGTACATGAGGTCGATCAGGGCCCTGCGCCGTGTCGTCATGACATGAGTTCAATTCTCTAGACGCTTTGGTGAGGTTTGCCTGGTGCATTTCTAGCACCGCTAGCTCTGAACGCGCATGCCATGTATGCCCCCGGCCCCACCATTGGTCGTTAAACTCGCGGCGGTGAACCACATTGTTGGGCAGGTCGTACACATACACCTTGATGTCGGCATGGTTGGGCCGCCAGCCTGTTGGGGGCCGAGGGGGACGGGTTGGTGATTCGTGCTGATGTGGGTCGATCAGGAGGGCCGCACCAGGACGTCCGCACACCACCCCGCAACTGCCCCCCACTCACCCACGCTGCTGCTGAAGGCCTTGGTGCGCGTGCAGCCGTGGCCCCAGTACCCGGGCTTGCAGTGGCACCAGCCGCCCACGCACTCGCCCACGCCGCTGCAGGGTGTCAGGGTGCAAGGTCAGGAGCAAGGTGAGAAGCTTACAAGGGACGCGCCACTTCGTCATGCGCGCACGGTCGTGCACCGACGCCAACAGTGGTGAGTGCAGCTCGAAGGCGCTGCAGGAGCCTTGCCCGCAAACGGCCGTATTACCGTACCTGCAGTTGCGGTAGCAGTGGCCCGGGTCGGCAATCTCGCAGGACTTGCCCTGGGAATAGCCGTGGCAGTTGCACCACCGCTCTTTGGGGTCCTCGTGTACGCCCTGCGTCAAGTCGCAGTTGGAGGTGCACACAAGCACATCAGCCTCCCGTGGCCGGCAGCCCGCAACACAGGCGTTCCGGGCGTGAAAGATAGCATCGCGGCGAGGAGGTTTAGCTCCTGCACGTCCTGCCGCACCTGGTAGTTGTTGCCCTGGATCTGGCACCAGCCGCGGTTGTTGCAGCGGTCCGGGCACTCGCTCAGCGGCCGCCACTGCCCGCCGTCGGGCGTCTTGTACTCCTGCACACAAACACCGGCAATACTCAATTACCGCGCCGTGTCCGCAAGCCCCCGAATGCAGGAGGCAGGAGTTCCGCACCGACATGTCACGTCGGCACAACGCCACGCCGCGCCACGTCCGACAACGCCACGCCCGCACAACACCACGTCCACACTCCGCCACTGCCACTGCCGCACCCCACCTTGGGCCACTGCGCGGGCGGCAGCGGCGTCATGACCACCCGCGGGTAGCCGGTGATGTGGAACCACTCCACGCCCGCGTCGTCCAGCGCGGGCGAGTCGGACAGCTGCTCCGCCGGCGCCCGGCCCTTGTAGCTGTAGCACAGCAGCTGCGGAGCGAGCAGAGAGCAGGATTACAGGCATGACTACAATTGAAGGTGATGTTGGCAGGTCGTGTTGGCAGGGCGGAGGGCGGGTGGGGTGAGGGGCCGCCCAAAGGGCGCCACACGTCAGCAACAGTTGCTGCGGTGCGAGGCCACCCCCACGACACACACACACACCCCGTTGCGGTGGAGTGATGACAATCCACGCTCAGTGCCTCGCGATGCGGCCAGCAACAGGGCGAGGGCAAGGACGAGGCACTGCCGGACTGCTTGTGTGCAGCAAGGTCACACCAGGCCATGCGCGGCTGCGTGTTGCGGTGTTAAATGGTTGCGTGCGCTCACATTGTGGTGCGTGATGGAGTCGTAGAAGCAGGGCGACAGGAAGGCGGCGGTGTTGCCCTCATAGTGCAGGTAGTCGGGGCATGAGCCCGGCCAGTCGCGCAGCTGCCTGCGTGTGTGTGGAAGAATGTGTGGGAGCAAAGGTTGGTGCTCCACACTCGTGTGAAGCAGGGCGCATGCCGCACGAAGTTGGCCCGGCCGCGGCCGTCCAGCGACTCCCAAGCGTTGTCAGGCCCTCGGGTGGCACATGCACCTGCCCCTGTGCCCCTTCTGCCGACCCGCCACGCACTTGATGCACTCGCAATTCTTGGGGTACCAGGTGCCGTAATGCGGCAGTGTTCCCGAGTCCTTGCTGGTATGGCAGGCCGGAAACAGCTTGTCCTGGCACGAGGGGCCTGCGGCGCAGGGGCGAGGCACGTCGTCACGACGACACCTCATCAGCTTCCGGTGGAGCATGCTCACAGCCGCGCCCAGGAACCCCGCAGAACGCACCAGTGAGGCCGAAGGGACAGTCACACTGCCCTGTCTCGCCGTTGCAATTCCCGAATCTGCAGGGCGAGCCGGGGTGAACTCAACAGCCGCGAGGTGTCAGGGCGGGGAATCCCGGCAATGCCTGGGGGGGGAACGGAACCCGTCGCCGTCGCGGCGAGACACTCACTTTGGGCAGTCGGCGTGGCAGGTTTTAATATCCTCTTTGAAGGGGCTCTGTGATGCGCCCTGAACCGCTCCCAGCGACACGAGAATAAAGAGTGCCGCGATCGAAAAACTCGCAGCAGACCGGGCCGGACCGGCCCGAAAACCGGCTGCCCGCCTCAAGCGAACGTTATGGCCTCTCGCCATGGGTCCTGAACCGTCCTGAATCGAAGCTGCTTGCAACTCGTGAGCCAACTTGCGCTGTGGTCGGCCTTCAAGCTTTCAAGTTCATTTCTCCTAAATTAAATCCATAAGCTATAGTGCCACAATGTAAAATGGGTGGCGAGCCATTCTACGCGACCCCGCCGAGAAACGACCTGTTGTGCAGCAGGTGTGTACGCAGTATGGTCGCGGGCGACTGTTCACTAGTTGAGACCGGGTGAGGGTTCTGCATTGTAATGATAGGCACAGGATGCCTCAGGTTGGCTTCAGCGACAGCATGGACCGATTTCCCGCTCCGACCGCCGGCGTCGCCTCGATGCGCCCAGTCTGCCTGGGACACCCCTTGTGGCCCTCTTGGCGCTTCCTCGACCGGGTCTCACCCTTGACGTGCGCTGCCGCTGTACCGCACTTTAAGCCCCCTCCTCAGTCCCTGTTGCCTGCTCTGCCCCACCCAGCGGCTAGCGCACAAGGCCGGCAGGCCTGTTTGCCTGGCGCGAAGAAGTGCAGCGGCCAGGCATTGCATGCAGCCAGCCAAGCCTGGGGTGCGCCTAGGCTTGCCGTGTTACGCCTGCACCGTCCAAACCCCGCCACGCCCACACCCCTACCTACGGGCTGCAGCACACTCGCCCGTGTCCTGGGGCTCGCCCAGGGGTCCGGAGCTTGACGAAATCCCACCAGGCCACCCTTGGATTGAAAGAAGGGAAGACGGGAGTATGTGGATCAATAAGCCGACTTTCATTACAGTTGAAGAGGAAGGAGATTGAGTTTAGAAGATGGTGGCGCTCCCATGGGAGCAAGGCCTACTAGCCCAAGGCGCAGAGTAGGCTGTCGGCGCTAAGGTCTAGAGCAGGGCGTCCGTACTAGTACGTGCTCGCTGGCTCGTGAGCTGCGTCAGCTGGTCCCTCCTGTAACCAATGCAATCTTGACTCGGTGCAGGCTGCAGGGCAGGTCGCATGGGTGAGACAGTGGGTCCATAACTCCATTGGACCCTCCCAGCAGAACACGCGGGACGTTGTTGCGGCAGGGTGGCCCTGGCGGCCTGGGTGCTTACCGTACTGGCACTCTTATTGCGGTATTAGAGTTGCTGCCCTGGAGCAACAGCGCAGAGCAGGTGGCCAGCGTTATAGTTGGTCACGGTGGCGGCACGGTCTGCCTACGCCGCACCTCTTCTCAACGCTGCTGTCTCGCCCAGAATGTTGATGTGCCCATGTCTGCATGTCACATGCCGGTCTACAGTCCAATGCGCTTCGGCTGCCTGGAGCTATAACCGATCCTCAAGCTGTTTTAGGGTGCTGCGCTGCTTAAGGCGCCTGGTTAGAGTGTGCCAGCCAGGGGGGGGGGGGCGAAGCGTGCCGTGGGGGTGCGGGGGAGGATCGTGGCGAGAAAGCCCCACTGCGAATGCATTGCTAGAAGCGCGGTCAGACAGCTACAGTTATCAAACAATTAGATATGCGCACGAAGATGCCAAGCGGTGGCAAACAAAGCTCTTTTCGTGAACGGGACGCAATTCGCCAGACTTTCTTACATCGCCGCGAGCATTTCAGCAGCTGTTTGTAACCATGCTTGGTGTGAACGCCTGAAGCAACTATCAAGCAACACGTGTGCGGCTGCCTGCGAATCGATTCGGGCGTTGACAGTGGCACTGGCAGTGTGACAGGCGTTGCCAGGGCAGCTAACAACCGACAGGAATGACGCTGCCTGTGATTCCAAGCGTCGGCGTGCAGCTCGGGGACCTCAGCAGCTATCCGCAGTATGCGGCCGACACGCTGGAGGACGGTGGCACCATCGCATCCGCGGGCGGGCCCCCCTCGCACGGCCGGCACGGCCCCGCGGCCAACGCCGCGAACAATGGAGACAGCACCTCATTTGACACAGACACCGGCTCCTACGCCGGGGCCGTCGGCGGTGGCGCCGCAGGCGCCAAGGCGGGGCCTGGGGCCGCACCCGGCCAAGCCCCCAAAGCGCACCCGAACCCCCTGCAAGTGGCCTTCGCGCAGCAGCACCAGCGGCGCGGGCTGTGGACGCGCCTCAAGGCCGCCTGCATGCCGCCGCGGCCTGTGGTGGCCGCCGCCGCCGCGCCCGACGGCGAGGGCAGTATGTACGTGCCGCCCACGGCGGCCGACGTGGCGCGGCACTGGGGCGCCGCCGCCTGGGCGGGGCTCCGGGATGCGCGCACCTGGGCCTTCGACCCGCCCGCCAAGTCGCTGTCGGGGCACGGTGAGGCAGGGTGGTGGTGGTGCTGGGGGTGGGTGGGTGTGGGGGGGGGCACCGTGCAAGGAAGGGCGCAGACAATCGCGGGGGGGAGGGAGCGGCGCTGGTGGTGCTGCCGTTGCAGTGGTGCTGCGCTGCGCGACGCGGCACGGCATTGCGTGTGTGGCGCGTGGCTGGGGCGTGGCTGGGGCGTGGCTGGGGTGTGGCTGGGGCGTGGCTGCGGTGTGGCTGGGAGGTCTCAGGGTGCGAGTGAGGCTACATGGGTGCAGGGGCGCCGGGGATGGCCGGTGCAAGGACGCTGCGCTCCCCCCTTGAGGCCCAACACGCAGCCTCCCCCCCAATACACACACGTCCACGCACACACCATTCCCCCCACCCACGCCCCACCCGCCACACATAGGCGTGCTGTACAGCCTGGTGTCGCGGCAGCTGCCCGTGGACCTGGCCGCCTACGAGGCGTACGGCCAGGAGCTGCTGGACCGCGAGGCGGAGGGGCGGGCGGCGCCGCGGTGAGGGCAGGAGGAGGGGGGTTGCAAAGGTGGTACCTGGAAGTGTAGTGGCGTAAGCAGCAGGCGTGGGGGTGGGAGGCGCTGAGGAGGGAGGAGGGAAGAGGGAACAGGGAGGAGGGAGGAGGGCGGCGGGCTCGAGGGGTGTTTGGCACCTGTTTGGCTGTCCGCAGCTGTGAGTGTGCCTCAGACGGGGCACACAGCACGGGAGCGCGCCACGCACACCGCCACACAGGGCCTACGCCCGCCACCTGTCCCTGCCCCTTTCCCCTTGCCCTTTCCCCCTGCACCCATCACACCCACCACACCCACCCACCCACTCCCACCCACCCCCAGTGGGTTCAGTGCATCCTGTACCGCTTTCCCACATCTTTGCACCCCCCACCCCTCCCTCCTCCACAGCCGCTCCATCTTCTTCCTGCCCATGCTGCACCCGCACTGCGGCGCCGCGCTGGGCTGGGCGGGCGCCATGCTTGCCTTCGACCTGGTGTACACCGCCTTCTGGGTGCCCGTCAACACCGCCTTCTGCCTGGAGCAGTACGGCGACATGGGCGCCAGCTGCACGCAGGTGGACCTGGCGGGAGGTGAGCAGGGCTGCGGGCTGGGGGTGGGGGGTGGGAGGAGGGAGGTGGGGGCGGGGGCGGGGGGGAAGGAGGGTGCGCGCATGGGTGCTCGGTGCTCGCAGGGTGTTGGCGCAGCGCGAACTGCGTCATGGTCGCAATGCCGGGCCGTAAAGGGAGGATGGGGGAGAGCGGGTCATGTGCGGGTGTCGGCTCGGGTGCTTGAGCACCCCGCTCTCTCCCCCCCCCCCCCATGTACCATCATCGCAGAGCCCCGCTGCGCCCGTAGATCCGTCTCCCGCCCATCCCGCCGTTTGCCTTAACTCGCCCCCTTGCGCTACCGCCCTCTTTATTAGGTGCACTTCGCATGTATCTTTGTCGGTTGTTTGCTTTTGTCTGTTGCTGTGTTGCCCCTGCGCCACGCCTGACCGCGCCCGCTTTGACGTTTTGCCTTGCATGTTCTGCGTGGCGGCGGTGGCGTGGCGTCTGCGCGCTCGGCGCGCAGGTGAGTTTTTTCGGGTGTCAGCCAAACTATGCAGCCCTCGCACTTCGCCACACGGCCACACGAATACAGTTCCTTTGCGGTATTCCCGAGCGTTTTCCATACTACGCGCCACATGCGCCCGCGCTTTTCTTAGTCAACTGGGTACTGTCCAATTCACGGAGGGAATATCAGCTGCACGGAGGCACAGCGAGCTGGACCGCGGCCGCCCGGACGGCTGCTCCCATCGGTAACGTACCAAACCGAACTTCAAGACGCAGTCTTCAGTGCATCCTGTACCGCTTTTCCATATCCTTGCAACCCCCCCCCGCCCTGCTCACCCTCCCCGCCCTCCCTGCGTGTACCAGGCGTCATCTACATCTTCAACCTGTTGCTGGGCTTCCAGGTGGGCTGCGTATGTGTGCTGTGGGCGTGTGTATGCGTGTGCTGGCAAAACGGAGCGAAGCCCGCTCAGCGTGCGTGTGTGCGGGCGTGTGCGGGCGTGTGCGGGCGTGCGCGGGCGTGTGCGGGCGTGTGCGGGCGTGTGCGGGCGTGTGCGGGCGTGTGCGGGCGTGTGCGGGCGTGTGCGGGCGGACGCAGCTGCGCATCCCACTCACCCCACGCCAACTCGCCACCCGCACGCGCACACGCACGCGCACTCCCTCAGACCACACCCACCGCACCCACACACCGTCTGCGTTGTTCTCATCCTTTGGGTCCTTGAGTAGCACACACGCAACCTCCCACCCACCCCGTTTTTCCAAACATCCTTCCAACCCACCCCCTGCACCCGCCGCCGCCGCGCCGCAGGTGGGCCTGACGCTGGCGGCCGGCTACCGCAGCCGCGTGGTGACGGACGGCCGCGACACGGCGGCGCTGTACGTGCGCACCTGGACCTTCTGGGTGGACCTGCTGGCCATTGCGCCCTTCATCTACCTGGTGCGGTGTTGATGGTGGTGGTGATGGGGTGGGGTGGTGGGGAGTGTGCGTGGGGTGGCCTCTGCCGCATAATGTATTCATCACTCCATATTGTAGTCATCACTCCTGCCTGCCTGCCTGCAACACCTGCCTCCACCCCCTGTGTGCTCCTCCCTGTGCCCGCCGCAGCTGGTGCTCATCCGCATGGACGACTCGGCGTCCAGCAACCAGACCGTGTCCATCATCTCGCTCATGCGCCTGGTGCGCCTGTTCCGAGTGGCCAGCATCATATCGGTGAGGGGGGGCAGGGAGGGGGGATTGCAAGGATATGGAAAAGCGGTACAGGATGCACTTAAGACTGGGGAGGGGCGTGGGGGTGGGGTGGGGCAGGGTGGGGATGGGTAGTTTCAGAACCCAAACCAAACAATGTGGGGTAGAGTGGAATGGGGCAGGGGTGGGGTAGACAGCAGGTGTAAGGTGGGGTGGGGGCCGTGAGAGAGGGGCTGGGAGGAGGCCGGCCGAGCAGCAGCAGGGAGGGATGGCGCTGCGGCGCGGGGCGCTGGCCGTAGGGGTGGAGCGTTGGCGATGGCGTGGGCATCAGGTGGGTTTGGGGACAGCCTTGCGCGGCCATGGACACAACAGCTCGCTTGCGCTGCACAGCCACTCGCCGCGCCGGCATGCTGACCTTCCCGCCCCGCCCTTCCTCCCCGCACGCGCCTCTCCTCGCGCTCCCCCTTCCCCTCTTCCCCTTCCCCCTCCTTCCCCTCTTCCCCTCACTGCTCCCCTTCCACACCGCACCCCACCGCACCCCACCGCAACGCGCCGCTGCCCCCCCTTTCCGCACGTGTCAACACACAGACCTTCTACAAGCACAGTGTGGGCTCGGAGCTGCAGCCCAGCTGGCTGGCCGACAATGTGTCCATCACCTCCATCTACATGGTGCTGCTGTGCTACGTGGTGAGGGGGCGGGGGGGGGGGAGGGCGGGGAGCTGGGGTGAGGGTGTGTGGGTTCGTGTGCGTGTGCGTGTGCGTGTGCGTGTGCGTGTGCGTGTGCGTGTGCGTGTGCGTGTGCGTGTGCGTGTGCGTGTGCGTGGGTGTGGGCGTGGGTGTGTGGAAGTGCGTATTTGCGCGTGTGCGTGTGCGTGTGCGTGTGCGTGAGTAGGGCGGAGGGTCGACAGCATTTACACCGCCAACACCCAACCCCACGACCCAACCCACGGTGGAACCTGCACCTGCCCGCCCCCGCCTGCCCGCCTGTGCAGTGCGCGCTGTTCGTGAACCTGTACGCCTGCATCCTGCTGCTCATCAGCCACTACGAGTCGGCGGAGGGGCGCGCCTCCTGGATGGACAGCGTGGGCTGGATGAACGTGGCGGCCAGCAGCGGCGCGCGGCAGTGGTGGACCGCCATCTACTTTGTGATCACCATGGTGCGTGCGTGTGTCTGTGGGCGAGTGTGTTAGAGAGCACAAGGGAAAACGACAGACAAGCAAGAGACTGTGCATGCGGTGCGGCAAAGGACTGTGTGGGGGCGTGTCTGTGGGCGTGGGCGTGTGTGGGCGGGGGGGGGGCAAGGGTAGGGGTTGCAAAGATGGTACATAAAAGGGTGGGTGGCACGGGTGGGTGGGGGCAAGTCATTTTCAATTGCCATCTCAACCATTGCCAACCCCAAACCCATGTGGGAGGGTGGATATCAGCCAAGGTAAACCAAACCAACTAGACGCGGTAGCCGCCCATGTTTTGTGCAATACGGTACGTGAAGTGCCGATGAGAGGGCCTGTGAATACCAGCCCAAGCTGTGGGGTAGCCCTGATGCGAACGGTTTTGTTGCATTGATCCACAACGCCTTACCTTTTTGCAACCCACCCACCTGCCCTGTCGCTGTCACGCACGTACGCACCCGCCCACGCAGATGACCACCACCGGTTACGCCGACATCCTGCCCAAAAGCCCCATCGAGCAGGTGCGTGTGTATGTGCGTGCGTGCGTGCGTGCCTGCGTGCTTGCGTTGTGTGGGGGCGTGCGTGCGTGCGTGCGTGCGTGCGTGCGTGCGTGCGTGTGTGCGTGTGTGAGCGTGGGCGTGGGCCTGCGTGCGTGCGTGTGTGCGTGTGTGAGCGTGGGCGTGGGCCTGCGTGCGTGCCTGCGTGCGTGCCTGCGTGCGTGCCTGCGTGCGTGCGTGCGCGCGTGTCCGCCCGAACCGCGCCCAGCCAGCACGTGTCCGCAACCGTGTGCGTGGTGCTGTATGGGAATGATGTCTCCGGGTGTACCGCTCGAGGCCCACCCTGCGGGGCGCGTCGCTCCGGGCGCGTCTTTGCATTTGCGGACTCATCCCCTGCCCGCCCCTCGATTCACCGTGGGACCCGCCCGGCCGCCTCCAACCAGGTGATTTCCAACGTGATCATGATCAACGGTGTGCTGGTGTTCGGCGCGGTGGTGGCGCTCATCGGAAACACCATCAAGCGCTCGCAGGTGCGCCCTGCGTGCGGTGTGTGCGGTGTGTGCAGGGGAGGGGGCGACGCTGGCGTTAGCGTTTTGTTTTTTGGGGGAGCGGCGGGCGGCGGACGAGTTCGGGGGCCGTGCTGGGCGTTTGGGTGGGGCGGCGGCCCAAGGGGTGGCAGACACGGCGTCGGCGGCTCACGGCAAGCACCTGTGTGGCGACGGGTGGACCCTTCCGCCTGCACTGCTGCAACCCTTGGAATCCTTTAAGTTGCAAGGCCATGCATGAGGTATTCCCTAAGGCGCTTGTGCCTTTTCGCTGCCGCCGCGTCGCGCGCACGACGCCCGCCCATCACGCCCCCTCCCGCCCCGCCTTCTGCGGCCCCGCCCCGCCCGCAGGCCGAGGCCCAGCGCGTGTTTGACGCGCGCAAGCGGCTGAGCCACATCCGGCAGTGGATGGCGGAGGGGCACGTGCCGGAGGGCGCCCAGCGCGACGTGCTGGTGCGGCGTTGTTGTTGTTGGTGGTGGTGGGGTGGTGGGGTGGTGGGGGGTGGGTTCAATCCCGTAGTGGGGGGGGGGCTTGTGAACACCAGCCCAATCTAAACCAAGCTAAACTAGACAAGGGACAGGCAAGTGCAGTTTGCGGCAATACAGGGGGGGTTGCAAGGATGGTACAATGAAGTGTACCAGTGGAGACGGCAGGGCGGGGTGGCATGGGTGGGGCAGCGCTAGTGGCCGTGTGCACCCATGCCTCAGATGCGCATGTGCCACGCACATGCCAGGACCGCGGGGTGTGCGCCCCCTCCCTAACGCCCCGCCACGCGCACCCGAGATTCCAACTCTGCCGCACTTGCCACCACCTGCCCTCTCCTGCCCCCTGCCCGCCTGCCTCCGCCGCCAGACGTTCTTCACGGAGCTGGGCGCCAAGCAGACGGGCGGCCGCACCGAGGGTGACATCGTGTTTGAGCTGCCCGCGCACCTGCGCCAGAAGGTGGGGGCGAGATGGGGGCTGGGCGCGTGTGGGTGTGTGGGTCTAGGACGTGGGGTGGAGTGGGGTACCAAGATGTGAAGCAAGGTAGTCAGCAGGCGTAGGGGAGGGGCGGGGGCGTGAGTACCAGCCCAAGCTAAACCAGACCCAGACCAATCCCCATGCGTGCGCGTGAGTGCTTACGGTATGTATGAGAGCGAGGAGGAGAGGGGCTGCGTGTGCGTGCGTGTGTGTATGCCTGCAATGTTGTGGGGGCGTAGGAGGGCAGGTCTGACGTGTCTGCCCCTGCAGCTCCTTGGCACCGCTGCTGCCTGAACATGCGGCATTGATCATGTGCACGTGTGCAGGTGACGCGGCACGTGCTGCTGGGGCTGCTGGTGCAGTGCCCGCAGCTGTCGGGGCTGCCGGCGGAGGTGAGCGCAGGGCGGGCGGGCGCGGGCGTGTGTGTGTTTGCGCATGGGCCCATGCCTGCCATCTCCAGCTGCACCCCAGCCACGCTTGCCTTCCTCCTGCTCGCCCCTCCTGCTGGCTCTTCCACCACCTCCCCACCGCCTCCTCCCACCACCTCCCCACCGCCTCCTGCCGGCCCCACGACACACTGCCTCCCCACCACATACCTTCCCCTTCCCCCCTTCCCCCCTTGCCCCCTTCCGCCCCCCCCCAGGTGCGCGAGCTGCTGGCCAGCCACTGCGTGCCCATCGAGCTGCCCACCGGCCACGAGCTGTTCCGGCTGGGCGACGACGTGGGCGGCGCCGGGCTGTGGCTGCTGGAGGAGGGCGTGGTGCTGGCCATGCGCGGGCAGGTGGGACTGTAGGGAGGGGGGCGGGGAGGTAGGGGGGAGGGGGTGTCAATACCAGCCCAAACCAAGGCGGGGGGCCGGGGGAGGTCTGGGATTCCTTACGCTCCTGATGCCCCTTACGCTCCTTATGCTGCTGACTTTCCTTATGTTCCTTACGTCCCCGCGAGCAGGAGCGCGCCGAGGCGCCCGCCGGCCCCACCGGCCTGCTGGCGCCCTGCCTACTGGGCGAGGCGGCGCTGCTGGCGGAGCTGGTGCCGGCGTGCGGGTGAGCGGCGCGGGGTCGGGGTTGGGGGATACTCTGAATCAATCCCGTGAGGAAACACGTTCGGGGGTGGGGGTGGGGGTGGGGGAGGGGGAGGGGGACAAGAGTGCGTGTGCGTGTGTGCTGTGGGGCCGGATGCGGTTAAGGGCCCCGCCTGGACAGCAAGGTCTGGGGCCAGGGGCTTTGGATAGGGCTGGGGATGGGCTGCACGCGGCCACACGCAGCACGCACGCGCATGTTTCCTGCCTTACCCTTCCACAGCGCATTTCCCACCGCACCCCTGCGCCCTCCCCACACCCACCACCCCGCTCACGCACGCCCCCCCCCACCCACGCACGCACCCCTCCCCCCGCAGCACTCGCATGTGGAGCCTGCGCACGGAGCGCCCCTGCCGGCTGTGGCAGCTGCGCGGCCCCGCGCTGCGGTCCGTGCTGCGGCTCTACCCCGCCACCAGCCGCACGCTGCTGAGCCACGTGCGCACGCGGCTGCTGGGCTGGCTGGCGGGCAGCGCGGAGGAGGACGAGGTGTGCGCGGGGGGCGGGGGGCGGGGGAGGGGGGAGGGGGTGGGAGGGGGGGAGGGGGATGGAGGGGCGAGGTGGAGGGCAAGGGGAAGGAGGGCAGGAAGGGGAGGGTGCGCAGCAGCTGCTGCCCGGTGCCCCTGCCTTGTCTGAAGTTGTCGCTGCACGATGGGCCCCAGCCTGCGGAATATTGGGCCCCGCATCTGTATGCGGGGCCCAACACCAGCGCAGCAGCCGCTTTCCATTTATGCCCTGCCGCCTGTAAAATATCATCTGATCTGCCTGCGCTCCCTTGCTTGCACCTGCCCTTGTTCTTGCTCACACCCCCGCCAGGACGAGCTGGGCTGGTGCGAGGTGGTGCAGCTGCTGAAGCGCTCCTTCCTGCTGGGGCCGCTGCGGGAGCGCATCCACGACTGCTACCTGGCGCTGCAGCTGGTGGGTGGGCTGGGGGCTGTGGGGGCTGTGGGGGTTACCTCTGAACCAATCCCGCAAGGAAACGGCAGCGTTGCAAGAAGAAGTTGCAGCTACATATGCGAGCTACTGCACTGGGGGCTGTGGGGGCTGTTGTGTGTGGGGCTGTGGGGGACGCAGTGGGGGCTGTGGGTGAGGGGCGTGGGTGAGGGGCGTGGGTGAGGGATGGGTAGTTTTCTCCAATTCCCAAATCTGTTGGGGGTTGTGAATACCAGCCCAAGCTAAAACCAAGGGCGGGGGCCGGGGCGTGTGGGTGTGGGTGTGGGGCTCTGGGCTGTGCGGCTGTAGGGCGTGTGGGCGTGGGCGTGGGCTGTGGGCGCGGGGCGGGGCGCGGGGTTGTGGGCGGGTACCGGGCCCCGTTGAACCTTGCAGACACGCACTCCCTCTCTCCCTCCCCTCACCCCCCTCGCAGGCCAGTGTGGAGGACGGCAGCATGGTGCGGCTGCTGGGCGCCTGGCTGGACGCATCCGTGTGCCGGGAGCTGGTGGCGGGGCCGGACGAGCCAGAGGTGTGTGGGGAGTCCGCGTGGCGGGCCTGCAGCCCCTGCCCACCCCCTGCCTGCGCGCACTTGCCTCCTGCCCTCCTTCTCCCCTGCTGTCCACCCTGCCACACCTCTCTTACCCTCTCGCCAACCCCGCATCCCCCCTACCGTCGACCACCTTCCTTCACTAATCGTGAATGTACTCCCCCGCCCCCTCCTCCTCAACCCGCAGCCCGAGGACCGCACCTCCAACCGCTTCAGCCTCGACATCACCCGCGCCACCCGCGGCCTCGACCCCGCCTCCCGCCTGCTGCCCGGCCTCGCCACGCAGCCGCACGGCCGCGCCGCCTCCAGCAGCGAGCTGCCCACGCCCGCAGCCACACCCATGTCCGTGCTCAGCCCGCCCGCCTCCGGCGCCGTACCAACCGCCGGCGGCGGCGGCGCCGCCGGCACCGCCGCCGGGGCGCTGTTCGCGCAGTACGGCGGCTCCCAGTACAGTGACGCCGGGTACGGCGGGTCCGGGTACGGCGGGTCTGGGTACGGCAGCGTTGATGGCGGCGGCGGCGGCGCCGCCGCCGGTGCGAGTGTGGTGGACGGCGACGGCGCGGGCGCGGGCGCGTGGGTGGCGGTGGCGCCGGAGGATGAGGAGCCGGTCGAGCCCATGCCGCAGACGGCGGGCGCCGCCGCCGCTGCGGCGGCGGCAGCGGCTGCCGGGCGCTCGGCGCAGTCGCTGCCGCCGTCGCGGCGGCTGGCTCCGCAAATGTCGCTGCGGGGAGTGGCGGGCGCGCCGTCAACCGGGGGCTGGCTGGCGGCACGGCAGCCGCTGGCGCCAGTGATAGAGCGCAACAGCGAATTTGCGACGGCCGATGCGTCGCCCTTCCCGCGGTCGTCGTCGGCGACAGGGCTGCAGCGGCTACAGCCGGCATTCTCAGGCGAGCTGCTACAGCCGCCGCCGCCGCTGAGCCGCGCGGCCTCGGGGCGCTTCTCGGCGTCCGGGCTGGCGGCGGTGGCGGCGGTGGCGGCGGCGGCGGGGGCGCCTGGGGCGGCGGCGGCGGTGGAGCAGGAGCCCATGGAGGCAGCCATGCCGCCCACGCTGACGCCTGGCGAGCAGGTGCGCGTGCGCCCCTGCGTGTGTCTGCGTGTGTCTGCGTGTGTCTGCGTGTGTCTGCGTGTGTGTGCCTGCGCATTATGTATGTGTGTGCCCATGTGTGTGTGGCTATGTGTGTGCCCGCGTGTGTGTGCCTGCGCACGTGGCTGGCGCCTGGCTGGCCCCCACGGGCACCTCTGTTTTCGCTGACCCCAACCCGGACCCCAACCCCCAACCCCCAACCCCGACCCCAAACCCCAAACCCCAACCTTGACCCCCAAACCCCGAACCCCGATTACGTACAGGCCATGATGCAGCTGCGCGCACCCGGCCGCGCGCGCTCCTCCCGCTTCATGTCCGAGAGCGGCTCGCTGCCATACTCCTTCCACCGCGTCGCCAGCGCACGCACCTCCGCCAACCCCTCCGCCTCCGGCCACGGCCGCACCGCCGGCCTGGAGGCAGTGGCGGCGGCGGGCGGCGGCGGCGGCAAGGGCCGGGTGGGTGGCAGCCCCGGCGGCAGCCTGCGCGGCGGCAACGCGGCGGCGGCGGCGCTGGCGGCGGCGGCGTCTGGTTCCAGTGCCCGCTACAGCCGCCCTGCCTCCATCAGCGGCCGGACGGGCTTCATACCTGCGCTGCCGGCGCTGCCGGAGCGCGCGTCCGCGCCCGCGGCGGCGCTCGCCGCCGCACGCGCCGCCGCCGCGGCGGCGGCGGCGGCGGCGGCTCCGCCGCCCGAACGGCGCTCGCCGCCGCTGCCGCTGGCGCCGCCGCAGGTGCGGTCAGCGTCCTCGGCGCGAACCACCCCGACCAAGATAGCGGCAACGGGCGCGGCGGCCGCGCCGCCGGGGGGCCCGGGACGCGGCAGCAGCATGGCGGCTGAGGTGGGGCTGCTGCCGGAGCCGCAAGGCTTCGGCGTCGCAGGCGGCTACGATTACAGCGCCGACGGGGCAACCGAATCCGTTGGCGGCGGCGGCGCCAACAACAACAGCACGATCATCCACAGCGACGTGTCGTACTCGGCGATGCAGGACGCATCCGATCTGGGTCGGCTACTGGCAGGCAGCCTCAGTGGCGGCGGCGGCGGCGGCGGCGCGCGCACCGGCAGCACCGGCGGCGGCACGGACGGCGGCGGCTCGGCGCCGCTGACGCCGCCGCCGTCGCCACCGCGGGAGCGGGACCTGGTCGACTCCCGGGCGCGGGGCGGCGCCGTCGCGGCCGGCGGCGGGAGGGTGGTGTCCGGTGAGCTGCGGCGGCGCCGCGTCACGGACTCGGGTGCCACTGCGGCGGCCGCTGGCGGCGGCGGCGGCGGCGCCGCAGCCGTGCCCCGGACCTCGCTGGATAAGCTGTCCCGGGCTTCGCAGCAGCCACAGCGGCGCAGCGAGAGCGGCGGCGCCGACACGGCGTGGGACGCGCTGCCGCCGCCGCCGCTGCTGCTCGCGCGCCGCGGCGCCGCCTCCGCGACTGGCATGACGCTGGCGCAGCTGGCGCGGCAGCAGCCGCAGCAGCCGCAGCAGCCGCAGCAGCCGCAGCCGCCACTGAACGCGCAACAGCAGCAGCGGCAGCCGCCAGTGAACCTGCTACCAGGCATGGGCAGCGGCGGCGGCGGCGCAGCGGGCGGCCGCGGCCACCGCCGCGTTTCCTCCGGCGGCCACGCCTCATTTATGAACAAAATCTTCCTAGCCGCCGGCGTGCCGCTCCCGCCGCCGCCGCCGCCGGCCCAGCCGCCGCAGCCGCCGCCGGCGGCCGGCGGCGGCGCCGCCGCAGCCGCCACTGGCCTTGTCATCGCCGGCCCCGCCTGTACCACCTGCGGCGCCGCCACCTGCGCCTTCTGTCTGCGACCCATCGTGCCCGCCGGCGCGCTGGCGGCGATGCAGCCGGTGGAGCAGCCGCCGGAGTCTGCGGCGGCGGCGCCGCCGCCGCCAGGGCCCGCGCTCAGCCGCGGCGCGCCGGCGCCGCCGTCGGCGCCCATGTCCCCCGCCGGCGTGGAAAGCGTGCCCAGCGGCGGCGACGTCAGTGCTCTGGGCATAAAGCTTCTGGGCGACCGGCCGCTGCCGCCCATGCCGGGGCTGGCGCCGCCGCGCGGCGGCAGCAACCCGATCGCTCTGGGCGCCGGCAGCGGCCTGAAGTCGCCGGGCGGCAGCGGCCAGCACCGCGGCGGCGGTGGCGGCGGCGGCGGCCCGCCGCCGCCGCCTGCGGCCCTGGCGCTGCTGCGCATGCGGTCGCTGCAGCCGCAGCGGACCGCCTTTTCTGGGATGGGGCAGGGCACGGGCGGCGGCGGCGGCGGCAGCGGCGCAGGCGGCGGGTCGCTGACGCCCACGGGCAGCATGCGCCGGGGGCCGACGGCTTCGGGCACGGCGCCGCGGCTGACGCTGGCCGTTCCGCATGCGGGCAGCAGTGGCGGCGGCGGTGGTGGTGGCGGTGGTGGTGGTGGCGGCGGCCGGGAGCCGTCACCGCAGCCGCTGACGCCGGGCGCCGCGCTGGCGGCGGCGGCGGCGGCCGTGTCTGACACGGTGCCGGCGGCGGACGGAGCAGAGGAAGGCCCGGCGGCGGCGGCGGCGGCGGGCGGGGCGGCGGCACACGCGCCTGGCGGCGGCGGCGGCGGTGTGCAACGACTCGACAGCAAGCGCCTGGGTGGCACCATGGACCTGATCTAAATATCTAATCAGCGCCTGGAGCCGAGGCCTGCAGCACTCGACGGCGTTTTGCATTCGCATTCAGTGTGGCCATCTCGACCATCCCTGGGTCGCGCCCATATTAGCACACACTTTTCACAGCGGGGTGACGGGGCGGTTAATACGGTAGGTAGATTGCGCGGATCGCCTGTGCAGCGCCTGACAAATCGAAGCGCCATGCATCTTATCTGACTCTTAACTGAGTGGTGTGTGACTCTCAACTGAGTGGTGTGTGACTCTTAACTGAGTGGTGTGTGTCGAGGTGGAATTTAGTGTGGCCAGAAGTGGACTGGCGGGCGTGCGATGCGCTAGAGAGCGGCCGGCGCCGTGGCGTGCGAAGATGGGCGGTTAGGATCTGTGTGCGGCGCGCTGGGTCAGAGAGTACAGCTGGAGGGGGGCGAGGAAGGCAGCAGTACTGTGTTTACTCCCGGCTAGTGTGCAGGCAGTCAGGGTGTGGCGGCGTAAGTTGGCTGAGCTCAGACACGAAGTGTCCTGGGGGCGGGGTCGCTCCAGGCGGGTTTTTGGAGGCGGAACGGGGGGCCGACCCATGCCCCGGGGTCTTGCGTGACCTGCTTAGTACTTAACTTATAATCTATTGCTTATCGCCAACATTTGAAGTCGCAAAGCCATAAAGATGAGGAGACCAACTGCAGACCTCGCTAACTGAGTGCAACACCCACCTGAATCAGAAATGGCTCGCGTTTATTGTATTGGCCTCGCAGTGACCCTAGCTTTCTTGTACGCTGCTCCGTGCCACAGCGCGCGACACGCCTGGCGCGAATGGCTTGGCGAGTTCTCAACGGACGGCGCTTTCCCAGGATCGTATGCTGCATTAGACCTAGAATCTGTTACTCGTGACTTGCTGCAAGCGGGCGAGGCCTCGAGCGTGAAGGGGCCGGTAATTGGAGCTGCATCAGAAATTTTGCCCAAGACGTGTGCGGACATCCACGTAAATAATCCAAAGGTAGGATATAACAAACTGCACAGCCTGACCGCATGGGCCGCTCCCGGGCAAAGCGTGCTGTCGCGTCTGCTGTGAGTGCGAACCGCCGCTCGCACCACCCTCCGTTTCCACTCCGTCACGCGAGACTCCGTCCCCGCCGTCGCAGGCCAGGGACACGGACAGCTGCTCGCTCCAGAAGACGCAGCCGTTCGTGGGGCCCATCAACACCTGGGATGACCTGAGGGCGATGCTCAAGGCGCGCAGCCACAAGGGCGAGGTGCGTCGCGCAGTCAGCGTTGGCCCTCGGACCGCCCGGCCGGGCCTGGGGCATAAGCGGCGCGGCGTTAAAGCATGATGGTAGTGGGCACGTGGCCATAGTGGCTCATCTGCTTGTCGAATAATGCGTCTCGGGCCAAGGGGTGCAGCCGTACAACAGGCGCAGGCCGGGGCCTCTGCCCAAGCTGTTCGGTAGGTGCAAACCAAAGCCCCACCACGGGCGCCTGACCCCCACGCCGGCACCGCCGCCGCCGCCGCCGCCGCCGTCTGCAGATCATCATCACCACCGAGACGCGCATTGACCAGGCGGCGCAGTGGAGCTGGCGGCAGCTGCGCATGGGGTACGCCCACACGGTGGTCGTCACGCGGGGGGAGCACAGCTGCAAGGCGCTCAGGTGTGTGTGTGGGGTGCGGGGGCGGGTGGGTGCGGGGGTTACTGTGAACCAATCCCGTAAAGAGACATCAGCGCTGCTAGGAGAAATTGCAGCCGCATGTGCGAGCTACTGTACACCAGTTAAGCTTGGGCTGGTGTAAACACCAGCCCAAGCTAAACCAAGCTAAACCAACACAATGAGACAAGAGAGGCAAATGCAATAGCAGCAATACAGAGCAGAGGGGATGCGGGGGTAGCGGTCCGTGTGAAGGGCGTTTTTGCAAGTGTTGGAGTGCCGGTGGCCAGTGTCACAGCAGTCGGGGCGCGCGGCAGCCGTGCAGACGCGGCGCGTGCGGCTTGCATACTGCATCCGATTTGGGCTGGGCGATTGGGGCGATGACAGGCACACGGCGCGCACTCCTGTCGAAGGCCCACGCACCCCATCCCCGGAACTTACTGTATGCGCTGCAACTCCTTAACCTTTGCAACCCCCCCCCCCCCCCGCACCGCTCCGCTCCGTCCAGGGCCATCCTTGGCGACTACACCGGCTGCGTGTGGTTCGACCACGAGGTGGCCTACCCCCCGCCCTCGGCCGGCGGCGCCACCACCCTGGCGGCGGCGGCGGGCGTGGCGGGCGCCGCCGGCGGCGCGGCGGCGGCGGCGGGCGGCGCGCCTGTGCTGCC
Organism: Chlamydomonas incerta; assembly: GCA_016834605.1. Classification (NCBI taxonomy): domain Eukaryota; kingdom Viridiplantae; phylum Chlorophyta; class Chlorophyceae; order Chlamydomonadales; family Chlamydomonadaceae; genus Chlamydomonas; species Chlamydomonas incerta. The sequence continues at coordinate 202,970 of JAEHOC010000011.1, forward strand.
GGCGGGCCGCATCGCGCTGTTCTTTGAGGACGTCAACTACGCGAAGCTGGAGCTGATGCTGCTCGTCCTGCGGTTGGGCGGGTACAATGTGCTGGTGCGTGTGCATGGAGGGGGTGTGCGGGTTTGGGTTTGGTGGTGGTTCATTCCAGACCCAAGCTCCGGTGGGGGCATGGCGCACCGCATGCCCTATGTCTGACTGTGCAGTTTTCCCTTGTGTCCTCTCTATGGCCGTTGTTACACATGCACGCACACACTGGCCTCACCCCCACCCCACCGCTCCGCTGCAGGCCATGGACACGGACACACTCATGATCGATGACTTCTACTTCTGGATGAACACCGAAGACTACAAGGGTGCGGGGGGGGTGCAGGGGTGCTGGTGGGGTGGGGAACTGGGGGTGCAGGGGTGGCGGGGTGCGGGGGTGGCGGGGGGAGCGGGTGCAGGGGTGGGTGCACGGCTCGGAGCCTCCTCCTACCTCCAGTCTTTCCTGTCGCCCACGCAACCCACCCACCAACCCCACGCAACCCGCCCCGCCCAATCCGCCCCCCCAACCCAACCCTCCCGCAGGCTACCAGCTGCTGTCCCAGGTGGACGGCATGGGCACCCTCAACATCGGATTCATGGTGCGGCGGGGCGCAAGGGCGCAGGGGGGGTGGGGCGGGGGGTGGGGCGATGGGAGAGGGGGGAGGGAGGGGGCGGGGGGGGGTGTTGCAAAGATGGTACATAGAAGGGTAGTGGCGTAGACAGCAGGCGTGTGGGGGGTGGGGGTGGGTAGTTTATTCCAGAAACCGAAGCGAATCGAACAAGAGGGGGTGGGGGAGGGAGGGGCCGTGGGGGAAGGCGTGGATGGGTATGGAATAGCAGGGAGAGCTGTACGAGCCCCCTCATCCCCCCGCGTCTACGCCACCACACTTCTGTGTGCCATCTTTGCAACCCCTCCCCTCCGCCCCCCTCCGCCCGGGCAGTACGCGCGCGGCGCCTCGCCCTCCGGCCCCGTGACCTGGTCTCTGGCGGAGGCGCTGCTGCGGAACATCCGCTGGCGCGAGCAGCCGGCCGTGGTGGCGGGCTTCAACGGCTCCAGTGAGTGACAGTGCGTGTGTTAGGACGCACGAGATAGAAGAGCGTGTGCGTGTGCGTGCGCGTGCGTGTGTGCGGGACCTGGCACCGCCGCCCTGGTGCTGGTGCTGGTGCTGCCTCTGGTGCCGCTGCTGATTGCTGAGTGCTGGGCCGCTGGGGCTGGCCTGGGGCTGGGGCTGGGGGTCCGGGCTGAGCCTGGTGGTGGGGTGCTGGTGGCGGTTGTTGACGGCCTGACTGGGCAGCACTGTGGCGGCAGTCGAAGTTGCACGGATGGCTGGACAGGCGGCACAGGGCCCAGGTCCCGGGGGTGGGGACGCCCGGCTGTGCGCAACGTGGGTGGCTGCGCGCGGCGTGGCGCCCAACCTCCCGGGTGCGCGCACCCCTCCTCATCCCGGCCCCTGCACCCGCCCTCCTCACCCCGACCCGCTCCTGCCCCCCCACCCCCACCCCACCCCATCTCATCCCGCCCCTGCAACCCCCTCCCCCCCTTGCGAACCCCCGCCGCAGTGTCGTACTGCTGGGACCAGAGTGTGGTGACGGACACGGTGTACAGCGCGCTGGCGGGGCGGCCGCTGTTCTGGCGCTGCCTGGACATCAGGTGGGAGGGGCGGGGGAGGGGGGGAGGCGGGGAGGCGGGGCTGGGGTTCGGACGAGGATGGGTGGGGAGTGGCGCGTGGGTGACTCTTGGAGCCCGTCTGAGGGCGATCAGGGGGCAGTCAGTTAGTCCCACGGGCTACCCGTTGCTACTGCCTCTCATTGCTGCTGCCTCACACTGCCGCTGCTACTGCCTCCCAATGCTGCCGCTGCTACTGCTGCCCCCTGGCGGCAGGCCGCTGGACCGCATGTGGAACCTGCGCGAGGACGGACTCAAGGTGCGGCGCGGCTGGCGGGGGGCTGGCGGGGGGGGGGGGCGGGTCTGGCAGGGCTGGCGGGTCTGGCGGCTGGGGGCTGGGGGCTGGCGGCTGGCGGCTGGCGGCTGGCGGCTGGCGGCTGGCGGCTGGCGGCTGGCGGCTGGCGGGGCTGGCGGGGCTGGGGGCGTTCGGGGCGCGCGCGGGGCTTGTTGTGCACCCGAGTCACAACAGCGAGGGGTTGTGTGGGTGGGCCGGGCGGTCGCCTTCACCGGCCCCGCTCTACCAAACATGGCCCTCCCACGACACATCGCCACCACCAACACCAACACCAACAACAACACGCATGGGCACAATCGCGCACACCCCCACCCGCACAGGCCTTCTTAGCAGCCAATAATGCGCTCATCGCGCCCGCGCTCAAGACCAAGCGGCACTCCATGGAGCGGCCCGGGCCGGCCTGCCACTGGCACACCTCGGGGGCGGAGGGACTGAAGAGCCAGGAGGGGGTGATGACGCTGCCCCACTTCAAGGGCGAGTGGCCCGAGGCGCTGGGCGGCAGGTGCGCGCTGATAATGCACTGGTGATTGCGGCGGCGGCGGAGGCGCTGGCGGAGGCGCTGGCGGAGGCGGGTTGGTGGGATTGCTGCCGATGGCGATGGCGTGGCGTGGGCTTGCGCGGGTTGGTGGATTCGGCGTTCGCAGGTGTGTATTGACCCTTCATTCCACCCTGTTTCCACCGTATGTACTGATTACGCGTGCCCCTCCACCGCAGGGCGCTGGGCGAGATGACGCCCGTGGCCCGCGCCTTCCTGGCCATGCTGCGCGAGTCGGGCACGGCGATGTGGCCCGACCTGGAGGACCCCAGCACGCAGGTGGGCGGGGCGCCCGGGGGGTTACATAAAAGTGTACCCCCGCCTTCCCTGTACGGGGGGAGGGGCCCTGGCTGTCTGGCGCACTGTGTAAAGCGGGTAGCCGTCCATGCCAAGGGTGTGCTGCGGTGCGCAGTGCCTTGTGGCTTGTGAGGCACGGCCCCACGTCCACCACGGAGCCCGCGCCCGCGCCCGCGCCCAGCCCCCACGCGTTAGGCGCCGCACGTTGCTGCGCTGCCCTGGCCTAGCCAGGCCTTGATTTTATTTTAAGTGTAAGTAAATTAGCCTGGCCTGGGGCTGACCTGGGGCTGACCTGCGCCCCTACCCTACCGCACACCCCTCTGCTGCGCAGGCGGCGGCGGCGGCGGTCCCCAGCGAGCGGTTCGCCTACTTCTCCGCCCACATCGTGTGCGACTGGTGAGCGGCGGGCGGAGCGGGGGGGGGGGGGGCTGGGCGGGAGGGGAGGGCATTGATGGGAACCTGCCTCCCGCACAACGGCTGTTGACGGCCTCTCCCATTTATCCCACATTTTAATACCTAAGCCAGGCTTGGTCTTTAGGCTTGGTTTAGCGTGGGATGGTATTCACAACGCACCCCGCCTCGACCCCAGCCTCATCCCCTCCCCACGCCTCAACCCCTCCCCTGCCCTCCCCTGCCCTCCCCTGCCCTCCCCTGCCCTCCCCTGCCCTCCCCTGCCCTCCCCTGCCCTCCCCTGCCCTCCCCTGCCCTCCCGCACTCCTCCCCCGCGCCTGCCCACAGGAGCGGCTGCGGCATGAACGGTATGTTCCTGCCGCAGATGAGGCCCAACGGCACCGAGCCCTGCAACGTGGTGCGTGGCGTGCGGGGCGGCGAGCTTGGGGGGCGATGTGGGGACGGGGAGGGAGGGGGCCCAGGCGTGGGAGCGGCGCGTCGGGCGCGCGTGTTTGCGCGTGTGTGTGCGCAGCAGCCATTGCCGTTGGCGGCCCAATAGCTCGTCCTCACACGGCCCCACCCCCTGGTCCACATCCATCATAACTAGTGATCCCCTCTGTCTACCATCTTTACAACCCCTCCCCCTGTAATCACACACGCCCGCTCTCGCCCTCCCCTCGCCCCCGCACGCCCCCCCCCCAGGCCGCGCACTTCGTGGTGTCGCCCGACAAGCCCATGGGCAAGCGCTTCCAGCTACTGCACAACGGCGCCTTCAGCTTCCCGCTGGCGCACCTGCTGCACGGCCCCGGCGGCGCCTACTTCGCCACCAACGTGCACGCCGGCGGCGGCGGCGGCGGCGGCGCGCACCACTCCGCGCGCGCCGCGGCCGGGCTGCACCATAGCCGCCTGGGGCAGCACGTGAGTACCGCACTGCGTGCCGGTGGTGCGGCGTGCGTGCGTGGATACACAGCCTGCGGTGCGGCTGCGCGGCTGCGCGGCTGCGCGGCTGCGCTGGGGAGTTGTGCTGGGGAGCTGTGCTGGGGCTGTGCTAAGGAGCTGTCCTGGCGGGTGACTCCCCCCGACACACCACCTCTGCTACCATCCGCCTACCTACCACCCCTGCCTACCTGCTCTGCCTGCCTGCCACCACCCGCCCGCCCGCCCGCCGCAGGTGCCGCTGCCGCGTGTGATCGCGCTGGCGCCCGGCGTCATCAGCCGCACGCCCTCCGCCGCCGGCGAGCCGCCCGGCTCCATTGTGCTGGCGGGCCGGCCGCAGCTGGTGGACCTGATGGCGGCACTGAGCACCGTGGCGGTGGCGGCGGGCCGCACGCTGGCGGTGCCGCAGCTGTCCTGCGACTTCCCCTGGGTGAGCGCGCGCCTGGGTGACTGGACGGCTGGACGACTGGACGGCTGGGTGGCGGGTTGGCTGGACGGTTGACTGGGTGGCTTGTCCGGCTCTCGTGCGCTTGCGGGAGCCGCGGTGAACGGAGGGATGGACAGCACGTGGCCAGTGCCACTGATACGCCCCCTGCTGCCGCCCGCCCCGTCCTGCCCCCACCTGCTCCCCCCACCCGGTCCTTCCAGATGCACCGCGGCGGCGCCTTCCCCTACAACGGCTCCCACTACGTGCCCTGGCGCTACCTCAACGGCGGCGCCTTCGCGCCGTACGGCCCCTCCATCGCCAACATGAGCTGCGAGTGGTTCGCCTGGGTGCAGCACGGTGCGTGCGCGGGGCGGTGTGTGCGTGTATGTCAGTCGTGGATGCAGCGGGGGGGGTGCGCGGGGGGCGGGGCATGCGGTGTGCGGGGGAAGGCGTGCCGCCGCCGTAACGCACACGGTGTCGTTCCTTTCTTACTCAACCGGTTCGTTCCTCCCAATGCACACACGCACACGCCCGCACGCAGGCTGCCTGCACGGCCCACTGCACGTGGAGCGGCGCACACACGGCCACGGCGACAACCACGTGGCGGCGCGCATGCTGCTGTCCATTGAGGTGTGGGCGCGCCGGGCTGGTGGGGCTGGGGCGGGGCGGGGCTGTGCATGCGTTACAGCTGGGGGTCGACCTTGGACGATGGGGTGCGCGTCGTGGGCGGTCGTTTGCGCCGCACCCCTCCTGTGTGACCCCCACCGCCCACCCCCAATCGGACGCACCATCGGTCATCGGTACGAACGCCTCCACGCCTGCTGTCTACGCCACTACCCTTCTATGTACCATCTTTGCAACCCCCGAACCCCGCAACCAGATGGAGCACTTTCTGGAGCAGCTGCCCGCCGAGGCGCGCGCCGTGCGGCCGGGCCCGGGCGGCAACGTGCTGGACCTGCCGCCGGCGGCGACGGCGGCGGCGCCCGCCGGGCCGGACGGCGTGGTCAACGTGACCAGCGCGGCGCTGGGCGAGGCGCTCAAGGGCATTGCGCCTGACGTGCCGGTGGTGTGGCTGACCAAGCCCATGCGGGTGGGTGTGGGTGTCCGGGCGTGTGGGCGTGGGTGTGGGCGTGGGCCCGGATGTGGATGTGGGTGCGTGCCACCGGCGCCGGTGTGCATGGCTTTGTGTGCGCCTGGCCCCACGGAGGTGTGTGGTGTCCCCGGTGTCGGGCCGCGGACGCGGTCTGACGCCTCACCTGCCCTCTGACGCGTCTCGCCGGCTCGCCGCAACACACCACCGCGCAGGTGACGGACCTGGCGGGCGCCACGGCGGTGGCACACCAGCAGTGGGTGCGGGGGGGCGGGCGGGGGGGGGGGGCCACTGGGGCGGTGGGGCACTGGGTCTGTTGCTCTGTGCTGATGGGGGAGAGCGGGGGCTGCAGCAGGTCAAATGAGCGGGGTGTGTCGGCGCGTGCGTATGTGTGCGTGTTGAAGACTTGAGGAAGATGAGTCGCGGTGTCTTGATACCCAGGCCATGCCCTGCCTTGCTGTGGCGTGTCGCCGCTCCCTGCCTGCACCCTGCCTGCTCTGTTCCAAGCCTTCCTCACACCCAACATACAACCACAACATAGACGCACGCACGCACCCACACCCACGTTCACCTCCGCTCGCTGCAGGTGGATGAACCACTGTTGCGGCCTCATCTGGCCACACGGCTACAATCGCATCTGCTTCTGGGAGTTCTGAGCCGCGTGCGTGTTGCATACCGGGTAGCACTTCGGGCGGGCGTTAGGGATGGGGATGGGGACAGGAAGGGCGACAGGCGGGCGCGCAGGCAGGCGGTACGCAGGGCATGAGGAGTCGCTGGGTCCAGCGGTGGACGAGTGCGTCCGATGGCATAGTGGCATGCGAGGCAGCAGGCACCGGCTGGTGGCGTATGGGGATGAAGCCAGGCCCGCGGCGAGACGTGTGCAGCGATGAATGTGGCGAATGCCGAACTGAATCACCGCTTGGGACGGGTTGGATCGGATAGCTCACGGCACGGTGTGCAAGTGCCGTGACTGGGCAAAGGCTGGCGTTCCATTACTTCCAGTGCACACGCGAAGGGGCACCGGAGCTGGTACTGTGAGATACTCATGGCGGCGGGGATGGAGGAGATGGGTCTTGGAACTCGCACGGCAAAGGCTCGACGTGTAGTAACTCTAGACCGCCCAAAAGCAGCGGCTTCATTCATTGCCTTGTTAGCTGGAAGGCCTGACAGCCCGCGGCCGCCGCTCTCACGCCCCCCGCGACGCCCGCACACTTGGCAGCTTCGCGCGCCGCAGGCCCAGCCCACTCGCCTCACACCACAGTTCTCAGCCCTGGCATCCCGAGCGCCCCCAGCCCCTCACCCCTTCACCCTTCGCCGCGGCCCCGCCAGCCAGCGCGCCCGCCCGCCCGCCTGCCTGTCAGACAGCAAGCCAGCGGCCTGGGTCCCACCACCAACCCTCTCCTTCACCCCCTTCACCCCTAACCACCACGTTCCACCACCACCTCCGAGTGCAGCGCATTCTCCCCTATTGCTACGGTACCCTCGACCACCACCACTCCCCATCCCACCCCACTCCACTCCCCACTCCCCACCCCACCACCACCCCTCACGCCGCCCCCGCGCGCGGCCCGCGCGGCCGGTGCACCACCAGCAGGTGCATGCCGCTCGCGGGCCGCAGGAACAGCCCGGCGGCGGGGCGCGGCTCGTCCGCGGGGTCGCCTGTGGGCTCCAGCGCCACAAAGCACAGCAGCACCGCCAGCGCGGCCTTGAGCTCCGCCACCGCCAGCCGCTGGCCTAGGCAGCTGCGCGGCCCCGCGCCGAACGGCATGAACGCCAGCGGGCTGCACAGCGGCGCCGGCGCGTCGGACGAAGCCTCGGACGCCTCGGCGGCGGCTGACGCCGCCGCCGCGGCCTGCTCCGCCTTCTCCTCCTCCTGCTCCGCCTCTACCTCGCCGCCCGCCGCAGCGCCGTCGGTGGGGTCGGCCTCGACCGTGTTCATGCCGTCATAGCCAGCCCCGGCGCCCGCCGCCGCCCCGCCACCGCCCTTTTCCTTCTTCTTGCTGCCGCCCTTCTTGCCCTCGCCCTGGCCCTCGCCCGCGTCTGCGGCCCCCGCCGCCGCCGCCGCCTCGTGCAGCTGCGCGACGTGCGCCGCCCAGCGCTCGGGGTTGAAGCGGTCGGGGTCGCGCCACAGCCGCGGGCTGCGGTGCATGGCATACACGTCCACCCACACCTCGGCGCCCGCGGGCACCGCCCAGCCGCCCAGCACCACATCCTGCCGGCGCCGGCGGCAGGGGAGGGAGGGGTTCCATTCAGTAATAAGTACTAGTTTGTCATTATTGCGAAGAGCCCAGAGCCGCCGCCGCACCCGCTGCGCCCGCCGCTGTCAAGTGCCCTCTCCCCAGCCGCAGCCCGCCGTCGCGGCACCCCCAGGCCCACCCGCCCACACACACCTTTTTGATCTGCCGCACGGTGGCGGGGCAGGGCTGCGCCGGGTACAGCCTCAGCGCCTCGCGCACGCAGCAGTCCAGGAAGGGCAGCCGGTGCAGCATGGCGTAGGTCAGCGCCGTGTGGGGCGCGTCGTACACGCCTGCGGAGTAGCGGACAAGCAGCGGGACGAGCATGAGGAGCAGGGGGAGCCGGGGACGAGGAGCAGGGGCAGCAGGAGGAGGAGGGCGTGAGGAGTGGTAAGCCAGGCGGGGCTGCAAGCTGCTCAGCGCTGTGGCGAACGCTCGCCTCTCGGAGCCTCCCTCCTCTGTCCCGCGTCGCAAGGCTTCCACGCGGGCCTGCATGTCAGCAGCTCTGCCCCCCGCCCTGCCCTCCGTTTCTGTCAGCCGCCACGCCAGCGCACAAAGCGTTTGGTCCGCGCAACCGCCGCCACCCACCCTCCCGCCTCAGCTCCGCCACCAGCTTGTCCTGCGCCGCCCTGTTGCGCGCCAGGCAGCCCAGCGCCCAGGCCAGGCTGTGCCCCACCGGCTCGTGGCCCAGCAGCAGCTGAGCCGTCAGCTCGGACAGCGTGCGGTGCAGGCCGGCGCCGCCGCCGCCGGCGGACCGGCCGGACACGCTGCCGCGGCTCAGCGAGTGGCTGCAGCAGGTGCAGGTGCACAGGGGCAGTCAGGGGTCAGTAATGGGCCAGCTCTCACGCCACTGCTACTCACCAGCAACTCACCACCCGCACATTCACCCGCACCTGCACCCGCACCTGCACCACCTGTCACCACACCACACCAGCACCACCGCCCGCACCCCCAAGCCGCTGCGCTCACCCCAGCCGCACGATCTGCGCCGCCAGCGTGATGTCTTCGGGCGGCGGCGGCCCGCGGCCCTCGATGTCCGCCCACAGCTCCTGTGCGCGCGCACGTTTGTTTGTGTGCACATGTGTGTTGCTGGGCTGCGGTGGGATCCGGATACTTCATTCCAACCCCAAAGCTGGGTGTGGTGTTGGCTGGCCGGGACGGCGGTTACGAGTCGGAGTATGTGCGAGTATGGTACCGTATGTGCCCAGCCCGGCACGAGAACAGCGCGGGGCGGTGTGGCGGTTGACCCAACACGCGCACGCCCGGCCCGCCCCCGACACACCTGCGCCACACCCCCGCCCCCGCCCCCTGCGCCGCTCACCCCCTCGATGAAGTCCTGCAGGATGCGGCACTTGCTGCTGGCCTCCGCCGCCGAGTCCAGCAGCCACGGCGCCGCCCACGCCGGCAGCAGCCGCCGCCTCCGCACGTCCCACTCCGCCGCCACCTCGCCCAGCAGCCGCAGCAGCAGCACCTGGCCCGTGGCCTCCACAGCCTGCGCGGCGCGAATGGCGGGAAAGGGCATACGTGGTAAACAATGACGTCATGACGTCGACAGGGCGCTACAGCCGACACACGGGGCCTGCTTATATGGGGCACATTGCGTGTGCAGACGGCACCTACCCGCACGAGCACGAGCTGCCAGCAAACACACACGCGTGCGCCACGCCACGCCTCTGCCCTCCCGCTGCCCCCCGCGCTCCCCCCCGGCTGCACTTCTGGACATTCACCAGCATTACCAGAATCCGTCAATGGACGGCTAGTCCGTGCGGCTAATCCCACACCACACACCCCGCACACGCACGCACCTGGAAGTCGTAGCCCAGCTTGCTCAGCCCCGCCACGTCCAGGCTCAGCCGCAGCGCCGCGTCGTCCACATCCAGCACCACGCCCGGCCCCAGCCCCAGCACCACGCTGGCCAGCGACAGCGCCTTGGCCTTGGCCACCTGCAGGGGAGGGGGGGGGGTTGTGAACACCAGCCCAATCTAAACCCAAGCGAAACTAGACAAGGGGGACGGGTGGGTGGGTGCGGGAAGGGAGGGAGGCTAGGCGTGGATGAGGCACGGGCGCGGCGGCGTGTGTGGTTCAGATCACGTGCGCGTGTGTTTGCGAGTCGACCACACATCGACAGGGCTTTGTGGCATGCCGTGCATCCGCCCAAGCGGCCAGAAGGCAGGTCCGCGAGCAGCCCCCTGACGCCACGCCGGTGCCGCCTCACGGCGCCTTCCCCCGCATCCCAGCCCCCTCCATCTGCGAGCGCGCAGGCCCCGCTCCCACGCTCTCTTATGCATTCGGTTTGGTCCCAGCTGGAATTCACGTACACCAGTCGCCCCCAATTACCCCCGCCACCCGCCACCCGCCGCCCGCCCGCCCACCTCAAAGTCCTGCTCCAGCTCGGGGCGGCTGAAGGCGAACAGCAGCGAGCGCCGCATGGCGCGCCACTCCGCCGCGGCCGTGCTCGTCAGCAGCGAGGGCGCGGGCGGGTCGTGCAGCACCTGTGCGTTCGTGCGGCGGCAGCAGCAATTGCGGCAGCAGCAGCAGCAGGGGCAGGAGCAACACGCGGCTTGAGGGCCGAGGCTCAGCCCCCCAACTCTGCACCGCTCTCTCGACGCGGCTCCGCATCATTACCGCCACCACTATGCCTGCCCCCGCTTGGCCGCCCTAAGCAGGGCTCGGCCCCAAAGGCAATGCATGCGCGCCCCCGACACCTTCCGCCCTCCCACCCACCCACCCGCACCCTTCCCCGCCCTCTTCCCCGCCCCCGCTCGACCTTCTCGCGCGGCTGCACGCCTACCTCCGCGGGGCGCCACCCCCGCCACCACCGCCGGCCGCCGGCCTGCCCTAGCCCTGTTACCATAACGTTACTCCGCCGTCCGCACGACCCCGACCGCCGCTACGTGAGTCTTCCTGCCCGCCCCCTGCCGCCCCCGCTGCTGCCCCCGCTCACGCCCCCGCTAACGCCCCCGCTACCGCCCCCCTGACGCCCCGCTCACGCCCCCGTTCAGGCCCCCACTAACGCCCCCACTGACGCCCCTGCTACCACCCCCGCCCCCGCTGACGCCCCCACTCACACCCCTCCTAACGCCCCCACTGACGCCCCGCTAACGCCCCCGCTAACCGCGCCCCCACTCACACCCCCTCCTAACGCCCCCACTGATGCCCCGCTAACGCCCCCGCTCACCGCCCCGCCCCCCCCACGTCGTCGCCGCTCACCGCCCACGCTCCCGGGTGCCCCCTTATGCGTGAGGGGCGTCCGGGCTGGCAGCGATGTGGGGAGCCGTACGCGGCCCGCACGCTGCCTGCCGCATACCTTTGCCACTAACCGCCCCCATGCCGTCGGCGCCTACCTCTTAACCCGTTTTGACGCCCCCACCTTTCTCTTTTGCACCCAGGCTCGTGCGTTATATACTTTGTGCTGTCCATACCCTTTACCTTCCGCCGATGCGCCTCGGCCCTTTCACTGTGCCCCGCCCTTTCGAACCTTGCCTTTCCCCTTAACCGCATGTCGCTCTTCTGGCCCGGCGCTTGCTGCCTGGCGCCGGGGTCACCTTCCTGGTCGCCAGGTAAGTCGTGTGTTTTGCATTTGCGTGTTTGCGTGTCCGTTTCTGCTGTGCGCGAGCCGAGCCTGGGTGGCGTTTCGTCGACGGCGCGCCGACCTCGCCCCGTCTACACTCTCCGCCCCGAAACAAAAGAGTATACCGTTACCCTGTATTGCCGCAAACTGCACTTGCCTATCCCTTGTCTAGTTCAGCTTGGTTTAGCTTGGGATGGTATTCACAACCCCCCGCTCACCCCGCCCCCTTTCCCACCGCACCCCGCCTCCGCAGTCCCCCGCACACCTGCTCCAGCGAGCGGTAGTAGGCGGCGGCCTTGGGCGCCACCTCCTCGCCCAGCCCCAGCAGCGCTTGCACCGCCGCCGGCTCGCTCAGCACCACCAGCTCGCCGGCGGCAGGCCCGGCCCCGCCGCCGCCGCCGCCGCCCAGGCCCAGGCCCAGGCCGCCAGGCAGCAGCCAGGCGCGCGGCAGCAGCAGTCGGAATGCGCCGCCGTGCGCCTCCGCCCAGCGGCGCAGCGTGCGCAGGTGCGCGTCGCCGGGCTCGGCGCCGCGGCCGCGGGCGCGCAGCGCGAGCCAGTGTCCCAGCAGGGGCAGCGCGGGAGGCACTGCCGGGCGACGATGATTGGGCGCGCAGAGAGGGAGGGATGTGTCGGTGTGTGGCAGAATGAAGTCCGAAGTTTAGGGCGTGGGGCCAGTGCGTCACACCCAGTGTGAGGAAGGTCTTAGCCGTGACTCACCCGGCAGCTCCTTGGCGCCCAGGGCCGCTCGACGACGGCTTCTCCGCGCCTGCGACATGCGGGAAGCATCTCATTTTGACCTTTTGCTGGTCGCCTCGGCCCCTCGCCAGCAATGCACACCTTTGCCGCATTCCACAGTAATACATATAGCACCAGAAGACCAATCAGCGCGGTCGAGAAATAGGGCGCCAAGACGTGCAGCCGAGCAAACAGCTGCGGGAATAATCTTTCGCGTTCATGATGATGGCGCATGGAATCAAGGGGTGCGTTAGAATTGCAATGCAATCAAAATGAAGGCGTCAAAGTGAGGTCCCACACAATTTTGCCCGGGAACCCCGATCCCGAGTCTAGACCGAACCTGGACCGTAAACCCCAGGTAAACGAGTTTACACGTTTGTGTGCAATGGGCAATAGGGTTTACATCAGCGGAGGGGATTTACATTTGGAGGGGCGAGAGCCAATGGGCTGCAAATCCGCGGACAGACACGAACAGCGTGCCGCCTGGGGGGGGGGGCTGCGCTAACCCGGACCGCAAGCCGGCCCCGCTCCCCCTCCAAAAGCCTCCGCAGCAACCCACTCGTGCATGAGTTGTGAAACAGAGGGGCGACATGGGTGCAGGGTTCGGGAATGCCAAGAATTCCCGGATTGCGGTGCCATGCGCACTCGGGACCGCTCGGGACCGAGTTAAGTCTCGTTGCCAACCGCTGCGCACATTGCAACTGCACACAGCACAATACGCAGCTCGATCCTTGTAGCTAGCTCCTTACTTTGGCCGCTCGTAAATTCGGTTTGCACCAAGAGGCGGGCACTCTCTTTGCGAGCAGGTTCTTTGATCCAGAAACGTGGAAGCTAGCTAACTCTATTCATCTTCAGCATCCATGGAAATGCAGGGCAAACGACATGCACTTCGTATAGCTCTAGCGATGGCACGGTAGTTTAAGCGCGCCCTCAGTCCCCCGTTGCGTAAGCTGCCTGGCACGTGCCAGACATAATATCGGTACACATCGTTTCCGGGTGGCGCAACAATGACTGCGGCGGAAGAAAGCCGGGTGAGCGTGGTCGTGGCGGGGGTCGATAAAGTGGGGCGGGTTGAGAGGCTTGCCGGACACGTCCGCGCAGTGCCGCTGGGGACGCTCCGCCAATGGTGCTTGTCTACCAGGCGGGTCAGAGCGGGGTCTCGTGGTGCTTCACAACGGGGCTTCCGTGCGACGGTGGCAGCGCTGGGTGGCATGCAACGGGCTCCCGCGCACGCTCCGGCACCACCGTGCGCGAGCGGTTTTGCACACGCTGTTGACGGTCTGAACCGCCCTCTCCCCGCTTCTCGCACCGCGACAGGACCTGCTGGTCAACGTGTTTGCATGGACGGCGAATGTGTCCACGTCCGTGGTTACGGTGCGTCTGTGTAGCGCGTTTTGGGAGTGGGCCGTGCCAGGCGGGCCGGGCGTGGCGCTACCCGGCAGGCGCCACCCGGCAGCGCGGCTGATGCTCCGTGTGTGCCGCACGCCTAACTGGACCGGAGGCCTGCGTACTGCCGGCGCTGCATTCCCGTCGGGTAGCAATGGCCACTCGATACTGACACAGGTGTTCTGCCCGCGTGCCCACCCGTGCTGGCAGATTTTCGTGATCAAAGCGTTGATGAGCGTCTACCGCTTCAAGGTGCGTGTGTGGGCATTGCGGTATGGGCTTGCTTCAGCACGCTTGGGGGCATTGGGGGCAGGCAGGCAGGCCAGCGCTGCACATACACACGCTGCCATGCCTCCAATAGATTCGCTCTACAGTTTTGGGGCCTGCTCGTGTACATCGCCCCGCCTGGGGTTGTGTCGTGTGGACGCGCATTGTTGAGTTGCCCCGCCCGAACCGCACCGCATTCCCCCCTCCTCACCCGCCTCCTCACCCTCCCTCCTTCACCCCCTCCGCCGCCGCAGTACGCCACCACGGTATCCGGCCTGCACTTCGTGTGCTGCGCCTGGGCGGTGTGGGGCCTGGAGCGCGCCGGCATCGCGGAGCAGGCCGACATGCCGCTGCGCTCCTCGCTGCTGTTCGCCACCGTGGGCGCGCTGTCCATCGGCACCGCCAACCTGTCGCTGCTGCTCAACTCGGTGAGCGCGGCGGCAGCTGGCGGCAGCTGGGTTGGAGCTGGGTTGGAGCTACTGGGTTGGAGCTGCTGGTTGGAGCTGCTGGGTTGGAGCTGCTGGGTTGGAGCTGCTGAATTGGAGCTGCTGGGTTGGAGCTGCTGGGTTGGAGTGTGGCAGAAGCAGGCGGTGCAGGGATAGGAGAGGTCCGGGCCTCGGGCGGGCCAGGGCCGGCTGGGCAGGGCTGGACGTCTGGCTGGCTGCGCAACCGCTACACACAGACGCACTGACCGCGCTCCCAACATTCTATGCACCCTCACCGCCACCGCCTCGCCAGCACACATACCAAAGCTCTTTACCCCCATCCCCATCCCCACCCGTCACCACTGACGCGTTCGGTCTCTGACACGCTCGCGCTCTGTGGCACGTTCACGCTCGCCCTCTGGTACTGCACTCTGACTGTCGCTCCAGGTGGGCTTCTACCAGATCGCCAAGCTGCTGATGAGCCCCTTCGTGGCGGCGGTGGAGATGCTGTGGCTCAAGAAGCGCTTCCCGCCCTCGGTGCTTGCCTGCATCGTGGTGGTGCTGGCGGGCGTGGGCATCGTCACCGTCAGGTGGGGCGGCGCTGTGGGGCTGGGGTGGTGGCGTGGTGGTGGTGGTGGTGGGGTGGGGTGGGGCTGTGTATACATGCGCACAGGGTGGTGTGGCCAGCGTTGCGGTGATGGGGGGTGAGCACACGGGGCGGAAGGGGGCCGGCCCAAGATGTGGGGCACAGGCCCCACACCACCGGTCTCACCGGGGTCGGCCTACGAACAGAATCCGCTCCTCTTCGGATTGACCGCCTCATCCCTTTCCCCTCGTCCTCGTCCTCCCCCTCCCCCCTGCCCCGCCTCCACTCTGCACCCACACCACGCACCACGCACACGCACGCGCGGACAGCGACGTGTCGGTGCAGCTGCCGGGCCTGGTGATGGCGGGGCTGTTCATCGTGAGCGGCGGGCTGCAGCAGATCCTGTGCGGCCACATGCAGGCCACGCTCAAGATCCAGAGCCACCAGCTCATGAGCAACACCAGCTTCCTGCAGGTGCGCGGGGGGGGGGGGGGCGTGGCGGGTTGTGACAGGGTGGCAGGGCGCGTGTGCTTTAGCGCATGTGCGTACAGAAGGGCATTGCTGATTAGGGGGGAGGCTGGGGTGTGGGCTATACGGTGGCTGCATATGGGATGGCAACGACTGTGCGCGACTTGCGTGCGGAACGGCACCCCTCCCGCTGAAGCCCTCTCGGCAACCCTGCCTGCCTACCTGCCTGCCTGCCTGCCTGCCTGCCTGCCTGCCTGCCTGCCTGCCTGCCTGCCTGCCTGCCTGCCTGCCTGCCTGCCTGCCTGCCTGCCTGCCTGCCTGCCTACCTGCCTCATCTGATCTACCTGATCTCAGGGGATGATCCTCATGATCGTGGGCCCCTTTGTGGACAAGCTGGCCAGCAGCAAGTGGATCATGGAGTGGGAGGTGCGTCAGCGGCGGTTGCGTCCGCTTCCGAGTGTGGCGCGCAGACTTCGGGCATCCACCCACGGCATCCACTGATAGCGAGGTCGCTGAGGCGGCAAGGCTCGATTTTGCGAGGGGCGCGGGCCGGGTTCTTGTTCCTTTTGGTCGCCGCCGGTACCATCGTCCAGCGCGGTCTAAACCAATCCGCGCCGCGGCCCGTAGCGACCCTCCCGCTCCTTGTGCTCTTCAACACAAACACGCAACACCACACACCACACCACACCAATCACCGCAGGCCAGCGTGCCCGGCATCGAGATGTTGGGCCTGTCCTGCCTGCTGGCGGTGGCGGTGAACGCCACGCAGTACCTGGTGCTGGGCCGCTTCAGCGCCACCAGCTTCCAGGTGCTGGGCCACGCCAAGACGCTGCTGGTGAGCGCGAGGGGCGGGCGGGGGCGGGGGCGTGGGTGGGGTGGGGTGGGGCGGCGGCTTGGATACCAGCCTAAGCTAAACCCAACCAAACTCAGCCATGGGGGGGGGGGCCGAGAGCGGGGCTTTGGAGGGCGATGCCGGGTGATGCGGGTGAGAGCGGTGATGTCGCGTGGGAGTGGGTGAGAGTGTCTACGATTCCGTAGTAGCACAGGGCGGCGCCAGGCGGCGCGAGGCGGGCGCCGCGGCGTTGTCATGCGCCGCGGAAGCCTGCCGCGTACCTATGTCTCAATCCTAGTTGCTAGCCCCGGGCGGACCTGCGCGCACATCCGCAAGCTGTGGACTCGCCTGCTGCCGCGCGGCGCAGGTGCTCATCGGCGGCTGGCTGCTGTTCGACGAGGAGATGAACCCGCGCAAGGTGCTGGGTGAGTCCGGGGGCGGGGGCTGGGTGCGTGCGTGCGTTTCTGAACATCCCATCATACCAAACCGAGGGACAACAGTATGAGTGAGGCAATATCGTAAGGCGGAGGTTGCTCGCCCGTCCAGCGCTTGCTGACTACCTAGCTAGCTAACCACTTTCGCTAATCGGGCCAGCTGGTGCCGTGTTGCAAAAACAAACCATGTGCTATGTGGTGGCTGCAGGCATGTCCCTGGCGTTCGTGGGCATGGTGGGCTACGGCGTGTTCTCGTTGAGGTGAGGCGGGGGGGGGGGGTAGTTTTTTCCAATTCCCAAATCAACCATTGCCAACCCAAAACCCATGTGCGGAGGAGAGCGGTATACTCGTGTTCTTGTTGGCGGTCTTCAGTCTTGTTCATCTAGTCGTCGCCGGCATCTTGGGTCGTCGACTCCAGTAGCAAGTAACGCCGTTCGGCGTTTTCGCGTCACCCAGGCTCGCCGCGCGCACACACCCAGCCCGACCCAGCCCATTGCGCTAATCACACACTATACCCACCTGTAGCCACACGCGGAAGGGCCGGGCAGCGTCCACGATAAGCCCGGCAGGAGCATCCAAAGCATCATCGACATGCGGGGAGGGTAGAGGCGAGCAGGGCTTGTGAGCAGACGAAAGGAACCTATGGAAGACCTATCCTATGACCTATCCTATACTGAGAACGCGCGAGCCCGGGTGACTTGCGCCCGGTTGCAACGGGCGCAGGTTAAGTAGGCAGGCACGATTGCATGGGCACTGCATGGGGGCGATCGCGACGTCTCCGTTCAAGGGGCCGGGGGCAGGTGGAGGGTGATACTGGCAGGGTGCGGGCCGCGAGCGGCTCCCCAACACTCCTGCCAGTCCGGGCGCCCGCACGCACGCTCGCTCATTGTCTGCCTGCACCAAACTGAGGGACTGGGAGGGACCGTTGCTATGTGGAGGGGAGGGCGATTGGCGTGTAACCCGGACACAATCCCGCGACAAGTCCCGAGACACTGGGTGACGGGCACGCGGGCAGAGCCTGGGTGGGCGGCGACGTTGTAGGGCAGTCTTGTGCATCAGGGCGGTCTTGGTCAGATGGTCTTGTGTGGGCGGTCTTGGTACGGCGGTCTTGGGCGGGCGGTCTTGGGCAGCGGTCTTACCGAACCGCGGGGGGGCGGAGGATGGAGGGGGAGGCGGAGGAGGGGGGGCGGCTTATGAGGGCTGGGGGCTGTCTCAGGGCTTGCTGCTGCCTCAAGACTTGTTGCGGGCTTGCCTGGGGAGCCCTCTCTTCCGGTCTACTTCGGTACATGCGCCGGATAGCACCTGGTGACACAGGAGATCTCTTCCCTCCACGTGCACGCAGAGCTGCAAACGCGGCCAAGGCGGACGCAGCCAAGGCAGCTGCCTTGTCAAAGCAGCAGGAGGCCCACGCAGGGCCCAAGGTGGCAGCGGCGGCGGTGGATGACGAGAAGGTGGCGTTGCTGGATATGATTGATAGGCGCTCCACCGGCGGTGGGGCGCAGAAGCTGCAGGATGAGGAGGCGCCGGCGGCGGGCGCGCCGCTGGATTTGGGGCGGCCGGCGGGGCGCTCTGCGGGCGGCACGGTAACGATGAGCTCGCCTCCGGGCCTCACGCATCCGCAGCCGCGGTAGTCGCTACTTGCATCATGGACGAATCGCCGGTGGCAGGTGCAGGGTGAGGGACGCAGGGTCATAGATGTGGACGGACCAGGTGTAGCACTTTCAGGTGCTCGATTCTGCGCTTGCAGACTGCTTTAGGTAGTTATGTGAATGCTGGAGCGGTCGTTGATTTTAGATAACGGGCAGTAGGGTGGCACAGAAAAGCGGGGCTGGGGAACAGGAGGTCCCGGTTGCGGGAACCGGTGTGTGTGTGCGCGGATGGCACGCGGACGTGCAGGCATTTCCTTTTCTCGAGCAATGCCGACGATATCATTTCCATAGGATACTTAGTAAACCATAACACCTGTAAGGCCATCTCAGCTGCCGAATTAGCACAATATGCCTCAACGAAGGCGCAGACATGCTGTGCATATATCTAATCGCGAACATGTAGTAACTCTTTAGCATTAAAGGGCTGGCATTCGAGGAACAGGAGGAATGCGGGCAGCGAAGGCCGCGAGCGGCAAGAATAAGAGGGCGAAGCTCTACCGGATTAAGGTTATCTCAATGGGAGATAATGCGGCCGGGAAATCATGCCTCATAAAGCGGTAAGCAGAGACGGGCCGCGGCGGTGGGTGCCATGTCCGCGCCCAGTGGCAGCTCAAACGGTGGGACATGTCTGGGCGTGGCCGGCAGGTACTGTGAGGAGAAGTTCGTCTCCAAGTACATTCCCACCATTGGTGTGGACTATGGCGTGAAGCCCAACAAGTACAACGACTATGAGGTGCGGATACTGGCCGTCCCTTTTCTGGGGGGGGGCGGTCACAGGTTCCAGTGCCACGCAGCAGGGTCCGGGGTCCAAGGGCCTTTTTGCGCCTAGCGTTGCTCGAGAGGAGCCAGCCGTCTGAATACAGCTCACACGGTTTGGAGTGCGCTGTATTTCACTGAGGCCTCTCAGGTCGCCTTGGCACGCCCTGCGGTCCGACCTCCTGCCTGCTCCGCGCGCACCTCGCCATCACCACCACACCGTCATCACCCCGCCTGTCCTCGCCCGCAGGTGCGCGTCAACCTGTGGGACCTGGCGGGCGGGCCGGACTACACCGAGGTGCGCAACGAGTTCTACAAGGAGGCGCAGGGCTGCGTGCTGGTGTACGACGTCACCAACCGCGCCAGCTTCGAGGCGCTGGAGGGCTGGCTGGAGGAGAGCCGCAAGTACGGCGCGGAGAACATGGTGCGGCGTGTCAAGGGGGCGGGCTCTCGAATGTGGGCGCCAGTCCCCCAGCTCTGTATCCCCTGTGCAACGTTGAGATTCGTGCTGCTGCTGGTGCTGGCCCCTCCCCTCCCCCGCCCTGGCCGTGTCGCAGGTCATTTTTGTGGCCGCCACCAAGGCGGACCAGCCGGTGCGCAAGGTGTTTGAGAAGGAGGGCCGCGAGTGGGCGCAGTCCAAGGGCTTCCCCTTCTTCGAGGTGCGGCGGGCAGCGGGCAGCGGGTCAGCACACCTTGCCTTACACACACGCAGTCACGCCCAGCGCATGCCAACGACCTGGCGTGAGCGCAGCAGGGCCTGGCGCGCCTCACCCATCACACCCATCGCTCACGCCTACCGCATCCTCAACACGACCGCCCCACCAGCCCTCACGGCAAAAACACTCATATGGGCCCTCTTCAATTCATCGCTCACCACCGCCACGCCTGCACCCCCACTCTACACCACGTCCTTGCTTTGGCTCCTGGAATGAACTACCTCCGCGCCCCGCCGCACTGCACCCGCACACGCCTCCCCTCCCCTCCCCGCCCCCCAGGTGTCGGCCAGCAGCGGCTCGGGCGTCAAGGCGCTGTTCACCAGCCTGTTCGCGCGCATCCTGGCCACCGTGCCCGGCATACCCGAGGACCTCACTGCGCTGGCGGTGCAGCACGCCAACATGGCGCGCGGCGAGGACTCATGAGCGAGAGAGCAGCCGCCGGGAGCACACCGACACTTGAGTTCGTTAACAGAGACTGAGAGAGGTTGCGGGCGCCGCTGCCTGGCCGCAGCTGGGCGGTACAATTCGTACCGCTGCTGCATGCGCCTACGAGTTCCGGACATGGGAGACCGGAGCGTGTCGCCTCGCCAGCAGGGCGTCCACGCGCCGGCCGTGTGGCCGCTGGGGCCGCTGGTGGATGCTGCTCTTGGGCCCCAGCCCGCCGCTGACGGCGTATACTATTACAAAGCCGCAGCGCATCACTAGCGCGCACCGCATTCGCGTGTGCGCTGACCGGCCTCACACTCAGCGGTCCGCATGCTCCCACGTGCGCATCCGCCACTCAACACCAAGGCACAAGCCTGATGGTGCGCCGCACGTGCCCACGTCACGCAGCAGCGACGTAGTACGCTGCATGGGGCGCCGCCCGCGGCCGCTCGGCGCGGTGTCGCCACCTGTAGACGCCAGTTGTCTACGTGGCCTTCGCCTTCTTGGTGCCGTAGCGCGACCTGGGGAGGCGGAGGTAGCGGCGGGTAGGCGTTGACGTGGTTGCTCATGGCGAATTATCAACAAGGCATGGCGGGCGTGAACAAGCATACAAGTCGCGAAGATCTGGGTAGTAGGAGGATGAGCAAGCGAACGGGCGGGATGCACTGGCGCGCAGTGCAAAGCATGACGGATGCGGTGTACTCGAGGTGGAGCGCGAGCCGCATGCATGTTCAGGAATAGACAGACCTTTTTGGCCGTCGTGGCCCAGGCAGCGCGGCTGTAAACACCCAAATGACTACACAGCCAACAACCCCGAGTTCCTCGCCCGGGTCCAGCCCCCGCCCGCCCGCCCGCCCGCCGCGCACCTGCTCTTCTTGCGGTCCTTGACGCCCGCGCAGTCGTAGCGGCCGCGCACGATGCGCAGCTTGACTCCGGGCAGGTCGCGCACGCCGTTGCCCTGCACCAGCACCATGCTGTGCTCCTGCAGGTTGTGGCCCTCGCCTGCGGCGGGCGGCGGGTTGTGCGCGTGTTGTGCGCGGGTGTTGTGTTGCACAGGCAAGGGGAGGGGGTGGGTGGGAGCAGAACCGAGGGGAGGGCAAGCCTACCGATATGCGCGCGGCGACCGAGCCTGCGCGTTTGCAGTCGTCCCGCGTGTGGGCCACCATGCGCTCCGAGCCCAGCCCGAGCCCCAGCCCCAGCCCCAGCCCCTCCAAGCGGCCCCAGCCCCCAGCACCATCCATCCCTTCGCATGGCCCATGCAGCCTGCTGCCAGCAACCAGTCCTAGCCTCTCACACCCTCCTGCCTCCGCCGCACACGCCTTTGCCGCAAACGCCCTCCAGCACACACACACGCTCGCATCTCGTGTTCTTTCCCAGCATACATACGGTACGCGACGCACCTGGGATGTAGGCCAGCGCCTTGAGCCCATTGCTCAGCTGCACCTTGGCCAGCTTGCGGTTGGCGGAGTTGGGCTTCTTGGGGCTGGTGGTGTACACGCGCAGGCAGATGCCCTTCTTGAACGGGCTGCCGTCCAGCTGCCGCAGCCGGCACTTGCGCGTCTTGGCCACCTTGCGCGCGCCGGCCAGCAGCTGCACGCAGCAGGTGTGGTGAGAGTGCGGGTGCGGGCGTGTGGTTGGGGCAGGGTGCGGGGACGGGGCGGCGGAGGAGGAGCGGGGAGAGCGCATGTGCGGGGGGCCGGGTCCAGGTCGCAGTGGGGTTATGCTCAATGTGTGGGGTATGGCTCAAGCGGGGCGCGCTACGCCCTGGCCCAGCGCAGGACGGACTCCAACCGGGTGCCGGAACTCGACACCAGGGCAGCAGGCGCATCCCCCCGGCGTCCGTCCATCGACCAGGTCTCACACCCACCTGCCCCATAGTCGCCATGTGTGCCTTCTGCACCTCGCCCCACACGCCCATCCACGCCGAGCCCGACTGAGCGGTCAGCGGGGAGCTTCGGAAGTTCAGGGTGGTGCAGCTGCGGTACCCGAGGGCCCGGCTGGCGCCGGCAGACCACATCCCGGCCGCGCCGAAGCCCAGCTCTCGCCCGCTTGTGCTGCAAAGGCTGCTACATGTGCCGATACTCCTCCACGAGGACAGCACGCCCGCTTCCGAGGACGCTGATGCGCGTACAGTGTCGCTAAGAGCACCTCGAGCGCTTGTGCTGCATTCTAATGCATGCAACAATGATCGAGGTTGTGCACACAATGAAGGTCTCGCTTGGCGAAGGCCTGACAGGAGCGACGCGCAGATTGATGAAGCCAACTTAAAGCCCGCCATATCAAGGCTCGGGGTCTGTGGTATGCTGTATTGACACTTATTTTCATAGACCAGGCCGATTTTGACATTAGGAAGGACGCTGTCAGAATGTGAACATGGAAAACCCACCGTGCCGGCTCCCCTCCCCCCCCCCCCGCCAAGTTTCCCCGAGGGCGACCGTGCTGCTGAGGAGGTGGACCGGTGCCGAACGTCAGTTTCTGCAGTTGAAGCACTTACATCCGGTATATTTGAGTCTGCTTTGCCGTATCCCCGCAGCAGCGTCGGTGTTCCAAGGTGCCACTTTCTGGAATCTTGAGAAAGTGGCGACCTACCGCCGTCCCTTGAACCAGACAGGTGGATGAAGCCTTGTTGTCTGTACCGTATGTGTAAAATCAGGAGTCGCTCATGCAATAGCTGACGATTCGGCGGCATCGGGCCGCAAGGCGCCGTTTCTTATAGCAGTGTTGTTTCACAAGCTCGTGTTCCATACTAAATACTCGAGGTACAAATCACCACGATACAATCAGCGAACGGTAATAGGCGCAAAAACACACTATAAACATTCTGCATCACACCCAGCAACTTCAGCGCGGTCACGAGTATCGGTCCCTATAGATAGATACCACAGACATTAGCCGTCAAGGCTAAGCAGCGCTAGACAAGGAGCGCAGGGGTTGCCGACCGCCTGTATAATGTCTGGCCCAATTTATCCAAGCACGCTGCGCTACAAGGACCGGCTGGACTGCGGAAAAGATGACGCGTTCACATACAACCGGTGAGTTACCACTCGCATCACCCCCTTCGAGGGACCTTCTTCTTGGCGGTGTGCGTGGGAACATCGCACGGTGACCACGATACACATCCCCGCCCTTTCCGTCCCGCCCCGCAGAATGTACACGGCCACGCAAGGGTCGGACGTCTGGGGACGACTAACAGGTTAGCCGAGTTAGGGCAGTGCGACGTGCCTAGCATGCATATTGAGCGCGGCAGCACGCAAACGCGCCTCGCGGAGTCCTCTCCGCCAACGCCGGAGGGGGCCTTCAGTGAAGTCCGGGCAGGGCAGGGCGGCTGCTCGGGGCACTGTTCGACCGCTGCTTGTGCTCACACTCTTCCATGCAAACGCAGCCGACGCGTCTGTGCGCCAATCCAGCGCTCGCTCACGAGGGTCGTTCCAGGAGGGAGGGGCCATGGTGCGGCACAGTTTTAAGAACAGCGGGTAAGTGCACACCGTTTCAGAGTCACTCTGAGGCTGAACCCTGGAACCGACTCCGAAACCGACTCGCCAAGCCGGCCCCCCTCCCACCCCGGTTTCGCGTAAGCTGTACCTGAAACCCGCTTGCTGATGGCTGGCTTTCACAACGGCAACAACCGAAACGTGTTGCGCTGCTTCGTACATGTTCTGGGTGCCCAGCCGCTAAGCCGTGAGGGGGGTAGGGACCCATGCGCTGGATTTCGGGAGGCTTGAATGCGATTGCGGCACTGGGTCCCATGCGGCACTGGGTCCCATGCAGGTTCGACATGAAATGTCATGTCAGCAACGGCCCTCTGCCACGCACACTCACCCGCGCCCGCAGATTTGATAGCAACACCTGTCCTGCGGTGCTGACGCACTCCACCTTCAAGGCAGGGCTGTACAGCTACGGCGTCCCGATTGAGGAGCAGCACCCAATCACAGCGCGCCGCTTCAAGCAGAAGCAGCCGCTGGAGTTCATGACGCAGATCCGGCCGGTGGGTGCATGGGCGTGCCAGCTGCACTGACGCATTGGACGTGCCAGCTGCATTGGGCGGTCTGGGCCAGCGGGCGCACGCGCGGGCACCCCCTACCTATTGGAAGCTCCGGGCATCGCGCGCTGAGACTGCTTGAACCAGCCGCTCTGCCCGCATTCCACCGACTCGCACGGCCCCATCCCTGCCGTGCCCTGCCCTGCCCTGCCCCCGCGCGCAGCACACCGAGACCACCAACCAGGCGCTGCGCATGCTGGGCACCTACGTCAGCGACCAGCCGCACGCGGACCGGCTGGGCATGTTCATCCCCGCGGGCTGCCCGGGCGGCCACCCCGCCTACCAGTGAGTGGGGACGTGCTGCTGGGCTACGCGGGACGCAGCGGGCGCCTTGCATGGTGGTTCGGTCTGAATCCGCAGCTACGTGTGGCATGTGGTTACCGTATTGGCGCTTGTGGCCCTTGTCACGCCTCCGGCAGTAGCGCTTTGCCTTTGCCATGACCTGTGCGTTTCCTCCTTGCGCACCACCTTGTGCAGCCCCGACGTCACCACTGGCGGCTTCGGCCTGCTGCCCACGCTGCCGCGCCGGGGCATGGGCGCGTCCCTCACCGACGGGCGCAACCTCAAGTGATGCGGCCCCCGACAGGGCTGCAATGCGCCGGGGGCGGGCGGTTGGGACGGGCGTGGTCGCTTCAAGGCACCGTGACAGCGGGTGGCCATTGGCGGGGCAAGAGGTACGCGAGGGATTGAGGGTTCGGATGAACGAAGCTTGTGACGGGCGGATCCTTGGGATTCTGGTAGTAAGGTGATCGACATGAGGGACCGCCGCGAGGTGCGGCGTGCATTTACTTGGTGTTCATCCCGGCGCTGAAGATGCGCCGTACACGTGCGCCCGCGAGCAGGCGGTGGTATTAGCGTGGCTAGGTAGGTGATTAGCTAGGTGGTTATGTGCGGAGTTGAGAGCAGGCTGGCTAGGCGTGCAGGCTGCACTGTTGTACATGCTGGTATTGTGGCCTTTGGCAAGGGGCGTCGCCGCGTCGGTGGCGTAGGAATTCGGCACTATGGTGTGCCGGCAGGGTGCCTTTCTCAGGTGTGAAGTTGAGCGGGGAAACAACACGCCACTATGTGTGGCTCTTTCGTAACATTCATAAGATCAGGCATATTCATGGGCTTGCTCGAGAACGCGTTCTGCGTTCTGTACGGATCATGCGGCAGGGACCAGCACTCACTCATCTTACTGCACAGCTTTTTCCAGCCGCATGCCTCCCTGCCTGCACCGTACACGGCCGATAGACGCATCCTTTTACTCACACCTCACCATCATTTTACTCACACCGTTCAGGAGGTGTTGAGAAACACCAGGGTCCAGGGGGGGGGGCGTGTCTGGGCGTGCGCTGCAAGGCAGCACACTCGGACGGGCACTTGCGGAAGGTACCACACACCATGTGGGGGGATGCTTTCCAATGTTCCCGCCTGCGACCCGATGCATTGCAGTGTCAGAAATGCACCGACGCTACTGGGGGCTGGAGGTGGGCGAAGCACGACACCAACCTGTTGAGGCACCGGTGCTGCCACCGATGCCCAGCGGACAGTATGGGACCAACACAAGTTGAAGAGGCGGGCGGGGCAGGTATAGCCGCAAGTTAGGTTGTGAGAGTGGCAAGGCGCTTCCCAATGCTCCCTTTCCCCCTTCCACGCCGGGTTGGTAGTGCCGCGGAGACAGCTGCATGGGCATTCGTGACCTGGTATGTCAGCGGCGACGGTGATCACATGCTTCCCCTGCCCTTCACGCTGGTTAGGCTGCTGTTGTCACTTTGGCGCCCGCACCAAGCCCTACGGCACTGCCACCGAGGCCCAAGCTGTTTCGAGCGTCCTGCATTTCAGGCATCTCTGGTGAGAGTTAACTTGCGCTGAGCAGCAAGGCTGTACCGCGGCACACAGCGCGCACGACTGCGCAATACGGCCAGCCGACGGTGTGAACATGCGCAGTTGTGTGTGTATGCCGTAGTCCTTCGACCCTTTCCTGTTGCGTGCTTGCTGCCGAACATCACTGGGCCATACCGTCAGGTGAGGGCATTTCGTGCGTGGCATGCAGTGATGATGCCAGGCGGGCGTGTTGTGAGGCCACTGCCGGGGCAGTGGTGTGCCAGACAAGGTTGCTCACGGCGCTGTGGCAATCGCAGTACTGCCAGGGGTTGGGTACAACTTAGGAGCTACAACTTGAAAGCAGGCGAGCATCACGCCGGGCACAGTCTGCCTCCGCCTGTAATGTTGCAGTCCCGGCCGCTTGGGAAATGGCTTGGGCAACGCGGACACGGCCCGAGGCGTGCGATTCAGACATTGCTTCACTACGAGTATCTGGTGCAGGGCAAACATGACATCGCCGTGGTCCCATCCACCCCCACGTCGTCCCGCCCCCATGGTCACCTCCGCTTGGTTAGAAAGGGCTCTGGTATTCTCTGATCTTGTGTAGGCTAAAGTTTACACCTGTACAAAACTGCTCTTCAGCTGCAATCTTCAGACACTTCAGCGTGGAGGCCCCTTTCACCATTTTGTGCAGGTCGCGGGTCTCTACCGTAGTTACCACAGCCTTGCTGACCTTCCACCACATCTTGAGCGTCCTATCCCAGCCGCTTTCCGCATCCCTGCCCGGCACGGTCCATCTCACATCCAGCGCGCGTGGCAGCGTGACGCTGCATGGTCGGCACCCGTTTCCTGCCCACACGGTCCGGGGCCCCGAATGCAGGCAGCCTTTCAACACGCCTTGTCCTAGCACCCCTGTTGCTGGTCCATGCGGAGCGCTTCTAGGCGGTGCACCCACACGCATCCGTATCAATCTTTAGAAGTGAGTGCGCTCAATCATTTTGCAACCTACGCGCTTCCCCACACGTTGCTCTCTCTGTGACTTCAACTTTGCGTCTTGGCACTCCTCATCCTGCCACGCACACGCCTACAGCTACGGCGAAACCTCTGCCGTTGCTCGCGGCCCTGATCCTCCGTTGGCTGCGTCCTCGCGAGCTGCGTTCACGTTGCGTTGCGTTGGTGTCCGCAACGTTGGTACAGCGCCAGTGTCCGTGTTTGCCAACATCTTGTTTAGCAGCTTCAGAACGGAAAGCACCTGACGTTCAAGTTCCCGTTGCAAGGTCGTGTGATTTCAGCCCTCGTACGGCAAACGCACCACGGGCGGGCGCGTGGGTTGTCGGGGGTGGGGTTAAGAGGGTGCGGTGTACTGGTAAGGGTACGCCGGTCCTGCCGGCGCTTCCGCCTTAACCTCAGGCTTGACCTGCGCCTGTGCCGCCGCCGCCTGCTGCTGGGCCGCATACATTTGCGCATAGTGCGGGTACGCGGCGGCGTAGGGGTTGTAGGCTTGTTGCTGCTGCTGCGCCGCGGCCGCCGCCGTGTACTGGGTGCGCAGGTACGCCTGCACCTGCTCCGGCGTCATCCCGTACCCGCCCTGCCCGCCCACCATGCCCTGCCCGTACATGGTCGAGGCCATCTGCCCGTACGCACCGTACGCCGCCTGAGCCGCCGCCGCTTGTTGCTGCTGCGCCGCCACCTGCTGCTGCGCCTGCGCAACCTGCTGCTGCACAGCCGCCACCATGGCTGCGCCCGTGTTCGTGTTCGCAGTTGCGCTCGCACTCGCGTTTGCGTTGGTGTTCGTGTTGGCACCGGTGGCCGTAGCCTGCGCCTGGCCCTGCGCTCCAGACATGCCCGTCTGCTGCTGCTGCTGCTGCTGGGCTGGCTGGTTCTGCTGGGCCTGCTGCTGCTGCTGCTGCTGGGGCTGCTGCTGCTGTTGGTTTGACTGGTTGGAGTGCTGCATCTGCTGCGTTTGGCCCTGCCCCTGCTGCTGCTGCGCCTGCCCCTGCTGCTGGCTTTGAACCTGCTGCTGGGACTGCTGCTGGCTTTGCTGCTGCTGGGGTTGCTGCTGCTGGGACTGCTGCTGCACCGCGGCTGGGCCATACATACCGTAAGCAGTCGTGGGCACCGCCGATGCAGCCCCCGCGTTGCCGAGCGCGCCTCCCGCTCCGGACGCGTGCTGCTGCTGCTGTTGCTGCTGTTGCTGCTGCTGTTGGTGCTGGGCGTTGTAGGCGTTGATGGAGGAGGTCAGCTGGCTCAGCGAGCTGGCGTCAAAGGTGGCGCCGCCGCCGTACACCACCTGCACGCGCGGGGCGGCAGGGCGAGAGCTGTCAGTCCCACACCAACCAGACCGTCAGCCGTAGACTACGGTGTTTAACTCCTGGACAGCCGCAGCGGCCGTTCAATCGCTCTCAAATGGCGGTCCTCCCTGAAGACACAGCAGCCGTCGCTTGTTCCTCAAAACCTTACCTGTCCGCCCTGGCCGACGGGCATGGCGGTCATGGCGCCCGACTGCGCCACCACCTGGCCCTGCATGCCGCCCTGCATGGCGCCCGCCGGGAGGGCCGCCACCGCCTGCCCCGGCCCCATCGCCGACGGCGTGCTGGTGCCGGTGGCCGGGTTGTACAGCACCACCTGCGCCGGCTTGTAGGTGCCGTCCGGCTGCAGCATCAGCACCACCGGGCCCACCTGCCCGCCGCCGCCCGGCATGGCTGCCGCCGCCGGCAGCGCCGCCTGCTGCGGCGCGGGCTGGCCCTGCATGGGGGCGTACTGCTGCGGCGGAACCTGCTGGTGCTGCTGCTGCTGCTGCGGTGGTCCCTGCTGCTGCTGGTACGGCTGCTGCTGCTGCTGCTGCTGGTAGGGCTGCGAGTTGGGGCCTGTCACGCGCGGCACGTCAGCACACGCAGATGTCAACACAAGCTTAGAGCAACGGCAGGACAACCAGAACACATACAAAGCCCAGCGCATTTCACCGGTCCTGAGACGGCTGTTTCCCAGGCGGAGCCAAAACTCACCACCTCCGGGGCCCATGCGAGGGTCCGGCCCGGGACCGCCGCGATAGCCGTCCGGCCCAGGGCCGCCGCGGTAGCCGTCCGGCCCGCCGCCGTACCCGCCCGGCCCCATGTCGCCGCTGGGGCCCGGGCCGCCGGGCCCGCCCGGGCCGGGGCCGTACCGCTCCGGCGGCGGGCTGGTGCGCATGGGACCGTACGGCCCGCCCCCGCCGCGCAGCGGCGGCCCGCGCGCGCCATCCATCCTGCCCGTGTCCATGCGGCCGCCGCCGCCGTCCATGCGGCCCATGGGACCGAAGCCGTCGGGGCCCGGGCCCGGCCCGGGGCCAGGCGGCGGGCCGTAGTCATAGCCGTCGTCGTACCAGTCGGGGCCGGGGCCCGGCGGGCCGCGGTCGCGGGGGTCCGGCCCCATCGGCGGGCCGTAGGGGTCGTCGTGCGGCCCCGGCAGCGGCGGGCCGAAGCGGCCCATGGGGCGGTGCGGCCCCGGCGGCGGCAGCATGGGCGGCGGGAAGCCGCCGCGCACCTTGGCCGGGTCGAAGCGGTCCACGATGCCCTTGACCTGGCGGGAGGAGCGGCCAGGCCGGGGGCTCAGCTGGCCCAGATGCCCAGCGAACCCAAAGCTCACACGCACCCTCCAGCTCCGGTGGCACGCCCCTTGACCTCCATTCGATCCGCCCCCTGGCCCCCGCCACTCTGCCCTTGTCCCCTGCCCCCGTGCCTCCCTGTCCCCTCCCCCTCCCCCCCCTGCCCCCGTGCCCCCGCGGCGCCCACCTCGCCGTACGCGATCTTGACCCGCTCCACGGTGCCGCTGATGTGCACCAGCTGGAAGCGCTCGCCGGGGATCAGGTCTGCAGGGCCGCAGGCGGGCGGCGGGGGGTTACATTCATCATTAGTTAAGGAAGTGGTAGGGGGGCAGCGGGGTAGCCGGGCACACAGTCAGCGGGGGCGCAAAGCCAAACGGAGGTCGAGAGATTCCAGCAATGAGATGAAGCAGTGCTGTACAGTCCCTAGCTCCCAAAACGCAGTGCCCCCGCCGCATCCCGGGGGCTCCTCACCCTCCACGCGCACGGTGGCGGCGCTCTTCTGGCGGATGACCTTGATGGTGGCGCCGGCCTTGCCCAGCACGCTGCCCACCATCTCGGGGAATATCTCCACCGACGTCTCCACCGTGGGCTTGACGTCGAACTTGGCCTCGGCGTCAAACTCCGACAGCAGGCGGCGGATGGAGGCCAGCGCCGCGCCAATCTGGGGGTGTGCGATGGCGGGCGGAAGGAGGAAGCGTGCGAGCGTGAAGGCTCAAGGGTCTTGCGAGCAGGAAAGCAAGAGTGGCGGCAGTGCTAGCGGCGCACGTAGGTGGGTTTACAAAGACTAACGCAGGTCGGCGCCCGTGCCCGTGCTGTTATTATGCCGCAAGAAGAGGGTGTAAGCGGCTGCGCGTTTGCGGGTTGCGCAACGGCAGGCGATGCGGGGCAGGAAAGCAAGGCGGCCGTCGCGCGCTCCTGTGTCGCTGCACGTGCCTGCTTCTCTGTGCCAGTCAGCTCCACAGCCTGCATCTGGTCGGGCCCGCGCGCCTCCGACACATGCACCTTGCACCGCGACTCGCGGCGCACCTGTGACACGGAAAGCAGCGGCAGGAGCAGCTAGCGTGAATGCTCCGTCGACGCGGACGGGCGCCCGGCGGGATGTGCCCCCCTGACGCGGGTGCCACCCACTGGAGCCCTGCTGACACGCACCCGCGACACGTTGCTGCCGCCCGTGCCGATCAGAACGCCAGCCAGGCGCTTGGCGAGCAAGATCTCCTGCAGCAGCAGCGGGTCCTCTGGCAGCGGCTCCAGCGGAGGCGGGGGCCCGCCCGGCGGGGGCAGCATCGCGCCGGGTGGCGGTCCGCCTCCGCCCCGAGGACCCGGTGGACCTGAGACCATGAGCACGTAGCATTGCGCAGAATGATTAATCCAATGGTTGGGGCAAAAGGTCCTGCGAAGACAGCATGCGCGTCTAGGAAAATGCGCGAAAGGCCACCACGGTCGTTTCGGTCGTCCTCAAACCCCCAGCTTAGCAGGTTCATCCCATATGCATATTGAGCAGCTCAACAGCGGCGCTACCAGACGATACCTTGCGGCGGGCCGCCGAAGGGGCCAGGGCCAGGCCCATAGCGGGGAGGAGGGGGCCTGCAAAGTACAAGTGCAGATTGAGTAATGTGCAATAGCACCTCAAACCGCAGCGCGCATGCACCCAGCAAGCAGGTCGCGAGGGCCCACTGCATCTAGCTCGAGTTACGTGCACCCTAATCAAACTCACCCGCGGCCGCGCCCTCCTCCGCGGCCACCTGGTGGCGGTCCAAGCTCATCGGCCTTGCGCTTCATGCTGGCTTAGCACGGAATCGTGCGCGAAGATCGCGAACTCGTCAGTTGCAGAATGATGATCTACAGGAAACGCTATGTTGAGATTGGAGTGACAGCGTAATGAGCATGTGGTGGACAGGAAGAGCGGCGGCACCGAAAGCTGGCATGTCCCATCGCGATCCCACACCAATTCGGTGGCCCGCCTTGTCGCACCCGTGTCGATCCCCTACCCCCCACACACAACAAGAGAGGCTCGATGCGCTGTGCATGGCGATGAAGCCATGCCGGCAAGCATATTATGCGCTACCCCGGGGCTGATCAAGGCAATGGGGAGGGCTGTGTGGGACCGTGGCGAGGCCCATGGCGAGGCCGCGCACCGCGGCGCACGAGCACGCCTGCGGATACGGTATGGTGGGTCCCCGGGCCCCCCTTGATCGTCTCCCTGCTCATGTGCTGAACTGCTGAGGCTGTGAATGGCGCCAGCGCCCCTTCCAGCGCCGGCCGGGGCACGCATGGATGCCAAGCAGCAAATAGCATCCATGGGCCCGCGACAGCCGACCCTGTGTCCCTATCCTGTCCTCAGGGGTGCAGGGTGCGAACACGTTTTGGCCGGGTCCCATGCAGCCCGAGACTGGATCCAGGATTATAGGCCGTGTTGCATAACCCCCCTCCCTTAGCACGCGTGCACCAGCGTGCACCATGTGACACCGGTGCACGCGGAACGGCGGAAATCAAACTAAGCCCACCGCATCGCCGCCCACACCGACAGCCACTCATCAGCCCTTCCAGCACCAGCCGGGGGCACTCCTGCATTCCTACTGTTCCCTATTCTCACCAAGCCATTGACCAATTGGCGTTGGGGCAGCTGCGCCTAATCCCCGTCTTGCGTATTGGAGACGGGTGCAATGGCACCACGTGACCGGAGTGTGCTAGTGAACGGTCTCAGGTACTCAGCTCCCGACCACCACATCCACCCTGTTAGACTGTTACCAAACACACTACGGTAGCTCGGCCCCAGCCATGGCACCGTCAACCTGGACTGGATCCAACCCGCACGCACACGCGCCCAACGTGCTACATCCTGGATTCCTTCCCCACAACGCCACAACGCCGCAAGCGGGGTCTGTATCGCTTCCTTGTGCTGTCTTAACACACACACATGCATGTGCGCACATGCGGTGCGCTTATGTTGCAGCTAGAGCTTTGCTGGCTATGTCCTCCGGTAGGTCGGGAAGTGCACGGGCGCCCCCACGGAGGCCCACATCCCGCACTGCACCTGCCGCACTGCACCTACGCCTCTACACTCACTTCGCCCGCTACCGACATGAGTCGGGGGATGCGGTGACTGGCCCACGGCAGGGTCCAGACCTGCCAGACCGCCCTCCACAATCAAAGTGATTAATCCACAACAACAACCTTAGACTAGGGAAACATGTTGCTGGCCTTGATACCTGGCGTCACAGGATCAGTTGGGCAGCCCCAGTTTATTCTGTAACCTGCCAGCGGAGACCTGCCTGGGGCCTGTGGGTTGGCCGGGGCCGAATGCCGTCCCCCTGCTTTCACAGTGCGTGATTGCCAGCCCGACAGTGAAACTGTCGGGCATTCAATGATGGCCCTTGACGGTGTACGCCGATCACTCGTGACCTACAATCTGCGCAGCCGGGTGGAGCGACTGTCACACACGTGCTAGCCGGCAAAATCGCGGGAGCTCACGGGCCCCAACACCACTATTGGTCCTCCGGCACGGAACCGCGCTCGTGCACCGGCGCCAATGACGCCGGCTGCGCCGCCGCCAGCCCAGGCGCGGGCGCGGCAGCTGATGCCTGCGCCTGCCCGCCGCGCACCGAGCCGCTGCTACCAGGGCCGCTGTCCAGCCGCGCCGGCGGCGCCGACGCCTGCCTACCCAGCGCAGCCGCGCTGGTGGAGCCGCCATTGCCGCTCGCCTTGGGGCCGCTGGCAGGCGGCGGGCTGGACCCGGCACCGTTTGCCGACCGCGCGGGTGAAAGCGGCGGCGCGGAGGGGGCGTGCGCCAGCGCCGGCGCCGCCGAGGCGGTGTGTGCGGGCGCGGGTGCTTGTGCCTGGGCGCTGGGTGAGGTCGCCGCGTGCTCGTGAAGCGCTTCGGGGTGCACCAACAGCTGCAGGGGGGCAAGAGTGTGGGTGGGGCAATGTCAGAGGGAAACGCGGGGCCGGGGGAAGGGGGGGGCAGCAGGGCGAGCAGGTTCGCGGCGACGGGGGCTGCCCGAGGCGAGGTGTGCCTGCCTGGGGACAGATGTGGGGAAGACCATCCCCGCCCCGGTCACAGGTGCCACGGATACAGGCAGCAGCCCTACCCTCTCGGGGTCACCGCCCTTATGTTGAAGCGTGCGCCCACCTTGGTTAGCTTGCTGTGCATGCGTTCGAAGCCGCCCAATATGCGCTGACCGTCGTTTATGGACTGCAGGCGCTGTAGCATGGAGCCAGAGCGCTTCATGCTGGCACTGCCTGCAGCGCCGCTGACGCTGACAGGGCGGCTGCCGTTACCGACTGGGCCGGCGGCCGCGCGTGTCACCAGCGGCGGGCTGTAGCTGGTGTTGGCGGCTACGGCGGCGGCGGCGGTAGCAAAGGGGTCGTCGGTCGAGGGGCCCTGCCGCGTCTCGACAAGGCTGCGACTGACGCGCGCGAAGCGACCTGGGTTTGTGGTAGACGGGGGCGGGGGGGGGGGGGCGGGGGCGGGAATATGAGTGAGGCTCCGCGCGAGAGGCGGATGAGTGCTTACTGCAGCGCCTCCAGCCCGGCATGCATGTAAACGCAGAGCTACTTTGATTGCTCCCGAGCTCAATACCGTGCCCAAGCAAACACACACTTGCTCACACGTACCGATTACTGCCCCCCGTCTTGTGCTCATGTCCCATGCCGAAGCACCCAATCACACGCACAGCACCCACCCTTCTCCAGGTCTGCCTGGATTGTCGCCAGCTCCATCTCCACCTCGGGTGCGGGCGCGGCCGCGGCCGCGGCTGCCGAGCTGCGCTTGCTCCGCCTGGTCACTACAGCCGCCTCCGGCACTCCCGCCTCCGGTAGCGCGGCAGCAGCCGCTGCGCCTGCCACTGCCGCGGCGGGCACAGCGTTTGCGGCGGCCGCAGATGGCGCAACCACACCCCCGGGCGTCGGCACGCCGTCCGCACTCCCGCTCCCGCTCCCGCTCCCGCTCCCGCTCCCGCTGCTTCCGTCGCTCTTGTGCTCGAAAGCCGCGGCCTTGGCCCCCTCCTGCTTGACCACCTCGCTCAACTCCTGTGTCCGGCGCTCCAGGGCGGCGGACCGGCGCTCCAGGTCCGCCACGGCGCGGCTGGCGGCTATCTCGGCCTCGTGCTTGGCCGCTATCGCGCGCGCGTACTTGTTCGACAGCGGGTCGGTGTCGCGCAGCCGCAGCACCTGTGCCATGTGAGGTGTGCATGGCGTGGCGTGGCGCGATGAGGTCCTCAGGCACCTCGGCCGTGCGTGGCGCAAGCGGCGCACCGTGCGGGCGGTGGGCCACGTAGGCCGCCGCCGAGGTTGCGCCCCTCACGTGGCCGCCCCAGACCCCGGCCTTCCACCCCGCCGCCCCAGACCCCGGCCCCGCTGCTTCCGCACGCATGCACGCGCACGCACGCTCACCTCCAGCATGGTGGAGGCCGAGCCGCCGTTGAAGAGCACGGTGATGAAGATGATGTAGAAGGTGACGGTCTTCATGACCTGGGGAGGGAGGGAGCGAGTGGTGTGCGGAGGTGAGCGCGGGCGCGGGCTGGGGGTGGTTCGAGGGCTAGCCGGAGCGCAAGCGTGCGCGCGCATGAGCGGTGAGTGGAGTCAGCGGTGCGGACAGGCGTGAGTTGAAAGCAGCCATAGGATAAGCTCATCAGCTGCAATGTAGGCGCGGTTGCAGGGCAAGCTTAGCTGCACTTCAGGCGTGGCAGCAGATGGGTCGAGGGCTGAGGTGAGTGCGCGCGGCATTTGCGGTTGCGACTCACCTCCACTTACGCCCCCATGCGCCCCCATATGCGCACCTGCCCCGCCTCGCCGTAATTGTCAGACGCCTCCACCGCCAGGGCGAAGGCCATGGCGCCGCGCAGGCCTGCGGATGGGGAGGGGGGAGGGGCGGGCGAGGCGGCGAGAGCGCGTTGGGTTAGCGGGGGGTCGACCACTGGTGTACTGAGATGCACGGTGCCAGCCTGCCAGCTTGCCAAACACCAGAACCTGTGCCTGTGCTCCTCGCCACCCCTCCCGTGCCGCGGCCTGGCACTGGCATATCCCGCCTGCCCGCCAGCAGCGGCCAGCACCCAGCAGGTCGTTGCGGGTGCCCTCACCGCAGGTAAACATGCCTGGAACCCTGCCAGTCCCCGTCCTTGCGACACCCAGGGCCCCAGCCCCGGCCCCCCCAGACCATCCCCCCGAGCCCCGGCACCCACCGCTCCACCACATCATGAACTGCTCCTTCTGCGTGATGCGCCGCTCGATGGGCCGCAGCAGGTTGACCAGCAGCGACAGCGGGTAGATGTTGGCGGCGCGGGAGGCGGCCAGCGCGATCAGGCACAAACCCTGCGCGTGCGTGGTGTGGCGCCGGGGACGAGGGGAGGAGGCAAGCACGTTGTCGCTAAGACGCTAATGGTAGGACCGGTACCAACAGGGTGCCATCAGGATCCGTGTACTTCCTTACTGGCGTGCCACACGCCCCCACGCCCATGCCCATGCCCACGCCCCCACGCCCATGCCCACGCCCCCACGCCCATGCCCACGCGCCCACACCCACGCCCACCCCCGCCCCCGCCCCCGCCGCCGCCCGCGCCTCCGCCGCACCGTGTAGCTCCACACGTTGTAGTGCTGGGGGCCCAGGAACAGCGTGCTGCCGATGTAGCAGAACACGAACCTGCGGGCGGGTGGGATTGGGTGGGCGGGCGAGGGTTGGGCGCGGCACAATGTGTGGATGCGGGTTGGGCGCGTGCGACATCCAATGGCGAGATGTTGGGCAGCAGCATTGCATGAGCCCCGACGCTGGCTGGTCGACACTATCTGGCAGGGGCAGCAGGCGCACAGCGTGTCGAATGGTATGCCATCACGGTTTCACGCCACTCACAGCTCAAACAGCGCGGCCAGCACTTTGAACAGGTACTGCGGGCGTTCGGCAGGAGACGGGGCGAGGCAGCGGCGTCAGCGTGCGGCAGGCAGAGCCGTGGCTGTACGTCTTTCTTATGTGTGCATGCGTTTGGGTATTGCAATACGTGGTCAACACATCTCGCGAGAGCACCACCGGATGACCCGAACCCACCCCCATCGGCGCATCGTACAAGCACGTGCAGACAGCGGGCACCCCAAGCAGACGCCGCAACCCCCCAACCTCACGCACCTCAATCTTGATCTCGGCCTCGTGACTTAGGTTGGGGCGCACGTACAGGTTCATCACCTGAGGCCGGTCAACATGGTCAGCGAGCACACGTGGTCAACACCAGCGAGCACGGCGTCTAGTGGCGCAGTTGTTGCGGGCGCCCGCATGATGATCGGCGTTTTCGCCCCAGCCATCCATTCGACGCCCTCTCTCCAATTCTGTGTGTAACTCCACAATCCAATCTACGTGTCAGCCCCAATCCCCCCCACCAATCCCTCCCCGCCGACAAGATGCGCGCCTGGCCGCCTGCAGCCCGAGCCGCCACTCACAGCCCCCGCAGGCCCCGCACGCCCCCACCCACCCACCCCCTCCCCTCAAACACACGCACGCACCATGCCATTGGTGACCACCGCCACGATGCCGCTGCAGTGCGCCACGTCCGCAACCAGGTAGGAGGCGTAGGCGAACGTGACGGCAACGCCCACCTGCGGAGTGGGGTTGCAAGGATGGTTGGGGCATGGCACCACGCACGCACACGCGCATAGTCCGATGAACAGTTTAGCAATTCGGGCGACAGAGCAACCAAGTGAGAGCGCACAGCGCAGCAAGCGCGGTCGCGGTGGTTTGCTCCAATTCCCAGAATCAGCCAGGGGGGAATTCTGATGTACATATTACACACGCCCGCACCTCGAACACGCTGTTGCCCGCCGGCGTCACCACCTTGCCCGTCACGGGGTCGTGTATGGCGCCCGAGTAAAAGAAACGGGACCTGCGGGGCGAGCGCGTGGCGGTGGAGCAGGAGTGACGCGTGAGCGAAGCTGGGGCACGGTACGGGGGAGGCCGCGGTGCGGTCGTGTCATGTGCGTGCATGTGTGTGCAACTCCGCAAAGCCCGCAGGCTGTCAGGCGCCCGCGCACTTAGGCGCCCACGCTCCGGTGTGTCGGTTGGGCTAGCTCACACAGCCGAACCATGAGCGCCGCACGCGCGCGCTCCGCGCATGCAGGGGACTACGGCTGTACCCACGACACGCAGGAGGCACACGCGCACAGCCGCCCGTTCGCACCTGTAGATGAGCGACGCCAGGAAGCCCACCGCCAGGCCGATGGCGACCGAGGCGGCGAAGATGCCGATGAACAGACCAATGCCTGCGGGGGCGATGGGCGCGATGGGCAGCCACGAGCAGTTGGCTTGAAGGAAAACAAAGCAAGGCTAGGCGTGCGTGTCGCCTTGAGATGAGTTGCCATGCGGCGCCCTCGCCATGGCGGATGGGGTGCCCCCTGACACGAGAAACGACTGACTGGATGTCCGAGACCGCCTAGGCCGCCGAGGCGATCGAATAAGGCTCGGCAGCGGCGGCGCCGCCCCGCCCCGCCCCGCCCCGCCACGCCACGCCACGCCACGCCACGCGCGGCACACGCACCCGCCATGACGTTGGGCCCCGTGACCGCCTTGCCCTCCAGGAACTTGGTGATCACCTGGTACAGCACCAGACCCACCGCGTCTGCAGGGCGGGGGCCAAGGCGAGCGCATGGAGCATGTGATGGTGTGAGCGTGTGGAATCGTCGGGTGGGCGGCAGGAAACACACGTGCAGACATGCGTGCACGTGCGCAGTGACGCAGTGCAGTGCAATGACAACAGCGGCGCCGCCAGCTGGCCGGCCATCAATCCACCATCCGCCCGTGCCATCCTCCCGCCCTGCCCAGCTCTGCGCTCCCCTAGGCCCCAGGCAAGCCAATACAACCCAGCCCACACAATGCAAAGCACACCACAGCCCCACACACACGCACCGTTGAGCACCGACTCGCCGAACACGTTGATATAAAGGTCCGGCTGCGCGCCCAGCCGCTGGAATACGGCAAGCACCGTCACCTGCGCATGTGTGGCGGCGCGTGGCGTGGCGGGTGGCGACAGTGGCGGTGTGGCATGGCGCGGCGACACCCACATACGACCCACATACGACAAGGAAACCCGTGGGTATCTGCGGGGAACCATTGGGAGTACCACCTTCCCCGGCTGGTGCCGCTGCGGCTGGTGCCGCTGCGGCTGGTGCCGCTGAGTGGGAGCGGGAGCACGGAGTGCGGCCCCAGCAAGCAGTGAAGCAGAGTGGGGCGCGCCCACACGGGCCGGGCCCTGGACCCACCGGGTCGGTGGCGCTGATGAGCGCGCCGAAGGTGAGGTTCTCCAGGAGCGTCATCTCGTAGCACCAGCCCTGGCGCCCGAAGCCCCACCTGCACACCCCCACACATGGTTTGGCATAGTGAGTGTGTGCGGCGGGGGACAGGTAGCCGGGAGCAAGTTTGCCGGCGCGGCCAACAGCTCAAAAGCCACCCTTGGACACTGCCGGCACCGCTGTGGCAAAGCAGCCATCAGAGCCACGTGGACGATGAGCTGCCGGCAGGCGCCCCATCCCCTTCGTGCAGCCCACGACTCCATACATGCAGCGGCCTGCCGGCCGCTGACGGTGCAGCCGATGCTTAAGCCCCGTACAAGCGACTTGCCCCACAGTGCGGCCGCTGCATGTGCACAGCGTCACCCTGCTGCCGGCCGCACACACCCGCCCGCCCGCCCGCCCGCCGGCCCGCCGCGCACCCACATGATGAGGCCCACCACGAAGCAGGAGATGGTGGTGCCCAGGAAGGCGTAGGAGCACACGCTGCCCACGTTCTTCAGGAACCTGCGCGCCGGCAGGCAGAGGAGGGGGCTTTGTCCCGGGGGGGGGGGCAGGGGCGCGCGGGAGGGGCGGAACAGCATGGCGCTGCCGGTGGCGGGGCCGGCCCAAGTTCGACGATCCAGCAGAAACTACAGCTATTATTTTTCACTGTGGTGAGATTTCAATCAATGCTCCCTCTGCACTCGCCCACTCACACTTTGGCGTCGAGGCCGTACCCCGCGTCGAACATGATGGTGGGCAGCAGCACGTAGAAGAATATCTCGCCCTGTGCAGCAGCGGCGGCCGCGGCAATAGCAACGCGGGAGATGCTTTCAGTCCTGCGGCCCTTCCGTTTTGCAACTTGGGACCGGGCTCCACCGTCCAGGCCCCTTTCCCGCAAGCGCTAGCCCCGCAGCTCTTCCTGCGTCTCACGCCCCCACATGCAGTACACACATTTTTGGGCTTGGTTTGGGGTTTGGGTTAGCTTGGGCCGGTGTTCACAGCCCGCCTCACCCGGAACTCCACGCTCTCCGCCAGCGTGTGGCCGACGTGCGCCGCCTGTTTTTTGCGTAGGGCCGGACATCCGGAGCAACGTCAGGTGCAGGGTAATCAGGCGCACAGCACTGAGGAGCCCATTAAAGAGGTTGTGTGGGGGGTGGGGTGGGGTAGGTGGGTGTGTCCTTGACTATGTAGCTGATCTGGGTCGTTGCTGCGAGCTGTTTTGCTCTGAGTATGCGTCCTTGTGCCTTCCACATGCCTCCCTTCCATCCATCACCTTCATGATCAGGCCCACCACCAGGCCCAGCAGCAGCGCCGCGCCCGCCTCGCCCATCCACCTGCGCAGGGAGGATTAGCGTACGTGCGTGGGTTGTAGGCGTGCGGCGTGCCATTCCGGCGTGTGCGGGTGCGGCACGTGTCCCCATCGCCGGCATCACCGGCATGCGAAGCCGCCGCCAACAAACCCTTTTTGCCCTACTTGAAGCGGATCCTCTCGAGCGCTCGGCCCGCCACAAAGGAAACGATGAGGATGCTCAGCTGCGTGACATTGCATAGGGGGCAGGGGTTGTGCGCGTGCACTCGGAAATGGGTGCGAAGCTGGGAGGGAGTACCGGTACCGGTGGCTGGGTACGGCTGAAGCCTACTAGGCGCTAGGTTGGGCGCTGCGAAATCACGAACCGGACGAAAGGGTGGGCGCCCGCGGCCACGCCGGGAGGGGCTGTCCCCTCCCGGCACCGATACAACGCTGCCGACGCACCTCGATTAGTAGCACCTCTGATAGTGATAGCGACTCTCCTGCACATTGCATTCACGAATTCGCAGAACAGACAGACAAAACAGGTCAGGCATGCGGGCGACCCAACAAGGTGGGAACCCCAAACAAAGGCACATTGTCCAATCGTTACCTCCTCCGCTGTCCACCACCAGCACTTCCGGTGGCGGCGAAGCGCCTTCCATTTTTCGCTTTGTCGGAAAATCAGACGCGCAGCTGCGCTTCTTTCACACAAGGAATCTGCTGCAAAAAGACTCGTGCGAAGATACTTGTTATATTTTCGCAAACATTAGAAACGCGTCAGCTACACAAGGATGCTTTTATCATACTAATTATTCCTTTTGGCGGATTGCCCCGATTTCGCTCGACGTCCCTTAATGAGCGGCGTCATGAGTGTCTTGACGGATAAAGGTATGATTTGGTGTGCAGTAAGAAAACAAGCTGACGGTTACGGTCCGAAGTTTGGCAGGCGCGCGACTTGGATATGCTGTGGTTTTTTTAAGTATGGTGGTTACGGACTATGAGCTCCAAGGCATAGAACCAGGAACCTTGGTGTCGTAGCGCGAGAGGGTGGAACAGTATGACCGATCGGTTGTACGCCGTACAACCACCTCACCCGGTCGCGCTGGTGCGAACAGCCGCTGATGCCCTTATTGGAGGGCAGAATGCGCGATGTTCGTCGGGGCCGCCACAGCCCTGCTCCGCACGGTGCACGCAGCACGTTTGAAGGATCCCTCTTCGGGCACTGACTCCGAACACTGACCCTGACCCTCAACCCTGACTCCGGACCCTGACCCTCAACCCTGACTCCGGACCCTGACCCTGACCCTGACCCTCAACCCTGACTCCGGACCCTGACCCTGACTCCGGACCCTGACCCTGACTCCGGACCCTGACTCCGGACCCTGACTCCGGACCCTGACTCCGGACCCTGACCCTGACTCCGGACCCTGACTCCCGACCCTGACTCCTGACCCTGACCCTGACCCTGACCCTCAACCCTGACTCCGGACCCTGACCCTGACTCCGGACCCTGACCCTGACCCTGACTCCGGACCCTGACTCCGGACCCTGACTCCGGACCCTGACTCTAGACCCTCAACCCTGACTCCAGACCCTGACTCCGGACCCTGACTCCGGACCCTGACTCCGAACCCTGACGAGATCTAGGTCTCAACATTTACAATTCATTTGCCTGAGACTGCTGCGGTTGGAGGGTTAATGCGGTCCGGAGTCAGGGTCAGGGTCTGGAGTCAGGGTCCGGAGTCAGGGTCAGGGTCAGGGTCCGGAGTCAGGGTCCGGAGTCAGGGTCAGGGTCAGGGTCCGGAGTCAGGGTCAGGGTCCGGCCGGAGTCAGGGTTGAGGGTCAGGGTCCGGAGTCAGGGTTCGTCAGGGTCAGGGTCAGGGTCCGGGGTCAGGGTCAGGGTCAGAGCCAGGCGATGCCAGGCAGGCAGGGGCACCCCTGATTCAAGGCGGCCTGGGAGGAAGCCGACCCCTTGCTGGCACCTTGACTCCGTGCTGGCGCCAGGGCGCCAGGCCACCAGCGCTCACCGCTCATCCTCTGCCTTGAGGCGGAAGTGGCGGCAGTGGACGTAGTTCTGCCGCAGCGCCGCCGGGGACCGTGG
Organism: Chlamydomonas incerta; assembly: GCA_016834605.1. NCBI lineage: Eukaryota > Viridiplantae > Chlorophyta > Chlorophyceae > Chlamydomonadales > Chlamydomonadaceae > Chlamydomonas > Chlamydomonas incerta. The sequence continues at coordinate 245,182 of JAEHOC010000011.1, forward strand.
CAGGGCCCAGCAGGGTGTGTCAACTGTCAAGCACGCGTTGGCCGCGTGCATGCGTGCATCACAGCCGCGTCCGTGGACGCTGGTCGCCTGCTCGCAGGAGCACTGCATGCCTGCATCGACGCATCATGCTGTGTACGTCTGGTGTGGTTGCCGGGCTGGGTGCCCGACGGAGCGTGAGGGCAGCGCGTCAGCGCAGCAACAGGCCTGTGACATCCAATCCAACCTGCGCTATGTGTGCTTCGGACTGAGTGGGGCCCAAGGCCCGGTTTGCAGCGTGATTATACGTATGTGCCTGTATTTGATCGTGCGCATGCGGTGGTTTCCGTGCGGTAGCTGATCTGCTTTGTTGCTGAGTTAGTGAGCGCGGCCGCTTGGGCGTGCGTGGCGGTCTGTTCGCAGCTCTGTGTGTGTTAGACAGTTAGAGAGCACAAGGAAAAACAACAAGAGACTGTGAACGTGATGCAGCAACGGAACGGCATTACTGGTACGGATATTACCTGTGTGCGCCCTGGTCTGAGTGGCGTCCGAGACCCAGTCTGCAGCGTAATGATGCAATAGCCCAAACCCATCTCTGTCAGTGCAGGAAGATTAGTGACGTGCATGAGGCGAGTGTTAAACAACAAAACAAGACGGACCAAACCCGCCAAAAACACGCGCACGCAGTTACATACAGATACCTACGCGGTTACCGAGGCGAGTGTTGTGGCAGCGGCGTGCTGTGTTCGAAACGTTACTGCGCAGGGGAGGGGAGCGGTAGCCAACAACAGCCGCAGGCCTACAGCTGCTGCGGCTCAGGAGACCCCTGCCGCGGCGCTTGCTGGCTCACCAGTTAACACCAAGCCCACCTGCAAAATATCTTCGCATTTCGCACATTCCGTTGTCTTGGGACAAGGTTTGTCCGAGCCCCTGCCTATGTGCCTAGGGGACGCAGAAAGCGGCACGGACAGGGGCGCGGACACGGGCGCCAATACCGGGTAGCTAGGGCCGCCAAACTTCCAGTCCGCGCGACCTGGCACGAAATAAAATGAGCTGCTTTGAACGTACGGTACGTTGGCCGCGTGCCACAACCGCACGCCGCATACAGATCACTCGCAGCCCACAACGCCTTCTGGAGGAACGCCTCGGGGGTAACGCCGGAGGAGCAAGGGGAAGGGACGCAGCACAACCTGGAACGCGAGCAAGCAGCACACCGAGCACAGCGAAACCACCGCACCAGCCACCGAAATCCAAGGGCTAGCCGGCCGGCGACCGACTTCAGGCGAGGTGGTGGACCCGCCGTTGCCCAGCGGCTCCTGCTGCCGCTGGCCCCTACCCCGCAGCCGCCGGAACCAGCGCCACCTGCACCAGTGGCGCGCCCGCCGCCGCCGCCACTTGCACTGGCGTCCGTCGCCTGGCTGCCGTGCCGGGGCCCGAGCAGCGGGAGGCGCATGGAGTCGAACGCCGGCGCCGCAAGGGCGCGCCCTCCGCCGCCCCCTGCCCTCGCAGCACCCAGCAAGGCTGACAGTCTCCGGACGGACGCAACGTCGAAGCTGCCGGCGTCACTGTTGGAGAATCTGGTTCAGCAATAGGCTCAATGTATAGCTTGGTGCGTTACACACGAGTGCAGCTAGGCTGCCTGGCACCATTCGGTAGATCGGGGTTAGTGTGCGTGTGTAGTTGGCAGGAGACGCTCACTGCCCGGGGCTTTGTACTCCCCCGGGGCTTCGCAAACCCGCTGACTTTGAGTGCGTCAAGCAGGCTAGAAGAAGCGTCGCTCAGCACCACCACCTACTTTTTTTTGTTGTGTGTGGTTACAGAGTGGTGCGCACGTTCTTGCGTGCCTTCCTGCTGCGTGTAAACCGGAGGCCCGGGCCGGGGTGACCCTTATAACGCCAGTGCATGATTGTCCTATTTATTGTTCTCCCCTTGCAAGGGGGACTTCCCTACTTCTATGCTCCCAGATGGAGCTGAGTAATGCAGCTAACTTGACAGGCTCAGATTTCAGCATCACTTCGCGCATGTTTAGGCTAAAGTCTAGGCCACTGCACGCTCGTAACTCGGTGTAGGCAGCACATTGCATCAGGACGTGGTGCTCATCCTCCACCTCATTGGCCGTACACAGTGGGCACGTCCTCTCCTCCCTAGGCCTCTCCCAGGCACGGTTCGCGGTGATTGGCCAGCAACATAAACGGAATCTCATCAAAAGCTTATGCTGTGCAACCGGTATGAATGCTCTACTGTGTTCGTGCAGGGTCGGCGGCGCGGACCCTAGTGCGCTTAGCCCCATCCCATACTTAGCCCGCTTAGCCTGCTCAGCCGCCGCTGCCTCTGCCGCCGCAACCTCCATGCGCTGCCAGGAGGCTGCAGCGATGCTGGAAGATCCAAGGTCGCCACGGCCTCAATCATGCGCTACCATTGTTTCTGGTTCTGCGGGCTCGGGCCTGTGCGGTCTAGATTATGTCTGCCGCCGGCAGCGCCGCCTCGGGTGGCTGGTGAGGGCGGCGGTACCGCTGGGCGCGCTGCTAGCAGCTCTGGCCCCGGCTGGCCCCGGCTCCGGGGGCCAGCCTGGCAGAGGTGTCCAGAGACCAAACTGCTACCAGAGGATGGCTGTGGCCGCGTGTTGCCGTGCGCGCGGGCACAGCGGCGCCTGGCGCAGAGGCAGCCGATGCCTGAGGCAGGGATGGGCGCGTATTGGCCCCAGCGCCATGCGTATTGCGGCACCCTCTATGCGTACGCATTACGCATCTGCGTATTGCGGGGAAATTTGCCGAATACGCAATACGCACGCACCAAAATCCTGAAATGTCGACAACATTTTTGGCATGTCTTTCACTTCCCGTCCAGTACATCGCTCCACATCAGCATATAAAGGCAGATTGTTGCACTGGGCGCAGCAAGGAGTGTGAGGGGACTACGTAGGGGGCTTTTGGCGTGCAGGGGGGCCGACACGGCCCTACTTGCACGCCTGCACGGCCCGCTTGCGTATTAATACGCATCGGAATACGCAATACGCAAATTGCAGATTTCTGCAGCGTATTGCGTATTCGGCAAAACGAATTCTGCAGCGTATTATGCGTATTAATACGCACCGTATTGCGCGCGTATTAATACGGAATACGCCCCATCCCTGGCCTGAGGCCGGCCTGACACCCATGCTATCACCATCGGTTCCTGGCCAGCTCATGCCGATCCCTCTCGACCTGCTGCTATGTCCGGCCCGCTTGACCTTGTCAACTAGGGGACTGTCGAAGGACCCCAGCGAACAGCGCTGCCGGGAACGCGGAGGAAAACTCGCGGGGGTACCCAGCAGCGCGTAACGTTGTGTTTGATGGATATTACTACGCCTCGCACACTGGGTAAACGGTGTGAACCCCATAGGGCCATGGCGACAGCTGGCGCGCAGATTTAGGATCGACCCGCCAAACAAACCAGAGTTCAATTACTGGGCAGCGGGCATGTAGATTTGCAAATAAATTACAGCCTCGATTTAAGCCTTGAATCTTCACTGAAAGCGCTTGAATCTTCACTGAAATCTTCAAGCCCGTCCCGTTTGTGGCAGCGGGTCTAGCAGGCATAACATGGCTATAATGGTACCACGCGTAAAGCCCCTAAGGGTCATTGCTGCCAGAGCCCCCTCAACAAGACCCGGAGCCCCCAGAGCCGAGCACCCAGCAGCACCGCTTGCGCAGGAGCCTCCCAGGAGCACGCCCCCAGCAGGCGAAGGGTTAACAGCCCGTCTTGGAGTTGCTACGCCTCGAAATGCGCAGGCGATAGGTGAGGGCCTTGTGTGCAGGCACATACCTGGGTGTGTGCGGGCGTTTGTGTCGCACGCGGGGACGTTTAGTGCGGTGGTCCATACCAACGCATTGACGTCAGGTTGAGACTGTTAGTTGGGAGTAAGGGGAGCTGGGCATAGATATGGCGTGCCGCATGCGGTATGGATGTTCCCGTTCCACAGCCTTCCGCCGGAACCCCTAGTGTGGCAGCAGCTGCGTACCACGACAGGGGAGGGGCCCCCAGACAAGCCCGAAGTGCGGGGGCAGCAGGCGCATCCCTGGCAGGAAGAGATCCACGATAGCGGCTGAACTAATCCCGCACACAGTGAACATATGCGTCCCAAGTTCGTATGCTTACATTGCGCCTGGGCAACACAGCATCCGCAAAGCAGCACGCACACGATGCAGCAACCGCGAACCGCCGCACACACGGCCGAGCCGGCCACATCACAGCCATAAAGCTCCCAAGCAATCAACCCAGTCACAAAGGACGCAAGACACCACTAGCTAAGAGCGAGGCCATCGCACAGCGCACGAACTCGACTGTAACCCGACAGCTGGTGCCAGCGCCTGCAGCTCCTGGGGCTGCCGCCCCAGCTTGGCGTCCGCCGACGGCGGACGCCAGGGCCACAGGGGCCGCGCAGCCGCCGCCCACAGCGCTGTGAACGAGAGCACCAGTCCGCCCTTGTTGCCCGTGGCGACTCGTGCGCACCCAGGTCACGGCGGCTGCTCACGGGGGCGGGCGGGCGGGCGGGGGTGAAAGCGGGCGGAGACGTGTCAATCGACGGCGTGTTGCATTCGCATTCACTAGCAAACACAACGCTAATCGATCTTGTAGGGAGTGGTGGCGGAAGAGCGCGAGGAAGCGAGGGGCGGGACAGTGGGCTTGCTGCTACTGAATGCATAACGTGCAGAATGCAGCGTGCAGCAACCCAGCCAGCAGCTGCCATTCAAATGTGGCCTGCTGCACTCGCATCCTTCAGCTCCCCACCTATGGCATGCGTAGATCCCTCGAGACAGGACAAACGCGAGAGACCAACGGCAGGCGCAAATGGTGCGACGTATAGAGCATACCGTATGTGCCGCAAGTAAGCTTGGCAGGTTCGCGCTCCTTTCGCGCTAGCTTGCAAAAACAGGGCACACCTGGACAGCCGGCTGGATAGTCGTCGGCATCCACCGCCAACCCCCCTAGCGCTTTGCGCAGCGCCCACCCAGCGTGCCCCTAGCGGTCCGCCCAGCTGTCCGCCCAACCCTCCGCCCAGTGCCCTCCCAGCACCGCCCAACCCACTGCCCAACACGTCGCCCAGCCCTCCACTCACCACGCGCCCTGCCCGCCGCCCAGCGCCGCCCGCCGCCCAGCCCAGCCCGCCGCCCGCCGCCCAGCCCAGCCCGCCGCCCGCCCGCCCAGCAAATTGCGGGGCGTATTCATACCAACTTCCGGCACATGGAAGAATTAGGGGGGCGTTGGGCCGATGGGGGAGGTCACCCTGAGGCTATCCAGGGGCCGCAACATCGATGACGCGCATGACCCCGATTGGCTACGTACCGGGGCTTGCGTTTTGAAGGCCTGTGCCAGGCCAGCGGGCAGTAGTTTGAGGCTGAGTCGACCCCAGAATCTTGAGCCGCCCGCCGAACGCACCGTCGGGAGGCTGTCGGTCGCCACTGCTGGGCCCGTGTCGCCCCCAGGAACTTGAGCCGCGACCATCTGCGTTACCAACGGGCGTCACTGTGATTACAATCTTAGTCTGCGACGACCGGGGCACATGGACGCGAGCAAAGTTGCAGGAGTTGTTAAACGAGTACTTGCGGAGCACAGAAACATTGTTTACATGGTTACTGACGGTTTTGCACGCGTCATTTTGCACATGCTCTGAGTCAGGTGGGGTGTGAAGGAAGTCAGACCGACCACTTGGCACGGTTTTCGGCTGCTTTGACAGTGGAACGTTAAGCGCGTAGCATATATTTTACCACCTGAAATTATTTAGGGCAAAAGGGCGGGTCGGACAATTAAGCGCGGCCCTCCGACGATCCACCGCGCGTAAACCACCGCCGCGGGAGCATATGCCAGGACGAGACCACCAACTTTCTTATTTAGCCACAAATGGAAGTCCCTTCGCATTCACAATACGTCACACCTGCTGTGTGCCACTGTGAATTGCAGCGACAGATCGCGACGCAGTCCCACTCGTCCTTTTCCCACCAGTACCCCACCCCCACCCTCGACCCTGTCTTCGCCGGCGACTAAACAAAGGTAAAGACCGGCGCAGTTCATTGATGATTTCAGGCAGCCGTTTGCAGCGTGGGTGTGGCGCGCTCGCGGGAGAGCAAGGTCCACGCGCGCAGCACATGTCGACCGGTCGCTTTCCCTCAGTTTGCTCCTTATCACCTCCCAGTGCCACTCAAAGCTGTCATTGTGGTGCTGCGTGTGGCCCTGCACCTCGCACCTTGCCGCGCACGGCTCTCTCTCCGCAAGCGCACCCGAGCATCACTCCATCTCACTACTGCTTTCGTCGTGCCGCTCCCCGCGCAGATGCCTCCCGAATACTGGACGGATTACATGGTAAGTTTGATATGTTTTTTATTAACATGTAGTAGTATGACCCGGTAGTAGTGTGAGGCGGTTTCGCGCGACGGTTTCGCGCTTGTTAGTCGCTTACTCGCGCTTGGGCGATGCCGAAAAATGCCACGACTTATTCATGCACACGTGTGTAAGTCCCTGGTCCTGGATTACCTTCACACGTGTCCCTGAGTCGCTCTGCTGCCCGACCGTGCCCAAGGTTAAGGCCTACTTTGCACCCGCTGGCACCAGCGACGCGCAAATGCAACGGACTGGCATCCCCCCTGACCCTCGGCCTTTCCTCTCCATCCCGCAGTGGCTGGTGATTTGCGGCGCCCTCGCCTCATTTGCCATGGCCTGGGGTATCGGCGCCAATGATGGTGCGTTGCGCACTCGCGCGGTCCAGGTGTCCTCCGGCTTACTGCCTTCCATGGCGGGGCACAGGGCGGCGTGTTGTCAATGTGTGCCTGCATGCGTAGTGGGGCCCCCCTGCGTGACGTGCACCGACCCAGCCTGGCCCGCCCGCGCCTTGCGGCCTCACATCGCAGTTGCCAACTCCTTCGCCACCTCCGTCGGCGCCAAGACCATCACCCTGCGTCAGGCCTGCGTCATTGCCGGTATTTTCGAGTTCGCCGGTGCCCTGGGCCTGGGCGGTGAGGTGGCTCGCACCATCGCCGGCTCCATCGCGCGCCCCGCCGCATTTCAGAACATGCCCGAGATGTTCGCGTACGGCATGCTGTGCGCGCTCATCTCCGCCTCTACCTGGCTTTACATCGCCACATACCTGTCCCTGGCCGTGTCCACCACCCACTCCATCATCGGCGCCGTGCTGGGCTTTGCGCTTGTGTGGGGCGGCTCTGGTGCCGTGGTTTGGAACGACCGCAAGGATACGTTCCCCTACTCGACGGGTCTGGTGCCTGTGGTGTGCTCGTGGTTTGTGTCGCCCATCACTGCTGGTGAGCAGGGTTCGCGCGCCCCTGCCGTCGCTGTCATGAGCAGCGGTGCTGATGTCTGGCAGTCTTCTTGTTACGCTTGCCTCACCTGTGACCCTATGCACTCATAAATATCATGCCTCGCCTCGTGCCCCGCTGGTCCCGCCAGGTATTGCCGCCGGCGTTCTCTTCTTCCTGAACCGCCTGATCGTGCTGCGCCGTCAGAACTCCACCACCCTGGCCATCTGGGTGTTCCCGGTGCTGGTGTTCCTGACCGTCTTCATCAACCTCTTCTTTGTGATCTACAAGGGCGCCAGCAAGGTCGCCAAGTGGGACAGCCACAAGTCCGCCTGGGTGTCGGCCGTGGTTGCTGCCGGTAGGCTATGGCGCGTTGAGGGTTGGGCTTTGGGTGCGCGGGCATGAGGCGGCAGAGTCAGAGCGCAGAGAGTCAGATCCGTGTTGGGGGTGTCGTGGCGGGCGGGGTGTTGTCATGGGGGGTGGGACACGCGCCTCACGTGAAATCCTAACGCCTAGCACTGTTGCGTCACGTCCAACCGCCCCTGTTTCCCCGCAGGCCTGTTCGTGCTGGCTTGCTTCCCCGGCACGTGGATCCTGCGTCGCCAGGTCACCAAGGACATGGACGAGTAAGTGCACGCAGGGGGCCGCCGGTGGCGTGCATCTGCGTGCCTGTCCAGTTTACCCCTAAATGAACTCAGCGTGCTGGTGCACATGTACTGCCCACCAACGGTTCTCCTCCTGGCTCTTCCTGACACGTTCGCGCGCTCTGCTTCCCTGTTTGCAGGGCCGCCCAGAAGGCCGCTGACGCCGAGGCCAACGCCGGCAAGGAGAAGGAGGGTGCGGAGGAGGCCGAGCCCACCTCCAAGGCGATGAAGCTCTTCAACTCCATCAAGCGCGCCGCCACCCACGGCCTGGATGTGGATATCCACGCGGTGAGTTGGAGGGTCGTGGTTGGTGGATGGCATACACTTCGTAAAGAATTTCCGTCGCGCCCGATGGATTTGCGCACCGTGCATCCCCCGGGCAGGATCACACGAATGCACCGTACGAGACGAAAGTACGGTGGTGCGGGCTATGGGTCGGGTCGAGTCCTTGTGTCCTGACTTTCGCAATTCGCATGTTGTGCTCCTCCCTTGCCTGGCATGCAGAAAGTCGAGACCGACCGGGACTTCCACGACCTGCACGCCGCCGCCGAGGTATTCTCCCCCGAGACCGAGCAGGTGTACAAGTACCTGCAGGTCTTCACCGCCTGTGCCGTGGCGTTCGCCCACGGCGCCAACGATGTCGCCAACGCTGTGGGCCCCTTCGCCGGCATCTATCACGTGTACCGCTTCTGGAACGTCACCTCCAACGGCGAGACTCCCATTTGGGTGCTTGCGATGGGCGGCGCCGGCATCGTGGTGGGCCTGGCTACCTACGGCTACAACATTATTGTGACCCTGGGCGTGGGCCTGGCCAAGGTGCGTGGCGACATTCAGCAAGCAGTGCTGACTTTCCACTGCTTGGCGGCGGGTACAGCGCTTGTGCCAAGGCACATGATCCTCCAACTGACCATGATTTGCTGTTAAAACAACTTGCGTGTCCGCCGCTATCCCGCAACCACGCAGATGACGCCCGCCCGCGGCTACTGCGCCGAGCTGGCCGCCGGCATCACCATCTCCATCGCCTCCGTGTACGGCCTGCCGGTGTCCACCACCCAGATCATCACCGGCGCCGAGATGGGCGTGGGCCTGGTCGAGAGCATCCGTACCGGCGTGAACTACAAGCTGCTGGCCAAGGTATGTGTGTGTGGGGGGGGGGGGGGAGGAGTTGTGAACACCAGCCCACTCTAATCGGGGAGTAGCCGGCGGCGTTTGGGTAGGGCTTGTGCATGTGCATACGTACGGAATGATACTGTGGCTGAGCAAACCACTGACGGTTTTACTTGTGTCAGGAAGCAGGCTCACCTTTTCTGACGACCTCCTTTCTGCCTTTTGCCCCCTTCGTTCACCCCCGCTGCCCTCCTGACAGCAATTCGCCGCCTGGGTCTTCACCCTAATTATTGCCGGCTTCCTGTCAGCCGCCATCTTTGCGTTCGGCGCGTACGCGCCGTCGCTGACGATGGGCAAGGATATCATAGCGTACGAGACCGTGAGTTCGGGCTGTTTGCTGTCGAGCATATAAGATTGTCGCGCACACTGCCCAGATTGGCATTAGTCCTGGGCGCTACACATGTTGCCTCCCGTCGCCCACCTGCCCGGTCACCCCGCCCTTCTCCTTCGCAGTCCATCCGCAACCTGACCAACGTCATCTACCGCTCGCTCAACGCTTCCAACCTGGCTGTGAACGCCACCTTCCCGGGCCAGGTGCGTGGGTTCTGGCGAAGGGGACACTGCCGCGCCCACTGCTGGGGCCCCCTTAGCTTACCTTGTCACAGCGCGCGTTGACGCGCTGCCCCATTATGCGCGACGTGCCCATCCCATCCTGTCTCCGCTCTCGCCTTGCTCCTCCCAGCCTTGCGCCGTGCGCCTCCCATGGGATGGGCCTGCTCTTGCCTAGTGTCCGGCGCTTGTGTCCTTGACCTGCCCGTCCCTCATCCCTCCCGTGCCCGCCACCTGCCCTCGTGTTCTGGTGCGCAGTATGACCCAACGCTGAACCGCACCATCGTCACCAACCAGCGCACCATCAGCAACATGTTCAACACCAAGACCATTGGCTACATCGACCCCAGCCAGCTGGCGACCCAGATGAACGCCGCCTACCTGACTTACGTCAACTACTCGGTTGTGACCACCGGCTTCAACCGCTCCACCCGGGCCTACGTGCCCGCCAACCAGTCCTACGCCGACAGCACCATCCAGGTCAAGCCCTACGCCGCTGCCGCCCCCGCCGCGACTGCTGCTGGCGGGCGGTAAGGGAAACCGCCTGTTATTTCCGTGGTATGGCCATGCATCAGAGCTGCAGCAGCGCTTGATCCTCTGCGGGCAGCAGATGACGAGTGCTGGTCCTTGACATTGTGGGCGGCCTGTTGTGGTGCAATGTATGGAATTGCTGGTTTGAGTAGCTCTGGACTGAGTGCGTACTAATAAACATTTTTGTGAACCGACTGCCTACGGGCAGACATCATGTAGGCGAAGGGCGTTCCAACGATACACCCGATACTAGAAGGGGCAGGTGCGCGCGGGTTGGGGTTCACTAGTAGGATGTCAATTCTGCGGACTGCTTCGCGCTCACGTTGAGCGACACACCGCTGATTTGTATTCCCTACATGGTTGCGTGCAACATCTTTTACTTGCTGTAGTCGAGGCTTGCGTTGTGGCTGGCGACACATGGACATAGGCTCCAGCACGGTGCAAGGTGGCATTGATGTGTATTAAAGGGCATGCCATTCCGTGTGTGAGCAAGCGAGTGAATGGTACAAATATGCACTGCTGATGCGTCTGTGAGTTTTGCTTGGGCTGCGGTTCTGTACCGTATTCTCGGTAACCGTGCGGTTTGAGGCTGCAGGTTGCAGACTTCCACCTTCCGGGGTATTTAATGTAATGGTTCATGCGAAGCCGCCTCCTTTGTCATCTGAATGATGCGGCGTGCAGTTTGCTTGTGGACCCGGTGCTGGTAAGGAGGGCAAATGGACTGAGCCGTTGAAGGGTCGAGTGCATCCTGGGGTGCGTGTTTCACCCCGTACCTGCTTCCGCCCTCTCATTTGACAAGTGCAGTTCTCATGTGTTGATGCCGCGTGGCCGAACAGGTGCCCGGGGCAGCTTCTTCCCGCGCGCGGTCCAACAAGGTTGTGAAACAGGTGCGTATGCGGGTGCAGATGATGCATATTTGCGGTTGCCGTTGAAATCTTCGTGCGCGCTTGTGTGTTTGCTTACCGAGTGGCAACCCAGGGTATCATTGATTATTGGGCAAGCGTGTACGCGCAACATAACCACTGCTGTACGGTGGCTGCCCTCGCCCTGTGGCGCGCAGGCTCAACAGCCGCCGCCAGGTCCCGGCCTCTGCTGACCGCCGTGCCGTGGAGTGGTGGGTTCGCCCGTCGTTGGCTTTTGCTGCTGGCGCGCTGTTGGTGAGTGCGTTGCAAGCTTTCCATGTGACAGCGCACTGGTAGCATGTACGTGCGTGCGTGCGATTGTGACAGACTTTCCAGTTCCCAAATTGGGGGGAAATACACACCGGACGCCCTCGTTGCTGCTGTTTCGTTGCTGCGCGGTGCATAACCGGTACGAATGCACCGCGCAGCAACGAAACAGCAGCAACGAGGGCGTCCGGTGTTAAGGTCCCTGCGGCAGGTCTAAGCTTACACGGCTTCCGCTCTACCGCGTGCCTGCAGGTGGCTACCTCAGTGGTGCTCAGGTGCTGAGCACAGCACAGAACGCGCGGAGAATGGCAGACACGTCCACGCCGTGACACCAGGTGAGTTGCGCGTGGGCGTGCAGGGTGTGGTAGCTGCAGTGCCGCCAGGTGCACGTTGCCCCGGCAGCGGCCGTGCTTTGCTTGTGGCAAGGTGCCACGCAAAACTGCCGTCGACTCGCGACATCGCGACCAGACTGCGCGTTTGGAAAGGTTGGAACGCAGCACGTGCTCGATGGTCTTCTGCAGCTAGTCACGGCTGCTAGGTTATGCGACGCGCCCTACTTTGCATAGCGCTATGCTTCGCGGCTCGCACGCGCGGAAAATGAGAAAAACCTCAGACCTCGTTCCCAGCGTTCCAGCCGGACATCCCGGTAAATTCCAAACACAAACTTCACACCGAAATTTCGCGACTGACGAGCCGGTGGTAGAGTTCGGCGCGCGCGTCTGTCGGTCACTTGGCCCACCTTCGGATCCACAACCGTCGCGTCATGGGGCATATGCGCTTCCTTAACTCTCTTTAACGCTCCACCCCAACCTATTTCGCTATATCGCGCTCCTCCTGATACACAGACCGGTCCAGCGTCTACCTTTGCGCGCGCACCTCAGGCACCGGCGGCAGTCCACACCTGGTCCACACCATCTCGTTGGTCTTCAGCACTTGACTTCAGCACAGACTCGCTAAGGTGAGTCGCAAACGTCCGTCCATATGAGCTTGAGTGCTTAGCTACTTCGTAGCGAGCAGTGTGTTCGCCGCAGCGACGATGCGCGAGCGTTCACACCAGCCATGCATGGCCATGCCTGCTGGTCCTCGCCTGCTCCCGCCGCTCCTGCTGCAGCCGAGCGCTTTGTAAATTGAGAGTGCCAACTAATCCACCTGCTATATCTGATTATGACGAAGATGCCTCCCGAAGCGCACTCGAGCATCACTCCACACATCTCTCACTACTGCTTTCGCGCTCGTTGCACGGCTCCCCGCGCAGATGCCTCCCGAATACTGGACGGATTACATGGTCAGTTTATCTATGAGCTCGCGCCGTGTCAGTCGCGCGGCGGGCGGTCAATCGAGCAGCTGGGTGCATAAACAAGTCGCTGACGGGTGATGGGAGTAGACCAGCCGCTTGTTGTTGTTGTCGTCGAAGTCAAAGGAAGCGTGAGCGCGTATACGAGGTGGAGAGTTTTCCAGTCGGTCCTGCTGAGTGCCGACGGTTAAGCCGCGAGAATTCCCCGCTGCAAGGGCTGCCGCTCCGCCCCTCCCCGTGCCCCTCCCCTTCACCAGCGACGCGCAAATACAACGGACTCCGACATCCCCCCCTGACCCTCGGCCTTTCCTCTCCGTTCCACAGTGGCTGGTGATTTGCGGCGCCATCGCCTCATTCGCCATGGCCTGGGGTATCGGCGCCAATGATGGTGCGTTGCGCACTCGCGCGGTCCAGGTGTCCTCCGGCTTACTGCCTTCCATGGCGGGGCACAGGGCGGCGTGTTGTCAATGTGTGCCTGCATGCGTAGTGGGGCCCCCTGCGTGACGTGCACCGACCCAGCCTGGCCCGCCCGCGCCTTGCGGCCTCACATCGCAGTTGCCAACTCCTTCGCCACCTCCGTCGGCGCCAAGACCATCACCCTGCGTCAGGCCTGCGTCATTGCCGGTATTTTCGAGTTCGCCGGTGCCCTGGGCCTGGGCGGTGAGGTGGCTCGCACCATCGCCGGCTCCATCGCGCGCCCCGCCGCATTCCAAGACATGCCCGAGATGTTCGCGTACGGCATGCTGTGCGCGCTCATCTCCGCCTCTACCTGGCTTTACATCGCCACGTACCTGTCCCTGGCCGTGTCTACCACCCACTCCATCATCGGCGCCGTGCTGGGCTTTGCGCTTGTGTGGGGCGGCTCTGGTGCCGTGGTTTGGAACGACCGCAAGGATACGTTCCCCTACTCGACGGGTCTGGTGCCTGTGGTGTGCTCGTGGTTTGTGTCGCCCATCACTGCTGGTGAGCAGGGTTCGCGCGCCCCTGCCGTCGCTGTCATGAGCAGCGGTGCTGATGTCTGGCAGTCTTCTTGTTACGCTTGCCTCACCTGTGACCCTATGCACTCATAAATATCATGCCTCGCCTCGTGCCCCGCTGGTCCCGCCAGGTATTGCCGCCGGCGTTCTCTTCTTCCTGAACCGCCTGATCGTGCTGCGCCGTCAGAACTCCACCACCCTGGCCATCTGGGTGTTCCCGGTGCTGGTGTTCCTGACCATCTTCATCAACCTCTTCTTCGTGATCTACAAGGGTGCCAGCAAGGTCGCCAAGTGGGACAGCCACAAGTCCGCTTGGGTGTCGGCCGTGGTTGCTGCCGGTAGGCTATGTCGCGTTGACGGTTGGGCTTTGGGTGCGCGGGCATGAGGCGGCAGAGTCAGAGCGCAGAGAGTCAGATCCGTGTTGGGGGCGTCGTGGCGGTCGGGATGTTGTCATGGGGGGTGGGACACGCGCCTCACGTGAAAACCTAACGCCTAGCACTGTTGCGTCACGTCCAACCGCCCCTGTTTCCCCGCAGGCCTGTTCGTGCTGGCTTGCTTCCCCGGCACGTGGATCCTGCGTCGCCAGGTCACCAAGGACATGGACGAGTAAGTGCACGCAGGGGGCCGCCGGTGGCGTGCATCTGCGTGCCTGTCCAGTTTACCCCTAAATGAACTCAGCGTGCTGGTGCACATGTACTGCCCACCAACGGTTCTCCTCCTGGCTCTTCCTGACACGTTCGCGCGCTCTGCTTCCCTGTTTGCAGGGCCGCCCAGAAGGCCGCTGACGCCGAGGCCAACGCCGGCAAGGAGAAGGAGGGTGCGGAGGAGGCCGAGCCCACCTCCAAGGCGATGAAGCTCTTCAACTCTATCAAGCGCGCCGCCACCCACGGCCTGGATGTGGATATCCACGCGGTGAGTTGGGAAGGTCGTCCCTTGTACATTTTATAGAGAACTGACTTCCCATCCACGGGTTTGCGCATTGTTCGTACCAGGGGCAGAAATAAGCAGTACGGTACATTCAGTGGTGCGGGCGTGGGGTTGAGTCGGGATCTCATGTCCTAACGTTGCGTGTCGTGCTTCCCTCCCTCGCCTGGTATGCAGAAAGTCGAGACCGACCGGGACTTCCACGACCTGCACGCCGCCGCCGAGGTATTCTCCCCCGAGACCGAGCAGGTGTACAAGTACCTGCAGGTCTTCACCGCCTGTGCCGTGGCGTTCGCCCACGGCGCCAACGATGTCGCCAACGCTGTGGGGCCCTTCGCCGGCATCTGGCACGTGTACCGCTTCTGGAACGTCACCTCCAACGGCGAGACTCCCCTCTGGGTGCTTGCCCTGGGCGGCGCCGGCATCGTGGTGGGCCTGGCTACCTACGGCTACAACATTATTGTGACCCTGGGCGTGGGCCTGGCCAAGGTACGTGGCGACATTCAGCAAGCAGTGCTGACTTTCCACTGCTTGGTGGCGTGCACAAGTACATCGCGTGTACCTTCTGTAAGGGCAATTTATCTCTCCAACGGACCATCAAGGTAACACAGCTTGCGTGTCCGCCGCTATCCCGCAACCACGCAGATGACGCCCGCCCGCGGCTACTGCGCCGAGCTGGCCGCCGGCATCACCATCTCCATCGCCTCCGTGTACGGCCTGCCGGTGTCCACCACCCAGATCATCACCGGCGCCGAGATGGGCGTGGGCCTGGTCGAGAGCATCCGTACCGGCGTGAACTACAAGCTGCTGGCCAAGGTGCGAAGGGGGGGGGCAGGGAGCGACATCTGGGTAGGGCTTGTGCCGGTGCAGGTGCCGGTGCAGGCTGTTGATGATTGGCGTGAGTGTGCAGTGAGGTTTGGCGCAGCAAACCACAACGGTCGTTTTTGTTGAGTGCCGGACACATGGCTCACGCTGTTCGCCTTTCTGACGACCTCTTCCTCCCTGCCCTTCTCCTTTCGTTCACCCCCGCTGCCCGCCTGACAGCAATTCGCCGCCTGGGTCTTCACCCTAATTATTGCCGGCTTCCTGTCAGCCGCCATCTTCGCGTTCGGCGCGTACGCGCCGTCGCTGACGATGGGCAAGGACATCATGGCGTACGAGACCGTGAGTCTGGGCTGTTTGCTGTCGAGCATATAAGATTGTCGCGCACACTGCCCAGATTGGCATTAGTCCTGGGCGCTACACATGTTGCCTCCCGTCGCCCACCTGCCCGGTCACCCCGCCCTTCTCCTCCTTTCGCAGTCCATCCGCAACTTGACCAATGTCATCTACCGCTCGCTCAACGCTTCCAACCTGGCTGTGAACGCCACCTTCCCGGGCCAGGTGCGTGGGTTCTGGCGAAGGGGACACTGCCGCGCCCACTGCTGGGGCCCCCTTAGCTTACCTTGTCACAGCGCGCGTTGACGCGCTGCCCCATTATGCGCGACGTGCCCATCCCATCCTGTCTCCGCTCTCGCCTTGCTCCTCCCAGCCTTGCGCCGTGCGCCTCCCATGGGATGGGCCTGCTCTTGCCTAGTGTCCGGCGCTTGTGTCCTTGACCTGCCCGTCCCTCATCCCTCCCGTGCCCGCCACCTGCCCTCGTGTTCTGGTGCGCAGTATGACCCAACGCTGAACCGCACCATCGTCACCAACCAGCGCACCATCAGCAACATGTTCAACACCAAGACCATTGGCTACATCGACCCCAGCCAGCTGGCGACCCAGATGAACGCCGCCTACCTGACCTACGTCAACTACTCGGTTGTGACCACCGGCTTCAACCGCTCCACCCGCGCCTACGTGCCCGCCAACCAGTCTTACGCCGACAGCACCATCCAGGTCAAGCCCTACGCCGCTGCCGCCCCCGCCGCGACTGCTGCTGGCGGGCGGTAAGGCCTGGCACGAGTCAAGGGCAGCTGGTGCATGGCCACGCGCGCTGCCTGGTGCACGGATGACGGTCCGTGGGCCCATGGCATTGTTTTTTATTGCGATTAGTCGATGAGTGAACTGCTCTGAGGTCATGTGTGGCCGACCATCCGCTGTGTGCTTGATCCTCGACAACTTGAGTTGATCACGCATTGATACGCAGGATGGAATTACCTGAGTAGCTTGTCATGAACTTCATGACTTTCACTCCACAGATGGTTGGGATACTAATGGAAGCTATCTGGCAGTGGAGGGCTGCCTGCTATCTGGGATTACTGATGGAAGCTATCTGGGATGGGTGATCACAAATGCGAGCGGACCTTGATATTTGCGTGTTATGGTGGGGACTTGGAGGAGTTGATTGTGGGGATGTACCCAGAGCATGGAGCCGAGCTAGCTTAGGGTGCAACGGCAGGGATTATTGTAATAATAATATAGTTTGGCGGTCTGGTAACCCCGTCTCCAGTCCCGGATGTTGCTGCAGTGGATTGTATGCTGGAGGTCAGGCGTGAACGATGAAAGGGAGCAGGAGTGCACGCAGGGCATCAGCGCACACGGGCGATGAAGTAGCGAAGCGCCACACCCTGCAGTGTCTGCCAGGGCTCAGCTCGGCATGCACTTTGGAAACCGCTCGTTCAGGGTTGCCAATCAACACGTCTTTCAGGGGGCATGCCCCGACTCAGGTAGTGGTGTGCTGCGCAGGTGAGTCAAGTTCACGTGAGCCCGGCTTGACTCCGGGTGAGCTGCTGTTAAACATGCATACATGTTGGCCTAGGGGGTAGGGCGAGGGCTTGCCAGCCAGCGCAGTACCCGCGTTACAGACTTACATTACCCCGCCACTACCCACCGTTGTTGCAGGCTGGGAATGTAGACGCCCGGCCCCGGACTTGGAACGTACGGTGCTGGCTGGACGGCCGGCGCTGCGCTCGTGTGTGACTGCAGGCGGCCGCATCTCTTAAGGTGCGTGGCATGGGTTGATGCACCCGTGATAACCTGGCCCAGTGAAATCGCTTTCAGAACCTAGCGCGCCTTTGTGATAGAGGTTTTTATACCATCAGTCCGTCACACACCTAGGTCATCAGGGGTCCCTTATAGACACAAATAAATAAATAAATAAATGTCTACGCCTTTCCGTAAGTCAGGGCGTGGATTAAGGGAGCCGATGAGGTGAGAGGCAAGCCTCATTACTCGTCTGCTACCGGTTATAGACACACCTAGGTCATCAGGGGTCCCCTGTAGGTCTTCATTTTGGGCACGCCTCACGCACCCTAGCTTCTGGGCTGGCGTCTTATATGCCAGCCCAGAAGCCACGCTTCGGATTGTCCCCTCCTGTAAGCTCGCATTCTTATGTGAGGGCATCTTGTCCCCGAGTACATCACTTGCACCTTAGCCTGTACAACGCCTAAGTTTTGCTGTATAATCCGGGTGGCGGGTTTTGGACAGCCGGGTGGCGGGGCCGACCTGCAGGGTTGGGTGTGTTCTTGGGCGAGAACTGCGGGCGTGTGGAAGTGGGCAGGCGTGAAAGGGCACCCTTTTTTGCCCGAATCACGCGCGAGGCTGCCTGTATTACTACGACAGATAAATGTTATACATCTTTTAATTTCGCAAGCGTAATTATGGCGGGCGGCGTTGGGTTCGTAATTTCGATCCAGTTCGTGAATCCGCAGCGCTAGTCCGACACACGAACCCCACCGACAGACGCCGGAGATGCGCCCTATCGTTCCACACAACGGAGACGTGGCGTTCCCGGGATGCATTGCAACGTGTAGAAGAGTACGCATATGCAGGCTGGCGTGCGGGCTTTTGGGGTTCATCGATGCGAATAATTTTGTTTCAGTCACCCGGCCGTCCCATTGAATTCCTTTGTTCTCTCCCGGGTGTGCGCAGTGCAGGACATGTCGGGCTCCATTTAAATATTGCCTGACTTACACACCGAGTAGTGTATACCCAAACTCGACCGCCTTCATATTGACGTACCGGCTTGAAGCCTGAGCGTGCGTGGCCAACACCTTGCTGCCTTGACGGGTTGCAACTGCAGCAACAACAGCAAAGGTGCGTTAAGTAGTCTGCAGAGACTCGGCCCCGGTATGCGAGTGCATGGTGGCATGCGCACTTCGGTCTCGCTCTTTGAGCCCTGCCGGTTGTGGGTAGTCAGAGCGTGTATAAGTGCATCAGTTCCCGCGACCAAGAGTGCGTCACGCTGATATTGAAGCGCAAGTGCCGCCGGATGTCGTCCTGATGTCCAGCAAGAATCCCGAGAGGCACCCCTGCGCGCGTGTAAAGAAGCGGTTGCTATGTGATTAGACGCGTTAGACGTGTCGCGACCATGATAGACCGCTTCCGGAAATCCCGCCGGTATGTCTGCAGCCGCAACTAACGTCGCCAGCTGTGCCTTGCTTTCTGCATACTGTTGAGCCGCTCGCAGATGCCGCCGGAGTACTGGACAGGTAGGCACGTTGCTTGGTAGTACCTATGTTCCCTGAGTTTTGACTGCTGAACTTGACTAAGTGCCGTGCCGCAGCCTTGTCCTTGAAACGTGCGTCCCTTACTTGCCCCTGACGTCCTGTGTCCCGTGTTTGCCCTATATTGCGCCCTGGACACAGATTACATGTGGCTGGTGATTGTAGGCTTCATTATGTCTTTCGTCATGGCCGCCGGTATTGGCGCTAACGATGGTGAGTTCCAGCGGTTCACGCCTGCGTTTAGCGAGTGCCTTGCCACCAGTGACCGTGCGACGACCTGCCGACGCCGAAGCAGCGGCTTGTGTTGTCTTGCCCCGTGCCAAACCCTGCATGCCTCATGTGGCTCATTCGTGCCCTGCCGCCATGCCCTACTACCCGCTATCCGCAACAGTGGCCAACGCCTTCGGCACCTCCGTCGGCGCCAAGACCATCACCTTGAAGCAGGCTTGCCTGATTGCTTCCGTTTTTGAGTTCGCTGGCGCCATCGGCCTGGGCGGCGAGGTGACCAAGACCATTGCCGGATCCATCGCGCGCCCCTCGGCCTTCCAGGACCTCCCAGAGATGTTCGCGTACGGCATGATGTGTGCGCTCATTTCTGCATCCACCTGGGTGTTCACCGCAACCTATTTTTGCCTTGCCGTGTCCACCACGCACTCCGTCATTGGCGCGGTGATGGGCTTCGCTCTTGTGTGGGGCGGCAGCGGCGCCGTGGTCTGGAACGACCACATGGACGCCTTCCCCTACTCCAAGGGTCTGGTGCCCGTCATTTGCTCCTGGTTCGTGTCGCCCATCATGTCGGGTGAGTGTGGGTGCGCACCAGCGCTTGCAAATGGCGCCGGCGCGGTAGCATGTTCATCACCTGTTGTCCAGCGGGTATGTCGGTATGTGTCCACAACAAGTAACCCTGTGATGGCGCGTGCTTCTTCCTACATTGCAGGCATTACTTCTGCTATCCTGTTTAGCCTCAACCGCGTGTGCATCCTGCGCCGCGAGAACTCGACCAACCTGGCCATCTATTTCTACCCCCTGCTGGTCGGCGTCACGGTGTTCATCAACGGTGGGTGGTTTGGGGAATACTCCGGAAGGCAGGCAAGCCCCCTGGTGCCAGCGGGATCAAATCTTGCCGGGTCCCTGGCCGGCGCGTGATTCCAGTGAAGGCGTTGGGTCGACGGTTGAGGTACTAAATCCGAGTTCATTTTCATGGGCACCCCACCTGCAGTCTTCTTCGTGATCTACAAGGGAGCCAAGAACGTGGCCCACTGGGACTCCAACAAGGCCGCCTGGGTGGCTGCGTGCATCATGGCGGGTGAGTGCGTGGTGCTGCGAAATAGGGAAGTGGGCACAGGGCCAGGATCCTGGTTGGGTGCGGAACTTCAACCCGTTCTGGTCTGACAGGCCGCCCTTGCCAACTAAATTGCAGGCTGCATGGTCCTCGCCATCTTTCCAGGAATGTGGCTGCTGCGCCGCGCCGTGACCAAGGACATGGAGCGGTGGGTACAGCCGGGACGCGCGCCAAGCGCGACGTCACTGCCTGTATCCTCAGCGACGCATGGTTTGAATAATAATAATAGATTTGAGGCAAACGTAGTGTTGTTAAGCACTTCGCTATCGTATTTGTGTCTGGTTCTGCAGGTCCGCCCAGAAGGCTGCTGATGCCGAGGCCAATGCCGGCAAGCCCAAGGAGGAGGAGGCGGAGGCGGAGCCCACCTCCAAGGCGATGAAGATCTTCAACTCCATGAAGCGCGCCGCCACCCGCGGCCTGAACGTCGACATTCACGAGGTGGGTCATCGTCGTTCAGTGGATCTGATTAGGCTCTGGGGTGTGAGGTGATGATGCGAGGGAGTGACGGATGAGGGGAGCGAATGAAACGACTGTCTCAATTTCAGCTTCTTCAGCGTCTTCTGTTTGTGACCTTCTTCAGCGTCTTCTGTTTGTGACCTCATGTATTCGCCCCCCTTGCTGCGCAGCACGTGGAGCACGACCAGACCATCCACGACATGCACGCGAACGCCGAGGTGTTCTCCCCCGAGACCGAGCAGGTCTACAAGTACCTGCAGGTCTTCTCCGCATGCGCCGTGTCGTTCGCTCACGGCGCCAACGATGTCGCCAACGCTGTGGGCCCCTTCTCCGGCATCTGGTACGTGTACCGCTACTGGACCATCTCATCCAACGGTGACACCCCCGTCTGGGTCATGGCCATGGGCGGCGCCGGCATCGTGGTGGGCCTGGCTACCTACGGCTACAACATCATGATGACCTTGGGCGTGGGCCTGGCCAAGGTGGGCGCGCAGAGGACGGCAGGTTGTAGGTCTTGCCGCTGTACATATGCGCCGGCGGAAAGGTTTTGGAAGCGCCGGCATACCGCCGCTTCCTACGCCCGCTCTTAACACGTATCCCTCAATTTTGCCTGCTTTGCAGATGACGCCGTCTCGTGGCTTCTGCGCCGAGCTGGCCACCTCGTTTACCGTGTCGCTGGCGTCCGTGTACGGCCTGCCCGTGTCCACTACCCAGATCATCACTGGCGGCGAGATGGGCGTGGGCCTGGTTGAGGACCTGCGCAGCGGCGTGAACTGGAAGCTGTTCGCCAAGCAGGTTGTCGCCTGGGTCTTCACCCTCATTGTTTCAGCCATCCTCTGCGCTGCCATCTTCGCGTACGGCGCCTACTCGCCGTCGCTGACCATGTCCAAGGACATCACCAAGTACAAGAACGGCATGACTGTGAGTTGGGAAGAGGATGTTGGTTGGTCCGCATGACTCGCATGGCTGTTGGGGATGGCGGTATGTCGCGGGCGTGCCCCCGCCACGGGCGGGCGGGTGAGTTCGCGAGCACACCGCCTGGTGCCGTGACGGTGAGCACCATTCCAACGCCGTGAATCTAGCGTCTTGGTTTGGTTGTGTGCCGCCTGTCTGACCCCCACCATTCCCCGCCCTGCCTGCGCTGTGCAGGGCCTTACGCTGGTCCTGTACGGCAACCTGACCAAGGCCAACGTCGCCGTGAACAACACCTTCGGCCCGGCTTACTTTGACAAGTACCTGAACGCCACCATTGCATCCCAGACCAAGGCCCTGGCCGCCATGCTCAACACCAAGAAGATCGGATACGTCGACCCGCCGATGCTGATTGCCCAGATGAACGCGGCCGTCCTGACCTACCAGAACAACTCCGCCATCACCACCGGCTTCAACACCAGCAGCCGCGCCTACGTGCCCGCGGGCCAGCCGTACGCAGCCACGACCATCCAGGTGCAGGCGTGGGCCAACGCACCCGCTGGCCGGCGGTAAACTCCTACTGGGGGTTGCCGTCCAGGCACGTACCGGGGATGCGTGCTGGCCAGTGTTGCTGCTTGGGTTCCGTAGTGCGCATTGTCAAGTTTTAATCAATAACCGTTGCACAATGGAGTCAGGGTTGACGGTCTGCAGTGTGTTGCGGTCCTGTACACGATATTGCTGTTGCTGGACTGGGTGCTGGGGTAGTGTGCATGGTTTTTACGCAGGCTCGAACGCATGCATTGTGTGTCGGTGTGGGCTGCGGTGTTAGGCATGAGGGGCCATCTCCAACCCGAATGGACACCGCCCTTCTTGGGCATGCGATTGCAACAGTGCGAATTGCGGCTTGTGCAGGGTTTTGATACGTGACTGAGTGGGTCACATGAGGCACGAAGTGCCATGTAAACGTATGGTACCGTAGCGCATATCTGCCCCAACCTTGGTGTCTGGCAAGGCCTGCACCATGGTGAAGCGTCAGGTGAGTGCGTTTGGTAGAGGCTGCGTCTGTGGCAGGTCTGCCTTGTCGACGTTCTTCGTTCAACCCTGCTCCCCTTGCACTGACCTCCAAGCCACCATTGGGTGCCGGGCAAGGTATGCACTTATGCAGGATGCTACCGCGGCGGGGCGATGGAAATTGCTGGTCAACGGCTAATGCAAAGGTGAGATTTTACAGCGGCATTCGTGGTGTGGACGGCTATGTGGGCCCGACAGAACCATGCCGTCTGTGCACAGACACGTCGCCTCTGCCCCACGCCCGCATGACAACCCGCCTACCTCCTTTTCAGGCTCCCTTTCTATGCCACTGCCAGCAGTTCGCCGCTTGAGTGTGCTTCTGTCCGCCGTCATCTCGTCTTTCAACACCGACGCGCTGGCCTCCTGCGGAGGCATCTTGTCAACGAGAACGTGATGCGGGGTAGGTGCGCAGCGGGGTGCGCGGCGGCGTGCCTTTCCTCTCTAGAGCAGTTTCACGCCGTTTCGATTTGATCCCAAGTATTACCTGAGTCCTGAACACGGTATATTTCCGGGCACGCGCTAAACCTATTTCTTTTGCGCTTCGTGGCACCTGCCTTGCTTCTTCGCTGCAGTCCGTCCGCACCCCTACGTTACATTTCAAGGGGCACTGTGGCGCAACCCTGAAACCGTGGTCTGCTGCTCGCTCTACGCTTCCAGCCTGGCGCCCCGGCAGCAGGCGCCGGTGCCTTCCATACCAGGTGAGTTGTTGCGCGCGCCCCCCAGTAACTGAAATGTCATCGCATCGGGAACTCCCCGAGTCCCTGCACAGCCCCTTCACCTGCTAGCCCGTCCCTCATCCCTCCCGTGCCCGTCACCTGCCCTCGTGTTGTGGTGCGCAGTATGACCCCACGCTGAACCGCACCATCGTCACCAACCAGCGCACCATTAGCAACATGTTCAACACCAAGACCATTGGCTACATCGACCCAGCCAGCTGGCGACCCAGATGAACGCCGCCTACCTGACCTACGTCAACTACTCGGTTGTGACCACCGGCTTCAACCGTTCCACCCGCGCCTACGTGCCCGCCAACCAGTCCTATGCCGACAGCACCATCCAGGTCAAGCCCTACGCCGCTGCCGCCCCCGCCGCGGCTGTGCCGGTGAGGCCTTGCATGGCACGAAGGGTAGCTGGTGCACGGGCCACGCTTCCCAACGTGGACTGCTCGATACACGTCGAGGGAGCTCAGGTTAGGACTGTTAGATTGAAGGTGGACAGACACCGTGCGGGCAGGTTGTGACCGGAAAGCAGACCGGCTGCATCGTGCCATTTAGCCCCGAACTCGGCGCGCGGATGCAACAGAGCGCTACATGATGGTACATGGTGGCACCCGCTATTTGGCTATTGATGAAATCGGCAGTGCTTGCAGGGTTGCACCATAAAATGCATCCGGAAGTCTGGGCACAACTGCTCATGGAAGGGGCCGCGTTTGCGTGTCGCATTTGGTTTGTATGCATGTATCGAATGCTATTTCGTGCGGCGTCGAAAAGCGAAGGGAGAAGAAGACATTAATCTAGGCCGCGCTCGGCGGGCCGTGTTAGTGTGCTGCATTTGTTCTGTCATCATGTATCGAATGCGTTAGTGCGTAACCCGAAACCCGCGAGAGAGAACTAGACATATTCGGTGACACACGTTTGCGGCGCATCGATTGGTTTGCCCGGTTCCGTTTGTTTTGAAGTCTTGGATGCTCATTGTTTTACCAAAATTACAAGATAAGCGGGGTGGGACCTTTCGTAGTGGACGAATGTGCGTTTTCTCAGCGACCGACTTTCCACTCCTGCGACTGAACCGCAATTTGCAAGGCTCTTGGGAATACAGCACAAAACGCCGGGAGACTACGTGCGGGCTGACAAACCAAAAACCTTTGCGCAAAGATGCGAATATGCGAAGGAAGGCACCGATGTGCCTTTCCCAATGAGTGGAGCGCTGGAATGCGTCCGTCTCCATAAAATAGAAGTCCTAGGGAGTGTCGTCCACACTTAACGAGGTTGTAAACACTCTTCGGCTCCACGTCGCGTCCAGCCTATTGCGGCAAGACACATCGCAGCGGCTGTGCCTCCAAGACAGCCTGCCAATCGTCGTGCCTCAGCGAAGCATCACATTCGTGCCTTGACGGGCAGTTTGAGCGACAAGCGACAAGGTGGGTGGACAGCGGCAGCGGCAGGCCTGTCGAAGAAATTAGGGCTGGCAACGGCTTTCGTCACGGATGCTATGCGCGACGTTCGGCAAGCGTGTATCGTTCAGCAGTGCTCGTATGGCGCTGTTTCCACAAAAGATTACTTGCTTGCTCAGCCGCCACACTCCGCATGGCACGTGTGACATCACTGCGACTTCTCGCTTCTCGCTTGGGTCGCTGCCTAGTCTCGATGACAACTTGAGGGCCCTCGCGGCGGCGCCGATGCTTTGCATTATGTTATTTCTGGAATCCTGCGCTGACTAACTCGACCCATGTGTGCCTTGCTTTCTGCGTGCTGTCGGCGCCTCCTTCACAGATGCCGCCGGAGTACTGGACAGGTAGGCCGTTGTGGTACCTATGTTTCCTGAGTTTTGATTGCTGAACTTGACTACTGCCTTACGGTTGCCTGAGTGCCTGTGCCTTGCATCCGTTCCTTCTCCTTACCCTGACGTCCTGTGCCCCGTGTTTGCCCTATCGCGCCCTGGACACAGATTATATGTGGCTGGTGATTGTGGGTGCCATCGTTTCGTTTATCATGGCCGCTGGTATCGGTGCTAACGATGGTGAGTTCCAGCGGTTCACGCCTGCGCTTAGCGAGTGCCTTGCCACCAGTGACCGTGCGACGACCTGCCGACGCCGAAGCAGCGGCTTGTGTTGTCTTGCCCCGTGCCAAACCCTGCATGCCTCATGTGGCTCATTCGTGCCCTGCCGCCATGCCCTACTACCCGCTATCCGCAACAGTGGCCAACGCCTTCGGCACCTCCGTCGGCGCCAAGACCATCACCTTGAAGCAGGCTTGCCTGATTGCTTCCGTTTTTGAGTTCGCTGGCGCCATCGGCCTGGGCGGCGAGGTGACCAAGACCATTGCCGGATCCATCGCGCGCCCCTCGGCCTTCCAGGACCTCCCAGAGATGTTCGCGTACGGCATGATGTGTGCGCTCATTTGTGCGTCCACCTGGGTGTTCATCGCAACCTATTTTTGCCTGGCCGTGTCCACCACGCACTCCGTCATTGGCGCGGTGATTGGCTTCGCTCTAGTGTGGGGCGGCAGCGGCGCCGTGGTCTGGAACGACCACATGGACGCCTTCCCCTACTCCAAGGGTCTGGTGCCCGTCGTTTGCTCCTGGTTCGTGTCGCCCCTCATGTCGGGTGAGTGTGGTGCGCACCAGCGCTTGCAAATGGCGCCGGCGCGGTAGCATATTCATCACCTGTTGTCCAGCAGTTCTGTGCACGCAACAAGTAACCCTGTGATGGCGCGTGCTTCTTCCTACATTGCAGGCATTGCTTCTGCTATCATCTTTTTCCTCAACCGCGTGTGCATCCTGCGCCGCGAGAACTCGACCAACCTGGCCATCTACTTCTACCCCCTGCTGGTCGGCGTCACGGTGTTCATCAACGGTGGGTGGGCTCCAGATAGATTCCGTACTGTTTGAGATCAAACAAGCCCCGTTGCCGTCAGTTGTCGCAAAATTTTGCCATGAATGTCACGCGTTGGCCGCTGCTGCTGTTGGGCGGGGCTGCTGCTGCCCCACGAATTAGCTCGCTGTGGCAGAGGCAATAGCGTCGATGTTCGCTGCTTTCACGATCTGGCTGCCGGCTTCATACTGAATCCATAATCTTGTTGTTGGACGCCCCACCCACAGTCTTCTTCGTGATCTACAAGGGAGCCAAGAACGTGGCACACTGGGACTCCAACAAGGCCGCCTGGGTGGCTGCGTGCATCATGGCTGGTGAGTGCGTGGTGCTGCGAAATGGGGCGATGGGCACAGGGCCAGGATCCTGGTTGGATGCTGAATTGAACTCGTTCTGCTCTGAACGGCCGTGTTTGCCAATGGGATTGCAGGCTGCATGGTCCTTGCCGTTTTCCCTGGCATGTGGCTGCTGCGACGCGCCGTGACCAAGGACATGGAGCGGTGGGTAAAGTCAGGGCGCGCGCGAGACTCACGGCGGTGCAAACTCCATACGTCGCCGTCCACTCGCTACTCACCGTCAGCCGCTGGCACCGTGATGCGCTGTGTGATATGCGGTACCGTACGTAACATCACTGCGTACCCTTGCATCTGGTTCTGCAGGTCCGCCCAGAAGGCTGCTGACGCCGAGGCCAACGCCGGCAAGCCCAAGGAGGAGGAGGTGGAGGCTGAGCCTACCTCCAAAGCGATGAAGATCTTCAACTCCATGAAGCGCGCCGCCACCCGCGGCCTGAACGTCGACATTCACGAGGTGGGTCATCGTCGTTCAGTGGATCTGATTAGGCTCTGGGGTGTGAGCTGATGATGCGAGGGCAATTGACGGATGAGGGGAGGCGAATGAAACGACTGTGTCAATTTCAGCTACGGTCTTATGGTTGTGACCTTGTCAACCCGCTCCCCTTCCGCGCAGCACGTGGAGCACGACCAGACCATCCACGACATGCACGCGAACGCCGAGGTGTTCTCCCCCGAGACCGAGCAGGTCTACAAGTACCTGCAGGTCTTCTCCGCATGCGCGGTGTCGTTCGCCCACGGCGCCAACGATGTCGCCAACGCTGTGGGCCCCTTCTCCGGCATCTGGTACGTGTACCGCTACTGGACCATCTCATCCAGCGGTGACACCCCCTACTGGGTCATGGCCATGGGCGGCGCCGGCATCGTGGTGGGCCTGGCTACCTACGGCTACAACATCATGATGACCTTGGGCGTGGGCCTGGCCAAGGTGGGCGCGGCCTAGGACGGCAGGTTTTAGGTCATGCCCTAGGCTTAACGCTGTGCATATACGACCGGCGAATGGAAAGGATCAATCGCCACACGTGAGCAACGACGGAGCCAGGCCTTCACACGAATTCCTTAAAATTTGCCTGCTTTGCAGATGACGCCGTCTCGCGGTTTCTCGGCTGAGCTGGCCACCTCGTTTACCGTGTCGCTGGCGTCCGTGTACGGCCTACCTATTTCGACCACCCAGTGCATTACCGGTGCTGAGATGGGCGTGGGCCTGGTTGAGGACTGGCGCAGCGGCGTGAACTGGAAGCTGTTTGCCAAGCAGGTTGTCGCCTGGGTCTTCACCCTCATTGTGTCGGGCTTCCTCTGCGCCGCCCTGTTCGCGTACGGCGCCTACTCGCCGTCGCTGACCATGTCCAAGGACATCACCAAGTACAAGAACGGCATGACTGTGAGTTGGGAAGAGGATGCTGGTTGGTCCGCATGACCCGCATGGCTGTTGGGGATGGCGGTATGTCGCGGGCGTGCCCCCGCCGCGGGCGGGCGGGTGAGTTCCCGAGTACACTGCCTGGTGCCGTGACGGTGAGCACCTTCCAAGGGCGTGAATCTAGATTTGATGTCGAACCAGCTGTCTGACCCCCACCATTCCTCGCCCTGCCTGCGCTGTGCAGGGCCTTACGCTGGTCCTGTACGGCAACCTGACCAAGGCCAACGTCGCCGTGAACAACACCTTCGGCCCGGCTTACTTTGACAAGTACCTGAACGCCACCATTGCATCCCAGACCAAGGCCCTGGCCGCCATGCTCAACACCAAGAAGATCGGATACGTCGACCCGCCGATGCTGATTGCCCAGATGAACGCGGCCGTCCTGACCTACCAGAACAACTCCGCCATCACCACCGGCTTCAACACCAGCAGCCGCGCCTACGTGCCCGCGGGCCAGCCGTACGCAGCCACGACCATCCAGGTGCAGCCGTGGGCCAACGCACCCGCTGGCCGGCGGTAAACTCATACTGGGGGGTGCCGCCCAGGCGCAGGCACGTACCCGGGTTGCTATGTGACGCGGGGCGAGCAAGCGATGCCTGGAACGATGAAATTGGCGTAGTAAGATGTAGGCGGGTGCGGGAATTACAAGTTTCTCGTGTGCAGTTTTTGAGGCTGTGGCCCGCCTAGCATTTGACCAGTAGCGGCGTTGACATGCCATCTTGAGTGCCCATACCCACGTTGGGGAGATTGAGGGTCGCAATGATGTCGTGCAAGCATCTTGAAGGCTTCCGAAGTGATATCTTTCACCGCTTTCGACACGCCCGTACACGGGGTGTTGGATCGGCTGGCGGAGCTCGCATCCGCCGTGATGTAGTGAATAATATAGAGATAAATTGCTGTTCTCGGCACTGGCCCGTGAGTAGCCAGCAGGCACGTGCGGGGGTCAGTCATTCGCGACTGACTCGTTGAAACTCAATGAAGTGTGTGCGTGTGTTCTCGACGTGAACGTCAGGAGGAACAGGGTTGTTCAATCTGTGACCGACAATGTTCGCAAGCTTGTGGGCTTGGCAGGTAGTACTTGGCAGGTCGGGCGTCCGAGCGTGGAAGAGCCTGATCAAGCTCCGCGACCAGGAGGAGGTGAAACGGACGCTTTTGTGTAAATGAATCCGACATATCTTGCAACTGTGGCTCAGTATTCATGTGTATGAAAGGGAAACGAGGTGGCGGGGCCCGCCAGCTTCTGCTCTGCGAGTGGGGGCACGCCCGGCCCCGCAGGGCACTGGTTGGCGCATGCGATGGCAGGCTGGGGCGATGAAGGGAGCACCAACACCGTCTTGCCCAGGGCGTGCCCATGGGCGCGGCAGGTCCCAATGCGCCTGCACCGGATGTACCGGTGGAATCCCCGCACCCAGCAAGCCGTTGCGAGACAGGAAAGTGGCTGTGGCTGTGCGACGCATCGATGCAGCGCACCGGCGAGCAGGCGACCAGTGTCCACGGATGAGCGCCGTCGACGGATACCAGCAGAATCGCATAGTGCAGCAAAGCAATGGCCGGGCGACAGTGCGGCAAGCAGGGGCTAGAGCAGGGCGCGTCAAGGTAGAAGCGGAGCCCGAAAAGTACGATGCTGCTGGGCGGAGATGGGCGGCGGGTGGAAGGTGTGCTCTTAGCGGGTACAAGCCCTTGGTTAACCTGAGTCACCCGAAGAAGCATGCTTCCTGGCCCCTTCATTTACCTAGCAGGTACATGTAGCAATGCATCGTCTCAACAACCATCAGGCATCGAGAACATGGCTACTCGGAGAGCCTCGCATTTCGCCCCCGGGTATTATGCATCAAGATCGGACCGGCACGGGGCTGGCTGGCAACCTTCACCTGGCAGACTGGTGTTCCAGCAACAGTACACCCCATCCCGTGCGCCCAGGGGCTCGCTGGGTCAGGGAATTTGTTTGTCACCACTGGGGCATGCCACTATCATCCCATGCCCTGGTCCTACCACCACCCCATCCCGTGCGCATCGTGCAACACCGTTCTGCGGATGGCTTGCTGCCGCGGCGGGCAGTCACCGAGCCGACATATCGCTGCACCCTACTGTGGCCCCCGATGACCCTCTCCGCCGGCTCGTCTCAAGATCTGGTTCCATCAATTCTATCACACTTCGATACAGGCGGCCCGCCTGCGCTCCCGATCAAACTAGCAAGCGTCGCCACTGATCACGCACACACGACGCCCCGGCGGCGCCGTCTGTCAAAGAGGCGTGCTGGAGGTGTGTTGCAGGCCTCGCCATTCACACAATCACAATGCTATCGGCATGGAGCATGCGCCAATCCCGAATCATTAGTTCAAATGCTGGATGCAAATGCGCCGAGTGTCCTGTCGCGCACAATTCCCCCCCTTGCATTACCCAAGGTGCTGCACGCCTTCAAACACGCCGCCGCCGCTGCCAATACTGCAGCAGCTGCTGCTGCACCTGCCGGCCCCTCAGAACCCAATGCGCTTGCCCGGCGCCTGCAGGTTGTCCGCAGGCGCCTCCAGGTTCTTCACGTACAGCTGGCTGTTGCGCGCGGGGTTGATGCGCGAGCGCCGCGCCAGCGGCAGCAGCTCCGAGGCGTAGGCCGCGCCCTGCCAGCGGAAGTCGCGCTGCTCGAACCAGTCGGCGGTGCGCGTGGTCAGCAGCACCAGGCGCTCGATGCCGCGCGCGCGCGCGTCCTGCTCCACATAGTCCAACAGCGAGTCGCCGCGGCCGCTGCCCCTGCACGTTGTTCAAAGTCCAGGAGGGGGAGGGGGGGTGCCAGTTGCGTGGGTGCATGCGGCCGAGCAGTGTGGGCCTCAAGGGCTGGAGAGCGAAGTCTGCCACGCCCACCCCAAGAGCGAAGGGCTGGAGAGCGGAGTCTGCCACGCCCACCCTTGATGCCCACCCTTCCCCTGCTGTCCTGCAGACACCGCCCCGCCCCGCCCCGCCCCAGCCCCAGCCCCAGCCCCGGCCCGGCCCGGCCCGGCCCGGCCCGGCCCCGGTCCTCATCGCGCCGCCCCGCCCTGTGCCGCGCCGCCCCGCCCCCGCCCCGGCCCGCACCTGTAGATGGGGTCGACGCAGAAGGCGCCCACCTCCGCCACCGGCACGCCGTCGGGCGTCTGGCCCAGGTCCAGGAGCAGCGCGGCGCCCAGGATGCGGTTGTCGCGCTCAATCACCTGTGCGTGCATGTGCATGTGCATGTGCATGTGCATGTGCGTGCATGTGTCAGCGAGCAAGCGGAAATGGGAAACATGAGTGTGAGAGCGCGCGTGTTAGTCACGTTGGTTGCACGAACGGATTAGGTGGTGAGCGGGCGCATTGCAACGAGGCCGCTGGCGCATTATGGTGCCGCAGGGACTGGGGATGCGCGCTCACAAGGGGTTCAGAGGCGCACGGCCAGCGCAGCTGCGGCGTGCAATACGCAAATCTGCTGGGTGTGACTGGAGAGACCCCGTCGCACTGGCACAGGCCATACGCGCGCGGCTGCATGTGCCACACACCGCCTCCGGCCTCGTTTCATCCACCCGCCTGCCCCGCCCATCCCTCGCCTCCCTCCCCGCGCTCCCCGCCCCCACCGTGAAACTGGGCAGCATGTCCGCCAGCTCGTCCCGACTGCGCTTGACCAGGATGCCGGCCTTCTCCAGCGGCTCCAGCAGCGCCGCCAGGCCGTCCAGGTCGTTGGGCAGCGCCTTGCGGATGCCTGGGCGGGAGGGAAGGCGCGGCGGCGCGGCGGTTCAGGCAATAGGTACAGCGTGCAAGTTGGCGCAGGGCCGACGCCCGGTACGCTGCAAAGTTTGGGCCCGCCGCTGGGCATGCCTGCGTGCGCAGCGTGCGG
The DNA here is from genome assembly GCA_016834605.1 of Chlamydomonas incerta. NCBI lineage: Eukaryota > Viridiplantae > Chlorophyta > Chlorophyceae > Chlamydomonadales > Chlamydomonadaceae > Chlamydomonas > Chlamydomonas incerta. Next base: position 277,107 of record JAEHOC010000011.1, read on the forward strand.
CATGCCTTGGAAGCCCCGCGTCTCTGCCGCCTCTGCGCCTCTCCTCACGACCCTCCAGCGCGCCGCATTGCACCCCCACCCTTCCGCCCCCCTCTCCGTCACATGGACGGCTACCCCCCCACCACCAATGGTTGATTTGGGAATTGGAGAAAACTACCCCCCAACCCTCCCCCCCCGTGACGCGCTCACCCTCGTAGAAGTCGGCGCTGATCATGGTGCCCACCCCGTCCCGCGAGTACAGCTCCAGCAGCAGGCCGCCGTCGATGCGCGCGTCCAGCAGGTGCGCCCGCTTCACGCCTGGCGGGGGCGGCGGCGGCAGGGCAGCGGGACAGCGGAGCGAGGCGGTGGGGCGTGGGAGGGAGGCGCCGGGACAGCAGGAGCATTGTGAGCCGGACTGGAAGGCTTCGTGACACGGCAGCAACGGACGCGGAAACAGCGACCAGCGCCCGCGCTCCCGCTCTGTTCACGCACGCTTCACCGCCAATACCGTACCGGCGTGCTTCGGCCCCGACCCCCGGCGTTGCCCACGCTGCCGCACCCCGCCCCGCCCCGCCCTGCGGCCGCCGCTCACCCTTGCAGCAGGCCACCACGCAGGTGGACACGGCGGTGGGGAAGCCCTGCGCGCTCCAGATGTCCAGGTCCACCACCAGGTCCTCGCGCTTCATGGCCTGGCGGGACCGCGGGGAGGAGCGGCAGGCGTGAGAGAGGAGCGGCGGGAGGGCGGGAGGCAGGCGTGAGAGAGGGGCGGGAGGGGCGGGAGGGAGGCATGGAGCGCGCCAGAGCACAGAAGCCGCTAAGCCGCTAAGAGGGCGGCGTCGACCCTCAAACAAGCGATTTCTAGCCTGCACCAGCTGACCGAGCGCAGGTTGCCCTCGCCCAGCTTTCCAGACAAGCGCCGCCGCTGTTTCCAGGCCTCTTTCCTCCCCCCCCAGTCCCCTCCCTCTCCTCCCAGGCTTCCACTCCTCCCAGGCTTCCACTCCAGGCCGCGCCCACCTGGTAGGTCTTGAGCTGCGCCGGCGACAGCGACGTGGCCACGCCGTAGGCCGACACCGGCTCCGCGGGCTTGGCGTCCATGGTGGCGCGCAGCGCGTCCATCTGCTGGGCGCTGATCGAGTTCTGCGCGGCGGCGGCGGCAGGCGGCAGCGGCTGTCGCGTTACTCGACCACGCCCTGGCACAAGCTGTGCGCACCGGCCGAGGCGCTCTCGCTTAGTTGCATTTACTGCCCTCCGGCCTCCGCCCTTCGTGCCCTCTCTCACCCCCGTCCCCGCCCGCCCGGCCCCACCCTCCGCCCCTTTCGACCCCCGCCCTCCGGCCTCCGGCCTCCGGCCTCCGGCCTCCGGCCTCCGCCCCGCCCTTCGTTCCCCCTCCCGCCCTCCGGCCTCCGCCCTCCGGCCCCCCCTTTGCCGCACCTGCAGCTTCTCCAGCAGCATGTTCTGTGCCTCCGACAGCGGCAGCCACTGCGGCAAGCTCAGCGCCGCCACCTCGTCCAGGTGCAGGAAGAACAGCTTGTCAGCACCCAGCTGCGCAGGGGGGGGCAGAAACGGGGCAGGGGGGGGGCGGGGAGGAGGTTGTCAGCGCACTTGGCGTGCAGTCGTGCTTGCGGCGGTCGAGGGCAGAGGCGGAGCTGAGGCATGCAGGGCAAGGCGGGAGTCGCTGCTGCCGGCAGCGCTCGGGCGCACCCGGGCAGCTCTCACCTCGGCGGCGGCGTGCAGCCCCACGTCATACGTGTTGCAGTTCAGCACCTCGCCCGACGCAGTGAAGCCTGCGGGGGAGGGCAGACCGAGCTTTAGCCGAGGGGTCACGGCTGCCTCCGCCGACGTGCCTGCGCGGCGGCTGCGACATCCGCCCTGGCGTGCCGAAGCGCGTCCGCCTGCCCGCGGCTCGCGCGTCAGCCCCGGCCGTGACCCTCACCAACTGCGTGCCCACACCCTTGCTGCCCTGCTCCCCCCTTCCCACACGCAACTTCCAACTCTTGGGATGTCACGCCTACCAGCCGCCGCCTCTGCCCAGGTGCCGACCGCGCGTCTTTACCCCGGCTCCGGCTCCGGCCCCCGCCCCACGCCCCATGCCCCCGGCCGCCCGGCCCTCGCCCCCGGCCCGCAGCCCCACTGCCCCGCCCCACCCACCCCCCCACCCGCCGCCCCCGGCCCGGCCCCCTGCCTCCACCCACCGGTCCCCCGCCCCCTGCCCCTCAGCCCCACTGCCCGCCCCCCCCCCCGGCCCCCCCGCCCCACTGCCCCCCGCCCCCCCCCGGCCCCCGCCGGCCCCCGCCGGCCGCACCTATGTTGGACAGGAACACGATGTTGCCGTTGTCCAGCTGCCGCCGGATGTCGTCCTTCAGCACGAACCGGACCTGCGCGTGCACGTGCGCGTGCAGTATCCGTAAAGCTGCATTGTCATCGTCTGGACGCGCCCGCTTCGCCCACGTGCGCCTCCGTCCTGCCGCACAGCATGCTTCTGCCGTTCCCAGGCCAGTGCGTCTCTCTACCGCTGTACCCAAGCCCCTGCTCGTGCCTGCCCTTCCAAGCTGCAGCTCTCCTTGCGCTCTGCTTCCCCTCTCTCCTCCTGCCCGGTCCTGGCTCTCACGCAGGCCGGCCGACGCGGCCGACCACCCCCACCCCTGCCCCACCCCTGCCCCAGCCCCACCGCAGCTCCAGTCAGCCCCATCCGCCCGCGATGCTGCCACCCACCTCGCCCGTGAGCCCGAAGTCCGTGCCGTCCAGCACGCCGCGCCGCTTGGCGGTGATGTAGTTGCCGCTGATGACGCGCAGCGCCGGCTCAAAGTGGATCTCGCGGTCGCCCTTGGTGTGGCGCCGGAACATGGGGATGGCAGGGCCCTGCACGGCAGTGGGAGTGGCGATGGTAGTTGGCCGCGCGACCCCTGGCTGACTACGGTACTGCCGGAATTCTTATGCGTATAGCCTTTAGTAAAAGGGGTTCATCGGCTGGAACTGTTTTGTACGAAGGTGCCAGCGCGCGCGACAGGCGCGGGGTCGGCACGCTGCCGGGCCAGCCGCACGTGCTATGGGTGGCACGGCTAGGGTTTTGCGCGCCCCAACCCACCTTGCTGAGAAACTGCTCGCACGTCGTCCGAATTTGGCCCGCCGCCTCAATGGCGATGCGCATCGCCTCGCGGTCCGTGATGCGGTAGCCGCCAACGTACTTGGGAGTCAAGTTGCGCTCTTGCAGCATGTCATCGATCTGCTGGTTCACACCCGCGACGACGATCAGCTGCACGCCCAGGCCTGCGCGCAGCAAGGGAATCCTCTGTCATCTCTTGAAGACTCAGCGCAACCACTGCGGCGAGACTTCACGCCGCTACCCTGGCAAAACCCTACCGTGCAGGAGGGCGATGTCCGACATGATGCTCTGCAGGAGCGACCGGTTCGCCGAAACCTGTGCCAGGTGGCGCATCCAATGGTCAGCAATGATCTTGGCACAACGCGACGCCTGCTGGCGACCCACCACGCCGGGAATGACGATCACAAATGTCCGCCCGCGGTGACCCTCCACATAAGGGCTCGCTTGCCGAAAGAACTGCACGAACTTCGAGTAGTCGCTCTTTGACAGCCCGGACGAGCCATTTGAGCTGCTCCCGTTCCCATTCTCGCCGGGCGAACCGGACACGGCCACTGCATGCCGCCCGTTTGTATCGACATCATATGCAGATGGTGCATCTCTAGGTATCGTTCCGCGTAAAGGCGGACATAGTACTTGTCGACCGCCGGGCCCTCGCGCAGCGCGACTGCTGCGGGGCCCGGGCGCTACACTCCTATGGGTCCAGAAAGATAAGGGTAACAGCGGGGCCGTCACCATCAAGAGGTGCTGCCAGGTCCGGAGTCGGGGTGTGGTGCAGGTTCGCAAGCCCTTGATTGACGGCAAGGCGAGTGGTCACCAAGAAAGTCCTGTTATTGGCTTTTACGTGTATGTATGCAGTGTACATTCGACTTAGACACTCCTTGGGTTGCGACATATTTGTCAGGGTGCTGTCATGGCTGGCCTGGCCCCGATGCGGCCCAGCCGCCCAGGGGCCAGCCGCCGCTCACCCGCGTGGCTGCCAAGCAACGAAGCACGTCACCCCCACCCCCGATAAACATGCCACCATCACCACCTTCACCCACACACTGGACTACTATGCCTGCAGAGACTCTCCAAACAAAATTTAAGCCGGGTGCATAACAAACGTTACTCCCACTCGGTTCAGCCCCACCATGCTTTTGCCCGCAGCACACGCCAATCACGTGGGCACGAGAGCTGCACCCCAAGCGGCGTCCCGAAGTCTACTGCATACGAATTTCCGCCCCTCAGCCTCTATCCTTGTTGCTGACCAGCGGGTTAAGAGACGGGCGTGTGTTAGCTTCATGCTCCTCCTCCTTCCTGCTGCGAAGATTGGCCACGCCGCGCTCCGCTCACTGTTGCGGCCGCTCGCCGAAGCGTTTGAGGAAGCCCGCGTTGAAGGCGGCCTGTGCGAGGATGAGCCACATTCGGGGTAAACATTCGTCCGATAACTACAGAAGCGAGCGAGACACACCAGGCGCCAGCGCTCAGCAACCTGCGGCGCAGGCTCGCCTTCCGCGCTCTGGCCCGGTCAGTTTGCTCCCGCGCCCAGCACGCACGCCTGCCACACTGCCACCAGCCCACCACCCCACCACCTGAGCAAGCCCGTGCCAGCCATGCCGCCCTGCCTGCCTCACCTCCACGGCCACGGACGCGAAGCCGAACAGGATGAGGCTCTCCAACGCATACAGCGCGCCCGGCCCAACCGCGCCCGCCAGCGACAGCGGCCCGTCGTCCGAGCCCGCCGAGCTGGCCTGCAGCACGTCCGCCGCGCCCGACGCCCGCACCAGGCCAAACGCCGCCACCACGCCCAGCCGCAGCTGCCGGTTGGACGAGTCCGAGCGCACCGCGTACCTGCAGCGGCAGCGGCAACATCATGGCGGGTACTCCCACGGTACCAACCGAGCGCCCACTGCACGCTTCCTTCTGGCCCGTGCCCACGGTGCCGGTGACAAGGGGCCTTACTGCACACTGGTGCACAGGAGCACGCGCATGCACCACGCGCTGGGACGCACGCACGCACGCACGCGGACTCACCGGTAGGTGACGCCGAACAGGAAGCAGGCCGCCACGGCGGACAGCAGGGTGAGCGCCGAGGACAGCGCGGGCGTGTCGCCGCCGGCGGTCAGCATGGTGAGCGGCAGCTCGGCCAGCAGGCCGGCGGTGGCGGCCACGGTGGCGGCTTTGACGGACTCGATGCGCTCCGGGCCCTGTGGGTGATTGTTGTTGATGTTGCTGTGATGTTAGTGGTGTTGGTGGTGTTGGTGGTGAGGGCGCAGGCACGGCGGGCGCGAGGTGGGTCAAGGGTTGGTGGAGGCGGTGGGCGGCGGAAGGGATGCAGGGCACGGAATAATGTCCTGCGCCCATCACACCCAGGGCCGGCTGCAGCCGCGCCGTCACATGCCGACATGCGGCCTGCCGCCACACTCACGTCGTTCGCCGCCGCCGCCCACTCCTGCTGCTGGGCCTGCGCCGCCGCGAACTCAAGCTCCGCCGCCGCCAGCAGCCGCTCCGCCGCCGCCACCTCCGCGTCCGCCATCACCTCGTTGGCGCGTTGCCGCTGCAGGGGAGACAGGGGCAGAGGGTAAGGGTGCGTGCGGAGTGCGTCGTCGTACGCGCCCGCAGCCTTTGACCCATGCCGGCCGTCGACAAGCGCCAACGACTCAGGGACCTTCCCAGCTCCCTCCTGCGTCAGCCCCAGCCGCCCCCGCTGCGGGCACACCGCTGCCCTCGCGGCGCCCCCGCTCCGCACGCCCGCCCTCCCACGGCCCGCCAGCCCCGCTGCTGTCCCACCCTACCCCACCGTCGCCGCTGCCCCGACCGCGGGCCCGCGCTACCTGCGCCTGCTCCTGCTGCTCGTCCGTGATCACCGCGCCCTTCTGCGCCTCTGCGAACATTCGGTCCAGCTCCTCGCTGGCGGCCTTGGCCTTCTCCAGCCGAACCTGGGCGGAGCGAGGGGGCGGGGGGGGGGGGGACATGCATGCGCCGCGTGGCGCGCGTGGAGGTGTGGTGGGGCAGGGACGTGGTGCACATGGCTGGTACACGGATGCATCACACAACACGGCGGCAGCTTGAAGGCAGATAAGGGGAGGTTGCGCGAACGCGGCGGCAGCCTAGCTGCTGGGCAGCGGCGCCAACGGCGGCATGTCGTTTCCCCCGAACACGAGCTGTGCGCGACACAGCGTGCCGCACGGCACTCACCACGGCCTCTTCATAGCGGCGCAGGCTCTCCCGCGCCTCGGGGTCTGTCTGCAGGATCTGCTTGGCGATGGCTGCTAGCCCCGACTCCACGCTGTCCGAGGCAGCCTGGCGGGTAGACACGCAGTAGGACGAGTAGGTGCAGGTGGCGGGCAAGCACACTCCGGCAATGATGGCGTTCGCGGGGCTGCAAGCAGCATAACTTGACTACGGTAGTGCCAGCGTCGCACACCCTGTCTGCCACAACCAGGCACTCCAAGTGCTTGCCATGGTGGCACGCGCTGCAGAGCCTCCAGCAGCGCAACACGTCCCCGGGAGCCGTGGGTGTTGCAAGGCTGGTGCCCCCGGGGGCCGCTGCACCCGCTCTCAGCGCCCAGGCATGCCGACAATGCCCTGATGCCGTGCCATAATCTGTGAGCCGTGTTTCAGCCTCCCATTTAAGCGCATGCGATGATTCACACTCTGTTTTAAGCTCATGCAGCCGTTAAAGAGCTAAATGCTGGACCCACGCTGCCCCGAGGCTCGACCCAGATGACTCACTTCTTCTGCCTCCTTCTCTGATACGCGAACGCGCACTGTGCAGCGAGCGGGACCGCGCAGAGCGAACTGCGTGCCTGCGCCCAACGAGAGAAGCAGTTCCAGCTTTCAGTATGGTTTGAATTATTTTACACTATCCAGCCAAATCGCACCATGGCTGCAGCCGCCCGCACACGTCCGCCGTGGCGCTTGAAGGATTCGTGACCCAGCCAACATTCTCGCTTAGCGCAGCTAATCGCGTTTGGCAAGAAGTCTGCACACACTGTATATGGTGGACTTACAAATTGCAATTTCTTGTCTCAGCGGACATCTAACCGGGCATCCTGATTTGTCGAGCCCCTTCATCGTGCCCACTGCCCACTGCCCACTGCCCACTTCACGCCCACCCTCGGTGACGCTCAGTCCCTCAGTCCCCCCGCAGGACCTGTCCGCGGACTGGACCCGCATGGTAAACACCTCGGGCATCCGTTGCGCGCGGACTTACAAATTGCTTGTCTCAGTCTCATGTCTCGCCACCCGAAGTCAGTATTCTCCAGCACCCCGCGCGTGCGCCTGCACAATTCGCCTACAACTCCTGCTCCTGCCCCTCGCCGTAAACGGCCTTCATCACGCCGCCGCTGCAGGTGAGGACCGCCATCTTGCCAGCGATAGCACGGCTCAGCCCCACGTCCGCCATCAGCAGTTGCCCGTTGCATCTGCACGGCAGGGAAAGGGGGAACGGCGCCGGGGCGGGGCGGTCAGCTCCGCCGCATGCTACCACAGGATAGCACGCGCGTACAGCCACGCGGTCCACACAGCGTCCCCGCCGCCGCCGTGCAGTGCAGCTCGCGCCCTGCCAGCACCTGACGATTGCCGTTAGGTAGGTATGGTTCGCGCAGAGAACAGTACGTATCTACATACAATCTTTTTTTTTGGAGTGTCCATTGAGATGCGCGTGCGGTAGGAATTGATAACCAGTCAGTCCCAGACCTCAACTCGGGTGCGTACACCTTGGATACCCCACCCACACGCAATGCAAGACGTTGCCAGCTGTAGAATCCAACGCCGCCGCAGCCAGCCTGCCTTACCTGCTGCTGACTCGGCCGCCGCGCTGCACCGTGTGCCCCACAACCACCCGCTGCACGCCCAGGCGCCGCGCCACCGCCGCCACCTCAGCGCACACCTGCAGCGTGTGGTATGTCCGACAGGTCATGCGTGAGCTGCATCGCCGCAAAGCATCGCCGGCGGCACCGCTCGCAACTATCCGTTATCGTGTAGGGGATAGGCCTGCGCCCCAGCAAGCACGCTCATGCGTTAGAAAGCATCAGGAAATACGCACGCGCATGCATGTGCTAGGGTAACTTCACCTGCTGGCTTGGCGCCTCGATGTAGCGGCGGCTCCACACCGCGCCCTCGCCGCCCAACAGCAGCTCTGCCATTGCAAGGACAGCGCAGGGCGGTGTAAGCGTCCCTTGGCATCCGCGGAGCGTTTTGATGCTTACAGGCGGGCTTAACACCATACGTAAGCAAACGAACAAGGGGGTAACCTCGCATTCACGGCAGAAATGGGCGCGCCGCCGCACACACTATGAGGCAAGTCGTACACGCGCGCGCACACACCTGCAAGCTCTCGCCTGAAGCGCCACCGCGCGGCTGCAGAGCCGCCGCTTTGCCCCTCGCCAGTGCCTTCCTGTCCCGATGCCGCCTGCTCGCCGCCGTGTCGGCACCAGCGACCGTCGCAATGCACCAGGGCCTCCGCTGCCACCGCGTTCCAGGCGTCCACGTACTGCTGCGGCGTCAGCCGCCGCCCAGCCGTCGCAGCTGCGCCTGACCCCTCGTCCTTTCCCACCTGCTGCTGCCCCCCTCGCTTCTCTTCGCCCATGACCGCCCTTTCGACTGCCGTTAGCATCCACGGAAATGCGCCGGCGTGCACCACCAACACTTCGCAGCCGCCCCCCTTGGCCAACAGCGCCAGCGGGCGCCGCCTTATGAGGGCTCCAAGCGGCTGTTCAGGCGCCAAGCCTCCTCGCCACAGCTCCATACCTGCCTGCATTTGCGCAAAAAGCTGCTCTCTCTTTTCCTGTGGCCCAGGCTGCGACTCCTGAAACAGCAGCCCGTGCCGCCGCTTGACATCAATGCCGCCGGTGCTGGTGCTGGCGCTGGCACTGCTGCTGGCACTGTTTCTGGACTGTGCCAACTCGGGCTGCTGCATCAGCCGCCTCAGCCGCAACTCGCGGTCCTGGTCCGGCTGCCGCCCCGGCTGCATCTCCGGCTCGTCAGCAGTTGTAGCTGTTGAGCCATGGCGGCCGGCTGGTAGCTCACCCCGAAGCGAATCGTTCTCTGCACGCTCTTCTTCCTCTTCCGCTGTCACCTCCTTTGCCTCCTCCCGTCGCTGCTGTGGAGTTGAGTCAGCATGTGCCACCGGGTTGGAAAGGCCGGACGGCTGGGGCTCGGGCGCCGTGGAGCCGGCCAGACCGCGCGCAGTGCCTGCGCCATCGCGCGCCTCATCCCCAGCTGCCGCTGCCCCCAGTCCGTCACTGGCACCGGTGCTGGCACTGCCTGCGCCCGGCCACAGGGGCGGCAGGCGTGCGGCGGCGCCAAGCGCTCTATATTCATTCCGTGACACGTACCTGCGCAGGCCACAGGAGACTCAACAGAGCTCAGTGTCGGCGGTTGTTGTGCCACGCGCCTGGCTGCTCGCAATCAAGTCGATGCGTGGCCACTCCACACAGAGGAATTCATCGATCTGCTTCGGCTGTACGCTGCCTTTCCCTATCTGATCACTCGCACCTACCGGTAATCGCGATGAATCTGCGGGATAGCACGGGATAGGGCAAGGGGCAGCAGAGGCAGCATAAGGCATCGCAGCTGCGCGGCTCTCAACAGCACCACGTCCCAATTTCTGGGGCAGAGTCAGTCAGGTGCCAAGAAATGCGTGCACCCCCAATGTGCAATACCCCATTGCCTGACTGCATGCCTGAAACACGCACGCAATCACCAGCATTAGCTCGTGGTTGCCCAGCAGAGCCCGCACGCGCCCGCCCGCCGCCCCCGCCGCCAGCCGCAGCCGCTCCAGCAGCCCCAGCAGCGCGAGGCTGTCGGCCCCGCGGTCGACCACGTCGCCCAGCTGTGTGCGGTACAGTAGTGAAGCAGTAGGGGGGCAGAGGAACACACACACAGTACGGTACACACTTACATTACACACCCACAGGAACGGTGTGCCGCGGCGTCAACAACTGCGATTTCCAGGCAGCACAACCTACTGGTCATTGATCTCCCGCTCATTATAGGGTACGGCCCGTGCGTCGGGTACGGCAAGCTAACACGATCCTGCTACATCCGGCGCGCACCTACCTGGACCAGCAGCGCATCGCCTCCCGTCCACTGCCACTCCCAGTGCCAGGTGCCCGGCAGCGATGTCGCCGCCGCCGCGGCCGCGTCAGGCGCCGCCGCGGCGGACGTATAGTTCGGCGCGATCAGCCCGGCTAGCTGCAGCGCGCGCGCCGCCTGCGGATTCAGTGCACATGGCGCCCGTGACACACAACCTGGTGCGCTGTTTTTCTAGCGCCCTTCACAAGCTCAACAGCGGGCGGGCTGCGCAGAGCTTCAGCAGCTCACGCGTGACGGCGTGAGCAGCAGGTAACAGCTGGCGCTCACTCGCCTGCTGCGCATCACCGTGCAGGTCGGGCAGCAGCACGAGGCGGGAGGTGCCCTGCCCGTCGCTTTTGTCAGTGCTGTTGCGGCCATGGCCGCCAGCCGCGCCACCGCCGGACAAGGCGCTGCGGGCGGCGGCCAGCTCAGGCGGCGCCCGGTCGGCTGGGCCGCCGCCGGCCAGCCGGCCGGTTGACGCCGCAGCCTCGAGGAAGAGGCTGGCGTACCGGGACTGCAGGTCTGCCTCCGCGTCAAATTCTGGGAGGAACAGATCTGTAAGATTTGTCCAAGCAGGGGGCGCGCAGGGGGAGAGGATTCACTGGGGGAGACACGGGGGACGTCGGGGAAGTGCCGACGTCTTACTAGACAGCACGGCCGGTGTGTGGGCGTCGGCGTCTGCTGCACTTGCTCCATAACCGCCATATATATACTTGTAGTGTAAAAGAGCGACGGAAAGAAAGAGCGCGAGCGGAAACACGCTGCGCCAGAATGGAGAAGCCATCGCCGAGACTGCGTGTCCGGTCTATTTATTTCAAGCTTTGTTTGCGTGGTCGAATGCCCATATAGCTCCGCTATCGACTAATCAGACACTATCATCATGGCTGCCTTCCACATGCGACGCGGATTCCGGCTGCTGGGGCCCCCGCGTTGTGGCCCCCAGCCTCGCCGCTGCTAGCGAAACCCTCGCCGTGGTACTTCACCGTCCGCCTCGCTCTGCTTCGAGATGCTTTACACGCAAAAGATTCAGATAGGGGCTGGGGCAGGGCCCGGCTCAATTACATGAATACGATGCAGCATACAGCCTGAGACAGCAACCTACACGGCCACACCCCACGTCATTCCCTTATTAAGCATCCCTTGCGGTTCCCTCTAGTTATTTTCCTGCTCATATAGTAGCTCCGTTACCACCACCGCTAGCACCGGAAGGAGAATCTCTCGCCCCCCTCGCCATTGCCAAGCACGTTTACGCGTGCCCAGCCGACGCGTGCTTGGCCCTAACACCGTTCGGCACCTGTGACTCGGCCTGCACTCACATTACCACACATAAATGCCGATGGGACGACACTCCACCAGCGCCGTGCGATTATCTGTCACAAGCATGACGCATGCGAACCCCCGATGCGCTCTCCACGGCCTTGTCTACATAGTCCTGCACCCCACCCCACCCCACCCCCCCGACGCAGCGCGCCGCGACCCCCGCCAGAAATGCCGACGCATCCCTCGGACAGCGCTTTAGTATCCTTGGCCTGGGCTCTATACTTCTCGGAAACTTTGCAGTGTGGATGCAATCTGGCCTGGGCCTCAGGCCACCCATTCAGTCAAAACACGGTTCCTGGTATGGATTCCAGGAGCAACCAGACACGAAACAGCACCCCGCCAGCATGTGCAATTTTAAGCCAGACAGACAGCGCGGCATGCATGAGCTAACGAGGTAAGTCGCCCGATCGAACGCCCTGCAGGTGCCGCCCATGCCATGTGTCGTCATCATCAGATGCCGGTCGTCGTCCTCGTGGGCGGCCACATTCCCGGCCCACACCCCCCATGTGTCCGCAGATGTTCCATACAAGCGGGATGAATGAGAGTAGGATGCTTCGCAAGCTAGCCTGCAGTCTGCACAGAAGCACCCAGCATTATTCAAACATGGGCATGATGCTCATCGCGCCCAGCTGCCGGCGGTCCATGGACTTGCGGTCAATCGCCCACACCGCATCGGGGCGCTGCCCAATCGACACGCGCCGGAGCGTGCCCGTGCGCGCAGCCCACGACCGCACCCCCGGCCCTGTATTGGGACGGTTGCTGACGCCTGCCTGCTGCGGCGGAGCACCCGGCGCGACGGTGGCGGCGGCAGGCGCCTGCGGCGCCGCTGCCACGCCCACGACGCCGGGCGTGTCCAGTCCCTGCCCACAACTGGGGCACACACAGCGCTGGCAGCCGGGGCAATGCAATGAGCCGGCAGCGGCTGAGCCGGGGGCCCCAGGCGCGCAACCAGCCGCGGTGGCGAAGGGCGACACGCCCGTGCCGCCGCCCGTGCCGCCGCCCGTGCCGCTGCCCCCCACACCTGCGCACCACCAGCCGATCGGGTCACAGCAGGGGTCCGACACAAGCGGCCGCTGGCAGGTGGAGCTTAAGGAAGCACACATGTAGTCCTGGGCGGAATCAACAAACACGTACAAAAGCACCCTGCGCGCCTACCTGCTAAGTTCCCGGTCGTGTGCCGCACGGGTGGCGACAGAGACTTCTCAGGGAGCGCTGGCACCTGCGCCTGCGTGGCCGCACGGCCCGCCGGCGCCGCACCCTGCCCCGCCGCCACCGCCTGCAGCGCCGACGCCAGCGCTGCTGCCGCAGCCGGAGACCCGAACGCGGACGCTGTGGTCGCCGGCGGCACCTGCGCCGGTGCTGACGGTGGCCCGCCATCGCCACCGCCGCCGCCGCCCAGGCCGCCGCCACCCAGGCCGCCGCCGCCCAGGCCGCCGCCGCCGCCGCCGGACCGGGCCTGCTGCAGCAGCAGTGTGGTGGTGGTGGCGCCGGTGGTATTCCGCGAGGCACACATCTCCAGCAGCTGCTCCAGCATGGGCTGCAGCGTCTGCTCCTCAGCCGAGGTCTGCAACGCCGTACGGGTGCGGGCGCAGGAGGAACAGGACAGTCGATTGTCAGCCGGGGGACGGGCTGGTTACTGGAGCAAGCCGCACGTCCGGCCCCTGGCGCGCCCGCCTAGCCCCTGCGCAACGCAACGAGCCCGCTCCCGCTGCCCACCTTGAACAAGTCCGCCACCATCTCGGTGGCCTCGTCGTCCGGCACTTGCTCCTGCGCATGTTGCGATGCAGGGGCAGGCAGGGCAGGGTTGGAGCCGGCCGGCCTGGCAGCGTAGCTTGACAGCCCTGGGTGCGTCTGCACAAGGCCAGGTGAGCAAGCTCGCATGGGCAGCAGTCATCACCGACTGGCTGCACCCACCTGCATGTACTTGACGATGACTGCCGCAAGCTCACACCAGTGGTCATCCGTGCTGCAGGCGCGGGACAGGAAAACAGGCCAGCCGCAGGGCGCAGCGCGGGCACACACACACGTCGTCACCACGAGGCTCTCACGGCATCAAATCTGCTGTGCCGCCGCCGGGTCGCCTCCGTGCAGACACTGTGCAGACACGACCACGACCACGCCTTCGCCTGCCACGGTCCCCAGTCCCCAGCCCCCATGCCCCCAATGCCGCCCAACGCCCCAGCGCCCCCCCCCCTAACCGCCCCCATGCCGTCGGCGCCTGCCTCTTAACCCGCTCTGACGCCCCCACCTTTCTCTTTTGCCACCCAGGCTCGTGCGTGATATACTTTGTACTGTTCATACCCTTTCCTACCTGCCGATGCGCCTCGGCCCCTTCACTGTGCCCCGCCCTTCCGAACCTCGCCTTTCCCCTTAACCGCATGCCGCTCTTCTGGCCCGGCGCTTGCTGCCTGGCGCCGGGGTCATCTTCCTGGTCGCCAGGTAAGTCGTGTGTTTTGCATTTGCGTGTTTGCGTGTCTGTTTCTGCTGTGCGCGAGCCGAGCCTGGGTGGCATTTCGTCGACGGCGCGCCGACCTCGCCCGTCTACGCTCTTCGACCCGAAACGCAAGAGTATACCGTTACCCTGTATTGTCACTGCACCTGCCTGTCCCTCGTCTAGTTTCGCTTGGGTTTAGATTGGGCTGGTGTTTACAACCCCCCAAACGCCCCCCACCTGTCGCCGTTGTAGGTGTACACCACCTTGAACTTGACGTACTCGGCCGCCAGCAGCCCGATGGCGGGGTACATGCGCATGAGCGGCAGCAGGTCCTGCAGCGGCAGCCCCCACAGCCGGCAGGGCGTCACGGTGCGCAGCGTCCAGGGCCGCACGCGGCACTCCTCCACCACGTCACCCAGCAGCACGCCCTCGCCCAACAGCCGCGGCGTCTCGGAGGCGTCGATGGTCACCGAGCCCTCCCTGGGGGTGGGGGGAGGCGGGCGGGCGGTGGAGGCGGGCGAGTGAGGTTGTGTTTACCAGCCCAAGCTGGCAAATGGGGGTAGCAAAGATGTTACATGAGGGGGAAGTAGGATGGGGAACAGGCGGTGACCGGCAGGTAAAAGGCTCAACGCGGCGGCGCTGTTTATACACTACTTTTGATGACCGGAGGTGGAGCGGCGCTCCGGCTTCCACACTGCGTTTTATGACCCGAGGCAGAGCCGGCCTCACTTGTATCTGACGGCCTGAACGGTGCCGTCCTGCAGCACCCAGAAGCAGTCCGCCACGTCCCCCTGCTGGCACAGGTCCTCGCCTGCGGGCGGTTGGAGATGGCGATGGTAGTGGTGGTAGTTGTGAGCATGTGTTACGGCTGGCGCAGGGTGGCTGCGGGGGCGGCACGCGGATGCTGCAGGTCACGCTGCAAGCCGGCAACAGGCGTACACATGCCACACGCAGCTCCACGGCCGCGCGGCTGCCTCACCGGCGGGCAGGCGGATGGGCCGCATGTTCTCCGCCAGAAGCGACTGCGAGGTGCGAGGTGCGAGGCGCGAGGCGCGAGGCAGGCGCACAGGCGGTCCGGCGGTGAGGGCAGGGTGCCGAGCCGAACCGCCACCACCACGACGTCACCACGCGTTAACAAGGCAGCATCCCTTCCGCACCCCCTCCTCTTATATACATGCATCAGAGGTGATCATGGAACCCCCCTCCCCCACCTGCAGGTCCTCGGGCAGCTCCATGAGGATGTGGCAGTCCGCCATGAGCGGCACCACCATGGCGCGGGCCACCTTGGCGCGCAGGCGGCTGGGCAGCTCCGCCATGACGGCCATGTCGATGGCGTCCTCCTGCTTGCGCCCGTACTTGTCCGCGTAGAAGTTCTGTTGGGTGGGTGGGATTGGGAGGGTTTGGGAGGTTTGGGAGGCTTGACGCGTGGCCAGAGCAGCGTTTGCCGTAACGGAACGTTTGTGCATCCCAAGCGACCAGCGAATCACCCCTGTGGCTGCTCTTGCAAGCAAAATAGTGATTACTGATCAGGCATGGATGTGGCACCGCTGCAGCAGCGCACACGTTGCTGAGCAGGACCCCGGCGCCGGGGTGGTGGGCGTGTCGGCGCCGGAGCGCCCGGCGGGGCACGGTCACGCACCTGCACCTGCTTGGCTATGAGCGGCGGCAGCGAGCGGTGCTCCGCCCACTCCTTGACGTGCATGATCTTGCGCCGCGAGCCGTACGCCTGGGCGGTGCGAGCGCGGTGCGCGCGAGCACAAGCGGTAAAGCGGGATTGGAACTTGGATCCAGGATTCCAAGGGCAGGCGCGCAGGTACTGTGCCCTCACCCTTTCACCACGCGCCCCCATTCTTTCCCGCCTCACCCAACGCGCAACGCGCAACGCGCAACGCGCAACGCGCAACGCCCCGCGTCAACACCCCATGCCTCCACCGCCCCTCGCCCCCCCCCCCCCGCACCTGGTGCGCCTCCGCGGTGGCCCTGCTGAGCGCGTTGCCGATGGACGCCACCAGCACTCCGAACATGACCATGCCGCCGATCATGGCCACGTTGGCCACCACCTGCTCCGCCGCGCTGCGGGGCTGGAAGTCGCCGAAGCCGGTGGTGGTGGTCTGCGCGGCGGCGGCGGGGCGGCAAGCAGGCCGGCGGTCAGGCAGCCCGTCAGGCAGGCAGAAAGGGCGACAGAAAGGACGGCAGTGAGGTAGGAAGGCGCCTGGTAAGGGCGGGCGTCAGCGACGGCAGAGCTCCCCCCCTCCCAGCCGGCTTCTCCCACCCTCACCGTGACGATCATCCAGTACACGGCGCAGTACCACTGGTACACGGGCGAGGCGTCGGGCAGGTTGGTCCAGGACACGCTGTTCATCCAGCTGTTCTCGTAGCCCTGCGGTGTGGGGTCGGCGCGGGTGGCGGCGTGCGTGTGTGTGTGGCGGCCAACAGAGATGGACGGGTGTTGAGTTCGTCACCTAGTGCCTGCAGCGCGCGCCTCGCCCACGCCTGCCTGCGCCCAGGCCCGCAGCCCCCACGGCTCACAGCCCACGCAGCCCCCAGCGCCTGTCCTGACCTGTCCAGTCCTGCCCGCCCGCCCGGCCCCCCTGCTACACTTCTATGTACCACCTTTGCAAACCCCCACCTCCTTAACCTCCCATTTCCTTAACCCACCATGCCGCCCCCCGCCCCACTCTCTCTCTCCGCCCCCACCTCGAAGTAGGCGCACAGCACCATGATGCAGGCCAGCAGGTTGATGGCCACCGCCAGCTGGTAGGCCAGCAGCGCGCTGTACAGCACCGTCACGCTCAGGCGCCGCGCGATGGACGAGTCCTGGAAGCGGCCGCTCAGGCTGTCCACGTACACCACCTGCACGGCCGGGCGGGTGGGTAGGGGGGGTAGTTCATTCCAGAATCCGAAGCGAGTCGACCAAGAGGGTAGGGGGGGGCGGGCGAGCGCCGCAACAAACGCAACACAGCTGCGCCAATGAGTGACGGGTGATACTGGCACCGTCACAAATGCTGTGAGCACGCGGCGCGCAAACCTCCGTGCGCGCAAACCTCCGTGCGCGAAACCTGCCACTGCCACTGCCGTCATGTGATTGCCACTTCCACTGGCACCAAGCCCTCTAGCCCAGTAAGCCTATTGAGTGAGCCGCCCCGCCCCCCGGCGGCCCCCTTCACAGTAGGGCACCGCCCGCGCCCGCCCGCCTGCCCGCCCAGCCCTCCCCAGCCCCGGCGCACCTTGGAGATGCTGACCAGCCGCACCATGCGCAGCAGGCGCAGCAGCGACAGGCAGTTGACCCAGCCCTTGTTGAGCTGGAAGTCGCCGGCCAGCACCACCACCAGGTAGATGAAGGGCACGGACGCCACGAAGTCCAGCCAGAAGCGGCCGTAGCGCGCGTACAGCCACGCCACCAGCCGCCCGTCCGCCACCGTGCGCTTGCGGTAGCCGTGCGTGGCCACCACGCCGATCTGCAGCGGGTGTGTGCGGCGGCGGGTGGTTGGGTGGTGGGGGTTACATTCATCATTAGTTAAAGAAGTGGTAGACGGGGGTGCGTGTGTGCGTCGAGTCACGGGATCCAACCGGTTACGGGACACGGATTAGCTCACAAGCTTGGTGGCACGAGACCAGTAGGCGTCATCGCCCCCCCCCCCCACACCCGCGGCTTAATTCGGCAGCTGCCGCCCTCGTGCCTCCCGCCCTCCCGAACTCGCCCTGCCGCTCCCCATGCGGCCGCCCCTGCCGCCCTCCATGCTGCAGCCCCCACGCACCCACCTGGAAGCTGACCAGCACGTTGGCGAAGTAAAAGCAGCCGCCCACCAGGTCGCTCACGGTGCAGCCGCTGTGCAGGTTGCCGTACTCGGCGGTGCAGAACGCCACCTGCGCATCAGCACGTGCAAGCGCCGGGTTGGGTGACGGTGAGCGCGTGATGGTCATCGCTGTGGGGCGGGACCCAGTGGCGGCGGCGGCGGAGGTGCCGCCAGAACCCCGCGGCGGCCGCGCCTGCATGTCTGACCTCCGTCCCTTGCACCCTTTGTCCCCTGCCCGCTGCCTCCTAGCCTCAGCCTCCGCCGCCAGGGGCCCTGGCCCCGCCCTCAAGCCCTCTGGCTCCCGGCCCGCTGGCACCCGCCCTCTGGCACGCGCCCGCCCCTGCGCCCCGGTTGGCACTGGTTGATTTGGGAATTGGAGAGAACTACCCGCCCCGCCCCCCTCCGCGGCCCTCACGTTCATGGGCACCCAGAAGGCTGTGTACACCAGGTCCAACAGCAGGATGGCCAGCTGCCACAGCACCGCCGCCAGGTTGTAGGGCGAGATGGTGGGCAGCAGGAAGATGGAGCGGCGGCTGCGCGGGGCGCGGGGGGATTCCGCGCATGATGAATCAAAGATAAGATGATGTTGACAGGGGGAGGGGCGGAGAGAGAGCGGGGCGGGCAGGTGCGCGGGAGGGGGCACGCAGCGGGCGGGCGGGCGGGTGTGCAGTGGGGCGGCGTTGATGGGAGGCGGAGGAGGCAGCTTGCGGCAGGTGAGCCCTGTGACTAAGCCTAGCGGCGCCCCGGGCAAGACGCGCGATTTTGCGAGACATGCGCCGTCCGCCCACCGGCCAATAGGCCAACGCGCGCACACTCACGGTGTCCGCTCCAGAGACCGCGCCCGCCCCTCCTCCGCTCCATCACCGCCGTCAGCCTCCTGCCTCCGCGCGAGCCCCGCCGGGGGCTCGTCAACCGAGGGTCGAGTTGCCCGATGGAATTCGGGCGCTGTGCCCAGCCCCGTCCTGCGCGCGTGCAACCGAGGCACGGTGAAGACAAGATACAAGTACACGCGCATGTGCAACCTAGTGCCCTGCTTGCCGTTCCTGCCATCCACATCCATGCCTCCCAGTCCTCCCTGGTCCTCCTCGCCCTTTGGACTTGGAATGAACTACCCTATCACCACCAACCCTTACACACGCACGTACACACACCGGCACTTCAGATTTGCACACACCGTCCAAGTGGACGGCTACCCCCGTTCCTCCTCCCCACCCTACACACACACACATTCACACAAACGCACACAGCTACCCACGCCACTCACTGCCAGAACTGGCCGTCCTGCTGCTCCGCGCCCAGGGCCGCCAGCAGCCGGTGCCAGGCGGCGGTGGGCACGTCCACGTGCCGCGCCAGCAGCGCCGCAAAGCCCTGGTCCTCTGGGCGCCGGAGCGGGGGCGGCGAGCCGGGCGGGGACAGGGTGAGCGGTGGCCGCGGCAGCAGCAGCGGGGATTGCGGGAGTGCGGGGTGTGGGCGCGGGTAGCTAGTTGGGCATGGGCATGTGTCTGCGTGACGTTTCGGGGCGCCTGCTGCGGATGGCGCAGCGACCCGCGCGGCGCTGGAGCTGATGGCAAGCGAGTCGGCGGCCGCTGACGCTGCCAGGCCCCATGACCAGGACTCCAGCGGTGTTGCGGCTTGCATATATGCGGGTGCAAGTCTGCTGGCGTGCGGCTGCGTGCGACGTAGCTGTGGCAACCTCGCCGTCGCTGCGGAATCCTAATACCGACCCACAGCCGCGCATGCCGCACGAGCTGTCACGGCGGCGCGCTGTGTCCGCAAGTGCTCGGGTCTAGCTCTAAATCCGGCCGATGTGTGTGCAGCCTGCTAGCTCGCGCCACAGGCCCATTGGCAGGCCATCGCCAAACCCACACAGCGCCCGTGATGCCCAGCGCGCCGCCCAGATCCGCCCCCGCGTCAGCAAGTCTGCTCGCCCCAATCCACCATTCCCTCCTTCCGCGGGCGTTCGCCCATCCCCACCCAGCCAGAGCCAGCCGCGCTCACCCTCATTCACGTAGTCCTGCGCCTCGCTCTTCTTGACCAGCGTTGCGCTGACCCACTTGGCCTGCAGCCGGCCCAGGTCCACGAGCTGCTTGCTGCTCTGCTGCAGCTTTACCATCAGACTGGTGCGGCCCAGCCCGCCGCTGCCGCCTCCAACACCCGCCCGGGAAGGCTCCCGCCGCAGCCGGCCCGACAAGCCGGCACCCGGCCCCGGCCCGTTGTTGCCGCTGCTGCCTAAGGAGCTAAGGGCGCCGATGTTGCCGGCGTGCCCGCTCGAGCCACCGTGAGCGGCAGCGCCGCCGCTGCCTCCGTTGCCGCTGAGGCGGCCGCTGTTACCGCTGAGCATGCCAGCAAGGCCCAGGGTTTCTGCGACCCGGGAGAGCGCGCTGGGACGGCCGGTGAGGCGCTGGGAGGGCTGCGAGCCCAGCCCCGGCGCGTTCGAGCCATCCTCCGGCACCGGGCGCAGCTCTCCCAGCTCCATGGATCGCCGGTGCTGCAGTGAAGTACGACGCGGCGGGGATGAAGTTCAGGTGAGGGCAAAGCACCGAGCGGCCGCTGGCTGGAGGTGCCGTTTTGCGAACGGGGCATCTGCCGCCCAGCCCTGGTTGAGCTTCGCGCAAATGATACAACTCCGTATACCAAGAAAGGGGCGCGCGGCGACTGACCGCAAGCCCGGCTGAAAAGCAGCGATTCAAGCACTACATTTCCCACACGTGCTGCCGGCGCAGCCCTCATCTGCGCTATGAACTTCAAGCAGCAATGCAAATGAACTAGAAGCACTGACTGGGAGGGCTATCGATAACTGCGCGACCTCACCCCTGCCATTTTCTGCGTTGTCCGCACGTCCTGCGCGGCTAAATTCTATAGGATGTGTCCATTATCGTTGTACCTAAACCAATAACAACGCCGGCGTCTTTGAGCTAGAGCTCGTCAGTGTCAATGCGCCGGCAACGAATATGAAGTGGAATCCCCGATAGAATTGATGAGTTATAATGGTTACAAAAGGCGCTGGAGCTTGGATGTGGACGCGGTCAGCTTGGCATGGCAAGTTTTAGGGCTCAGTAGCCGTGATTGGCACGACGTGCGGAGGCATGCACCGCACCCTTCCCCGTCCACCCCAGCTCCGTCCACCCCAGCCCCGCGCCTGGTGTGCCTCCGCCGTCCCATTCCTGTCCAGCCCATTCCTGTCCACCCCAGCTCCGTCCACCCCATTCCGCCCACGCCCACAGCCCCTGACACCACACAGCCCCCTTCGAACCCCGCCCACGCTATAAGTGCGGAGCGTGGTATCTTGGAAAATTCAAATTGTGGAAGCAGGTGGAAGCATGCGTCGTTCCACAAGTTACAGTTCGCTAGTCTGCCGCTGACCGTTCAAAGCAGCGGACGAAGTTCGTTGCGCTGTTGCTAAGCAGAGCCAGAGGGCACACCGAGGCACCCATCACACTGTCACCACCGCCCCACCCTGACTATTTGTCTAATTCACCCGTCAGTTATAATTTACGACACTGCTGCGGAGCCGCGCCATAAGCTGGCGGAACCTGTACACATACTCGCCGGAGCCCCGCGCTGCCGCTGTACAGACGCACTGAATGCATCATCGCCGCCGGCAAGCCATGCACCTTCCTCTCAATACCCGCAGGCGCAGTGCTCCGGCTCTACTCGTCACCGCCCTCAGCGGCCGCAGCCTGCGCCTCCCGCTGCCCGCGCCGCCCTTGCCCGCGCCGCCCCTGCCCGCGGCCCTGCGGCTGCGCGCGGCCCTGGCTGCGCCTGCGCTCCTCCACGCGCTGCCCCGCCACCGCCTTGTATTCCCGGTCGTCAATGAACAGGTCGCCGAAGGGGTCGGGGTACTCCTGCGGCCGCTCATCCGGATCCTCGAAATCCTCGTCCTCGCCCTCCTCGAACTCATCCTCCTCCTCCTCATCATCCTCACCCTCCCCCGCGCCCTCGGCGCCCGCCTGCGCGCGGCCCGCCTCATCCTCCTCGTCCTCGTCCTCGTCGTCAGCGCCCCCGCTGCGGCGGCGCTTCGGCATCATGTCCGCCTGCGCGTGAGGGCCACCGCGTCGAGGTCCAGGGAAGGAGGTGGGGACAAGCAAGGACAGGCAGGTGATGGTGCCCAGGGATACCGTATGCTAAGCGGGGCGGCTGCCCCAGTCCCATGCCTGCGCCGTGCTGCCCGCCCTCTCGCACGTGGCGCCGCCCGCCGCCCGTCGCCACACTGCTGAACGCCTCTCTGCTCTCCGCCGCCGCTCCACTTTTCCGGGCTCTGCTCGCCTGCAGTCTCCCTCCCTCTTCGCTGACCCTACCCAGGCTGCCGCTACTGCCTCGCCGCGCCGCCTGCTTCCCATCTCTTCCCTTTCCCACCGCCCTGCTGCCCGCATGCCCAGCCGCCCGGCCCCGCCGCAGCCCCCGCACCTCGATCTCCTCCCGGTACCGCTCCACCTCCTCGCGCCCGATCACGCGCGCCACCAGGTCCGCCTCCTCCTCTGCGTCGTCGTACACAAACCGGATCTCCGGCGTCAGCCGCAGCCGCACGCGCTGACCGATCAGCCTCCGCACGTAGCTGCGCAGCGAAGACGAGGGAGGCGAGCAGGTGCGCGTGATGGTAAGGGCATTTGGATGCAGCAGCCGCTGCAGAGGGAGTCTTGTGCTTGAAGGCAGCCGTGTGGCACGAGCGTGGGCTGTCCCGAACACAGCCGCACGTGTCGCCAGCCAGTGGATTGCTTGACGCTGACGCCCTGGCAGCCCACTCTGGTCCAGGACCCCGGCGCGGCCGCAAGCGCAGCTCATTCCGCGCCGCTGCGACCCCGGCCCCTCCAGCCCCAGCCCCATCCCTGTGCCGCAACCCGCCCCCGGCCTCCAGCCCCCCTTTCACTCACGGCTCCAGGCGCTGCAGGTTCTCCATGGCCACCCGCTTGCCGTAGTCGTCGCTGTACACGCTCACAAACACCTTGACCACCTGGAGGGCGGCGGGGCAGCAGGAGGAGCCAAGG
This sequence comes from Chlamydomonas incerta, assembly GCA_016834605.1. Taxonomy (NCBI): domain Eukaryota; kingdom Viridiplantae; phylum Chlorophyta; class Chlorophyceae; order Chlamydomonadales; family Chlamydomonadaceae; genus Chlamydomonas; species Chlamydomonas incerta. Next base: position 299,784 of record JAEHOC010000011.1, read on the forward strand.
GTGGCGCGGGTGGAGGCAGAGAGTGAGCAGCGCCGGGCGTGAGGTGGTAGGCGGCGGTTGTCCATCCCGCCCGAGTCAAAGCCGCTCCCTGAGTCCTGCGCAAATGTGCGTGCCGCGCCCCTACGCGCACCGTGCTGCATCGCGCCTCGGTCGTGCACCCCCTCCATCGTGCCCGCTCCCGCTCCCAGGCCCCAACGCTGGTGCCGGAGCCCCGGCGCGGCGCACCTGCAGGTCGTTGGAGACGTAGGTGTTGGTGATGCTGGCCACCGCCGACAGCGCGTCATCGCCCAGCTTGCGCTCCGGGCAAATGGCCGCCTGGATGACCTGGAGCGCGCAGGGAGGCAGGGAGGCAGGCGCGTCAGGGGCCGAGGAGACAAGGAGGTGAGGAGGTGAGACAGGGGACAGGGCGCAGGCCGCGGGCCTCCGGTGAGCGTCAGTGGCGGAGAGGAGTGGGAGGGTGGGCGCCGGACATCCTCCTAACCCGGGCAGACATTGGCCGGGCTCAAGGGGTCTGCCCTCGTCCTGACGGCCCGCACCCTGCCCCACAGCACCGCGCCCACCCCGCTGCACCAGGCGACCCGCTCCCAGCTCAGCCCTGCCCAGCCCCGCCCACCACTCCCCTGCCACTCCGCTCCCTGCCGCCCCGCCCCGCCCCGCCCCGCCCCGCCCCGCCCCGCCCCGCCCCGCCTCACCGGGTCCGACACGAACATGTCCCCGACCTCACGCTGGATGGCGCTGGACACCTTGGCCACCCGCCGCGGGTGCGCCTGCGCGGTGTCGCGGTGGGGCCAGGTTGGCACGGTCTGGTCGGTCAGGTTCAGGGCAGGGGTGCCAAGGCTGCAGCAGTGCAGCAGCCGGACGAGCTGCGGAGAGCCGCCCGGAGCTGTGGGTATTCTTTGCCAACTGTTACTCGCGCGGCAGTTGCCCAACAGCATACGATAGCACCCCCTCATCGTGCAGCTCTGATACCGTTGGGGAAAGCCACCACAGCTGCACCCACCATGCAGACCACTTCCAGGCGCCCACGCCGGTGCTGCACCGGCTGTGCGGAGCGGGGTGCGACAGCTGCGGGTAGTAGTTCAAGCACCAGGGGTGAGTGGCAAAGGAATGCAGCGGAGCGCTGAGGCGCCGGCTGGCGCCCTTCCCTGCTGCCCGCCTCAGGCATGTGAACGGCCGCTGTCGAGAAGGCGGAGTCGCTCTCACGCCGGCCGCCTCCCGTCATCCCGGACGAGTCCACCGCGCATTCGAGAAACGTACCGCGGCTCCGGAGGGCCCGAGACGCCGGCGGCGGCGCGCATGCTGAGGAGGAGGTCGACGCTGTCGAGACGGCGCCTCTCGAGCCGAAAGACGACAGCAAAAATGAGCTACTCATGTTAAGGAACTGTAATTGGAAAGTTGTAGCTCAATTGGGGCCAGGAAAAGCTTGTTCACAAGACGACCTGCCTTGGTGGCCCCCAGAATGGCCCGACAAGTGGTTGATTTTAAAGGCGATGTGATGCAGAGGTTAATACATATGATGAAATGGCTCCAGCGAAGTCCAACTCCTAAAAACGTTCGTGCATTCGGTCCATGCAGGAAACTTCCGACCCAGACGGATTCGCTGCCTTACTCTATGTAGGCTTGACTTCACGTTTGTACCCTCGATCCACGCATTACATTAGGGGAAATAAACGTGTCTGTCGACGAAATATTTTGTCTCAGAACACTTCTTTCGGATCAACGCGCTTGCATCCAGTACATCAAAACGAAAGGCAGAATGTTGCAATCAGGATTGTCTCACCGCAGCGTCTCGCGGACTCCGCTTGCACGGAAAATTGCGCCCGCTCGAATCCTTGGCGTGCGCAGACGCACGGCAGCAGTGGTGGTGCACGCAAACTATAAGCCCAACGCGGTGCAGCTGTTCTCGCCCTCAAAGGTTCGGCATCCATTCGCTTGCTGCCTGATTCTCCCCGGTGTACACGCCGCACCTTACGGCAAACAGTGATACCGGTTAAAAGACGCGTGAATGCATTCGGGCTGGCCACCGCAGATCAACCTCTTCCTGCGTGTTGTGCGTCGCCGTGAGGATGGGTACCACGACCTCGCGTCGCTGTTCCACGTAAGCCAGCATGGGCTCGGATTGCGTGCGCCCGTCAAGTGGCGGGTCGGGACAGCTGAGCGGAACGCGGACACAGCCACCGGGCAGCTCCCCACCGCCGGCGGCGTGCTCCCGCCAACCACCGCCCTGTGACCCACCTGCTGACGGCGGCGTGCCCACCAGGTGATCGACCTGGGCGACCTCATGGAGTTCGAGACCAGCCCGTACGCGCTGCAGGACACGCTCGAGTGCTCCGACCCCACCATCCCGACCGACGAGTCCAACCTGGTCATCAAGGTGACACTCACCCAGACGCCGGTCGCGTGTGTGAAGGGCTTGGCTTTGGGCGGTGTGCGGAATTCGCCTGGAGACGGGGCTGTGTGTGGTGCGGAATGCATGGAGGAGGCACTCGTGGGACTCTGCAGCCTGTCATCCGAGCCTTTAAATTCACTCCCTATTCAATCACACAACATGCACGGCCTGTGGAATCCCACGCGCGCTCACGCCTTGTGCAAAACCCCACAACGCGTGCAGGCTCTGAACCTTTACCGGCGCAAGACGCTGCAGAGCATGTACTTCAAGGTCAAGCTGCACAAGCGCGTGCCGCACGGTGAGGCCCCGCCGGGCAGGCGCCGGCCAGTCAGACGGGGCGCGGGCAGGGACGCGCCCATTCGGCAGCACAGGTGGCCCGGCGAAGAGCGGCGCGCCACACGTGTCACGCCCACTTCCACATGCGCACAAACGCACGCGTCGCCCCCTCGGCATCCTCCCGCGTCGCGCAGGCGCCGGTCTGGGCGGCGGCAGTGGCAACGCCGCCACCACGTTGTTCGCAGCCAACAAGCTGCTGGGCGGCATCGCCTCCAATGAGGACCTGCTGGAGTGGTCGGGCGAGATCGGGTCCGACATCTCGGTCTTCTTCTCCAACACCGGCGCCGCCTACTGCACCGGCCGCGGCGAGGTGGTGGAGGACGTGACGCCGCCCGTGACGCTAGACACGCCCATGCTGCTGGTGAGGTCGCGGCGCGGCGCTGGGGGAGGGGCGCGTGCGAGTGGCTGGGGCTGGGCCGGCTTCTACACGCTCAGCCCCTTCCGTTTTTCGGCCTTGCCCGCCCACCCTTCCCCCGACGCACCCGCACCCGCACCTGCTCCCGCAGGTCAAGCCGCCGGTGGGGCTGGCCACGCCCAAGATCTTCAAGTCCCTGGACCTGGGCCGCCGCTCCACCGCGGACCCGCGCGGCCTGCTGGATACCATCGCGGCCGCCAGGGGCGTGGACCAGGACGCGGCCGTCAACGACCTGGAGCAGCCCGCCTTCGACAAGTGAGTGAGGCGCATGCGGCGGGGAGGGGGGGGGGGTTGTAAACACCAGCCCAATCTAAACGCAAGCGAAACTACCCCGGGGGGGGGAGTAAACTTTTTTTCCAATTCCCAATCAACCATTGCAAACATGGTGGGCGCAGTGCACATCGCCGGTTGTGCGCCGAGTGTGGGTCGCGGGGTGCGGGGTGCGGGCTGAGGTAGGGAGGGAGCAGCGGGTGGAAATGGCAGGGCCCAGGCGGCGATGGTGAGGGGCAGGGCCAACGGAGGAGAGTGGGCATAACGTGCGGGCGCAGCTGCAGGTGCAGCGCATAGCGGTGCTGTACGGGGAGGTGAGGGATTCCACCGAGGGATGCCACAGATCCACCGACTGCCGCCGCCACTGCCACTGCCGCCCTCTGCACGGCCCGCCTGGCCAGCCTGCCCGAGCTGGCTGCGCTGAAGCAGCGGCTGATCGAGAGCGGGCAGTACCGGTCGGTGTTCATGACCGGCAGCGGCTCCACCATCGTGTGCTTCGGCTCCGACGCCGTGCCGGACTTTCTTCGCGAGCCGCTGTACAAGGTGAGCGCGGTGTGGGCGGCATTGGGGAGGCGGGGAGAGGTGGGAGGGAGTTGCGGGGTTGGGAGGTGGGCGGCTAAGGCTGGTGACGGGTGGCGGACCCTGCGAACTGCTTGCAGCCTGGTGCGGGATGTCGTGTCCATGGCTGCCAAATTGGGTGCCAATGGGCAATGCCCAATGCCGGCTGCTGTTGGCGTTGTCCGCACACACGCCACAGGACTTGTTCATCTCGCCCGCGCGCCTCATCACGCGCAAGCCGAATGGCTGGTACGAGCACAGCGGCCTGTGGAAGGAGCCGCTCTGAGCAGCTGGAATGGAGCTCCAGGCTGTGAACCGCTAACAGTGGCGGCGAGGCGGCTGCGTGGCGGGCATGGCTGCGGCGGCCTTGGGGCCAAACGGACACCGCGGCCATGGCCTGCGCATAGGGCGTGCCACAGGACACGCAGTCCTGCGGAGGAGTTAGCATTGACGCCAGGTGCACTGCTACTCCATGATGTTGCCTCCAATCCAGAGCTGCCAGACTCAGATTTTGAGCTGTGGGACGTGTGAGGACGGTCGACAGGACGCGGCGCTGTAGGGAAAGTCAAGTGATTCTGCGGATGTAGCTGCGGCATGCGGCGCCAGCGGAACGTGCACAAGGGTTTGCATAGGCGCGTCGTGCGAATGCATATGGGCGCAACCTGTCCATACCCAGAAGCCTCTTGGTACTTGCTTCGTAAGTTGCGGAGGAGGTGGAAGGGCGCGGGTTATGTCAACGGGATCCGAGATTGTGAGCAGGGCCGGATGCCAGCAGCGCTCGCCGCTGCCCGCCGCAGATGGAGGTGCAGCCGCAGATACTTGAGCTATGGACCATTAACCGAGAATTGAGTGTGTATCATGCGTGACGGGTTCTAGATGTCAGGCTACTTGCGGGTATTATGAGGCGTGGCGAGTGGGTGCGCGGTCGCGTGGCGTCCGGTTTGGATCGTGTCCACGCTTTCCAATCTTTCCTCACCAAACCCAGTCCTTCCTGCTTTGAAGCACGACGTCTTGTAACCGATGCAGCATTCTTTCTGATTTCAGCTTGGCCTCGCCCCACGGCTCTTCACCAGTGGCTGCCGCACTTTTCTCATTTTCCCGATGGCGCTGCAACATTGAGACTTGTGAATAAAATAGCGACACAAATGCTCCTATAATTCAGTTTTGCACTGCAGTTGTCGAAACTGCCCCAGTCGATCGCTCTGAGACTGCATGCAGGGCTCCCAGGCGTTTCATCAACAGTGCACAGAAACACATAAGCACTGAGTGTATTATTCATTGTGTAACTCGGTACACCAACGCGTCTACAGGGGCAAGGGCAAAGCTTGGCGAGTAGCCTGTCAGCTGCGCGACGTCAGAAGCTCGACGCACGATTTCAAATACCACAATCTAAACGATATTCATAGCTTGGGCCTGGACTGTGGTAGGCACTCGCCTCAGCGGACGCGGTTTCTTTGCCCAGCGCGCGCGCGCCGCGACGCCGGGCTTGGTTCTGGAGTCTTTTAATATTCAGTACACGCCTCAGCATGTCAAAGGGGGTAAAGATGGAGAAGGAGCACCTGGTCGAGGACGTTGAGGCTGGTTCGTCGCCGAATGAGTTTCAGGCCTACAGCATCGATGTGGAGCAGCTTAACAAGATGAACTCGGTGAGTGACGCTGGCGCCCTGTCGACTATAAGGCGGGGAGTCGCGGGGTCGGGCACGCACGGTTGGAGGCTTTGAGCTGAGTTACGTGCGCTCTTACGGTTATCGGGCGCACTCTAAATATCTCATCGTTTGCAATTATTCGGGCCATTTGCACCACATTTGGTGCGGCACACGCCAGAGTCGCACATGCGACATGCAACATTAGCGAGCTGTGAACTAGCCCGCGGCGTCGCCGTTTGTCACCAAGACAGTTGTCATGTCCATGAAATATATATGGCGTCGTGTCAAACCCGGGGGCGCCTGCTCACCTTAGCTGATACAAGGCGAGGAGGTCCATTACCGTTGTGTCGGCCGAGGCGGGGGCCGAACCATATGCGCCCGCGCGTGCATGTGCTTGGAATCTACCTCTGCAAGGCGTGGTGGAGTGCGCGGCGGGGTACAATTGCTTGGGTGGGGGGAGGCTTGTGCGCGCTCATCTATCCCGGCCCAGGCCCCCGGTGCGTGTGTGCCACATGCAACAACCTTTGCGTTGCGTTGCCGGGTTACCAACACAGGAGAAGGACCAGGAGGCGTTCAAGCGGTTGGGCGGCGCGGCGGGCATCGCGCAGGCCCTGGGAACCGACCTGAAGGAGGGACTCAGTGATGCCGGCGTCGACGCCTCGAAACAGGGTCCGTTAGGATTATTGTGGGCACGTGTCGAGAACGTTGTGCGTGCATTCATACCGGTAGTGGAAGAAGGGATTGCCTGGCACGAGGCCGCATGCCATGTGTTATCCGTGCGTCTTTCCAACACGCGTGTGCCTGTGTCCACCGCCACATGACGGGCCACCTGTGCTTCGTACCGACAGCGTTCGGTGTCAACAGCTTTCCAGGTATGTGAGAGGGCTGGGCAACACTGGCGGTCAGGGGTCGCGCCCTTACAGAGGCAGGCTGTCAGCGTAAACCCCTCTGCACTGCAAGTGCTGGCTTGACGCTCGACGCTTTGGCTTGCACAACGTCTGCATCCCGCAGAGAAGCCGCCGCCCTCGTTCCTGTCCATGCTGCTGGAGGCGGCCAAGGACCCCATGATCGTCATCCTACTTATTGTGGCCATCGTGAGTTGTGCGTGTTTTCCTTTTCATGTTGGCCATGACGGTGATTCTGGGCCACCGGTTCAATTGGCGGGGGCCAAGGGCGGCATCGGCGGCACGTGTGGCCCACGCGATATACCGGGACTTCCCTCAGCGCGGCATCACGTCTTGACGGCCCTGCGCAGATCACAATCGTGCTGGGCGCGGCGGTGCCTGAGCAGAGAGCGCACCAAGGCTGGTCGGAAGGCCTGGCCGTGCTGGGCACGGCGCTGATCGTCATCTTCATCGGCGCCGGCCAGGACTACTCCAAGGAGCGGCAGTTCCAGAAGCTGAACGCGCTCAAAGACAACATTGAGGTCAAGGTCTCGCGCGGCGGCAAGCAGGTGCGGCTCACGCGGCGCGAAACAAGTGGCAGCAGCAGTAGCAGCAGGGCTTGCGCGCGAGGTGTTTCGGCCGGTCGCAGGTCCGCCGTGCCCCGTACGTCATGCAGTTACCCGCAACCGAACCGGGACTGATTGGTGATGCAATTGACCCGTAACTGAGCCCCGCATAAATAGGCCTGTATCTGATCACTACTGCTTTGCTGTCTGAATCTCTCGCCGACCTCGAGGCGCTGCGGCGCCGTTTGGGCGCGCCTGGGTCGCTGCGACGGTTCCGGTTCCATTTCATGGTTGCTAATAGGTATTGGATGTTTGATAATATTTATTGAAACGTGTTATTTATCAATGTGCGAGTGGACACGAGCTAGATCCGCCGTTCAGCGAGGTCGACGCGACCCTCGGACGGACCGCGTGCCAAACCCCATGGTGACTCGGACTGCCCCACTCGCCAACCACTCCCCGCCACATCAGTATCGCCGAAAGTATCCCACACCTTCTAGCATACAATAATTGTAATTGTTTGCTTCTGTGCGTTTGCAGGTCTTGGTGGCCAACACGGAAATCGTGGTGGGCGATGTCATGTTCCTGGATACAGGTAGACCGGGGTAATGTGGCCCGGTTTAATGAAGTCGGCGAAGTCTAGGATTCGACCGACGCGTCCACGCGTGTCGCAAAACCCTGGAGTGCAGTAGAGCGACCGAACCCAAAATCAACCCGGCAGCCGTCAAGGGTATGGTATGGACACCTTGAGTCCAGAACCGCGCCCAGGAATTCGACGAACCCAGCACGCACGGTCCAGAGGGCCACATTACCCACAAGAGCACAATACCACGGTCTACCTGTACAGGAGATAAGATCATTGCGGACGGCGTCTTGATAGACAGCCAGGGCATTGTGCTGGACGAGGCTTCGCTCACGGGTAAGTCTATGTGCTGGGGCAACGAATGTGGGTGCATTGCAGCGCATGGAAAGGGACGCATTGAAATGAATATGCAGAATGTTTTGGCGGCAACTCACCCAGGGTACGGGCCCGCCCGTTGGTGGCGGCCTCGACGACACGTACGCGTACACCGTAGCTTCAGGGCGAAATGCCACTTGCGATACAAACCTGGCCCGAACCTATTGTTACAACCCTTGCCATGTGCAGGCGAGTCGGACCCCATCAAGAAAGATGCTGTTTCGGACCCGGTGAGTTGTGTTCGGGAGTCCGTGCTGGCGCTTGCATGCATGGTGATCGCCATCCTTGCGCCAAAGCCTCCTCGCCTTGATGGCGCCTCATCCTTTGGGCTCCTGCAATACTGCCTCCATTGCACCAACCCAGTGCAACATCCTTAACCATCATTCAACTTTGCCGATGTCCCCGCTGCTTTTGCCGTAGTGGATTCGCTCCGGCACGACGGTCAACGAGGGCAGCGGCCACATGCTGGTGGTGGCCGTCGGCGTCAACAGCGAGGTGCGCGCAATGCGCAGCCCGTTCAGTTAGAGCGGGTTACCCTAGGCCTTCCAAGGATGCGGCGTAGGCAGCCAGGGCGCAGCATAAGGCGAGCTTGGTATGCCGTCTCCGCTACCATGCAGTCCTGAGCGGAGGCTGGGCCCTGTGCATGCATCTTCCGCTCCGCAGTGGGGCAAGACCATGGCGCTGGTCAGCGAGGCCGGCGATGACGAGACGCCGCTGCAAGAGCAGCTGACGGACGTGGCCGCCAAGGTGTCAAAGATGTGAGTGCGCCTGTGTTTGATGCCGTTGCTTAATGGTGCTAAATATGCTGCTGTGGTCCTATCTGAGCGACCCGAACCCCATACTCGGTGGTGATGGCGTCTGTTATGGGGTTGGTGGGTCATGCCTGTTGCACACTGAACGGTGTGCCCCGGCCCCTATCCGGACAACGGTGGTACCACGGAACCTGCCTGCTTCCTGCTGCGCACCGCTCGCTTGCAGGGGTGTGCTGGTGGCCGTGGTGTGCTTCCTGGCGCTGCTCATCAAGTGGCTCATCGAGACCGGGGGTGGCGATGCCAGCAAGATCAACGACAACGGCCCGCTCCAGGTGCGCGGGCGCTGGCGCGGGCGCATTGGTCGATGGGGTGAGGGCTCCAGCAGAGGAGGTCGGCCATGCACGGCACTATGGCGGGCGGCGCGGCACGAGCACGGGAGAGCGCTATGCTATGCTCCACTGTTCAGGTCACCCCAGGGCGATAACAATCACACTAAGCGCGGAGCACCCAGCATGAACGTGTGGGCTGGTTGAGGCGTTTGGAAGATACAGCGTTTGGTGGCAAGCCGTGGGTGAGCCCCGGTTGCCTCCCCCAGAGGCCTATCATCAACGCATATCAACGAACAATCAAGCGAGCATGTGTCCCGAATCCCCCTGCGCAGTTCCTGTTGTACGCCATCACAATCACGGTGGTGTCCATTCCCGAGGGCCTGCCGCTGGCCGTGACGCTCACGCTGGCCTACAGCATGAAGAAGATGATGAAGGGTGCGTTGGGGTTTATTGCGTCGCGTTCTTCTGCGACGCACTCGCTGGGTTGTGGGGAGGTAGCTTGGCCGCATGCGCGCCAATACATTGCCGTTGACGTGGGCTGGCACTCGTGGCGTATCCAGCTAGCTACTGGTTGTCGGGTCTGGGCAGTGAGAGCGTCCATACGGAAGTGTTCGTACGCGGCCCACCTCCCCTCGTCAAACAACCCCTTCTCCATCCAACACCTGCTCCCCACCTGATCGCAACAGACAACAACTTTGTGCGCGTGCTGTCCGCCTGCGAGACCATGGGCGGCGCCACCGCCATCTGCTCGGACAAGACCGGCACGCTGACCGAGAACCGCATGACGGTGGTGGAGGGCTGGTTCGCCGGCACCGCCTACCCGCAGGTGCCCGAGGCCTCCGCGCTGCCGCCGCAGCTGGTGGAGCTGCTCAAGTGGAACTGCGCCATGAACAACAAGGCCTTCCTGGTGGACAAGGTGTGCGTGTGTGCATGTGGATGGCTGCAGCTAGCTAGGGCTGGGATGTTGGGGCCAAGAGGGGTCGGTGGGGATTGTGCTGCTGCTGCCGCTGGCTGTAGCGCCCGTACGAGTGGGGGCTAGCAGGGGGTGTAAAACAACCGTAAAACAATGAGCAGTGCTGTCTGCTGCCGCGCCCGTCAAACCTGCCGCTGTGTTGCGCACCCGCAGGACAACGTCGTGGAGTTCGTCGGGAACAGGACGGAGTGCGCGCTGCTGGTGATGCTGCGCAAGCTCGGGTTCGACTACGTCGAGCTGCGCGAGCAACGGGAGGCGGACCAGGTCAAGGTGAGGCGCAGCAAAGCGAGGAGTGCGACTGGGCTGGATGGGCCGGCAGCCGGCGGGGCTCGAGCGCCAATGCACTCCGCACCCAACTGCGCTCAAGAGCCTTGCAAAACACCACTTCCACGACCTAGCCATTCACCGTTGCCCTGTGTGCCTGCAGCTCTATGGCTTCAGCTCGGCTCGCAAGATGGCCAGCGTGCTGCTGCGCGAGCCGGGCAGCGGCGGTCTGCGGCTGCACAACAAGGGCGCGGCGGAGTGGGTGCTGCGGCGCTGCACCTCGCTCATGCGGCCGGACGGCAGCACCGAGCCCATGACCGAGGCCCGCCTGGCTGAGATGATCGAGCTGGTGACCAGCATGGCCAAGCGGGTGCGCGCCAGCGTGTGTGCAGAGGGGATGCGCGAGACGGGACGTAGGGCGGCCGCATGCGCGTGCCGCGTGCTCAGCGGGAGTGCCGCGGTGCACGCGGCATGATGGCATGATGGCACGCATGCGCGTTCTCGTGCACGCGTCGTCTGGTGCCCGCAGTAATCCCCGGACGCGGTCGCCGGTTATCAAACCGCACTTGCTGACCTCAATGCATGCCCCACAACGCCCGCTCGCATCACGCACACACGCAGGGCCTGCGCTGCATCTGCCTCAGCTACCGCGACTACGCCGCCAACGACCCCGCCCGCCCCGCCGACTTCTTCGAGGACGCAAACGAGGTGCGAGCCGCGAGCGAGCGCACGCAGCGCACCGCTGCTTACGCTGCTCAACCCGAGCGCCTTAACGTCACAGCACGCTTTCCATCCTGCACCACAACCGCTTGCACGCACGCACCCACCCGTCTTCGTCCCACCACGCGCAGGTGGACAACGGGCTGACCTGCCTGGCCATTGTGGGCATCAAGGACCCGGTGCGCAAGGAGGTGCCCGACGCCGTGCGCACCTGCCAGAAGGCCGGCATCACCGTGCGCATGGTGAGCGCAGCGCGCAGTGCTGGCGGTTATTTTTGGTGGTGACCATGTGTGCGTGCATGCCGAGGTGGTGGGTGATGCCCCGGACCCCGTCACATGGACAGCTGCCCCGCCCCCCCCCTCCTAGCTACCTCGCATGTCCCTGCATGCCGACGAGGCTAGGGGCTGCACTAGACAACCACGCACACCGCCCGCCTCACACCGTTCCGCCTGCCACACCGCCCTTCTCCACCCCCCGCAGGTGACGGGCGACAACATCCACACCGCGCAGCACATCAGCCGCGAGTGCGGCATCCTGGTGGAGGACTGCATCGCGATGGAGGGGCCCGTGTTCCGAGCCATGCCCGCGCACGAGCTCATCCCCATGCTGCCCAAGCTGCGCGTGCTGGCGCGCTCCTCGCCGGAGGACAAGCTGACGCTCGTGGCGCTGCTAAAGAAGCAGGGCGAGGTGCGTGGGGCGCAGGCGTGTGGTGTGTGTGGGAAGGGGTAGTTCTTTCCAATTTCCAAATCAACCTTTGCAAACCCAAAACCCATATGCGGAGGAGAGAGGTATACTCGTGTTCTTGTTGGCGGTCTTCAGTCTCGTTCATCTAGTCGTCGCCGGCATCTTGGGTCGTCGACTCCAGTAGCAAGTAACGCCGTTCGGCGTTCTCGCGTCACCCAGGCTCGCCGCGCACTCACACCCAGCCCAGGGGGTGGTCGCCTGCCGTCGAGGGAGTTGTAGATGATGGGGGCCTCCCGTGATGGCGGCCGCGACATGCAGCCAGATTCTCATGTATGTATGTTGCTTTTATTTGGTCTGGTGTTCACAAACCCCCGTCAATTCCACACGCTTGCGGGGCCCGGCCAACAGGTGGTGGCCGTGACGGGCGACGGCACCAACGACGCGCCCGCGCTCAAGGAAAGCGACGTGGGCCTGGCCATGGGCATTGCCGGCACGGAGGTGGCGAAGGAGGCCGCGGACATCATCATTCTGGACGATAACTTCTCTTCCATCGTCAAGTCCGTGCTGTGGGGCCGCACCGTGTACATGAAGTGAGTGGAGCTACCGGTGACGTGCCAGGCGACACGGCGGGGAGGCCGGGTGGCGAGTAGGCAGCAGGCCCTGACGCTGGTCCACATCTGCGCCCCACTACTGTACATCCACCTTCCCCCTTTCTCACGCCTGCCCACGCCTCTCATCCATCCTCCCCGTCGCAGCATCCGCAAGTTCCTGGTGTTCCAGCTATCCGTAAACCTGGTGGCCATGATCAGCGCCGCGGTGGGCGCCCTGTACGGGGGCGTGCCGCCTCTCAACGTATTGCAACTTCTTTGGGTGAACATGATCATGGACACGCTCGCGGTGAGTTACTGTGCGTGGCGGGTGGCGGGTGGCGGGTGGCGGGCGCGGGCGGGGTGGCACAATTTCGACGGCATTAGTTCCAGCCCCAAAACAGTCCGAGCGCAACCGCAAAGCCCACCGAGCAGCCTCGCGACCAGACTTGGACCAGACGGAGAAGGCGGCAAGGGCGGCCGCCATGCAGGCGCGCCGCGGCAAGCTGGTGGCCGGGCTGCCGGCCGCGCTTGCTTGTGGGCCAGCTGTCTCACGAACTGACGCCCCGCCCCACCCGCACCCACCCGCCGGCACAACATGCAGGCTCTGGCTCTGGCCACTGAGGACCCCTACCCCGAGCTGCTCGACGAGATGCCGCACGGCCGCACCGAGCCCATCATCACCGGATACATGTACATGCACATCCTGGCCGGCGCCGCCTAGTGAGTCATTGCGAAGAGCTGCTAACAAGACGCGGCACGTGCTGAGTAGCATGTGACTGTTGGTGGATACAGGCACGCTGGCCTGCGCACACCCAATGTTTCCACCATTGTCCTGAACCTCCTCTCCCTCGCTGATGGTGCTCCAATTCCTGCCGCCCGCAGCAAACTCGTCTGGCTCTTCGCGTGCCTGTACGGCCTGCCGCGCGTCATCTCTGCGTACGCGTGAGTGGTGCCGTGTGACCGCTGCTGGCTATGCTGCCTGTTGTTGGCATCTCCCTGTTGACCCGGCCCCTGTCCATCTCTGTCCGGTGTCGGCTCCCCGCCAGCCCCTCCTTGTGGAATCGCACATCCTTCATTCCCTGATGCTGGCGGCACGCGCTCACACCTGCTGACGCCGCACGCCGCAGTGTGCTGACGCCCGACGAGTACTACCGCGAGGACTGCAGCACCATCCTGGGAGACAAGGTGCGCACGGGCAACAGTCAGCAACGCGCAATCTCAGCGGCTTGCCATTGCTTGTGACTCTTCACACATTCAAGTCGCGAAGTTGAATTACAATACCTGGGAAGCAAAGTACACACGTCCTACACATGAACCCTTGGCAGCAATGGTGGCAGGAAAACGTACGGCGCCTGACGACGAGCTCTGCCTGTATCTCTCAAACCCGTATTCCCTCGCGCTTTTATTTGCAGGGCTTCAATGAGACCGCCCAGAAGGACTACTGCAACATCATGGGTTACTGCGGTTTCCCGCAAGGCGACACCTCGCACCTCTCCTGCGAGCTTGTGGGCGAGTGGCTGCGCTTCAACGGCTCCGCCGTGCCGGCCGACCAGCAGAACGCCGTGTGCATCCCGCGCGGCTTCCCGCAGGGCACCAACTGCCCCAGGTGCGTGTTCTCCTGTGTGTTGGCTGCATGTGATAAGTTGTGGCGGCGTACGGCGCCGCACACGGTGGCATCCCACCACTCGCATCGCCACCTCCCGAGCCACGCCAGAGATGGCTCTCATCCCACGCGCGACCATTGCCTGCGTCTCGCGCACATTTCTGGCCAACTCCACCAAACTCTAGCGAGCACCACCAGACGTCCAGCCACCTGCGGTGTATCGCCGCGCAGGAACGAGGGCCTCATGTCGGCGCAGAAGGACATGGACAAGGAGTGGGACAGGTGGGCGGCTTTGGGGTCGCACCGGAGGGAGCAAGGAGCGTTTTTATCCTCTCAGCCTTACACTGGTTACGCTGACCCGTCATCTCTGTCATCCCGGTGCCCCTGGGGCGGCAACCTTTTTCGGGATTCACATAATGCTCTACTCCTCTACTATTCCTCTACTGCTCCTCCTCGTCCTCCAGGGCCTACCTCAAGTCCTACAAGCCGGCGCTCAGCGTGCTGTTCAACGCCTTCATCCTGGCGCAGGTGGGCGGGCCAGCCTCTTAGGTGGTTTGGGCGGAGAGAGAGGTGGGCCGGTGGGTGGAGCCAGTGGGAGTGTCGTCCGGTGGGTGGCGGCTTGGCCGGAAGCCACTGGAGTCACCGTGTTCCGAGATGTTGCAGTTGGATGAAGGCGTAGCATAGGAGGTGCGGTTGCATGAGGCATCGTAAACTGGCAGCGGCGGCGCGGCAAGCGGGGATTGGGCATGCAGCACTGCCCGAAGTCTGCTTTCGCCCAGCACCGATCATACCCCGAGCCCGCGTTGTCATGTGATGTCCATTGCCCGTGTCCGGACCCACAGGTGGCCAACGCCTTCGTCTCGCGGCGCATCCAACTGGAGTACAATTTCTTCAAGGGCCTGGCGACCAGCCACATCTTTAACACCATCATGGTGCTCATCACGGCGCTGCAGGCCATCATTATGCAGACTCCAATCAATTATGTTTTCAAGGCGAGTTGGGAGCAGCAGGGCAGGGCGGAGGCAGGGAGGGCGCTGCAGTGGCGGCGGGGGCATGCGCTGGCGCGTGGATGGGGGCCAGTGGGGTGGCGGTTACGCGTGAGTACGCCTTGGGTTGAGGTTGGGGTTGGGGCTCGCTTGCGGGTGCGCAGCATCCTGGTGACCGCGCGCAAGCAGACGAGCTGACGTGTGTGCTGCTGTCCCTCGCGGTGTTGGTCCGGCCGCAGGTGAACGCGCTCAACGGCAAGGAGTGGGGCGCGACCATCGCCATCGGCATCGGCGCCATCCCCTTCAGTTGGCTGGTCCGCTTCATCGCGCGCCTGGTCCGCCCCGTCGACACCTCCTCCAACTGGCTTGGCGTGCTGCGCGGCTCCCGCGCCAAGAACATCACCGCCCGCGGCGCCGCGCCCATGCGCGCCGCCGCCGGCCGCACCCTCTCCGGCCGCACCCTCAGCGGCGCACCCGAGGGCAAGACGCTGTCGGGGCGAACCCTGTCTGGCCCCAAGACGCTGTCCGGCAACCCCAACACCGCCGTCAAAACCTTCTCTGGCAACCCCACCCTGTCCGGCAACCCGCAGCAGCCGCAGCCGTTCCACATCACCGCGCGCACGGGCTCCAGCCGCCCGCCCTCGGCTCGCCTGGGGTCACTGTCGCGTGTGGCTCCGGAGCCGATGCGCAGCGCCGGCAGCGGGTCGTCTGCGGCGCCGCTGCTCGCCGACCCCTCCACTCCGCGTACTCCGCGGTAACCGGGATACGGTACGCAACTGTTGTCCCGGCATCGCATGCACGTTGTGGCTTTGGCGCTGCGCCGCGGCTTCAGCCTGGATCCGCGGCCTGGCCATGTTACTAATAGCGCATCGGGCGGTAGGTAGGTAGGTCGTTGGCGAACGCCCTGCATGGCGGGGCCCCTGGAGGGACCGGGTGCCGCCAGCATTCAATCCGGCGGCCCCCGTGTGCGTTATGGCTGGTGGCGGTTGGATGTACAGCAGGTGTGGGACGAGCGCGCGTCATTAACTGGTGGGGCCTCTGTGCCTGCCATGAAAGTGTATCGAAGCACATATAGGATGGACTGTGCGCTCAGAGACCTGTGAGACTGGATGAGAAGGCTGATAATTCGCACCTAAGGGAAGGTGGGGTTGGACTGAGGTGCCGGAAGCTGGAACGGCATTGACCGTATACCTAATTTTGCGCTGCCAGACGCGCGTACTTCATCATTAAGGAGATGCAGTACCGTATGCACTCAGATTTGCAGCGGTGAATGCGCTAGACAGCGCATGGGGGACGTTAAAGGTCAATGCATTTCGTACTGCGCGACATGACACATGACGTGTCACAGGGTTATTGAATCATTGGTTGGTTGCGGCGAAGTTGATTGCGTTGTTACTCTGGTAACTACCACGTGTGGCACATATACCTAACTGGGGAGCATGCTCCTCAAGTACTCGGCTCGGATATGGGGTGGAGTGTGTGGGCTTGGAGGACCGCAATGCAGGTTGACTGTACTGTGGGCGATGCTGAAGGGATGAGCACGGTAGCAGCAGTGCTTACTGAATCTTTTTTTTGACACCACGCCGGTCTGACCGCGGCGTGGCGCTTTTACCGAAAGCGGGCTTGTATGGCTGCATGCTCAGGGCGGTGCCTGCCACGTGCGCACAGGGTCACGTCGTACTAGTGCTGACGTTTGTGGTGGGTGTTCTCATCGGTGTGTGGGGACGCCGCGTTGGCGAGAGCCACGGATGGCCTACCGTGGGGGCGTGTCGCACCCCTGGACTGTACGATTTAACCCGGGCACTGTAAGAATGTGAGCCAGCTGTCCCCCGTCCCGGCTGTGTGCCCTGTCCTCAGCTCTCCCCGTCCCCGTCCTCGTCTGTGTCCCCCGTGCCCGGCCAGCCCCGTCCTCCGCTGTGCCCACGTCCCCGGCTTGTCCCGTCCTCGCTGTTCCCGTACACTGGACGCTTGCTTGGGTGCGTCGACTGACTACAGATGCGAAATTACAAGGGGGAGACTCGCTAGCCCAGGGGAAAACGCCATCCCACTGGTTCGCCGTCAATCATCCGCCGCAAAAGAGTCACCACCCGCAGGGGTGCCAAAGCCTCATGACCACGATGAAACGATGACACGAAGCGGTGACTATAGCGCCGCGCGAGACCAGGCACACCACCACAACGAATCTGACGACGTCCAATCACACGCATGGAAGGTCTGGCGTCGCAAGACGCAAGCGTGTCTGTGCCAACGGCACGTTCGTAGCCCGAAGGCCCAACGCTGACTATGCCTTGGGTCCATGACATCTCGATAGCTCCAGATCCTCTGGGGCGATGTGTCCAACCGCAAAAATGCCCATGAAGAACCGCTGCCGGGAAACACACAAGCTAGTCCGTACACACCTGTCGAAGCCGGCTGCCGTATGACTGCCCGTTCCGGCGTGCACATCGGGTCACCGCTTCCTCTTCACCACCTTCCCCTTCACCACCTTCAGGCTGCACCGCTCAATGTTGAAGTAGGCGGTCTTCTGGCAGTGCTTGCACCACACCGCAACACTCCCTTTCCCGGGCCGGCGGGCCGCCTTATCGATGTTGACCCACTTCCCGCAGTGCCCCACGTGCTTGGCGCGCCCCGAGTAGTACACCGGGGTGCTCTGCTTCAGGCGGGCGCGGCCGAACTGGGCATGATATCAGTTGCAGCTATGTAGGGTTGATAGTGGTTGCAGTATGGGGGGAGGCCAATATGGGCGCGACCCAGGGATGGTCGAGATGGCCACACTGATGCCGCATGGCGCTTCGATTTGCCCGGCGCTACACAGGCGATCCGAAACAACTGCATTTCCTGCCGCCTCAATACAGCTTGACCGAATACTGCATAGGGCGCTGCACAGTGGCAACAAGGGGTGCCAGCGCCCAGGGATGTCGGCGCTGTGCTGCGGGAATGAGGGCTGCGCCCCTGCAACATCATAGCCGGGAGGTAGGAGCAGCCCGCCATTCCCGCCCCTACCCAGCTAGTGCCACCCAGCGTATGCTTCATGCCATACGGTATTCTTGTCGTCGTAGTAGTACCATTACGAGGCACACATCACGTCTTGCGCCGCCAGCTCAGCTGTAACCGCTCTCATAGAAGCACACATCTGATGATTTGCGCGTTGAGCGACTGCCATGTACACAGAACTGCCGCCCCCCCGGACAACGGCCCACCCCATATAGGAATTCAGACTCGGTTCCATGGTTGGGACTATCACACTCATATGGGGGCACCGAAGAACTTCACATGGTGAAAGGACACCCCAGCCCTGGCCTGGACCACTTGGCACATTGCGCGCTAATATTACATGCACCCCAAGCGACCAACGCCACCCCTTCCTGCGCAGCGCCATGCCGCATCGTGCACACTTCCTTGACTTGCCTCATCACGTTGTCCTGTCGAGCCTCAGCACAAAGCTCAATCAGCTACATGCCAGTGTTCGTCGCGCGCCACGCCCAGCCGTGCGCTCACCGGCCTCCCGCACCCAATCCCGACCCCGTGTTGGAGGGCGATACAGGCGGTCCACCAATGCGTGGCAGGACGAGCGGCGGTGCCACGTGTGACCCTGCTACCGCCCCTGAAGGTGACGTGGTTGTGGAACACGGCGGAGACACGAGCCGCGCGCCCGCGCCTGCCCCAATGCCCGGGGGTGTGCCGCCACTGGGGCTGGCGGCTGCACTGGTGCCGCTGGCTGGAATTGCGGAGAGCAGCTGGGGGCGCCGCGCCAGCAGCGCGTGGGCAGGGCTCGAGCCGGTACCGCTGTGTGCAGGACTGAGCCCTGAGCGCGGGCGGCTGCCGGTTGAGGACAGCTCGTCAGCAAACGCGTCCTCTTCAAGACCAATTGCTGACGGCGCCGCAAGTCCGCCATCGCCGTACGAGAGCGATCCAGACACCCGGCTGAACCTGCCCTGAGCTTCACCGCCCGTGTGCGCCCGGGAAAGCCGCCCGCCGCCGCTGAGCCCGCTCCCGCCCCCGCTGGCGCTAGCTGGCTGCCCCGCGCCCGCACCTGGCGCGCCCGCCACGTTGCCCTCCGCGCCCTGCCGGGCCCGCCTCCATGTTCGCGCTGCCTGCTGGAGCCGCGACGCCGGACTGGCACGGCCCTCCTCCGCACCCTCCTCGTCCTCGCTGCCATCCTCCACATCCGATAGCACCGGTGTGGCGAGCGATCGGGTAGAGGCACGCCGCGTGCGCCCGCTGTTGACGGCCGCCACTGGCCCTGACAGCGGCTGCTGTGCCGCGGTCCATGCGCCGCGCGCCACCGAAACCACTGCGGGGCCGCCGCCGCCGGTAGAGTCGCCTGGGAGGGACCCTGCTGCCCCTTGGGCTGCCGCGCTGGTCAGCGGCGGCAGCAGCACGCCGTCCTGAGTGCCGCCGCCGCTGCGCTGCATCGGTCGCAGGGGGTGGCCTGGCACCGAGTTGAGCGGCTCCGGGTTGGGCAGGGACTGCGGCCGCCCGCTGCCTGGCCCCAGCACCGCGAGCGAGCTGGCGCTGCGTTGCAACTGCGGCCGCGTGCCCATGATCGTGGTGGCGTTGCTGCCGGCGCCTGGTTGTCGGCCAGAGGTGGCGGCAGCTGACCCCTGCAGCATGGCCACCCGGCCAGGCGGCGCGCCGGCCAAGCTGGCAGGCACGGACTGTCGTGCAATGGAGGCGCCGTCCCCGCCGCTGGGGCTGTGCGCTGGCGGCTGGAGCGCTCGTTGCAACTGCTGCGGCGGTGGCTGTGGCTGCAGCACCGAGCTGGCGTGCGTGGCCTGATGCTGCGGCGTCGAGGCTGGCTGGCTGCCGAGCGACCGCGGTTTGCCCTCTTCTGCGGAAGGCGCGGACACGGGCCGCGGGTCCGCTGCCCCGTGCATGAGCGTCTTGAGGCTCAGGGCCATGCGGGGCACCGGCCGCTCTTGCAAGCCGGCCTCGGCGGCAGGCCCCCACGGCGGCGCTTGCGGCGGCTGCGGCGACTGCGGCGGCAGCGGCTGCAACGGAAGGCCCTCGTTTCGCCGCGCGGCGGCGGAAGTTGGCCGAGAGCCGGAGCTAACACGCTCCTCGCTGTATCCGCCTCCGCCTCCGCCGCCTCCGCCTCCGCCTCCGCCGCTGTCGAGGCCGCCGTGTTGGCGCCGTGACGTCAGCGGCGGTGGGGGCAGCGCCGCCGCCGGCGAGCCAGCCTCAGCACTGAAACGTGTCCCCGCTGCGGCGCCCGCCGCGACCGCCTCCCTGGCCACCGCAGCGCCATGCTCCCAGGCTGCTGACACTGCTAGTCGAGCTTCGTCACCGCCCGCGCGGCCTGTGGGTGTGAGCCCGCTGCTGAGGCGGCGGTACACGGGTGACTGCCAGTGGTGCTGATGCGGCGGCGAAGGTTGATGCGGCTGCAGTTGCGGCGGCGACGGTGGGCTCGGTGGGGAGGCTCGCATGAAGCCCCGCCCAGAGCCGCTTGGTTGCGCACGCGCAGTGGCTGTCGGCCCCAAAACAGCGGCCGCCGTCTGCATTGCCCGGAGGCCCGGCCCGACCCCTAATCGAAGGCTGGGGACGTTGCCCAGACCCGACGACTCCTCGTCGCTGCTGTGAGCCTCCTCGCCGACTGCCGCCCGCGCTGCTGTCCCGAAGGGCCCCACGCTCCCGCTGCAGCTGGCCCCTGTCGTGCCGCCCGCTGCCGCTGCCGCCGTGTCCATTGCGCGGGCTGCCGCCCGCAGCCCCGCCTCATCACCACCAGCCGCCGCCGCCGCCGCCGCCGCCGCCGCCACTGGCACCGCAGCTGCGCGTGCTCTCCCTTGCTCCGTGCCCGCGGCCCAATCACACTGCGCTTCCCGCCGACGGCAGGTGCAGGGCCGGTAGGACTGTGCGTTCCTGGGCGTGTAGCTGGTCGACCGGCTCACCACCCGGTAAGCCGCCGGCCGCTCGCCCGCCACGTCGCGTATCCCCGCGCTCGTGGCGCGCATCTGAGACTGCGGCGGCGCCAGCCGAGGCGGCCGCGGCTCCTCTGCGGACGCAGGCGCGCCCGGGCTGCACAGCTGCAGCTGCACGCCGTCGCCCGGGGCACAGCAGCAGTCACCGCACGCACAGCAGCACCGCGCGGCGGCCGAGGCAGCAGACGGCGGAGTGGCCGTGGCGGGCCGCGGCTGGCCGGCAGCGCCCTGGTACGGATAGCCCGGCTCTAGTGAGCTGCCCGGCTGCGGCGAGGCGTCGCCGCCGGCAGGCGAGGCCGGCGCGGAGGCCGCGGCAGCCATGAGCCCGTCCCCGTCCCAGGTGCGGACGGTGACCACGCCGGGCGCCTCCAGCCCGCCGCTGCCTCCTGCACCTGCGCCTGCGCCCGGGCTCGCACCGCTCTCCGTCTCCATCATGCCATTGCGGCGCAGCCGAAGGTTCAGTACCCCTTTCCGCCGCTGGCGCAGCGATAGCACACCGTTCCGCCGCTCCCGGTGCCGCCGGTTGCAGCTGCAGCCGCTGCACCCACAGCTACAGCCGCAGCCCGACTGCATGCGGACGCCGCCGCAGTCGGCACACAGCGTCCAAGATCGCCCGGTGTTGCAACCGCCCGCCTCAGCCGCGGCGCCACTTGCCGTCATGGCAGCGGAATCATAGCCGCCGTATGTGGAGCACCCCTCGCCGCTGACCACAAATCCATAGCGGCCATCGTCACCCACCGCAAACTCGTCATCGAGTTCCTCTCCGAGTATCAGCAAGTGGCCCTCGTACCGCTGGTCTAATGACCCGCGTCGCAGCAGCGGCCCCGACGCGTCGACCTCCGTGAGCGGCAACGCTGGCGGTGCTGGCGCGTCCGGCGTTGAGGCGGGTACCCTGGACGAGCCAGCAGCCTCTGCACTCCTCATGTGGCCCCGCCTTTGTTGTGCGACGTCAGCAGCCGCCCCACCCCCATCCGACACGCCAGTGGCAGCGCTGGAAGCATCGGTGCACCGGGCGTCGCCGCCGGCGTCGCGCGTGGGCGTCGGCGCGTGCGGAAACAGGGATGGTGGGGCCGCAGCTGGCGCGGACGCCGCCAGGGCGTCGACTATCGCCAAGCCTCAGCGGTAACTCTGCGACGCATTGAAGTGGGCCTGATATTATGCTGAAAACAACACCTCCTCCAGCGCAAAACGCACCTCCACACCATCGGTAACTCGACCGAGCTCCACGAGCGCGGCCAGAAAGTCGCCTTAACCGCAAATTACACAGCCCACAGCTGCGAGCAACGGACGGCCCCCGATAACTTGAAGCGCTGTTTTGGCCGCTGCCCGCGAGCCTCGACAAATAGTTCAGTCGGCACTGACGAATGGACTATTTAAAAACCAGCATCATTTCATTTAGTTTGTTTGCTGGAGGATGCTGGAAGTCCGGCCAAGGCTTTTTAGGCACCTGTGTATTCCAATATTGGTTTGGCTTTATATTCATAATAACACTTGGTGCTGGACCGTGTTTCAGCATGAATGTGCAGTGCATCTGCACTTTCGCGCCGTGCCGACGCCCAATCGTGTCGACGCCCCTGCACGTTTTGTTGCCTCCACTTGGACATAGGTGATTGATCCTCCCCGGGTTTAAAAGCCGCATCTCCCCGCTATCAAGTCTCTCCACTTACAGTTAAGCGCTCCGCTCAGCACATTACTGCCGCCATGCGATTGCATGCTCTGGCCCCCTACCCGTGCCCCCACCCACCAGCCCACCACCCTGCCTTTGCATCTCAGCCTTCAAACGCATCTACCGCCCCCTAATTTTACAGCATCATGCCCTATCGCGCTGCTGGCACAGCAGGGACCAGTGCAAGTGATGCCCTGGCGTGGAACACGCCTGTTAGCAATTGACAGCCCGTACGCCCCGCTCCGACGGGGGCACCGCACACGCCATGCCGCTAGCTTCATGCATCAGTCGTGGTTATGCCCGATTCATGCAGCAATAATGCTTGGCTGAGGTCAGCACGACCGAATCTACAGAGTACGGTAGCGGCCTCTGCAGTCGCTGCCATGCAACAGCAGTAACTGGGGCCTTGCAGGCAAGCTGATTCTCAATTGAACGTCTTTAGAAACATTTTGAGGCATGCTCCGGCAACGCATCCACATAAAGCGCTACCTCCCTAGCATGCAAATGAAGCGACGCATGGCAACCACAAGGTATGAGTGGAAGCAGCGGAACCGAACGCGTCTTCCGCACCGACGTGACATTGATTGCGCCATGCCGGAATGCACGATGCAGCCATCAGTGCGGATCTATAAAGGGCTTGGCCAGGGCTCTGTGGATCTGCCGTAGGGCTGTCTGTCACAACACGCATGGCCCCGCCCCAATTTGAGTCTGCCACGCAGCTATTCTACTTGAGCAACCAACTTAGCCTGTCGTGTACCAATACGCGCACACACCACACCAGCGCGACACATAAAGCGCGCGCTGCACACACCCACTGCTGTCTGCCCCCCACCATCCATGCAGCATTGGTTCTTTACCACAACCTTACTTAAATTCACTGCGACCGTCGCGCGGCCCAAGCTCGGAGTAAACGCGCGCTTCGTGCAACACGGCATGCGTCATTCGGGTTGCACATAACACAGTATCTTGCAGGTACACGTCGTACAGGTTCTGCGTACGCCACAGACATACATCCCCAACAGTACGCACTGTAGCCATGCACGACCGGCCAAGCAGGAAAAGAAGCCCTAGTGCATCATTGTAGGCCCAGCGCTTCCATTCACGTAACCAAGCAATACGCATGCATTGTGGGGTCACAGTACGGTAACTCGCAGCGCTGTCAATTCCCACGCCATTGGTGCAACGCCGCCACCCCCTGCGGCGTGGCCCGGCTTGGGCTTTTTAGTTTCCGCAGGTCGCAGGTGCACGACTGGGACATCTAGATGCGCTTGTCGATTTTCCAGTGCCTGTCGAGATTATTTTAAGTAGTTCTGCGGACGGACGCCCGCTGCTGACGAACACACGGACCCTACGCCGGCGGCGCCAAGTGAATGAGGACCAGCGGGTCAGCGGTGGCCACGCCCGGCGGCGCCCCCGGCAGGAACGACGCCGTTGCGTCTTCATCTGAGCTGTCGTACGAGCGCCGGCTGCTGGAGCGCGCGGCAGGCGGCTGCTGCGTCCCCGCCACGCAGCCGGCAGCCGGTGGCGACGCGTCCAAGGGGCCTGGCGACCGTGCAGCCTGTAGCGCCAGCTGGTGCTGGTGCTGCGGGTGCTGCGGGTGTCGCTGGGCCTGACGCTCCAGCACGCCCATGTGCGGCTCGTCGTTGAACTGTTCCAGCTCGATGCCGAAGGTTGTGGATGCAAACATGCTGCTGCTGCCATCCTCGCGCGCGCCCAACACCACCCCCGACGACCCGACACCGCCACTGGCCGCAGCACCAGCGGCGGTGGGCACTGCTGCCGCGGCAGGGGTCGCCGCAGCCGCTGCGGCCTCAGCGATGGCGGCGGTGATGGGCAACCGCGCATCCAAGATGGCTGCCTCCGAGGAAAGACTGTACACGTCCAAAGAGCTCCCGCGGCCGAACGCCTCCGAGCCCGGTACCCGCTGAATGCCCGAGTCCACAGCAAAGCTGGGAGGCGCGATGGGCAACGCTGATGGCGAAGACATCGCCGTCACCAGTTGTGCTGGCGGCGCGCCCGCCAATGGCTGGGGCCCGCCGTCGACATCCACCGGTCCGTCCATGGAGCCCTCCGCAGCCTGTGCCGCCGCTGCCATTGCGTGTATCGCGCAAGGTGAAGGTGTGAGGTAGCCGTGGCCGCTCGGCGGCGGGAGTCCTGGTGCTGCCGCGGCCGTTGTTGCAGCGAGCAGGGACGTGCAAGCCGCCGCCGGCCCCACGCCGTCCTTCATTTGCTCGGCGCTTGCAGTGGCGCGACCTGCTGCCGCCACCTGTGCGGCTCCGGCTGCCTCTGGCAGCCAGCGCCATGCTTGCTGCTGCTGCTGCCGCTGCTGCTGCTCCTCCTCCTCCTGCTGCTGCTGCTGCCCCGACGACAGCGATGCCGACTGCGGTGCTGGCCCTGGCACCGGCGGCGGCGCTGCAGGGGTTTGCGATGCAGTCGGGCGCTGCTGCTACTGCTTTTTGGACGCCGCCTTGCGCACTGCCCGCAGCAGCGCGCGCACAACCACATCAAATGTGGGCCTCTTGGCTGGGTCGTGGGCGGTGCAGGCGCGCCCCAGCTGCAGTCAAGTGAGCGGCAGGGGGAGTGTCAGAGGGGTACGGGCCGTGCCAAGCACACCCGCTGCGGGTATACCACGCAACTCAAGCCACGCCTGTGCCCCGCTGCTGCCGGCGCACGCACCCACCTGACGTATGACCGGGTGCACGTGCCGCGGCCACTCCAGCTGCAGCTCGCCGCTTACCAGCCCGACCAGCAGCTGCAGAGGAAAGTGTAGGTGTGGGTGTGGGTGTGACACAATGGGTAACATATGGTGTTCTGACCCGGCTGGCCTCACTGTGCAACCCGGACTCCATCCCTGAGTGAGACTCCCACCCCGACGCTACTAGCTCGGCTGGTGGTCCGAGGAAAACGTGCGCTTGGTTGCGCTTGGTTGCACACTAGCCGCTCCGTCTGTCTATTCTGCTACAATGCTCTTACCATCTTTGCGCCACCCCCGACCCCCCTGATTGCGTCTCACCTGCACTGGATGCAGCTGGTGGTGCGGCGGCAGGCCGGTGGCCATGTGCCAAAGGACCGCGCCGTAGCTGCAAGGGGAGGTGGGGCAAAGGGAAGCTGTGAACACCAGCCCAAGCTACACCATTTTAACGGGACCCGACGGGCGCAGGGGAGGAAGTTTGAGGGGAGGCGAGGGTGAGACCGCTGGCATCGAACGCCCAGGGTTGTGCTGTGATGTTGCCGTGTTGGGCAGAGCAAGGCCGGAAGCCATCCGCCGCGGCCGTGGCGAGTCCTTGGTCCGGCTCCAGCTCACCTGTACACGTCCGACGCCTTGCACAGCTGGCCGGCCGGCACCTCGGGCGCCAAGTAGGCCACTGCGCCCCACGCGGTCGAGTCCTGCGCCGCCACGTTCCGGGCGTACCCCAGGCCCTGGGACGTCTGCGCAACCGGGTTGGTCAGCCTGCACACACAGGGGCGGGCACGGCACGCGTTGCTTGTGCGGCGGTTGGCATCACGCAACAGCAGCTCTCAGCGCAGCCAAGCTGGAGGCCCGTCCAGCGGAGCGCATGATTTGACACGTTGCTCGCCTCCGTCGCCGTCGCCGCGGCGCGGGCTGCTGACTGAGCCGCCCCCGGCCTCGGGGTGGCCACACCAACGACGCTGGCGGGAGACCACCAGCCCAGGTCCGCAGGAAGCCGCCTCTCAACTGCTGCACGCATCGCCAGCACGCGCCTCCAAACGCGTCTGGGCGCAACGTCTGCGACCAGCCCACCCGAAGCGACACGTGGGATCAACCCACCCACCCAAAGTCGCTGATCTTGCACGTAAAGCCGCGGCCGCTGCCATAGCCCCCGAAGCCGAAGCCAGTACTCGTGCCAGGCGGCGCGGCCACACTGGCGCCCAGGCCCACCCCGCACGACTTGAGCAGCACGTTGGCGGGTTTCTGTGAAAGCAGCATCACGGACAGGGCGCCGGGCGCGATGGCAGCGCAAGCACGAGTCAGACGCGGCCAAACAAACGTGTGGTGCATGCGCATAAGCAACTCATGGGCTGGGCAGCAGCAGGCGGTGCGGGCAACGCAGGTCGCCACCACCCACCAGGTCACCGTGCACGCAGCTCAGCGAGTGCAGGTACGCCATGCCCTGCGCAATCTCCAGGGCATTCATCAGCAGCGTCTCCGTGCACACGCCGCCCCGGCTCCCAGCCGGCAAGGCCGCCCCTGCCGCCTGGTGCGGCTTCTCACCGCCGCCGCCGCCCCCAGCACCGCCACCAACGGCGCTGGGGGCTGCGGGCCCGCGGAACCGCGCCTGCATGGCGTTGACACGTGGCACCAGCGAGCGGCCGCCGCCGGCCGCGGGCGCCAGCTGCTGCGCCGCCGCCGGGTACTGCTGCTTCAGCCAGTCGAGCAGTGTGCCGCCGTCGCAATACCTGCGTGCACACAGTGGGCGGGGGTGCGCGGCGCGGGCCGGTCTACTGCAGCACTTCACCCAGGAAGGCGGTGCGCTCGTAATGCGGGGAATGCGGTGAAGGTGTGTGTGAAAGGACTCCCTGGGAGATGTCAAACTCGAATCCGCAACACGGCGCTGACGAGCACGTGCCGCGGACAGCCGCCCCACGCCCGCGCCCAGGCCCCGACTCACTCCATCAGCACCGCGGTCAGGTAGCTGCCGCGCCGCGCGCCCATGCCTCGCAGCTCGTCCAGCACCCGCGCCGCCTGCTCCTGCTCCGCCTGCTGCTGCTGCTGCTGCTGCTGCAGCTGCCGCCCCAGCAGCATGCTTGACACGGCCGTGGCGCCCGACAGGTGCAGCAGCTCGCTGACCCCCGTGTCGTACTCGGACAGGCGGCCCGTGATCACCGCATTGGCGGTGTGGCTGTTGCTGGTGGCGCCGCCGGGGGTGCTGCGGTGCGGCGGGTGAAAAACGGGATGCAGGTGCTGGTGCGGCGGCTGCAGCTGCAGCTGCTGCATATCCGGTGGCGGGGCCGGCGGTGGCTGTAGCAGCAGGTGCGCCGCCAGCGGCGAGAATGTCACGGGCAGTGGCACCGGTGGTTCTGGCTGCGTGGCTGCAGCCGCGGGTGGGGTCAGCGATGGTAAAGGCGGTCCGGTCGCAAACAGCACCTGTGGCGGCTCGGGCGACGCAGCCGCAGGCACGTTGGTCGCTGCGGTCCCACAATCACTGACGGCAGCAACGCCCGTAGATGAACGGGTGCGCGCCACCAGAGCCGCGGGACCCGCCCCCAGCGCTTGATGCTCCGGGCACGGCTGTGGCGGCTGCGGCGGCAGCATCAGGTGTTGGCCCTGGCCCTCGTGGCAGCTGCGGCTCCGCAGGTAGGACAGAGAACGCCGCGCGACCAAGCTGCGGCTGCCGTTGCCGTCCCTGCCAGCACTCCCGCCGCGGACTAGCGGTGTGGCTGCCACCTGCTGCCCAGCAGTCGCCGTCGCGGATGTCGTGGCGACCGCTGGCCCAGGCCCCGTTGCCAGGACAGGACTTCCAGCGGCGCGGACCGCAGCAGCTCCAGCAGCAGGGCCCAGCAGGGCAGCCGGCGGCCCGGACCGCTGGCTGCTCGACAGCACTCGGCCGACATGACGTGGCCCTAGCGCGCCACTGCTGCTGCCGCCGCCGGCAGCGCCACGGTTCCCAGAGGACTGCTTGCCGCCGTCCGCGTTGCTGCAGGAAGCAAGCGGCGATGGACGCGATGCCGGGACCTGCTGGTGCGAGTGCGGGTGCGCGCCCGGCAAGCCCGGTGCCATCAGTCGGCCGCCGCAGGATGCCGATCGGCCCATCCCGGACATGTCTACGCCCGCCACCCGCACGCCACTGCTGCCGCGCGTCAACTTGACGGCAGCCTTCACCGCGGCCGCGCCGGAGGCGCCGGCTGCCATCGCCGCCACTTCGCTATCACTGACAATGGCGCTACTGGCGTTTGCAGTGCCACCCGCGCCGTTGTCCTCAGCCCCGTCAGCAGGGGTGGCAGAAGCAACAGCAGCATTGCCACCCAGTTCCAACGCCGTAGCGCTTCCTCCCTCCGTCGCCTCCTCAAACGCGTGCATGCCAAGCCGGGAAGATGCAAGCCTCGCCAGCCCCGAACTGACAACAGCCCTTTCGGCGCCGGCGCCGGCGCCGGCGAAGCTGAAAGCCGCCTTCTTGGACGGAGAACCCCAGCTGCCTCCCGCGCCGGCGCCACCGCCTCCGACCGTAGCCGCGACAAGCTGTGGGCCCTGCAGCGCCAAGCCTGCCGCCGCCAGGCTGCCTGGCTGCATCACACTGCGGACCGAGCTGGCGGCGCCCTGCAGCAGCGCCCACCGGTCCTGCCGCAATGCGCTGGTGTGCGACCGCACCAGCAGGTCAGCCGCCGCGACCCCGCTGCTCACATGCGCTGCCGCTGCGGCGGCGGCAACAGGGTCTCGGGTGAAGCTGCCGCCGCCGCCAAGGCCGAGGCCGCCTCCGCCGCCGCGGGCGCCGCCGCCGTGTGATGTATGTGAGGCACGGCCGTAGGCACTGCCAGCACCCGCCATGCGCCCCGCTGCGGCTGCACCCGCTGCAGCAGAGCCCAACCCGTTCCCGTACGCCGGCACCAGCTGAGGCCCGAACGCGAACATGGGGAGCACGGTGGAAGAAGGGCAGGGGTCCAGTGCAGCGGTGGGCCAGAAGTCGGTGCCAACCGCCGCTGCGGCGCCGGGCAACCCGCCGCCGCCGCCGTACGGGTGGTTGCTGCTGTTGCCGGAGGTGCCCCCAGCCAACCCAAATCCGAGCGGGTCGGGAAACGACATGGGCCTGATAGGCCGCGCGACTGAGGACCGCTCTGCCGGCCGGCGGTCGGCCGCGGGCTCGCCCGCTGCGGATGGCAGCGCGCCGGTGCCGCCGCCGGGATGGGAGACGCCGGCCGCCTGCCCGACCGTGCTGACGACGACAGCCGCCACGCCGCCTGCGTTGGAGGACTGCTGCTGCTGCGTTGCCGCAGCATGGCCGTTACAGGACAGCAGGGGCTCCAGCCCCTCCGGATGGTGTTGGAGTGTGACTGCTGCATCCATCAACGTGATGATGGCCTGGCCCAGCAGCGGCGGCTCAACCAGGGGCTCTGGCCCGCCCAAGTCGCACGTGCTGTCGCCAACGCACCCAGCGGATCCCGGCCCTATCCCAGCTTGCGCGCTGTCGTGCTCTTCGTTCTGTGTGAGAGTGTCGTCCACGCGGTAACGCGCCTCGGGCTGCGCTTGCTGCGGCTGCGTGTGCTGCGGCTGCAGAAGTGCAGGCGCAGGCTGCGATGGAGCCTGCAATGAATTGCAGCCGGCTGTGTGGGGCGTAAGGCGCGTGCTGTTGCCGAGGCCCAGGACGCTGTCTCCGCGGGCGCACACGTAGGCGTCGCCGCCCGCGAGTGCTGCGCCTGCTGCTGCAGTACTGCTGGCAGCTGCAACGCCGGGTGGGCGATAGCTTTCGATATGCAAGTCCGAGTCTTGCAGCTGGGTCACACAGACCGAGTATGTTTGCACCAACTGAGGGCAAAGGCGTGGTAGCAACAGCGCAGCGCGGGGGCGCAAAATGATTACGATGAGTTCACCCAGCCCCGTGTGCAGTTGGCTGCCCCTGGCTCGGTGCCGGTGCAAACCATGACCCTGGTTGAGGCAGACGTGGCGCAGTTCCCGTCCCCATGCCTACGCACACTCGACGCTGCCACGAGGACGATGGGGAACCCGCCCGCCGGCCCGCCCGCCCATCCTTACCTGCGGGTGGCTGACGATGCGCGACAGCAGAGCCTCTTTGGCCGTCAGCTGCAACGCGTCGTGGTCGTGAGAAACCTGTTGGGTTGGGGAGGGATGGTGGTGGTGCCGGTCAGGGCGCGGCGGCGGTGACGGAGGGCACCACGTGAGTCGACTGCACCAGTGCCTGCAGGTGCCTCTGCTGACGCTCGCATGCATGGACCAAGCCGCCGTCAGCCTCAACGGGCTGAGCCATGGCCCACATCAGCCACAAGCCGTCCCCATACAGCGCACTGGCCGCGCGGCGCCGCACCCACCAGCAGCTTCACGGCGATGGGCGCGCCGTGCCACAGCGCCCTGAACACGCGGCCACCAGAGGCCCCCGCGCCGCAGGGCGGCAGCAGCAGCACCACTTCTGACAGCAGCTGCCTCAGCTCCACCCGGGGTGGCTGCTCGCCACTGTCCGTGCCATCTGCGCTCTCGCCGTGCGCGGGCCCCCGCAACGGGCCCGCGCCGACACCCAGAGTGCTCGGCGACAGCGGCCTGACCGCGTCGGCGGCCAGTGCGGCGCCAGCGACGCTGGGGGCACCGAAGCTTCCAGCGGCCGCGCCGGCAGCAACGCCTCCTCCGGCCCCACGGTTGCCTTCGCCCTGCAGCCAGTCCGGGGTGTCGTCGTGTCGGTAAAACCGTGCTGCGTCTAGGCAGTAACCAGCACTTGGACATCCAGCCCCCGTGTCACGCCATACGGTGTACTCAATTCCTCAGCAACTCATTGCCTTTGAGGCCCCTGCACGGTATGCAAGGCTCTAGCCGCACCTGCTTCCATGGCCGCCAGGCCATGGCGCGGTCCCATTGGGTCTCCAGCCCGAGCTGTGGCGCCAGACCCGCGTTGAACGTCGGCGGGCCCTGCAGCCCGGACAGCACCCGAGCTCCCGCCTCACACGAGCGCGATCCACCGTACGCTTGGCCGGGACGAAGGGTAGGCTCTCCCTCAAACGACCGGTTGGGGGAGAGGGACACGGGCGCCGCAAGAGGTCCGGTTTGGTCGCGGCTGTCCTCCGGCGCGCGCTGCACAGCCTCAGTAGGATTCCTTTTCGCTCCATCCTCCCCATCCGTGTGACCACACTCAAGCAGACAACACAGGAGCCGCATGACTCGCGGCAACGTCCTCACATACTACTCAAACGCAGGAAACGCCAAACAAGCCATTGCCCAAGTTCCAGTGTCTACTGCTTTGAATTGTAAACTTGAGGTAAACCGCGGAGAGCTTCCGTCCTCCTGTGTCCAGTGATATTCTTTGTTATTCATATCATGGTAATTCAATGCTCCATAGGAAGCTGCGACATTATGTTGAAGGATTATTTTTGAAGGCCGCGAACCCGAGTCGTCGTGCGATGGGAACGTCTAGTGCGGCCTCTCATGGCGCCAGAGAAGCGAAAGGTGCAGCCATGCTTCAAAAACGCATATGAGCCCTAGAAACGATGCAAACCGGGAGGTACGACGGTATTTGCGACGATTGCCGCGCGCACGCCCGTCGAATGTCCCGGGTTAAGGACCAGGGGAGGACTGTTAAGGACTACTCGAAGCTTGTATCGTGGTTGGGCCACCTCAAACCTCGAGGGGCCAACCTTGACAGCGGTGCCTTTCCCCAGTTGGCAGCGCGTGCCATGCTACAGCACGCCGCAACCGTCACTACCTGTCACTACCGTCCGCCGCGCAGCCCACGCCGTGCCGCATCACTGTATCACTGAATCACTTGGCTGATTCCAGCTGTGGCTGCTGCGCCCACCAACTCGAGCTTTAGTACCTGGATTTGCGATACGGTACCCATATTGCAGGATTTGCGGCGCAAGCAACTGCACGCACGCAACATGACTGCCTCCAGCTTCCGGCCACGACAAGGTGGTCACATGGTTGACACACACCAGTGACACCACGTCTTCCGTCTGAGGCCAAAGGTTACCGCGGGACATCACCGGGTTCGGTTTGTATAGACACCGCCCGCCATGCGTCCAGGCATCAACTGCCGCCTACCCATACATCGCTATGCTCGTTAGCATAGACGCGCAACCAGATACCGGTCGGTCTAAGCAGTTTTTAGTCCGCTCCATACAATGATCTTCGCGCCCAGGAAGTCTGGGCACAGGCCGCACGACGGGCCTTTAGCCACGAATCAAA
Organism: Chlamydomonas incerta; assembly: GCA_016834605.1. Classification (NCBI taxonomy): domain Eukaryota; kingdom Viridiplantae; phylum Chlorophyta; class Chlorophyceae; order Chlamydomonadales; family Chlamydomonadaceae; genus Chlamydomonas; species Chlamydomonas incerta. The sequence continues at coordinate 332,153 of JAEHOC010000011.1, forward strand.
TCAGCTGCGCCCCGGTCACGCTCTGACTGCCCCCTCTCACGCCAATGACAGCGTCCATCCTCACAAGTTCCCGTGGAAATTGGCATGCACACGCAGGTCGTTCATGCTCATCCCTCTTCACGTTCGCCTCTACCCTGTGCCAATGCCCGTGTAGGAAGCAACCCGCATACCATTGACACATCACATTGACGACGTACGCGCCAGGTCGTACGGCGGCCGTGCGCCGGGCCCCTGCTCCGCCTTGCTCGCGCCGCCGTCCCCACTCAGGTCCAAGCCCGCCATGCCCGGGTTTGAGCTCCGCGGCGCGCCGTGCAGGTGGGAGCGCCTGCCTTTCCCTCGGTGCGGCAGGCTGGCGGCGATCGCGCCCAGCTGGCTGGTGTGCCCCACCAGGTGCCCCACCACCAGGTGCCGGGACGCGCCGTGCCCCCCACCGCCGCCGACACCCCCCACCGTGCCGCTGCCGGGAGCCAGCGGCCCGCCGCCAGCTCGGGGCGCTGACGTGCGCGCCAGGCCTGCTTGCTGCTGTGCTTGGCCGCCCGACCCGCCCGCACCGGACTGGTACAGGAGGCTGCTGTAGCCCAGGCGACTCATGTTGCCCGAGTCGCCAGCCGCCCCTGCCCCCGCTCCGCCGAAGAGCCACTGCCCAAGCCAGGAGTTCCCGCCTGCTGCACCCCCAGGGGCAGCAGTGTTGCCTACTGCCGCTGACGACGTGCTTGCGCCTGCAGCGTTGCCCAGCAGCGGCAGCTGCGTGCTGGAGCGGGAGCGTGTGTGCCGGGACCGCGCCTCCGCGGACACAGCCGCCGCCATGGCCGCGTTACCGCCCGGGCTGGCGCCGCTTCCTGCACCCGCCACACCACCCGCGCTAGCCCCTGGTGTGGAGCCCGGGGCTGCGGCGGGGATGTTGGAGGAGCCCAGGATGGCCTGCAGGAAGGCAGGCCGCAGGAAGGGCGCAGGCCCCGGCGGCGCCGTGGCGGAGCCCTGGACGCCAGCCGGCCCAGCCGCTGAGCCGGCCCCCACGACACCCGTCCCAGCAGCAGCAGCAGCACCAGCGACAGACGACGTGGCGCCTCCACCCGCTCCACCGGCTGCGTTCACCGCTGGGCTGGTGGTGACACCCAACGCGCGCAGCGCACCGAAGCTGCCGGCGGTGGGCAGGACAGCGGCTGCAGCCACGCCAGCAGTTGGGGTGCCGGGCCCAGCACCGCCCGCGGCCCCGCCCACGGCGGACGCGCGCGGGTCCCGCCTTGCGCTGGACATGCGGCCTAGGTGGTTGGACACGTCACGGCCGGTGAACAGCCCCAACACGGCCTGTAGAGCAGGTGAAGAGCAGGTGCAGGGTGCAGTTAACTACCGGAGCGCGAGGCGTCAGGTGTACAGCTTGTTCCTCCAACGTGCAAGAGACCACCGCATGAGTGTATGACCCAGCCACACACCTGCAGGCGCTCGGGCAGCGCGTTGCTCATCTCCTGCCTGGCGTCGAACGCCGGCTTTGACTTCTCGTTGTCCATGTACCTGCCGCATGCGCGCGACACGCCAGCGATGTTGCACATGCAGTGCGGGCACAGCAGCAACACAAGATGCATGGACGCCCGGGAAAAACGTGCTTAAATATAAAATTAGCTGCTGCCTGACACGACGCCGGCTCACTGGTCGGTCTCGTCCATGATCTCCACGCGCAGCAGCTCCTCGATGACGTCCTCGATGGTGATGATGCCGATGGGCTGCCCCGGCAGCACCCGGTTGTCCTGCGGCCAGGCGGCACAGGAGGCATGCGGCAGGACACACAGCCCGTTGACAACCCAGGCAGCCACTCGTCAGTGCCTCCATCTCTGCCCAACGCTTCCCAGGTGTGTCCGGGTGGGTGAGGAAGTCAATGGACCGGGATGGGCGGGGTGCCCTTCTGAGTGGGGACTGCACTAGCATGCTGGCATGCCCACGGCAATGGAGCAACGCGTACGGGTGCAACCGTGGATCTGGCCAGTCAAGCGAACCGCGCCGCCAACCAAGTCTAGGTGCCCTGGTTTTGCAGCAATCAGCTTCAAGCGCGGATGCTCTCATGCACATCGCCGGTGCGTGGTGCTGCATCTGGGCATCGGGCCGGCGAGTCCGTCGTGCGCGCTAGCATACGCTCGGGTCCACTGCCGGCACACGTAACTTTCAAGCACGCCGCTAACCCCCGCTTGGGCTGGTATTCACAACACCCCTCCCGCCGCTGTCTGATGGCGGCATGGCGCATGGTGGGTGCGGACAAGCGGACAACGGGCAGCCCGCACCCAACCAGGCGCGACCCAGCCCACCTACCTCCAGCTGATCCTCCAGCGCCTCGATGGCCTCAATGAGCGGCGCATTGTCTGAGAAGTTGCCGCTCCCCGTCCGCATGTGCGAGTGCGGGTCGCCGCTGGAGCTGCTGCTGCTGCTCCCGCTGCTACTGTCACTGCTGTTGCCGTCGTGGCTGCCGCGGCGGCTGCCGCGGCGACTGCGCCGCAGCGAGAACATGCTTCCCTTGTGGCTGCCCTCCCGGTCCTTGGCCTTCTCCTTCTCCTCCTTGTGGTGACTGTGGTCGTGGCTGTCGCCCGCCGTGTCCTTGTCCTTGTCGCGTTCCCGGCCGCCAAGCACGAACGATCTGACGGTGTGCAAGCTGAACGTGCCATGCCGCACTACAACCGGCGGCGTGGCATTGCTGATCGCGCCGGCGAGCGGCGTCGCACCGGCAAGCGGCGTCGCGCTGAGCAGCGCGCTGCCACCAGCCGAGGCGGTGTGCGGGGAGCCCGTAATGCCGTCGAAGCCCCCGACGGAGCGTCTGTGCTCTATCGACGAGTGCCGCGAGCCAAGATGCACGGACTGCGTTTGCACAGCGCAAGGGTCACGAGCGTGTTTGAGGACAACGCGAAGTGTACGCTTGGCATTAGACGGCATGCGTCCTTGCTTTGCAAGGTCCGGCACAGCAGAACCCAGCCCAGCCCGAGCAGCAGGCATCCGACTAGTGTCTTCTCATCAAAGAACGCACCTGGCCCATCTCCATGGCCGGTGCCGCTGCGTCCGCACCATCCACAGCAAGCCCCTCCCCAGACCTCCGACGCGCCCCCAGGAAGGGACTTGCGGGCACAGCGCCGTTGCCGTTCCCGTTACGCTGCGCTCCATCTGCCGCCGCCGCCGCATCCGAGAGCGGAGCCTGGTCGCCAACCAGCCGCTGCCGCTCCTCCAAGCTGGTCCGCCTGCTGCTGCTGCTACTGCTACTGCTACTACTGCTGCTGCTTGAGCTCCTGTAACGGGCAGTGCACAACATGCCATTAGCACTGCAGCTGCCATAGCCTGTGCACGCCCACCGCTTGCTATTTGCCAGCCACCACTCCACGTAAGCCGCAGGCCTCGCCGCCCGCCGCGTCCCGCACACACACACACACACACACACACACACACACACACACACACACACACACACACACACACACACACACACACACACACACACACCGTAAGCGTTCCGTTCCGTCGCGACCTGCCGCACCGCACGCACAGTCTTTGTTATCGTTTTCCCTTGTGCTCTCTAACACACACACAGGCACGCACGCACGTCCGTCGTTGTTGTTTGTTTAGCACACACACGCACACACGCGGTGCCGCCCACCTGTCCGGCGCCATCTCGTCCAGCATCTCCTCCAGCTGCTCCTCGTCCGGCTGCACCAGCACCACCATGTGCGTGCGGCCGATGGCGAAGAGCTTGAGCATGTCGTACATGGCGGTGTGGGCGGGCACCCTGCAGGCGGCGGGGCGGGGCGGGGCGGGGCGGGGCAGTCAAGGCGGAGCAGGGGGTCGGTGGGTTTGCAAGGTGAAGAAGTTGTTGGTAGTGGAACGGCGGGTAAGCTGTGCTAAGCGAGTGCAGTGGGTGGGTGGCGGCCCAGGACTAGCACAGGCTGCAGGAGCATGGCGGGGTCGCCGCACGCCGCAGCAGGGAGCGCATAGACACAGGCAGCAATGCGTGCTGTATACGATACTCACATGGGGAGCTGCCGCATCCTCAGAACCGACACGGGAACGTCCTGCGCGTTCACATGCACATGCACTTCAGCAAGCTGCGACAGGCCCACAAGGACTGACAGCGGCCGCCCACGGGCCACTGCACCCCAGCCTCCCAATGGCACCGCGCCCGTCGCGCCCCAGCCGCACCTGGCCGCGCTGCCGCACCGCGCTCAGCAGCTCCTTCACCAGCACCAGCCCCACGATGTCGTGGCGGTCGGTGCCGCGGTGCACCGGGATGCGGCTGTGCCCGCTCTCCAGCACCGCCTCCACCACCGCGTCGTTCAGCGTCTCGTCCAGGGACAGCATGAACACCTGCGCGGCCGCGCCGCCCAAAAAAATGCCGATGCAACCGGGAACTTTCGTTAGCGGGCTGGGCCGAAATTCCGTTGGGGTGGTTGCGCAGCCTGGTGCCGCTGTGCGTTTGAATTTCGGGTACCGGACAAGCTCAGCGTTGCTGGGGCAGTCGGCAGGCGGGGAGGCTCGGCAACGCCGCAGGAAGGGCGGGTGCATGTATGTGGAGCGGCGGTGCCGCTGCCATACCTTGTCGAGCGGCGTCATGGACCGGAACGCGATCTTGTGGGTCAAATCCAGCGCGCCTGAGGATGTAGGGGCAAGGGAGCCGCGCAGCGATACAGCACTCGGCTTGTATGTCGCCTGGTGTGTCGCTTGGCGTGCGTGCGTCTTGCGTGCAGGGTGCAAGGGCAGGAAGGCGCCACTGGACCGCGGGCACCTAGCCCGGGCATCCTGGAGTCCCGACCACCGCCCACCACTGCCCACCTGTGATGACGTTGATCTCGTCCCGGGACAGCTTGCCGCCCAGGCCCGTGTCCGTGCCGTGCAAGTCCACAAGCGCCTGGTGGCGACCACACGCAATGATCCAGGTAAGCGGCAGCAGAGCTACGCACTCGCTTGCGCCATTGCCAATCGCCCGCACCGACCCCAGCCGAACGCGCGCCTCACGCTGCGTGTGCCCGCATCGACTGCCGGCGTTACACGCCCGCCCGCCTGCCCGCCCCTTTCGGCGACTACCGCCGGCCCTGCGCGGCCCTGCGCGGCGCCCCTGGTCGCACCTTGAGCTGCGTCCTCCGAAACAGCGTGTGGTGCTCGCTGCCCAGCAGCACATCCAGCAGCTTGCCGATGGGCCAGGCCAGCGGGTAGGTCAGGATCATGAGGCCGCGCACCAGCCACGCCAGGTTGGCGCCCACCGCCAGGCCAAACCTGCGCAGTTGTGGGGCGCGCAGGCGCGACAGGTGTGCGTCACAACGCGCGCGCCGTGTGCTAGCGTGGTTGGTGTGTGGGTAGGCCTCTGCAAGGCGCGCCTGCGTGAGTCCTCCGCATAGCTGCTGGTCATGCTGCAGCTTGCAATATAGTAATGCACTAATGCGCCATCAGCGCGCAGCCGCTAAAAGATGTGCAGTAATGCCCGAATCCGAAGTCCCCACCGCACCTGGAGCACACGGCCTGTGGGATGATCTCGCCAAAGAAGAGCACTGCCGTGACCGACACCAGCACCGCAGTCAGGGGGTCCTGTGTGGAGTGCGGGGGCGGAGGGGCGGGGCGCCAAGATGCAATTGTGCCTGCCACAGCGAGAACGCACGTGCCGCATCAGCACCCAGGGCACTGTCAAGGCGGCATAAAACACTTGGCAACTTGGCAGCCCTCTTACCACCAGCTTGTCCAGGAAGATAGGCAACGCCTGCGGGTCACACAGGCCGCGAAGGAAATGAGGATGGCACGCATTGTGTGTACCGGTACCATGCGTGCACCGATTCCGTTTCCCACGCCGCAATTATCCCTGGGAAGCGCCACCCACCTCCATCGCCATCGCGTTACACAGAAGCAGCGTCACGAGTAGGTGATGTGTGTTTTTAATGACGGGCATGATGCGTTCGGCATACTGCTGCTCTCGCGGTTTCCCACTCCGCTTCAGCACTTCCAACTCCTATGAAGGTAGGGCCGACGGGGGTAGGGCCTTAATCAAATGGGGAGATACACGGCACTATGTTTGCACGCCACGCAGGAGCTCCTGTGGCGCTCTATTGCTGGTTGTCCCCGTCAGGCCCTGCTGCCCAAACCGTTGTTCGCCACCCATCCGGGCCGTGTGAGCTGGGCGCTTGCACGCGTGCCGTGTCGGGCACACGCGAAGAAGCCGTGCGCTGGCTCCCGCGCTGGCTGCGGATCCCCAGTGCACTTAACGCGGGCTTGCATTAGCATTAACGTGCTTGTCACCGAGTCGGACTTCTCGCCATCACACCCGACCGTGCCTCGGCAGGGTCAGCACCCCACTGTAGTGGCCAGGCGCCCCGCAAACTCACCACCACGTCAAGCGAGAGCAGTCCTGCAAGAAGCGAAGGGGACACGAGTTGCATCGAGCAGGACGCACCAGAAACCCGGGTCAATGCGCCCAATTGCGTACCTAGCGTTAGGCCCGAGCAGATGCCCGAGATAATGACCAGCAAGAAGCAGGTGATGAAGTAGTAGATATTAAAAACATGCTCCTCTGGTTCTCCACAGGCACAGCTCGCTTCATTTGCTGAATCGACCACCGCGGCGTCGAGCTCGTCGCCTGCTAACAGGCGCCGTGCAATATGAGCTAAATTCATCGTTAATGATGGGCCTTAGGCCACAACGGGTGGGGTATAGTCCTAGCCTTAACGAACTGGTTTGTGTGGCGGCATAGTTAGCTGTTTTCTCAGAGCAATACTGAGAAGACACAGGCGCGGTAGTATAAAAAATATTGCTGGTGGGCCGCTCACTCGTAGTGGCATCATGTACCCGCGGTGGATTTCCAGCCCCCGCCACCCCGTGCCGCCACCCCCGCCCCGCGGCAAAGCCCTCCACACACACACACACACACACACACACACACACACACACACACACACACACACACACACACACACACACACACACACACACACACACACACACACACACACACACACACACACACACACACACACACACACACACACACACACACACACACACACACACATACCCAGCATACCCCGGCTACCTCAGCCGCGCCCGTCAGCCTCCCCCGCCCCATGCAGCCCATCCCGCTCATGCCGCCTCTGTCTTCTCGTTCGCTTGCCCCTGGCCCTTTCCCTTTCCGCCACTAACACTTCCCTTTTCGTTGGGGGTTGGGCTGGGCTGGGTCGCGTGTTATCGCTCCTGCGCTGCTTTTGCCGTCGTCGCCATCCTACCTCGCTCGCTCCTGACGCTGACCTGTGCCCCTGTGCGCCTGTGCCTCACCATTTCACCCGCTGTTTGTAGGTGAGTTCTGGCTACGATCAGCGGGCGGTCGACCGGGATTAGGAGTGCCTGGGACCGTTGTAGGCCACTCGCATAGGGTTGCACCCTTGGGAGCGTGTGGTCACTAAACCCCCCCAAGGATAGGTAGATGGGCGTCACAGGTTCGCGGGTAAGCGCGATATCGGCTCGGCAGGTCGGTCGCCATTGGTGAAGTATGCGCTCCAGGTAATCCGCGAACGTCGCACCGCACGCACAGTCTCTTGCTTGCTTGTCGTTTTCCCTTGTGCTCTCTAACACACACACACACACACACACACACACACACACACACACACACACACACACACACACACACACACACACACACACACACACACACACACACACACACACACACACACACACACACACACACACACACGGCTCAATCCTGCACAATGGACCTTGACACCATTCGTGCCTTGTTCCGTAGCCATGGCCTCCTTCACTCCTTGCGCTTTGCCAACCTACTATCAAACACACTCGATTCACAAACACATCGTTTCTTCAAAGCGCCACCGGGCAGCACCTTCGACCAGGGGAGGTGCTCCCCTGCCCTTCGACTGCCCCACCCCCCACCCCCGGGCGAGCCTCTTGCTTCCTCTCCCTGCGCGAGCGCCGTTAGTGCTCGCCAGTGAGAATCTCCTGCACCTGCGGGTGTGTCGTCACCTGCAAGGCAGCGGCGGTGCGGACACATTCCTCGCTTATTCGTGCCGCGAGCCTCCGGCCCTCAGGAACCACTTCCGCTACGCGGCGGGTACTGGCACACGTTGTTTCCCCGCAGCCCCACCGCCCGTGCTTCAATTGGACGCCGTGCCTCCCAGCCCGCGCGCCGCCCCCCTGTGCTCGCCGCCCTCCTCCCCTGTTCCATTTCATCCCCCGCTCCCATTCCTCTCCACCTGCCGCCCGCCCAGCCGCCCGCACCTCGTGCTGCAGCAGGTAGCGCCGGTTGTTGTCGTACAGGTTGTCGAGCTGGTACTGGTAGTTAACCATTATGCCCAGGCTGCGGCGAAGGCCCAGCTCGCTCATGTCGGCCCTGTGCGGGCGCCGGGCGTTAGGTGCGTGGAAGGCGTCAGCGCCGTACGGTGTGCTTGAGTGTGTGTTGTGCAGCGACACGGTTTGAGCCGTGAGCGCGGCACGCTTGTGTCGGCGTACGCACGGGGCCACACACAAGTATGTATGAGAAGGGAATGCGGGGCCATTCGGGCGCTGGTGGCTGTGCCGAACAAGGCGCCAGCCGTCATGTGTTGGCAAACAAAACCCCGCGGCGGCTGCTGCCGCCCGGCTGTACCATTGCCCCCTCCCGCCCGCACCTCCAGTTGATCCGCCACAGCGACGCCCCGTTGCGCAGGTGGAAGTTGGCCACCGGGCACAGCGCAAACGACCGCCGCTTCTCGCGCACCAGGTACCGCGCCGCCAGCCGCATCAGCAGCGGCCGCAGCACCGAGTCCGCGTCGAAACCCGTCGCCCTGGCTAGCGGCATCGCCGGAGGCTGGGGCCGGGCCGCCGCTTCGGGCTGGGGCGGCTGAGCGAAGGGGCCAGAGAACATGGCCGCTGCCGCGGCACTGGCGGCGTCAGCCGCGGACGGTGGTGCGCTGGTGGCGGCGGCAGCGGGGAGCGAGGCCGGTGCTGAGGCAACAGCACTGCCGTGTGACAGCCAGCGGTCGCCGTCAAGTAGCCAGGCCAGCGCTGCCGCCGCTTCTGCAGCCGACGTCAAATCAGACAATGGCGTGGCCCCGGTGCTGGCTGGGCGCGGGGCTGCGCACTGCCAGCCCATGGCTCGCGCCAGGCCCACCACCGCAACCCGCTCAGCTGGCAGCAGCAGCTGCTGTGGCTGCTCCTTCTGCTCTTGTTGCTGCTGGCTGCTGCTGCCACCGCCGCTGGCGCTGCTCGCCACGCCAGCGGGCGCCTGCTGTTGCTGTTGTTGCTGTTGCTGCAGCTGCGACGTGAGCCAGGCGCGGAAGTTCGGCAGCGGCGACAGCGTCACCAGCTGCCGCAGGCTGGGGTGCTCAGCCTGGGGCGCAGCGGGCGAGCAGGCGCCTTGAGGTCATGACACATGGGAAGATGGACCCACTGGGTCACACGTGCACCCCCTTCCCTCCATAAGTCGCCCCGCACGCGCCACGCGCCACGCGGCAACGCACCGTGAGGCGCTCAGCCACGCGCTGGATGAGGAAGTGGCCCAGCTCGATGCCCTTGAGCCCCGGCTGGCTGGAGGAGATGGAGTAGAACACGGCCGTGGTGGGGCCGGGCGCCGCCGCGGCGGCGGCGGCCGACGGCTGAGCGTCTTGGTGGTGGTGGTCGTCGCCGTGCGAAAGGATGTCGTCAATGCAGAGAGCCGGCTGTGTGTGACGGGGAGGCGGATTGCGGCCAGAGAGCACAGCATACCGGTAGTTGGAATGGGTGCTGCAGCCGCGTCACAGGTGGCACAGGGGGCACAGGAAGGACAGCAGGCGGTCTTCTTTGCAGCCATTGGCGCCAGAGCCCGCGCGTTCGTCCCCGCCCCCTGGCGCTGGCGCGCCGGCTCACCCGGTCCATCAGCGCGGTGTGCAGCACCACCAGCGGCTCGCCGGGCATGCAGGGGTGCGTGAAGGCGAACACGCGCCGCCGCGGCCCCAGCCGCCGCCGCAGCTCCTCCCAGCTGCCGCCCAGCGGGTGCACCGCCTCCACGCGCATCACCCGCTCCTGCGCGGGCGAGTGGGCGTGTGGGCCGTGCGTGGGCACGTGCGTGGGCATGGATGTGCGCATGCATGTGGGCGAAAGCACTGGCGGCGTTTACCGATCTCCGGCACGCCTGCCCGCAACTGCAGCAGCCTATCCGCCCTGCACACACACACCACGCAGCCGCCCTGCCCACCAGCAGCGCCGCGGGCGACTCCTCCCATGAGATGTGCTGCAGGTGCAGCAGCCCCACGCTGAACCACTCGGCCAGCAGCTGCCTGCGGTGAGCCGCGCGCAGCGGGGCAGGAGCGAAGCCGGAGGTCAACATTCAACGGCTGCTGCCAGCAGCGGGCAAAACAACACTGCTGGCGGTGGCACGTGCCGAAGATATCAGGATTGCAGAACCGGTGGACCGCTCCCGCAACACATATGTACATACACGCACACGCGCACATACCTGAGCTGCTCCGCCATGGCCCGCAGGTGCGCCGCCTCCTCCGGCGACACGGCGAGGGCGGCGGGCGCCGTCGCACGCACTGACCCCGCCGCCGCTGCCGCGTGCACACCCGCCTCTCGCGCATCCCCAGCAACAGCGGCTGAGCCGCTGGGCGTCGCCGCTGTGCTCGCGCCGTGGCCGCTGCTGCTGCTATCGCCACGCACGACCGGCACGGCTGCTTGCGCCGGCGCTGCTACTGCCGCCGCCGCCGTCGCCGCCGCCACGACGTCCATGAGGTCGGCCCGCATGTCCACCAGGAACTTCATGCCTGCGCGCGAGCGGGGCCGCCGCCACGCAGCCTTACTTGCAACATCACATCAGCTGCCAGCGCATTGCCCGTCACAACCCCTCCGTTAATACCGTAAGCCAGGTCGCACTCGTCGCGGTGTGAGCTCCCCGGCACACACCCGCAAGCGCAGTTCCTGCTGCCTGCCTGTGGGGCCGCCAGCACCGCACTGCTCACCGTCGGGTGCCTGGCTGATCGGCACGAACAGCTGCGAGTAGAGCGGGGTGGCGGCGGACGCGAGGCGGTCTGCGGCGCGATAGGCAGCATCCCACTGCAGCGGCGGCAGCACTGCCTGCTGGTCGGGGGAGGAGGACGTGACGATGGAGGCGGAGGTGGAGGTGGCGGGGGCCGCGCCACGCGTCACGGCGCTGTCCCACAGCCGCACCGCCGTGTTGACCTCGTTCACTGCGGGGCGGGCCGCAACGACGGGCATCAGTTTACGCGGCCTTCCGCTATACGCATGTGACTCGCAACAGCTGCGCGTCCTGACTGCTGGTGTAAGTCAGTGGGCGGGTTCGGTGTCAGGTGCCAAAGCTGTAGCAAGAGGGGACTCGAGGGGACATGAGGGGGACTCGAGGGGACATGAGGGGACTCGAGGGGACTCGTGGGGAGCCCCTCGGCCTGTGCCCAGACGTACCCGACAGCCCCAGCTCCCGAGTGACCAACCGGAAGAAGTCCAGTCGCTCCTGCGTGCCCCGCAGCTGCTTGTAAGCCTGCGGGCATCGTGAGGTGTGTGGAGACAGGCGGGGCGGGGCGTTGGTCGGGACAAGCCGGTGGCGCTGGTGCCTCAAAAGGGTGTTGCGCAGAGTCCCAAAGCCCCAACTCCATATCAGTAGCACTCGTTATACTTACGTGGATGAAGCCCCGCACCAGCGAGTCGGGCACAAGCGAGCCCGGAACCTTTCGCGTGAAGATTCGCAGGAGCTCCTTCACGAGCGTATTCATGCTGTCGTCGGCAAATGTGATTTCCGATGACAGCGAGGAAGCCGTGGAACCGGGCGAAGTTGAGGCGCCATCGATGCCGCTTGCACCGGCGCCAGCCCTCGTCGGGACACGCCGATGCTCATTCAGCAGCTGTCTGACGGCATCAATGCTGCTTAGGGAGCGCCGCAGGCAGCCGAGGCCCGGAACGCACGCGGATGGCCGGGATGGCTGCAACACCCCCAGGCTCCTGAGCTTGCGCGCGACCTGCCACATTGCCGGTGCCTCCGTGACACACAAGTAATGTGATAAGTAAGTCATATCAAGTCAGATGGCGTGATAAGAAGTGCATCCGTGTGTGCATCGCTCCAGTGGACGCCCATGACACCTCGGGACTTGAGGTTCAGCTACTTCCCCTTGTTTGCCCTGTACCACCGCTCTCCATCAGAATCCAAAAGGCTGCCCTCCACCGCCATCCAATCTTCCACCCCAACACCCCAACATCCCATGCCCTGGGCAGTGGGCCCCATTACCAAATCTCCCGCTGCCATCATGCACAACGGTGTACACAACCGCGGCCTTGCACCCCTGCGGCGTTGTCATCATCTGCGGGTCCTCACTACTCACAGCCCCGCAGGCCGCCGCTGAGGCGCCCAACGTCGCACTACCCTTGCTTAGCCGGCGCCACGCCTCGGGATTGGAATGAACAAACTCTCTCCCCCGCATGGAGCGGCCGCCCGCCAGCGACAGGGCCACCTTTATTCTATGCGTTACCGAAATGCGTGTCACGACCATCTGCCGGCTTTGTCTAGCTCCGCCACCGGTCACACCACTGAGGTCAGGCTGTCGAGGGAGCCGCGTTACGCACCCGCCAGTGCGAGCGGGCAGCTCTGTCCTCCGCCTTATAGCCGTCCAAGAGTAGTTGCAGCGTGGGAAAGCGAAGCCTGGATCTGGACTGGACGTGACGTTGCTATGCGCCTGCGCGCCTAGACTTGGCATGCCCTCCGATGACGCCCCCAACGACAGAAAGGGAATGCTTCCGGGAATCCAGTGACATGTCCACCAGAGTTCGTTACAGCATTGTTGTCTGTTCTGTACGTTGCATGGTAGGATCCATGTATCGGGAACCAAGTCCGCGAATCGGGAGTAACGGAAGAGCAGCGCCGGACGAGTCCGGCGCTGCACCCTTGTAACCGGGAGCGCACGCATGAGCGTCCCCATGGCACAGCCTCATGGCACAGCACGATCCAGCCGTGTCACCGCCCCGTCAGGCAGCTAGGCTAAACCCTACTCTGCCGGCAGAATGCAATGCCGCCGGCATACTGACGCGACATGCGACCGAACGTGAACGGACGGGGCGTTGACAAGGGGGGCGCGGGGCAATAGCGTCTACCAGCTGCCGAAATGGCCTCCCCGCGCCGTCAGGTAGACCTGGTCTGCCTGTCGTTCCACTTATAACCGCTATCTAAGGGTAGCCGTTCGCCGCCCTGTATAGCGACTGCGGCGGCAGCACCAGCAGCAACTCCGGCCGCCGCCTCTGTTGCCGGCTTGCCGCCAGGGTCCCAGGCCCTAGTTGAGGCAGCGCTGCACCGGGTGTGTGCTGGCTGTGCTGGCGTCCTCCCAAACTTCAGGGGACCGCATGGGCCGCATGGGCGCGCTCCGGGCGTGCGTGCCGTCTGAATTCCACCGACTCCCCACCCTGTGCCCAAGCTCCCCGCGCTTCGGAATCGGTAATGTTGGGTCCATCGTTACAGCTCAGTCCCAACCTCGAATCCCAGTAAAGACAGCACCCTGCAAAGCTCCTGGGATAATCATAAGCCCCCGTAAACGTTCCAGCATCCCTGTCCAGCGCCCTAACACAAGCACACTATGACAGCCACTTACAACTACTGGACATTGTTCGCCCCACGCCCAGCTGTCTGGCCCGCTCCCCCCCAATAAAACCGTTATGCCCTTTGTCAGTTGGCCCAGCGCATGCGCATGGGCTTCACATTGCTGCCTCCACACAGGCTCATTAACGCACCTACACGTACATAAGACGACGCCGTGCATCGCACGCGCACGTTGAACAGACCGTACGAGCTCACTGCGCCACCGTGCCTGGCCTGCCTGCCCGTACGTGAGAGGACGCCACGGCGCCGTGCATCACATGTGGAACGGCACGGACCCGCAATGAACTTCACCCACACAGCAGTCAACGCCGACGTCGCCGTGTCACTGCCACCCGCACGCGGGTTGGGAGCCCACGTCACTCCTCCCGGCGTCTAACGGTGCCGGCAGGGAAACCACGGCGTCGTCTGCGCACTCGAGCTACAACAACCCAAGCGCTCACCACGCGCGCCGCTCCTCCGGCCACCGGTACAGGTCTGCTTAGTCAAGACTTGCAGGCGGTGCTACTCGGCTTCCGCGCGCCGTTTTGGTAACATTCTCTCGATATCAGGTGCCAGCGGCACCCACAATGCATGGTAAAAATGCGCAATAAAAATGCATAATAAAGAAACTCCGCCAACTTCTCTTCGGATCATGCGTCATAAAAAAAGTCTCACCAATTCCTATCCGGATCGACTATGTCACACCCGCCAGGCCACCATCACGCTACGGCGGCTATTATCCCCTGCACCGCCGCAATACCCCCAACGATGACTTAGTCGGTCGCGTGACCCATGCAGCATGGCGGACAAGAACCGCCATGAAAGTAAACACGAGGCCACGTGGATGCTCAATGTCGGAAAGCGTGAATCCCCAAACACTGCGCATCAGGGATTTCCCTTGCTCATTGCTTGCGCTGGTCCAGCCGGCAGCCTGAGTGGCAACCGCTACAATCTCGCCCCCCACGCAGCAGGGGCGCTCAAGACGCTCGCACACATCTGCTGCAACCGTGCTGGATTAAGCAGTCTGCGCAGGGAATCGGGAGTCGCACACATCTCGAAGCTTGTGCAGGGAAAGCGCCCGTCACTGTACTTACCTGCAGTCTACCCACAGACCCGCTGGCCGACAGCGCCCGGGTTGCACAACATGCATCCCTTGCCATGTCATTCAACTCCAAGATTCAATGCTAGCAGGCAGCAATACCCTGATAGACTTCATTACCCTATTAGCTATTGCTACTGCTGCCGCGGCTTCTTGGCGTCCAGCAGCCGCCGTCCCGCTTCACGGCGAGGAGCTGCAACTCCTTGCAATATCGATCACCCTCATGGTACCCTGGGGACCAGGTCAGAGGCATCAGCGCACAGCATACACGCACAGTCGTGGTCTTTTTTTCTCACCCCGACCAAAAGCCGCGCCCGCCGGGAGCCCTGCACTACCCCAGCACGCCGCCCCATTTCCATCGCAATAGTAATCAATGAACCCAATCATGCAAAAAACCATGGCATGACCCCGTCCCCAGTACCCAGTGCCTGGAAGTGTCACAACGCCCCAGTGACCACAGAAGCAGTAGTACCCGGTATTCAAGTAGGATAGCGCATATGTAATGCGGCCGACCCAGCCCGCCCATGCAAGAACGGGTGCGCAGGCCCCGCCGGGAAAACAACACAAAGGCCAACCCATATCTGCAGACAAATTATAAAGCCCCAATGCGGCCGATCGTCCACCAACTGATTTCCGCCCCACAGATAGCTAAATCCGCACCGTTGGGCCTCAGTCCCGCACGCGCACACATGCAGCCACAATGAAGGCAGTGTCTAGCGGCGTCCGGACCCAAAGCGAGTACAAATTACGAACTGCTGCATGCGCACGAATCCGCACAGGCAGTGGACCGCCAGCCCCCATGCCTATTTTCCATTAACGGCCCGTCCATTGGTGTAGACCCTGGCCCCCGTGGGCCAAAAGGATCCAGGCAAGCTTTAATACGTTGCATGCCCCCGTAATGGACGTACGTGGCAGTGCAACCATACGACTGTCGATCGAAAGTGTTCACCTCAATGCGCTGTAGGTCTGACCAGCTTCGGCGTGCTCATAATCCCATGCGTAAGGGCGCATTATGTGTTGCGATACCTCGACTCCAATGGATAACTGTAACACATCGCATCACCCACGTGCAGTATTGGTGTCATCATGCGCATTGGACAGTCCCGCTATTCCTTTCATTCGACATCAACCGGTCAGCAATCATTATGACCCTCCTCTCTCCAATTTTAGGACGCCCCACTGCGACCGCCACCATCCCCACACTCCTCCCCATGCTCTATCTGGCTGCAGCGGCTGCGGTACAGCTGTGCACCGCCGCACACGGCGGCGCCAGGCAATGCCAGCGGCAAGGGCGACGGGAGTCCACAGGCACCCGACGCTCTTGCTTGCCCAGCTGCAGCCCCTCATCAGAGCCCGCCGCGGCGCCCGCCGCTAGTTGATGTTGCTGCCATTCAGATCGCGGCGTGGGCGCGCCGCCCTGTCCGCCGCTGCCGACCGCCTCATCAACTGTCACTTGCATCAAGTGTCAGCCTGTGGCAGCAGCTCCACATCGGAGCTGGGACTGCCCGCCAACAGGTTCTGAGCACCCACAACAGTGATACCGCCCGCCGCCGCGCCGGTTGTCGGCGCCGCACTGGTGGCGGCGTTGACGCCCGGCTGCTGCTGCTGCTGCAAACCTGCTGCGCCCCGAGGCTGCAGCATCGGAGCCGGCTGAGCCGTCACCAGGCCGCCGGCCGCCCCACCCCCGGCAGGCAGCTCGCCGGCCGTTCCCAGCACGCGGTCGCCCGCGGTGCCGCCCGCCCCTCCAGCGCCTCGTGGAGCCTGCTGCTGCTGCTGCACCCTCTGCAACCCCTGCTGCTGCCGCAGTGCAGCGAGCGGGACGGCGGGGTTCTGCGCCGGCGGCGGCGGCGGCATGACGACCTGCGGCGGCGGTATGGCGTTCATGGCCGCCAGCAGCCGCGCGCCCGCACGGACCACACCCCCGGCCTGTGATGCCGAGGTGTTGCTGCTGAGGGGCCGGGCGCTGCTGTTGGGGCGCGATGTGGCGGCAGCCGGTGATGCCGCCGACGCCAGCTGTTGCTGTTGCTGCTGCTGCTGCTGCTGCTGCTGCAGGATCTGTTGCTGTAGAAGCTGCTGCTGCTGCACCTGCTGCTGCGCCTGCTGCTGCTTCTGCAGCTGCAGCTGCTGCTCGTGCCGCGCCGCCTCCCCGTCCGCTGCCACACGCGCCGCCGCCAGCAGCGCCTCCAGCTCGCGCACCAGGTCGATGGCGGTGGGGCGCTTGGAGGGCTGCGCGTGCCAGCAGCGGTAGGCCAGGTGGCTGCGGACAAGGGCGTTTCAAGCGGCCGGGTTGGGTGGCGGCCACGCGTGATGATGAAGCACGGAATGAACGGCGGCGAGGCGCCTTGCGCACGTATCGTATGTGCATGGATTATTTCATCCATGCATGCGGCGGTAGCTAGCACCCGAAACCAGCCTCAGCCACGGCCGCCCAACACTGACACACCGTGCTTGCACCCACCTGTAGGTTGCTTTGGGTTGTGGGATGAACGACCACCCACGCACGCACACACGCACACACGCACGCACGCCTGCCCGCCCGCCCGCCCGCCCGCCCGCACCCACCCAACCACGCACGCCACGCACCAGTACTCCAGCGGCGCTAGAGGGTGGAACTCGGGTCGCAGCCCCGAGCGCAGCACGTGGCGCGGCACCTCCTGGGCGTTGATGCCCTTGTACGGCGGCTGGCACATGAGCAACTCCCACATGGTGATGCCGAACGCGTAGACTGAGGACAGCGGGGTGGGTGCGGCGGCGGGTGAGTTGATTACCTCAACGTGCAGAGGACATGATGGGTGCATGGCTGGGCGAAAATGTAGGTGGATTGGGCTGCTGGTGCATGCGGGACGTGTCGGCAAGGGCAGCGCATGCACATCGTGTGTACCGTATCAATCGACCAAGGGAACTGGCGGCGCCGCACAAACCAACTCACTGTCCACGGCCGCGGTGAGCAGCTGGTCCTTGATGAAGCACTCTGCGGTGCCGGTGGGGCCGGGGCCAGGCAGGTGCGGACGCGCGGTGACGAATAGGCGAGCAGGTGTCGAGGGCAGCAGGAATGCTTTCCAAACCCCCAGCATACTGACAAACAGCAGCTGCAACTACTCCTGGACGTGTGCTCGCACCGCCAGCTATATATGTCACCGTGCAACTCTTGCTTATGACCCCCCACCGTCCCGCAGCACACACCTGGGCTCATGAACTGCAGTGTGCCCAGCGGCGCAGCGACTCGAAAGCCTACCGCGCGCGAAGTGGCGCTGGCGGGTCCCGCCGCGGCGTCCTGCACCGGCGGCGCCTCTGTCTCCGTCATCAAACGCGCACACCCAAAGTCCGACAGCTGCAAGCACGGGTTGGAAGGCGACAATGCCGGTTTGGGAGCCCGGCGGAGTGAAGTAGCACCACGCGCGCTGCATGTTCCGAGTCACCACAGCACGCAGAGCGTGATTGGGCATGACCAGACGGGTTCCCTCCCCTGGTTTGGGTTCTCTTGGTCGATTCGCTTCGGTTTCTGGAATAAACTATCCCCCCCCCCCACACACCTTGCAAGTCCAGCCGCGCGAATCACGGGTGTTGCCCTTGAGCAGCACGTTGGCCGGCTTGATGTCTGAACAAATCAGGTAGGGGTGGTGGATGTCAATACTGGCATAGTGCGCGCGTGCGTGCGTGCGTGCGTGAGTGACAGGCTGCAGGCCTTCTTGCATACATGGACACACCGCAATCCATATTCCCCTTGCTTGTGCCGCATCCGCACGCACCAGCCCCGCAGCCCCCCTGCAACCACGCACGCACCGCAATGGACCAGGCGCCGGCTGTGCATGTAGCGCAACGCCAGGGCCACCTGATCGGTGCAGCAGCCGCAGCGAAGACAAAGGCGACGGCGCGATCAGCACGCACAAGCGAAATCGAAAGTAAGACTGCTGGCGGCGGGCCCACATCAATCCATACTCCAGACAGGACCCCATGTGTGCCCCTTTTCCATCCAGAGGCACCCACCTCCAGCAGGGACGTGTACAGCGGCACCAGCAGCGGCCGCACCACGGCCGACAGCGCCGACATGCCCGGCCTGTGCATGCGCGCGATAGCGGGGCAGCATGCAGCGGACCGGCGGGGCAGGTGGGGCGGGCGGGCGGTGAGACGGCGAGGTGCGGCAGGCGGGGGGAGGGGGACGACTGCGCGCCCGCCGTACCCGCGCAACAGCGAGGCGGCGGTACCGTGTGCATGCATATGCCACGCCGCGTGCATTGGTTACAAGGGGAACCGGCTGACGACAGCTGTTCATGATCCAGCAAACGATCCAGCATACGGGAGCGCTAGCATGCATGCCGGACTCGGCACCCACGCATGAACGGCAGCACCAGGTAGCCAGGCGCACGCTGTTATATCGCCAGGCGCGGTATAAAAGTCAGAATCAGATAGTTGTCAGATCACGCGACAGAGTGATTGATGTGTAGCGATTCAGTAGAAGCTCGCTATACAACACACGCCCCACTCACCGCCTGAAGGCGCCAGAGTAGGCGGCGCTGAGCAGCGTGCCGGCCTCGCAGTACTCGAAGCACAGCACCTGGTTGAGCGGGCCCTGGCTGGGCAGCCCCGACAGCAGCCCGTCGTCGGGCGCGCACAGCCGCAGCCGCTGCTGCGCCTCGTCCTTGTAGGTGCAGCGCACGATCACCACCTGTGGCGGCAGGCAGGCAGGGCAGGCAGGGCAGGCAGGGCAGGCAGGGCAGGCAGGGCAGGCAGGGCAGGCAATAAGCGCGGGCACGTGCACGGCAACATGCACAGCATTAGGTGGAGTCTTGCACGCACGCGATGCGAGTGCGTGGTTTGGAGCAGATGTCGATTGAGCAGGCAGCAGGCAGGAGCAGCAGTGGGCGGGCAGGCTTCAATGCATGTGCGCACGCAAATGCACCGGTGGTGTGCAGCCGGCAGACTCACGTTCGAAAAGGCCGCGTACACCTATATGGCGGAGCCAATGGGGAGAGCACGAAAAGGGGCGAGAGCAGTAATGTGTGAGCGTGGGCGGGGGCGCACATGGGGGATCGCAGGGATGTGATTGCACGGCGGCGGGGGCACGGAAGCGGACAAGTAAAGGACGCATGCATAAGTGTAGCCAAGCAATCACGACACGCACAATGGCAACGTGGGGATGCGGTTGCCTTAGCCACAGAATTTGACCCGGCACGTACGTTCAGGCGTGATGCGCACCCACCTGGAGGATATTGGGGTGCGACAGTGTGGGCATGACCGCGTGCTCCATGGCGCCGCGCTTGGCCTGCACGCGTGCGAGGGCGAACGGGCGTAACGGGCGCAAGTAAGGCGGGGGTGCATGATTCTTGCTTGTGGCTCGCGCCAGCATAGCCACGCGCAGCAGCCATAACAACACGCAAACAAACACAGAGCGCGAGGTAGGACCGACGCACGCACCCGACGGACTCTCGCATCGGCGTTGTTCTCGTCCAGCTTGCCCTCGGCCTTCGCCTTGGCGGCAATCTCATCCGCCGAATCGGGCGCGTCGTCGGCAATGTCGTCTCCGAGCGGCTCGCCATCGCGGAACACCTGCGTGCGATCCAGTTCGATAGCATGAAGGCAGCAGTCGAGAAGTTCAGCGCCCATCGCCGCCCATCGAAAGGACGCGTGCGCAGGACGCTGCCTCACATTCACCACCATGCATTGGCGGGCCTGTGCCGGTGGGGGCCGCACCGACATAGCTACACCGCTGACGCACGCACGCACGCACCAGCCCATCTACGCACCATGACTTTGACGGCGGTCTCCAGGCCGTGCAGGTGCCCGCGGAACACCACACCCTGCAGCCAGCCAGCCAGCAGACCCAGGCATGCGCGTGTTTCATGGGCGAGAACCACAAATATATGGCTGCACCAACAACCACGTACGCATGTATGCCGACAGCGCTTTCTGACGTGCCCATCTGCTTCGCCCACTGTGCCACCAACGGCACGTTGCACGCCGGGCCTCGTCACAGTACCCCGGCTGCTGCTGCACACGCTGCACGCGCACACACGCACCTGGCCGCCTCTTCCAATGACCTCATCCAAATTCAGCGCAGCCATATCCTGAGCCGTCACCGCCCTGCACGCGCATGCGAACATGTGTGTGTGGGATTACTCGCATGCGCGGTATGAGCAAGTCCTCGGTGCCAGGCGGCTGGAACCCGCCCATGCATTTTGTGGCGGGCGTATTCACGGTGCATCATCACGATCCTTTGACGCCAAGCCCCACGCGGACGTAAAGTCGGCGCATGCTGCCGTCTATTTGCCGCCTATCTACCTCGGTTATTCAGCGCTGTCACTCACCGCGCCTCTGTCGCCACCTGCGCCTCCGACGCGACCGCGCTGAGGTGCGTGCGCATTGTGTCGACCTGCAGCAGCGGCCGCGTAACACGTACGTTGGCAGTAGACAGGAGTCGACACATCATCTGCCTGGCAAGTCTCATCAGCCGGCGGCGCGATGCGGTTTCGCTAATGACGAATTGAGGCTGACAGCAGGGATCAACTCAAAGTGGCGACGAACCCCTTGCGGAGACACCGCCCCCGACACAAGTAAGCTAGCCGACACAAGGAAGAGCCCGCATGCGCGGCATGCCCGCGCGCGCGAGCGTGCGCGCACGCACCATGAGCTCCATGGGCGACGGCCCCGGCGCCCGCTCCTGCAGCGAGAACTCGGGCGTGCTGGCCAGCATCCAGTTGGCCGCCAGCGCGTCGTCGTCGCCGCCCGCGACACCCGCCGGCGAGCACGCAAGGGAGCCGGCGGCCACACCCTCTGCGGTGAGGGTTCCAGCATGGGACAATGCCGGGCATTGGGCGCGGTGTGGTTTCATACAGCAGGAGCAAACCATGCATGCATGGTGGCGCTGACAAGATACGCACCAACTTTACTTGCTTAGCTGCCGCTGTCTGCTGCTGTGTCTATCTATCCAGCAGCCGCCAGGCCGCTGTCCATCCAGTCTTTCTATCTCACCTTCGGCGGCGGCGCTCATCACCGCCGACAGCTGCCGGCCCAGCCCAGTGGCCAGCAGCGCCGCCGGCGTGCCGCCAGATGCCCGCAGGCGCGAGTCGGCCTGCTGCGCGCCGGAGCCCATCGGGCCCGAGCTGGTCCAGGCCGCCGCCTTGCCGGCGATGCGCCAGAAGGGGTTGCGCAGGCCCGCTGACGCAGCGAGGCGCATGCCTGCGGGAGCAAGCAAGTATGCCATTGTCTCAGCAGGCGCCACTCAGAAAGAGTGGGATGCGTCAGCGGCGAGCGAGCAGCGGCAAGCCGCCAGAGAACTGTTGCAACATTTTTGGGATTGGGCCCGGGCCTTGCAATTGACGTGCCGGCCTTGCACGGTGCACACTCATCAGTCCTTACGGCCTCACCCAGGGATTGCGTCTTGTTTCCCAGGGCCGCAGCGGAGCGCACCGCCGCTGAGCCTGCGCCCTCTGTGCCTCCCGCTGCGGGCATGGACTGCGCCGCCTGCAGCGCACCGCTGGCAGAATGCTGCAGCTGCGACAGGGTGTGCATGAGCGGTATCGGAAGGGGCGGCGGCGTGGCGGCACTGCTGCCCAGCAGCTGCTGCTGCAGGCCCCGCATTTCCGAGGCAACCCGGCCACCGTTGACGATGGCAGAGCGGAAGGCATCCAGCAGCAACTGCGTGCGTGGCGACACGGACGTAGAAAGTAACGTCAGTCAGTAATCCGTAATATGATATGCACGGGACGGACGTCGCAACAAAGACACCTGGTGTCCTACTGACGCTCCTACATATACTAGCATGCACAGCACCTATCAGCCCGCCGCCGGACCTATCCATAATCGCGGTCGTTATACATGTGTGCAACACGGTAGCGTGCCAGCATCCGGGCCACCAACCAACCACCATGCATCCAACCACCCGCCCGCCCGCTGCTGTCAGCTTATCAGTTATCACTCACCCCAAACAGCAGCCTCGCCTCGCCCACCACCGCCTGCAGCGCGCTGCTGGGCAATGTGTCCGGCGTCACCAGGTACAGCGCGAAGCTGGGCATGCCGTGCAGCCCCAGCAGCGCCGCCGGGTGGTGCTGGCCCAGCAGCCGGTCCGGCAGCGTCGCCGCCATCGCCGGCGTCATGAGCACGTGGCCGGCCGCCGCCGCCTGGCTGCCGTTCGACTGGCCCAGCAGGTTATGGGCGACGTCGCTGCCCAGGCTGATGCCACTGAAGCCGCGGCGAGAGGCATTCGGTGACATGCCTGGGTGCCCGGCAGACGCGGCAGCAGGTCCCGCTGCGGCCCCGCCGGCAGCCGCCCCGGCACCTGCGCCGCCGCCTGCGCCGCCGCCGCTGCCCAGGTTGGACGACTTCAGGCGCCGCATGGATCGGCTGGGGCTGCTGGCGACGTGGAACGACACGAGGCCGGCGCCCGCCCTGCCGGCGGTGCCATTGGCCGCAAGCGCCGGCGGCTCGCCGCTGAATTGGGAGGCACTGCCGCCGCGTGCCGGGCCCGGCGACGAGACAGCTATGGCTCCGGCGGCCGCGGATGCAAAGACGTCGCTGCTAGGGCTTCCGCCCGTGGGCACCGTTGCGGCTGTGTACAGACCACCAGCTCCCTGAGGGTGGTGGCCAGCGCCGCCGCTGCCAGTGTTGCAGTCGCGGCCGACGGCGTTGACCATGATCCCGGAAACGGCCGCGCCCGCCGCCGCCTCCGCAGCCGCAATCCGCTCCACGCACAGCACCATGGAGCCGGCGGCGCCGCCCGTGAGCTTGCCGATGCTCAGGATGTCGCGGCACGGCTGCTGCTCGTCCAACAGGTGCGCGCTGGCGTGGCGCAGCGCAATGCAGTGGAACCTGTTATGTGGCTGCAGGTGCGGGCTGCCGCTGCAGGTGCGCCCTGCGGGCGGGCCGCCGCCGGATGCGTGCGGCAACGGAAACAGCGACTCGGCCACGATGCCGCTGGCGCCTTCGGGTGCGTGGATGGAGCTCTGCATGCGGGCGGGGCCGACCCAGGCAACAGTGATGACAAGACACATCAGTTTGTCCGTGAATGCGTGGATGCGCCCGATGATGATATCGGACAATTGACATATATGAGAGCCGCTGTTGCATGCGTCATACACGCCGAGAGCAAGGAGCCAAGGACGAAGGAGCCAAAATCTTCCGCCAGGTCAATGCACCTCACCCCGGGCCATTCGACGCTGTTGTTGCTGCTGATCACTCCGGGTCTGCCAGCGGAGGCGAGAACGTGCACCGCCGTCGGAATGGAGCCGAGGCCCGCAGCAGCCGGCGGCGCCTGCTGCTGCTGGCCGCTGACGGCAGCGGCGAACGCGTGCCGGGCAGGGAGCCCGCCAGCAGCAGTGGCATGGGCAGCGCTGATGCCAGCCAGGGTCCTGACAGGCCCTGCTTGGTCCTCGACCACCACCCTGCGTATGGACGCACCATGGTATTACTAGTGTCTGGGGACGTCTTGGGGTCTGCTGTGCCCACCCCTCTGCTGTGCCCACCCCTCTCCACGCGGGCCCCGTGCCCGTATTATGTAGATGGCTTTAGGCCCCCGGCGTCTACACAGCGTAGATGACCCCTCCCGCGCCATCTGCACCCGGAAACATTTCCCTAGGGGCACGCCCCTAAAACCCCCAAACCATCTACGCTCCCTGTCTAAAATGCCGCCAAATCCGCCCAAACCGTCTACGCTCCGTAGATGCACGGCCCCAAACCCCAAAACATTTCTCCGCCTTCGGCGGATATGGGGCAAATTTCTACAGCGTAGACGGAAGATACGAGCGCTGTGACCACGCCCAGCAGAGCCGCCCGTGCATGCACGGCTTGCAGTCCACCGGAAGCTACATACGGTAGCCACTAACATGCATGTTTGGCCCTGGGCTTTTCCCCCTACCTCTATCTATCTGCAGTTAGCCCAATAACTCACTTGAGAGCCTCGGCGAGGAAGGTGTGCGACAGCGCGACGCGCACCGCGCGCACTCGGCCGGCCTCATCGCCGCCACCCGCCCTGCCCCCGCCTGCGCCTTGTTGAGTGGGGTCGCCATTTGCACCCGACAGGCCACCGCCGGCGTTGCTCTTCAGGCCGGCGCCAAGCATTCCAAGGAAGTTCCCGCTCTCGACACGCGAAGTCAGCAGCAGGCTCAGCCCGCCGGCGGCGGCAGTGGCGGCGCCGCCACCACCACCGCCGGGCGGACCCGCACTTTGCGCGGCCCCCAGCGCCGCCACACTTTGCACAGTTGCGTGCGTCTCCAGAAGGGACTCGCCGGGCCGCGCGGCCGCGGCACCGCCACGCTGCGTAAACAGCACCGCCGGCACGGTGGGCACTGCCGCAGCGCAGCTGCCGCCGCCCGCAGCCGGCGGCGCAGCCGGCGGGTGCGTCAGCAGTGCCAGCACGGGCTGAAAGCGCAGCGCAGTGCGTGTGGCCAGCAGGTCTTGCGCGGCGTCCAGCAGGCCACGAATGAGGTGCGACAGGCTGGGGGCCAGCGGTAGCGCGCCCAGGTGACCCGCCATCTGTGAGTTGGCCGGCAAGTAAGGTGGTCGCGTGTGTGGGTGCAAACTTACTTGTCGATATGATATGAAAGGTTCCCTTCGCACGCACACGACACGGTCGGCGCAGATGCGGTATGCTTGTTGACCGCCAATATAAGCAGTTTCGGTCCTTGAACAAAGCCAACATGTAGTAGCAACAGGGTACATACGGAGCCCGGTAGCTACATCGGATGCGTGATGATGAGCTACCGTACGTATATCGTGAGCTGGGCAGGGGCGATGCACGCAGGGACGTAGGCACGTACCATGGACAGGTGGTGTGCGTGTGCGGGGTCGGACCCGAACACACTCAGACACAGCATGCCAGCCAGCTGCAGCAGCTCCTGCAGGTCCGCAGGGCTCACCGACCGCGCCGCCCCGCCACCGGTGCCGCTGGCGGCCTCGATATTGCCGCCGCCACCTCCGCCCAAAGCGGTGGCGCCCGCCCCGCCGCTGTCCGAGACGGCACTGCCGCGGTGCGACCTCGAGGGCGAGCTGCGGTGGCGACCGCTGCCGCCGGTGGTGGTGCTGCTGTTGGCGGCCGCTGTTGCAAATGCCGCCACCGCTGCTGCGGCCGTCGGTTGCGCCTGGCGGTGTGGCGAGTGCTGCAAGGCGGCGGCGTCGCTGTCTCCCAGGCTTATCAGCAGCGCTGCCACCGTCCGGCCGCGCATGCGCACAGGCAGCACCAAAACGTCGCGCCACGCCAGGTGCAGCGTCTGCGATAGATCGAGATGAGCACGCACACATGTGCCGCTGGACGGTGTCAGCACCTGAACTACTGTTGCCGTGGTGTGAGCCTATCTAACACTGCGTTGGGTTCATGTGCAGCAGCCCGGTCGGGGCTGCTAGCAGGCGCCACGTACGGCACATGTAACATGCAGAAACCCACCGCGTTGATTGGGCGGGACACAGTGGAGCTGGGATCAGGCGGGCCGCCGCAGCTGTCGACGCCGCCGCCACCTAGGCGCCCGTACCCTCGAAGGATTGCGAGAGTGTCCGCCTAGCAGCAGGCGGTTTGGCCAACAAACACGCGAGGCAGCACATGCACAACGGTTATGATGTTGTGACTGCTGGGAAGGCGCGCCCTGGCGATAGCGGATGGAGTAGTTGCAACTCTATGCAATCAAACAAGCTGGCACCGCTGAGTGTTGCATGATGAATAAGCGCATCATCTATATGACAATCACAGCACGCAAGGTAGGACCGAACAGACATAAAGAGAGCTCCGAGCCGGAACTACCGTACGTGCCAGTCAGTGCCGGCGGCTCTGCTGTGCGTTCGACTCACAGCCGTACGTGCCATGACGCCGACTCACCGAGTGAGGAATGACGCAGGCCCGGCCCCACCCGCTGCTCCCGTTGGCTTCATCGTTGGATATCACCCACGATGTCAGGCCGTCTGGGCCGATCAGGGCGAGCCTTACAGGGGGACAACAGTACCGTAGTCGCGCTGGTAAGTTGGCAGCTATCGTGCGACGCCCTTTTAACACAGCCCAGAGTTCCACCAGCATCTTGTGACAATGCGTCTACGTCTGGTATTGCCCCATATCCCTTGAGCGGCAGCCTTCACTCGGGCAGCGCGTACTGAGCAGGCCGTTGAAAAAGCGCACGACATGCCTCACCGCGCGGCTCCCACATGCGTTTCCACGACCTGGAGGCACTCCGCGACGTGCGCAAACCATGATGTGCTAGGTCCAAGGTCCAGCAGTTGGGAAACCGCGGTGGAAACGGCCTGCGAATAACAAACGATGGGTTCGCCCGCTTGGTGGGATTCAACGGCTTCCGAATTCAAACAGCAGTAGTGAGAGTTACCGCGGCAAGACGCAAGTCTTTTTGAGGTGAGGCCGTGACCCCGGCCTGCACGCCAGCATCAGCTGTTGTCGTTTTCTGTTCTGCGACCGCTGGAGCCTGTGTCGGAGATGCCCTGGCTTCATTGATGGCATCTGGTGCTGGTGCAGCGCAGCAAAATAAGTTTCTGACGAACATTGTGCCCCTCGGCGCGCAGCGCTGCTGCTCCCGCTCCAAACCTCTAGAGCGCTGATATATTGCTTCAATTTATGACATACAGCGCTTGGGCGTGCGTGTAGAGCGCGGCGCTGCAGCGAGCGAGGAGACACGCAAGTAAGGCCGCCTTACTGTCCAGTGGATTCATGGAATCCTGAAGGCTCCATTCCATAATTGATTTAGGTGCTTCCAGATGGAGAGGCCTGCCTCGGGTGTCCGGACGTCCGTGATGCAAGCCAAAATCGGTTGTTTGCCACGCCACATGCGGATGATCCGCGCCCTGTAAACTCGTTTGTATCTCTTGTATTACGTGGCATGAATAGGTCCGCAGTCGTCCTCCAGCTTCCCCGCCTTGGTCGGGACGTCCACTTCAGCTCTTCGCCTCTTAAAACTCTACCGCGCGCAGCTCCTTGTCATCACGACGACACACAACACGTAGAACGTAGATCTGCCCTTGTCGCCCCTCGACAAGGCAGGGTTCAGCGCGCCGGCCACACATTTCTGCGCAGCCCGACATGCTGCACACCAGACTCTAGTGTGGCCTCGGGGGACTTGAGGCGGGTTAGCAGGCGTACCGTGGAGGTCGGCGCTGCATGGGGAGTCGCTCATGCAGCCGGGGCCCGAGTGATCAGGGCCCCTGCGTCAGCTATTTAGGTATCTTGTTTTGTTGTTCCGATTCACGGAACAACGGCCCGTATCTTGTTTTGTTGTTGAGTCGAGCTCTCAAGCTCTAAGCACAGCACATTTGTAAGACCAAATGGCAATGGCATCTATCAGGTCAGCACAGCTAATTGCTAAGGTTTCCAATACGATGTTGAAGTTCATTGGTACCATTAATCTAGCAGCTTGCGGCCAGCTTGCCTATGCCCCTGCGCCCATTGGAACAAAGGGTTTTATATCTCGGCCGAAAACCTTTTCCAGTTACCTGCTCGTATGCCTGTTTGCAGTTGCCTCTTCAGCCACGCCAATCACGAGTGCGATACTGCATGCAACAACTGCGCCCACGATAGCGATGGCTCCCCTTGGAGACTGGGAGAATGGGACTGGGAGCAGCTGGGAGTCGGCCGTTGCCCAGAGGCAGACGTGCAGCGTGGCGAGGCCCAGGCACGGGCCCAGGGGAGGCCCCTGTCGAAGCGTTTTAGGAGGCATCACTTCCAATGAATGGGTGCATGCGCCTGAGAGTCTCCTGAAGATCAGAGAAACCCTGTGTCTCCAACGCCAGAACAGGCCCAGTTGATAAGGTAAATAAATAAATATCTACGCGCCCGCATGACGGGCGGGCGTGTTCTAAGGAGGTAGGGGTGTCCGGGCAAGTGGGGCCCCCGGTTGACGGCAGCGACCATCCATCGGCGTGTTGCGCGGTCCCACACCAGTGTTCAGCCCAGGGGTGGTTCAGCCCCAGGGGCTCCCCTGGTCTGCCCAGTTCACCGAGCCATTTCACAGAAGGCAGCCACAGGCTGCATCGAGTCAGTGCCGAGTAGCTGATGCTGCGAACACCGCAGCGCAGGCGAGCAACTGATTTGGCCACCCGGGTAAGGGTGTCCTGTGATTTTGCCCCCTCCCCAACAGGGGTGCGGGGTGGCCAACTCGACCGTTGCCGGCCCCAACCGACCGGGATCGGGCCCCAAACCCCCTTGCGACCTGGCCGCGCGCTGATTTTTATGCATAGTCTTGTAAGGAATACCTTATAGCGCTTCCCTGGCGCACCCCTGCTCCCCAACACACACACACACACACACACACACACACACACACACACACACACACACACACCGTGAGACTTGCTGCACCGCACCCTTTTGTTGTCGTTTTCCTTGTGATCTCTTAACACACCGTGAGACCAAGACCTTACTGCCTGATGGCAGACGTCTGGAGGCAAGCATGCATACCGAAGCATGCCGCCGCCGCCCCCAACCCCGCCACCCTCGCCACCGCCGCCGCCCCCCACCCCGCCACCCTCGCCCCCAACCGCGCCCCCGTCCGAACCGCCACCGCCACCGCCGCCGCCGCCAACCACGGCCCCGTCCGCACCGCCGACGCCCTCCCC
This sequence comes from Chlamydomonas incerta, assembly GCA_016834605.1. NCBI lineage: Eukaryota > Viridiplantae > Chlorophyta > Chlorophyceae > Chlamydomonadales > Chlamydomonadaceae > Chlamydomonas > Chlamydomonas incerta. The sequence continues at coordinate 361,339 of JAEHOC010000011.1, forward strand.
TCCGTCCGCCCCGCCGCCCCCGCCGCCACGAACCCCACCGCCCTCGCCCCCGCCTTCGCCGTGGCCCACGCCGCCGTCGCCCCCAACCCCGCCGCCCTCGCCCCCAGCCACGCCCCAGTCTCCGCCACCCCCATCCTTGCCACCGCCACCAACCCCGCCAGCCCCGCCGCCGTCACCGCCCGCGACCCCGTCAGGCACGCCACCGCCACCGCCCCCAGCCCCGCCGCCCCCGCCCTCACCCCCAACCGCGCCCCCGCCCGCGCCGACGCCGCAGCCCGCAACCACGCCAGCCCCGCCACCACCGCCGCCCCGCACCCCACCGCCCTCAACCCCGCCGCCATCCCCGCCGCCGCCGCCCGCGCCGCAGCCGCCCCCACCGCCGCCGCCACCCACGCCGCCGTCGCACCCAACGCCGCCCTCCACCCCGTCCGCCCCACCGCCGCCGCCGCCCCGAACCCCGCCGCCCTCGCCCCCGCCGCCGCTGCGACCCCCGCCGCCACTGTCCCCCACGTCGCCCCCTCCAACGCCGCCGCCGCCGCCCCCACCCCGGGCGCTGCCGCTGGTCCCGCTGCTCCCCACAGCCCTGGGCTCGCCTGCCTTGCCGCCCTGGGCGACCGGCGCCGCACCCGTGCCACAGCGCGCGCGCTTCACCACGACTCGGCATCACACGGCGCCGCCGGCCCGGTCGCTGTCGCCGCACCAACGCCGGCCGCCGCCGCCGCTGCCGCGCTCCCCGCCGATGGCGCCACGGCTGCCGTGGCCGACGCGCCACACCAGACTGCCCAGAGCCCGCCTCCGAATCCTGCCCCCCGCCACCCCCCGTCGCGCAACCGTACTACGCCACCGCCACCGTCGAGCAGATGCACGCCTTCCTCGCGCAGCAAAACACCGACTTGGCCAACGCGGGCATCCACCACCTGCAGTACGACACCACCAAGGACGCCGCTTACTACGCGGTTACCATGAAGATGCACAAGACCCCTCCTGGCCTGCGCTTCCTGGCGTGCTCCCATGATTGCCCGGTCACCGCCATCAGCGACGTCATCACCGCCGGCCTGCGCACCCTCGCCGACGCCTTCCGTACCATGTGGCAGGCCCACACGGACTCAGACCCCTGGTTTTGCCTCCATTCTGGCGCGGTCATGGACTCCATCTATGCGTTCAACGCCCAGCAACTTCCGCGCGCGCACGTCACCGCCCCACAGGCCTTCGACTTCGCCCGCCTGTACACCAACATCCCACACGACGACTTGGCCGCTACCATGGCGTCCCTGATCACGGCCACGCTCGCCCACGCCCAGTGTTCCGCAATCTCGGTCACCATCACTCCGCCCAAGACGCCCGATGGCGAACGCAAGCACGAGGCCTCGCTCCTGACCGCCACAGAAGCGAGTGTCATGCCGGCCTACCGGCGCGACCCCCTCACCGACATCGCGGTTCACACGTTCACTGCAGCCCAGTTCATGGCCCTTTTCCACAGTCTGGTTCGCTCCACCTTCATACGGTTCGGCACCTTCGCCCTCGTTCAGCAGACATGCGGCATCCCCATGGGCATCTCCGCCGCCCCCTTCATTGCCAACCTCTTCCTTGCGTGGTACGAGTACCGCTTCATGACGCAGCCCACCACCACAGCGCGGCAGCAAGAGGTGCTGCGCACATTCAGCCTCACCAAACGGTACCTTGACGACCTGCTGGCCCTCAACAACCGCTTCATCAGCCGCCTCCTCAGCGTGGACCAGCGCTACGCCGACCTGCATGGGCTATACCCGACGTCTCTGCAGGTGGAAGCGCAGTCGCACCCCCACCTGCAAACACAGATACCCGCCGGCACCACCGCCATGCCCTTCCTGGACATCCTACTTGTGTTACGCACCACGCCTGGCGGCGCCGCCCGGATTACCACGCGCTTGTATGACAAACGGGTGCAGCCCGTGTTTGACGGGGTGCGCCTGTCTCGGTTCATTGGGGCCGACAGCAACGTCAACGAGGCCAGCAAACGCAATATCTTCACCGGCCAGTTCCATCGTCTGCGGCGCGTCGTCATGGAAGTGGAGAGTTTTGTGTTTGAATCCGCCAACCTCATTGCCGCCTTGACGCAGATGGGCTACTCGCGGGCCCGCCTCATACGCAACTGCGCGCGGGTACTGGAGGCCACACCCCAGGCCTACTATATCCAACGGCGGCAGCGCCAACACCCCGAGTACGCGGACCTGGTGGGCCTGGTCCGCCAGTACCTGGCACGGCGCCGCCACTTCAGCAGCACAGCCATCCCCATCGAGTTAGCGCAGTCGCACTACTGGTGACACTTCAGCAGCACAGCCATCCCCATCGAGTTAGCGCAGTCGCATTACTGGTGACACCTGCAGCTTTTATTTACGCGTTTCCTGGTTGTTTTCTTGGGTTTCCTGTTTATCGCCGCCGCCTGCGCGGCTGCTGTGCCTGGGCCGCAGCCGCCCCCGCGGCTGCCGTTCCTGGATGGGCCGCCGCCGCCCCCGCGGCTGCCGTTCCTGGATGGGCCGCCGCCGCCCCCGCGGCTGCCGTTCCTGGGCCGCTGCCGCCCCCGCGGCTGCTGTTCCTGGGCCGCCGCCGCCCCCGCGGTTGCCGTTCCTGGATGGGCTGCCGCCGCCCCCGCGGCTGTCGTTCCTGGAGTGGCCGCCGCCGCCCCCGCGGCTGCTGTTCCTGGATGGGCTGCCGCCGCCCCCGCGGCTGCCGTTCCTGGGCCGCCGCCGCCCCCGCGACGGACGGCCCCCTACCGCACGCCGCGCACCCACAGGAGTATTTTGTCGCGAGCGTGCGCGGCGGCGGTCACTCCCATCTTTTGCACACCCCTGGAGATGATGACACCGGCGATACCGGCCGATCCCGGGGTGTTGTTGTTATTCATACGCATATACCTCAACCGCATGCATGCATACCATCGCATCCCCCACCCGGCCGGCGCTGCTACCTAGTGCAGCCGCCGGTTGTATACGACGGGTGTGGGGAACCGCACAGCGGTCCGCACCCGTCGGTTGCCTTGCTCTGACCTGTCCTGTTGTGTGTTTTGTCTAGGTGCATTGCTGCGTGCCACCAGCATCCCGGCATCCGGCTTGCCCGTGGGGCTGCCTCCTGTCGCGGGGCCGCGCGCACCTCACCGCCATCCTGCCCACGGGGCCCATGCCGCATGCAATACCGACGGAATGAGCCGGGCGGCCATCGTGCTGTCAAAACTTTGCCGCGGCCTCCGGTACTGGTACTTGCCTTACAACCATGATTTAATCCTCGCCATTTGCGTACTTGCCGTCCATTCCGCCTCGATAGTTCCGTTGCAGCCAGCGCCCGCCCTAACTGCCGCGTCAGCCAGCCGCCCAGCCCGCGGTTGTTTGGGTGCAGCGTTGTTTCCTTGCCTGCTGGCCCGTTTCTTTTTTGCTTTTCTCTTACGCTTCCATTCATCCCCTCCCTCGCATGTGCCGCTGGGCGACGGTGGCGCTGGTGTTTCCAGGTTGGTTTCGGATGCCGCGCGGCCCGCAGCTCTGCTCCACAGCAGCACGCCAGCCGTCAGACCGCCTAGACATCGCAACCAGGTTATATCAGTGTTGGGTCAGCGGCCCTCCTCCACCGCCCGTGGCGTTCACCGTCTGGATGAGGTAACATGTCTGCTGTCACTGCGTCTCGCTGACCGGCCTTCTATGCTTGCTAGCGACTACAACGTCTCATGGCGTCGCGCTTCTTCGCGTTCACGTTTCGCAAGCACATCGCATGCAAGAGCTGACGTGTAAACTACAAGCTGCTACAAGCGCATGGGGTCTGACGGTGTCGGGCTGCTCGGCGAGGCCGCCACCCGGGCGGTGCGCGACGCGGAGGACGTGGACGCGGCGCAGCGCAAGCGGGCGGCGGTGGAGAAGGGGTGCAGGGACCTGGAGGACAAGGTGGGGCGGGGGCGGGGATCAGGGGGAGGGCTGAGGCGGAGGGCGTACGGGCGAAGGTGTGCGGGAGGTGCCTGAGGCGGAGAGGGAGGCTGGGGTAGTGAGGTGGGGTGGTGAGATGTGAGGTCATCGTTCTCCGAGCACAGAAACCAGCTGGGGATGTAGGAGGCCCCAGCGCGGGGTTGGTGCCCCTGTGCCGCGTCCACCAGCCCCAGTCCCCGTGATTCCTCGCCGCGGCGCCGCCCCCACCACCCCGACGCCTGCTGCCCGCCCTGCTTCTTTGCACCATCTCCCCAACACCCCAACCCCCACTCACCCACCCACGCACCCACCACCCCCGGCGCGCAGGTCAAGCCGCTGCTGGTGGCCGTGGAGTCCCGCTCCGCGCGCGTGGCGGGCCAGGTGCGCGAGGTGCTGGAGCGGGCCAAGGCGCTGCAGGCGCGCCACGCCAAGCAGCTGTCGGACCGGGTGGACCTGGTCAAGAAGGGCAGCACCATGGGGGTGAGTGCAGGGTGGGTAGTTTTCTCCAATTCCCAAATCAACAATTTCCAACCCAAGGGTGGGGCGGCTGGGAGGGGTGGAGGTGGGGGTAGTTTTCTGGGGGGGAGATGGAGGTGGGGAGGCGCTGGCTGGCTGCGGGCTGGCGGGGACGGGAGGGGGATGAGCCCAACAGGACTGGGTAGGGGCGGGGAGGCGCCTGCTGCTTACTGCAGTGCAACACCATGCTGCAATGTGGGCTCGCTGCGTGCGCTCGCCTGTCCCCCCGCCTGCTCCACCCCGCACAATTTGGGTTGCTGTGATGCGGCTCGGGTTGGTACTAGCAACCCAACCCGCTGCGCTCGCCGTTCCACCTCCCTGCAACCCCTTAACCTCGCAACCCACCCCCACCACCACACACACCACACGCCCGCCACCCGCCACAGGAGGTCAGCCGCAAGCTGGCCCCGGGCCAGGACGCGCTGGACGCCGCCCGCCGTGACCTCAAGAACGCCATCGAGACCGTGTTCGGCGCCTACTAGGGTAGGCGTTGGTGTGAAGGGGGTGCCGCCTGCCTGCCTGCACGACCGCAGGAGGCGGGAGCAGACGGGCGCCCTTCCTTTCGTGTGGGTTCGTGTGGCTTCTGTGTGTGTTAGATAACACGAGAGGGGGAAACACGCAGACTGTGTATGCAATGCGTGAACGGTCGCGCGCGCGGGTTACCTTTGGTGATACTTAGCCTGTACCGACCTGCCGAGCCGAGACCTCCACCATACTTACCCGCAGCCGCGTACCGGTAACCTGGAACTGTGTGTGTTAGAGAGCACAAGGGAAAACGACAACAAACACTGTGCGTGCGGTGCGGTGTGTGTGTGTGTGGACGTGACCAGTGGCGTGAGAGGCGGCATGTGGGGCTGCGCGGTGTGAGGCGCGGACCACTGCAGCCCGCGGGAGCAAGGAGGAGGCGAGCGAGGAGCCAGGGACGGGCACCAACTGACAATACACACAAGATCATTGGCGTTATTTTGTCCGTCTGTCTGTTTGTTTGTTGTTTTTAACACACAAGATCGATCGATCAACGCTACAACCCACTCCATGACCGCCGGCGGTGTGAGGCCAACGCGCAGGCGCTGTCGCACAGCCTCACGCCCACGCCCAATCAAGTCCAGGTCAGAATCAGTCGAATACGGACTGATTCCCTATCAGCCAGCCACGCGATAACAATCCACCCGACACCCGCCAGTAAAGCGTGCCGCATCAACGCCGAAGCTCTTGCCGCACCGCAACCCAGCTGCCGCCTCAGTGCATCTGCCGCACCGGCTCCCGCTCCTCCTCGTACTCGATCTCCACCTGCTGCCGCCGCCGCTTCTGCGGTGGCGCCGGCCGCTTCCCCGCCGCAGCCGCCGCGCCCTTGCCCTTGGCCGCCGCGGCTGCTGGTCGCTGCGGCCCCCGCGGCGGCGCAGCTTTCCGTTTCCGTGACGGCGATGGCTCCTGGTCCGAGCCTTCCGCGACGTCGTCCGCGTCCTCCTCGTCGTCGCCCTCGCCACTGCTGCTGGCCGGCTCCTCCTCCTCGCTGCCGCCCGAGCCGCTGAGCCGCTCGTCGTCATCATCCTGTGGGGTGTGCAACAGGAAGGATTGGCGGAAGAGAGTGAGGAAGAGTTGCGTGTGAGCATGCCGCATGTCGCCGGTTTTGCAGGCCCCGCATGCCGACGAAGGGACTGTGCGAGGCAGAAGTAGGGCATTCGAGCGGCGCAATGAGACCGCATCAAGGTGCAGCCTAAAGAGTAGCTTGGAAGGCAGGTTTGGAAGGCAGGTTGGGCAGGCAATCCGGATACGGGTAGAGCACCTTGACGAGGGCCAGACAGCTTTCCCACCGCTGGTGCATACGCCGTTGCGTGCCACGCGTGCGTGTTGTGTGCGTGGTGAGGTGTGCGCGGCAGAGGTTAGGGGTCGACCCGCAGCTGAAACATAATATGCCGCCGATAACGTGACGGGAGCGTGCACCCGGCACCACTGGGGATTGCTTGCGCGTTCCCGCGTGCACTATGCCCCAACCCAAGGGCCAGGACCGCCGCCCAGGCAGATTGCATAGCTATTGCCATTCGGCCGCCGTCTTCCAAGCGCTTCCACACCGCATCCATCCATATTGCAGTACCGGGCGGTGCGCATCCACCCGGGCCAAGGTGTACCCACAGTCCTTCCCCTTTAGATCCTGCTGTGGCCCTGATTTTTCGCCAACATTCGCCGCCCTGCCGCCCCGCCCTCCACCCCGCCCTCCCCCTCATGCACCACCGCCTCACCTCCTCGTCATCCTCATCCTCGCCGTCCTCGCCGTCCTCCCAGTCCTCCATGTCGTCCTCATCCAGCTGCACGTCCTCGTCGTCCAGGAACTCAACCTGCAGGGAGGTGGAGTGTGGAGGTCGGGACAGGTGTTGCGGCCGGCGCAGCGGCAAGCTGCAAGGAAGTGGGGTACACAGCTGGGGGTCGACACGTGGAGTGGATGCCAAGGGACAGTGCTACCGCAAGCGTTTTGGGTGGGAGACGCTAGTTCCGCAAGGTGCGTCGGCTTAGATTTGTACGTCGGATGCGTGCTGACTGGGCCACTGGAAGGGAGAGGCCACAGCCAACGATTGTCGCAACGCTGGTAGTTCGGTGTGGCGGATGGCGGCCGGTCCCAGGCGGCACTGGCACAGAAGCCTCCAAGGACTGCCCTGCTGCTGGAGCAGAGAGCCACCCGCGCACTGCATGACCAAAGAGCCGTTCGTACGCACGACCTGGTCCCATGCCACATACGAGAAGGCGACCTACCCCAGGCACGAAGTCTACCCCAGGCACTAAACCTACCCCACGCACTAAATCTACCGCAGGCAGCACCCCATGCTTGACGCGCGGAAACGTGCATACGTTATGCGTTCAGGCTGTACGTCGGATGCGTGCTGACTGGGCCACTGGATGGGAGAGGCCACAGCCAACGATTGTCGCAACGCTGTGAGTTCGGTGTGGCGGGTGGCGCTGCTGTTAGCTGCGGGCTAGAGAAAAGGAGCCCGCCGCCAACTGCCCCGCTCGAGGCGGGGAGCCGCCCGCACATGCCAATGACGAAAGCGCTGCTAAGGGACGGCAGCCATGAACTGCTCTGGTGCATCCTTTCCCCGCTGCTACTGCCTCCTGCCTCGGCACAGACGCCTCACAGACGCCGACGCCCCAGCGCCTCACCTGCTCCTCCTCGTCGTCATCCTCCTCCTCGTCGTCCTCGTCACCCGCAACGAACTCCTCTGCTTCCAGCTCCGCCTCCGCCTCCGCCTCCAGCTCCTCCTCGGCCTGCTTCACCTCCTGGCTGTCCAGCACCTTGCTGTACTGCGCCAGCGGGAAGTTGTAGATGTCGCCGTACGTACCGCTCTGTGGTGGGGGCACATGTGCCGTACGGTCATGCGGCGGCGGTGGCGGGGATAGGTCAGTCAGGGCTTGCTGTGCGTGGCTTTCGAGTCCCCGTGGAAGCTTGCGAAAGGACACGCCACACCGGCACGTCGATAAGGGGCTGCGCAGGCTCTGAACTGGTGAGCCCCAATCGCCACACGCGCGCGCAACTGAGTTCACACGCCGACGGCAACACACAAATGCACACGCACCTGCAACCGCTTCAGCAGCTCCGACTCAATGGACTTCTCCAGCTGCGCCGCCGTCTCCGCCTTGGCCTCCCGCTTGCGCTCCACCTTCTCCAGCCTGCCGGGCGCATCAAAGCAAGAGAATGCAGGGCGGCGGCACGCGTGCGTTCATGAGCGCATGGTCATGGCGCTCCACTAAGGATAAGGGCGCTGTGGAGCCCCAGTACACGTCCCGGTGGAGGAGCTATGAGCTCACTGATCCTAGCCATCGAGCGCACCGCATGCGCACACGTTCCACGGTGCCCAAGCCTCCCCAACTGGCTCCATCCACCCCCACTCACTTCCGGTTGATCCCCACGAGCTTGGGCCGCGCCTTGACCTCCAGTTTCCGCATGCGTATGAGGTACTGCGTGATTTTGGTGAAGCGCTGCTTGTTCTTGTGCACCAGGAACTTGGGCCAGTACTGCAAGTGCTGGTCCAGCTGCTCCAACGCCGCCGCATAGTTCTTCTTCAGCCTAATCTTCTGCCACAAGTTCTTTGGCGTGTGCGCCCGCTCAATCGTCTTCATGAGCAGATAGCAGCGGCCGTTCTCCTCCCTGATGGTCGCATACCGGCTGTTCGCAAGCGGGCAGGAGCTGCGGTTGCACAGTCCCGTCACGTTGTGCTCATTTCTACAAAAGTTCTGAGTCTGCGTCTTAGCGCGATAGCTGCAGTTAAAGTGGCCGATGACCTGTGGGCGGGGCACAGGCGGATTCAGGCGCGCTGCATTATGTACAAATCATCCTAACAGTGTGTCAGTATGTAATTCATTGCTGCTGACTGCTCAGGGCAGAGCTGCCCTCCAGCAGCCAAGCCCAGCCGCCGGCTCAGCGTCGCGCTGCTGCCTAAACACAATGCGTACCACTTGCCTGCCAAATGACCTCGTCGTGCTGCATTTCCTAGGCTTCGGGGCCGGCGGCCCCTGCTCAAGAAGTTTTTCAGTCGGCCAAAATGAACGTGCTTTGGAGCAAGCTAGTGCAACAAACGAAATCGAGTGTTGTGCAAAGAGTAATGCTAGTAAAGATAGGTCTAGAAGCGGGCCGCTTACGCTGTGTTTTTTTCCAGAATGGGCTCTCATGCAAGAATAAATTCAACTCGGGCGCGCGTTTCAGTCTTCCGGTCACAGAGGTGTCAGCATGTAAACGCCTTTGTCATTTGCACAGCGACACACACGAGAGAAGCCCCAAATTTGGCGCGCAAAGCTCTTCCGGCACCCGTCGCATTCAGAGCGTGGAAATGCCTCTCCAGCAGGACATAGACCTGCTGAACTCTCCTCGAGCGCTGGAGCAGCGCCTGCACAAGAGGAAGCGGCTTGTACAGAGTCCCAACTCGTTCTTCATGGATGTAAAATGCCAGGGCTGCTTTAGTATCCAGGTGCGGACTCAGGGTGTGATGCTCCTAGCATGTATCAATTTGAGGGGCGGTCACAGTGGCCCCTGACTCCTTGCGGCGGGCGGCAGGACTCCAGGCCCAGGCCTGCACGAACCAGGGTTTCGACGCTTGCTGGCGTCCGCCCTCCCATCTGCCCCCCCCCCCCCGTTTCCCTCTCGCGCTGCTCAACTTCAAGCTGACACCCCCCCCCCTCCTCCCAAACACAGACTGTATTCTCGCACTCCCAAAGTGTGATCGCGTGCGGTTCATGCGGAGCTGTCCTGGCGCAACCGACAGGCGGCAAGTGCTGGTGCGTTCCGCCGTCGCACCCTGAGCTTTTGCTGTTGGGGTGGGGGCCCGCAGCAGTGGCACATGCCCTGTAGTTTTGCTGGTTATGAACCAATCCTACTGAAGCCAACCAGACTAATGGGGGATGTGCCGTACTTGGCGAGGCTGCGGCAATACCGTGCTGTGCCGCTGCACCAGGATCGGAAGTCGTGAGCACACTTTCCTCCCTGAGGTGGCTCTCGACTATTGTGTTGCCCCTACATGCAGGCTGGTCCCGGGCACGTCCTTCCGGCGCAAGGGCGAGTGAAAATTGCGCCAACAAACACAACATTATCCGGCTGCACAGCCGAACGACAGCAAGTGAGCAGGCTTCCGAAAGCGAGAACCCTGCTGTCATCATGAACACAGGATGTGCGCGTGTGCACCGCTTTATTGGAGGGAGATCTGCACAAGAGCCCCGTATGAGTGGCTGAGTCCAACAGTTAAGCAGGGTGGAGCCGGAACGCGCGCGCTCTGTACATGTAATACTATAGACTTGATTCGCGATGCATGATGCATTCTTGGCCTGTCGCATACTTCACACCATGCGGCATGACTGTATCGGTACATTGACACGTTAATGCGTAGGTCTTGCATGGAGGGCAAAGTGTACCAGTATCAGGGTTAACAGCAGCAAGCTTGTGGAGGCGATTGGCGACGCGTGGTGGTGGGCAACAGGTCTCGACTGCATTGGATCCATATTAGGTTTCAAGTCCACAACAGCTGCAAGCATTGGGTATTGTTTGTTGTGTGCAGGAATGGTTACTTGTGCGTACAGCTGAAGCAGTCTGGAGTCCTGCATGGCTTAGTCATGGGTCGCGTACAAGGGTAGTCCAAGCGAAGGGGCCCTCCATGCTGATTAGTGATGTACCCAAAGACTGCCGTACTTGGGCTGTTGGGCAGTAGCCGGCCATTATTGCGTGGCGTGTAAGGTGAAATAGAGGTCAGTTTTATTCCTGCCACAGTGCCACACGAACGACGTGGAACAGTGCATGGATGCCAGTCAGCCAGTGCCCAACGCCCACCCCCGCAATCAGCTGCCCCATGATCAAGGTTCCGCCCGCAGACTAAGAGTCTTCACAGTTCACAGCCTCTAGCCCTCCACAGTCGCCGCAGCCTCCGCCAAGCAGTTGGCAACGCCAGTGCCGACAGCCCGACACCATATATGCCGAGCGCCGGTGGGGGCGGGCGGCCCGGCGCGATCTTTGGCGCGATTGGGCCAAGGATTGGGCTGCCCCCCGGTACGGGCGCGGTAGTGCTGAGCAGTGAGCACTCCGCTGCTGCCTTGAGAGCGGTCTGCACTAGCACCTGCTCCTGGCCCTCAAACCTGCACCTGCACCTGCCGATGACGGACCGGCTGATGAAGGGAGTTGCGAGATCCGTGGCCCAGCGGGCACGCCAGCGGGGCGGGGGGACCAGCGGGGCGACCCTGGCCCGCATCGGGGGGGGGGGGGGGTCGACCCTGGCCTTCATCAGGGTGTCTGAAGGGGCATGGGGGCCGTGTCGGACCCCAAATGCGGACGCCACACGCCCATATCCACAAAAGTATAGTCATACTGCCATGAACACGATGTCGAGCTCGATGAAGCAAGGTTCAAAGCGCAAAAAATTATGCACTCCCGCAGTCTCTCGACTGTTCGTCTAACAAATTGCATGGCTTAGTTGTTTTAGTACATTACATCACAAATGACACAGCGGCGAATGCATTTCGCCATGGTGTGCGCGGCGAACAACAATCGCTCGATGGAGTCGCACGCGATGCTGAAGAAGCATGGCATGCAGGTTCGAGGCAGACAGTAAATTGGAGTAGAAATGCAGGCTGGGGGGCGAGAGCGCTCACGTAGGGGGCAAGAGGGCTAATACCCAGGGGACGACACGGGGCGACACGGCGCGGCGGTACCCAAGCCGAGTGCCGAGGGACGGGCGACAACCTGGCGTTGCTGTGCTAATATGACGCCCGACATCGCTGTGTACAGCACGGGCTTGAGCGCGGTCGCAACGTCGAACGTGTCGGCAGGACCCTGCGTGCGCACGACCCCGGGCGTGTGACATCACTGATATGCATGCAGGTCAGCTCCTACGGCGTGGGCGCGCACGTCAAGCTGCCGGGTCCCAGCCAGAAGGAGCCGAACGTGTACAAGGTGGGCCGCCCATGCCCGCTGTGCGCGCCGGGGGAGGGGCAGGGGTGGGTTGCAGACGCAGCTCCACGGCCAGGGCCTCAACGAGGAGAAGGACCCAAGCGTGGCAAGGGCGCGCTCCCCTCACATTTTACCCCTAGCGCGGCTGCCCTAGACAGTAAACCTCTTGCGGCATGGGGGCAGCTACGGTATGAGGTGCGGTTCGCCAGGACCCAAGCGGCCGCGCTCGCTGGCACTGCGTGCCTGCGCGCCGCACAGGTCACCACCCGGCGAATCCTTCCCCGACCCGCCACGCACCTCACCCGCACTCGTTTGCTGCTGCCACTGCCTTTCCCTCGCCGCTTCGCCCTCCCCCCTTCACGCACGCCATGGCGCAGTTCGGCACCCCCTACAAGGTCATCCACGACGACCTGGAGTCCAAGGACCCGGAGATGTACGCGCGCAACGGGCTGCTGACCATGCTGCGGCGCAACATGGGCGTCAAGACCGCGCCGGAGCGCTTCCAGGACAACAGGTGTGTGTGGCCGAGTGGCCGTGCGCGTGCGTGCGGGCGGGGGGGATGGGCGGGGGTGTAGCCGTCCATGTGAGCGGTTCGTCGCAAGTTGTGAAGTGAAGTGCTGGTGTTCATAGGTACCGCGGGGGCCGGCAGCGGCCCGGGGGTGGCGAAAACTTGTCCTCTGGAGGGAGGCGGGGTTTGGGGCTTGAAGGGCAGGGGCGCCGAGAGCTGGGATATGGGGAGCAGGGTAGTCAGTCGTGAGCTACTTCCGAGGCCGCGCTGTCGGCCACGCTCGGCGAGCTCCTCTAGCTCATCGGGGCCGGCTGTGGCAGAAATAAGGCCACAACTGCCGGCAATGTGTGGCGTGCACGGCAGTCAGCGCAGCGGCTCGAGATGCCCGCAATAGAGTCCCTGCTTTGCGCCGCCGCAGCTGCGGGCTAAGTGCGCGTCGCAGACGCCGCCGTGCAGCTGCGGCTGCGGCTGACTGCAGGCGCGCCAGGACAGGCTGCGGCAGCAGGCCAGCCTCCTGCCGCGTCTGCCACAGCCGCTTACCTCGCCGCTGCGCTGCTGGCGGTGAGCCGCGGCGGCCACACGGCTGTGGTGGACTGTGACACCTTCCGATATGACCTGGTGCCCTGCCCTGAATGCTTAACTTGATGGCCTGTGCTGGTTTGATGCAGGGACCATTTCGACGTCGTTGTGACGTTTGAGGAGAGGGTGATGGAGCAAGTCATTGAGGGTGAGCGGTGGATTGCGCGGACTCGGCGTTCCAACCATGCGGGCCGCTGCGATACTGGCAGATGCCGCCGCTCTGTTGGCGCTGACACTCGTGAACAGGGGGGGGGGCCGTTGGGGGCCGCCGGAGGCGTGTAAGCCGAGCAGGTGGCACCGGCGGCTTCTGAGTTTCCAACCACTATCACAATCTTCACTCGCGGCGACACAGTTTGCATGCGTTGCCCCCTTCCTTCCCTCGAGCGCAGACATGAACCAGCGGCCGCAGGTGACCTTGCAGCCGCTTCTGGTCTGTAACCTGGTGCGTTTTGGTCCCGACTAGGGCTGGGCGCACTTTCAGAGATTGCTGCTTTCGCCGCATGGAATATGGAGGGTCCATTGATGTCTTTCTTTGCAGCGCCTCAGCGCAACGCCGCGATGATTTGGTTGCGCTTGGCTGTGCTTTACGTCTGCGCGCACTGCCGTCGTCACCACATTGCATCGCCGCGCCGCCAACAGGACGTGAAGGACAGCCATGAAGAGGCTGCGAACGCGGCGCCGCTGACCCTCAAGCTCTGCCAGATGGTGGGTGCCTGCATGTGGGCGCGTGCGTGTGGGCGGGTGGGCCAACCTGCTGGCAGGACCTCGCCGGTAGGCCATTTTCGTTTGCCGGACCTGGACGGCTACACTGGCGCTCGCCTCACACTCGGCTTCCCCCGCATGGCGTTGCGCACCCCACGCACTGCGAGCTCGGCTTCAACCTGTGCCGTCCTTGGCTCTGTGCCTGTTGGCATGCCGCGCAGCTGGAGCAGGGCGGCGAGTGGGAGGACTGCGTGGACGAGGTGGTGGCCCAGTTTCAAATGGAGACGGGGCGTCGGCTGACCTACACCATCTGCTACTACTAGCCAGGCCGGCGCGCGCAACACGGGGTTGCGTGCCGGGATAAGTTGTGAGCCAATGTGTGTGGGTCCCATGCAGGCGTTAGGCCCCTGCACAGCGGTGCATGGGCGGATCATATCTTGCAGTGCGGTCTTCGGGTATGAAACAATGAGGTTCAGTGGGGTGACGCAGCGCTGGCGCGCATGCGCACTTCCGCCGGCACCTTCAGGTAGCAGCAATTAGGCATGTGCTGTCGGGGGACCGGGGGGTGACACGTGCCTGGCTGATACGAATGCAAAAATCGGGCCTTGGTCAAGAGGCAGGGCCAAGGCAGCGATCGCCTGATGGAATCCAAGATATTCGGCCCGATGCGGGGCTGCCGGCTGAAGAGGAAAGTATCTGCTGCAAGGGGGATGGGCCGCATACGGTGTCTGGAATGACCACTTGCGCGCTGACTGCTGGCATGGTTTTTGACGGTGGCCGTGTGGAAGAGACGCGGAGAGCTCACAACAAGTTGCGTTACACCTGACAATGTGGTGTGTGAAATGATGCAGCGTTGGCTGCAGGTGTCACAAGTTAGCCAGCGGATGCCCAGGCAAACGCATCGGGCAGCATGGACTTTCGTGGCAAGACCAGGGGAGACCTGGGGGAAACCTTAAGATGACTAAACGGCAGGATCCCACCACGTAGACATGGCAGTGGCAATGACAATGCAGAGCGCACGCTCCTGGCCCCGTCCGTGACATAAGAAAGATGAGATACTAGGGTGCGCACGCTCATGTCCTATTAATCTACACCAGCGCGCGTGCTACGTTGATACACAGCTACTTGCCGCCTGCATGGCGGCACAAGACCACGCACGCCAGCAAGTGCTTTCATGCTAGTTAGCGGTGAGCTCTTCGCTTCCTCTCCACCAGCTGCACCGCCGTTTGCTGCTGCTGGACATTCTTCCCTGAAGCAATTAGCATATCTTCGGCATTCCCGTTCTTTGGACCACCACCACCGCCACCGCTGCTGCTGCTGCTGCTGCTGCTGCTGCCGCTGTCTGATGCAGGAGGCAACACGTGGTGCTCGGGCACGTTGTACCCGGGAATGGGGACGGACCGGCGAATGGCGCCTCCGGGGCCGCCGATGGACGCTGGCACGTAGTCCACCCATAGGTTGGTGGGCGTGGTGTTGTAAAACGGCTTGTTGGCAAGCGACTGCAGGTTTATAGAACAGCAGGCACGCCGCGAAAGGGTCAGGGGCTGGGTGGGCGTTGCGTCACATGAAATTCGCCGATCATGCAGACTTGGCGCTGATTGAGCCGCGGCGCCGCCTCATCCGTCAACGTGCCTTACAGACCCAGAGACCCACAGCGCACCCGCTAGGCAACACACCCATACACCCACACCACGTGACCGATGTGCAAATAAACTCACGTCCTCAATGGCTTGTGGGTTGGTGGCGCGGCACTCGTTCAGCGTGTTGGACAGCGCCCAGGCCGCGTCCGTGCCAGGCGCGAAAGTCACGTTAATGGGGTACCTCAGGTACAGGACCCTGCGGCGGCGGGGCCGAGGCGATGCGCGCGTCAGGCCCAACGAAAGCGCACGGGAAGCGGACCCACTTGCGGCGGCCGGCTGCACTAGCAGTAGACAACACGAACGCGCAGCGTCGCCAGCCAAACACGTCACGGCGGGCTGGCACCGCACCTGTGTGCGAACGTTGCGCGGATGCCCCAGGCGAGCACCACCTCCTCTCGCGCCACGCTGTAGACCTGGAAGCGCCTGCGCCGCTGCGCCTCGATGGTGCTGCGTCCCGTGTCACTCGTGCGGCTGCTGCCGCCACTGCTGCCACCCTCCGCGCTGACGCCGGCGAGTACGCGTGCATCAGCCCCGCCGCCTGGCGCCCCATCCCCGGCTGCGTCCGCTGGTTCTGCCGCGCCTGCTGCTGCTACTGCGGCGGCGGCTCCGTCGCCCCCCGCCGCGTGCTGGCCCCACCAGGACAACTCCCGCGACATGGCTGCGGCCGCGGATGCGGAGATGCCCGACGGCAGCGGCACCGGCCGCACCGCAGCAGCCGCGGCGGCGCCGTCGGAGCCCGCGGAGCTGCTAGAGCCCACCACGTCCTGCGGGTAGCCTGTTGCGGGACACACACACGGTGCATGCAGCGCACGATTAAACCAGCAGCGGCTCTGACGGGCGGCTATGTGCGCGCACGGGGCGCCAGACGGCACTGCCAACGCACGCGGTGACGACGCGGCACGGTCAGCCGTCTGCAGCCACCGGTACTTAGACAGCGTGCTTCAAGCAGGACCCGCAGGGCCAGCAGAACCAGCGTCTCGCTCACCCGCTGGCGTCCCCGGCGCCAGCGTCCCCACGGTGTTGTGGGCGCCCGGCTCCACGGGGTACTGCAGGCGCGCGCCCGCCATCCAGTGCGCGAACTCCAGGCTCAGCATGCCGCGCCCGCCCGCCACACACGACTCGTGCAGCAGCATGTGCCAGCAGCACATCAGGCGGCTGCGCCGCCGCCCGTACGGCACCCACTCCTGCGCGGGTGAGCGAGGCGCGTGTGCATGGCATGGGTTGGGTGTGTGCTGGCGCCGTAAGCGGTGCTCGCTCCCTGTCGCCAATGCCGGTGACATGGCGGTCGGCACGATGACGTCCCCATGCCCCTCCATCCACAACCAGAGCTCTGGACGGCTGTGCGCACGCACGCTTGAGCAGAGTCACGCACGGTTGAGTAATCATGCAGACGCACGCACCGTGCGGATGTCTAGAGGCAGCGTGGACGCGTGATCCGGCCCGCGGTCCGCAATCCAGCCGGCGGAACACGGCATGTCCGGCCATACCGGCACACGCCCCATCGCCTCCGCGGCCTGGTGCAGCAACAAGTGGATTGTGCAGCGGGTCCATTGATTTCCTTGTTTTGCGATGACGCTCATCACGAGGCCACGAAATCGTGGCCAGCGGTCCCAACAAAACCAACACAGTCGCCACGGCCGTAGCATAAACGCCCACGGCCTATCTACACATCCCATCCACACGCACACACGCACACACGCACCGTGGCCAGCGCCACCAGCAGCGCGCTGTAGTCCCTCCAGCTGCCCGCCGCCGCCAGGTCCGCCAGCAGCTGCGGGTGGTAGGCAACCAGGTGCGGAGAGCCCGCCTGCAGCGCGCCGCCGCCGCCGCCGCATGAGCCGCCGCCGCCACCCAGCGCCCCGCCGCCGGCGGCGTAGCTGTTGGCTAGGGATGGCGCCATGCTGGTGGTGCGGCTCCCCTGCACGGCGGGCCCAGTGACGGTTATGGGTTATTCGGGCGGGGTTAACAGTGCGAATAGGAGCACAAGCGGGGGAGAATTGGCTCGCATGCGGCTGAGCAACAGGCGTGTTCCAACCGCTTCCTCGAGCCCAAGTTCGGCTTCACCCGGGAGTGCGGTAAGATAGCATCCACACCCGCACCCACGCACCCCACACACGCCCATGCCTCACATCACCACCACCCCCGCCCACCTCGCCCCCCTCACCCTCATCAGAAGGTACAGGTTGCTGCCGCCGCCGCCGCCGAAGCCGGGCCCCGACGCGGGCGTGGCGGCGGCCAGCAGCCAATCGAACTGTCCCGCAGCCATCCGCGCCACGCTCTTGCTCACAATTGTGTCGGTGTCTGCGCGCGCGTGCAGTGGATCTTGTCGTCACGATTGCCATGGGAGCGAAGCGGCGTGGCAGCTCTCACAGCAGCTATACCTTGAAGTCTAGCCCCACGGTCTAGCCCTGCATGAATGACTTTCCTGCTTGCTGGCAGCAGCGCACCTACCTGGGATGTAGTGCAGGTGCCCCACAACCTGCTGCGGCCCCTGCGGACTCAGCGCCCGGTTCCAGTAGCCGAAGCGGCCGCGCGAGAACCAGTTGCCCAGCAGGAAGGGTGGGGCCAGCAGGTAGCGCTCGGGCGGCGTGGCGCGCGCCGCCGCCACCACGGCCGGCGAGGGGTCCTCCGGGTCCGGCCACAGCGTGCACCTGCAAGTGGAGCGGCATGCGTGGGGCCGTGCGGAGGTGTTGCAATGGGACAGCTGACCCTCCTTGGCAATGCCGCCACCGGGACTTATCGGGCTCCTCCGCCGCCGACGAGAAACACCGGTAGGTCACGCGCTCCTCATCGCCCTTATGCGTGTGCTTGTGTGTTACATTGGGTCGTAACAACAACCTGCCCCGCGCGGAGACGCGCGCAAAGACACGCACCCGCAATCCTCTTTGAGCTGACTCAGCCACTGCTTGGACAGCACCCCGCGGCTGCGCGGGTAGAGGTAGGGGCCGTAGCTGGCGTTCCAGGGCTCGTAGGCGGGCTGGCGCATGGCGAAGTGCCTGCGCGCATGGGTGCGTTTGGCGTGCGGCACGCGCAGAGGACAGTCATATGCTTGCAAATGCTAAAGGCTGGGGAATGGGCGGCTCATTCCGAAGTCACACCAATGAACACCCAATCGGGAGGAGGTAGCACCCACCCACCCACCCACCCGGCCACCCACCCACCGTATGAACACCTGCTGCTCTCCGCCCGCCGCCGGCCGCATGATGGGCGGCAGCGGCACGTGCTCGGACCGCATGAACAGCTCGCCCGGGCCCTCGCCCATGCGGCGCAGGATGGCGTAGTTAATGTCGTCGTACTCGGGCCCGTGCTGCTGCACCCACTCGGACACACGGCAGTCCCGCATGGCCGAGGCGAAGAAGATGCGGCCTGGAAGATAACATGGGCGCACACACGAGGTTTGCTGGCTCTTCATCAGCCACCAGCGGCAGTGCGCATGTGGGTGCCGAGTCCAACCACAGGCCCAGTGAACGCGGTGCCGCACTTGCACGGGTGGTCAGGACGGGTTTGGGACTTTTGGGGCAAAAGGCGATACACAGTAGGGACACACGTAGCCGGTGGGCCTCTGCCGTACGTCAGTGCCCAGCCCAGAACGCGCACGCTGAGCGGCGGCTGCGCACGCCACGCCCACCACCAAAACACCTCGCCACCGCCACGCACGCACCCATCATGACGCTGCTGATGGCGTCCCGCAGCCCGTCCTGGTCCATGTAGTTGCACCAGGTCAGCACGTCGTGCGTGTGGCGCGTGGTGTTGAAGCCGTCCTCGATCCAGCGCAGCAGCCGGTCCGTCACCTCCGCCAGCAGCCAGGCGGCGGGGCCGTCGGGCGCCGCGTTCTGGATGTACAGCACGCCGCCGTTGGGGCGCACCTCGTTCACGTAGTCGTCCTGGTTGTACAGCACCTGCACGGGACGCAGCGGCACCGGGAACCCACCGGGTGGTGGCGGTTTTTGCGGTTGAAGGGCGCAGGGCTCGGTGTGTACGGCAACCCGGCGGAGTGCGTGCGGTGGCTTGGGGGAAGTAAGAAGGATGGGCGGTGATGCTGGGGAGCAGCGGCCGGGACACGTCCGCGCGGAAGCCGTACCTCAGGCTGGTTGATGATGGTGAAGTTGGCGAAGGGCGGGCTCTTGAAGTAGACGTACGGGTCATCTGCGGGGGCATGCAAGTTGTGGCACGTCCCTGGTCACCCTCCCCGTTGCACGACCACGCAAGGCCAAGCCGCTGGGCCTGTCCACAAGCAATCCGGCCGCAGCGGGCGTCTAAGGCCTTGTCACAATCCGCCCCACATTTTGCCCTTTGGCATGGACACCTGCAACACCCACCGAAGAAGATGGCGTCTGTGTCCACGATGAACGTGTTGTACCGCAAGCGTACAGCGCGCGCCGCCAGGCGGTACCTGCAGCCATGCGCGCATTGCCACGATCGTGTGTGTGCCCCGCCGCATTCATTCTCGTCATATACGCCACGCACGCGGCGCACCTGTTGTGCCACATGGGCGCCGCCGTGGGGACCGCCGCGCTGTCGGCCCCGAATACTGGCAGCTCAAAGTCCAGCCACACACACCCGGCGCTGGGCACGGCGCCCGCCACGCGCACGCAGTCGGGTCCGCTGGCGCTCATGACCAGCACGTGCTCGAGGCCCAGCCGCAGCAGGTTGTGTACGGCCTGGCGATGATGGGTGAGTAGGGTAAGTAGGGGCCCACGGCAAACGCTCAGTACGGCACGCGAGAGAGCGTGTGCGTGTGTGGTTTGTGGCACGTGGCAATACCAAGTAGCAAGGCCGCGCGCCCCTGACAGCCCGTGCAACCCCACGGTGCAACCCCCCTTAGCCCCCGTCTCCCCCTCCCCTTGCCGACGTGTTCCTGTCAATCGCCTATTCGTAGTGCCGCGGGGCGACCGGCACCTCCCGAGACACACCTGGCGGACCGGCAGCAGCTGCTCGCTGTCTGTTGCCATGAGGATGACCTCCCGCCGGAAGCTGCGCGCCTCCAGGGCGGCGCGCAGGCCGGTGTCTTCAGGAAGCAGGGCCAGGGGCGTGCGGGGGCAGGGTCAAAAGGAACCGGGTAGAAATTCAGCGCAGGCCAAGCGCTCCCATCACGCCCCCCACCATTCTTGCCGGGTTCCAGTTTCAGCTCAAAACTTGAGCAGCCACCGATCCAGACTGACAGGGTGGCCGGTCCCGCTGCGCAGCAACTTCCATCCATGGCCATGTCCATTCGTTTTCTTCCCAACTAGTCTTCCCGGCCTCCCCTGAAACCAATGCCTGCCACATACTTGAGTCAACATTTCCCACGTATGGCGCTG
This sequence comes from Chlamydomonas incerta, assembly GCA_016834605.1. Lineage (NCBI taxonomy): Eukaryota > Viridiplantae > Chlorophyta > Chlorophyceae > Chlamydomonadales > Chlamydomonadaceae > Chlamydomonas > Chlamydomonas incerta. Next base: position 381,927 of record JAEHOC010000011.1, read on the forward strand.
TCTTGCCGATGGAGCATAATCCACTGCGCTCGCAAGGCAGCAGCGCGAGCCCTGAGCTTATGAGTGCCGCAGCCAAGAACACAAGCGCTATCATAAAGCTCCACCGCTGGCGACTATGGCACTAGAGCAAGGTGGGTGGCCTTGTTGAGTTGCTGCGGTTGGTTTTGTGCGTGGCAGTCTTTTAAGTCGTGGTGCGCTGGTCATAGGGGCAGAGTTCGTGTCAGCTTGAAACAAATGGCGGTGGCCTCTTTGTCGAGTCGGACTTGCGTCCACTGGCAGACTACTGTGTGCGTAAGCGGCCCGTCGCGGAAATGCTGTTGCAAGAGGTGCGACTGAGAGCTAGTTATGAATTAATATCACGACGTCGCTGCAAACACCACCACGATGGAACGCTGGACTCGGCTCTCCCGCTCCCGCGAGTTCCAAGCGTTTAATTTTCGTTTGGAAGTATCAACGAACCATGAACTTATTCAAATGTTGTGTCAGATATCACGAGCACTACACGCTTACAGCTTCTGCGCGAATCGTGACCAGCGACCTGACCGATTGGGTTCCAATTTACCGGCTAACGACGTCGAAAACTTTGGGCGTCTTCGTGCGCCACGTCCTCCTTTACTTGCGCGGCGCCTGCGCAATTCACTCACTTGCTTGTCAGCGACGGCGTGCGCTACACTGGAGGCGACGTTTGCGCTACTGGCAACTGAACCTGCTCCCCCGAACTGCCCGAACGACGGCGCCACCCCGTCAGCCAAGCCCACCAGCTCCTGCCGCGCCGACGACCAGCCGCTGCCTCTCCCTCGCCTGGCGCTGTGGCCTGCACGCCCACGGGTTTTGGTGAGGCCTGCGATGTGGGATGGAGCATCACAGCTTGGTCAGGGACGACGCGCAGCTTGGTCGGGTGCCAAACCGTTCGTGGGCCTTCTGTGTCTTCGCTACTCCTCGCCACACCACCGGATACATACATTCTCCGCTACCCTGCTATTACTGCCCCTTTAACCAGTAACTCATAAGCGAAAACCTCACCTGCGTGTCCTTGCCGCCGCCCGCTCCTGGCTGCAAGCTGGCGGCTCTGCTGCCGGCCGCGCCCGCTGCGGTCGCCGCCGCGCCCTTGCCCGCCGCCGCCGCCACCGAAGTCGCGGCCCCCGAACCCGCCCCCACGCCCGTTGCTGGCGCAGCTGCCACCGGTCCCGAGCCTGGCTCCGGCTTCTTCAGCTCCTTGGCAATCTGGCTGATGGCGTACCCGGCGTAGAAGGTTCCCAGGATGCCCAGCGCCGCCACGCCCACCGCCAGCATGGCTGCAAGTGCATGTGCATGTGCAAGGGCCGGGGGTCAGTCCTTGAGCCGGCGTGGGCTGTGTGGTGGTCACGCTGTCAGCAGGAAACGCCATGCGCATGGTAATATAGGAGGTGGGGGGGGCCTGGGGGACACCGCACGTCCAGGTGCCTCACAGCCCAGCAGCACCCCCCTGCATGGGCGAGACCCCACCGTATGCGCCCCGGCCTGCGCGCCAGTCACGACAAGATTGATGGGCCACCCCCAAACCCTGCGCCTGCCTGTTTTCTCCTTGACCCCGTGCCACTGAGCGGCACCGCCCCCCGCCCCCGTGCCCAACCCCCCTACCGCTGATTGCGGCCCCGATCGTGACGAAGGCCATGCCTGGCGGCTTGACGTTGGGATCGAGTGGGACGGGCGGCGGCTCCGCATCGTCATCCCAGCCGCCCTGCTGCGCCGGAGCGTCCTGCTGCATCGGCGTCTGCTGCGCCTGCGGCAACTGCTTTGGCCGCCCCTTGGCCTCGGCGGCGGGAGTTGCTGCAGGTGGCTCTGCTGCTTGCTCGTTGCCCTTGCTGCTACTACTGCTACCGCTTCGTGAACCACTGGTTGTGCTGACTAGGCGCGTGGGCATTGCGAGACTGCCCGAGAGTCCAATGGCAACGAATGGCAGGCCCCACGGCTGGCGAGCACCGAGGGGTGGGTTGGTGCGGGTCTCCGCTATGTTGGCGGCTTGCCCATCGGCAGCACCGCCACGCGAGGCCCGGGCATGCTCCCTGAGCGACGCTGCTTCAGCAAGGAGCCACGCATCTCCTGCAGCAGCAGAGGATATCCGTGTTAGGGGGTGCCGTTGAGACGTCGCCCAAGGGGGCCCTTGTGCGGTATCAAGGGACTCGAGCTGGGCAGCGCACACGCTAACGGGAAAGGTTTCCCAGTTGCAGCCTACCGAGGCTCGGCGGGACCTAAGTGCTACATTATCTATTCTAATGCAGAATATTGGCCCTCTACAACCGGATGCCAGCGCAAATTGTGTGCCGAACGTTTATTGCTCACCGGTCGGATGCTTCGCCAGATAAGTTGCAGCCGCGATCCCGCTTACAATTACGGTGTTGCTCCTTTTTGTGTGCTGAAATATTGCAGCTAACATGCTTTGCAAATCAAGTCTTTGGTCTCAGGCAGTTTGGGCAAGCAGTCTACTCACTTATGCAGATGCTTTCAGCACAGCTTCTTTGATTTGTGCATATTTGTGACAGGGGGAGAGTTCTGCATGCAAATGGTGAGCGCCGGCACGCACAATTAGCCCAGAGCCTGCATCACCCGTGTGGATCTTGGTGTGGATGTGCATAGGCGCGAGAGGAGCTCCACTGTTTGGGTCCGCACGGTCCACAACGGTGGGTCTAAGGTCATATTGAATAGCCCCCTTTGTCGCGGCCTGCTTTGGTTTGCGATGGTGTGCGACACATTGGTGTGAGACGGTGTGTGCAAGGCAACGCGCCGCATCTCGTTGGCCAGCTCGTTGGCCACATAAAGCACTGTCAGCTTTCGGATGTTAACAAACGGAGATGATACGCATGGTCGCAAGGCGGGGGTCAGGGGTTCAGGCGGGGGTCCATGGCGGGGGTCCAGCGGGGCATGTCGCCCCCACGGCGGCAGGTCGCCCCTCGGATAACTCTTTGCTGACTGGCACTGGAAACTGATTAACCATACAACTCCAAACGCCCTGTTGTCACCGCCCTGCGTCATTTCCGATTCACATCACGTCGTGTTTAGGCGCAGGCAACGGATGTGCTCCCGGATAGGACACTGAAATAACCACATAGCAATTGAGAATGTCGCAAGCGTCTGCGGAAGCAGCGGCATCGCCCGCTCCATCGCCCGCGACTCCATTGCCTGTGCCTCCTCTTCGCCGGCGTGTTGAGTACTATAAAGTAAGCCCTGGCGCCGCAGATAAGCGGAAATGGAGCAGGACACGGTTGAAGGACATTGTGGAGTGGCTGCGGTGGTACCGGGGTTCTGGCGGGGCCTTCCGCCCTGGTCCCCGGGCAGGTGCCCGGGCCGGACCGGCTCCACATCAACCATGGCTCCGTGCGTCAGGCTTGAGCTCCCGCAGACGAAAATTAGGACACTTGCTGCCGCAGCTTGGCTCCGTCCCTGCAATGGCAGCCCACCCCACGCCGCGCTGTTCATGTTCGTCGGCGCATGCGCAGGAGGAGAACTTCCAGAACCTGGACCTCACGCGCACTGTGCACCTGGGCTGGGGTGCACTCGGAGGTGCGAGTGGCCGCAGCGGCAGCCGCACTGCACATGCACGCATTGCCCACGTAGCACAAGCGCGCCGCCCACGCCAATACCACACGCCCCACACCACCACCCCAAGCCGTCGTGAGAAGCCCGCCTGCCCCTCCCGCGCGCTTGTGGCGCGCAGGCGCCGCTGCCATCCTGTTCTGCATGGGGATGTCCATGGCGACACAGGGGAGAAGCTGGAACGTCAGCTTCATGTGGCTGCAGGTGCGCGGAGTGGGTGACGTGTGGAGGCGGGATAGGTTCCTCAGGCCAGCGCGCGATGTCATACTCATGGTGGTGGTGGCAGCGGATGGCAGGATGATGGAGTGGAAGCTGCCCGTGCATGCGCTGCCTGTCAGTCACGTGCGACAGCTCTCGCCCTGCGCGCACCCACCCCTGCCTCTCCCCGCCTTGCTTCCTTGTGTGCCCCTGCGATGGCTGCAGCGGCGAGTGGGTGCGCAGGTGAGAGCTGGCGGGGTGGCGTCTCATGGCTGTGTCCCCGGGGCGCGCATACCGGCATGCGCATACCGTGCATGGACGCCACCACCCATACTGCTTGACAGTCAACAGAGTTTGTGGCGCGCGTTGGGGAGGGCAGGCAAGACTAGTCGAGACACAGCGGCTTGCGGTCTCGGCCGCATTTTTGTTAGTGTCCTTGCCTGATCGCCCACCTCTTTTAAGCACTGGGCAGATGCAGCTGCTGGTCAGCAGAACTCGCATGCTTATCAGTATAGGCCGAGCGCACGCACACGCGAACCAAGAGAGCGCACACATCCATATTACACGCGGCGCTGTCTAAGCATTAGCACCATGCGCACCACGCAGTTCGGCACGATGAGCTACATCATCACCTCCAACCTGCTCTACTACCACGATGGCGATCGCTGGATCACACGCGACTGGCCAAGCATCATGGAGCGCTGGACCAGCCGCCGACGCGGCGGCCGCGGCGTGCCGCTGGAGCAGTAACGGCACAGGAGCCGCGTCACAGCGGAGACGCAGCAGCAGCGGGGCGGTCGAACGAGGCCAGCGTTGTTGCGCCTCAAGCGAGCGCCGCAGCGAGTTGACAAGTTACGACGGGGAAGGTTGCTGTGTCGACATGAGTGCGGCCAAGGCGTGTGTTCTCAACGCACATGACAAGCGGACGGGGTGCCAACGGCTGAAGCGCCAGCGGGCGCAGGGAGCTCCAGGCTTGCAACGGCATTGCTGGCAGCTGGTGGCGAGGCTCAAGGCGGCGTGCGGGGTTGCAAGCCAGTTGTGCCCCAGGCTATGACTGGGGTGATGACGGCTCATGGCGGTTGGGGGTCGCCCGAAGGTAGCGGAGAGTCTCCCGCGGACAGCGGAGAGCCGAGGGCCGCATGTGCCCATGGCGTGCAGTGAGGGGTGCTTGCGGTCGCGCAGCTGGGGTTGAATCGGTTAGCAATATCGTTATGATGGTTAGCAATGGCTACTAGGTCACTCGTTGGTTTTTGGCAGGATTTGTTGTCCATGACTGGAAGCCCCGGGCAAGAAGTGTCCATCGCCGCCACATGTACACTACAAGGACGATTGAGGGGCTCTTGCTAGACGCCAACGCGGAAGGCTATAGAGGCACCCCTGGAAGGCTCAGTGCCCGTGGCGATGACACGCGGGTGTGTCCTGTGTGTCGCAGCACCGTGCTGGCGAGTGAATGTGTGCACTGTGCTTGGCCCGCTGGTGCAGGCGAGGCCACGAACCCGGCCAGCCAGGACTTGCACCGCCCGGTTGCAAACGACGCTCTCTGCACGGATGAGAGGCCCAGGAGGCCAGGGCTGAACAGGGGCAGGGGCAGGGGCAGGGGCAGGGGCAGGGGCAGGGGCAGCGATAACGCAGCGCCGCAACCCGCAGCGGAAAGCACCCCTGCTGGGGCGCGGGGAGCGGGCAGCGGGTTTGGGCCTGACCCTCCCCCTGCCCCCCCTTTGCCTCCCCTAGTGGCTTCCTAAATTGAGACCCGTGTCGCCCGCGTGGCCGGTACTTTACGGTCGCCCGCGTGGTACTCTAAATCCAGCGCGCAGTACGGCTGGTTCCATATTCCTAACAAGGGTTAGGCGCCGCAAACCCACGTAGGCGCCAAGACTATCATATCTTTGAAACGCGCAAAACTGCGGCTCGAAGCGACTATCAGATGCTCGACAACGCCAATATGCGAGACTGAGTTAACCTCCGACTTTGCTTTAAGAGGGGCGCAGACCTGGAGGCGCACCGCCAAGCATTCAAATGCCTAGCGACCGCAATAAGAGGAATGCGGACGGGCCAAGGCAGTGTGGAAAAAACGAAGCGCGAGTGCGAAGTCCTTCAGCAAGGCGGTTGAGGACAGCGCCGAATGGAATAGCTTTAGTGGGTAAGCATGTTAACCTCCACTGTGGCTTGCTGCAACTTCTGCAGCGCGCATATCCACCAACATGCACGCCTCCTTGCCACTTCTGACTTGCCAAGGCTTTTCGCTTTAGGTTCAGCGGTTGAGTCAGCACGCAAAGATCGTCCTAATCTCCGGTCCGATGGAGGATAGAACTACTGGAGTTGGGCAGGGTGACCGACAAACTAGGTGATGCAAGTGTGGCCTTCCTGTGTCGCCCGACCGCACCGAGCAAACGGGCGGCTATTGAGCCGCGACTTGCCCACCTCCCCGGCTGCAGGCATGCTATGTTTGTTCGCATCCTTGGGCGACGCTAGGAGGTGGCCGGCAGAAGGGGCAACGCGGCCGTGGCAGGCAGGCCAGTCGTGGACCCGGCGGTTGCTGCAGGCCGGCGGAGCGCCAACGACGCCCGTGTTGTACGAGCAGGTCCTGAGACAAACGGACAGGTCCTCTGGGTCGCTGGTAGTGGACGGTGGCTCTGTGGTGGTGGCCCGCGTGATCCAGCCGCCGCCGCCGCCACCGCCGCGCACCCTGGTGCCCGCCGCCACACGCAGCGCGCTGTCGCCGGAGGCTATCTTCGTCGGCATTGTTTTCGGGTAAGCACCGCACATCTGGATTCGTATTGTGGTCCCACTGCCCAGTGGGCTACCATGAATGTAATATATCTGCCTGAATTCCTGTGTCGCTGAATTTCCCCCACCCACCATGCACCGTCTGCAGCACCTTCGTTGCTTGCTGTATGGGCATGTTCCTGATCTGGCGCTCGATGGAGAACACGGACTGGAGCCAGGTGTGCGGTGACTCCGATGTTATGCGTGCTGGGCACGGATGTTACCGGAGTGCTTGCTGGTGATTGCGAATGCAAGCCGCAGAGATTGGCCTCCAAACGGGAATGCGCGGGGCACGGTGACACAGGGTGGCGCGGACAGTGCGAGCAGAGCCCGTACAGCAAGCAATAGGAATGGCGTACCAAAGCGCTGTTTAACGAGGGCAGTCATGAAAGGTCTTGTTCAGGGTACTTCAGCCAGGACCATGCCAGGCTTTGCTTGTTAGCAGCAGCTGTGCGAGGCATGTCCTTTACTTACACCCGCAGGTGCGCGAGCGGCTGTCCAAGTGGATTGGGCTGCCGCTGTCGCGACAGCAGGAAACCATGGTCTCTACCCTTAACGGCGACCGCACCGAGCGGGCACAGCCCGATGCCGGCGCTGCGGAAACTGCTGCCACCGACATTGACATCCCGTCCACTGGCGGGCAGGGTGTCCCTCGAACTGCGAGCCACTCACAGCTCACGGCGGCTGACGCCAGCTCCGCAGATGGCCGAAGCACGCATGCCGCAACGGCCGCGCCTCCGCTAACAGACGCACAGCTGGGGGGGAACATGGACGACCGCCATGCGCGCGGCCTGCTGGCGGCTGGGACGCACCCCCAGCGCGCACTCACAGAGCCGGAGGTAGTTGGGGACGCGTCCGCAGCGGGCGTGGTGGGTGCGGCGGCAGCAGGCGGGCACGCAGTTGGCTGCAGTACCGGTAGCCTGCGCCTGGCGGCAGCTAGGCTCCCCGGGCAATGGGCAACGAGCAGTGACTCATCGCTCGGTGAGGAGCCAGCCGGAAGCACACAGCCGGCGCCGCTGCCGGCTGAGGGCACTGCTGCCGCAAGCAGCGCAGAAGGCGTTGCGCCTGCGCGCGGGGCCTAGGGCACGTGGCCTTGATCCATGCACATGGAACTGCTCACGGTCGTTGCTCACGATGGTTTTGACAACAAAGATGGATGGTGTGGTCGCACCAGATGGCGCGGAGGAGGTTGTTGTTACCAGTCCAAGCTAAACCAATCACACCCGCGGGCGGGTGAGGGGATGGAGCTGGTTGAAATGCGGAAGTGATGCTCGGAGTGTGCACAAACTGATGGCAGACCGGGCGCTCTTGGCGGTCGTCGAGCGCTCCGCCGCTGAACGACAGATGCGCACCTCAATTCCGCTGCCGGACGCTGCTGGATAGATGGACCGGTTTGATTGACCCGCGTTGTGTGAGATACTGCCGCTTGCCGCTGGCACGCGGATTCCAAGCGAATCTCGCAGTTGTTGCTGTAGATAAGAGCTCCCCTTGAGCTGAACATATCGTTGCGATTCATCTTTGCATCTCCAATGTTGAACAAGTGAAAACTAGTTAGGACGTATGACTCGATTCGTGATGTCTGCGCAGTGTGTGAGCGTGAATCCTGAAAGAGAGTGAGAGGAGTTAATGTATGAGGTCTGCGGTTTGGCGGCGCGTGTATCCATCTCTATAGCTGGCGGCTGTGATGTGCTGGGCCCAGCAGCAGCGGCGTGCGTGTGCAGGGCGGAGGGGGCGGGCAAGGCCATGCTGGAGGAGTTCAGCGCAGCGCTGCGCAAGAACCGGTATCAGCCCGCAGGTTGAGACCAGCCGATGTCTGGTTGGCTATCTTTTCTGGCGAGCACAGCACATTGCGCTGTCGAAATCTTCGGCCTCCGACAGGATACGTGACGTGGACTCAGGACACTTTTCCCTTGTGCGTGACTCTTGTCCCTTGAGCGGCAAGCCACCTTTCTAGTCAGTGACGGCATTGTACAGGAGTGCGCGTGGAGTGATGCCCTGTTGACCACTACACGGCTGGAGTGATTGCGGACACACGGCTCATCACTTGATGGGCCCTCCGCAGGATTTGCCGTACCGCACATGCGCAGGTCTTGTGTCGGACAGCTGTAGACCTAGTCGGGCGCGCACTTGGTATCAATGTTGACGAGGTGACGTTTAACAATCAACAATGCTCTGCAGAGTATTGGCAGCCTTGGCTCACGGCTTTGCTCTCACTCTCTTCCCACGTACCGGCTAGTAGGCATCAAGTCCCGTCACTGGATGGTGGCTGCTCCGTGTGGGTGGGGCGCGGCGCCTGGACTGGTGGGGGGTAGTTTTCTCCAATTCCGGGGGGGGCCGAGGCCCTCCCTGGTCCTCGTTCAGTGTAATTGTGTTCGGCTGTGTCCCGACATCAAATGGCGTGTGCAGTCTGGGGGATGCGCCGGATGCGCTTCCCCAGCCAAACCCGCGTTGCCCGGGGCAAAATGCAGGGTGCGATTTAGACAGACTAACACGTACTAGTCGGGGCTCCAGTCCCCGTCCGCCGACCCTCCCGTCAGTCGCCCTACAGCCCCACAGTTCTCCTGGGCCGCCTCAGGCTTCGCGTGCAGTTAGTTGGCAGATAGCGAGCATTGTGGTCAATACGTAAAGCCCCGGTCTGCTTCCTACCCGGCATTTTTGGGCTGAGCCCCCCGAGCGCAGCGATTTAGGGGGGGGGAGTTTGAAGGCCCCCCTGGAACACCCCTGTCCGTGCCTGTCCTCGCCTGCCTACCTGCCTGCCTGCCTGCCTGCCCGCTTTCGCACCAAACTCATTACTGGCGCAAACCGTGGAACCCCTGGCCCCCCACCGTCGCAGCGCCCCTGCCCAGGCACCATGCCCCACCGGCCCACCCGCACGGAGCGGCGGTCGCCTTCGCCCAATGTGTTGACTGTTGACCACCCTAGCATCGGCCGCCGGGGGGATTGGGCGCGTGCATTGCCCTCGCTCATAGCCCCGTGCAACTGGGGCGCCCCCCCCCAGCCTGGACTCAGCACTCCACCAGCTACATCTATGACTCGGAGGTACTGCGTGCTGTTGTCGTATATACACGGTGCCATTCCTGACGCTGATCCCTGACCCCTGCTTCCTGCTGCCCGATCCTGCATTCCGCGATTGATGAACCTCCAGGCCCTGACTGCAGTATACCGTACTGCCTGATCCTGACCCTAATTCCTGATTCCTGACCCTGGTTCCATGGTCAAGGCACAAGACTCGCCGTCTCAATGGTAATGTTACAATGTCACATCGCGCCACCTCACTCCACTGCCGCGGCCTCCTGCAAAACACAAATACAAGAGTGTGCCTCAGCAGCAGGCAGGCAGGCACGGGGGGTTTACCTCAATAAAAGCCCCTCCTCCCCTCCCCCCCCCCCCCCCCCCGCGCACCTCCTCCTCCTCCTCCTCCACCACCTCAGTGTATACCGTTCATGGGCCATGCTGCCGGAGGAGTTCAGTATAGCGAATCCACAAAGCGAATCCTTACAGACACGGCCTTGTCATCTCCGCGGATCAGATCCAGTGACGGGACCGCCTTTGGCCTTTTGTGTTTGTGACACTCGGTTTCGGGTGGTGGGATGTGTTGGGGCTATCGGCCGCGAAAGCGGCGTCCCCTCGTCGACAGACAGGCTTGCAAGACATGCTAACATGCTTGCGCTTAGACTGGATCAACCAACCTAGCTCCGTACGTCACGGACCTAAAGTAGGCCGGACGGCCGGGGTTGTCAACTGGTGTTGCCTCCGCCTCTCCTACCTCCACCTCCTACCTCCTACCTTTACATACGGCCGGAGACTGACTCTAGTATCCACCCTCATTGGGAGCAAACCGCGATTGCAAAGCACGCACGCGACAAGACACGGCCAGTCCAAAGCCCACACACCTATAAATGCATGAATCAGCGAATATGGATGCTTATGAAAACGGGCATGGGGGAACTGTGGGAAACAGGGAATATGATGACCTATGCGCCACACAAGGTCGTTCGGCATCTCAATCTGCACCGGCCGCAGTTTCTGCCGTGGCCCCTGACCCCTGACCCAGCACGAGCGACCACTAGTATTGCTGCAACAGCAGGCCAACGTCCACACGATCTGACAACCTAAGCGGCCCCTGGACCCATAGCAAATGCTGTTGGGCTCTGTCCCTCCGTCTTGGTGCAAGCATATCACCATTTGCCATGCCTTGTGCCGTGCCTTGTGCCGCCAGCTGCGCAGTTGCCAGTACACGTACCTGCAGCCTGCCTGGTCCCCCGCAGTTCACAACGCTATAAACGAAAGAAAGAATATACGGTATAACGCAAATCATACCCTCTTTCCAGAAAACGAGGTATGATCACTGCTGCAAAATAAAGCATGTCAGCTCCTTGCAGAGCCGCAACGCGCCAAATGAGCATGGAGACCTGCCATTGCCCTGCATTGCCGTTGCAATTGTTTCCTTACGGGATTAGTTCAGAATTAACCCAAGTGCCATCCCAATCTCATGGCCCAAACTTGCTTTAAGGGCCCCTAGGTCCTCAACGCACCACGGACACGGGTTCTGATCTTCGCCCGTCTCACATGGTCTGAACGGCCACCATTCTACCCGCGCCGTGACCATACGCTCCTGCATTCCTATCCTCCCCTGTGCCTACACAAGCGCCCAATATGATATGACAACAAGTGATGCGTGCGGAAGCACGTGAAGGCCGCTCCGGAGGCTAATACGTACGCATGAACGGGGTTGTCATTATCGCCAATACAAGCCGATGCCTGACTAGCTAGTGGTCCGTTGAACCCAGCTGAACCCCTGTGAAATGAACTGAATTGCCTCCGGAGTAACCCACTCTTGCACTGACTGGTGCAACTGCATGTCGGACACTATTTCGATTGCATCTCTCAATGATAGAGGCAGCAACATTTCGAGCACGGTCACGCCATCGGACCCACACACCCGTCGCCAGCGCCCACGCGCCCATCTCAAGCCCCATCACGGGCGCCTCTGCAGGGCGTGACGCAGCATATCGCACAGATGCCTCGGTGCCACACCCCGCACCTGCGGCGGCGACGCGGCGAGGCACGGCGCCGCCGGGGCCGCCATGGCTTGCTGCTGCATGCGCTGCTGCGTCAGATGAGGGGACGGCGGGCGCGCCGCCACGGGAATGGGCGCGGAGCGTTTGGCAGCCGTTGCGCGGGTGCACCCCAAGCTGGTGCACCCCAAGCTGGTGCACCCCAAGCTGGTGCATCCCAAGCTGCGGGCTGCCCCCGTGTCGCTGGCCGCGGCCAGTGACGCAGACAGGGGCGAGGCGCGCCCACCGGCGCAGCGCGGGTTGCCTCCACGCACCGTGCCCTCGTAGGGCCCGTTCGACTTGGCGCTGGTGCGGCACCCGGCTGCCGTATCGGCAGGCGCGAAAGACGACGCAACAGCCGTGGCGCCGGCGCTGGCGGTAGGCACGGGTGAGCTGCGGTCGTTGTAGCAACAGCTGCGCTGCATGCCCTCCTCGCTGAGGCGGGGCCAGCCACATGCCGCCGCCTGCTGCGGCGTGTCCCCATCGGCACACCCCAATGGCATGAAAGCTGCAAAGGACACGGGTGAAGCCCACAAAACAGCGGCGCTGCTTGGCCTGGTGTCATGCGAAGACGCCCGGGCTGCATCGGTGCGCGACAACCAGGCTGCCGAGGGTGAGTCGCCCTGCGAGCCGCAAGCCGGCACAGCAGCGCCCGAGAAAGCAGCCGCAGCTGCGGCCGCAGCGGTCAGCACGCAGCTGCTGCTGCCGCTGCTGCCGCGGTTACTGGTAGCGCCGCAATCCCAAGTGGATGTTGCTGCCGTCCGCGGGCTGTCGAAGCTGCTCACACCTTCCTGCTGGTCCTGCTGGCCCGCCAAGCGCAGGCCGCAGTAGCCCTCGCCGGCGCCGTCGCCGGCGCCACCGCCGCTGCTGGATGCGGAGGCGGCGCTGGTGAAAACGCAGGTGGAGGTTGACATACCCGACGCAGACAGTGTAAGGCCCAGGGAACCATGCACTGTACCGGAGGCACAATCGGAGGAGGATGAATGGGCGGAAGAGGACGGCGAGGAGATGAAGGGCTCCGCGGCGCTGGTGGGGGCAAGGACATAGCCGGTGCTGCTGACGATTCCGCGAGTTCGGCGCGCCTTCAGGCTGCTACAGCGGCCGCTGACTGAGGTTGGCACCAAGTCCAGATTTGAGTCCTCATCGTGCGGCAGCGTCCCCAGAACAGCGCAGCTGTTGAAGGATGCCGCACATGGCCCGCCGGGGCGGCCGTACACGCTTAGAATCTCGTCTCCTTCTTGATCCCCGTCGTCGTCGCCGTCCTCATCAGAGTCAGAGATGCCGAAGAGCAGTGCATCCACTGCGCGTGACTTGAGGCCCTGCTCGTGGCGCGACGACGGCGCGGCCTCGCTGCACAGGCCGCTCGTATTGAGGTCACCGAACGAGAGGGCCGTCAGAGAAGGCAGCACGCACAGGTCCACTGCCGGCAGGACGAGGACCGGGCCGGACTCCCCGCGCTGAAGCGGCGAGGCATTGTAACATCGTGCCGCATCGCCAAGGCTACAGCGACTCGCATGTCGTCCAGCCATGTCGTCCAGCCATGTGTTGAGGCTCCCGACTTGGCCAGCATGCATTTCTGCACGCAAGAATGTTTGATGAAGGTTATTAATGCGAAGGCTACTGCGAGCCCGAACGCGCCTTGCCTCCGCGCGGACAGGCAAGCTGGCTTCCGCGGCAAAACGCCCACGCGCTGTGGCAGGCCGTGCGCCATGCGCTTCAATTTGTGCTCTTGGGTGCAAGTGAGCACAGCGCTGCCATACCAGGCTCAGCCGAGCGAAGCTCAACCTCTCACCTGCTCAGGGGGCAGTGAGACTATAAATACGGGGCTGTAGTATTTGCCTCTTGAGTTATAATGCGTAACTTTGAAGCGGGGGCGTGTTTCAGGGAATGGCGAACAGCGCGCTTTCCTCGCGCTCCGGGAATGCACGTCCACGGCCAAATAATCAATACGTACTAGTCCAGGTTACTACTATGGGACTCTCCCTATCTGCTAGCGAAGTCGCGCGACACGATCGCCCGCGTTCGTAGGCGCACGTGGGCGCACGTGGGCGCGTTTTCTGCGGTTGGGCGGTTTGGACACTTCGTTTGGCCGGCTCAGCCGCGCTTCGACTCGGCACTGTAGCAGCTGAGACACAGACACAATGACAATGCACGGTAGGTTGGTGAAGGGAGACAGACAGTTGGGGGGAGGGCGGTTTCCCTCTTGCTTGCTTGACCTGGGTGCGCGGCAGAGCCAGCCCGGACAGAGCCAGCCCGTGCTGCAGCCATAACATTGCAGGGCCTTTGATCGCTACAGTACATGCTGGCACGCAATCAAAGTTACAAAGGGAAGGCCTTCAAGGTGCTTGATTACGGTAGTACGCCCCCTGTCTAGCGTTCGCGGCCTAAGAATGCGATCTTACTAGCGGCCTAAGCGGCTAGCCCTCACAGATCACGAAGGCACGGCTGGCACGCTGGACACGCCCACCACCCACCACCCTGCGCTGATGCAAAAAAAACGGAGTGCTTATCGCGGGGGCCTGCCGAGTGCAGACTGCAGAGCGCAGACTGTGGAGTGCTCAAGAGCTAACCCCGACGTGAGCGCACGTGTCAGGATGCGGTCGACACAATAATAATGGAGCAATTGGCGGCGTCCTCCATTTGCACGCACATTAGCAATCATTCCTCTGAATATGGTAATACGGTGCCTGCATGGGGTCTACTGGGGCTGGGGACGCATGCTGCGGGACTCAGCACTGACCGTATGCCCCCCTCCCCCCCAATCCCCCATCCCGCAGGAAGCCAGCAACATACGGATGACCCACGCCTCTATCCGCCCCTGACTTCGGGGCCAACAAACACACCATGCGCCAAGTTGGGTAAGGAATGCATCGCCCACCGCCCAGCTCGGATATATTTGCAATAAGTAGCAAACCGTTTGGCCCAGCAGTCAAGCTTCCTTACCAGCCACCAAGTACTCAACGTTCGGGGTGCGTAGTGGCTTACCCTAGTACGGATCTGCGCGCGACTGCGTCAAGCACGGACCACAGCCTTGCGCCAATTCCTTTCGCCAGACACTCCTCAAGACGCAGACCACTACGAAAACTGCTGGTGTCTTCGTGCATGCTGGTGTCTTCGCGCATGCGAAGGTACCAATTGCATCGCAGCCACCAATTGCATCGCAGCCACCGGCGTCATGCAATGTACCGCACCAGTGTATATCCATCTTCTCCGCGTATCAGGTTTCGTGCGCAGCCGGATGTTCTCGGTTACCAAAGCGCTTGCTAGTGGATGCAAGTAAGACGGTATCGGTATCAGCAATGTGACCGCATGGTTCACGATGGAATGTCTTCACCTTGCCACACCACAGAGCCAGCCCACAGAGTCATTTCCACTTCTACGTCGGCCCCGAACGCATGCGGCCCACAAACCCTGCTTTCGCCCGACTCTGGCGGTGCGCGCTTCGACCACCCATGGCCCCTGCCTGATGGGCTCTCGTACGACCTGGTACGAAGGTGAATCAACAGAAGGTGAAGGAGAATCAACATTGCGCCGTAAAACACGGCGCCGTGTAAAACAAGATATACACGCTGTGCGCGCATTAATGTGCTGCGAAGGCGTGTGCACACATGCACGTGCAGTCGCGCAAGGCCAAACACGCATGCACAGCGCGGCAATACCTCAGTCTTCATACAGTTCCTCAGTCTTCATAATAAATGTGCGGCGTGACACCAAACCCTGCCTACCATTATCCATTGCCACCTTCACCCAGCGCAAATCCTCAATCGGCAATGCGCCGACCGCTCGGTCTGGCCGTGGTCTGTGCCCCAGTCCTCGTCCCAATCAAGATGCATGAAAATGACCGCTGTCCAGGTAAGCACGCAAAGATTCTCCCGAATGGTATGTACAATAACTTGTCAAGCCATGACTCATTGCGCGCACAACTGCAACCAGCTGCACCTCACACAGGGCGCCCGCGCCGTATGCGTGGCCACGCCATCCCCTGAGGCACATCTGACCACTCATGCCACCACAAATGAGGCCCTCTGTGACTGCAGACACTGTACCAGGAATCGCAGCTCCCCGTGCGCCAAATGAGTGCGGCAAGCGTTCAGTTATTAGAGCAGTCAACTCTTATCCAGCGCTACATACGTTGCTCGGCTGTACACACTGCAGCGCGGCTCGGTCGGGCCTCGCGCACGGGGACGAAGTGCCGCCTTCCTAACCGGAGAGGCCAGCAAGCGTGCGCGTATCGATGCGCTGCCCGGACCTACCGCCGCAGCCATGTGGGCTTCCCGTCTGCGCTTCTCTCATGAGGCTGCCGCCGCACGCTCTGCGCCGCCAGTCGCTACGTGGACCAGGCGGCCGCAGCCGCCGGCCGCAGCTATCATGCAGGCGTGTGCAGCCGCCCGCCGCGGCCGACCACCCCGCATCGTGCCCTCGTAGGGGCCTTGAGCTTTGGCGGTGGTTCGCGGCCCTGGCAAAGCGCTGTGCCATTGCAGTTGCCCTGCATGCGGCGGCTTGTGCTGCTGGCACTGCACGTTGCACGACGTGCCTGCTGCCGTGACATCGGCATTGCAGTCAGTAGTGCCGCCCATCGCAGCCGTACCCAACCGCTGCGGTGTGCCAGCGCCCGCTCCGGTACCACCCACGATCGGTGTCCACGCCACTTGTGCAGCAGTAGCCGGGTCTTTCGGCCATAGAAACGGTCGCATTGAGCACTGCGGCGAGAGCCGGTTGTGCCCGCAGCGTGTCGGCTCGAGCGAGATGCTGCACAGGAAGGGGGCACCGGAGGAGGCAGCCGAAGACGCCGAAGAGGACGCGGCAGATGCAGCGGTCGGGTTCAGCGCCTGAAGCAGCCGGCAAGAGCCTGATGACAGCAGCAGCGCTCGCGCTGCGCCACCGCCGATGATGTCGGCATTCTCCCCGCCCTCGGGCATTCCGTATCCCACATCGCCGTCGACCTCGGCGGCCGCCAGCAGGGCGACGGCGTACCGTGTGGCGCTGGCAGCCTCTGCTGCCGGGTCCTGCTCCGTGGGATCCATCGGGGCTTCATCAACAGACCACGGCGCCGACCCAGCATCAACAGTGGACAGGATCGCCCGCTGGTGCGGCGACGACAGCGCTTTGGCTTGGGGCGGGGTGGACAGGAAAGGTTCCATGCCGCAGCCTGCAGGTAAGGCGGAGGCAGCCGCACGACCGGCACACATGTCTGTCGGCATGCAAGAATCGACATCCCAAACGGCATGTGAGTCCTATGTTCATGCCTGCGGACGGGCGAGCACGGCATGTCCTGCGGAGACCCCAGTACCGAAAACCTGCGCCAGCCCGCAGCTAGCACGCACCTTCGAGCGCCGGCTGAGACGTAGAACGCGGCAGCCCAAGCGTGCTGCAGCGTGGTGGCGGCGTTTCCAATGGGGACTTCTCCAGAAGCTTCGAGGTCAGCAGGCTGCAGCGCCGCGCACGGCCAAGGGGAACTGGCTCCTCCGTGCTGGACGCGCTCGCCGACGAGGGACGGGGTGGGATGGCTATCGGGGCCGTATTTGCGGGCGCCGGACAGCTTTTCGCCCGATACCCAAGCCACTCATCGAGCGAGCCCACAATCATGCTTGATATTGCCGGGTCCTGCAGCATGCAGTGTTTCAAGCGCAAGCGCGCAGTGAGGTCTCGACCAGCAAAGCGGACAATCAGGCGAGAGCGCATATGCGGCGCTTTGTGCCAACGTGGTGCGATCAAGTATTGCAAAGGCTTGTAATTTGCTGCAGGGAGTGGGTGAAACGGCGGATTTTGCGCGAAAGCGGGGCCGTGTGGCAGTTGCCCCTCACAGTCGAGTGTGAGGGCGCTCGTCGCCCCTCTCTCTTTCTGCGCAGCGCTCGCTGACAAACGGCCACGAAACGAGGAAACACTCACCCGATGTTTGCTCGGATCTGAGCTCGTGCGAAACTCCACGTGCAAACGCCGGTCAGCCAGCTCGGGCCCGCGCCAAATAAACGATGCTCAGATGGATTCAGCACAATACCAAACAGACGTGTCACGAACAAGACGAGCGTGACGTTCGACGCGCGCGTCCGTTGATGTTAATGCGTTTGCGTTTCCTTGTTGACAGCGTTTCCTGCTGGCTGCAAGCAGTAAGCTATCACAACGCGTTTGTGTTTAATAGAGGCTTTGAGTCCACGGCCTCTCGGAGTGAGAAACCGTCGCAGCGCGCATCGCCGATGCATTTTGCCCCGATGCTCATGTCGCCTCGCTATCCAGCTCGCCGTGGGATGCTACGTAAGACCTCGGCAAACAATTTCACATGAGAAGCGCCAATCAGGCCGGTCGCGGCGACGAAACGGTGTCGTCATCGGTGGAACGTGTGTTCGATGGTTCAGAGAGAAAGGGGGAAAGGTGGCGGTCCCGTGGTGTGCAGCGGATCCCGCTGCACAATGGCGGTCGGCGGAATATGTGTGTGGGCGTGCGGGCGGCAGGCCTAGGCGACACACACCGACACACACAGGCCGACGCCCTCCCCTGGCGCGCACCAACCTGGCTCCGACAAAATCGCCACCAGCGGCGTCGAGGGCCCACGCTGAAGGCGCTGGAGAGCCTGATGCGGGCACGTCCTTCAAGCCTGGCTAGAGGCAGCGAAAGCCCACGCTGCACAGCCGGCTCGGTCTACCAGCGGGGTCGTCCTCCCGCCATCATGCCGCGCATGGGCTGCTTGTCCGGAACGGATTCGGAGAATCGGAGTCATCCTGGGATGTGCCTGCCATCGCGCATTACCGGGTGCGGCTGCGGGGGCTGACATGAGCTGCGGCGGCCCATCCCCGGCATCCCGGGACGTTTGGCAGCGGCAGCAACGCGCCGGAAGCGGCGGAGGGGCCCCACCCAGGCACCCACGCCGCCGCCGCCGCCGCCGCCGCAGCCGCAGCCGCCGCAGCCGCAGCCGCCAGGAGCCACCCGCCCAGCCCCCGCGTTCCCACTTGCTTTTCCAGGCTTTTCCCGCCGTTACTTCCGCCGGCTGTACTGCCGACCTTCTCCCCTCAACCCCTGCCACCGTCCGTCGCCTGCTCGCAGGTGCGCTGCTTAAATGCGTCGCACGCGGTGCGGCGTCCCATGCGTCTGTCTGGTGCCATGGCCTGGCCGGGCGCCCGAAGAGTGAGGACTGCGTGTCAGCAAACTGCGGCAGCCAGCCAGCGCGCATCGGTACAGTAACCGCGTCACACAGCTGAATTTGTTGTCGCGCAACGGCTTGCTGCGTCTGGGATGGTCAGCTGTCACCACTGGGGCATGCCAACTCTCGTCCCTTGCCCTGGTCCAACCACCCCCTGCCACCCGTCCAGCTTGCGTGTGCTCGCGCGGTCACGGACTTGTGGTCGCGGCTGCTGCAATGCCCACCGCTGGGCACGCCCCGCGAGCGCTAGGACGGCATGGATGACGGTGGTAGGGCCAGCCGGCCAGGGCAAGGGACGAGAGTCGGCATTAGTTGGCATGCCCAAGTGGTGACAGATGAATATCCTAGACGGGTGGACCCAGCAAGCCGTTGCGCGACAACAGAGACAGGAGTTGTGGCTGTGCGACGCGGTTACTGTACCGATGCGCGCTGGCTGGCTGCCTACCTCGGTGATGAATGGGTGAACTGCTGTGCGCACTGCCGCAAGCTGTGGAGCTGGACCTGGAGGCCTAGCAGGGAACAGCCCTCGCCAGAAGCACAGCAGCGATGGTAGCGCCGCCACTGAGTTGGCGTACGGCTGCAACCAGCTGGCGCGGAACACCGACCGCAGCAAGACCTAGCAAGCCGCGGTGGCGAGGTGATTCAACTTGGACAAATGTGCGAGCTTACAGCATGGGACACGAGTAGCAACCATCTCTGCCCGGCCAGCCTGGCTTACTGTCTCCCTCCACACAGCTACGCAAAGTCAGTAGAAGCGCCGCATAGCAGCATGCATTGTACTCGCCGCTCAGAGACACACCACATCCCAACGCACACATGCATGAAAGAAACGATGATGCACTTCTGCTGCCGCAGACGCCTCTCAGCAAACGTTTGCCCTTCGTCCCACCAATAACAGCCTCACAATTGGCCCTGGTTATGCGCAGGCACGGGGTCCTGGCGTGGCACACGCGTGCGCACACTCACGCATACGCACCCTGGCCTTCATGGCCCGTAGCCGTGTAGGTCGCGGAAGCCCACCGGGTCACCGCTTCCTCTTCACCACCTTCCCCTTTACCACCTTCAGGCTGTACCGCTCAATGTTGAAGTGGGCGGTGTTCTTGCAGTGCGTGCACCACACGGCAAGCCCATTCACCGCCCCCCATAGGCCGTGGCTTGTTGCTCACCGTCATGAATTCCAGGTTCAAGGGCGTGGTGGAGCAACGGCATGTTGAGGCGACCGCACTACAGCGACAGCACCGCACGCACGCACGCGCTCAATCAAACAGAATTGCCATGTTCACCAACCAACCTCCCTACTTGCGAGGAAGGGTGTCGGGCGACACGATGTGCAGCATCGACCGCTTTGCGCACTCTAGCTAAGCGAGTGCTTACTGCATGGCAGCCCAGCGCCGGACCCACCCGGCACAAGGCGCTTTTGCTGGCCGCCCGCCCCGCGGTCGTACTGCACATCATATCAGCCCGGCACACATCATGCTTCTCCGCAGTTATGCATACACTACACACATGCCATTCAAGCTATTAAAGAGCAGTTGTGGTTTCCCAGCCCCTCTAACCCACCCAGACGGCTGAGCTGCACGGACGTGTACGGGCCCGGCCTATCTCGTCATTCCCAGCATTTCAACGGCCACAGTTAGATCCATCCACACAAGCCTTTGAGGCGCACTGAACTCCACTGCACCACAGCATTGTGCTAGGCAGGAGCCGGCTGGCTGTGCAGCATCATACGGCGGCATCGCAAGGTGCCGCCTCCGCCTCCGCCGCACAGCACCGGCACAAGCGAGCTCAGTCTCCTGATGGCCACCGACCGGTCCCTGTGCTAGCAGTCCTGCAGAGTCTTCGCTTAAACTCAGCCCAGCCACACTCCTGCTTGCTCTGGCACTTCTGGGCCCGGCTTGAGTGCAAAGGCCCGTGTCCTCTCTCCGGTTGTGACAGACACTCGCCGAACCCTAAACCCTAAACCCATAAACCCCCGACCCTGCGCAGCACTTGAAGTCAGGATCTCCCAAGGCTGTTGCGCCTGCGTGTCCTCGCCAGAACGGCTATCCCGGAACATGTGTACTACTGATTGGCCCAACCGCGTGGCCTTGCGTGGTAGTACACGTCAAACCAAGCTCAAGCCGCTGCTATCTGCGCACGTAAAACCTCGAGCACAGGGGCAATCCACAATCATGAGTATGTCACGCACAGAGGCGCGCGTAAAGATGCGTGGCCATACGACGCCGTCGATACGCCTGCTGCAAGTTGACTGTCGGATTAGACAAAGCAGCTTCCATGGTTCCGTTTGCATCATCACGATGGACATGTATAAAGTTTGATGTGATGGCCGAATGGGTCGTAGGAAATGTCACGACCTGGCGATATGGTTAAACAGAGGCCACCCCCAAAGAAAAATCCAATCACTCCGTCACTCGACTTTTCTGCTTATCCAATGCTCACATTATACACACTCACGCCCGCACATATAAAAGGAAAAATTACGCAGCTGCCGCCCACGAAATGGGGCTTACGCGCGACGCGGCCGTTGCGGATGCGCATCGCGCGTATTGGTGTGTCGCTTAGTACCCATACTGCATCGCCGCAGCTGCGCCGCCAGACCCTGAACCTGCTGCCGCCAGATTCCCCCCTGGCGCGGCCATCCCGGCTGCACCAACCGGAATCTGGGCGGGCATCTGCGCCAGCTGCTGCGGCATCATGTGCAGCGCATTTTGCGGCGGGTGCTGGTGCTGCATCAGAGAGCCCTGCTGCAGGTACTGAACGTGCTGCAGCGGCTGCTGAATCTGCATTTGCTGCACCTGCACCTGCTGTGCCTGCTGCATCTGCATTTGCTGCTGCTGCTGATAGCTCTGCTGGTTGTGGGTGTGGAACTGCAGCTGCTGCTGGATCTGCTGCCGCGTGGCGTGCAGCACACGCTGCTGCAGCCCAGCCGCAGCCGCCGCCACCACCTGACCCTGCAACCCCGGCTGCGGCGGGCCGGGCGCCATCACACCAACCAGCTGCGCCTCCTGCGTCGTGGTGGCAGAGTTGGAGCCGCCAGACATGCTGTTGGAGTCGGGGCCGCCGCCGCCGCCGGCCTTGCGGTCGCCCGTCGCCGCGGCGGCGGCCTGCAGGCCCATCACCAGCTCGGTGCGGATGGCGGACTCGATGCGGACCAGCTCCGTCAGGGCCTCCCGCGCGGTGGGGCGCTGCGCGGGGTCGAAGGACAGGCAGCGACGGCCCAGGGCCACGATGGGCGCCGCCATGGGCTCCACCTCGGGCCACGCCAGCGTCAAGGTGTTGCCCTTCAGGCCGTTGACCACAGTCGCTGTGGCGGGAGCAGGTTGGGTGGGGCAGGACGGGGCATGGTGAGAAGATCGGAGCGGGCTAGGCTGGGATGTCGCATGCGGCACGGCGGAGCACACGACCGGCTCAGACGTCGCAACAGCATGAGCAGAAGGCGTTCCTGACTCACTCTGGTCCATGCCCTCCCACGGCCGCACGCCCGTGAGCATTTGCCTGCAAGATTGCAAGTGCGCGCAAGTTTCCGGGGCACTCGGGTCAGCGACTTGGCGCGAACGGAACTTGCGCGGGAAAAGGCACTGGCGTGCAGCAGCTACGTTTCAATGCGCGCCCGGCCAACCCCACCTCGCCCCGCCCGGGCATTGACATGAATTGCATCAAATCCTCACACGGACGGCTCCCCCCCCCCCCCCCGCTTGGGCTGGTAACTGCACCCCCACCCCCCGCCCCCCGGCCCGCAGCGCACCAGATGATGATGCCGAACGCCCACATGTCGGTGGCGCGGCTGACCCGGTTGCTGAAGCCCTCCTGCGTGCGGGCGCAACGGGGCGGCGGCGGCGGCAAGGCGGCATTAGGCGTTGGACAGCGAGAGATTACCTACGTGCAACGTGGCGAGCAGTCCAGCACATGGCGCTGCGCGCAGCCGCGATGCCGGGCGGCAGCCGCGAGCTACCCAGTTCGGGGCGTGGAACAGGAGGCCGGGGGCAGGGTGTGCGTGACCCTAGGCCAGGGCCTTTGGGCGTGCAACGCATGTTTGTGCGGGAGTGGGACACTACCGGTACGTTGCTCGTGTCGCGGTCGCATGCGTGGTGCCTGGCGTGTGCATGTAAACCCGTACTCACCGGTGCGCTGTACGCAATGGATCCAAACGTGTCGGACGCCATAACGCCCGAAGCGGGCGGCAGGATGTGCGACAACCCAAAGTCCGCGACCTGCATCAACCAACGCGCGCCAGGCCGCGAGAGCCACGAGGACCGAGCGTGTTAGGTGAAGAAAATGGTCGTAATAATTTACCGTATGCGCCGGGCAGACAGAAGGCCGAATCCTTTCTGCAGCCGCCCCCCCTATCCCGGCCTTGGCCACACCCACCTTGGCGATGAAGCCGCGCCGGTCCTCCCGCGCCGAGCGCAGCAGCACGTTGGCGGGCTTGAGGTCACCTGCGGCCGGGCGAGGTTGCGGAGGACAGGCATTTAGCCGGCCCCAAGAACACGGAAACGCAGAGCCAGCCGCAATCCACACGCGCGGAGATAACAGATACGAACTTGCGTCGCCGCATCGCGCAGCCGTCGCGTCACGCACCGTGGATGACGCCGGCGTCGTGCAGGTGCAGCAGCGCGCGCGCCATCTCGGAGGCGGTGCGCAGCAGCGCGCGGCGCGCCAGGCGCACGCCCCACTGCGCGTTGGCTCGGAACACGCCGCGCGAGATGGCGTTGGTCAGCGTGGTGGCGTCGCAATACTCCTGGACCGTCAGCGTCAGGTAGTGGCCGGTGACCGCCTGCAGAAGCATGTGTACAGGGTGGCAGGACGCAGCGCGGGTGAGGGGTGGCGAGTGGGCATTAGTAAGCGTGTGGCAATCACGCCGCTCCGTCACGAGCAAGCCGCTCGGCACAAGCACTGGGTCGGAAAAACGGCAAACGAGGCAAGAAAACTACATGTGGTGTGCATTATTTCATGACGGTAGCAACACATACTTGTGTCATGCCATGAAAAACGGCTACAGAACTGTACCGGGTTCGTAGTGTTTCCCCCGCCCGAGCTTTTTAGTCAACTCGTTCGGCCAGATCGTGTTAGTCATGGCTCGCGCTTGCGGCCGCCACTCTCTTTCGACCCATGCCCGATCAGCTCCCAATCACACACATCCATCACCACATCGCACCCCACGCACCTTGAGGCCGTACAGGATCTGGTGCAGCACCGGCAGCGGCTCCACGTCAGCGCCGGCGCCCTCAGGGTCGCCAAAGCCGTCGCCGCTGTTGACCAGCGGCCGCAGCATGCGCGGCAGGCTGGTGTCGGACAGCGCGTGCGGCACGTGCCGGCCCTCCAGGAGGTCGAAGAACGCGTGCGTCAGGCGGCCGCAGCGGGCGGTGTAGGTCTGCGCCAGGGGCGGAGGCAGGAGCGGTCTCAGGCGCAGTCTCAGGAGCGGGTTGGGAGCGGGAGCGAGGGAGGCGGCGTCCGCAGAAATCGGCGGGCGGGATGGCATGGGAGTGTGCGGTTTACCCCGGCCTCGGCGGCAGCGAGGACAAGAGTGCCAACAGGGCGCGAGCGCGGCTGCACACGCACCGCGACGAGGTTGGGGTGCACCAGGCAGGGCCCCAGCAGCGCCTCCCGCACCACCGCGCGGTTGAGCGTGGGCGACACCATCAGCTTCACCGCCACCGGCACGCCGTGGTAGGTGCCTGGAGAGTGGAGGCGCGAACGAGGCGGGCATGGCGGAGCACCACGTTGGGAAGGAAGCACAGAAGGCGGCCGCCTACCGGATGGATGCGGCGTTAGGCTCGGCCAGCACATGCGCTACGAGTGAGCTGTACCGACAGCCATGACTACTATGGCGCGGCGGTGCGGCCACCACAGGACTCACCGGGCACCACAATGCCGTACGTCCCTGCGCAAGAGGGAGAGGGACGAGTGGGGTAGGGAGTCACCGAAGTCAGCAAGTGTGCCATGCGTAACCTTGGAACATGCCCTCACACACCAACTACCCTGCGCGCCCGATAACAACTTGAACTTGAAGAGGGGGCGCTGCGGGGGGGTTATGTGCCCAGGTTTGTTCGCCCTGCCTGTGCCGCTCGTCCCCACCCCCGGCCGGCGGCACTCCCGTAAGGCTCAGGGTTTATTGGGCTAAAATCCCATGCCGCGCAGCCACGATTGGGCAGCCAATCCTAGCTTCTAGTTTAATGCCGCGAGAGGAGTCGTGTGCATAGCGTGTGCATCCAAACATTTCAACACGCTTCACTTCCCATGTCCCATTTGTGGTTATAAATTGATATAAATACATATGAGCAAGTTGTTCAGCCAAAGCAACATGCTGGCCCGAAGCAAAACCGCAGAAACCCCACCGGGCCGTCCCTTTTCTTCCACAGTCGCGCACAAAACCCAAAACCTCACCTCTCCCCAGTTCCCGCGGGACGAGCTGAATTCCCTGCGCTATGTTGCGTGCGTCGCACTCGTGCAAGTTGTGTGGGTCCACGATTCCGTGCACCTGGTAGGCCGACAGCATCGTGTGCGTGCTGCCCCCCGCGGCGCCGGGACTTGTCACGGGCGCCTGCTGCTCGCTGCTGAAGGCGGCCGTGCTGATTGGTTGGTACGGAACTGGCACAAACGGCTGAGGCACGTTTTGGTGCTGCTGCGCAGGCTGCTGCGCAGGCTGCTGCGCAGGCTGCTGCTGGCCTCCGCCAGCGGCGGCAGTCGCTGGCACCGCCCCGCACGCGGCCGTGGAGCTCGGATTCGCCGCGAGCTCGCTAACCGCCGGAGCCGCTGCCACAGTCACCGCTACAGCCGTCATTACGCCTCCTTGGGCACATCCATTCGTCGCCGGCGAGGTCACAGCGTAGGCTCCCAAGCCCGACGGCAATGCGGACGAGTGCAGCTGCGGCACCGGTGTGTGCACGTTGTCGTAGCAAGGCGACATATCATCGACCAGCTCAACTTCGCACGCGGTCGACTCCGTCGCGGTTGCGGTCCCCGCGTCATCGCGACGGGCCGCACTGAAAGCACCGGCCGCAAGGTAGACGGGGCGGAGCATCCGTCTTGATTGCTTAGGCTTCGCCGCTGGGCGCCGTTCTTCGCGTCAGGCGAGTCCTGAGTGGGTTTCTATTCTTATTGGTGCATTCTCCGTCCTCCGTCCACTGTTCAGCGCTCCATACAACGTCACTACTAAAGAAAAGCAGCCGCCAGGCTCACGCGGAGCCCTCACAAGCAGAGACAGAAACAAAGCGCGATAGTATCAGGCGAGCTCGGCCTCAGCTGTATTCAGGTTATTAAAGGCAATGGAATCGGCGCAAGGTATTGTATTGTGCGCAGTGGCCTGAAATTCGTCTTCGCAGGGAAACACCGATGAAGAAGCCATGACGGAATGGTTGGCTTCGCGCTCCCGCACCGGGTAACGCCGATCGTATGTAGTCAAAATACGCGTGTATGCTGTGCTAAATGCTGTGCAAATTCGGACCGGCGATCTTCACGTCGCGCGCCAAACTGCAAACCGGTCGCCAGCCTAATTCCAGAAGCTGCGTGGCTTAGCCCGCTACGCTGGTTACGCGGTGGAGGTGCGACGTGAGTAAAGTTGACGTGGCGCGTAATAAATTCGTGGGGGCTTTTCCCAGCTCCCAAGTGCCCCCACGTGCCGACCGCGAACTGCAGTGCACCCGCAGTACACGGCTGCCGGACCCGCTTTCCCCGGCCTTAGCTGTGCCCAACGTGCCCTGGCTGAGGGGGGGGGACACCGCTGGCAAGAGAGAGCAGTGACCTTGACACATACGCGGAGGCGCAGTCACGCCAACGCCACTCTTGACATCGGCGCAGAGAGACTCCCGCCACCGCACCGCCTCCTGCAACTTCCCACGCAATGGCTGCAGGGTGACTGCTGTCGGGAGCAAATTTGCTGGATTCGCGCTTGGTGCAGTGGCAGGACAGCACAGCAGCAGCACAACAGCGGCTTACTGCACTGTGGTGCGGCGGGGCTGCCCTGTGTGGACCGCTGCAGCAACATCATCCAGGGGCAGCTGCGGCTGCGGGCTGCAAGCCGCACAATGGCGCGGCAGCACCAGCAGTAGCTGGCCACAGGCGCACGTCGGGTATGAGCAGGTCGCTGTTTGGCATGCGCGGCGGCTGCTAGGGCGTTCAGGTGTGGCCGCACCGCCCTCCCCGCACCCCTAGTCCCTACTGGGTGGTGTCGCGCGGCGCGACGCATTCAAAGTCTCTGCGGCCGGGCGTCACAAGATAAGCAAAGATGATTCCGATAACGTTTGAGGAATCCATCGGCTACTTTGGTGAGCCGCGTGCGTGCACGTGCACAAGTTGGGGACGGCTTTGTGTTGCTGGGCGCACGTGATCTTGCTTCATCCTGACGTCCTTGGTCTGGAGCCGCGCCGCCCCCGTCCCCACCGACACTGCCGCCGATCGGCTTGTCCTGCCCCACTCCCAACCCAACACCGACACCAACACCAACTTCAACACAGGCGTGTACGTGTTCATCATGGCGGTGGCGGGCAGCCTCATCGTGGCGCTGTACTACTTGGTGAGAAGGCGGGATGTTTTATTGAATGCGACGTTACAAGATCCAAGAAGAAGGGATGTCCTTGCGCGGTGTGCGTGGTATCATACGTGTTGGTGGCGTGGTTTGGAGTATGCCAGCGCCGCCAGGCTCGGGGATCAGCCACCCCTTACTCAGGAATGAAATTAGGAATCAGGAAAGCGACAGCAGGCTGCATGCGTGCATCGTGGCTGGTCTGCGCGTGCCACGTGCGACGTGCTTGGGATTGGAGCGATGTCAGTGACCAGGGCCGCGCCTGTCCCCGCTGCCGTCCGCCGCGCCCACCGCGCCTGATGGGTCGTGGTGCGCACGGCCTGTATGGTGCGGTTCGCGCAAGCGATGATGCGCACGCCCAACATGCGTGTGTATGTGCGCGCAGGCAGACCTGGTGGAGGCAAACCTGAAAACCACCAAGAAGGTGCGTGTGCGACAGCGCCCTTGGAGTGGGCCGGGCCTCTCTGTATGTGCGGCACGAGGCCGGGCGGGGCGACTAAGGCGACCGGGGGATGCTCAATTTGGGCGGAGGCACAGGCTCCGAACGCGCGTCAGCACTGGAAAGGGGCAGCGTTGGCGCCACCTTCCGCGGGCATGCCCGGCCCACGCGGAAGCAGGCCCATGCCATGTGAATACCAGGGAGCAACCAGGTAGACGTTGCGCAGCGACGGCACCCGCGTTTGGGTTGATGTTGGCGGGTTAGCTTGGGTCGGTATCCACCGCCACCATGACCACGGGCCATGTGCGGCCGCGCTGCGCGCGGCCCTGCCTGCAGGTCATCGTGTACACGGCGCAGGGCCTGCTGGCGGTGCTGGGGCTGCTGTGGGTGCTGGAGGGCGTGGACCTCTGGACCATGCTGCCCACCATTGCGGCGCCGCTGGGCTACTGGTGAGGGCGCGCCGGGGTGCTGTTTTCGCTGCGTGAGCATGCAGGGGGCGCAGGAGTACACGGTGTACCGACGCGACTGCTCTTTTTGTAAAACAAACAAAACACCATCACAGCAAGGTGAGGCCATACAGCAGCGCCGTGGCCGCCTGAGCTGCCCTGCCCACCTGGCTTTGCTGTCGGATTGTGTCAGGCTGGATGGGGCCCGCACATGCTCCCCGCTTGTTTGCCCCACAGGCGTGTGGTGCACCGCACCTTCCCCTTCATCGCGCCCAGCGACCCCGTGTTGCTGCTGTCCGCTGGCATGACGCTGTGGGCACACGGCATGTGGATGGTGCGTGGACGGCGGCAAGCAGCAGCGGCAGCGGCAGTCGCTAAGGACTGCACACTCCATGGCCGCGCGGAACCGGGGCTGGTAGTTCCGCTCTGGTTTCCTCCTCGCCCGGCTTTCCCTCACATCCCAACCTACCCGTTCCTGTGCGTGCCCTGCAGAAGTACCACATGACCACGTTCCACCACATCTCGGTCGTGCTGGGTTTCTTTCTGGTGAGCGGGCCCGGCAGCTGTCGATGCACGTGCTTTTGCAGGTGCTCGGTCACTCGGGTGCTCGACTAGTGTCCTGGTATACGCAGGGTCAATACATGTAACGCGGCCTGGCGGTATGTAGCTATTGTACGGCACACGCCTGTTAACATTGGTTGCACCGTGTCGCCGCCCTTGCCGCCTGCGAATGCAGATCGTGGTGTGGCTGATCCCGTTCATGATCCTGATCTCCCTAGCCGCCAACGACAACGTGCTGCCCGGCGCGGCATCCGGCATGCCGACGGGCTTCTACCAGGCAGGCAGCGGGAGTGCGAGCGGCGCGGAGGGCGGCGCGGGGAGAGGTTCTGAACGGCAGCGCAAGGGCACGCGCACGTTACTGGCGAGCTTGTTTGACGGTTTCCGGGGGCAGGCTGGTGCGGGCCGGCCGAAGGAGCGGAGCTACTGATGCTGTTTGGAGAGCGGCAGCGGGGTACGCAGTAGATGCGCAGTTGCTGCATCGCGTGTCTACAATAAATGCGCTAGAATGCGCGTGTGCATGGGTTGTCGGGGCATTGCCTTTGTTAGCGTGTACCAGTTGAAGTTTAATGTATACCGTAGAATACTGGAGTCAAGGCAATGCAACGCAATGACATACGGTAGACAAGTGCGATTGGCTCAGGGATTGTCACGCCCCAGCGGGTAACCAGGCATAGCGTGTCACCGTGCTGTGTTTGGTTCCATTATCACGCGTACGGCAGGCGTAAGGGCAAGTCCCGGGATTCAGGACGGAGCTGAGAGGGGTTGCCACGCGTGTCCGTCGCGAGTGTCGTGGGAATGAATCCGCAGTCTGGAGCGGTTGGCAACGTAGCCTGAGCTCACTGACTGGGTTCGAGCCGCCGTGTTTCTTAGTATGTTGAGTAGATGTTGACGTTCTACAGCCAGTTGTGTGTGGGCGCCAACCGGCAGGCGAGATGCCTGACCCGCAGCGTGTTGTTTAGCCGCGCCCATGCCCCATGCGCATGGCCTGTGAGTTGAGCGTGCGCAAGAGCTCAAGCAAGCTTGTCTTGACTTGAGCTACTTGAACGACCTTTCATTTAGCGATTTCAGAGTCATTGACCCGGTATTACTTGGCCGAGCCGCGTAAGGCAGCCGATACTGTAAATCACCGAGACGGAGCACGTTTTTGTCCGTCGACCGCCTGTTCTGCTGGTCCGCGGAAGCAAGGGACTAGTCAGACCTCAACCAGCGGGGCACGCGAGGGTTACATCAGCACGCGGGAGGGCGTGACAGGATGACCTGGTTACGTACGATGCCAGTGGTCCCAGCACGCAAGGGGGCCCCTGGATCCCAGAGGGGCCTGACGACCCGGCATCTGCAGCCCGCTCACTGCTGATGGAGGTTGCGTGAACGGCAGCCAGGTCCGGCTGGCTGTCTGAAAGTTGCAGTCGCACTCCTGTTGGAAGCTGGCGCGTGGGCGAGCGCGAGGCCGCGTTTTCACAATGGCAAAGCTGCATCGTGGGCGTCTTGCCTCAATCCAGCGGTCGGCGCTCGGGTGTCGAGGCCACCACAGCAGCGACCGGCACGATCACGCCTGTGGCTGAGGACGGCCGAGGACGGGGCACATACGGTAGCTGAGAGCGGCTGAGGGCGGCCGAGGGCGGGGGACACAGCTGAGGTGCTTGGCTGTTACAGTGCCCTCCACGGGTGCGTCATGCCCCCACGGTATATAAGGGCCATCCGTGCCTCTCGCCAACGCGGCGTCCCCACACGCGAACAATGTGTTGAGTTACGCCCATAACAGGCGACCACCCAGGACGGTGTAAGAGGGCTAGCGCTAGGACGGGGTAACACGCACCGCCATCGAAGCTCCTCACATCACGGACCTAGGCCGGACGGCTGGGGAGGACAGGGGTCAACCTGTCCTCTAGACTCCGCAGCACACACACGCTGCAGCTCACATCCTCCCAGTCACATCGCCATCGCTAGTCCAGGCATAACGGGTCTGCAGCCCCCCCTTTTGTCCTGGCGCCGCGGCCCACCCGCAAGGAGCGGCAACCGTCCGGTGACACGCGGCAAACCCTCACACACAACTGGAGGATGTAGGTGGCCACGGGAGCCCAAGGGGTGCTGCCGTACCTAGCGCGTGTGACACAGCACATTTGCCGATCACACTGGATCCCGCCGGCCAGCTAGGCATGTGCACATGTGTTCCAGCGCAGCTTCACCAATCACAAGGCCAACCCAAAACCACGGTAATACTGCACCTCTGTTGTTTGGGCCCGCGTCACGGCCGGGGGCTGCACTGTGCAGTCCTGCTCCGGACGGCTGCTCACAGCGCACCCTCCCCCCAAAAACTTCTTCACAATAAAATAGACAAGGTTGCTCCCTAGAGCTCCCGTAGCCGTCGAAAGCGTCGCTTTCTGCCCGTCGCCGCATCGTCCTGAATGTCAGGAAGACCCGTGTTCCACCCATCTCACCAGCAGGTTGCACGCCGTATCCCGCCACCATCCCGTGTCCCTCAACGAATATATCAAAACCATTTATTTGCTAGCCCGCCTGCGCATCACGGCGCGTTGGTTCCTGTACACATGGCTGCTCATCATACATCTCCCAGGTCCTGGTACGGGTTGACGCGTGGGTCCTCGGGCCGCCACCACCTGGGCACACCGTCACCGTGCCAGGCAGCCCCCCGGTCGTGTACACGCACGCGCATTTGTAACTAGTATCACAGCAGTGCACGACAATAGAAACAGAGAAAGCAAGATGAGAATCGCTGCGCTCGTGGCTTCAGCCCAAAACGTGTACTCAACCGGTGGTGAAACCCATGATGACATGCGTTGCTTCAACAGCAATAATGGGAGCCAATCAATCCGCATGTATGGAACAGTGTCGCAAGCAGTACCACATGCACCCTCCCCTGCATGCAACCGTTTCACGCAGCAATCAGTACAGGAGTCAGTGAGCAGCATGATCGTACCTCAGCTCCTTTCATCCAGTGATCGTTACTGCCGCCCACGTGCTTACGTGCTTGCAGCTAGTGCGCACACCAAATGCTCACTCAAGCGCAACCAGTTGCTTCCCGCAGTGTTCAGTATCGTATGTATGGACACACAGCGCAGCCCAGGCCCCGGCCGCGTGCAGCGCCCGCGTGACCCCCGAGCCCGAGAAAGGACCACCTGTAAAACTAAGTTACTCAATCACTCCAAGGGCAGTGTCGCATGCATCACGGCTGTGCAATATTTTGGGACAATACTACGCGTGCAAGTGCAACAAAATCGCGCCACACCGACTCGGGACCAGTCAGCGGGACGTCAGCAATGTAGGTATATCTTGCAACCCAATTGGATCGACTACCCGCAAATACTGTCGTGCAGTTTCGCCCTGCCCTACAGCATGCAGTACAACCCCGTCGCTCTCGACGCAGCGACATTAATCAACCATCTTCCCGATACCGACAACCACAATCAATCGACCTCGATCAGCGCTGTCGTGCTGGGGATGCTTCCAATGTAGACCAGTGCCTTGACTGCCAAACTACTACCCAACACCAACTACGGCAAACCACGGAAGCTACTGCTGCACTGATAACGCACTGATGCGCATGGAGGTGCGTGCACGCCTGCCGGCAACAATCAGTGCCGCCATCAGTGCTACACACGCGCAATCCACACAGTACGGCTGCCGACCTGGCGCCGCTGCTTGGGCCTGCCTTCCGGCGTCACCAACTTGGCGGCTGCAGCCGCAGCTGGTGCACCTCCGCCATCACCCCGTGCGCGCGACACGGACAGCCGCCGCCTGCTCCGCCGCCATAACCTGCTGCTGCGCCTTTGCAATCCAGTCGTGGCGCATCAGCGCCTGAACCGTGGGTCGGTCGCATGGCTCCATGCGGAGGCAGGCGTCCACAAAGGCCCGGGCCTCCGCCGACACGCTGGCTGGGAACGCCAGGGCCTTGGCGGCGGAGCCGCCACTTCCCGGCGGCACGGACGCGGGCGGGCCGGAGGGGAAGGGCGTGAAGCCCACCAGCAGCTCGTAGGCCAGCACGCCCAGGCTCCACACGTCCACGGCGGGCGTGTAGGCCATCAGCTCGTTGTCCTTGTTGTCATCGGGGCCACGCTTCAGCGGGCACATCACCACCTCCTACGCAAAGAAAGAGTTCGTTGCAGCAAGGAATGCATAGGTCACGCCATGTGTGGGCCTCTGAGGTTGGCCGGGGCGGCAGGGCACCAGCTCCAACGTAAGCGCTGACGTCGACATGCTAAATACGGTAGGTCGCCCCCAGACGCGCCGTAGACCCAAGCTCCATCACGGCTCCTGCTAAACGTGTGTTCCCCTCACAATCTAGCAATGGCTTGTTTAACAAAGCTGCCTCGGTACTCACGGGCGCCATGTAGTAGCGCGACCCGGTGCGCGTCACCGCCCGCTCCTCGCGGAGGCACACGCTCACGCCAAAGTCGCACAGCTTAAGGTGCCAGTCGGGCGTGAAGAGCAGGTTCTCCTGAAGAGAGAGAGAGAAAAAGAGGGAGCGGGTGTATGTTTACAAAGAAAGGAAGCCCGCCCAGAGCACGCCGGAGTTACCGTATTGTGATGAGTGAGTATGGGTGTTGTGATGTGTAGTGCGTGGTGGGTGGCAGAGTGGAGCGGAGCTGCGTCCAGGCCAGGCGGGGGACAGCCAAGCACCGCCGTGGACGGTCGCAGACGCCTTTAAGGCGCCCGCATCCGCAGTGAGCCCCTGCACGCAGTACAGCTAAGCGACGCAGGCAGCTCACCGGCTTGATGTCGCGATGCACCACGCCGCGCGCGTGCAGGTAGGCCAGCGCGCGCAGCAGCGGCAGCAGCACCAGGTGCAGCGCTTGCGCCTCGCTCATGCGGCCGGAGGGGTGGCCGTCGCCCACGCCTGCCAGCTTGCGGCGCACGCGGTCCAGGCTGCCGCCACGCACGTACTCCATCACAAGCACCAGGAAGTCACCCTCCTGCGTAATATGGTTAGATGCGAGTGCGCAATCGTTGAAATGCTTATTCCATGTGCGGATGAATTGATGAAGCAGGCGGGAGTTATGTCTCATTTGTGACGTGATTGCGCCTGCGACAGTTGCGCCCTTTGTGCGCGCACGCATGCCTGCCCTTCGGAAGGACCGGGCGTTCGGGTGGACCTGAAATTGCATGCGCAGCTTGTGCGCCCCCACTCCCACGCACCCGGAACGCGCCGATGAGCTGCACGATGTCCGGGTGCTGCACGGTTTTGTGCACGGCCACCTCGCGCAGCGCCTGGTGCGTGAGGAAGGGCGTGAGGCTGGGCAGGCAGTAGGCCTTGAGCACCACGTCCTGCCCGCTCTTGAGGCACACCGCCTGGGGGGCGTAGGGGGAGGGGGATTGCAAGGTTTCGAGGTTGTAGAATACGCGACGCTGGGAACAGCGGGAACCGGCGGGGAATGTGAAGCGGGAGAGTGAGCGGATGGGGCTGGAGAGGACTGGGTTCGTGTTTCAGGCTCAAAGTTTCAGGCTCAGTTTCAGGCTCAAATGGAGCAGATGAAAGGCCAAGTAGCAAGTTGGTGCCCGCCCGGGGATGGATGTGCGCGGTAGCTAGCTAGGGAGCGCGCAACAGCACTGGCACTATTGGCATCACCCGCCGCGCCACCACGCACCCACCTTGAACACCTCGCTGGCGTAACCCGAGTACAGCTGGCGGCTGAGGTGGTAGTCGTCGCGGCCCCAGCTCCGGCGCCGCATGTCTGCGGGCGCGCCGGCCCAGCAGTGCAGCAGGGCCCCGTCGGCCGGCACGCCGAAAGCAACGAAGGGCGCTGCGGGCGACACCGCCGCCGGTGAGGAGGCCGGCGGGTAGCCGGCCGCGGCTGCTGCAGGCGCCGCAGATGACTGCTGCCGGTGTTGAGCGGTGCCGTGGTGGTGGGAGGGCCGGGCGTCCCGCAACTCCGCCGGGTCCGGCTGCGCACGCGGCGGCTGTGGCGGCGTTGCTTGCAGCCGCTGCAGGGTGCGGCACGCCTCCTCGGTCTCAGCGGCGGGGCCGAGGGACAGCTCCAGCTCCTCACCACCATTCCCATCGCCTCCCTTGCGTGCCTCAGCGGCTGCTGCTACAGCTGCTGCATCTCGGGCTTCGTCGCCGGCGGAAGCAGGTGGGAGCTGCACAACCTGCGACGGCTGGCAGCACGCATCCGCAGCTGCCGGCTTGGCGTAGTCACTTGGAACGCCTTCGGCGGTAGCGGGCGCCAACAGCAGCACAGCAGACACTGAATGGCAAGCCATGAGCTCGTTGGTGGAGGAAGTGGCCCGAGAGGGCGTGCCGGGCGCGCGCGGGGACTGCGGCCGCGATGCCTCGGGCCAGGTGCCCGGGCGCAGTGCAGCACTCGCACCGGTGATGGAAGCCGCCTCCAGCTTCACGGCATCAGCGGCCGCGGTGGGAGCAGCAGCTTCAGCAGCGGAGGAGCTGGCCTCCCTCCCGCCGCGGGCACCTGCAGCCGCCACGAGCGCCGCGGAAGGCACGCGCCTTGGCGCGGCGGGCGCACCGCCGGTGGGCACCGCTGCAGCGGGCACGTCGCCAGCTGCTGCGGCTATGGCGCTGCGGCGCTTGTGACTGCTGGCGACCGCCTGCTGGGTCCTCAGGGAAGCGACGGCTTCGTTCACCGACAGCGCCGTGATGCCTGCCGCCATCACCGGCGGGGCGTTACTCTGGGCCTCGCCACTGCCGCAGCCAGGGTTCGTGGCGGCGTGGGCGCGCACCGCTGCGTGCTGCGTGCCAATGGTCGGGCTGGCCGCCGCCGCGGCGGCGGCCGCAGATGTGGGCGCCTCGGCAGCGCCGCGCTTGGGGACCAAGGCGACCGCTGGCGGGACCATGTCGGCAGAGGCCTTGAGGAAGGCCGACTCGGGCGCGGCGATCATCGCAACAGACGCGGGGTTACTGTCGCCATCCCCACCCCTCGCCGCGCCGGCCGTGGAGGGGTCTGCGCTGCGCTCCGGCGTGGAGATGGGCTGCGGGCCGCTGTACGGCTCCCCCATGTGGGCTTGGCTGCCGGCGCTCCTGCCGTCGGCAGCTGCCGCAGCGCTAGGGGGGCTGCCATCTTGCCGAGCCGCGCTGACGGCACCGCCAGGAATGGGGCCCGACGGCGCCTCCTTTTCTGTGATCGAAGCGTCTCCTGTGGACCGCTGCGGCAGCGCCTTTGGTGTGCCGGTAATGGTGCACGCGACGTCTGCGGAGACGTCGGGCACGGCCACGTCGGTCCGTACCGGCTTCACCTGGAGCTGCGCCAGCTGAGCCGGATGGGCCGAGGACAGGCCGCCGCTCCGCACTGCCGTGATAGGGCACATCTTCGGCTCAACCGGGTCTTCCTCTGTGTCTGCCTCTTCAATGACATGCCCGACGACACCCGACGGCGCCGGAAGCAAAGGCGTCAATGGCAGCGGCGGTGACGCCGCTTCACGCTGTTGCGGCTGCTGCTGCTGCTGCTGCTGCTGTGGCGGCGGCGCAGTTGCCGGCAGCTCCATTGCAGCCGTGACAGCGGCGGTGATGGTGGTGGCGGCGGCGGTGGCGGCCGCGGCACGGTCGCGCCGCTTCTGCTCACGCTGCTGCTGCTTGGCGGCGGCAGCAGCTGTGGCGGCGGCGGTGAGGCTTGACGGCAGGACCTTGCCCAGCAACGGGACGGCGGCCACGCCCCGACCCAGCGCAACCATCAGCTTCGCCGGCTTCTTGGCGCTCGCTGGCCCCGGCACGGTGGCTGGAGGCGCGGTCGCGGTGTCGGCCATTACTTGTGGTGCTGTGGTGCTGCTGTGCTGCCGCGGTGGCGACGCCTGCGACTGCGGCTGGGGAACAGACAGCGTCGCGGAGGAGGCTGGCAGCGAAGAGGCAGCCGAGCCGGGCTCGGCGCTGCACTCCAGGCCCTCCGCCCTTGACGGCTCAGCGGCTGCGTGGGCACTGCAAGGGCCGGGGCTGGCGCCGGCGGGGAAGGCGACAGTCACGCCAGCTACGGCCACGGCCGCAGCGGCGGTGGCGGTGGCAATCGCCCCGCCATGTGCGGTGGCGCTCGAGGCAGCAGCGGCCTTGATGCGCGCCTCCAGAGGAGCGGTGGGTTGCACGTTGCTGCCGGCGCTGTGGCCACCGCCGCCGCTGGGTGAGAGCAGCGGGCCGCGGCCGCTGCAGCTCAGCCGGCCGGGCGCATGCTGGTACGGCGCTGTCACGTGGGCCAGGTGCGGGTGGTGCAGGACCAGAGCGCCGCCGCCGGAGGCGCAGGGCGGCAGCGCGGCCGGGCTAGCAAGGTCCACTGACATGCGGCTGCGCAGCTGGTGGCCGCCGGGGCTGTTGCTGCTGTGCAGGCGAGCGCTGCTGCGGCACGACCAAAGCATTGCCTCAGCAGGCGATGCAGGACTGCCGCGGCCGCTGCTGGCGGCGCGGACCAACGCCGCAGCCGCCGTGGCAGCAGGTCGCGTCTCCACCAGCGCCTGCCCATCAGGGCGGTTGCGGTAGCGATGCAGCTGCTGCCTGCCTGCTGCCGCGGCGCTGTTGCCGCCGCCGCGGCGCGCCGCGTCAGCCGCCTCCGGAAAGCCCTCCTCGCCATCGCCGTCGCTGCAGTAGACGTGCTCCGGAATGGAGGTGGGCAGCTGCGTCATCTCCAGCAGGGTCGAGGGCGACGGCAGGGTGTTCGGGAGCGGCATGGAGTTGGCAGATTCCATTCCGGCCACGCCCGCACAGCCTGTAGGCATGAAGGCGTCCCGCTCAACCCGAAAGTCGTCGGCTGCCGCCGCCATGGGGTCCCAGCCGCCGCCCGTGCTGGCAGCAACAGCAGCGGGGCCCGAATCGTGGGCAGGCACGTGCGGCTGCGCGCTGCGACCGGCGCGGCGGAGGGACCGAGAAGCCAGCTGACGTGCTAGCGGGGAGGCCCCCACGGTGTGTAGCAGGTAGGCCGGCGGGTGTGGGATGATGAGCCCGCCGGCACCGGCTGAGGCAGGGCCGCCGCCACCGCCGCTAGCGTCGGCGGCGACGGCGGGGCCGACAACCCCGCCCATGCTTGCGGCTAAGGCAGCCGTAGTGCTAACTACAGCGATACCGCCGCATGCGGCTGCGGCTGCGGCGGAATGGGGTCCGTTGGCTGAGCGCGGGCCGCTGCCTCCGCCGCCGCTGCTGTAGGGGCGGAAGCTGCCACGCGCCATCGCGCCCTGCCCGCCGGACGCCGCGCTTCCAGCGTGGCAACTCCGGTCCCCTTTAGCCATGTTGTGAGCAGCGAAAGAGAGGCGGGATATAAGGCTGGAGAACATGCCTGGCGCGTGGTGGCGGTGGCTGCTGCCGCCGCTGCCCTCCGCGTTGTTGCGCCGCCCGAGTGCGCCGTTCGTGGATGGCGGCGCATCTCCGTGCCCGCCGCGCGTTATGCCGCTGCTGTAGGCGTGGCTGTCTAGCCAGGTGGGCATGGGCGAGCAGGGGCCGCCGGGTGAGGGGCAGTTCTCGACCAAAGGCGCGATACCGAGTTGACTGGTGGGGGGAGGGTGGGAGGGGGAGGGACGAGGGCGCAGAAAGGAGCTGGACGAGACCTGACAAGCGGTTGGTTTCAGAGCCGCAACAAAGTCATTTGCCCATCTGGTCGTTAGAGTGAATATGGTGTTCTGTTATGTGCGTAGAATAAGCTTGCCTGAGTCGAGGCCGCTCCCTGAGTGAGAACGCTCCTTCCAGCATCGAGTTGTAGCTGCCTGACAGGCCGCAGGAATGACTGGACTGCGAGACGTAGCTTTCCATTCCGCACGATGGCTGGCCTCCACGGGAAGCCTCCTCGCCGCCCGTCGCGAACTCGAGCGTTGTCCCGGGGCTGCCCTGGAGGACGCTCAATGACGCATCATGAGGAGGAGGAGTGATGAAATTATAGCTGACTGCTTGATCCTCCGAACGCTCGGCGTTAACGCTGCACAGTCGCATCTTTCGGTCGGTCTTTGGGCCCAAGCCCCAGCGCGCTCTTGCAAGTCGTAAAGCCTCCTATATGAGCAGCTGAACTACTGGTAGTGAGTTAGCGACGAAGGCCTCAGGAAAACGCTGATCCAGACACTAAGTTTGCGCAAGAAGTGGGCACTTGAGCGAAACAGTAAAACGTCAATGCGTTGCTTTTCACTCGAACAGGCGAGGCGGTATGTATGTGACTGTATGTCCAGGCCTGTCGTTGGGTAAGGGCCGCGAGGTCTCGTGAAAAGCCATCGGCGCGTTGCGTATGCGGTCAACCGCGTTCGCCTTCGCCTCGAAGCGGTCAACTGCGCTCGTGGTTAGTATAAATTGCGCTACCGAATCAAAGCGAAGCTTCCGCAGTCCTACGCAGGGGGGAACGGCAACAAACGCGCCACAAATGTACATTTATGTGACGGCCGTGTCCAGTGCCGTGTCTGCGCTGTGGACGTCGCTGAGCGAGAGAAGGCATCTTGGCGACTACTTCAGCGTCACCATGCTCGCGTGCCGCCTCGAATCGCCACCAGGAATTCGCTGGAGGTCCCCTGGTGCACGCGCTGCACGTACGCGACCAGAGGCGCAGCGGACGCCGGATGACCCAGGATGATCCTTAACCTGTCCCCTCTTGTAAGATCGCAATCTTGACCTGTTTGCCGCACGTTCTCAGCAGGGGACGCAGCCCACGTTGCAGTCCGTGCTCCTGGCTGCTCCAACACCGCAGTGAGCCACACGAGCTGGCAAGACTACGCACACACGGACCTTTCATTCGCCTGCCTGTGACACTTCTGTGCTCAGTGTGCTGTTCTGTGCTCAGTGTGCTGTTCTGTGCTGCTGCTGCCCAGCCTGCCCCGTGCTTTCGATTTGCGCTCGCCTATAGGCGAGCCTGGCCACAGACAGTGGGTGGGCTGGGGCGTTCAACCGGGCATTAGGCGTGCAGGGCAAACGTTTCTAGCGCGTCCTGGCGCGGAGCATGGACGCATACAGGTGCACCTCGGGGATGAGGCTGAATGCCAAACGCCCGGGAAGGGGGTTCCAGGCATGCGTGCGGGCAAGTATGCAAAGGTAGACTACGAGAGCAACGCGGAGCTCGGTTACTTGCGTGGGTATACAGGGGTATACGTATGTAACTGCGCGCGCGTTTGGCGGCCGTCTCGTTGTTGTTATTAACACACGGACCTCACGCTGCCAGCACCGCAGCGCCATCTGCAGCCCCAAAGGCCACGTCTGTGGCCCGTCGATGGATGGCCAACATCCTCTAGCTACACCCGCTCGCAACGGCAGTCCAAATGTCCAATGGCCTTCACACACTTCACACCTACACTACAATATGCGGAGGGGCGGGAGCGAGCAAGGGAGCACACAGCTACCGCACCCATCAGACCGCTCCCATCACACGTGTTTACCAGCAGGCAATGCCGCTACTCGGCGCGACTGCGCCGGACGGCACTGCTGGTCTGTAGAAGAGCAGGACCTTGCGTCGTCAGGGAGTTGTCGTACTGCCCAATCTTGAACGTTCGCCACTGTCCGCATCCTGCCACTCGGCCATGCTCAGGTATGCAACGCCTGCACCAGTGATGATACGATTGCGCGCATGGCGCATATTGCAGCGCCACTGCCGGAACCGCCCGCACCAGTGAAATACATGCTCCTGCATCGCTTCCCCTTCTGCCCTATCACTGCCACCACCGTGGCAACGCGCCCAATCGCCCGCACATCGCCGCATGATGCCTGAGACGGCACAGTGCTTCGTCGCATTCATTGCTGATGCGTCACGAGAAGAAACACATCATGGCTTCATTAGAAG
Source organism: Chlamydomonas incerta (assembly GCA_016834605.1). Taxonomy (NCBI): domain Eukaryota; kingdom Viridiplantae; phylum Chlorophyta; class Chlorophyceae; order Chlamydomonadales; family Chlamydomonadaceae; genus Chlamydomonas; species Chlamydomonas incerta. The sequence continues at coordinate 422,313 of JAEHOC010000011.1, forward strand.
ATGTTGCGCCAACTTAGAAAGCCCAGTCGGCAATTAAATAGCCCAGCCAACAGCAAGCTCACGATGCTCGCGGGACAGGCGCGCCCGTGTTTCACGACGCAGCCGCCCTTAACCATGCCATAACTTCATACCACCGCCCCTGGCAGCGGCCCAAGCATGCCATGGTTGTGGCCCAGTGTTAAATTCAAATGCGCGTTGCCACTTCCGCTTTCGCTGTCGTGGCCGTCCTGCCAGGAATCCTGCGCGGCCGCCGCGGCCGCAGCCGCAACCATCCGCGCCGCTGACACAGGAGCCCTGTCCAAACCGCCGGCGCCGCCGGGTGTCGCCGCAGCGCCCGCCGCCGTCCAGTCCGTGTGCAGGCGACTTGACTCCCGCCGAAGCCGCTCTGGCGGCGGCCCGACGGCTGCGGCCGCGGACCCAGCGCTGGTGCCGTTCCCACTCAGCCGCCCTTGCGCCAGTGCTGCATAAGTCGGGCCCGTGCCGGGCGTGGAGTACCGCGGGGCGAGCGCCGCCGCCGATACGGCCACAGCCATCACAGACTGACCCGCCTGTGCTGTCACCCCTTCACCCGCTCCAGCGCGGCCTGGCAGGGTCGGCGCCCGGCGCAGCGCCGACGACGGCTGGGGGCTGTGGCGGAGGGCTGGCTGCGGCGACAGCAGCTCCGCCGCCGCACCTGACGCGACCGGACTGCCGCTGGCACCGGCGCTGCCAAACGCAGCCGCAGCTGCCGCGCGGCGCCCAAAGCGTGGTGTCGACGGATGCCCGGCGTCTCCCGCTGCTGCGCCCGCTGCCCCTGTTGCCAGAAGCGCGGCGCCCGACGGGCCGTGTGCAGCTGCCCTGGCACCGCCGGCGCCGTCTCCCTCTAGCCTGCCCAGGACGTCCTCCTCCTCCTCCCGGAGCTCCCAGCCGTCCTGCTGTCCGCCGCCCTCGCCGCCGTGCAGGCCCTCAATGCCCCGGGCGCTTCGGTCCGAGCCCAAGGCCGCCCTGGGGCTCCGCGGCGGCACGACCGCACCCACACCCTGCACCGACCCCGCCCGTGGCCGCGGGCGGGCAGGGCTGCTGGCGCCAAGGGCCGCGCCGACGGCGCCGCTGGCATTGCCGCTGGAGCCACGGCTGGTCGTTGCAGCCGCTGCAGCTGCGGCGGCGACAGCCAGCCTGCCGCCGGCGCCGAGACCGGGCGCCGCCCAGCCGGAAGGCACCGCCGGAGCGGCCGCTGCCGCTGCAGGTGACGGCGTCAGCCCCTCCTCCGGGAACTCGTTCCCCGGCGCCTCCAGCTCGCTGCCCAGAGCGTCCACCACCCCGCTGCTGCTCCAGCCCGTACCTACCACGGGCCTCGGCGAGCGCGCCGGAGCTCCCGCCGCAACGACACCACCACCACCACCACCACCACCGCCGCCGCTGCCTGCAGCGTCCTCGCCGGCGTCAGGCGCCGGACCCGTCACCGAGCCCCGCGTGAAGCCCAGGTTCGCAGCCATCGACTCCAGCGCATACATCGCGCGGCCGGTTAAGCTGGTGCCGCCAGTGCTCATGGTCCGGTTCTTGCGGCGGCCGCCGCGAGCGGCGGCGGCCCCGTCGGATCCGCCGTCCGCACCGCCGTCCGTGTTGCCGGCGGCGCCGGCGGCGCCAGCGCCGGCGGCGCCGCCCGCCCGTGCGGCCATGTAGGTGGCGTACTCCATGCCGGTGGCTGAGCCGCGCTTGCGCCTGGCGAGCAGCTCGCGAGGCACGCCGCCGCCGCTGCCGCCGCTGCCGCCGCTGCCGCCGCTGCCGCCGCCAGCCGCGGCCGCGCCCAAGCCCTGGATGCGGGCAGGCAGGCTGGTGCCTGGCTGGAAGCCTCCGGGCGCCATGCCCGGCGAAGTGGGGCTCAGCGGCTCCACCCCACCGCCTCCGCCCGGGCCGTTAGCGGTGGTGCGTGCCGCCTCCGCCTCAGCAGCGTACTGCAGCGGCACAGCCATGGACAGCCGACTGCCGCCCGCGGTCGGCGTGCCGGGCCGGCGACCGCCGCCGGCAGCGCTGGCCGGGCCAGAGCCGCCGCCGGCGGCGGCGGCGGCGGCGGCGGCGCTCAGGTGCTGGTGGTGCCCGTGCGTGGAAGTGGGCGACGGCCCGACGCGGATGCTGAGCCGTGACGCCGAGGTGGGCCAGGCCGCGTCGTGCCCTGCGGCCATGGAGCTCGGGGAGCGCTGCAGCTGCAGCTGGTGCTGCGGCGGCTGCGGCTGGTGCTGCGGTGGTGACAGCGCCAACGAGCTATCATAGTCGCTGCTGACGGCGCCGCTGCTGCCCACCTGGCTCCCCGCGCCGCTGCCGCCGCCGCCACTCCCGCCGCCTCCCACCGAGCTGCCAGCAGCGAGCGCTGCGCGCAGCGAAGACAGCGGGCTGGCGAGCTGCCGCCATGAGCCGCCCGTGCCAAGCCGGCCGGCTAGATACGAGCTTTCGCCTGCGCCTCCGCCTCCGCCAACAGCGGCAGTGTAGCCCCCGGCTGCGCCGCCGCTGGCATGAGCGCTGATGTTGCTCGTGGCGGCGGCGGCCACTCCGGCGCCAGAGTTGCCGGGTGGCATGTGATAGGCGGGGGACGTGGGCCGTGAGGACCGCAGGCCGCCCTCCGGACCATGGGGATTGCCTCCACCCACCCCGCCACCGCCGCCGCCGCCCCAGCCGCCATCGCGGCCGCCCGGCACCAACGCCGGCGAAGACACCGCCGATGCCAGCCGCGCGGGCGACGGTGGGGGCCCGCCGTCGACACCCGATGGGCTGGTCGCGGCGGCATCGCCACCGCCACCACCACCGCCACCGCCGGCGGCTGCTGCCTTGGCATCCGCAAGAGCTGGGCCCGCCTCCGACGCTGACAACGAGAACGCCCGGGCCAACTGCGCTGGCACCCGCATAATCGAATTCTGGCGCGGGCTAAGCACGCGAGTGCCAGGCGCGTCTGCGGCGCCGGCGCTGTTGCCGTTCCTCACCGCCGCATCTAGTGCTCCGGGCGGCGCGGCCGCCGCGGTCGCCGTCGAAGCCGCCACTGCCGCCGCAGCAGCAGCCGCCAGGGCGGCAGCGGCGCCCGACGCCGGCGCGGCGGCGGAGGTCGCCGGGACGGCGCCGCCCGCGGGGCTGTTTGCTGTTGACGCCGCGGAGAGTGGAGACGCCATGTAGGGGAGCGGCGACTGCGGCGCCCCCGCGAACGTCGGCATGGGCCCCGTGGCCCCCGCCATGCTGCGGTTGCGTTGCAGGATCGTCGGTGACGCGCCCACCTGAATCGCTGGCCCCGTGCTGGAGCCGCTGCCCGCACCGCCTCCGCTGCCGCCGCCGCTGCCGCCGCCACTACCGCCACCGGCCAGCGGCGAGAGCAGGGAAGGCTCCGGCACCACCGTCGCCCCCATACGCCCGCCGGTGGCGGCCGCCAGCATCCGAGCCGAGAACGACGGCGAGGGCGATGTGCCACGCGTCGGCAGCAGCGCCGTCGCCAGCGGCGCCGGCAGCTGGATGTGCGAGTGCGAGACAGTGCGGCTACCGCGGCGGCTGCCGGAAGTTGGAAGTGTCCCACTGCCGCCCCCGCCGCCGCCGCTGCTGAGCGCCGGCGGCGCGCCTATCAAGCTACCCGCCGACGGCGTGAAGGGCGACAGCGGCGCTGCCGACCCAGTCGTGACGGACTCCGTCCCTAACGCCTCGTCATGCAACGACACACCGACCGCGTCCTGCCCGCCGCCGGGCAGCGCCACTGATAGCGTCGGCCCCTGTCGCCCGCCGCCGCCCAAGCTAGCGCGCTCGAACGTGGCGGCGCCGCCTCCGCTGTCCCTGCCGCCGGAGCTGGCCGCCCCGCCGCTGGCTGAAGCGCGGTGGTGCTGGGAGTTGGATCCGGGCCGTTGGGAGGCGGACGCCGGCGAGGGGTGCTGATGCGGCGGATGCGGCGCCAGCTGCGGCCGTGCGCTCAGCCTACTCGCGGCACCGGCGGCTGCGGCGGCGACGCCGGAGCCGTCCGAGTGCCGGTACACAGGGCTCAGCGCGGCGTGCACGCGCGTCATGCCGCCGCCGCTGCCGTGGCTGTGCCCTTGGGCGTGCCCGCTCAGCAGCGCGCCGGGGGCAGCGCCCGAGTGCACGTGCGGGTGCGCGTGCAGGTGCGCGTGCGGGTGCGAGCCCACCCACTCGGCGCCGCTGAGGCTGGCGGAGCGGGGTGCGCCGGAGCCAGGGCGGCTGCTGCTGGCGTTGCTCGCGCGCACGAAGCCCGAGGCCGACGCCTCCGCCGCCAGCTCCTTCAGCAGCGACTGGCCGAACGGCATCCCCGCGCCCGGAGCAGCAGCCTCCGCTGCCCCGGTGGCCGCCGCAACAGTGACAGCGTCAGCCGCCACGCCGGCCGCCGGGGCGTTCCGCAGCGGCACCACCCCCGAAGCGGGCGGCGCCGCCGGCCGCGCCACGCCGCCGTCCAGGCTGTCGCCAATGCTCGAGTCGCTCCCATCTGTCGACCCCTCGGCCGCCGCGCCCAGGCGCTCCCGCTCCCGGCCGCGGTGCTGCTCCATGGCCGACCGCACGGATAGCAGCTTGAAGCTCCCGCCGTTGCCGCGCGGCCCGAACCGGGACGCGGCGGCGATGAAGCCGCCGCCGTCATCTGTGCCGCCGCCGCCGCCGCCGCCGCTGCCAGCCATAGCCAGGAACGGCTGCGCGCAGCCACTCACGTCGGCGCTGCGGCGGGCAAATGAGCTGGCTTCGGGGCTGGGCGCCGCCGCCGTGACGGCGCCGTCGATGGTGGTGTTGAGCGATGAGGTGGAGGCGGAGCGAGACAGCGGCCGGCGGAAGCGAACAACCGCGTCGGGCATCGCGGCCGAGGGAGACGCGGCCGCGGCCGGCGCCACCGCCGCTGCCGCCGGCGCAATGCCCGCCCCGTGCCCCTCCTCGCCGCCACCGCTGCCGCCTGCAGCAGCGGCGGCATCGCCGCCGCCGCCGGACACGGAGCGAAGGAAGGTGGTGACGCGGGCCGGGCCGCGCGCGCGCTGCGGCTGCTGCTTGCTGGGGCTGTGGGTGGTGCTGCCTGCGCGTGCCGCGCCAAAGAGCTCCAGTGGCGTGGCAGCAAAGCCGACGGAACGCGCCCGCGCAGGCGGCGACGCCGCCGCCGCTGGCGCCGCCAGCCGGCCCGTCAGCCCGCCGGTGGAGCTCCGCAGTGTCCGGCGGACCGCCGCCTCGGCCGCAGCCGATGCGCCAATCAGCTCATCATCGTCCTCACTGTCAATAGACGCGCCGCCGTCTGCCGCCTGCAGCTTCGCAGCCACCGCCGCAGCGCGCGCCGCCGCCGCCGCCGCCGCTGCCTCAGCCGCTGCTGACACGCCCACGGCCGCCAGCTCCGCCGCCCGCCGCTGCTCCTCGGCATCCGCGCCTGCGCCCTCCTCGGGCACCACCACCCGCACCGACTTGCTGCCCCGCCGCCGTGACACCGTCCGGCTGACCGAGCCCTCCTCCTCCGGCCCACTCCGGCCACCCCTGCCGCCCTCGCCGCCATCGCCAACCGCGCCGCTGCTGCTCCCGCCACCGCCGCCGCCGACGCCGACGCCCGGCTCGGCCTCGTCCTCCACCAGCCGAAACGACACGCCGCTCGCCACCGAGCCGCGCCGGCGCGCCGCCGGCGCCTCCGTGTCGCTGACCTCGCCGCCGCCTGCCGTTGTGTCGGGTGCCTCGTCGCCACTGCCGGCCGCTACCCGGAACGACACGGCCGACTCGCCCGGCGGCCGGGCAACACCCATGCTCTTGGCGGAGCGGCTCAGCCGGGAGTGGGACACGGTGCGGCTGGTGGATGAGTGCTTGAGGATAGAGCGCTGCAAGAGCGGAACGTGCGTGGGACGCGGAGGCGGGCGGGTGCAAGGTCAAAATTTGTTCCGAATGTAACGAGGGCTGTGGAGCTCCATTCATTGCTATTTATCATAGACTGCGGGGATTGACCGTCTGTGTGGACGGTTTTTGCAAGTATTGAAGCGGGGGGCAGGGCCATGCAGTGGGAATCCTTCAATCAGAGGCACGCCGGCGCCTCGGCATCGCGCCAGCCAGCATCACGCCAACACCCCCATTGGCTGCTGTGTACCCAGGCCTGAGTGCAGTACACACGACCTCAGTGAACAAGCCAGCTCAAGCCCCTCGCTCCCCGGCCCTTCGCTCTGTGTACCACGCGCTACGCCCGCGCTTGCTCGCGCGAGCAAGGACGCACGCACGCACCTTGGGCGCCTGCGACTGCAGGTGCTGCCGGATGTCGGACGGCGAGCGGTGCAGCCCGGGCGGCGGCGGCGGCACGCTGCTGACCAGCGGCGCGCCGCCGCCGCCGGTGATGCGCTGCAGGCTGGCGCGGTCTGAGGGCGCCTTGGTGCCGATGTTGGTGCCGTGGCGCTTGAGCGCGCGCAGCGCCCCCGACAGCGCGTTTGTGACGCCGCTGCCCGCTCGGCTGATGCCGGGCACGGGGCCGTTGCCTGAGATGCTGGATGCGGGGGAGGCCGGGGGAGGCACGGCCGTGCCGGCGCCAGCACCACGCGACCGGCCGGTGCCAAGCAGGGGAGAGGTTACGCTTTTGCTGTGTCCGGCAGGCAGAGGGGACGCCGGGCCAGGGCTGAGGCTGCCGTTGGGGTAGGGGTGACTCGCAGCGCTGAGGCGGCTGGGCGAGGGGCCGAGGTGGCGGCCCTCGGAGGAGGCTGCGGACCAGGCAGAGTGGCCTGACACGGAGGGGCCGGCGGACAGCGTGCTGCCTGCGCGCGGTGCCGCCGGTGGAGCCGGTAGCGTGCGCAGCCGCGGCTGCGGTTGCGGGTGACCGCCACGCGGTGACAACCGGCTGGGTCCGGGCGCTGCGTCCGATTCAGAAGAGCACCTCGATGCTGCAGCTGCCGGCGGCCGTGCAGCCTGCGGCACCGCCAAACCAAATTTTCGGACGTCAACGCGGGCGGGCCCGGGGGGGGGGGAGTGGCAGGCCGTGGTGCGTCTCACACAGTCAAGCCACGCCGCGACTCAGGTTGTAACGTGAGAATGGATCGACCTCAACACAGCACCACGTAGCCACGTTAACCAGCCGCACAGTCCCCGCGAATTATACGCTGAGATTTCGACGTCCCAGGACCACTCGCCTCTTCCGGCTCAGCTTCATTCCTCCTCGCATATGAATGCGAGCTTCCTTCTCCCAGCGGCTTGAAAACCTGCCATGAAAAACGCGACAATTAGGACTCGGACTGGTTGTGCCGCTGAGACAAACCGGTTCACCTGGTCCACAGCTCCACCACTGAAACAGCACCATAGCCGCTTGACGGCCATGGTCTGCCGCGTCTAAACGCAGCGCCTCGCCCTCAGCATTTCGCCCCAATCCTCCTGGGGAGCTGGTTTGCGTGGGCGCATTTGCATTGCACAATGCTTGCGTCTGCGTGCTTGTCGGGCCCCCGTCGGCATCACCGACTTCAGGTCGCTGCTCAGTTTTCCCTCTCCGCAGCTCGAGTGTTCACCGCAGGCATCATGATGGACCTATTGCGGCTTCTTCGTTTCTGTTACTTCTTGGCTCTGCAAGATAATGGCGCCGCAAGGCAGGAATGGACTCCGTTCGATGGCAGCGCAGTCCGTCACCCGGACGACCCCGCACGACCCCGACCCCACGCGAGCGTGCCCGAGCAAACCGGCCGCTGGCCTGGATGCCAGATTCCACGCCCAACCCTCCGCATCGCATATGGTTCGCCTAATCTCGAGCCACCGCCCCCGTACCGTAAAGACGTTCCGGGCGTGGGCAGCGCTGGGTGTCACGTGCAGGGAGACATCGCTTGACTGGGCTTGGTCAAGCATACCTTACGCGTGCACATATTCAGGGCGGCGAGGCTCTCCTCCTGCGCGTGCACATACCCGTGTCTATGTTGCCACGCACGGGAATTGCAGGGTGTGGGATTTCATCTGTCAATAAGATTGCTTGCCAAATCTGTCACCACTGGGGAATGCCAACTTTCCGCCGCAGCCTGCTCCAACCTACCCAGGGCCACTGTGGCGGGTAAACCCTACACAACTCCACGACAACCCCGCAAGCGGTCATTGGGTAGTCATCAAGTCCTTTTACCGGCATCCCTGCGACAGCCATTCCCCTCCTCTTGCTATCCGTGCCTCTGCCCGGGCACCTACTCACCCTGCACGGCTATTCCGGCAACAACTTTCACTTGATTGAGCCCTGTGTGTTCAGTCCAAGCAGGACTACGAAGTTCGCGGCGGGCTGCCAAGGGCCATGGACCCGCTGGAAAACCCATTAGGGTTTGCCCCAAATTCTATATTCCTCTAGCACCAAATGTAGGTTGCCCAATATTTATAGCTTACCCCTTCAAGAAACCTGAACAGGGGCAACCTTCAGCTGAGGACTCCGGGTGTGAATCTGCGCCCACGCTTCGGGGCTGCTGATGAACTAAATCAATCAAATTATTCCAAATAGCCTGGAGAGCTTGGGCTGTTTTTCGAACGGAACTCGCCGGACTCCTTTCCATAGTTCTACTTTCTGCCACGCATATTGGCACCGCGCTTAAGCTTGATGAGCTCACAGCCCAGGATAATCGGCGCTGGGAGGGCGGCGCCGAACGACGAAAGCTTCAGCCGCTTCGCTTGATTCAACGATGGGCACTTGCTCTTCGTCTGCCCGGGGCGCCGGGGGCCAGTCCGGGGCAACGGGGGGTCTTGGTGACAACAGCAAGCAAATTGACGGCAGCGAAGCTCTCGAGGACGCCGTCGACGAAAAAAGGTGCGCATGCATGTGTAGCCACGGCTCCGTCCGCCACGCCGCGCAGCACTGAGCAACACATTTTCACTTCAATGACGTCATTTATGCGGTGCGCGTATGCGTGCCTTGTTTTGGCACGCTGTGTCTGCCCAGCCCACGCTGGGCTGTCTGCCACGCTGGGCTGTCTGCCCACGCACCCACGCACGTGAGAGTTTTGCCCGCGTGCCGGCTAAGCCTCGGAACCCGTCCACTCCAACCCGTCCACTACGCAGCGTCGGCAAGTCTTTGTATACCACCGGCAAAGCCCAGCGCGCCTACTCGCTGAAGTTTAATGACAAGTTAAAGTTGGCTGAGGCGCTGGTTGCGGGCGGTGTGGACCGTTCCGTCCGCGGCGGCGCTCTCGGCGAGCGCAGCATCAGGCCCGACCGCTCTGTCCGCGGCGGCGACCGGAGTGTGCGCGGCGGCGGCGTCAGCCTTGCGTACGGTGTCGGAGGTGGTGGTGGTGGTGGGGTTGCCGCAACAGGCGAGCAAAGCTGTCGTGGCAACGGCGCTCTGTACGCTAGCAGTGCACAGGACCGCAGCAGCCGGCCTGACAGGAGCGTTCGCAGGGGCGGCGCATACACGCCGAACCAGCAGCCGACGGGCGCTGTGCTACTGGCGGCTGCCGCCGCCGCTGGGCAAGGGCTGTCTCCGGCGCCGTTGACGGCTGCGGACTACTCGCGCCAGGTGCCCACAGACAGCAGCGACTGTGGGGATGCCCACGTCACAATGGGACAAGCACAGCTCTCGAGCGCTGGAGGCGGTGCCAGCGCCGCGGCGGAGCTGCACCGCTTGTGCCATGGCAATAGCAAAGATTTGCTTGCCGTATCACCCTTGATAGGCCTAGGCTCCAGCACCGTACACGTCTCGGGCGGCGGCGCCACCGCCAGCGGAGCCAGCTACAGCCACGGCGGCAGCATGGGTAGGAACCTGGGATTGGAGGCTGACGCTATCTTGGCGCTGAGTAAGGCGCTGGGCGCAGGGCCGCCTTCTGGGTCGCCGTCGCGGCACCCCTCCCGACACCACCCACAGCCGCTGCAGTCGCAGCAGCAGTCAAGCAGCCCGCACATGGCCAGCGAAGCACAGATTGCGGCGGAGTCTGGTGACTCCGGCACGGCGCGGCTGGAGGGAGGCGGTGACGTCGACGGGTTTAGCCCAAAGATGTACCGGCGACAAAATCGCTCAATGCCGGCGTCGGGCGCTGGGACGACGGTGAGCGAAGGGGGCACTTGGGAGGGAAGCGGGCTTGCGCCTGGAGGTTGTGTGGTAGTGCGCCCTGGTAGAGTAGGTGTGCAGTCGCGCGGCGCAATCTGACGACTCGCAAGTGGACCAGGACGTGACGCCGTGCTTGCTTTCTGCGCAGGCGGCCGATGTTGGTAGCCTGGTTGATGATATGGAGGATGTGGAGGAGCATGAGCTGCCTGGTGCTGCCGCCACTGCTGATCCCGGCAGGCGCGCTGCCAGAGCAGTGCCGCCGCGGAGCCGCAGCACTGGCACTCTGATCGCACAGGTTGGTGCGCGGGGGAGTACGCCACGTGGACACCGGGCGCGTGCAGCATGTCCCCTTGGGCAGCCGCGACGTCAAGTCCCCTCGGTTCATCTGAAACACGATACAAGGCCTGCTATTCCATTTGTACATTTCCTCCCAATCCTTCCCTCAGGCACAGCAGCAGGCAGCGGACGCCGGGGGCGGCAGCCCACCCTCGCCAGCAACGCCACGAACAGCTGCGCCCGCACTCGGCTCTCGCGCCGGCTCTCCCGCAGTACCCGCAGCTAGCCCCTCTGGCAGCCCCTCAGATGCATTCAGCTCCTATGCCTCGGGTCCGCTGGCCGGCGTTGCGCGCATGCAAGGGGTTGTCTCGAGGTCGGCCTCGGGCGGCACCCAGGCGACGGGCTCGGCGGCGGCAGCGGCCCTTGCGGCAGCAACTGCTAGTGGCGGTCGTCGCTTCCTAAGCAAGTCCCGCCCCCAAGTAGACCTAGCGGCCCAGCCCAAGGTAAGGCGAAACGCGCGGGCGGGGCTGCTGGCGGGCGGGGTGCCTGGCGTGCTGTAGTCCGTCCTTCATTCGTTTGCGTCACAAAACGTGTGCTCAAGTTGAGTGTGCCTGACGAACGCCGGCACTGCAACCACCTGCCGCTGCCTGTGCCCGCAGCGCCCGGCGCTCAAGGGTTCTCCGCTGTCGGGCGCCGCACACAGTCTGTTCGGCGCGCGCGACGTCTCCATGACGGAGGTGCAGGCGCTGCCCGCGGCGGCCCCAGCGCCGCAACCCATGCAGCAGCAGCCCTCGGGTCGCCCTGGCGTGCGGCCGGGACAGCCGGTGGCCGCGGGCGGCTTGCTCGCGGGTGAGACGTTGTCGCTGCCGACGCGCTTCTCAGACTTCAAGCTTCCCACGTCCCCTGGGGACCTGGAGGATTTCAATGGCGGCCGCGAGCTGCTGCAGGCCCAGCAGCAGGCGGCGGCGCTGTCGACGTCGCTGGGCGGTGGCGCCGGGCCGCAGCAAGCCGCCGCCGGCGCTGGCGCCGCGGCGCCAGCGGGAGGGCGCCAGCTGCAGCCGCCGGCATCGGCGACGCGCCTGCGCGTGCAGACGCAGGGGCCTGCTGCCTACTCCGTCGCCATGGCCTTTGAGCTGCTGCCGGGGAGCCCCTCCGCGTCCGCGGCCGGTCCCGCGGTCGCAGCCGCCGCCTGGCAACAGCCGCAACAGCTCATCAGTCCAGGCCAGGTCACATCATCCATGCTGGGGAGCCCCTCAGGCAGCAGCCGGCGAGACGCGCTGTCGCCTCGAGCGTCGCCGCGCGCCAGCGGCCGCGTGCACCCCGCCCCGCCCGCCGCAGCCGCGCTCGCGGACTCGCCCAGTCCCAGCAGCCGCCTGCAGCCCAGCTTCCACCGCGCCAGCAGCAACCACCCCCCAGCAGCAAGCTCCCTCACGGGAGCCGCGGCGGCGCCCCAGCAGCCACTGTACGACGGTGCTGCGGCGAGCGACGCCGGTGCCACCACGGCCGGCGGGCTGGCAGGCGGTGCCCTGGGCCTGCCGGGTGGAGTGCCGGACCAGCCAGAGTAAGGCTTTGAGGTTGAGTGACGCTTACGCCCCTCGTCCGCACTCGGACCACTGCAGCTGTGCACTCTGCCAGACGTGCAGTGCAATGGGGGCGCTGGTGGGGTCCGCAGTCGGGTCCGCTGAAGCCCCAACCGCCAAAGTCTGATGGCGTGACAGCGCTTGCGTCGCGTCCCGAGTGCGCCGAGTGCACGCGCCGGTGCGGCATTTCGCACCTATAGGCAAGCGAGTGATGGACTGATGGCTGGAAACGGCATGCCGATCTGTATGTTTCAGCAGTTGCCTTGTTTGCAGCCCATGCGACACACCGGCGGTCCAGCCGCAGGTGCTGCGCCGTTGGGGCCGTTGACACAGACTATTACGAAATCAGTCGTCAAGGCATCTTGGAGCTAGAACACGAGGGGAACTGCTAGGGGCTGGGGATAATCATGTACTTGTGGAATGTGGTGCAGGGTATTCATTTCTCGTGTTGGGTACCATGTGTATGGAGGGCGGCGAGCGCTGAGACAGCGAGCCAGCATAGGCACCTACCGGGCTGGTGAAGAGCGGTGAATACCTCAGTGAATGAAAGAGCGGGAGAGGAAGCGTGCAGTTGTCGAGAGACCTTTTGTACAAGGATAAAAGATCAAGCCGATTCATTATGTTGAACTCACAACGTCGGGTGCGCCACGGGTGCGCAATGCGCTCAGGAGCGGAGTTTAGCGTACGCGGCGCGGGTTAGCCCCGTTGGTGGACGCGGGTCGCGAAGCTTGAGGCGCTCGTGGGGCAGCGTGTGGAAGCCGATGTATTGCGTGGGCGACCTGTGGCCGTGGGTGGAATGCCGGGTGAGGGAGCGGTGGAGTGTGGACGGAGCAGTGCAATCGGCGTGGGCGGTCACGGTGTGCAGCGCAGCAGCGCAACGTCGACCGGCTGGCATGCACGCATGTGAACGCGTTGGAGACAGTTTGTCTCAGGGAGCTGCAACAGCAGAGCGCGCGTGTGTGCTAGCGTGTGTGTGTTACTGGGGACTTGTACTAGAGGATAATGTTTCACGAGAGCACTTTCCCATCGTGTCGCTGTCGCGGCCAATGGGCAGGCGTGGGGGGGGGAGGTTTAGGGTTGACAGGATGATGGCCTGACTGAAAGCTTTGCACATGCTGCCTGTGGGCACTGCCGCCACTGCGAGACTGTGTGTGTGGGCACTGCGAGACTGTGTTCAGTTCCTTGCTGCAGGGCGCCGCCTTGCAAATCCACGCCGTCTTGTTCTGTGTGCCCCACGTACTGTGATGAGAGCATGCCGCGTTGGTGTGTTAGATACAAGCCAGGAAGAACGCGTTGGTGTGTGGGTGCGGGGATTCACTGCCTTCATAGGCATATGTGCGGTTGCAATCGCGCTTAGGCTGCGAAGCGGTGTACCTAGCTGCTGTTGACACGGCTGCTTGGAGACAGGGGATCCCCTGGTGGAAGGCCTTGCAGCCGGATCAAGGCCAGGGCATGAATGCGACACAAGGCAAGGCTGTGATGGTGCTGCACGTAACATTGTTTAAGCTACAGCGTACCGCGCAAGGTGTGCCAAGTCCTGCGGGCAGCTGGGCGCTTAATAAGAGGATGGGGGGGGTGTCACAAAACTTGCGGGCGCCCACCCCGTACGTGGCATTTAGTGCTGCAGCCAGACGCTGGGCCATGCCACCCGTCGCCTGCCCGACCTGCTCTTCGACGACCCCCTGGAGCTCGCGAGTCGCAACGTGTCACACACGGATCGGTGTCCGCAAGGCAACCGCGCTCGTAACGCGCTCAAACAAAGTACCGTATCCGCTCAATAGGAAGCGCCACGAAGGACCGTTACTGACCGTTACCGTATTGCGACATCATGCAGGCACCTCCGGCACCTGCCGCGATTGCCCGCTGGCAACTCTCCCTAGCCTGACCTGCTGCGGCGGCGCAGTACGCGCGCACCGGCCTTTGCATGTCCTACACGCTCACCAACAAACTGTCATCGGCGCAAATGCCCAAACGCACAAGGCTGCGGCTGCAACAACGCCACGGCGCCATAAGCTACGGTGGCTCTGGAACACCGCTCCACGCCCAGAACCTTACGAAGAAGCAATCACGCCTTCACTACTTCACTTCCCCTACATCCATGCAACCCCTGACCACGCACCACGCCCGCATGCGAGGTCTGTGCAAGTCCTGACAGCGCACGCAGCCATCCCATCATGCCGCCTACAAAACGGAGCAGGACACGTACTTCGCTGGCACGCAGACGGCGACTGAGTGCAAGTCTGAGCGCATAATGCAACCCTGTGGCTCTCTCCTGTCCAGACAAACCGTTGCTTCCCTCTCCTGCAAGGCCTCACTCACCCACGCAAAACAGCAGGACGTATCATGGCGCGCACAAACCAACAGCTGCGCATACCAACAAGCAGGTGCAATGAATCGGTGTAACCCCATGAAGCTGAATTGGGCAAGGGGGATTGCGACGGTATGCACGCTAGTTGTGGCCTGGAGGACCCATCCGCCCACTACTACGACCAGATGAAAAGGCCACGGTCCTGTATAACCAATGGGAAGCCCAGCATCAACTCAGCTACCTGGAAACGACCTCCCTATGACCATGTCATGGTATGATACACCGTGCGTGTTCATCGTGTCCTCTCCCTCATGTCGATGTATGTGCGTGCCCTGTATCTGCCTCTCCGCGAGGCAGGAGTCTATGAATAAGCCACTTCCTGCATCTCTGTACACGCCGGGCTGTCCTACTAGATGCATGTCAGCCATGCGAAGTCAGTCCATCAAGAACGACACACACGCCAGGTGCGTGCATGTGCACATGCAGGCGCCAGAGCCGCTTGTACCGGCATGTAAGATGAAACGGTCCTGTAATAATGCACTCAACATGGTGGGCAACGCGCTGATGTGCTTGTGTGTCTCAGCTGCGCTGCCCCAACATCACAACATGTCACAAAGCCAGGTACCAGGAGCGCTACAAGCGCGCGCGCCCGTTTTCAGCCGAAGCGGAACACAGAACTACACGTTTGCATTCAACTGTGTCACTTCCGTACGGAGCCCTACCGCCGCCAGCCCGGCTTATTGCCACCGGTACACACCGCCGCCGCCGCCGCAGACGCGTTTGATGGCTCCGCCACCGCCGCAGTCACGGCCGCTGCAAGTGATGTGCTGCCATCCACAACAGGAGCACCGGATGCCCCCGTCGAGAGGAGTCCTGGCACGGCGATCCCAGTCAGGCGCACTGCCGTGCACGGCCGCGCACCCTGCAGCACCCGACTGCTGCTGCCGCCGTCGCCTGCAACAGCCGTGGCCGAAGCCTGCTCGGCTGGGTGGCCTGCCGCCAGCGCCTCAACCGCTGCCGACACAACAGCAGGGCCGGCAGCGGCGCCCGGACTAGCCCCGGGGCCCAGCCCCGCCCTTATACCCGCGCCCGCGCCCGTGCCGGTGCCTGCGATGGCGAGGGACGCAGTGGGTCCGGCGGGGCGCGGCGCGTTGCGTGCAGCGCGCGCCGCCAGAACTCCCTGGATCGAGCTGCGGGCAGTCTGCAGTGAGTCACGCAGGGACCTGCTCCGCTCCATCCACTGAGCAGTCCTGGGGCTCATGCATGCAGCCGGAGCTGCGGCCGGAGTTGGGGAAGTGACAGCGGCCGCTGGTACCACGCCTGCTGCGGACTCCTGCCTGAAGGGGCTGGTGGCGGCTGCGGCTGCGGCGGCGTTGGGCGAGGCGGCGGATATGCTGGTGGAGCGACGGGGGAACTCCTTGCCGCGCTTGTTTGGCGACATGGACTGCTGCCGCAGCACGGGTGACCTCGCGTTGCGTAGGAGGATGGGCGAGCAGGCATTGGAGACAGGCCGTGAGCTGGGCGCAAGCAGCTTGGCGACCATGTCGGATGTGCATGCGGTGTTAAAAGCTGGCGCGCCTGTGGCAGCGGCGGCGGCGCCAGAGGTGACACCGCTGCGGCCTGTGGTGGCGCCAGCAGGAGTCAGCGACGGAGACGCAGGCTTGCGAGGGCCGTCGCAGGTGCTGGCGGCATCGCCGGAGGCTGCAGCGCGGGCTGCGACGGTTGCTGCCTTGGCCATGTTTGTCGCAGCAGCGCCCGCGGCGCCGGCGTGCTCGACCTCGCCCGCATTTCGGACGCGGTGCTGCTTCACATGCTCTGTGAGGAACGCGACCACCTCCGGCGCGAGGCCGGCGGCGCTGCCAGCAGGCAGGGACGCCCCCGCATCCGCAGCAACTGGCTCTGCCCTGGCCACAGCCGCGGCGTCTACCACCGCCTCCGCTGCCGGAGCTTGCGCTCCCGCCTGTGGCGGTGCCGCGCCACCGGCGCTGGTCTCGGTGCTGCTGCTGCATCGGGAGCCTCCAGCCGGCGCCGACGCCCCCGCCTGATCCCTGGCACAGCGCTTCTTGTTGGCGGAGGCGGGCGCGTCGAACAGAGCGTTAGTCCACATCGTGGTGAAGGTAGCAGAAGTCTTGGTCCTGGCGGCCGTCGCGGCAATCTCAGCCCACGCCTCTGGCACTGCCGCGTCCTGGACGCCGCTGACGGCAGCTGCAGCAGCGGCGCCTGCCGGCGGCGCGACCACTGATGCCAAGCCCCGCTCCGACGCCAAGAGGTCGTTCGGCGCAACTGCCACTTCACGCTTCACGGTCGATTCTACTGCTGCCGCCGCAGCGGCTACAGGTGCCTCCACCGGCGCGGCTGGGCGACTCTTTCCGCTGGCTGTGGCACTGACGGCGCCGATAGCGCCGCCGGAGCTAGTGGAGACCCTCCGGAAAACGTAATGCTTCATGTCCGTTGGCGGCGGCTGCTCGTGTTCCGCAATGCTGGACAGACACGAAACGCTCATGCTGCGCTTGTGTTGCAGGCTACCGGCGCCGGCGGCGCTGTTACCGGCGCTGCTGGCTCCCGCCGCGGTGGCTGCTGGCGCCGCCGCAGCCTCAGCAGCAGCCTCCAACGCTGCCTCCAGCATCGACTGCGGCACGCTGGCGGAGTTGATAAAGGGTGCCAGACCCGGCAGGTATGCTGACGCAGCAGCCACCGCCGCGCTGCCACCGCGCATGTTGTTTTCCTCGGCGCCGCCGCCCGAGCCGTGGCGGCTGCCGCCGCCGGCGATCCCGGCGCCGCCGGCACCGCCGGTTAGCGCGCTGTAGTAGCCTCCGCCATCGCCCGCACCACCAGTGCTGGCGTTGCGACTGACGTTGGCGCTGGCGTGGCGGCTGGACAGCGCGGACGGCGGACGCAGCGTGAACAGATCGTCGTCATATGGGTTCGCCGCAGCTGCTGCCGAGCCGGCCTCGGCACCAAGCACCCTGGGCCCCGCTGAGGGGATGGCGCTGTTGCCCGCGCTGCTTTCGCGGCCCGAGGCTGCCGGCTTAGCCACTTGCTCCTCCTGCGCAGTCACCACGACGGGCGCCTCAGGGCCCGCCGGTCTCGGCGCCACCAACGCGATGGAGAACGAGAGCGCATGCGCGTCAACTTCGTGAAGCGACGCGCCCGCCTCCTCCCACGCACATGCGCTTTGCGCGTCAGGGTCCTGCCCTTGCCGCTCATGGCTGCGGCGCGGCGCGGAAGCGTCACCGTCCGCAGGCGGGCAGTGTGCCGACGTAGCGAGGAAGGGACTCTGCAGCTCCGCCGCTGACGCACCCGGCACCACCCCCTTCGCGGGCGTGCTAGCTGCTGCAGTGGCTGTGGTGGCAGCCTCCGCGACCGCGGCGCACTCTGGCGCTGATGCATCAAGACTGTCGAATGTGCTGCTGCTCACCGCCAGAGATCCCTGGCGATCGGTAGCCTCCGCCGTGGCAGAGGCGGCAGAGGCGGCGGCTGCCTCCGCTGCCACCTCTGCTGCCACACCTGCCGCGGTGTCAGCTGCGGGCACCTCCGCGACAACAGCAGCTGCGCAGGCGGCGACCGAGGCTGCAACGGCCACCGCGAACTGCCCAGACGCCTCAGGGCGCGGCGCAACGCTGGTCGGGTCAGCGGCGGCAGCTGCCGTCAGTGCAGCTCCGGCCTGTGTGGGTGCCTGCACCCGTGCTGTGGGCGCAGTGCTTCCACTCACAGCCGCGAGTGCGCCTGGGCCGCTGCCCCAGCCCACCCGGTCCTCCGTCCACAGCCGCACCCCCTCCGGCACAACAGTCGCCGTGACAGGCGGCGGCAGAGAAAACGCCGACCCCAGTGGTGGCGGCTGCAGCCCCAATGCCGACAACGACGCTGGGCCGAGTGCGCCTGCTGCGCGCGGCGGCAGCGGCGGCGCGGAGCGTACGGAGACCAAAGGTGCATCATCGTCCTGGCCGCCGGCGACTTCAAGTGCTGGCGCGGCGCCACAGCGGTGCACGTGCACCTCCCGCAGGCCCCTGTGTTGGTCGCCGACCAAGCCGCCGGCAGGCGCATCGGCAGCAGCAGCGCCGCCAGCCACAGTCGCACCGGTGGCAACACTGGTGGATTGGGCCAAGCCACCGCCAGCACTGAAGGAGCTCTGGTGCCGCCGCGACCGCAGGAGTAGCGACGGGAGGCAGCCCTGTGGCGGCGCCCCGCCAGCACTGACGCTGCCTGCTCCCCCACTCGTCACGGATAGCTGGAGCCTGCAGGGAGGCTTCAACGCCGCCGCCGCAGCCACGCCGGCTGCGCCCTCAGCCACGGCTGCCGTGTGCTTCGGCTCCTCCAACGACAACAGCTTGTCATCCTGCATGGTAGGCGAGCCGCCACCAACTCCACCACTGGCCGTCGCAGCCGCAGCAGCCGCCACGGCCGCATCCTGAGCGGCGCGTGCCGCCGCCTTCGCACGCCGCACGGTGCGAATCGCAAAGAATGCCAGCACCGCAACCACCATCGCCAGGGTCACGGCCACCGCCACCGCAGTCACCTCGGTCACGCTTAGTGAGCTGCTGCCGCCGCCACTGCCATCAGGCGCGGATGCGGGGGGAGCGGTGGCTGTAGCCGGCGCTGGTGATGCAACACCCGGCTGCAGCGCGGGGCCGCCAGGAAGTAGAAGGCTCGGGTCCAGCTGCAGGTGTGGAGGAACAACAGAGAGCAGTTCAGCACACATGATTTGACCAGAAAGTTTCGGGAAGCGCGCTTGCAGGCCTGCCAAGTCAATGGATTGACATCGGGCCCCTGCTAGTATCATATGTTTCGGGTACAGTGTATGCCACCTGGCACGCGCATCCCGGGCCGGGCACACGCCCTGCCCTGCGCCGGCCGCACCTGCAACGCGCCATCGCCGGGGCCCCGCGGCAGCTGCACGCTGAGCGTCACGGTGCTGAACATGCGCATCTGGCTCTCCGCCGACAGGCACGCCCACGGCGCAGCAAACGCGGCGGCCGCTAGCGCGTCTGCAAGTGACTGCGGGTCTGCGGGAGTAGCGGCCCCAGTCGCCGCCGCCGCTGCGGTGGTGACCAGACCGGTGCTGCCAGTACTGCTGCCAGCGCTGCCGCTGCCGCTGTTGCTGCTGCCGCTGCCGCTACTGCCGGAGAGCGGCATCTCCAACGAGACGTTGAACAGCACCGCCGCGTCGCGCGCGCAGGGAGGCAGCTGCGCGCAAAGCACAACGCACGCGCACACGCAGGGTTAATGCGTAACAACACGTCTACAGCTTGAACGTGGCGATGTGAGCAACGCCGCCCATTTCAGTTCGCCATCACTTCCGGCCCTTCCCAGCAAGCCGCTCAACAACGCACCTCGAAAGCAGCCACGGCGCCGTACGGCGGCTGAATGCAAACCACGTCCGCAATATGCTGCTGTCCCACCCCCAGCCCCGCCAGCGCCGCCACCACCGCCGACGCCACCAGGCTGATGGACCGTGCGCCGCAGCTATCCAGCGCCAGCCCGGCCGGCAGCAGCGGCACCATGCCGCCGCCGCTGCTGCTACTGCTGCTGCCAGCGTTGGCGCCCGCTGCTGCCGAGGCTGCTGCGGAGGAGCGCAGCGTGCCCACAAGGAAGGCCAGGCTCTGGTGTGTGGTGGTGGTTGACACCAACGGGAACTGCCGAGACAAGGACTCCAGCCAGGCGGCGGAGGCGGGCCTGCGACAAGGAGGCGGACCAGGAAGCCTTTAGAGCAAGCTTTAGAGCGGCCGGTCAAGCAATTTAAAACCCATT
The DNA here is from genome assembly GCA_016834605.1 of Chlamydomonas incerta. NCBI lineage: Eukaryota > Viridiplantae > Chlorophyta > Chlorophyceae > Chlamydomonadales > Chlamydomonadaceae > Chlamydomonas > Chlamydomonas incerta. The sequence goes on from JAEHOC010000011.1 coordinate 442,165, forward strand.
TCCCCGGTGCGTGCGCTGCTTGCCGCCACGGGCCGGGGGGCCGGGAAGGCGGCGTGACCCCAGGTGCAGAGGCTGCGAAGCAGCCAGGCAGGCCGCAGGCGCGGCGCACACTCACGTGCGCGGGTCCAGGGTCGCTGTGTAGGAGGACGCGGCGGCCACGCCGTTGCTGAACACCTGCGCCCGGGCCTCGGCGGAGACACGCGACTGTTCCGCCGTCGCCTCCGCCACCGCCTGCTGCACCCGCCGGCCCAGCTGCGGACAAGCATGCAGCGGGTGGTGCGGGCGCTCAACTACGGTGTGAGAACAACCAATGCCGCGGCGCCAAAGGCGCTTTCCTGCCAGTGCATGTTCTTCATGCCCAGAATGCATCGCAGCCCGTACCAGCCGGGGCCCACAGTATGCCGCACCCAGGCTCCCATGCCCACCTGCGGCGGCCGCATCGCGAGCTGCACTCCCGCCCAGCGCAGCCCCTCCGGCGTGCCGTCCTCCGAGGTCGCCTCCACACACTCCACCCAGTCCTCCCCGCCGTCCCCGCCCCCGCCGGCTTCGCCGCTGGCTGCCGGCTGCGCGCCCGGGCCCGCCAGCTCCAGCCGCCTCAGCGCCAGCCGCAGGCTCAGCGTCAGCTCCAACGCGCCGCAGCTGCTGGGCAGGCCGCGCAGCGGCAGCGCCGCACTGTAGCAGGCGTAGCGTTCCTCCACACCGTCATCGCCACCTGCGGCCCCATCCACGCGATCTGAGTCCGCTCCGCCGTACCCACGCGCCGGCGCGCCAAAGTACAAGTCCTGACCGCCGTACTGCGCCGTGCCCTCCAACACCACCGCCAGCGGCGCCGCTGCCGCCTCCGTAGCATCAGCCGCTTGCTGCAGCTGCCGGCCCGGGCCGTCCGCCCCGGCGGCAGCCCCGAGCATCCGGCGGCTGCTACTGCCGCTGGCGCCGGGCCCGGGCCCCGTGCTGCTGCTGTTGCCACTGCCGCTGTCGTGCTGTGATGTGTACGGCACCAGGACCCAGCCGCAGCGGGTGGTGATGGTCAGCACCAGCTGGCTGTCGCGGGTGCGGAAGGCAGTGAGCGTGGCCGCCGCCGCCGCCGGGCCGGGGCCGCTGCTGCTGCCCGCGTCGGCCGCCGGGAAGATCTCCGCCGTTGCGCCCATGCCACACAGCTGGAAAGGGTGCCACAACGCGTGTGCACAAGGGCAGGGTCAGCGCACACGCACCGGCGGCGATGCTGCGGCCGGTTGGCGCTTGTGCAAGGGCTGTGGTACGGCGCGAGCGCGCAGTCGCTACACAGGCCCCACCCCCACCGGTCAATGCCGCACGTCTGCCGTACCTTCTCGGGTAGCGTGGCGCCGCCCAGGAACGCCGGCAGCCGGCACAGGTCCGGGTCAGCGCCGTATGCGTCAGCCACCTGGCGCACCGAAGGCACAACACAAGCCAGCAGGGATACCGTAACAAATACGGCAAAAATTCGGTGACGAGGTCGAGGGCCGCCAAATGCAAGCGTGCGTGCCGCTAATCCACAAGCCGTGTGTTATACCCTTGGCCACGGGCGGCTTTGGGCCCCAGTGTTTGCCCCTGGGGCTGGCGTCCGCCCCTGCCCGCCCCTGCCCAGCACCGCACCTGGCAGGGATTTTCGTCAACGAAATCGCAAATTGTGCAGCTGCTGTCGGCGGGGCAAATGCCGGTGGCGGCCCGCAGCTGCCCGAGGTCGCCCGCGCCGCCTGACATCGCTGCTAGGTCGACACGAAGCGGCACCTCCAGATTCTCTGGGGTACCAGTGCCGCCGGTTGAGGCCGCATCCGAGCCATCTGAGACCGACTGAAAGAAAACCTCGACACCGGGGCTAGCGCCAACTAGGTGCGGCGCCCAGAGCTGTACTGCGATGGTCACTTTGAGCAATGCCAGCCATGTCAGACCGCTGCACCAGTTCCGGCGACGTCCCATGGTCAAGCATTGGGGCCGACTGACGCGCGGACGTTTGCATGTCGAGCGCATTGAAGTTCCCACGCGGGCGGGTGCGCGCGCCGCGCCCCGTCGCTGCTGGTCGCGAAAGCAGTTCAGTCACTGCAGCAAAAACCTGCCCTGCGGCCAGGTGTGAGCCCAAACGGGAGCAGCATAGCACGGGTGGAACTCGCATCCAAAGTCTGACTGTTAGCACGCCCGGTTGAAGGTGGCATCACCTTTCAGCAATAAGAAGACGGCTGTTTCCCACTCCCGGACGGCAGCCGCCGCAATTGGCCGCATTAGCAGGTAAATCTATTATCATGGCCAGCGATTGCATGTGCAAAATAGCTGGCAGGGCTTCGACGCGCGTTGCTCACCTGCTTATTCACCTTAGCAGCTGCAATTGTGTCCTCTCCTTGTCCATCATGGTCCTAATAAGCATAATCTACCAATTCATTGAGTGGAGGGGTTCCGCCGCTCCGCACGTAACACGCAGACTGGGAATGTCGCACAACTCATAAAGCGCTGCTGTTATTGGAAAAAACAATATTATATGACGATATATGATTAAAGTGCTAACTAGCATTGCAAGTTGTCCAAGGGAACGAGCCTGGCGAATGCGGGCCTGATGGCGGGCGGAGCCGCGGTTGAAGCGGGTTGGGGTAGCGCGCACACAAACTGAGGTAATAAATCAATGCTTGTGACTATTACGGGCCACTGCTTACAATAGGTCGGCAAAAATATCGCGGCTCACGCGGTTGGGAGGACTGTCGACTTGCAGCGCATTTGATTTGAATTGCGTGATGCTAAGCATTCATTTCATAGTATATATGCTATGTGATGGATATTATTGTCGGCTTTGAAGCGGCATTCCAACCGAGACTACGCATGGCGCCGACCGTGAGAGCCGCGTTATTTAGCATGACGACCAAGCGCAGTGCTTGCGGCGGGTATTATGATAGGATGTCTGGGAATGATGTGCGTCGCGGCCACTACAGCCAATGTGCTGGCGGATGTGAACTCCTTTCCGCACGCTTCAAGGAAATACTCATCGACAAACACTGTCTTAACAACGCCATCAATGCATCACAGAAACAAAAATCGCACCCCACCGTCGATGCCTCAGGGCTGTAAGGGGCCATCGAGTCCGCCCAACTCGCATGCCCCCCCCCCCCAAAATTCTCTGCCCGGCTCCATGCGGTACGGCGCTCCTCTGGATGCGGCAGAAGCGCATATCCAGACCTGCCCTTTCATGATCGGCCACTCAGACCACCGGCCGTGTCATGGTCCACATGGCATGTGTGTGTGTGTGCCAGGCCCTTTCTTTTGCTGGCGCGACGTGGTGCGTTGAGCTCCATAGCCGATGAAATCTAGGCCCCATGAGATGGCAGGGCGTCCAGAGGCACTTCAGGAAGCACTTCGCGTCTTGCTTTTCTCGTGTCGCCGTCATCTCTGCCGTCATCTTGGTCGCCATGGGCAAGGTCATGGATCTTGCCTCAATCCGCACGTACCTCGTCATGGACTCGCGCAGGTGTATGCGTACGTAATACGTATGATTGTGGCTAGTGGTAGGGTATGGGCAACAGCCACCGCTTAACGTGAGACCTTTTCGGTGTGTGTGGGGGGGGGGGGGGGGGGGAGGCGGCTGGCAGCGTCGACACAAAACACAGATACAATTGGGGTCAACTTTTCGGCGCCGCCGAGACGCTCTATTCACCGATTCACACGATTCTTTGATACGATACATCTTGAACTGATAGCTGACCGCGTCAGCGTCAACGTGGTCGACACGAAAACTCGGTTTGTTCCGTGTCCCTGTACACACACGGTATTGACCCTTGTACACTGTTTGTTACATCACTGGCAAGAATGAGCAACGACCCAGAGTCTGCACGAGGTGATGATTTGTCAGGGACTCGTGCTTGGTGGGACGACGTCGCTGCGCGCGCATTTCGGCTGTCTTATAGCAGATGACTTCAACTGACTCAGAGGCCATGCCGGCGCCGCAGCCGCGTCAGCTCGCCCGAAGACTTGCCGCGTGGCAATACACATGCGCGCGTGACCAGTCCCTGTTCATGGTCGCGGTGTCGTAAGCGCGCGGAGCAGGCTCAGCTGAATGACGCTTCTAACGCCTCGTCTGTGGCTCTGACTACTGTTGCTGTAGGCGGGGAACTGGAGGCTCCGCTGCTGGCACCCGCTGCGTCTGCGTCATCCGCCGCGGACTTCCGGCACAGCGAGTACACGCAGCCTCTCAAAAGCAACTTCTGGGACTGCACCACCAACCTGACAAAAGTCATTCTAGGAGCAGGCATCATGGTGGGTGGGAAGTGCCTGTGAAGTGGCGTGGAAGGCAATGCGGACGGGTGGGCAAAACGGGGTTGGTGTGAGGCGCAACGACGCACGCTGCCAGTAGCCCACCCACGATGGTGCTGGGCCAACGCGAATTTGGCAGGGTGGACCGTGCCTAATTCATGCTTTGCGCTATGTGAATGAGCTGCCGCGTCCATTGACCTACAGGCTCTCCCTCGTGCCGTGGCGCTGTTGGGCTGTGGGCTGGGCATCTCGTTGCTCGTGGTCGTGGGGCTACTCACACATTTCACGGTGCATGGTGAGTACCGAGGACGGCGGGTTGCAGTTGGCGGCGGCATCCACGTGATGACAGGGGCCCCGCACGCCTTCCTGCGTCTGGCAGATGCAACATGCACGCTGCGTGCGCCGTGCACACACCGAGGGCTTGGACGCTGGGCATGCCGCGTGCAACAACCCTGAGTCGGCAAACCGCATGCGAAGCAGCTTGAGCATGTGTACGGTGGCACCAGTGCCAGGGTGCACATGCACACGCAGACAGCCGTTCCGTGCCCGTGACACGAGCACGTCCTGCCTGATGGACACACACGCGCGTGTTCGCTGCCGTGCACAGGCCTGGTGCTTGCGTCGGACCGCTGCCGCCGCGACACCTACAGCAGCCTGGTGCGCACCGCCCTGGGACCGATCCCGGAGAAGGTGCTTCAGGTGAGGACGCGCGGAGATCCAGGGCGGGGCGGGCGGGTTGCACACGGTGGGGAATGCTCGTGGCGTGGCCCGCATGTGCAGCGTGTGCAGCATCAGTAGGCTGCGCCGCTCCTCCCTGGCGCTTGGGCGCCCCGGCAGGAACAGGATACCGTATGCATGCGAACACGACAACACGGCCCTCTAGGGACCCGGTACGAGGACATTACAGGGTTGGACTTGAGCCATGACCATGTGTCTGGTGCCCTTGCCGTCGCAGGCAACCATGCTGCTTGGCTGCCTGGGCTTCGAGGTGGTTTACATTGACATCATCGGTGACCTGCTGCTAGGTGGGTGGGTGGGGTTGCGTTTGATGTGGGTTGTGCATTCTGCATTTCTGCACATAAAGAGCATGGTTTGGAACCCAAATCAAAGGATTGATTGAAGTGGGGCAATGTGCGAGGGATGCCGGAGGACCGCCCGCCAGGCAAGGTGCAGCGGTTCCTTTGCTGTCCAACGCCAGGCGGGTGTGAGGGTCCCGGCTTGCCGCTGCAGACCTGCGTAGAGCCTAACTGTTTGCAATGACGGTGGTGGTGGTGGTGGTGGTGGTTCGGGTTTGCGTGCACAGGCGAGGCCCCCACGTATGATGGCCTCATCACCACCTGGCTGCCGCAGGAGGACAGGTGCGCGTGCGTGCGTGCATGGTTGCGTCGTTGCGTGCGTGGTTGCGTGCGTTTTTGCATGCGTGCATGCGTGCGTGCCGCGGAGGACCTAGCTGCCTCGCGTTGCGGCTATGCACGGGCCGCCTGCCTCCTACGAACAGAGCCAAATCGATAGGGCACCTCGCCTCGCGTTTGTATGTGTTAAACAACAAAAACGACGGACCAAACCCGCCAACCCGCCGTTTGTATGTGTTATGTTCCACTGAATAGAACCGGCCGCTGTCCGCGTGCCGCGTGCTGCCAACATCGGTGCCCATCACCCAGACTCAAGAGCGTTTACGTGTGCATCGCGCGCAGGCAGCAGTGGTGGGTGGGGCGCCAGCTGGTGCTTGCGGCTCTCGCACTTGGCGTGCTGGCGCCGCTGGGCTCCTTGCGTACCATGGGCGGCCTCGGCGTGGTCAACCTGGTTGGCCTGGCGTCGTTGGGAGGCTTCGCAGGCGCCACTGTATGGCTGGTGAGAGCAGCTGGGGGCAGCTGGCGGCAGGCCTGGGCCTGGGCACGAGGAGGAATGGGTTGCGGATGGGGGAGGGGTTTGATGAATGGGCGTTGGCCCGAGGGAATGGCCGGGGATGCATGTGGGGCCTGGGTTGGACGGCGGTGCGGCAGCTGTGCGTACCGCAACAATGCGGCAGATGCCAGCCCCACCCTCCCTCTTACCTCTGCCGCTGCCCTGCATCCTTCCTGCCCACCTCGCCAGGCCGTGGCCGCCGTCACCTTGGGCCGCGCCTACGAACTGCCGCTTGGCCCCGACCTGCCGGCGCTGGGGAGCACGACCGCGCAGCAGGTCACGGGCGCACTGGCGGTGGTGCCCATCCTGCTCACGGCGGTAGGGTGCGGCAGGGGCAGCAGGGGTGACGGCGAGCGCAGGGGTTGGCTACCGTTGCAAACGCGGCTTGGTTGCGCAGCTGCGGCTGCGGGTGTGGCACACATTGCGTGAGCCGTGTGTTGCACCGTATGCCGCCGTTGTGGAGTCTGCGGCCTTCGCTGAGCATGCAGGTAGAATTGCGCTGACCCTTTACGCCGCTCCCTGCCCTGCCCGTACATGCCCACGTCCAGGCCTCCTGCCACCAGTCGGTGCATCCGCTGCGCGCCATGCTAGTGCCCTACAGCCGGCCGCTGCTGGACAAGGTGGTGGCCACCTCCCTCACCCTGGTCACCGCGCTGTTCGTGGTGCGTGGTGGGGTCGGCGCCGGCTGCGGGGTGGCGCTTGGTGGTGCTGGGGGGGGGGGCTGCGTTGGTCTGTTGCCGGCGCTGCGTACTAGTTCCACAAGCAAATAAGTTGAATTGAAGCTTGTTCATCAACGCGCCGCTTTGTCAAGGCCAAGCAAGACGCGCAGCTTTAATCAACGACCTGGTGCACCGCCTGCAGGTGGTGTGCGTTTCCGCCTACACGGCCTTCGGCCCCAACGTGCGCGGCAACTTCCTCAACAACCTGTCGCCCGCCGAACTGGTGCCGCTCATCGGCACCACCGCTGCCAACGTGGTGTCGCTGGCCATCAAGGCCGGGTGAGCTGGACGCGTGCGTGGGCGTGGGCGCGGGCATGCTGCAGCTAGCTTTGTGACATGCCGTGAACTCGACCTCTCCCTCCGCCCCTCCCCATCCACTTGTGCTCCTATGCCTCGCCTCCCTTGCGCACACCGCGCTCCCACAGGTACGCTGTGTCGCTGGTGGGCTCGGCCGTGCTGATCATGTTCCCGCTGAGGCAGTCGCTGCTGGTGCGTGGTTTGCCGGGGGCCGGGGCGTGGGTTGGGGCGCCCGACGGCTACAGCCCCCGTGCTACAGCTGCTGGGATCACGTGCATCGGTTCAACTGCCGCTGCCCCACCACCTTCGTCACCACAACAAGCCCTGCTGCTGCGGCTTCTGATTACAACACGCCCTGCCCCCGCCCGTGAGCGCCGCAGGAGCTGGTGGCGCCCGCCGCTGTGCTGCCCGGCTCGCCGCCAGTGTCCACGCGGCTGTACCTGTCCTGCACTTACGCCCTGTTGGCGAGCGTGTACGTCATCGCGGTGTACGTGCCGTCCATCTGGGACGTCATCTCCTTCGTCGGCTCCGTCGCCTGCACCATCATGTGGGTGTTGGGCGCTGTAGCGGGGCCCAGAGTTGCATCATGGCGCCATGTGGGTGCTGTATTAGCAACGCCGGGTCCAAGGATTCCTCGGGTCTGTCACCGCCGCCGTTGCGGGATGGCGGCATCTCATCCAATCGAGTTTACGGAATGCTACCTCCTCCGCATTCGCAGGTGCTTCATCATCCCCGCCGCTCTGCTGGTCAAATACGTGGACAAGCCGACGCTGGCTGACCGCCTGCAGCGGGCCGCCGCCTGGGCCGTGGGCCTGCTGGGCCTCGCGCTCTTCCTCAACGTCTTCGTTGGCCTGTACCTGTCTGCAACGCAGCCCCAGGCCCAGCCATCACCACCGTCCGGAATGGGGATGGTGAGTGGTGCGGGGCTAGAGGAAGCGGGCAAGGTGGCGATGTCGCTCCACACGTGGCTGTGGCGTGCGGCAGCGCGCGCGGCGGGCCCGGGCTCGGACGGCAGCCTGCACGAGGTGCTGCGATGGGCCGGCTGGGGAGCGTAGAGAGCTACTATTTATCCGCTTTTGTCGAGGTGTGTTTGCGTGCGTAGGTTGATTTAGTGTTTGCAGGGCCGGGATGCTAGGTGGAGTGCATCACTTCAGTGCGGGAAGGCAGCGTGTGAGCCGCCGAGGGCTGCGACGAGGCGTGGCTGTTTTTTGCCGGCAAGGCCGGCAGCCACAGGCAGCGCAGCGGCTCACGGAGGTTGGCGGAATTTATGCTCTCATGACTGGTTTTGGCTGTGTGATGATCAGGGCCGGGGTGCGCGGAGTCGGATCACTTGCGCGCGCGGCACGGGTAACGGCGTCGTGCCAATTGGATCCTGTTTGGCCTGGCGCCCTGCGACTGCGTGACCGTGCTCGCCGCCGCCTGAGCGACATCCCTTGATTAAGCTTTTGAATGCGTTTTATATTAGGCGCATATTAGTCTCGGACTGCCAGGGCGCCGTGTTTAATGGCGACTGTTTTTGGCGTGCTGCTAGACCTTAACCAGCGTGACTTCAACCATTAGTGCGCGCTTCGCATTATTCACATTGCGACCTTTGTGCCTTCCTTGAAATGAGAGACATCGAACCGCAAGGTGATGCCGCGAACAGCCGCGATGGGACACCCGCGAGCCTCAGGGCTCTTCTATCACTGCTATTGCACGCCATCCAAAGATCAGAGGGGCTTGCTGGGGAAAGCATGGGGCTTACACGCTGGCGCGCACTGGCACGCAGTGGTAGCGTGGCTGTCGGCGTGCTCCCAGCAGGGCCAACAGTCTGCCGCCAGAGGGTAGCAAAGTGCAGAGTAGTATCAGGGTTAGAGTGCGGGGATGGGGCGGCCTTGATGAGGACGGTGGATTGCGGGAGTCCCCAAAGTCCAGCGGCGCCGGAGCTGCCGCGAACGGCGATCCACAGGGGTGCCTTGGCGATCCAGGCGTTCACCGGATCCCAAATCATCTTCGCTTTGACGCCACCAGCAGCCTTCCAGCGCAGCGCAGCGCAGCGCTTGGCGCCGAGACTGCAGCATGAATTGGACATGATGCAATGCCCTCCACTCCAGAACCCTGCATCTGCATGTGATGGGACCCACCTTGGGCTCAGTCGAAAACGTTGGCCGCTGCCTGTGACTCCGCACGAGCATGGCATCTCTTTGCTGTGAAAGCTGGAAACTTGGCGAGCCTCCTGTACTGCTGCAGGTGGGGGCCTGGAGGCCCCACTGCTTCAGCCCGCCACCTCTGCCACATCTTCCGCCGAGTTTCGGCACAGCGAATGTACGGCCCCGCTTAAAAGCAACTTCTGGGACTGCACCACCAACCTGACAAAAGTCATTCTGGGAGCAGGCATCATGGTAGGTGGGGAAGCGCCTGTGAAGTGGCGTGAAAGGCAATACGGAAGGGTGGGCAGAGTGGGGCTGGTGTGAGGCACAGCGACGCACGCCGCCAGTAGCCAGTCCACGGTGGCGATGGGCCAACGCGCACCTTAAAGGGTGACTCGTTACTCCTTCGCATTTTGCGTTGTGTGACTGGACTGCTGCCCTACCATCGTCCATGTCCATCGCCCTACAGGCTCTCCCTCGTGCCGTGGCGCTGTTAGGATGTGGGCTAGGCGTCGCGCTACTCGTGCTCGTGGGGTTACTCACGCAGTTTACGGTGCATGGTGAGAACTTGTTCTGGGCACGGGTTGCGGTTGGCGGTGACGTTTTCACGTTTGTCCAACCACCGAGGCCCCACGCTGCGTGTGCGCATCTACCGTATCCTGGGCTCGTGCATGGGAAGGGCTGACTCAGATGCCGTACTCACGTTGCCCACGCCCATACAACCGCGGGCGCGGCAGCATGTGCATTGCTCGGTGGCCGGCATTCAGTCCTTGCGCCCATTCTGTGGACAGGCATGGTGTTTGCCTCGGAGCGGTGTCGCCGTGACACCTACTCCACACTCGTCCGCACCGCGCTCGGGGCATTCCCGGAGAAGGTGATGCAGGTGAGCCCACGGGGCTGGGCGGCAGCACGTGGAGGGTGGGGTTGTGAAGCCCACCCGGGGAATGGGGAATGGGATTGTCATGGAATAACGGTGGCTAGTGGCAGGGACAAGTCGTATACTACAGTCGCTGCCAAGCTGGCAGGCGCGTAGGTGTCTTGTTGGTGCATTTCAAAGCCAGGATGCAGCAGAAGGGGGCAAACCATCCTGCACGGCCGAATACTTGCCCGCTCTTCCCGAGCCACACCGCCCGCCACGCACCCGACCAGACAACCATGCTGATGGGCTGCCTGGGCTTTGAGGTCGTTTACATCGACATCATTGGTGACCTGCTGCTAGGTGGGTGGGTGGGGTTGCGTTGGCTGATGTGGGTTGTGTATTCTGCACCCAGTCGTGGGGAACCCAAAGCAAATGGAGTGGGGCACTGGGACGGGGCTGCCCTGGGACCGGCCGCCAGGCTGGGTGCAGCCATTGTTGTATCGTCGAACGCCATACGAGCGTATGGGTCCCGGCTTGCCGCTGCGGACCTGCGTAGATAGACCCTAACTATTTGCAATGACGGTGGTGGTGGTGGTGGTTCGGGTTTGCGTGCGCAGGCGAGGCCCCCACGTATGATGGCCTCATCACCACCTGGCTGCCGCAGGAGGACAGGTGCGCGTGCGTGGTCGCGTGCGTGCCACGGAGGACCTAGCTGCCTCCCGTTGCGGCTATGCGGAGCCCCCTGCCGCCTACGGACAGAGCCCAGTCGATGGGGCGGCTCGGCTGCCATCCGAAATTCAGCCGCTGTGTCTTGCGCTGCGGCACCGCTATACGCGCCACTGCTTCCTTCCTTCACCCGCTACAAGCTGGCCATGCCGCAACTGTGCCGTGGTGCGCAGGCATCAATGGTGGGTGGGGCGGCAGTTGGTGCTGGCTGCGCTGACAGCTTTCGTGCTGGCACCGCTGTCCTCCCTCCGCACGATGGGCCACCTGGGTGCCATCAACCGGGTGGGCCTCGCCTCCCTGGCGGGCTTTGCAGGCGTCACCATTTGGCTGGTAAGGCGCTGGGGGCTGGCCCGGCAGGGCGCTGGATGCGTTGTGGCTGACGGGGCTAAGAATGGGATGGAGCGTGTCTGCGGGATGATGTGCATGTGAGAGTGCAAGCCGGGCACACACATTAGGGTGTTGTGCCGATCACTCCTCACCCCTCTCCCCAATGTTCTGATTGCCTGTGCCTCCTTTTGGTTGCTACCATCGGCTTGCATACATCGCTTCCCGACGCTTCTGCCCGCCAGGCCGTGGCCGCCGTCACCTCAGGCCGCGCCTACGCCCTGCCCCTGGGCCCCGACCTGCCGGCGCTGGGCGGCTGCACGGCGCAGAGGATTACTGGCGTGCTGGCGGTGGTGCCCATCTTGCTGACGGCGGTAGGGTGCTGCAGGGGCAGCCGGGGTATGCCTCTCATTGCCACTGCGCACGAGCCGCCCCCGGTTCGTCACAGCAATCGTCACAGCCTTGCTCGCGGCACCCATCTGCCCACGTCCAGGCCTCCTGCCACCAGTCGGTGCACCCGCTGCGCGCTATGCTGGTCCCATACAGCCGGGCGCTCCTAGATGAGGTGGTGGCCACCTCCCTCACCCTGGTCACAGCACTCTTCTCGGTGCGTCGCATGAGGGTTCTGTGTTGGAGCTGGATAACGTATGTGCGCGTGGGGTTGCAAGTTGGTGCGGGTCGGTTTTGGTGCCGTTGGGGCGCGAAGTCACGTTTGCTTCGAGCCAAGAAAACGTGATCACGAGCCGAAAGCACGTGCCGCCCGCACGTGCAGTATGAGGGCAGGGCTTTCGGCATACGTGCACATGTGGCGCAACCACCTTCACAAAGCTGCCATGGCGTTGCTTTCATTTCGATGACCTCGCCAACACGAGGCACGACGAGTGCCTTGCTTGAACCGCCTGCAGGTGGTGTGCCTGTCCGCCTACACGGCCTTCGGCCCCAACGTGCGCGGCAACTTCCTCAACAACCTGTCGCCCGCCGAGCTGGCGCCGCTCATCGGCACCACCGCCGCCAACGTGGTGTCGCTGGCCATCAAGGCCGGGTGAGCTGGACGCGTGCGTGGGCTTGGGCATGCGCGTGCGCGTGCGCGTGTGCGTGTGCGTGTGCGTGTGCGTGTGCGTGTGCGTGTGCGTGTGCGTGTGCGTGTGCGTGTGCGTGTGCGTGTGCGTGTGCGTGTGCGTGTGCGTGTGCGTGTGCGTGTGCGTGTGCGTGTGCGTGTGCGTGTGCATAGGCTAGCGCGACACATTACACAGCTGCCTGGCCGCGTCACACTGACGCCTGCGCCACGCTGTCTACCGGGGTCTCTTCTACACCTCAACACACCCTACGCGCGCCTCGCTTGTGTTGGGGGCACCTGTGCAAGACCTGCGGTATCAGCAGGCGGCGACATGCACCTGAACTGCAGGACAGGACTCACGTGATGCACTGCAAAGACCGTAAGCCTTTCATCTGCCCATGAGCACACCTATCCGGCTCCCCTGCCCCGCTGCTCCCAACCCTCCACACTTTGGCAGCTACGCTGTGTCGCTGGTGGGCTCGGCCGTGCTCATCATGTTCCCGCTGAGGCAGTCAATGCTGGTGCGTGATTTGCCGGGTGCCGGAGCGGGGCGCTTGGTCAGGACGGGTTTGGCGCACCGGTCAGCACGCAGCCACCACCCCTTGTGGCTAGCTCCCTCTCCGGTCAAGTGCCGGTATGGGCTGTAGCTCAATCAGCGCCAAACACACAGTCTGGCTGCACAACTCTCTCATTTTTCGCTCGCCGCCGTGGCACACAGGAGCTGCTGGTGCCGAAAGCCGTGTCACACGGCGCAAAGCCGGTTTCAATGTGGCTGTTCCTGCCGTGTACGTACTTCCTGCTTGCTGGGTCTTACGTCATCGCGGTGTACGTGCCGTCCATCTGGGACGTCATCTCCTTCGTCGGCTCGGTCGGGTGTACCATAGTGTGAGTCGGGTGCACCATAGGGCAGGGGGAGGGGCAGGTCTCTCAAGCTAGGGGCTAGGGGCATGTGCAGGTATGGGAAGGGGCAGGTGCAGGGCTGGGGGCAGGTGCAGGTGCAGGGACAGGAGGCTGGAGGCAGGGGCAGGGGCAGAATAATACGCAAGAGGTCGCATGAGCACGCGTGCATGGGGACGCTGGGCTGCTGGGTGGACGTCATCAGCCCCACCCTGACCGCCACGTGCGCCGCCACGACACCTGCTCGGCTCGGTCGGCTCGGTCGGTGCACCATAGTGTGAGCTCCGGCCGGGCGTCGCACCGTCATACGGTGAAGTGCAGGGTCAAGTGGGTTAAGGGGCGCGGCGGTTTCGAGTGCGAGGCAGCGCACCCGCGCCTAGTAGCCGGAGTATCAACCGCTAGTGGGCTTGTTTCCTCTTGCATATGGGCTTTTGCGCCCGTCGCAATCAGCCACGCGCCAGGCGCACACACCCCAAACACACACACGTCGTTTTCCCTTGTGCTCTCTAACACATGCACACACATGCGGGCTTTGTCCCTTGCTTTGCAACACACACGCATACAGTTTTACTATTCCTGGCGCTGCCAGACTCAGCACAGAAACTTACTCGGCCGCATTCTGCCGGTCACTGGCGCCCACCTCTTGTGCCCACCACGCGCGTGCAGTGGCTTCATGATCCCCGCGGCACTGCTGCTCAAGTACATGGACAAGCCCACGCTGAGCAGCCGCCTGCAGCGCTTCGCCGCGGCGCTCGTGTTCCTGCTGGGGCTGGGGCTGTTCCTCAACGTGTTCGTGGGCCTGTTCCTGTCAATCACGCAGCCCCAGCCCAACGCCCAGCCCTCGCCGCCGGGGGCCGGCGGCGGTGAGGGACTGGAGGAGGGGCTGTCGCTGCACGCCTGGGTGTGGCGCGCGGCAGCGCGCGCGGCGGGCCCGGGCTCGGACGGCAGCCTGCGGGAGGTGCTGCGATGGGCCGGCTGGGGAGCGTAGGGACAAAGCAGTTGGTGAGGAGATGGAGGTGGTGGCAAGGCTATGATGGCTGGGCATCGGACGTCACGTGGTTCACCAGGGGCGGTGTGTACAATCAAAACATTTTGTCATGTGCTACTATGCATGGGGGTGCATGAGGTGAAGATGAATCTACGTACGGTATGAATGGAATGCTAGGGTACGAGATGGAACATTCAGATGAGAGCTGTCGTGTAGTATTGAATGGGCAAGTCGCCAGGGGGCCGGTACAGCACGGGTGTTCGGAAACGTGTACGCGCAGGGTACTCGTGCTGGGGGTGTCAGCAGGTATCAGTGAGCGGGTTAGTTCGTGCTGTGGTGGTTGGTGCAACAGGCCTCACAAGTTCGCTCGCCACAGACATGAGTTTAGGCGGGCTCTGCTTTTACACACAATCGTCGGATACCGAGTCCATACCAAGTCCACACGGCCGGTGTCGCGGAGTGCTGATGCCTGGTGGTGGTCCGATGGCGGGGAGGCGTTTGCTGACACGACATCACGGGCGATAGAGGCCGAAGGCTTCAGAGGAGTAGGCGGCGGCAGCGGCTGTGGGGTGTGGAGGCCGAGACGGAACTGGTGTCAGCGGAGCGCCGACAGCGCGAGGGGTGTTGGCGAAGCACCTGCAGCAGAGGCGGCCAGGGCCAGGATGTGGTACACTGGGCCTGGTACCTTGCTTCCGACACTCGCATGTCAGCCATTCAATTGTCCCCGAGCTCACACCGGGTGTTGTCTTGGGGCGCTCAGATGTACCGGTATACGACATACTCGCGAGTCGAAGGCCTCGGCAAAAGCAGCGGAGGTCAAGGTTGGGCCAAGCTCGGAGGGGCAGTCCAACCCCATGCTGCCAGCGCCGACCTTTGCGTTGGGTACGTGCCGACCATGCACGACGCGGCGGCTTTCGGAAACTTGCAACACCGCAGTTGCATTGTTTATACTGTACTTGTTACATAACACAGCACAATGACCAAGCCAAACGTTGTTCCGCTCGCGGTCGCTGCGGCCTTTGGCGCTGGCCTGGCCATTTGCTCCAAGTATGTTTTGAAGCTGCAGAAGAAGAAGCCTCTTCGTGTCCTCATCACCGGCGCGGCGGGTGAGGGTCACAGCGTGCAACTGCAAACGTGACGAGGGTGCTGAATTTGCAAGGGTGACCAGGCCGTGGCTAGTCGGGCTGAGCAACGCGCAGCGATCTCTACAAATACCGCGCTTATCAATACGCCTGCCTCGCGGAAGTCGCGCGTGCAACACTCCGATCGATTACCCACCGACGCTGACCCAAGTCAAATTTTGTTGCAACTCTGTGGCACAGGCCAAATTGGCTATGCTCTGGCGCCCCAGGTGGCTGTGGGCTCGATGCTGGGCGCTGACCAGCCCATCATCCTGCACCTGCTGGATGTGGAGCCGGCTAAGAACGCGCTGGAGGGCCTGCGCATGGAGCTGGTGGATGGCGCGTACCCCCTACTGGAGGGTGAGTGCGGCGTCCGCATCCCCCGAAAGTGAGGGTGCTGCATTATGGGGTGGAGGGCACGGGTGGAGGGAGGCGCTGACCTAGGGGTGTTAGCACGGGGTGCGGCAGACAAGCTTCAGGTCGGCGTGCCGCCCCCCCCCCTCCTCCCCGCCCAGCTCAACTCCCTCTATTTCCTGACCCCTGAGCCTCCCTGCGTCAGCCCTCACGCCGCACCTGCCCCGCGCCTTCGCCCCCCTCTTTCCCTTTCCCCCTCGCTCAGGCGTGCTGACCTTCACGGACGTGGCCGCCGCGTGCAAGGGCGTGGACGTGGCGGTGATGGTGGGCGGCTACCCGCGCAAGGCGGGCGAGGAGCGGAAGGACGTCATGGCCAAGAACGTGTCCATCTACCAGCAGCAGGCGAGCGCGCTGGAGGCCAACGCCAGCAAGGACGTCAAGGTGGGTGCAGGGTGCAGGCTGCAGAGCAAAGGGGGCGGCGGCGTAGGGCACGGGCACAGCTGGATATAGGAAGCTGTTCAAGCACGGTATGCATGTGCCTTGGCGCGCGGCATGCGCCGGGTAAAGGTGTATGGCGCGGCGTGCAAGCTCACTTGCGCGCGCCACGCCGGCCCACAGGTGGTGGTTGTGGCCAACCCGGCCAACACCAACGCGCTCATCCTGGCGGAGAACGCGCCGTCTATCCCGCGCGAGAACATCACCTGCCTCACGCGCCTGGACCACAACCGCGCGCTGGGCCAGGTGCGGGGGTGGAGCGGGGAGTTGCAGGCGCGGACGGGCCAGAGAGGGCGGGCTCGATGCGGCCGGACTGGGCGCACTGCATATCTAGTGGGGTGTGGCCGTTCTTTGGACGGACTAGGTGTTGCAGGTGCTTCACACGGCGTCGTTCGGAGCCGCTAGCAGGCGCTGAGTGCGCACGCGCCCGGCCCGCAGGTGGCTGAGCGCACCGGCAGCCACGTGGGCAGTGTGAAGAACGTGATCATCTGGGGCAACCACAGCTCCACGCAGTACCCCGACGTTAACCACGGCACCGTGGCCGGCAAGCCCATCCGCGCCGTGGTCAACGACGACACCTGGCTCAACGGCGACTTCATCACCACCGTGCAGCAGCGCGGCGCGGCCATCATCAAGGTGCGCGGGTTGGGGATGCAGAGCCTTGGCTGGCGCCATGGCCCTGGGCCTTGGGCGCAAGGCCGGCTTCAGCGCGTATGGCGGCGCTCCTTGAGGGCGCGGATGGCCAGCACTCCGTGAATAGATATCGTGTCAAACTCTTACCTGCTGTCGCTGCTCCAGGCTCGCGGCCTGTCGTCGGCGCTGTCCGCCGCCAACGCCGTGTGCAACCACGTGCGCGACTGGGTGCGCGGCACGCCCTCCGGCAGCTGGACGTCGATGGGCGTGGTCAGCGACGGCTCCTACGGCGTGCAGCGCGGCCTGGTGTACTCGTACCCCGTCACCTGCTCGGGCGGCAAGTGGAAGGTGGTGCAGGGTGAGTTGCTGCGCGGCTGGGAGGCGGGGTGCGTGTTTATTGCTTGGCCTGTACAACAATGCTGCGACCAGGGTTTTACTCGCTGGGCACGCACTGGCTCGTGCCGCACGTACGGACTGGGCGCATCAGCGGACCCTGTTAGGCCCTGCATGCACTTGCAATGCCCGTTCGCCTGTCATATCGATGCCGCATGTTCTCACTAGGCGCATGCGCTCCCCACGGCGCAGGCCTGCCCATCGACGGCCCCTCCCGCGAGCGGCTGCGGGTGACCGAGGCGGAGCTGGTGGAGGAGCGCGACCTGGCGCTGCAGTGCCTGGCGGAGAAGAAGTAGGCGGCTGGGAGGAGGAGGTGGCGGAGCGGAGGAGGAGGCCGAGCGGAGGGGGAAGAGGCAGCTCGGAGGAGGAGGAGGAGCAGGCAGCAGCTGGGAGGAGGAGGAGGCAGCTGGCAGCGGTGGGCCAGAGCTTGGGGTGAAGCGCTGGGGATTCGAGCGGCGCTTGGCACCGCGCGATGACCGGCTAGGGCATTGGTGGAAGCCGGGTGTCTCGGGGAAGCGATATTGACAAGGACACGGCGGGGGTGATGCGCATGGCGAGTTGCAGGATTGAGCAGCGCAGGGCGATGGTATGTTGACAGGGGCGGGTGCAATGCAACAGTTGTTTGTCCAGTGCCAATGGCTCTGCTCAGAGTGCTGTTCTGACGACTACACAGCATGAAGCATAGAACGCAGACTGCGCACGCAGGAGCGCCGGGGGCTGGGGGCCTCATGGCCAACACGTCAGTGTGCAAAGGGTATCATCCCTTCTTGTAATGCCGCATTCATATTGCCCTCGTCTGAATCTGTATTGAATGATCCATTAGCTGAAATAAGCTGTCGTACCGTACTGCTACGCTAAATTGGTGATTTTAGAATTGGTGTCGGCCACTAGGCACGCAGCACCAAATTGGTGATGGGTTGTATGGGAGAGGGGGCCGTCCGGCCTCCCAGACCCCACTCCACATTGTTCTCTGCTACCGAATTGGTGATTTTCACCAATTGGGTGTCACCAATTAAGCGTAGCAGTACGGTTTCAGCGATTTGGGAAGTGAATCAAGTGATCGTGCTGAAGGGGCGGGCTTGCGTCCCACGTGCGTTGCTCGACCCCAGCGTTACGGGCTGCTGCAGGGCTGTTGTTGGCCGCTGCGCTGAGCACTGGGGCACACGGGATACGCCTGTTCATCGTGTTACATTTCACAACCTCTAGCTCACAACATCCGGGATTTTGGACCGCCATTGGGACTCCTCAGGTCATTCACGCCCCCAGCCGCCCCTACCTAATTCCTTACTCCAAGTCCAAGCCACATCACAAAAGCGGGCACGGGCACGTACGGCAAGCGCCAGCTCGCGCCTTGCTTCAGCAGATCCGTCACCGAGCTATGACGATGATGATGACTTGTACTTATCAGGCGATGTACAGACCACGCCATAGTGGAGGGGCCACGGATCGATGCTTTTATTTCACGCACAACTCTGCAAGACGCTGTGGCGCATGACGTGCCCCACGTTGCCAGGTGCGCCGCAACCCCACTCCTGGCGCGTCGTGCATCAAGCTCCCACACATGACATAGCAAACGCGCCTTGCAAAACTGCCACCACCGCCACGAAACACCGCCTCCGCTCCGCTCAATGGCATCCAGCCACGATGCATGATACAACTAATACACACGCCCGTCCACACCTGTCGAAGCATCTACAACAGCATTTCCTGCCGCCTTAGTACAGCTTGACCGAATACTGCATAGGGCGCTGCACAGTGGCTACCGCCTGCTCCAGCAACCGCTTGTTGAGCAACCGCTCCTGCTCCGACATGAAGATGTCGTCCGTCTTGACGCGCTCCGCGGTCTCTGCGGCCTGACCCGCCACAAAACGCTTGGTGGCGGTGGCCCGCTCGCGCAGGCCCGCCATTTGCCGCTCCGCCGCCTCCTTCTCCGCCTGCACCCGCAGCTCAGCGGCCGCCTGTGAAAACCAAGGGGTGCCAGCGCCCAGGGATGTCAGCGCCGTGCTGCTGGAAAGAGGGCTGAGCCCCTGCAGCATCATAGCCCAGGAGGTAGGAGCATCCTCCGCCATTCCTGCTCACACCCAGCTAGTGCCACCCAGCACATGCGGCTAGCAAACACACTCACCCGCTCGCGCGCCTCCGCCTCCCGCTCCACCGCCAGCTTCTCCGCCTTGGCCCGCTTCAGCGCCTCGTTGCCCGACACCAGGTCGCTCTTGAGCCGTGCCTTGCGATCCGCCTCAGCCGCCGCACGCTCCGCGTCGCGCTGCGCCGCCGCGCGCTGCGCCTCGACAATGAGCCGCTCCTCGCGCTCCAGGCGGTCACGGCGGTCGTCCACCGCCTTCTGCCCCACGCCGCGAGCACGCGCCTGGATCGCGTCGTGGAAGGACTTCAGGTTCTTGTCGCGAGCGCGGTCCTGCGCCTCAGCCATCCTGCATGGGAGATGTTGCAACGTGGTTGTCGGAATGGGGGCAGAATGAGAAGCAGCCTATGCTGCGGGGGTTGTCGCAAACCGAGTGCAGCGGCCTGGCTTCCTACTCTAACCTTTCATTGCTTCGCTGCAGTTCCACAAACACCCCAAACTCACTCAATCATGCGTTTTGTGGTCTCTGCGTCCGCTGCCCGCTGCGCCGCGTCCGCCGCCTTCCGCGCCACCAGCCGCGCCTCATTGTCGGCCATTGTCTTCGCCGCCTGCTCCTTGAGCTCCGCCGCCTTGCGCGCCGCCGCCTGCCGGTCCGCCTCCAACCGGGCCTGCGCCGTCGCCACCAGCTTCGCCTCCTCCTCACGCTTGCGAGCCAGCGCCGCCTCACGCTGCACCCGCGTCTCGGCCAGCTGTGAAGCAGAACAGAGACGCACAGGCTCAGCCACATGACTCCAGCCTGCAGCTCGATGCTCCCTATCCATGTGGTGACCAGCCACTGGCCGCCCATCTCAAAGCGCCCCTTGCAAGTTGCAACGCAAGTCCCACCCAGCCCATTTCCGTTGCTCACCATGGCCTCACGGTCAGTGCGCAGCCGGGTCAGCGCCGCACGCTGCTCCTCCGCCCGTTGCCGCTCCTCCGCCTGGTGTGCCGCCACGGTCGCCAGCAACTCCTCCCGCTCGGCAACCTTCGCCGCCTCCGCCGCCAGCTGCAAAAACGGATCATGTGTGCAGCCTTAGCACAAGGGCCTTCATCAGCTGCTTGATTGCTTATCTAGTATGGTGCGCCATCCCGGCACCCCCTTGGAGCAGCAGCCCGGCATTGCCATTCATCATGCCCCAATGAAAGGGCGCCAGCCCCGCGTCTGGCACGGGCCGTGCCTATCTAGTGCCATCAACAGTCACTATAGGCTGCGAAGGCAAGCATAAGGAGCCGGTCCAGTCACCCCCTCACTCGCCCCATCCGGCCATAGCAGAACCTTCAAGCGGGTCATCTCTTTCCACGCTGCGCCACCCACCTTGGCTTGCGCTAGTATGCCCACTTGCGCGTCCAGTGTCGTGCGCTGTGATTGCTGCACCGCCTTCTGGGCCCGCAACTTTGCGTCCTTCTCGTTGAGGTAGAGGTTCACTGTAAGGATGCAGAAGAGCAAAAAAGCGCCAGGTCTATGCTTCGCCGCGCGAACCGCAGCACACGTCCCTTCACCTCGAGGCCTCTGTGGCGCAAGGCTGCATCGCACTCTCAAACTTTGCACTGCCCACCCAACGCAGCGCACCCCAACGTTTTCACATCTCAGCCTGGCAGGACCCGATACAGGACCACACGCCGTCACTCACCCTCAAGCGTGTCTAATAGCGCCCACTCGCTGTTGGCCACGTTGTTTCGCCGCTCGCCCGCGGCGGCGCACACCGGCATCTGCTCCGCCGTGGGCATGAACACCGTGCGCACCTCGCCTGGCCCCGCCAACTGTGACGTGCGTTGCAGCGCTTCCATGGCTTTGCGCTGGTGTTTCGTGACGCTGCGCGTCTGCCCCGAGCTCAGGCGTGTGGAGTACTCTTTCTTTTCGGGCACAACGCTGGGCCCAAAGTACTCGGGCAGCAGGGCTTTATGCGTGTCGAGCGCCGTGTCCCTGAAGATAGCCGGGGCGCGCGCGTGGTGGCTCTGCGGGAATAAGGCAGGGGCCACGGGGTCAATGCCCAACCGCAGGAATCAATTGGCAGCTTGACGTCGTGCCTATAGATGTGTTGGTGACGCGCTAAGCTTGGCGACCGACTTACAGGCCGCTCAAACACCACGCACGCAGGGCTATGCCTCTTCCCTTCCAGTGGCGCCCCCTGCCCAAGCCCCCCCTCTCCGCAGCAGGGTGCGGGATTGCGGGTAGCCGAAAGGCTGAGCGGCTAGCCCCCGGTTCCGCGAGCTCACAATCGCCGGCGCGTGCACCTTACCCGCCCTTTTGCATCCTCCATAGCCTTGATCGTCATCAGCTTCTCCTTGTCCACACGCGTCGTCATGGTGGCAAAGGGCGACGCGGCCCTGGTATCGTTTACGTGCATAGCAGTTAATGTAGCGAGCAATAATATAGGCTACTGTTGCAAGCAGTCTGGAATGCCCTCGCAAAGCTGCAGTTTCCCGCCGGGCATCGAGGCTCTGCAATGACGATGCTGGGCACTCGGCAGGGGCGCTGGAGTTCGTTCTCACCTGTGCAATATCAGGAGCGCTCACGACGCGGCTAGACCGCAGTGACAAGCTCTTTCACTCTGCGTAGCGCCGCGCCCGAGTTCGGCTCGGCTGTCGCGGTTAAAAGCGCAAGTATTGTGTCTAGTGTTGCCCAGTTAGCGTTGTAGTCCAACGATGGAATTCCGTTCTGGGTCCGGGTGTCAGGACGAAGGTCGCAAAATGCTGTGCACCAAGGTGGTATGCAACGATTAAACTCTCGATTGCTATGCGGTTATATTGTTTGTAGCAGAGATTTGGTGTTATGAGAGGAGTACAGCGATAGTCTGATTCTGCCACCCGCATAGCCTTAGACCGCGGGCGGATTGGCGGATTGGCGCCCCCTTCACCCCCCAACCGCATGTGACGCAAACGCCGTGTTCTAAGCGTGAACGCTGCATGGAAGCCATACGCAGGGGGGCATAAGCCAAGGCCCCAACAGGTTTGGCGTGTGCCTAGGGCCGCCTGCCGTCGCCAACAGGGGCTGACATGGGTGCCCCTGGCTGCCTCCCCTGGCGCCAACCCCTTCATGCTCTTTATTACGCACCTGTCCCACCGTTGCATGCATTGGCTGTGAGATACAATATGTGTCGGGGATCAGGGCAAGGACGCGAGTACCGTATTGTACAGCAGCGCGCCAGCGGCACGGCCAGCGGCACGAATGGGATGCATGATTGACGGTAGAACTTGGCACCGCCACTTAATACTCGCCCGTTATACACTCATTAACTGTGATAATGTACACACAGGCGCGTCGAACAGAAATCAAGGCAACATAGCTTGACATTCGCAATTTCGTCTTTTCCTGCAAGCCAGTCGAGGAATACTTGTCAAAATGAGTATGCCTAAACCCGTAACCGGTAATTGGTCAACGGGGTTCTGCGATTGCTGCGCGGAGCCAGGAGGATGTGGGACCTGCTTCTACACATGCTGCTGCCCAGTAAGCCTCAAGCCTTGAGGGCGGCGAAGTTTGGGGCCGGCTGGCTGACATCGATTCAAAAGATGGGCAGGGGGATTGTGTGGAATGGCCGTTCGGTGGGCGGCCGGGGAGGGAGGGACCGGCAGTAGAACGGGAGGCACCGGCAGAAGAAGAACGGCAACAAAGTGTACCGATGGAACACGGCCGTATTGGCCAAGAACGGCCTCACAGTCAATGATTAGTGCTGGCCCGCTAGAAATACTGAGAGACGAAGATGATTGAGAACATCAGTGCAAGAGTCGAAAGGGCCTGAGGGCGAGGGTGGCCCGGTTGTCTCAAAGGCGCGTGCGTGTGTGTGCGTCACGCGTGTGTTGAAAACAGAAACGGAACAAAGCCGCCAAACACGCGCGCGCAGTCACTCACAAATACCTCGCGCGTGTGTATGGCGGCGGGGGGAAAGGGGCTGGGGCAGGGGAAGCACAGCTGCTTTACCGACATGCCCCTCACCAGTCCACATCCTCCTCTGTTACGGCACACAGTGCTGCCAATACGGCCAGAACGTCGCGCGCATGCCCGCCGATATGGTCTGCTGCGGCGGAAGCTGCTACGGCGCCTGTTGCTGCTACTTCATGATGCACCTCATCGGCTGCCCCTGCCTCCTGCACATGAACACGCGGAGCTGGGTCCGCGTCAAGTACGGCATCCCAGGTCAGTGCACTAGTCAAAAGCTCCCACTGCGGTGACCGTCGGCTTTCACGCAAGGCTCGCACAACCCGCGCGTCCTTGGACGGCAAGCGGTACAGCAGTTAGCTCGCATGTCCGCGCCGGTTGTTGCCTGCAGGCGACTGCTGCCAGGACTGTCTGTCCACCTGGTGCTGCGCGCTGTGCGCCATCTGCCAGGAGCACCGAGAGCTCACGTGCCGGCTGGTGCAGCAAGGTGGGCTGGCCGGGACCACGGGTAACGCAGCGGTGGTGGGAGGGAACGGTTGGGGCACGGAGCGTCTTGCGCAGCGCGGTGCGGAGCACCTCGTTACGGTACTCCCACTGGCGGTACGAGCTGGTGAAGCAATGTGGCTGTCAGGTGTGGCTGTGAAGTCGGGAGAGTGTGGAAAAGATGGCATGTGAAGATTCTGGGCATGCGTGCCGCCCACAACGACGACGCACCACCTCACGCCCAACACGTACCGTATGCAGGCGGTGTGGAACTCAACAAGAACAAGGTGTCGCCGGCGCCGCAGCAGCCGCAGGTGGTGATGGTGGCGGCGCCGCCCGCGCCCTATCCCGCCGGCTCGCCCTACCCGCAGCCCTACGGCCAGCAGCCGCCACCTGGTTACGGCGCGCCGCCGCCGCAGTACGCGCCGCCGCCGCCGCAGTACGCGCCGCCGCCGCCGCAGGCCTACCCGCCTCCTGGTTACGGTGCGCCGCCGCCTGCTTACGGCGCACCACCGCCGGCCTACGGCGCGCCGGCCTACGGCACTCCCGCCTACGCTGTGCCCCCGCAGCAGCAGGTGCAGTACGTGGCGGTGCCGGCGCAAGGGCATCACCACAGGCGGCGGAGCGGCAGCAGCAGCAGTTCCTCAGACGAGGAGTGAAGCGGCAAGGACTGCGCAGGGCGGCAACTGCATGTACAGCAGCGGGTATTTGTTAATGGGTTGGGTTGAGTTTGCTAGTTTGCAACGCAGGGGTCTGTCACGCATTGCCGTACAGTGTTGACGGAAGCAGCACTGGGCTACAGCGCAGGCCTCCACCACTGTTCGTGCCCGATGTCCGGAACTGGAGCTGCAGCACCATACCAAGGCGGCAAGAGCAGCTATGACAAGGGGTGAAATAATAAGCGCATTGATGGGTGTGATGAACTGAAGAGTTTGAACGACACATGTTCATGTGCCTCTTGCTGGTGCGCCCGGCTAAGGCTCTTCAACGTTGCGCACGCGCACCCATACGGCCTACGATAATGTACGGTAGGCTATTCCGGGGCCAACTGGCTTGTTGGGGCATTCCGTGACACACGCACTGGGTGTATGCAAGGTTTACATTGCTGTTGAATGTTTATTTGCTATGATCTTCATTGGACTGCAAAGTGCGATTGATGGGAATCTGGGATGGCATTTATGCTGCACTGCTCTGCATAAGAGTTGGGCGGCACGGGTGTTGCCAATTATTGCACGAGCCTGGCAATACCGAGATGACGGCAGTGGATCATGAAATGATATGAGCGCGGTGCCGCCTGCTTGACTGGCACATGGGGTTCGCATTCACTAGCAAGCACTTCACTAAATGGGGTGATAGGGCGGACACGGTATGTTGATGGTCGCTCCGGCCTCCCGGCGCGGGGAGCTGGGAAGGATGTGGGAAGGAACCGGGGCTGCCAAGCACTAATGTCTAATGGTTACCAGTACTTGAGTCTCATTCCACGAAATGCCTTGCTATTTTAAAGCCCTTGTTGCAGCGTGGAGCCGCGCACGGCCGCATTGCTGACCAATGCACGTTGCCGGACAGTGCTGCCACGATGTAATTGAGCCATCGTGCGGCGCCCACCACGGGTGCGGAATGCCCCTACGGTTGGCCATCCGTGGCTCACTGGCTCTCGCCAACGCGGCGTCTCCACACGCGAACCATGTGTTGAGCTTGCACCCAGAACAGACGAGGACGGTGTGTTAGGGCTTCGCTAAGACAGGATCAACCGATCTAGCTCCTTACAGCATCACGGGCCGAGGCTGGACGGCGAGGGCTCCCCTTGGGGCTCCCGTCCTCCAGAGACCCCACCACCTGCAGGACACATGCACCCCCATCCTAGACCCCATCACCCGCCTTCGCTAATCAAGCCACGCTGGGGCGGCCTGCTCAGCGCAGCCGTCCGCCACACACGCGGTGATGAGGCGGATGTTGCCGCATTTGCCCGCAGCTAGTCCTTTGCCTCAGGGCTAGAGGAATCAGGCGCGTGAGCCGCAGTGGCGCACTTGGGACCAGGACACCAGGTTTCTCCTAATCCCGTGCCCTAAGCCCCTGCTTCAAACAGCGCAGCCGACGTAGATCGTAGGTCAAGTGAACTTACACGGGCAGCTGTGTTTCCCCATGGCGGGCCGAGCGGCCATCCTTACTCTTTCTGATCAGGTCCGACCTGACGGGACAGGCAGGCCATCTTACTTTCTGTCTGCAGCGCAGTTGCCTGCCCCGGTCGGAACTGCACGGCGCACACGTGCTTTTACAGAGTGTCATACGTGCACACGAGCAGGGCTTTGGACCTGTATCGGTGCCTACCGTACTAGCGCGCGGATGGCGCGACTGTAAATGCCACATCAACTGGCATCTGCTTCCGGCACTGCGCAAGCCCTGTGGCAACCAAAAGTCCGACACCGTCACCCATAAGCTAAGTGCCCACCTCGCATCTGTCTGACTGAACCCAACGCCGTGAAGCCAACTCACCAACCTCCACAGACAGATCACAGCGCGGCATCCCTGTGAAACGTCAGCAACCAACTCTGCCACTAGTTGTCTCTAGCTAGCGCTACCAATGCGCGCTTTGTCGGGTGATCACGACACCTAGTCGTGGCAAACAAGCAATTGTTGCTTAATAGAACGGTCACATGCAACCAACACGCAACGGCATAGATCAATCGGGGTAGGCACCTGCAATGCCGCTTGTCACTTGGCGGTGTGGGACGGGCCGGATCCGCGCCGTGCACTATGTTCAGCTTCACTGAGGGGCGCCGGTGGGGCGGCAACCACGATGGCGCGTGGGCCATGCATTCGGCGCACACCTCATTTGGTGAGGGCGGCGGCCAGCCTTGGACCCACACCCGCCCCAACCAAAACTACAGGGCTAAGGCTATGTACAGGAGGTCTAGTCTAGATGCAGCCGGCTGCGGCTGCCTATAAGTCTAGGGGCGCTTGTGAATTAAAGCGCCGGTCATATCATCCTGGCAGGCCCCCCACACATGTCTCTCATGTCATTTAGAACTTCTTGCACGCGATGATGGCGGTGTTGTACTCCTTTCCAAACGAGTACACCTCCTTCATCAGGAAGCACCAGCGGGTGGTCTGCAGGTGCAGGACAACATCATGAAGGGCAGGGCGGCGGGGTTCAGAGCAGGTGCGACAGGTGTGGCAGCACACTGGCATTCCCGCTGGCCTTGTCACGACAACCGCGCGCAGCCATATACGGTAGCCGCCGCCGCACCTTGTAGTAGTAGCCCAGACACGCGTCGTTGTCGGCGCACAGCTCCTCGCAGTGGACCTGGTTCTCCTCGTGCGACTTGGTGGGGTTGAGCTTGACGGGCGTGTTGGGCAGGAACACGCCCCACAGCGAGATGCCCTCCTTGCAGCGGAAGACGGGGCCTGAGGGGCGCCAGGCGCGGGGAGGGCGGAAGAGGCCGAGTTAGCAGGGCACCGCACGAGGGCACGTGTAATTCAGATGCAGAGGATTCACTGAAGGGCAAAGCAGCAAAAAAAGAAAGTGGCGCTGGAGGGAGGGGTTGCGGTTGGCAGCCCAAGGGGGCCGAGGGGATGTGTGTGCGCGCTCACCGGAGGGGGGCGGCGGGGAGGGCGAGATCTCATCGAGCGGGGACGGCGGAGGGGGTGACTCGTCCTCAATGGGGGGCGGGTTGAGGTCCTCGACGGACGGGGGAGGCGGGGGAGGGGAGGTCTGCCCGATGGGGCGGGGAGGAGGCGGGCTGGCCACCGGAGGGCTGGGGAAAGGCGACTGGGGAGGCGACGGGGGCAGAGGAGGCGGGCTCGCTGCATGGCAAGAAGGGGCGGTGGGGAGAGGGAAAGCAAGGCACGGTCAGCTCGTCAGCCTGGCGTGGTGGCCGCGAAACGAGGCCGGCCCGGGAAGGCCCGGCAGTTGTAACAGACAGCACCGCAACTGTGCCGGGACCCCGCACCATAAAACCGCTGCCTGATCTCACACCCGGCAACATTTCAGACAGAGGCACTCCGACAGCGGCACTCACGGCAGGCGCCCATGGCGTACACGGCGACGTAGCCGTCCGCGCCGCAGGGGGTGCCCTCGTCGCACGGGATTGTGCACCGCAGCGTGTCGACTTTCTCCTGCGGGAGCGCACACACCGAGCCGAACGCGCACAGCCATTGCCTTCAAGGCGGATCGCCGGATCTCACGGCAGGGCTGCTTTGCGTCCTGCCCCGCCACGCGCCCACACCCTTCTTGCCCGAATGCGTGTGTGCTCCCCGCACGCGGCCACGCGCCCTACCGTGGGTAGGGTGTACAGCGCCAGGCACTGGTCGCCGGAGGTGATGCCGAACAGGTCGGCGCCGCCGCCGTTGGCGTTGAGCACCTGGCAGGCGGCCACCGAGGTGGTGGAGCTGCGCGCAAGCATTAAAGAGGGACGGGAGGGGCGAGGGGCCGGTGAAGGGGGGGGGGGTCAGCTGCGGGCCGTGGCGCGCGGCGGCGCGGGGAGTCCTGTTGAACGCTTGAGCGAGGCGGGACAGGTTTCGTCGACAACAATGTCAAGGTCAGTCGGCACTACGGTACTCACTTGAGCTCATCGCTGTCCAGGTCAGCGGCCACGTAGCAGCCATCGTAGCAGTAGTCCACGGTGAGGGGCGGCGGCGGCGGCGGCGCCTCGTCGGGGGCGCAGGGCGCGCCCAGGTACTGGCACAGGCCCATGCTGAAGACCGAGGCCTTGTTGATGCCGCCGCACACGGCGGGCTGGGTGCCGTCCGGCACGCAGTCCAGCGGGCAGGTGTCGGGCGCCCAGCCCTGCACCATCTCGTCGCCGCCAAAGCAGTCGGTCACGTCGGCGATGGCGAAGTAGGTGAGGTTGGCCTCCAGCGCGGCGGTGTAGCACGTCAACAGCGGCATGGGCGAGCCGTCCGTGGTGCCCAACAGAAAGATGGGCATCGGGTCCGTCTGCGCGTCGGGCGCGTCAAAGCAGCCCTCGTAGCACACGCTGTCCTCATCTGCGCGGGTTCCAGGGTTGGGGAGCGGGGTTTTTGGAGGGGCCCGGGTGGGTTTCGCGCGGTGGGGGCGCGCGGCTGCCCCAGCGCTTGCTGACGGGCACCTTGCCCGGTAGCTGGCCGGGCCAGACGGGGTGCTCAGCGCAAGCGACTGGCAGACCAAGGGACTTGCTGCCTCCACCCGCATTCAAAACTATGAAGCTGCACAAGACCTCTGAGACGTACCCGTCTGCAGCAGCTTGCGCGTCTTCGTGTGCCACTTCGCATGCGTCGCAAGGGCAGTCGCGTCGTCCTGTCCAGCAGAACGACCAGCAAACTCATCAGCAGAAGCAGACATACTTGCCTTGAGCGCTATGCCAGCCGACGAGAGGTGGTGCCGCAAGCGCTTCGCAGCTTGAACCATTTTGCGAATGTAGCTGGCCGACAGCCAGCGACAACTCGCGACGCCAGCCCTCCACAGCTTACCTTGTACTGGTCAATTTTTAGCCCCGCAAGTGCTGAAGCATAACCCAGAGCTCCAAGCAAGAGTCCAAGACAAACAAGTGCTCTCGGCGCCATAGCGCAAGCGACGGCTGGGCGTCACAGGAAATGAGCAGCTGCTAGTGTCTGTGATAATGTTGCCTTTCTGACCGCACTGTGTAAAGTAGCGCGTTGGTATCGAGCGATGGCTCGACTCGCAAACAATGTGACAGTTGGACCTAAGCCCGTCTACAAGTCTGGCAAGCAATTCAATTTGGACTGCGCAATAGAGGCGTATACGAGCGCACTGCGCTACAACGAGCGGGCCGAGGCTGGATCCTGAACCTGTTTGAGCGATGGCATGGACAGACAGCGCTTGCACTGCTGGGCAAGTAACCCCCTCCATTGTCGCGTTTTCCTAATTGTGGTCAATTTTTATTAACCTGTTAATCAAGAATTAGCCGTTATAGCTGCGCAGAGGCGCTGGCACGTCCGTGGACGAACGCGTCCGGGCGGTAGTCTCACACGCTGGTTTTGTCAAAAGCCAGGTTACAGCTAGGCCTACAATTTTGTTGTTGACATGCATAATGCCGAAAGCTTAGGATGGTGTGACGGAGACGGAAGAAGCTGGCGCGCAGGCACGGGCAGCGGTTGGGCCAGACCAGGCACTGGGACCCGTCTTGAATGACGCTAGCGGTGTAGTCGGACACTGTGACGTGTGGCCACAACATGTCCTGCATCTTGTGCATGCAGAAGGGTCTGGGACTCTGAACGCGCCCACTAGCAAGGCGTGACTGAGGCATTACACGCTTTCGTACAGTGATTCGTACACTGTTGTGCGTGACGGTGCCAAGCCCGCTGCCATTCACAGAGTCACACTCGACCTTGGCCTTTACACACACGCACACGTCGCACACCTGCTACAGCTCTCCCTACCCTGCGCAAGCTTGCACCGCCCCGCTCGCCCTCTCCTGTACGGCTATACAGCTGCTCCACATCCTCGGCTCTCAGGGGATGACGTAAGTGGAGCCGGCGTTGACGGACCTGCCCGCGCCCTGCTTCGCGGCCTTGGTGGCCTGCTGCTTGAACATCGTCTTCATCTGTGGCGGGGGCACAATCGCAGTTTGTGTGCAGCGGCGGCGGCGGCGGCGGGTTATAGGACATGCGCATGAGCAATTTGGCGGCTGTTGAAGTGTTGAACCCAGGTAGCTGGCGGGACATGCCGGCACCTGCCGAGGCCTCGCCACCCTAACCTCCTGTCGCGCCGGCGGCGCCACGCGGCACGTGGCACCCAATCCGTGCACCCGCAAGGCACATGCCGCCACGTTTCCGCACGCACCTCCTTCTTCGCGCTGCGCTGCACCCGCCGCGCCTCCTTCACCGCCGCCTTGCGCGCCTTGCGCTCGTCCGCGCTCTCGCCCTTGCGTCGCATCAGCATGGCCGGGTCTAGCACGCTGCCGCCTGCGCAGCCGAGTTGTTGGTGGTGACGAAGATAGGCAGGAACGGGAACGTCATGTGCACAGCACTTCCTTGTTTGCTGCCGACAGGTTCTGAGCGAGACGTCTCACACCACCCCTGTGCATTTTTCGCATCTGCCACGCCTCAGCAAACGAGCCTGCCTTCCAAGCCCTGAGCCCGCACCCAGCCGCACCTGGCACGCCGCCCTCGCCCTCGCTGTCGCTGTCCCCCTCCTCGTCCTCGTCGTCCTCCTCCGCCCGCCGCGCGGCGCCCTCCTCGCCCTCCTCGCCCTCCTCCGGGATGGTCGCGCCCGCCACGCCGCCGCGCGCGGCCACGGGCAGCCCGGTCTTGGCGGACAGGCGGATGAGGCCGCCGCCGCGGCCGCCGGTGCGGCGCTGCGGCTCCACGATCTTGGCGGGGTGGTTCTCCAGGTTGGACGTCAGCGACAGAATGGACTCACAGTCCCAGCGCTCCGCCTCCTGTGCGGAGGCACAGCAGGCCGGCCAAGACAAGGATCGGGTGGCATGTTAGCTGGCCGAGGGCCAGGTTTGGTGCAAAGGAGAAGCTGGGGAAGACACATGAAGCGGGGTGGAGCGCAAACCAGTCAGCCGCCCAGCCAACCAGCACCGGCAGCAGTGGTAGCAGCAGCAGCAGCCCCGGCCCACACGCCACACGCCGCTGCCGCCGCCGCACCTGCACCACCACCACGCTGCGGCTTTCGAACACCATGGCCTCCGCCGCCGTGTCGCCGTCGCCCTTGGAGCCCGCCGCCGCCGCCTTGGCCTCCAGCGCCGCCAGCCGGGCGCGGGTGGCGGCTAGCGCCTCGGCGTCCTGCTGCGCGGCCTGCACGGCCACGTCGTCGTGGCCCTGTGCGTGTGCAGCGGAGCGGGCGCGGGACGGGGCGGCGGCGTGAGGAGCCGGCGTGGGGAGCGGGGCCGTGAGAAGCGGGGGCGAGGGGAGCGGTTGGGGGGTGGGTGGGTGTCATGGGTAGGCAGCGGGAAGGGGCGGGCTTGCAGGCCGGGGGCAGGTTGGGTGCGCGCGTGTGTGTGGCCGGTACGATGGTACAGCATCGCAGACACACGCGTTACCTGCCCCCCTACACCGTACCTGCACGCCTACCACCTGCACCCGCACCCGCTCAGCCACCCCACCAGGCCACCACCACCTCCCACGCGCACGCACGCACGCACCTGCAGCGGCTTGAGCCCCTCCGACTCCAGCGCCTCCGCCGCGCGGTGCTCCGCCAGGAACTCGTCGAGCACGTCCGCGAAGTCCGACAGCTCGCAGCCGCCCGCCGCCACCTGCGCCGCGCGCGCCGCCGCGCCGCCACCGCCGCCCGCCGCCACGCGCTCGCGCGCCGCCGCCTTCTCCGCCCGCCGCTGCGCTTTGAGCGCGGCGCGCTCCGCGTCCTCCTCGATCTCGGAGTCCGCCGAGTCGTGCCCCGCCCCGTCGCCGTCCTCCTCCTCGCCGTCGTCGCACCGCTCGTGCTCCAGGTCGCCGATCTCCTCGTCGTCGTACTCGACCGCCAACCGCTCAAACTGCGCGTCCAGCGCTTCGAAGCCCTGCGGCAAGGTCGGCGGCGCATGCACGGCGCGGCAGGTTGGGGCGGGGTGTGCAAACCAACGGGAAGACCGGCGGCCCGCCGATTACGGCAGCCGCGTGCCCCACCGTCTAGGTGCGGTCGTGTACCGGCGCCCGGCCCGCCACAGCGCAGCCTCCAGCAGCAGCAGCAGCAGCATTCCCATCCGACCCCTGGCCCCCAAACATCCTTGCACCGTCCCCCACCCCCCCGCCTCCGCACCTCCTTGCGGTCCTGCCGCTCCGGCCGCCAGAAGCTCGACACGACCGAGCCGCCCACCATCGTGCCCGCCCGCGCCGCCGCCACCGCCGCCTTCAGCGCCGCCGCCGGCCGCTCCGGCCGCTGGCCATCCGCGGCCGCAGCCACGCCGAGCAAGCCCGCCGGCCCCGCCTCCGACGCCGCCGCCGCCGCCTGCCGCCGGTGCCGCGCGCGCCATTCGTCCGCGTCCTCGTCCTCCTCCTCCGGCTCCTCGCTGTCGCCGCCGCCCTCCTCGTCCTCCTCCTCCTCGCCCTCGCCCTCCTTCCCTGCCGCCCCGCCTGCTGCTGCCCCCGCCGCCGCTCCCGTTCCTGCGGCCTGCTCGCCCTCCTCTGCGCCCCTGCCCGCCACAAAGTCGTCGAGCCAGTCCGCCCACTCGTCGCCCTCCACCACCTCTGCCAGCTCGGGGTCGTTTCCGTTCTCCATGGCCAGCAGGCTCGCCTCCACCTCCTCCAGGTCCTGGAACGTGGTGCATGGTTTGTGTTTGTGTGTTGGAAAAAGCGGGATGTTCTTTGTTTATGTGTGTGTTGGGGAACACGGGATGTTTTGTGTACCGTATGTGTGTGTTTTGAGCAGCGTCCGGGCGTTGCGTCCAGGCCCAACGCGACACAGGGTAGCCAACGTGCACACACCGGTACCCGGGCGGAGCACCGGGCACGTATGCACCGGGACATCGGTGTCCTGCGGACCCCACCCATCCGCCCGCCCACCCGCCCCACCCACGCACCTGGATCAGTCGCCCCCGCCTGCCGCGGACCTCCGTGGGACGGACCAGCGCGCTGACCGCCGGCAGAGCCGCCGCCGCGGCTGCCTCGTCGAAGCCCTTGTGGACCACAGTGAGCCTGCGGCGGGGCAGGACTTGCACCGTCGGCGGGGCTGATCGGTATGGCGATAGCAGCACCCACGGCAGCACTGGCGAGCGTGCGCCTGCGCCTGGGTCCATCCCTTCCGCACACAACACAACGCACGCATACCTGCCGGTCCCCCGTACCCCCCATAACTGCATCCCCCCCTTCTATGTACCATCTTTGCAACCCCCCAACACGGTCACGGCCACCGTCACGCGCACGGTCACGCGCACGCACCTGCGCGCATCCACCACCTTGACGTCCTCCGGCGGCGCCACCAGCTGCTTGGCCGTCACGTACACACTCGGGCCCAGACCCGAGCCGTCCGTGCGCGCGCTGGTCGCCACGCTGCGCGCGTAGGCGCTCCGCGCGTAGGAGCTGCGCGGGCCGGCCACGCTGCGCGCGCCCGCGGCCGCGCCGCCGCGCGCCGACGGCGCGGCGGACGCGGGGCCGCGCGTTCGCGCGCGGTCGCTGCTGGGGCCAGGGCCGGCGGCGCCGGCGCCGCTCCGGTCGCCGGTGCTCGTGCTGGGGCCGGCCGCGGCTGCGGCCGCCGCGGCCGCCGCGGCCGCCGCAGCCGCTGCAAGCGCAGCTGCGTCTAGCTTCTTTGGCGCGGTCTTGCCCTTGCCCGCTGCCTCCTCCTCGGGGGGGCCGTCATAGATGGTGAAATCCTCCTCGTCGCCGTCGGCTCCCTCCTCGCCCTCCTCGCCCTCCCATTCCTCCTCGTCAAATCCCTCCAGCTCCTGCTCCTCCGGAATGGTCTCCACGCCAGCCTGTGTGTGCGGTGGCAGCGCGCCGCGCCACAGCTGAGCAAACGCATACGCGTCCCAATCGGCAGCCGCAGCCGCCGCGTTGTCCTCCCTCTTCCATCCCGCATGCCCGCCCCGCACACACGCACACGTACACACGCGCCAGCTCGCTGCCCCACCGCCACGTCGGGCTCCGCGCCCCTGCTCACCCGCGCCGGCGCCTGCCGCCCCCTGCCCAGGTCCTTCATGTGCCGCAGGTAGTCATAGCCGTCATCGGGGAAGCCGAGCGCCACCAGCTCGCGCCGCCGCTCCTCGCTCATCTCCTCGCCGTCGTCGTAGCCGTCGTCATAGCAGCCGTCGAAGTAGGAGCCGTCCGCGTGCTCGGCGGCGCTCCTGTGGTTGGGGTTGCAAAGATATGAGATATGGGGTGGGGTGTGTTGGGGTTGGGAGGGGCCGAGCAAAGTGGGGAGGCGGGCACGGGAGGCGGGATGCTAGGTGGGCAGGAGGCGGATGTTGCGCCGGCGGGGCGCGCGCAGGCCCGCAGGTGCTGCGGCGCCGCTACCATTGCTCCCCTTGTGTGCTGCAATCATGGTATCATTGACACAGCGCAGCGCAATGCCGCCTGCAAGCCCTAACGAGAAGAGGCAGCGGTGCGCCGGAGTCGTCGCCCCTGCGTGCGGGCCTCGCCGACAGCCTTCGTCACCCGCCGACCCCGCGTCAGCTCACTTATTCTGGCTGTGCTCAGAGCCCTCCTCATGCGCGCCCTCGTCGTCATCGTAGTAGTCATCATAATAGTTGTCCGCCGGCTCGTCTTGGCCCCCCGCTCCGGCGCGATGCCCGCCAGCGGGAGCAAGTGTGCGCAGGCCGCCGTCGGGGTCGCCGTCCTCCGCGTCGTCGCGGTAGACAAGGCTAAATGTGGTGGACTTCTTCTTGTCTATGAACGCCTTTGTTTTGCGTCCCATTTTGCCTGCTTCGCGCTGCTCTCGTGCCTGACGCGCTTGGTCGGCGGCGAGTCCAAATGAGCCTTTGGTAAATCAAATAGACTGTTTTTGTTGCCAGGATAGCTGAAAGACTTTTGGGCTGGCTTTTGGCGAACGAAAATGGAACAAAGAAGTTTTCTAGACGGTGTCTGCACAAACGGACCCAGCGAGGTAACGTAAGAAGCGATTACAAATAAATTTACGCTGGCGGCACGTCAGCCGGCAACGATGCGCTCTTGGGAGAACGTTTGGATTGTGTTTTGATGCGGGGAGGGTTTCGGGCGCAGAGGTCACGGCTTTGTCCGACGGCAACCATAACACGTTTATCAGCAAATCCCACTTTCAATATTGGCACCGATGGCGACCGAAAGTTCGATATCGTGGGGACCGAGAACGCCCTGCATTGTTTCCGCGGTTCGCACGCCGCTTGGGGCATTCCAGGGAGCTCTGTCGTCGTACACTGCGCCGGAGCTAGGCAGCATAGCGATTCGAGGTGCGCTGACGCGGCGTGGGCAAACAGCGGAACCGGCTTTCGGGCGTCAGGGCCTTGCCGCGGCTCCGGCTTGGCGCCAAGCGTTGCTGCGGCGTTCGCACTTGGTTACGCTGCGCCTGCCAGGCAGGAGGGCACACAGGAAAGCCGGTTGCCGCGCTGGCGCCAACGGCAGCGGGCCGCGCCACGCCCGCGGGGCCAACCGCCTTCCTCAACGCCAGCAGCGCGCTAGCCTAGCACCTGCTCCAGGCTTCTGTTCCGGGGCCCAGTCCTGTGGCCGACCCGACCCACTACGTCTCCCGCTACGTCTCCCGCCACGCCTTCATGCGGCTGCGACGCCTCGCGTACACCCCTGTGTGCTGTGTAGGCGCCATCGAGCGCGCCGGCCTGCGGCCACAGGACGTGGACGAGGTGCTGCTGGGCAATGTGATCTGCGCCAATCTGGGACAGGTGGGTGGGAGCAGCAGCAGCAGCAGCAGCAGCAGGTGCAGCGGCAGCATTTTTCAATGGCGGAGTCGGGAGGGATCCACGCGCGCACGGGGCCATGCCAGGGTGTGACAGGGAGCGGGCAAGTTGGGGCCTAGGCGTTCCTGCGGCCAGGGTGACGCGAACGCACCTGCATCGAGACCGCGGCAATGTCCATCCACGGCTGCTTCGAGGCGCGCCCCTGGTACCGTGCCTCCTGTGTGCTGCGCCCGCCAAAGTGCCGCGCCCACGCCATCCCCGCTACCCTGCTTCCCCGGTGTCGCTCCCCCAGGCGCCCGCCACGCAGGCCTCCCTGGGCGCGGGCCTGCCGCCCTCCACGCCCTGCACGCTGGTGAACAAGGTGTGCTCCAGCGGCCTCAAGACGGTGATGCTGGCGGCCACTGCCATCATGGCGGGTGAGGCCGGCGTTGGGGGGGCTGTGGAGTGCCGTACCGTATAGAGTGATCGAGCGAAGCTGGAAAGGCGCGCGAGGGAGGCGAGATACCGTAGTGAAGAGTCACACGCTGCAACCTAAGGTTCTTGTGGGCGGTTCTCCGGAGTGTGCCCTGAGTTTCCGCCATGTGTGCCACGCAGGCACGGCGGACGTGGTGGTGGCGGGCGGCTTCGAGAGCATGAGCAACGCGCCGCACTACATGCCGGCGGCGCGCCGCGGGCTGCGACTAGGTGCGCCGCGGCCGGCCGGGGCGACACGCAAACAAAGCCCTGCTGTGCGGTTAGCACTGCCGCCATGCTTGCCTGTGCCTCTTTTGCATCAGATGGTTTGCCCAGTACGGTAGTAAGAGCTCACCCGCGCCCGCGCCCGCAAGCCCAGGCGACGGCGCCGTCGTGGATGGGCTGGTCAAGGACGGGCTGTGGGTGAGTGGCTTTGGTCCTCAAAGTCGTACAAGCAGCACGATCGACAGGCTGACTGCGTCGTCTCGCATTGCAGTGCGCTATCCATTGCAGCACGCATCCCCAGCAACGACCTATTTAACCGGCCCCTGCCCGCTGCCGTCTCCCCCGCGCTCGCCGCCGCGTCCCCCTACTCCAGGACCCCTACTCCAACATCCACATGGGCAGCTGCGCGGAGCTGTGCGCGGACCGGTACGCCATCAGCCGTCAGATGCAGGTGCGGGGCGGGGCGGGGGCTGTCGATATCAGACCAAGCTAATCCAAACCAAACCGAGGAGGGAATGTCGTGGGTCGGGCCCACCCGCAAGCGAACTAGCCAACAGATGCTTAGTACCGGCTGGGAAAGGACTGGAGGGCCGGACCGCGCGTCACAACCACAACCACCGCCCGGAACCCACCTCTGTCACGCCCCCGCAGGACGAGCACGCGCTCCAGAGCCACCAGCGGGCAGTTGCAGCCGCAGCCGCCGGGCACACGCTGGCCGAAATCGTGCCCGTGCCGCGGCCCGGCACCATCGCAGCAGGCGCCGGCGCGCGGGCGCACTCGCCCACGCCCTCATCGGGAGCAGCCAAGCGCAGCAGTGACGCCGCGGCGGCGGGCGGCGGCGGCGGTCCCAGCATCGGCACGCCTGGCGGCGCCGCCTCTCCGGCGTCGACGTCATCAACGGGTTCAGCGGGAGCAGCGGCGGCGGCGGCGGTAGGAGGGACGCCGCCGTCGCTGGCGGGCACGGTGGCGGCGGCCATGGCGGCAGCGGCAGCGGCGGCAGCCGGGCCAGGCGCCAGCGGGTGAGTGCCGTAGCGGCAGCGGGCCGCAGCACGGGCTCTTCGCCATCCCCGTGCCTGGCAAGCAAACCATGTCGACAAAGCGCGGGCTCCGCGCCCTTTGTGTGTACGCACTGCCGCTCCCTTCACACGTGTGTGTTCACGTTCGCGCGCCCCACGTCGACCGCGCTCTGCGCGCACGCCTCACTATACTCCGCAGCGCGGGCCAGTATATCTGGGAGGATGAAGGCCTGGCCAAAGTGGACCCCGGCCGCCTGCCCGCCCTGAAGCCCTACTTCCGCCGCGACGGCGGCGGCAGCGTCACCGCCGGCAACTCCTCGCCCATGACGGACGGCGCGGCGGCGCTGGTCGTGGCGAGCTACGAAGCGGTGCAGGTCAGTCAGCGCTAACAGTCATAACTGCTGATGATACTGCTTTCCGTCCCTGCTTGCTTGCCTCCGCCAACGTCGTGCTCTTGCGTTCTTCGTCCTGAAGCATCTTCGATGCGGTAGTGTGTTTGCCGTCAAGCTCATGCTCACGTTGGGCTTCATTGGCACGCTGTTGGCCGCGTCCGGTAACACATGATTAAATGACACGTGGCATCACCGCTGCTCCCCGTCTCTTCTCACCGCAGCGCCTGGGCCTGCCGCTGCTGGCTGTGGTGCGTGGCTTTGCGGACGCGCAGCAGTCGCCCGAGTGGTTCACCACCGCGCCGGCGGCCGTGGTGCCGCGGGCGCTGCGGCGGGCGGGTGTGGAGGCGGCCGAGGTGCGTGCAGGCGGGCTCTCGACAGCAGGGCCAGCCGCAGGTCCCGGAGGGGCCACGTCCCGCAGCATTAAACCGGCTCATCCAACAACCACAGCGCGCCTGCTTGCGCGTGTATCCCAACCTCTCCCCTCCATGTCACAACCACTCGCAAGTCGCAACCTCTTCTGCACTCGCCGCCCTCCACCCCACTGCGCCTCCCTCCACCGCACTGCGCCCCGCTGCACACACACCACACCACCAGGTGGACTACTGGGAGGTGAACGAGGCCTTCAGTGTGGTGGACCTCGCCAACCGCCAGCTGCTGGGGCTGCCGGCAGACCGGTGCGTGCTGGCCTTGCCGTGCTGTGCGTGCGGCCTTGCTGTGCGTGCGGCCTTGCTGTGCGTGCGGCCTTGCTGTGCGTGCGGCCTTGCTGTGCGTGCGGCCTTGCTGTGCGTGCGGCCTTGCTGTGCGTGCGGCGTGCTCGGTCACAAAGGCAGCAGGGGCCACCACTGAAAGGCATTGACCCTGCAGCGTGAAGGCCAGCCTTGCTGAGACGCAGCGCCTGCCGGCACGCCGCAGCCCCCAGCCCCCAGCCCCCAGCCCCCAGCCCCCAGCCCCCAGCCCCCAGCCCCCAGCCCCCAGCCCCCAGCCCCCAGCCCCCAGCCCCCAGCCCCCAGCCCCCAGCCATATTATGGACGCCCCTTGAAATGGATCTGCGTGCACCTAACCCCTGCACAGTCTCTTGTTGTCGTCTTCCCTTGTGCACTCTGACGCGTGCACACGACGTATGCCCCACAGGGTCAACGCGCACGGCGGCAGCGTGGCGCTGGGGCACCCCATCGGCGCCAGCGGCGGCCGCATCCTGGTGACGCTGCTCAACGTGCTGCGCGCCCGCGGCGGCCGCCTGGGCTGCGCAGCCATCTGCAACGGCGGCGGCGGCGCCTCCGGGATGGTGGTGGAGCTGGTGGACAGGGGGCGGGCGGTTGTGGGCCCCCGGAGGCAGTCGCAGCTGTAGGCGTGGAGGCAGACCGCGT
The DNA here is from genome assembly GCA_016834605.1 of Chlamydomonas incerta. Classification (NCBI taxonomy): domain Eukaryota; kingdom Viridiplantae; phylum Chlorophyta; class Chlorophyceae; order Chlamydomonadales; family Chlamydomonadaceae; genus Chlamydomonas; species Chlamydomonas incerta. The sequence goes on from JAEHOC010000011.1 coordinate 481,508, forward strand.
GTGCGTGGAGTGTGTGCGTGTCGGTGCTGGGGAGGGTGCGGTCGCGACAGCCGGGTGGCGCTGTATTTGTAGTTGAAGGCGGCCCATGTGTTGGGGAGATACCGGTACTGTTGGTAAAGAGACATGTGCAGGGCGCGTTGCAAATATATAAGCGAATGCCTTCATCATGGCATGGGCGGCGGTGTCGTGCACTGATGGTGCATTCTGGGGTTCGTTTGGCAGGGTTCCACAGGAATGTCACATCGGTCGGTCGACCTCTCACCGGGGCCCGAAGCACGGCCGCCTGGGTTGGCAAGGCCTCACTGGCGGCGACGGGGCCAGCGGGGTAGCCGGGGAGGTGTGTCCATTCGCGTTTAGCAGGCACTTCGTGCCCCCCATGTGCCCAGCGCGGGACACGAGCTTCGAAGCCAGTGGTGCACCGGGACGCAGGGCGAGCGCCTGCGCTTCGCATGACAGCGGGCGCCGTAAGACTCGGAGTCCCCAGTAGTACCTGGAGGCGGTGCGCAAGCGCCGCACCGCTGGTGGGCGACCTTCCCAATCAGCGCCCACCGGCATGTGCTGCTCAAGCTCAAGCTCATGCGGCGGGCCCTGCCCCGTGGCCCCCATTCAACCGCTCTGCAACTGTGCTGAAGGCGGCAGCCCGCCCAAATGTGCTTGGCACTCTTCCCACCCCCATAGCCACTGCCCCCTGCTGACCAGGCGCCCTGGTGAGCGGCGAACGCGGGAGGATTGGCCCGCGCCACAAAACCTCATCAGACGGAAAAGTGCAGTTGTACGACTCAGGACGAGTTAGGACGGTCCCATGCGCCCACAAGTGCCTAACCTCGAGACCAGGAAGCAAAGTTCAGAGCTTGCTGATGATCTATGATACCTGACAATGTGCAGTGAGTGAAAACCTGAGCCCGCGTGGACATCTTCACCGCAAAACAGCCTGCGTGAGGGCGACCGACGGAAGGCGGCACCATTGAGAACATCTGCAGCCTATGATGTCTTGGTTACGACCGGATAGTCCATAAAACACTCGCTTGGGGCAAGCAGAAGAGGCTGAGGAGTAGTGAAGACGCAGCGCTGGTCGGCTCTCCATCCGAGGGCTATTTTGGTTCTGGCTGGCAGTAACCATGAGCTCGATAAGCCAGGAGCATGCCTTGTTTGCCGACGGCGGGTCACCACCGGCAAAGGGGCCGCAGAGTTTTATGACGGAGCGGCTGGTGCAAATCCAGGTGCGTGGCCGTAAGGGGCGTCCTGCTTATGCTTAACTGCTGCATATTTGCAAGGGGGCGGCAGCTTTGATCGAGGTATCAGCATCGGCTGCAGGTCCAGCCCCATTACGGTGACCACTGCCGTGTGCGCGCAGGCTGTGTACCGTGCCCAGCTGAAGATGTCCAAAGACCTGTCACAGCGTCTGGACGTTATGGCGTCGCAGGTAAGAGCTGGGTTACGAGATTTGCATGGACGTCGAGTCTGTCGATGGTCAGAACTTTCTTCACCGCGAATGCCCTGCACTTTAATCCTCGCAGTCCGTCACGATGCAAGGTGTCCTGGTGCAAGCGCTGAAGAAGCTTGGAAGCAAGCGGCAGCGGGTCGACCCGCCGCCGCAGCGAGAGTCCCCGTTCACTGCGTCCGGTACCGCGTCGGGCCTGGCCCGTAACACCTCAACGGCCGTCGACATCGTGCCGCTGCCGTCATCTGCCTCGTCAATTCACGTCGGTGGCAGCCAGCAGCTGACAGCCACATCTAGTGGCTGCCTTAGCTATGGCGCAGCCTGGGCCGCCGCCGCTAGCGACGCAAGCGACGGCGGCTGCGGCACTGCCGCCGCCAGCGATGCGGCCGCCACCGGCGCAGGGCTCTTGTGCACGCCCCCAGCAAACCAGACGTGGCAACAGCAGCAGCAGCAGGAGGAGGCGCCTTACGCCAGCTGGACCACCGGCATATGCGGCGCACCGGTGCAGCGCCAGCTGAGCTCGGCTGCATGCGGCGCTGGCATTACTGGCGGCGCCGCGGCGATGGGGGTGCAGCACTCTTCGCCGGTCCTGCCCACGGCGCCGGCCGCCGGTAGCGGCTCTCCCATGAACAGCCCCAGTCCGCAGATGCCGGCGTCGAGGTGCAATTCGGGCTGCACCTCAGCCGCTGCCAAGCCCGTGGGCCTGGCGCCATTGCATCCGCATCCGCAGCAACAGCCGCAGCCAGTGCTTTACGGGCCTGGCGCTTCCATTGGCGACGCCAGGCTGCTGCCTCCCATGGCGACGCCCGCCCGGACCGTGTCCAGCCTCCCGGGCCTGCCCATCTTGAGCCCGATGTCGGCAGCGGGAGCGCTGGGGCCGTCCGGCGGCAGCGGCTATGCCTTGGAGACTTTCCCAGATATCTGCGGTGTAGGCATGAACGGCATTCCCATCGTCGCCAACATCACCAACCCGCTCAAGCGCGAGGCGGAGCGGCAGCTGTGGGAGCCCGAACCGCCGGCTGCTGCGCTGGTGCAGCCGCCGCTGCAGATGCAGATGCAGGTGCTGCACCGGCAGCGGTCACAGTCGATGCAGCAGCAGCCGGCGCCGCTGGCACCCGTGGCGGCGGCAGCCACCGGGGAGAGCTCGTCAACCTTGGCGCTGAGCCTCGCCGCCGCAGCCACCGCCGAGATGCAGCGGCAGCTGGAGGCGACACAACAGGAGAACGAGCGCCTGATGCGGCAGCAGCAGCTGCACCAGCAGCAGCTGCTGGTCCTCCGCGAGCAGCAGCGGCAGCGCAGCGCGGTGGCAGCGATGCGCAACAGCAGCCACGGCGGCCAGAAGCAGCAGGGCAAGAAGGATGGGCGCGGCAGCGGCAGCAGCGTTGCCAGCAGCAGCAAGGGTGGCAAGGGGCGGGCGGCGCTTGGGGCGCAGCAGATGCAGCAGCAGCAGCAGCAGCAAGGCGTGGGCTTGCGCGGGACCATCACCGCCATGCACGATCCGCGCACGTTTGGGCCGGCGTACTTCTCAAACCCCCACGTGCTGATGCAGCTCCAGATGCAGCAGCAGCTCCAGCAGCAGCAGCAGCCAAGCGCCTTCGCTGGCAGCTGCCGCGGCGGTGCGTTGCAGGACGTGGCTGGAGCGAGCCACCCCAGCCACAGTGCCAGCAGCATGCAGCTGCCTGCAGCCGGCGCCGCCGTGGCCTCGCCGGCGTCCCGCTTTGCCTCCGGCGACCTCAATCGCACCTCCAGCAGAGGCATGGGCACGGGTCCTGCGCTGGGCCTTGATGCTTGTGCCCCAGCCGGTGCCGTTGCCACCAACGCGCCGACCATGGCCCCGTTGGTGCCGCCGGCTGGAATGCCAGCGGCCGGTATGCCTGCCGGCCCCGCCTCGCCCGAGGCTGCCGGCGGCATGCAGTGCACCCCGATGGCGGCTGCTCCAGCCATCACCTCGGCCGCCGCCGCTGAGCTGCAGCAGACCACCGCGGCCGCCTCGCTGCGCCACCTGCAGCAGCTGCAGCAGCAGATTGCGGAGCTGCAGCAGCAGATCGCGCAGCAGGCGGCGGCGCACCTGCAGCAGCAGCCGCAGCAGGCACAACACCAGCCGCAGCAGCTCCAGGCGCAGCCGCAGCAGGCGCAGCCGCAGCAGATGCAGCCGCAGCAGGCGCAGTACGCGCCAGCCCAGCAGCAGCAGCAGCAAGTCCCCAACGGGGCCTGGGGCCACTGCTTCGTGATGGATGAGGCCGTGGAGGCGGACGCGGCGGCGGAGGTGCTGGGGCTTGGGTTGTTCATGGACGTGTAGGTTGGCGGCATGACGGGGGTGTGGGTGGCGCTTGCGGCAACTGCTGGCTAACGTCACAAACACGGGATAGCGATGCAGCCCGGCATCTTATCGGGGGAGCTACATCAATCGTTGGCAGAGTGCTGGGTGTTGGGGGCGGGGGGGGGGGGCGGGTGAGCGCAAGCCCAATTTAATCTGGGGGACCGGGTAACGGAGCCTTTTTAATGGGTGCGTTCTTGGTGTTCTACTATACACCAAACTGTATACCGTTTCTGCAATTTTGGGTGGTAATGTAGCAGCGAGCACCCGTGCATAGGCCGTGCACGGGAAATGTGCGAGGGCGGCCCTGGTGTGGCAGCATGGGACAGGCCGGCCACCTTGGCCACCAACCCCTATGCTGGGTATGCCAGTAGTTATAATAGTTATAATGCGTTTCTTAGTCCGGGTCTGGAATCGGTGAGCAGGCAGCTCGGTCTGTTGAACGTGTTGTTATGTAATTCGAAGCGCTCAGGCTGCGCAGGAGTCTGTGCCCCGCTGCCTGTTTTGCGGGCCGCGAGCTCTCGACTTTTCGAACCCGGACGAGCTACCTGAGGGTCGTGTAGGTGCCCTCCTGCTGGGAATGTGGCACACATGATGAAGACTTTAGATGTGTCGCTGTCGCGGCTTGACCGCGGCGGCGGTAGATGCAGTGATTTGCGCAAGGATGTTCCGCAAGCAGTTCCTTCATTTCTGTCACCCCGGTCCCTTTCTCCGCTCTGCTGCACCGTGGCCCATCGTCTTAGTAGTCGTACAAGCGGGCTGTTTGTGCATTTTGGGTGTGGGTGTGCTTGAAGTCTCCGAATGCCCTGAATTGTTTGTGTGCGGAGCGATGTGTGTCACGGGCCTCCGCTAGGTTGGTTGGAAGACTGACCGGCCGTGCCGACCAAATAGGTACACGGGCCGGGCTCATGGGAATTGCGGTATGGACGGTGGTCGTGGCGGCGCCGCGTTGCTCAGTGCTCGGCCTGTGGTCCGCTCGCAGGTTGCGAGACGGCCCGAGACGTGCCCGGGATTGACGCGGGCGGCCTAGGTGTCAGAGCCTAACTGTCACTAGGCTGATGTGCGTTCGCGGGCACTGCTGGCGTGTTCATTGCTCTTACAGGCAAGAGGCCTGCGTACACGAGGGGGAAGGCAACTCCGAAGGAAGTCCAGCAAGATCCGTTTCAAGTCGACGAAAGCTACGGGTTCCAGGATTGCAGTACTGCGCCGTCCTGCCGTGGCTGAAGGAACTATGGGAGGGGCCATGAGAATGTGCCTTCTGAACAACACTGAACACCATGTTGGGGTATTGCAAGTTGCGAACGGCCCCGCAAGGTTGCGAGAAAACTTGGTGCGCGTAGCTCACCGTGCATCCCGGCATTGATGCGCGCGCGCGTCGGGTGGTCGGGCAGCAGCGCTGGCGGGGCGGTGGTTGATTTATAACATTGCGGGCTTTGACGCGAGCGGCCGGGGCTGGATTAGGATAATGTTGTTCAGGTGATTAGAAACTGACACGTGCTGGTGCGGGAACCATTGCGTGATACATCTTATTTGGGCGGTTACTGCGGGTGTGCGCTGCGGCGTGGGGGTGGGGATGTGGATGTCTGGAGTATCCGGAGGAATCGGCGCATGCCGTATGCACGCAGCTGACTGGCGTATGCGGGGCCTGGGCTAGGCCTCCTAAGAGTTTTGGCGCTAGTTGTTTTGTGCTTGTTGCTGGTTCTGGTCTGCGCTGTTTGACGTCGTGCGCGGACCTGGCACGTGAAGAACGTGTGTGTGGCCGAGCATGGTAATGGGCGGGGGCTGTCGCTGTGTCGGGTGCAGATAGCGCCGACACCCGCCCCGTCTGCCTGATGCCTGAGGGCGGGTACTGCGGCATTGTGCATGTGTGATCGTGCTACGACGTTGTTAGCTTTTGCCCGTCATTCGCCGGCGTGGCGTTGGTGCAGATCTGGTCCGCCAGACGGTGATTAACGGGCCTCGGGGGGGATAGACCGGCAGAGGAGGAGGGAAGGGGGCAGTCGATGTGCGGGTCGCTGGGCGGGCCTCGTGAGTGTGTGGGGGCCAGCTGCCATTAGGAAAGCGGTGCACTGGCTGTGATTGTTCGCGCTGTTTCCAAACTTTGCGGGCGGCGCGCTGTGTTGGTTTGCTGACCGCGCCAACCGGTGCACAGCGGGGAAACCGGCAGACAGTTTTGCTTCTGTCGATGTTAACGCAGGCCCTGGTTTCATAAAGAATGAATGGTGGATCTCGGAAGGTATTGTAACATGTGTGTGGTGATTGACACCATGCCTCCCCGGCGCCATGCAGCGCCCTCGCGTGGCCGGGTTGCCGATACAGACCTGCACAGCGGGCTGGGGGGAATGCCCGGCCGGGCTTGAATGGCAGAGTGAACGGGGAAAGGTGGCGAAGCTCCGTAGTGTGATGCGGATTCCCATACCCCAACAGTCAAGAAATAATCTGCGACAGCAGGAGGCGCGTGCGGCTGGAGTTACTGTACCGATGCGCTGCTGGTTGGCTACATGGGTCAGCCACTCAGCCGCACCTTGCAGGCTGGCACCATGGCCTCACTCGCACAATCGCACATGCCCCCCCCCCCCCCACCTGATCCAGACGGTTGGTTCGAGCGCCGGGAAGTCAGAACGAACCGCGTCGGGGCCTCAACGCTGTGAGTGCGCGGAGTGCTCGCTAGTGATGTGCTCAAGTTACATCGCGCGTGCATGTCACACGTCAGGAGTCCCTTGGCACCAGCGCAGACGCACCACGCGGTGGCGCCATGTCGTCCATCACGCATTCCAGGCAGCCCCCGCCCGCCACACCTTCCTGCATCCGCCTACCGTAACCTACCCAACATGCGTGCGCGGCTAACCAGCCTGTGCGCTTACCAGCCTGCCTGACCTGCGGCGCTGTCCTTCCCTCCCCTCAGCCTGCTCTTGACATCCAGTTGTCCGGCGGCCCCACACCCCACGCGCTCCTCAATGCTGCCCCCCAGTTCTGGCCCACGCTGCCACCCCGTCTGCATGCTGCCTGCCCGCATTGGCACCGGAGATCATCGCAACACAGCAAGTCCCGTTCTCCTCGTCCCCGGAGCCCACCCGCAAACACACGAACGCTGCGCTATCGACAGACACCTGGTCATTGTATCGACGCACCCCGACATAGCTTGCAAACGCATGACCCCATTCCGTTCAGCAACTCGGCTGCGGGCTTGGGGGTTGTCAGGAAGCCTGGCGACCGTGTCGTGTGCGGGGCCAGATGCCCTCCGACCGTCCCACACAACAACGGCCACAGCGCCGCACGCCATTTTGACAATGCATAAACGCCACACACACAAAGCGCCACGCCGTTCCGTTGCTGCCATACGACTGCGCGCTCCTTGCAACGCCACATGCACACGGACATCAGTGGCGGCCTGTACACGCAAAGCGCGTGCACTGCATGGTAGCGTGCCTGTTGTCAGCAACAAGTGGGAAACGTCTGTCTGAACGAGAGTGCTATCCTCCATGAAGCTGCCAGCACAGACTGCGCTGCTGACTTCCGGCCCCTCAATCATTTTAGTTCTTCACAACGTCACACGAAAGCAGTTTTTACACGCCGCAAACACTGCGCCACCTGGTGGCGGCCCCCCTGCCGCTGCTTGACCATGCTCGCCTAGGCGCGCTTGCGCCGGGCTTAACGGCGCCGCCGCCCGCAGCAACTGCTGCTACCGAACACGACAGGACACGTGGATGACAACGCATGCGAACTTGTGTGCTTATAGTTCTAGTAGTGCATTGAACCAATGCCGAAGCAATCTCCGCCGCCCGTAAACTCCCCGTATACTGTCAGTAAGCACGACGAACGACGGCGCACTTCTTACGAAGTGCGTGCCGAGGCGACGGCGTCAGTAAGCATGGGCGACACGCCGCGCGCACAGCCGGCTTCGCCGCCCTCGCCCTCACGCCGAGATCCCGGCACCGCCATTGCCTCCTCCTCCGGCATAGCAGGCGCAGCAGCCAGACCGCGCGCCGGCGCTACAGCTTCAGCGGCCGCGGCAAGCGCGCCCAGCATGCCCGCACCCGGATCCGAATCCGGGTCCGGCCCAGCCGGCGCAGCCGTGGGCACAACCGCAGCCGTCCCCCCAGCCGCACCCGCGCCACGGGTTGACGCCGCGCCCGCCGCCGCCACCAGCTGCAGCAGCGCCGCCAGCTGCTGCTGCTGCTTCACGTGCAGGATGTTCTGCTTCATGCGGATCTGCTCCAGCATGAATTGGAAGGTGTGGAAGCTGTCCGGCAGCTGGCACAGCAGCTCGCTCACGCCCGCGCCGCCCGCCTCGGCTGCCGCCGCCGCCGCCACGCCCGCCACCGCCGCCGCGCCGGCGCCAGACTCGCTGCGGCGCCGCGCCGCGCCGCTGCTGGTGACGAAGCCGGTGATGGTCCAGGCGCGCAGCAGCGCGCGCTCCGCCATGGCTAGGGACCAGGGCGTGCCCTTGTGCTCCAGCACGCGCGCGAGCAGCACGTAGCCGCGGCCGGTCTCGCGGTGCAGCAGGCCCATGCGCGCCTCCATGTCCAGAACCTGCGAGATGCGGCGGGCCGGGGCGGTGGCGGGTGAGTGTGGCGGGTCGAAGTGGTGACGGGCAAGTGTGCTGGGGCCGATGCGGCGGGGTCGATCAGGCCCGCGGGCGTGTGCACATGCGGGCATGGAGGGGCGGAAGGTCAGGCGGCCCGTGAGGACGGCCTCCAGGGCGCGCAACGGGACGCGCGGGACTGCTGTGCTGCATACCCAGTCCAGCAGGCTTGAATAACACAACATGCGCCAGCTTCTAATTTGTGACCCATCAAGACCACAAGACCCAAGGCCCACACGGTATGGCATCTCCGTCCTATGTTGTGTGGCCGCACAGCCGGCGCGCGCGCGCGCTCACCTGCGTGCGGATGCGGTTGATGGCCTCCGGGTCCGGCACGTCGCCCGGCCGCGCCGCCTCCACCGGCGGCAGCAGCTCCAGCGTCTGCTGCTGCTGCCGCGCCAGCAGCTGCTGCTGCGGGCTGCCCACGCCGCCGCCGCCACTGACCGGCGACGAGGTGCCGCCCGGCGTCCCCGCCAGGCCCACCGCTGCCACCACCACTGGCGACAGAGTCCCCGGGACCTCAAGCCGGCGAGCGTGCGGCGGCGGCTGCGCCGGCGCATCGGCCGCGCCCGCGCCCTCGCCCGCACCCGCGGCACCACCCCCACCGTCAGCGCCGGTGGCGCCGTCCGAGGTGCGCGGCGCGGCGGCGAGTGCGCCCGCGTCCTGCGAGTCGGGGCTGTTCATGCCGTCATGCACAGCCGCGGCGGCGCCCGTCGCCGTGGCCGACGGCACCGCGTGCGCCGTACCCTCGCCGGGCTGCGGCTTGGCGCCCGCCGCAGCGCCGGCGCCGTCCGGCGCCGCTGCCGGCTTTGCCTCGGCGCCCGACGGCGCGGCCTCCCCGCCGCTGTGGGAGCTGGCGTCCTTCATCAGTGCGTCGCCGTCGGCCTGCGTGGCCTCGGCCTTGACCGCAGCAGCGGAGGCGTACGGCTCCGCCTTGACGGCGCCGGCCGCGTGGCCCGGCGCCCCCGGCGACGCCGGGCCGTGCGTGGCGCTCGAGGCGCCGAGCAGCGACGCGAGGCGCGGCGACATGAGGCCCAGAGCCGCCGCCGGGCTGCCCTCCGAGCCGGCGCCCGCCGGCGACGCGCCTGCTCCCGCGCCGCCGGCGCCGCCTGCCGCCGCCCCCGCGCCGCCGAGCAGCGCCAGCAGGTCTAGCCCGCTGCTGCTGAGGCCGCTGCCAACAGCGCCCACCAGGCCCGCCGGTAGCTGGCCGAAGCCGAAGCCCAGGCCAAAGCCGCCGCCGCCGCTGCCGCTGCCGCTGCTGCTGCTGGCGGCGACCCCGAGCGCGCCGTTGCTCGCCAGCACCGCCCGCAAGTGCTCCACCACCTGCTCCGTCGTGGGCAGCTGCTGTTGCTGTTGCTGCTTCGGTGGTGACAGGTGCGATAGCGCCGGCGGCGGCGGCGAGGGAGACGCGAGCGCCGGCGCCACGCTGCCGCCAACAAAGCTGTTGGAAGCGCGGATGCCACTGCCGCCGCCGCCACCGCCAGCCGCTGTGCCCGTACCCGCCCCGCGCGGCGAAGGCCCCTGGAACAGCTGCGGCGGCTGCCCGCCCGCCCCCGCAAGCAGGCTCAGCAGCGCCGGCGGCAGAGCGGGCGCGCCGGATGTGGCGACCTCCGGCGACGGCGGCAGCGACGGCGACGCCTTGGCTGACGAGGACTGGCGCTGGAACAGGCTGGCACCGCCCGTCAGCGGCAGCGGCGGCGCCAGCGGCGGCCGGGACGCCGCCGTAAAGCTGCCGTCGCCGTTGCCGCCGCCGCCGCCGGTGCCGCCGGCGCCGCCTGACGCGGAGCCGCCGCCGCCGTCGAGCTCCATGCCGTCCGCGTGCACGTGCGCCCCTGGCCCCGCCGCCGCCCGGCCCCCCGACCCCCCGTTCGCCGGCTCCCCCGCCGAGCCCCGACTGCCGCGCGACACGAGGCCGCCGCCGCCGCCGCCGCCACCGCTCCCGCTGCCGGCGCCCAGCACCGCATTGCCCGCCCAGCTGGTCCGCCGCCCGCTGGAGCGGCCGCCGCGCGCGCCGCGGAACACGCCGGGGTGGTGCCCGTCGTCGTCCATTTCGCCCGCGCCGCCGTCGCCCGCGCCCCGCGGCCCCGCCTGCATGTCGCCGCTCCGCTCCGCGGAGCCCGCCGGCCCGAACCGCAGGCCGCCGCCGCTGCGCTCCGCGCTGCCCTTGCTGCCGCCGTGCGCCGCGCCGTCGTCGTCGCCCGAGGTGGCGGGGCCGGTGGTGTCGCGCGAGCCGGAGCCCTGCGCGCGCGACCCGCTGCGGAGCAGGCGGCCGCTGCCGCCCGCCGTGTGGTAGTGGTGGTGCGGGTGCGGCGCGTCCGCCGCGCCCCCGGCCCCGGGGCCGCCGGCCGCCGCTGCCGCCGCGTTCTGCGCCAGGTGCTGCTGCTGCAGCTCCCGCAGCTCCCGCAGCTCGCGCTCGCGCTGCCGCTGGCCGAACTCCAGCGCGTGCCCGAACGGGTGCTGCTGCCGCAGGTGCGACGGCAGCTTGCGCACCGGGCTGCCGTACACGCCCGGCCCGTGCCCATGCCCGTGCCCGCTGGCGCCCGCGCCCTCCTCGCCGTCGCCCTCCTCGTCCTCCTCCCGCAGCCCCGGCGCGCCCTCGCCGTCGCCCTCCTCCTCTTCCTCCTCCTCCTCCTCGTCGTCGTCGCGCACCCGGCACCGCGTCATTATGGACGGCAGCGACGGCTGGCGGCTCAGCGTCGAGGGCCGGTACGCGGCGGCCGCGCCGGCGCCGGCGCCGGCGCCGGCGCCGCCGCTGGTCTGCTGCACCGCCGCCGGCCCCGCCGCCGCCGCGCCCGGCTGCGGGTTGCGGAAGGACGACTGCCGCCCCACGCCGTCGCTGCGGCGGCGCGAGGGCGGCGGCCGCGCGAAGGGCGGCAGGTCACCGTCCTCTGTGGTGTCGCGGTCCTCGTCGTTGCCGCCCGAGGGCGTACGGCCGCTGCGATAGGGGCGGGACCCGAGCAGAGGCAATTTACAACAAAGCGCCCGGACAATAAATCCGCAGGGCAGGGGGCACAACGAGTCCCGTCTCTGCTGCCTTTGCGGAATTTGAGGCAACATTGCGCACGGCCTGGGCTGCTTAATTCAGAGCCATCGATTGCGACTCACCCTTCAATTTCATCGGCCGCGTCTAGTAGTAGGTGCAGGTTGCTGACGCTGTCAGAAGCGTTCAGGCCGCCCGCTCCCCCAAGAACCCCACCGCCACCGCGGCTGCCGAAGCCGCCCCGCGCGCCGCCGCTGCTCGTCGGCGCCGCCGCCAGCCCGCTCAGCGACGTCCGGTGCCCGCCCGCGCCGCCGGTGGGTGTCGGCAGCCCATTGAAGGAGACGCGGTGCGAGCCGCCGCCGCCCACGCCCGCCGCGCCGAGTGCAAGCGGCGGCACCGCCAGGCCGTTCATGGAGGTGCGGTGGCTGCCGGGTCCGCTGGCCAAGCCGCCGCCGGCACCACCCAGTGCGCTCGCCACGAAGAACCCGGTGCCGCTGGCCACACGTGACACGGAGCCGTTGTAGCTGGTTCTAGCCTTTTTGGTGGTGTGTTCGGCGGGCATGGCGGCGGCGGCGAAGGCGGCGGCGGCCTGCGGCGTGAGCAGGTCCTCCGGCTCGATGCCCTCCGTCGCCAGCCAGCTGACCAGCCACGGCTCGGTCAGCCAGGCCTGCGGGTGCGGATTCCAGTGGGGAGGCATGGGTGGGGGCACAGCCGTGAGCGGGGGTTGCCGTGGGCGCCCGTGGTAAAGGGTGGAGACACGCCGCCGGCACGCTACCAGCAGTTTTGGATTTATGGACGTGTGAGCTGTGCTCTTCCAGCCCAGTCCGTCGCCGCTCTGCAGAGTGCCTCAGTTGCTAGCTCGCACGCACCTTGAGACCAAACAGGCCTTCCTTGGGCCTGCGACACGGAGTAACGTGAGGTCAGCATTGGTGGAAGGTGTGAACCCGCACTCCGACAAGCCCTGCCTCGACCTGCTGTCCCCGATAGCGTCTCAGCTCCCTACTTACACCCCCAAAGCCCTTAGCCCACGCTCACTTGATGAACACGGTTGTCGCAGCCTTTTTCCGCACTTCCGTGTACAAGGCCGACGCCATCGTGTTTTCTGGAGTTTTGCCCATGCACTTGAGCAGGCGCCGCTCAATGGCCAGCTTGGTGATTTCACCTGGTAGCACGCATACATAAATGAGTGTCAACAACCTCGGAAAAAGGGAGCCGCTGACTGTCGGCGGCACTTGAGATGTTGCCTGGCCATGTGCGTCAGCCAACACCACGTCGGGCGCACAGCCGGGCCCTGCGCTTCGTACCTGATGTCATCAGGCGCTCCTCCTGTTTTAAGATTTCAAAAGCCGCATTTTTGAAGACACCTCCAGCGACTCGCTGGGCACCCCCATCGCCAGCGTCGGCAGCCGGGTCTTCGTCCCCATAGTTGCTTCGTCTGCAAAACAAATGCAACCAGGATCCAAATGCTTAGGGATAGGAAGCAAGTACTCGCTGTGCGAGTTCCCCCTCATGCGCGCCGATTCTCCACGAAGCGCGGGTCCCCGCGCGCCGCGCGAGGCGCGGCGAAGCCGTTGTTATACGACTAGCCGCCAAAGCGGCAAGGGGCTGGGGCCTGCCCGCCCCGAGGCCTTCGGCTCAAAGTTCGCGTGGACATGGACGTGGCTGGCAGAAGAGATGTGGCCCGCACCACGGTCGTCTTTCAAATAACCCGACACATACGGGTTGTACGCTAAGCCCTCGCTCGTGAGCGGATGCACATGGCCCCTCGCGCAGCCTCTCTGGCCCAGAAGCGTCATTCAGATGTGCATGTGCAGCCGCGCCTCTCCGCCCAAAGCTGCTCCTTACCTCCCTCTGCCTCCTCTGGCACCGCCGCCTTTGCCACTCATCGCATCCTTCGTCTGACTAGTCTACCTGCCTTGGACGCCGGCGGGGCCGGGTTAAGCGCTAATTTTGTGTTGGTGACCAACGCGCAAGCTTAGGCAACGCAGCGGCAGATGGCAGAATAAGCGCATATATGAAAATACATGAGACGGGGGCAGGCATACGCCCCGCCAGCAAAAAGCGTGCCATTCCCCAAATGCCATTCCTGTTTTTGGGACTGTTCTCGCGTTGCTCGCATACAGACTACAGAATCACCTCGGTTGCTCGTTGTAATACTAGCATTAGGCGAAGCACCCTCAATGCTCTGCTCCTGCGTCAAAGATTCGGACTCTCTCCTTCTTGGAGCCCTTCGCACAATTCGCCTTAAGTGCATTAACTGTACGCAACCAGTGGAGTCCACGTATAAGACAAAGGCTGCCTAAAACAAGCTTTCCAAGGGGTGCCTGAGCGTGTAGTCGCCCAGTCTTGTTCCCAGCGGCTTGAGCGCGGGTCGTGCGGCGGGAGGCTGGATGGCGTCCTATACGCCAGAGGACCCTTCATCAGAGGGGAGGACCGTATATGCGGTAGGGGCGGGGCGGGGGGCACGCGCAGCGTAGGGTGCGCGTCAATGGGCTTGGCTGCCAATCCGAGTGCGCATGCACAGGGAACGTGCTAACCTTGCCCTTTGCTCATCTTGCCCTTTTTGCACCTCTGTAGAAACCGTTTCCCAAATCCACGACGGAAGAGTTTGTGCGCGAGGTGTTTGGCACGTTTGGCAGGTGCGGGGCGGTGCATGGGCGACCGTGGCTGCTGGTCGCCGGCTTGGTTTAGAGGGATGGCAGGGCCGGGGCGCCAAGCGCGGGTGTGACGGGTGCGCCGGCTGGCTGGCGCATGTCTTAGAATCTACCGGAGGGGAAGGGGAGGGAGGCCATGTTGGCTGGGCGCGGTGGTGCAGGCTTTCCATAACTCCGGACGGTGATGGTTGTGGGCTGAACCCCTGCGCCTGCCACACGCCTGCCCCGCACGGCTCCCCACAGTATTGTGCGTGTGAAGCTTCGCCGGGAAGCGGTGACAAACAGCTTTCGGGGATCGGTGTATGTAGAGTTTGCGGCGCCCAGCGCAGCCGCGGCGGCGGTGGCCAATCCGCCGCAGCAGCGGCACTCCTCCTCTACCTCGTCCGCTGCCTCGCCCGGGAGATACGTTGTCATGATGCGTTCAGAGTACGAGCGAAAGCGGACCTCGGTCGGGAAGGCGAGTGGCGACGGCACAGGCGGCGGCAGCGGCAGCGGCACTGCCTCAGGCAGCAAGCGGCAGCGACGGGAGACGCCTGGGGCAGGGCCAGGAGCAGGGGCAGGCGGCGGTGGCACGTCACAGGGTGGGGCGGGCGGCGCCAGCTCGAGCGGGCAGCGGGATCAACGACCGCTGACGGGGACGCCGCTGCCGCCGCCGCCGCCACCACCACCGCCGCCGCCGCACATGCACCAGCAGGCGGCGCTGTCGACGCCAGGGGCGCCAGCGGCCGGGGCTGACGTGGCGACGGCGGCGGCAGTAGCGCAGTGGCGGAAGCTGGCGGAGGAGCGGGAATCGACCATCCGGTCTTTGGAGGAGAGCATGTGAGTGGCGGCTTGTTGGTTAGGGAGCGGGGGCGACGTGACCGTGGCCCTGGCGTGAAGGCGTGGTGCTGGGGGGGCCGATGCGGTAAGGGTTCCTGGGCGAAGCGGTTGCGGTGCTGGTGCCCGCACAGGCAGTGCGCTGGTGCGATGCGCGCCGCCGGGTCCTGACTGACTGGCAGCCGCCGGATGTCGCCGTGCGCGTAACAGCCCCTTACGCGCCCTCGCTCCCGCAGCCGCAAGGACAAGGACGACAAGGAGCGCATGCAGCAGCGGCTGTCAGAGGTGGGCAACCTGCACATCCACAGCACGGCCACGGACGCACGGGACGCACGGCACCGGGGCTGAGCGCTGTTGTCGCAGCGGCCAAGGTTGCTCCAGTGCCACTGTCACTCGCCAAAGTGCCGCTTGTGCGGTTGGGCCGGTCCCGACCGCGGGATGCAAGCCCCTGCCCCTCCCTTGCTGGACCTCTCGCTTACCTGCAGCTGCCAGCGCCCCACCCCTGCTCCGCACAATATGCAACAGCTTCTTAGCACTGCAGAACCCTCGGCATCTGCCCCTACCTTGCCACACGTGCCTGCCTACCTACCTGCTCGCCGCCCCGCAGGCCCAGCAACGCGCCACCGACGCAGTGGCGCGGGAGGTGGCGGCCAGCAAGCAGCTGCTGGCCAAGGAGGCGGAGGTGGGCGCGCTCAAGGGGGAGATAAGCATGCTGCGGACACAGGTGAGCGCCGGCGTGGAGGGGTTGCAAGGATGCTTGGAAAAGCGATACATGATGCACTGAAGACTGCAGACGAAGGGGTGTGCGTGCAGGCAGAACCAACCGTGCGTTGGGGGGCACGCGTGCGGACAGCAGCGCTGGGGGCTTCGCCGCCGGGGGCGGCCTGGACGGACCCTTGCGCGCCCCTGGCGGGCTGGCAGTGCGTGCGCCTGGCAGCATCCGCATGCACTTTATGCGCCCGAGGCGCAGCGTGGTGCCGCACGCAGCTCCACACACAGCTACCGTTTGGCAGGCCTGCTCGTTGATCGCAGCATGGTGGTTTCGGCCTGGCGCAGGGCGCGGCGCAGCTGGAGCGCGCGGCCACGGCGCACAAGGCGCGCGTTACGGAGCTGGAGGTGCAGATGCAGAAGCTGAAGGACGCGCTGCTGGAGAAGGAGCGCAGCGAGCGCGAGGCGCAGCGGCGCGAGAAGGCGGAGAAGGAGAAGGAGGAGCGGGAGAAGGAAAAGGAGAAGGAGGGCAGCAACGGCAAGGCGGCGGCCGGTGATGACCTGCTGGATGACCTGTAGTTGAGGTGGTTAAGGTGGGGGAGGTGGGAGGTGGGTGGGCCGTCGGCCCTGCGCGCTCGCTTCGAACGTGGCTTGGGAGGGAGGCGGCCAGTGCCGCCAGTGCGCCAGGAGCCCCCGGGCGTCTGATAAACAGGGCTGTGGTATGCAGCGCCGTGCGAGGCGCGTAGCTCGCTGCGAAGCGTTGTTGTTGTAGGTGATGTTTATTTCGCTTGCAAAACATTTCTTATGTCCATGCATGAGGAGGGAAGGTGTGGGTCGACGGACGTTCGGACAGGCTGAAGGCCAAACGAGTGGGAGAGCGCAGACAAAATCGGACACTTCGCCTTGATGATGAGGTGCACAGTGGCTTTGGTAGCAACCTGTGGGCTTGCAGACAGCCCTTCTTCCCGTTCGCAGCGTTGGCTGGAAGCCTAGCTGTCTTGTGTGGGTGGTAGAAGTGGGACATGGGTCACATGGCGCAGCGCGCGAGACACGCTCGTCATTCTTTCCTCGTGCGTGCTGCTGCTTCGGGGTCTGGAAGCACGGTCGCGCACCGAATTCGGCATTGTATTGCAAGCGACAGGGTCGCCAGGGGCGGGCACTGAACGTGTAATCGGTAACACCGAGCCCGCACGCCTGTTGCCAGCCCTCCTGCATTGTCCTGTGTAATAGCCCCCACGACCACTAAAGCGACTACCTGATACCGGTACCACATGAACCCAGCACGCACAGAGTGTGGGCATGACCGGCTATCCCACACGCAACCGACACGGTTCTACGACAACACACACTGCCAGCATCAAACGGGTGATCAGAATCCTGCTTGCAGCTCTCAGTCATTGCGCATTTCGGCAACGCGTCGCGGCTCTCACCCAACTCGACCGACTAAGCACTCTCCCTCCACGCCCGAGCCCCAGCCTGCTGTAAATCCTACCGAACTGGAAGAATAAAAGCCCCCTCAGCAGCAACTGTTGTTGGACATCGCAGAGACCAACGCAACGCAACCGCCTGCTGCTCCCCCCCTGTAAGCCTGCCAAAACACACACACGCTCTCCCTGCCTGCCGCCTGCTGCCGCCCGCGGTCGGCTCTCAGTGCTGCGCCCACTGGATGCTCTTGAGGTCCACGCCCTCCTGCACCATCTCCCACAGCGGGCTCATCTCGCGCAGCTTGTTGACGTGCGACACGGTCATGTGGATGGCGCGGTCCACCTCCTGCAGCGGCGTGAGGGGAGGGGACGGGGATTGTTGTTGTTGTGAATACCAGCGGACCAGCCCAAGCTAAAACAAGGGAGGTTCGAACGGGTCTGCGCAACATTGGGGATGATTCCAGGCATCATACTGAGGGATACGGAAAGGCGGGAGGAGAGCGCACACGCACACACGCAGTCAGGTGGGCGGACCGGAACCCAGGGCCACCGTTTTGGCGTACGGTCGCGCACACGTACCAGCACCACCCGCCCGCACACCCAGGTACCTTGCCTTACTCTTATCCCGCTCTCCTGCACATACCTCACGATACCCACCAAACCTCGCCGCCCGCTGCCCCCGCGGTCCCGTGCCGCGGTCCCCACAGCACTACTGCTGCCGCGTGCCGCAGCCCCACAGCCCTCCCCGCCCCCAGGCCCCCAACATCCCCAGCCCCCCACACGCGGGCGCTGCTCACCGCGTCGGTGGTGAAGCGGCCCAGGCCATAGCGGATGCTGGTGTGCGCCAGCTCCTCCTCCACGCCCAGCGCGCGCAGCACGTAGCTGGGCTCCAGAGAGGCGCTGGTGCAGGCGGAGCCGCTGCTGACGGCGATCTCCTTGAGCCCCATGATCAGCGACTCGCCCTCCACGTACGCGAACGACAGGTTCAGGTTGCCGGGGTAGCGGCGCGCGGGGTCGGCGGGGCCGTTCAGGTGCACGCCCTGCGCCGGGGGGAGGGCGGGCGGGGGCCCGGGGCGGGGGCGACGCGGGCGGGTGGGCAGAGGTCAGGGGGCTTGGGCATAGAACGGGCAGGGGAGGCGGGCGCGGCGGCGGGGGCGCGCGTGCATCGGGTACCTGGAACCAGCCACGCCCGGAACCCGCCCGCGCCCACAGCACCACAGCCACCATCCTCGCCGCCACGTCCACCCCGTGTGCCGCGCCCACACCTGCAGCTGACTGGTGATGCCGGTGCGCAGGCGCTCCTCCAGCCGCCGCACGTGCGCCAGGTCGGACTCCATCTCGCGGCCCGCCACCGCGCACGCCGCGCCCAGCCCCACCACCAGTGGCGTGGGCACGGTGCCGGAGCGCAGGCCGCGCTCCTGGCCGCCGCCGCTCATCAGCGCCTCGAGCCGCACGCGCGGGCGCCTGCACGCAGGGAGGAGACGAGCGCAGGGCGAGCGCAGGCGGAGGCCGGGGAGGGTTGCGGGCTTGTGGGGTAGTGGCGGCGATGCGGAGCTGCGCCGCCCTCGCCCTTCTGGCACGGTGCGCATGGAGCGACCATGAGCGCTCTCCGCCCGCGGCCGGGTTGCACAAAGCTTCCCGCAGGCCCCTGGGGCCGGCGAGGCCCACGCACGCACCTGCGCACGTAGAGCGCGCCGATGCCCTTGGGTCCGTAGATCTTGTGGCCGCTGATGGACATAAGGTCGATCTTGCTCTTGTTCACATCCACCGGTATCTTGCCAACCGCCTGCGAGACACACACACCAGTGACGCGGCCATACCACAACATCATCAGCCCACCATCACCAGCCGGAGACACGCACATACGGTATAGCCATGCACAAGGAGTATCACACAGGGGCGATGGGCACATGGAGCGACAAGGCGCCCTGGCGCCAAGCCGATGGATGGGGCCCCCGCCCCTGGTGCAACACCGCCGCTGCGAATGCGACTGCACTGGATACTGTCATGCCTGCATTACCCCGTTGCGCCGTTAGCGCACCGCCCACCTGCGCGCCGTCGGTGTGGAAGTACACTCCGCGCTTGCGGCACATGTCGCCGATCTCGTCCATGGGCTGCACCACGCCGATCTCGTTGTTGACGGCCATGACGCTCACCAGCGCCGTGTCGGGCCGGATGGCGGCCTCCAGCACGCCCAGGTCCAGCAGCCCGTCGGGGCGCACCTGCGGGCGGCGGGAGGGGGGGGGCGGGTGAGCGGGGGCGGGGGTTACATGCATGACGATTTAAGACGTGCAGGCGTAGCCAGGCGGGGTCGGGAGCGGGAGGTTGCATTCGTTACTATAAATGATAATGTTACTATGAATGATAATGAAGGACAAGCCCAAGCTACGCCACGCCGATGGATCGAAAGGGACGAGCCAATGGGCGGGGGATGCAAGGTTAAGAAGCGGTGTTAGACCGCCTGCGCCACCCTTCCGCACATCTCCCAACCACAACCAGGCCCCCAAAACCCACACATCCAACCGCCAGTGCCCGGCAGCCTCACCGGCAGGTAGGTGATGTCCCAGCCACGCTGCTGCAGCCAGCGACAGCTGTCCAGCACGCACTTGTGCTCCGTCTGCGGCAGGCAGGCAGGCGAGCAGCCCAGGCGGCAACACCAGCTCGTCAGCAGACGCGACAAAAAGCCGCGCCAGGCGACCAGCACCCGGCCGGTCGCTGCCCCTGATTGGGTTGGTAACCACAAACCCCCTCGACACACATACGGTATACACATGCAGCCTTTGTTGTTTTTGTTCTCAACACACATGCTTTGTTCTGTTGTATCTCCAAGACATACACACGCACACACACCCGGCCCCCACCTGCGTGGTGATGACGTGCTTCTTCTTGTCCTTGAAGTAGGTGGCCACGCCCTTGATGGCGGTGTTGTTGGACTCGGTGGCGCCCGAGGTGAAGATGATCTCCTTGGGGTCGGCGCCGATGAGGCCCGCGATCTGGGAGGCCGGCCGGGCGGGGGCGGTCGGTCGGTTGGGCGGGCCGGTGCACAGGGCGGGGGAGGGCGGGTGCGGGTGGGATGCCGGACGCGGCATGGTGGTGGTGGTGGTGGTGGTGGTCGTGGCGGTGGCAAGGCCATGCAGCAGCAGCGTGGTGGGCACGGCACGGGGTTCTAGGCTGCCACCAGCTCACGTCGCCCTCTGCCAGCGCCCTTCTTCGTACCAACCGCCCCCGCCCCACGCCGCTCGCCCGCCGGCCCATGGGCCCACCTGCTTGCGTGCCTCCTCCACCGCCTCCTCCGACTCCCAGCCGTACAGGTGGGTGCGCGAGTGCGGGTTGCCAAACTGTGGGGGCAGGGCAGACAGCTCGGCATAGTCAGGGCATACACCCGGCAGCGGAGAAAGTGACCGAATACAGCTCTATTTAGGTTGACAAAAAGCAAGTGTGCTCGGTAATATCCGCTGCGAGGCAGCCCAAGCAGGTGTTTGGCGAATGCGCTGCCTCGCGGCATGTCACTGCGCTGCCTCGCGGCATGCCACTGGCTCAAAGTTGCATTCCACAACCCGAAGCCAAGCCCACACAAACCCCTTTCCCCCATGTCTGCGCGCGGAGCTCCTACGCAGCAGCCCCTACCGACCCGCTGCCACGCCCATCACACCTCCCTTGCTGTAACCAATGCCCTGCAACACGGCCACCAAGCAGCATCGGCTCCCCCCACCTGCCACGGCAGCCCTTGACCTGGCTCGCACCACGTCTCTTGCCCACCCCTTCCTGCCTCCAGCGAGACCCTCGCGGCTCTCCGGCCCGTGCCGCCGCCGACCCCGCTGAACCCCGCGCGAGTCCTCCACATTTCCCTCCGCGCCACTTTTCCATCCCAACCTGTACGGCGCGCCCACCTGCTCCGTCATGTACGGCAGCATGGCATCGATGACCCGGGGGTCCATGGGGGTGGTGGCCTGCATGTCCAGGTACAGCGGCACGCCACGCAGCGCGATGCCCTTCTTCTCAATCACCCCCGAGGCGCCGCCGCCGCCGCCCGAGGTGGACGGGCCTGCAGAGCAGGGCACCCCATTGGCGTCACGCTGGTGGTTGACAAAGGGGAGCTAGCGGTTCCCTTCTGAAAATCACATCGGCGGATGACGTGGGTGGCCTGGAGCCAGGGGACTGAGGGAAGTGCCTCTCCCCGACCATTCCTGAGCGGCTGATGCTTGCCCAGCGACGCGGCGCCGAGGCATGAACGCCGCGACCATCCGCAGCCTGCGCCAGTTGCTTATCAAACGCTGCTTGCAAGTCAGCGGGGATGCATGGCGCAGCTGCTTGGGGGTCCGAGCGTGCGTGTTGTACCCTGAGTGCAGCCTGGTCGCCAACGCGTGCACCCTGCTGCCACGTCCAGGATATTCGCCGCAATCCCTTGCAACCCAAATACATGTTCTTTAGCTCTCCTCTCACCTGCATCCGCATCCTCTGCAGGCTGGGGCACCGCTGAGAGCCCGCGCAGCACCTGGTTGCCCATCGCGGGTGCCACCAGGCGTGAAGCCTGCAGCAGCTGGAGCGCTGCCCGCTGCAGCATTTTTATGGAGTGGTTTCAAAGCGAAATTACAAGCCGCGGTGAACACGAGGCTGGCAGTGTTGGTGAAATTGCAGGAGCACAAGCCGCGCGCCTAAAGTATCATGCAAATCGGGCTTCAAGGGCGTTCAGAAGCTAAATCAAATGTACAGTGGCGGATACGCACCCGCAACAAATTCAAGCAAAATGCATGGACATGTCTCCGATGCAGCCCCTAAAACGTCGCTGTTTGAGGACTTCTTCTTCACGGAGGATTATGTAGCTAGATGACATGAATTCAGAATTGATGACCGCAGAACCTGTTCACAAAATCAGTTTCGCCGGAGACGAGCCGTTTGACTGTGATAACAATGAATTCTACCTCGACTACTGAGACTGGCTAGGTGACAGGCGCCCTGTTGCTCGGTCTAGTGCCCCACTGCGCTTTTTTGACCAAGTGCGGGCGAGCATTTGCGCTCCTTTCAAACTCTCAATTGTCTTAAAGTAATGCTAAGAATGGCAATGGCCTGGACCAGGGCAGAACGAGTCGAACCAGCCCGGATGTGAGCGTTCCGCGCGAGGCCAGGCGAGCGCTGCTGGAAAAATGCAAGCGCTGCCTCGACGGCGGAAAGGAGGTGGCGAGGACGGCGGAAAGGAGGGACCTGTCAGCCATTTAACGAAAATCTCCTGGCTGGTGAGTCCGTGCTGCCGAATTCTGCGTCTGAAGCATCTATACCTTTTGAAGCTAGAGAGTTAGAGGCCACGGCTTAACGGGGGCTTGGTCGAGTGTGCCCGGCCCCCACCCCCACTTAACGGGCAGCGACAGACGCGGTCGGGCGGTCGGGCGCCGTCAGCCGCCCGGCTCGCGGGGTACCAGTGTGATTGAGAAGCGCAGAGGCAAGGGAGGGGACGGGAATGCTGCATGCTGCGCGGAGCAGCTTTGTCAGAATCGGGTGGGGAGGGCCAGTTGACGCCGGTGGTTGCCGTGCCGTTGGCGGGTGGAGCGTGCCACATTGCGGCCCATGCATTCTGCGCATCAGGCTGCATCCAGATCGCCAACGAAGTATGTTGGGCGACCTGTTGTCATCAATTGCCTCACCCCTGGCCCGGCTGCCACAGCAATGGTACCAGTTCAAGTTCGAGAAGTCCCGGTTGCGCGTGGCCATCGAGGTGCGCAACAAACGCAGCCGCCCCCGGTCGGGCGGTTCCTGCAAGTGGCAGCCAGACGCCTGGGTGCTGCGCGCTGTGCGCATGCACTTTGACTGTAAAAATAGTAATTCAGCTCGGTGGGGATAGGAATACAGGGACTGTGTGTGATGCAGAGGTGCTGTCGCGCTGAGTCCGCCCACCCGACTCGCCGCGTGCGCCAATAACTCGACCGTGCGCGCATCTAATGACGCAGTTCATCAACGCAATCATGTCACTGCTGTCGGTGGGCGTGTACGTGTGGGTAAGTCCAGGCGCGCGGCAGGCTTCAGGCTTCGGGGCTGCACGCTTGCACACCGCTTCTTGGGCTGGGCAGAAGGTGCTCTCGTCTCAACACTCGATGGTGTTTGGCACGTGCATCCATGCAGGACACGTACATCCCCGCGCCGTCAGCCTCACAAACGATATACTTTGTCAGCTCCATTACTTTCTCTGTCGAGTACGTGGCCCGGATGCTGGCGGCCAAGGTAAGACCAACTGGCGGCGCTGGGTCGCGGCCTCGCCGCCGTGCTCGGTTCGCTTCAAATACAGAATGCTCATCTCGGAGGTCCATTGCGTTTGCGTGGGTGGCGGCCTCAAAGGTAGCTCTTGGAGCAGTCGAACGGGCCAGCCGCCCAGCCTCTGCTTCCACGCAACCTCGGCCTCGACCCACTTGCCTCCCGTGCGCCACCCACGCCCTGCCCACCGCCAGAACCTGCTCAAGTACCTGTTCTGGGACTGGGCGGTCATCGACCTCATCACTATCGTCTTCGGCTACCTGTACTTTGCTCAGGCGGACCTGGGCACGGGGCTGGGCTTTATCCGGGTGATGCGAATCTTCCAGGTGCGGCAGCGCGCCTGCGCAAAGCGCGCAGGTTGCACGCGGGTTGTTGGACACTGAGGCGCGAGCAGCAAAATGCGCTCGCTGACTGCCGCCGTGGGCTGGCAGTTTCATGGGCCGATGGGCTTGAGAGCCCGCCCACCCGCCGCCGCGCGCCCCGCAGGTGGTGCGGCTGCTCAAGGCGCTGACGGCGGGCGTGCTGAAGTACAGCCACCGCTCGGCGCAGCCCATGCAGCTGGAGTTTGTGAAGCGCAGCCTGGAGCTGGGGCTGACCATGGTGGGGGTGGTGTTCATCTCCGGCTGCGTCTTCTATGAGCTGGAGCTGGTGAGCGCGGCGCTGCGGCTGCGGGCGCGGGGTATGGGCGGCATGGGTGGTGCCGGTGTTGCGGGCAGGCCGGCGCATTGCGGCATGGTTGTGAGGGCGCGACCGAGAGGGCTGAGCAGCACGCGCATGCCAAGGCCAGTACGCGTTGTCGTATATATACGGTGGGGCACCACGTTGCGTCCTGACCTACCGGTATGGCCCTGTAGACCGAGCCGCTGCTCTCCGGTTTCGCACGTGTGTGTCCGCGCAGAACTCCGAACCGGTGCAGCTGCACACGGCCGTGTACTGGGCGTGCGTCACCATCGCCACCATTGGCTACGGTGACTACGCGCCCACGACGGCGATTGGGCAGCTCATCTTCCCCGTCATCATCCTGATCATCATCCTGGTGCTGCCCCAAAAAATCTCCAACCTGTCAGAGGTCATGCAGGTGCGCAGCAGGCGTGCTATGTACCGGTAGCTGGTGGCAATGGACCCGGGACCTATTCCAGGGCGCACCACCGCCGCGACGGCTGTTCCTTAGTTGACGCCCCAGCGTGTCTTGCCCCGTTGCGCCCACGTGCCGCAGAGCTTCACGCGCTACATGCGTGCGTCGTTCTCGTCGCGCGGCTTCGGGCAGCACGTGGTGCTGACGGGGCACGTGACGTACGTGTCGGCCCAGACCTTCATCTCCGAGTTCTTCCACCCGGATCGGGGCTACCAGGTGCGGGCCTGGTTCGCAGCTCGAGCTGTAAAACCGTAACTACCACGCTGCTCGCGCCCGCCTGCTATCCTCCACTGGTCCCGGTCTTCACGCCCTGCATCCAGTCCAATCCAATCCTTCACTTTCCTGTCCTGTGCCTCCCTGCCCGATCCCGTCCTGTCCTCTCCCTGTCCCTCTCCTCGCCCCCCGCCAGGACCTGGACATCATCATGCTGCGCCCCTGCGACCCGGAGCCGCAGCTGGTCATCACCATGAACAACGTGCAGTGGGAGCGCCGGGTCAAGTACCTGCACGGCTCGCCCTTCAGGGCGGAGGTGGGGCGCCGCGCGCTTGGGGCCGGCAGCGCTGCATCGAGGTGCTAGGATGCCTTGGACGGGCCAGATCCCTGCAAGAACTAACACACGTTTACTTGGCTGCTGGCTGTGTGCGGCGTGACCCTTACGTGCGTAGGACCTCGCCCGTGCTGACACCGGCCGCGCCCTGGCGGTAGGTGCTTGGCGCACTGGGTGCGCAAGCGGCGTCGTCTCCCAGCCAACCTGTCCTCTCAAATCGCTATGGGCGTTTGCCTGGCTGGCTTGCTGACCTGAATTCCGAACCTCTTGGCTTCCGCCCTCGCAGGTGTTCGTGATGGCCAACAAGTTCGCAGCCGACCCCGCCGCCGAGGACCGCCGCACGCTGCTGACGGTGCTGGCCATCGGGCAGTACCTGCGCCAGTTCTGCGGCCACGACAACGCGGCGGCCCCGCGCGTGGTGTCGTGGGGCAACACCAGCTGGAAGGGGCGCCACAACATGGTGCGGCTCAGTGGTGGCACGCTGGGAAAGGGAAGGGCGCGCGTACCCTGCGCAACAACACGCTGCACTCTGTCACGCTCTGCCTGGCGCCCGTCCGCCCGCCCGCCCCGCCCCGCCCCGCCCCGCCCGTCGCTCCCCCTTGCAGTCCGCCACCGTGAGCCACCCGCACATCGTGGTGCAGTTCCTCCTCAACAGCACACTGGACAACGCCATCGCGTTGCTGCAGACGGGCGCCAGCCACCCGCCTGAGCTGGGGCTGCTGCCGCTGGAGGTGTCGCCCTTCCCTGTGTGAGCACACGCCCGGGGCCCGAGCTTGCGCCTCCTGCCCCCGCACATCAATGCCGATGACTGCCATCGTCCCTGCTGACCGCAGCCGACCGCTTGTCCTTGTGCGCTACGCGCTTGCTCCCGCGCGCCTGCTGCTGACCTCGTGCCCCGCCCCGCGCTGCCCACGCGCAGCTTCCCCCCCCCTTGACGTCCTAACTAATGATGAGTGTAACCTGTACCCCCCTCCCTGCCGCGACCCCGCAGCTGCGTGGGCCACCTGCGCGCCTCTCTGTTGGGCGCCTCCATGCACACGCCCGGCCTCATCACGCTCATCTCCAACCTGTGCATCAGCTGCTCCATGGAGCGCAAGCGGCTCTTCGGTGTTGAGGACCTGTCGCTGGTGCGTGCGTGTGCGTGTGCGTGTGCGTGTGCGTGTGCGTGTGCGTGTGCGTGTGCGTGTGCGTGTGCGTGTGCGTGTGCGTGTGCGTGTGCGTGTGCGTGTGCGTGTGCGGGGCCGCGCAACAAGATTGAGAGGCGGTCAACGTGGCTGGGCGCGGGCGCGCATGGGCTGTACAGACCGCTGCGTGGCTTTGGAATTTGGTGCGGCAATGTATGCTCGTGTGGGCGGGCTGCGAAGACGCGTGCCTGTTTCGCCATCCATGCCCGCCCTGCAGCTGAGCAACTGCGGCTGGCTATCCGAGTACCTTCAAGGCGCTGGCATCGAGATCTACGACGTGACGTTCCCGGAGGTGCGGCCTGTTGAAGCAACACCGAGCCCACACGCATTCACTCACCGAGGCTAGCAGACACCAGGAGTCATGTTAGCAGTAATGGCGTCTGGCTGCCAATTGCAAGGGCATATGCGACGCGTGTCATGTGCACAACCTCACGCACACACCGACACACACATGCATTGTGCACAACTTGCTGCCTCCTTCACCTCCAGGGCTACCACGGAATGACTTTTAAGCAGGCGGCACTGAAGCTGTGGCAGGAGGAGCAGGTTATTTTGATCGGGTTGCGCTTTCCCAACCACGAGGACGCCAAGCAGCGGTGAGCGCGCGTGAGGTTGGGGGCTGCGTCTGCAGCAGCTAATATCCCATGCCAACGCCAGGACCTTGGGCCGCGCACCTCACCCCACCGGCGGTGGGGTGAGGTGGCGGTGGGGTGGGGACGTTTATCATGCCTTACATGTTGCGCTCCTGCCTGGCCGCAGGTTTGATGTGAAGCTGGCGCCGCTGGGCGACCCGCACCCGCACCCCGGCAGCAATGCCGGCGACCCCTTCGGCGGCGGCCTGCTGAGCCCCGATGGCGCCTTCAGCTCCCCATACACACCGCACTTCAGTGCCGGGGGAGGCTTCCCTGGCGCCGGTCCCGCCGGCGCGGTGCCGCCGACGCCAGGGCAGCACTTCGGCGCCTTCGGGGTTGGGGGCGGAGGAGCGGGCGGCGGACCGGGGCTCGGCGTGCCGCACGCCAACTCGACAGCCTCCTACCTCAGCCGCTCGCACACGCTGGACAGCCGGCGGATCATAGACGCGGCCACAATTGGATACATCCTGAACGACGACGCGCTGGTGCTGGGCAGCGCAACTTTCGGCTTCAAGAGCGTGAGTTGCAGGGGCAAGCGCGGGACTCCAGCAGGGTCTCCAGCGACAGTGCTTGCACCTGTGGGCCGGTGGCGCTTGACGCATGCGGCATGCCTGTCCTGCTGCTGTCTGGCACGCAGGCGTTGGACCCGCACGACGACCCCGGAATGATGCGGCCTGCCGCCTACCAGCAGGCGGCCCCCATCATGCGGGCTGCAACCATGTCCAGGCAAGTGAACGACCGCACGCAAGCTACAGGACGCCAGACTGGCGCAGTGCCCCTTCTGGCCCTGGCACAGTGGTGCTGGCACCTGTTGCCGCAGTTTAAAGCAGCAGGCGCAGGGCGCCGGCTAGCCCGCAGCACCTGTTGTGGCCATTCAATCAGCGTCTCTGTTGAGATTGCGCAAACATGCTAACACGCACAATCTGTGCCGCAAATTCTGTGCAGAGGTGCCTCGACTCCCGGCGGCCGCTACAAGCGGCACAGCGGCGCGGTGGGCCAGCACGGCAGCATGGGGCGCAGCGGCGGCGGGGAGTCAGTCACACACACTGTGCCCGCGACGCCCGCCGCGGTCAGTGGCGCGCTGCCGGAGGTGGGGCCGGCCGGACCGGCCTTTGGCCCTGGCAGCCACCCGGGGGCTGCGACCGGCAGCGGCCGCTACTTCCCCGGCTTGATCTCGCAGCTGCTCAACTCGCTCTCCCGGTCGGCGGCGTCGAGCTTCGCGCGCTCCGGCTCCATTGAGCACAAAGCAGAGGTGGGGCCTGTGTCAATTGCATTGCAGGCCCTGGGCAAACGCAGTGTACATGGCATCCTGAGTCGGGAATGGCCGCGGCGTTTGAGGGGTATGGATGTGACCCGGACACACGGCAGCACTTTCAGCTACGTAACAACGACCCTGGTGTTATTCCTACTCCTCGCAGGGCGTGCAGCTCCAAGGAGCAGACGCGCGGAAGCAGACGCACTCGGGCCAAGGGAGAGGTGGCGGCGGAGGGCCGCCAGAAATTGTGACGTACCCCAGCACCGCAGCAGGGCATCCCCCGCCGCCTCACGGGGCCGCGGTGGTGATCGTAGGCGGCGGAGCTGCGAGCGATTCTCCTGAGCGGGCACGGGAAGGCTTTGCCTCGCTGCCGCAGCCAGCGCTGCTGCCCAGTGCGCAGTCGCCAGCGGTGCTACACCGGAGGTCCCCCGGACATGCCCCGTCTAGAGCATCCGGCGCAGCCAGCACGGCAGCGGCGTCGGGGCCAGGGACCGCGCAGGGCGCGGCGTTGCAGGGTCGCCAAGACCCGTACTCAGTGGAGAACCCGCTGTTTTCGCCACGCGTGACGCAAGGGGGCACCAGCGGCGCCAGCGCGCCGCTGGGCCCCGGGCCCGTGCTGGCGTCACGCTCGCTGCCCATGCACGGGGCGGGGCCGCGCGCCTCAGCCCACAAGCGAGGGCCAGCGGAGGCGGCGGAGGCAGCGGCAGGGCTCAGCCCGCCCGAGGCCAGCACGGCATCAGGGCAGGAGCCTACGGGCGGCGGCGGGGCGCTGACCGCGGAGGCCATACGGCAGCGGCTGTACGACAGTGCTGGGGAAGGCAGCGCAGGCGCAGGAGGCGGCGCGTCGAGCAGCCGCGTCGAAAGTGGCATCATGGCATCGGGAGGCCTTCCATCCGGTTCCACCAGCGTCGGCAGCCTGCCGCCCTACAACCCCACCGCAGGGCGGCGGCGGGACGGGGCGGAGCCGCCCATGCCACCTGCAACTGCGCGCGCCTCCCCCACGGACATTGCACGGTTGCAGTCGTTGCGCGCTGCGGCCGCGGCGGCGGCGGGCGGGCCGGGATCAGCAGCCCGGCCGCCGCGGTGGCCGGCGGTGGCCGAAAACAGCAATGAGTCACCGCCTAGTAGCGATGGCGAGTCGATGCTGCCTGTACCGCCGCGGCATGCTCAGCATTCCGCGCCAGCACGAAGCGTCGAGGCTAGCGCCAGCCGCGCTGCTGATGCGTCGTCAGCAGCAGCCGGTGTGGAGGACTCAGAATGCGCCGACGGAACGCCACGTGCCTCTGCCGCAACGGCGCGCAACTATGAGCGCGACTCGGCGGTGCCGGAGGCGGAGGCCGAGGATGTATTTAACGAGGAGGCCGACGGTCGCATGCCGTGGGGCCACACGCGCAGCGAGCGCATACGCCGGCCGCCAGCGTACGCCCGGAGCGACCCGGGGAGTAGCTCCGCACGCAGCTTAACCGGGACGGGCGCAGGGGACGGAGCCGAATCGTCAGCTGGTGGCGGCGATGACTCGGCGTCGGCGTCGGCGAACGTGGGGGCTGGCGCCTCCTTTCATCGGCAGGCAGGGCGGCGGCGGACGGGCGCCGAGGTATGGGGATTGCGTGGTGGTGGGGCTCTACTGCATGCGTGTGTTAGAGACAAGGGGACAACCAACAACAAATTACCGTGCGTGCGGTGCACGTGTATGTCAGTATGTGTTTGTACTGGTGCATCGACACATGGCTGGCCCCGCCTATGCCGGTGTCACACCAAGTGACGCATGCACCGCCCTCCGCCCTCCGCAGCTGTGGGGCATCGCCCGCGAGTCGTACTCGGGCTCCCACTCCATCGGCTTGTCCCGCCCCGCAAGCGGCGTCGCCATGTTCAGTGGCGGCTTCGCTTCCAGAGCCCCGCGGCACGGCTCGCCCGGGCCCGAGCCGCGGCCTGCAGACCGTGACGCAGCAGGGACGCCGGCCCCACGAACGCTTTCGGGGCTGACTTTGGCCCTGGCTGAGAGCGAAGCGTTGGCGGCACAGGTGGTGCAGGGCAGCCCCCCGACGCTGACGCTGTACCCGGAACCGGGTGGCGCTTCAGGGTCGCCGCGGGTACCTGTGTCGGCTGGGCCGGAGGTGGGCAATCGTACGCCGCTAGGGGTACCGACGGCCGGGGCATGTCCCAGCAGTGCGTCCGTGCTCGCGACATCACCGCCGGCGGTGCGGACGGACACGTCTCCTGCATCACTAAGCCGGAAGTGAGTCTTACAGCCCGGATATCTCAACCGTTGCTATGCACATGATGGGCACAGTGCCCGAGCATGCGACTTGCATTTGCTGACTGTGGGAGGCTGCTTTCCGATGCCCTGCACCTTGACAACCTCCCACGCCCTTGCAACAGGTTTTCTCTGCTCAGCGGCCGTGAAAAGGACCCCTCAGAAGCCGGCAACCGCCCCCCCGGCCGCACAAGCCTCACCAACGGAATCTTCGGCAAGGCATCCCTGTCGCGTGCTTCAGCCGCGCTCGCGGATCTGTTCCATAACCACCACCACACCAAGCCGCAAAGCAGCGGCAGCGGCACAGCGCAAGGGCCCGGAGCCAGGGAGCCTAGTGCAGCCACGGAGCGCGCGGGCAGCGCAGAACGAGAACCCAGCGGCAAGGACGCTGGCGGGAGAGGGAGTGGAGGCGGGGGCGGCGCAGGGGGTGGGGGAGACCGCACCGAGACAGGCGGTAGCGGGGGAGGGGCCGGCGAGCGGCAGGGCAGCGGCGGTGGGGCTGGTGCGGAAAGGGCTGAGGCAGGGGCAGGGCCAAGCTCTGCCGCGAGGGAGACCGGCGGCGGCGGCGCGCGGCTCATGGCGGTGCTTAACCACTTGCGCGCAAACGCGGCAGCGGCCGGGTCGGCCAGCGCAGCCACGCCCCTTGGCACCCGTACGGCGCGGCAACAGGGCATCAAGGTAGGGGCGCGCGGAGACGCGGCAGCGGGGACCTGGGGTACGTGGTGCACCGTACAAAACGCTGCTTTGCACTGCCGGGACGCTCGTGGCATGCGAAAGCGACAACGCCGGGACCCGTCCCGGTAACGACGCACCTGCTGTATGGCTGTTCCTGACTACGCCTTCACGTACGTGTTAACCATCATGAGTGTAACCCCCGCAACCGCAGGTGTCCACCAACGCCCGCGACATGAACGCGCTGGCGGCGGTCAGCAGCCGCACCTACAAGAAGGTCGCGACCAAGGGCCGCACGCTCGTAGCCCGGCAGCAGTCGCGCATGACGGGCTGGGCAGCCGTCACGGCGGTGGTGTCGCAGGCTCAGTCAGCGCAACAGCAGCCGCAGCCGCAGCCGGCTGGTGCGGCGCCAACAGCGTCGGTTGCGTCTGCGGGTGCGCCCGCCGCCGGCCCGACCGCCACGTCAGGTGGCGGGGCGCCGCCGCCGCTTTCCATGCCGGGGCGGCTGTCCACTATGTCCGAGGTTAACTCGCTGCATGGTGAGTACCTGTCGGTGCGGCGCACTGGCTGCTACTGCGGAGTGCGGACTTTCTCCGACCACGCACCGCATCCAACATTCAACCCGGTTCTAGTGCCCCGTATCTTCGACTGTCTCTTCTCATTTGCTATCGCCTGCTCTTGCGCCTCGCCTTCCGTGCAGTTCCCGTGAGCCCGCACGTGCGCACCGTCACGACACTGGCGGACAGCCCGCCACTGGACAGCCCAGTCATCATCAGCGGCAGCAGCTGCTTCAGCCAGCTGCCACAGATAATCGCTGCCATCCGCTCCGCGCCGCCCGTCGGTGAGCCCCGTAGTCCCATGCGCAAGAATGGAAGGTCCGGCTGTTGCTGCCACTTTGCCGGGCTGCCACGGAGCAGCGTTGTTCCGTTGCCCATCACGGCCGTGCGCCTTGGCATCCGGATCCCCTGCAGGTGTGGCGCGGCGCTTCCGCATCTGCCCCATCATCATCATCGATGACAGCAAGACCAACCCCAGCAACCCCTTCAAGGTAAGCGAGGCCTGAGGGTCCTACTCAGAATGCTTGGCAACCTTGGCAAGCCCCTTTTGATACCATACCGTAGTGTGAATCTAACCTGTTGTCGGGGATCCGCGAACGACAGGCGCTGCTTGGCGAGAGCCTGCTGGGCGCCATCGCCCGTGTGCCCGGCGCGCTGCCGCACCGCATCCACGTGCTGCGCTGCAACCCGCTGCACGTGTCCGACCTGGAGAAGCTCAACGTGCAGCCCGGCGGCTTTGTGAGTGCCGATGCCGTGGGGCCCGCGGTTGGTCGGCGGCGAGTGTGGGCAGCCAAGACCGCGCGGCCCCTTGCCCCTTTGGCTTGGTGCAGCTTGGGCCGGTGTTTTCAACCGCACCGCCAGATTGCGTGTTTCCTTGGGACGCATTCTGCTTGGGTAGGGGCGATTATATTGCCACCACCACTTGTCCTTTGTCTTCTGCGCGCTGACACCTACTGCGTTTGCTTTGCCTTGCGCCTGGCTGTCCGTCGCCGCAGGTGCACGCGCTGGTGGTCCCTAACACCGACCTGTACAGCGAGGAGGCGGTGGTGGGCACCGCGCCGGCGCTGGCGGACGGGCAGGTGCTGCTGGTGGCAGACGCGCTGCGCTGCTACTGCGAGCAGAGCGACTGCCGCCTGGGTGAGGCTGGGCTCTTTTTGCGGGGCCTGCGGGGCGTGTAGGCCTTTTTTTAGTTGAACATGACACATGTATGCAAGCGCGGGAATACACGTACAGTGGCCGCTGAGCGGGTGGCTGTGGGCCTGCCTGCCCCGCACGCGCACGCAGGCGTGGTGTCGGAGATCCTGGCGCTGCTCAACTGCTCCTACGCGCTGCCGCTGTGCCTCAGCGAAGGGCCCTACCGGGGCGGCTCCCACACGCTGCCGGGCCTTATGCCGGTGAGCGGGACGCGGGGCGGAGGGCGCAGGCGCTGGGGCGGGGGCAGGCCCGGCCACCGTCTGCACGGCTCCGGCAGCAGTTGCACGGACGTATCGGTACCGCACCGCACGCTCATGACAACACGTCAACGTGCCAATGGCCTGTGTCCACACCCGCACACGCACGCGCAGGCCGCCGCGCCGCACCACGCGTCGTTCGCGGGGCGCAGCTTCAGAGCGCTGTTCGCCAGGCACGCGAGCGGCCGACACCGGGACATGCATGAACACATGCAGTGAGTCGTGGGTGCATTACAGCGGACCGTACGTACCGGTACAGTAGTTCTGTTGCGGTTTGCCTCAAGCTTGAGCATACTGATGGCTTGCTCATGCGCCTGCCTGCCTGCCTGCCACCTTCACGTGCGTGCAGCATGCTGCGGCTGCAAGAATCACGACAGTGAGTGCAGCGGCGAAACCAGGGCAACATAACCGGCTTTAGAGTGCCGGGATAATGCACACGTTCATGCTCATTCCCAGCTCCACGCCAGTTCCCACTTCCCAGCACGTCCAGCCCTCGGCGTCGTACCCGCACCAACATGGCTGCGCCATCCTGCCTTCATTGCCACCTGTGCGCCGATCTACCGTAATTTGCTCTTCCATGCGCGCAGGGAGGCGTTCATGCAACACCTGCTGTCCGGCATGCCGCACCTGAGCCCGGCACTCGCCACCGGCCACATCCTGATGCAGAACTTCATGGATGCGCTGTTCTGCCAGGCGCGTTGCTTGTTTGCTACCAATTGCTTGCGCCGCTTTCTCTTTGACCAATTGCATGTGCGATCGGGCACGGCCACGGGAGGGGCTGCAGCTGTGGTCGTCACTTGTCTGCCTGGCTGGCAGTAATCCCCACCGTGCGCCAGCTCACCGGTGTGTTGTGATATGACTCTGTACCTGCAGACCATCTTCAACCCCATGATGCTGCAAATCCTGCTCAAGATGCTATACTGCTGGGATGAGCCCGAGGAGTGGCAGCCGGCGCTCCAGCCGCCGCCAGCCCACGGCGGCGCCGGCTTTGACGCGCCGCCTGTGTATGCCGGCTACGGCGGGCCGCACGGTTACGCCGGCGCATACCCGTACGGCCCCTACGGCCCCTCCTCCACCGTGATGCCGGTGTCGCCCTACCTGAACCCGCAGCTGCAGCACCAGCAGTACCAGGCGTGGGCGGCGCAGCACGCCGGCCCGACCCCGCACGTGGCGCCGCCGCAGCAGTCGGTGTTCGCGCAGCCGGCCTACCAGCAGCACTCCTTCATGTCCGGCTCCGCCCTGACCTCCGCCGCGCCCAGCCTGCAGCCTCCCGCGTCGGCGCAGCCCTCGCAGGCACACCTGTCGCTGTACGCGCCACACCCGTCCCAGGCGTACCCGTCGCCCCAAGCGCAGCCGCCGACCGGCACGTGGCCGCCGCCGCCGTATGGCCAGCTGCCGCCGCCGGCGCACTGGTACCACGTGCCCTCGCACCTGTCCGGCGGCGCGGTGAGCGCGGCGTCATCGCAGTACGGCGCGACCGTGGTGCCGGCCTGGTCTGGTGGTCCGGGCCTGCAGGGCGCGGCCTCGGTGGCGCAGGGGTCCGGCACCGGTGCGGGCGGCCCGCACGCGGCAGCGCCGGTCATGGCGCCTCCGGGGCGGGCCAGCGGCGCGGGCTCGCCTGCGCTTGGGCCTCACGGCCAGGGCCCGGGGTCGGGGTCGGGCGGGCTGCACCGCGCGGAGAGCCACCTGGCTTCAGCGGTGCTGCAGGCGACGGCGATGGCCATGGGCAGCATGGAGCGGTCCTCGTCGCCCTCGCTGATGCCGCTGATGCCGCAGCAGCAGCTGGCGTCGGCTGGCAGCTCGCCAACGCGCCGCCGCGGCGTGGCGCGTGGTGGCAGCTTCGGATCCACGGTGGTTGCCACCACCTGCAGCGGCAGCGGCGCGGCCACGCCGGAGCACGCCACGCTGTCGGGCGCACCGGCGCAGGTGCATCCGCACGACTTCCGGGCTGCCATCGGTGCTGGCCGTGGGGCGCCCGGCGCCGCAGCCGCGGCAACCGCTCCGGCGGCCGTGGCAGAAGGCACGGAGCTCGGGGCGGAGCTGGGGCCGGGTGGGTACGACGCGGCAGCGGCGAGTCATGCAGACGCCGAGATCGTGTCGGCGGGCCCTGTGGTGGAGGGCAAGTCCCGCCGGGGCTCGAGGAGCTTCCTGACCCAGGACAGGGCATCAAGCGGCAGCGGGCACGATGCGGCCACGCCGCGCGCGGACCACTTGACGGCGGCAGCGGCAGGGCTGGCCGCTCCCAATGGGGCTGCTGGCGCCTTCGCGCTGCCGGTGCCTCCGCCTGCGGGCCCTTTCGCCCTGTCCGCGCATATGGCGACCGCGACAGCGGCAGCCGCGCTGGATAGTCGCCTGGCTAGGCCGCCGCTGGCACCGGGGCCGGGTCTGCTCATGCCACCGGCGCCGGGGTCTCGGCTGTCTGCGCAGTGGCAGCCGCTCGCTGGCTCGCGCTCCAATATCCACCTCCCGTCGGCGCCTGGCCAGCAGCAGCAGGCTGGGGCCCTGCAGCCACCGCCGGCTCCGCAGGCGCCGCGCGCCGTCTCGCTGGAGCGAGTCGCAGTCATGTCAGCCGCTTCCGCCTCCGCCTCCGCCCTGTCGCTGGGCGGTGAGAGCTCGCTGCTGTCTCCGGCTGGCGCCCGCTTCCTCTCGCTGCAGCCGTCGCAGCAGCAGCAACAGCAGCTGCACCTGCAGGGCCGCGCAAGCGCCGTGGGCGTCTGGCCCTCTGGCCGCTCGCTGCAGGTCACCATCCCCGAGGACCCCACACCCACCGCCTCCGTCAGCACCGCCGCGGCCGCCACCTCAGGCCCGCCCATGCCGCCGCCCACTCGCTCCGTCGGCGTTGCAGCTGAGCCCGGCCCTGGCGCTGCGCCGCCGCCTTGTGCCACACCGCTGTCGCCAATGACGGCAGCCGCCGGCGCCTCCACCACGGTCCGTATCTTCTGTTTCAACTACGCGGCCTTGCTGGACAGGATGGCGGGCCTGGTGTCGCGCCTGCGGTCTGCGCAGTGCCAGGCCAGCCTGCGCCTGGTGGTGGAGACCTCCGGCGGCGGTGTCACGCGGCAGGGCAGCCCCAGTCGCGTCGGCGGCCCCGGTGCCGAGTTCGCCACCGGTGGCTCCGCAACCGCCGGCGGCGCCGGGGGCGGCTGGGACAATTTCGACCAGACGGCGGCGGAGGTGGTGCCCAATGCGGACTTTGCGACGGCGGAGGGCCTGGCAGCGGCGGGAATCGATCCCGAGGACCTGGGGCAGTACGGCACGGGGCGGCGGCCCGTGCCGGCGGTGACGTTCGCGGTGCTGTTTGAGATCCTGTTGGAGCACTACGATATGCTGCCGATGGCGCTGTACCGCCGCGACAACGGCTCCGACCACCGCATCGAGAACCACTCGCGCCGCGCCTCCAGCGGCCACCCGCTGCGCACCGCCGACAACACCGCGGAGCGCACCGCGACGGGCGGCGGAGGCGGCGGAGGCGGCGACCGGTCCTACCTGGGCGCGGCGCTGGATGCGGTGCGGGGCGTTGCAGGGGGTGCCGCGGGCTGGGGTAGCGGCGGAGACCACCGGCCGCCGCCGCTGTCGCGCAGCGGAACGATCGAGGGCATGCCGGGGCACAGCAGCAAGCGGCACGGCTCGGGCATGCCGTACGTGTACACCAAACCCGCGGGCGACACCACCTGGCTGCGCTCCACCGACGACGTGTACGTGCTGACGTCGGCGGCCGTGGTGCTGCGGGTGCTGGGCGGCGAGATGTCGCTGTGAGTGGCGGGGGCGGCGAGGCTGGTGCTGATGGTGCTGGTGCTGCTGGCGGGGCCTGGATGGTACCCTCGCCTGCGCTGCGTGCAGGTTCTAGATGGTTGGGGAGTGATGCGTGACTGCGCGCGCGAAGGAACTGTATCGTTGCAATGGGAGCGTCACAACGCGTGAGGATGCTTCGCCCAGCAGCGCGTACGCACGTTCAGGCGTAAAACCACTGCATTACGGGAGGATGACGGCTCCTTGGGTGACTTGTGTGATAACCGTGACTTGGTGGTGTATAGCTCGTGACCCGGTGTGCTGTGTACCTGTCTCCTGCGTACTATGACTGAGTGCGACTCTAACCGTAACCTTGCTACCTGTTGTCTGCCATCCGTGCGCGTGAGTCTGGGAAGAAATGGAGGCGGGGGCCAAACACACATTCGCAGTTCAACCCCGATACGTGCCCCGTCAAGCTTCTGGCGGCAGCCTGCATGCCCGCGTGTGCGAGCGCCAGGGGTCGTACGAGAACTGATAATTGGTGGGCTGTCCTTTTCTTCGTTACTGCCAAGGGCCGAGGTGTGGCGGTCGATTTGATCTAACCATGCATTAACTGTGCTGTTTTGTGTGATTACGGTTGGGCGCGGGGTTGGGTGTGCACTGCGAACTGTCTGTAGAGGAGTTGAGGTGGACATGAATGAAGCTGTGCGGATTGCCATTGCCCCAATGTACATACTCCGGCCACAGCGCGCCGTCCAGTGACAGGGCCCCTTCTTGACACTCCTGTGTGGCTGGTCCTTGGGCTGATTCTTACCGCGATTCGCCAAACCCGAATCAAAGCGGCTTTGCCAGCGGCGGGCAGCTGCGAGCGTATAACTTGCCCACCTTGGCGAGGCATCCAACCTTGTACGAGCGAAATCGACTGCTGCGGTTATTGCGCACAAGCCAGAGGGCCGCACCCTGGAGTGTCAGCCACACGCACCCCACGTCCGCACGCCCTGCACTGCCCACCTGCACCTCCACCGTTCCTAATGAACACCCGCTCACATCAGGGGCACCCCTGACTCACATCGTGCAACTCTATCTGTTCCAACGGCCTGTGTCACGGGCCTGTGTTGATGTGATGATACAACCCCGCGAGCACCTTGCATCTCCTCCTGCACCTGCTCAATCAACGCCCCACGCATCCCATCCACCACAGAAGCCCTCCAGACCATCAGCGCTCTTGCACAAGACCCGTCGCCGTTGTGCTACCATCATCGTAACTGCGGCCCTCACGCCGCTGCACCCTGCTCGCACCGGAGATGTACCATTGATGTGACGCAACACAACTTGTTACGCGGGTTCCAAGTGGGTGCTGACGCCGATTCGGGACACAGACAGCCCACCTAGGCCCACCTGAAGCTGCCCTGTCCAGCCTAGCTCACGGCGGCCATGAGGTCACCCGGCTTGTCAATGTGTCGTCAGCACCATCATAGCGCATGTCAAGTGCGTCTCGCGTCACGCTCATTGCAATGTCAGTGCTAGGCGCTTCATATGAAGACACTCCACCAAAGCTACGCCATTCAGTTACCCCCAATGGCAATGGTTGATTTGGGAATTGGAAAAAACTACCCCCAACCCTCATCCTCGCAAGTCGGCAAGTGCAAGGGACCCACCCCAGGTGGCATCCAGCCACGGATCGGCGTCGCCTTCGCGCAATTCCGGCCTCATCCAGCAGCCCGGTTCCAGTGCGCATAATGACTCCCACGTGTGCCCTTATCCCCGGCGGCATGCGCTCAGTACCGAATGTTGTCGTACCGCGCCATGCAGGCCCGCGCATCTATAGCGCATCATCGTTGGCGTCAAATCAATCCCAAGAACGGTCGCGTGTTCCATGTAGTACTCGCGCTGGTGCGCCACTGCGCAAAAGCCCAGCCGCCAGTACCGCCACCGGGCTGTAGTAACACAGGCCGTGTTCCGTACACAGCACACAAAAACGCAAACGCAACACACACAAATTTATTTGAAATTATATTGTGCCACATTCAATACGGCACCATATATCCCAAACACGTCAGCAGCGTGCATGTAATGGCAACCATGCGTGAAATGCCGATTGCCACCGCGCATTGCGGCTCGCAGACATGAGCCCAGCGTCTACCTTTCACTTAGCATTATGGCAGCTGATTCCAACGCAACTTGCTTCATCCTCATTCAATCCCTCCACCTTTGCCCCTAGCCGTGCGTTCATGACTCATTACAGCTAGCTCAGTGCATTGATCTGAAGGCTACGGCGTGGCTCCGCCCCACTTTGAGTCTGCCCTGGTCTAGACGCCGCTCCGCTTTCATTTGTTCCGTCCTCACGAGGGAGCTCCCATCGCATTCGTTGTTGGGCCGTCCGCCACCGGAGTCAAACAGGGCGCCACGCCGGCAGCCCCCGTTCGGGCAGGCCCATTAATCTCGCGCGCTCACTTGCGTGTATGTCCGCATCAGCGACACCTTGTCCTCCGGCCGCGTCAAGCGCCGCGGCGACAGCAGCGCCGACGCCGTCGGTCCATACGCCGCGCCTGCTGCCCCTGTCGAAGGCCCCGCCGTCTGCTGCGCGCCGCCGCCGACGGCCGGCGATGCAGCGCCCTGAGATGTCCCGCTGCCGCCGCCCACGGACGCGATTGCAGAGGCGAGCGCCGGCGCCAGGCTTGACAGCGTGCCGAGCAGCTGTGCGCGCTGGTAGCGAGTGCGCTGGCGGCGCTCTGCGCCCGGTGCCTTTGTGCACCAGATGTACTGCGCGGCGGGATGCATGGGGGGCACACGTAACCGGTGAGCTAACTGGCACTCTATGCACGTGCGGAGGACGTGCAGTCAAGCTTGTGCGGGCCTAAAACCATTGGGTGCTCACGAAGCGGCAGCGCAGGGTGCGGAAGGTGCAGCGGCAGCACACATGCATGCATGCTGTTCGCGCCAGCCGCTCTGGACACCTCCGACGTGCGGCCGCGCGTTTCTACATCGGCACCGCCGCCCCGGCGGCACCCCCCCAGCAGGTGGGCTGGGTTCCAGAAGCCAGCCTCTAGAGTCTAGACTCACCGTCTGCATGAGCCCCTTGCCCTTGACGTCCACGCCGCCGGTGGGCGCCCAGCCCTCCTCGTCCTCCTCGGGCGGCAGCAGGTCGCGAGTGGTGGCGGAGGCGTGGATGACGCCGGGGCGGCCCGTGCTCTCCATCCGGCTGGCGGTGTTGACGGTGTCGCCGAACAGGCAGAAGCGCGGCATCTTGTGCCCGACCACGCCGGAGGTGGCGGGCCCGCTGTGGATGCCCACCCGCATCTTCACCGGATCCCCGGTGGTCGGGAGCATCACGTTGGCTGCCTCCTCAAGCATGGCCCGCGCAAACGCCACCACGCGCATGGCGTGCAGCGGGTCCACATCTCCCTGCCCCCGCACCGCGCGTCCATAGCCGTCCTCATCCCGCGCAACCAGGCCGCCCGCCACCATGTAGCAGTCGCCGATGGTCTCCACCTTGTACACGCCGTACACGTCGGTCAGGCTGTCGAAGCGCGTGTACAGGTCGTTCTGCGAGCGAGTGGATGCGTCGTAACAAAGGGCAATGCAGCCAGGGATGAGTGCGGACACGTCAGCAGCAGCAGTGCATCTGGGTAGAAACAGGCAAGGGGGCAGGGGCCCAGACAGCCGCCGTACCAGCTTTGGAAAGCAGACCGCTTCAGATCTGTGTGCACGTATATTACGGTGTAGGCTAACCCCCTCCCCTCCGCACCAGGAAGGTCATGACGGTGGCTGCCGGCACCTCCTTGGACATGTCGGTGAAGCCCTTGATGTCTGCGTGCGCGCGTGCGGGCGTGTGTGTGAGGGCGGGAGAGTGAGGGCGGGATGCGCCGTGCGTGCGTGGGAGACCAGGCACGCGGCGGCAGTTGGCAACATGCATGGCGCCACCATCATGCATAACCCGCGCGCCATCGCTTCGCTCACCGGCGAACAGCACCGTGATGCACTCGTGTGAGGTGGCCAACGCCGCCGGGTCCTGTGCAGAACGCGGTAGTCAATACACTCGGTGACCGAATGAAGTACAAGAAGCAGCACCGCAGCCCTGTCCGTGCCTAGCAAGTCGCTGCCCCTATCCCATTGCCCCGCCCGCCGCCCCCAGCAGCATCACAGCATCCACCGCCGTGACGCACCTGGATGTTCTTCAGCAGCACCATTCCCTTGCGCTCCAGCTCCGCCTCGTCGCGGCGGCGCTGCGTCATGTGCCGCACCACGTGCGAGGGGAATATGTCCGCCAGCAGCCGGTGCTCGGCCTCCAGCACGCGCGCCAGCCGCTCCTCCGCCTGTACCTTGCTGGTCACGTCCGTCTGGATCACCTGTGTGCGTGCGAGTTTGCGCGCATTTGAGTTTTTTTGGGTTCAAAGTCGGCGTAGGGGACAATCAGCAACCAACAACCAGCAGCTCGGCGCGACGTGTGCGTGCCGACGATCGGGCACAGTGCCACAACACACGCATAAAGCAATTGACCCTGCTGTCACTGCCGCTGCTCATCCTGCCGACCCAGCACGCGCACCATGATCAACGTGCCGCCCTGCCGCTGCTGCCCAGCCGCGCTCAGGTCGGGCACGGGGATGGCGTGCACCTCGAACCAGCGGCTGCCCTCGCCGTAGCTCACACCGAGCGCACTGCAGGGCATGGGGTTGCTGGGGCACACGGACGCCGGCTGCTGCTGCTGCTGCGCGCCGCCGCCAATCGGGCCCGTGGCGAGGGCCACCAGAGTGCCCGAGTGCCCTGCGGAAAGGCCCCGGCTCATGCCGCTGCTAGGAATGGCCTGCATGGGGCCCCTCGCGCCGCCATGCTGCGCGACCATGCCCGTATGGCTCGCGCGCCCGGCCACGGCGCCGCCTGCGCCGAGTGCACCACCGGTGCTGTACGGGCTGGTCAGGCTCTGCCCCGACGGCAGCCGGCTGGCCTGCTGCTGCAGGTGTGCGTTCGGCCGCTGCGGCGACAGCGGCGTGGGCTGCATGAGCAGGAGCGCGGGCGGCCGTGACGGCAGCGGCTGCGAGCTCACCGGCCGCGAGTTTGCGTAGGTTGCGGCGGCCGGCGGCGCCGCTGCGGCGCCGGCGGCGGCCCGCTCCCGTGCCGCAGCCGTGGCCACATCCGTGATTGGCAGCATGGGCAGATAACCGCCGTCTGCTGCCGCCTCGCTGACAGCCCGCGGCACGCCGCCCTGCCCGCCCTGCCGGCCACTGCCGTCCACGCTTTGGCCCATGGGAAGCCGCTGCTGCTGCCACGCTGCCGACGCGGCGGTGGCGGACTGCGGCAGCGCCACAGCGGCGCCAGGCGGCGACACGGGCTGCTGCGGGTGTGGCACGGTCATCTGCAGACTGGTGCGGTTGTACTGCGCAGCCGACATAGCCCGGCCACCGCCGCCGCCGCTGCCGCTGCCGCCGCCAGCCAACATCATGGGGCTACCAATCCTGCCTGCGGCAGGCCCGCTGCTGCTGCCGTATGCAGCCAGAAGGCCGCGCAACCTGCGGTCCTCGGCATGGCTGGCGTGTATGTAGGTCGTGAGCTTCTGACGGCTGTTGGCCGCTGCGACAGGAACGGTAGGCGACACAACAGGCGCCATGGCAGCCGCTGTTGGCGGGCCGGCTGTCAGCGCCGCGGCAGCGGCAGTCTGCGCCCGCCATGCTGGCGGGTTCGTCTCGGCACCGGCACCGGCCGCTATGGCGCCTGCAGCGGCGACCCCTGCAGGTATGTGGATGCCTTCCACCGGCGGCTCGCAGCAGGCCGCCCCATTGCCAGTGGGTCCAGAGGCATCTGCGGATCCAGCTGTGCGCAGTTGAGCGGCACCGGCAGCCGATGCAGCCGCGCGCGCGTAGCCGACGAGCCCGCCCGCATCAGCGTCGCGGCCGTTGCCCGCCTTGGTGCCCTGCTGCAGGGGCATGCCGCTCAGGCCGCCCCTGCCGACCAGGGCGAAGCCAAAGGCGGGAAGCGCGTCGGCGGAGCGGCTCGCCAGCAGCAACGCAGGCGGGCACGTGGCGGAGGCCCCGCTGCTGCCCCCGCTGCTACTGCACGGCGTCGCTGCGGGGGGCTGGTCACTGCTTGCCCTCGCCATCTGTGCACCGCGCACGCGGAGCGGCACCAATCCCGCCGACACCACATCCGCCGGGGGCACCACCGACACCTGGCGCGGGATGCGCAGCCGCGCGAGCGCAGCCAGCGGCACATCATCGTGCCGCTGCTGCTGTGGCATCTGCTGCTGCGGCCCCTGATGCGGCTGAAGCGGCAGCTGGGCCGACTGCGCAGGGGGTGATGCTTCTGTGCTCGATGGCGACTGCTGTGTTTGACCCCCCGCAATCGGCCGCTGCTGGTCCTCGGCCGAGAGCCCGCCCTCCGTTGCGGGCCCGTCGCAGCGGCTGACGCTTACTGCGCTGCCGCCCATAAACCCCTGCTGCGGGTGCTGGTGCTGTTGGGGCGGCGCCGCAGCCTGCCCGCCAGCAGCAGCTTGAGCCAGGCACCGAGCTGGCAGCGGGGGGTCCACGGAGGCGATGGTGGGTGCAGGCGCGCTGCTGCTGGCAGGTGTGGCAGTGGTGAGCGCCGTGGTCGGCGCGGCAGGGCCCTGCGAGGGCGCGCCGCGAGCCTCCTCCTGCTGCTCCTGCTCTCGCTGCGGCCGCGAGCCCACGCCACCAAAGCCTACCGCCGGTGACTGCGAAGATGGGTGGGATACGCCGGCCGGATCGGTTGCCATCGGCGGCGGCAAGCAGGCCTCTGACGACAGCGTCCGCTGCAGGCTTTGCTGCTGGCTCTGCTGCTGATGCGGACGAGCTGCAGGTGCGCTGTGCTGCTGCGCTGGCTGCCCCACCAGCTGCGCACTCCCGGCCGTCTGCTGCATAACGTTCGCGGCGACGGTTGTAGCGGGGCTCGCGGTGGCGGTGATAGCGGTGGGGAAGGCGCTGTTCACGAGCAGGTCGATGGAGAACGCGACATCCGTCGTGGTTGCCAGGTACGACAGTGTGTCGGGGTTCCCGCTGTCTGGCCCGTTCGCCTCCCCATCCATGCCGTACGCTTGATTGTGGCGCCGGCTCATGCTGCTGCCACCGCCGTTGGTGTTGGAGGAGGCGAGGCTGAGCGGGTTGCCTCGCGCCATCAGGGCAAACTGCTGCTGCGTGGGCGTGTGACGCGCGCGGGGCAGCGCGCGACCGGCGCCGGCGCCGATGCCGCCGCCGGCGGCAGTTGGGGTGCCGGCAGCGCTTCCGCCCGAGTGCAGCTCCTGCTGCACATGGTAGCTGGGCTGTTGCGGCTGCTCTTGGTGAGGCCGGGGCCCGGCCGGAGCGCTGGGAGACGAATCGGCGCGGCCATCACTGTACTGATCCATCGGTGATTCCATCACCACAGGCAGTACAGGCAGTAGCCCACGCCCCACCGCGGCGAGCGGCCCCGCGTCTGCTTCCGCCGCCGCCGCCGCCGCCGCGGCCACCTGCCCGTCTGCAGGAGCCAGCGCGTCCCACGGCATGGAGTTTACCACCCGCACAGCCTCAGCAAGCGAGCCGCCCGGCGCAGCCTCGCCGGCGCCGGCGCCGCCATTGCTGGCGCTGGCGCGGCCCACCGCCAGCGGACCCCCTCCGCCTCCCGTCGCCGGGTAGCCGCTGTCTTCGCTGCTGGAGCGCGCCCGCCGCCGGCGCCTGCTACCATTACTGCTACCGCCGTTCCCATCGCCGTTCGGCGCCAGCGATGGTGACGGCGCTCCGGACGCCGACGCCTCGCCCGCTGCGCCCTGTAGCGTCCCGGCAGCAATGGCGCCGCCTGAGCTGGAGGCCGGCGGCGACGCCCCGAATGCTGACCCGTAGCTGCCGCGCCGGTGTGCGCCAGCAGGCCCTGATGCCGTGGGGACTACCGGCGCCGTCGAGGCGGGTGACGCGAAGGCTGAGCCGCTGCCGCGGGAGGAGCGCAGCCCCGACCGCAGTGAAGCCCTGGCGCGGCTGCTGTGGCTGTGGCTGTGGCTGTTCTGGTGGGTGAGCTGCCGCTGCAGTGCGGGGTCGTGTGTGATGTCATTTGTGAACAGCACGGTGTTGGCCTCGCTGCCGGGGTCCATGGAACTCCTGTCCCCCATCAACATGGAGGGAACCATGTCACTGAACACGGAAGAGCCCCGCTCCAGGCTGCTGTTGCCGAAGTGCTGCGAGGGCTGCTGCTGCGATTGTGCGCCCGATGGCGACATCATCTGCGGCAGCGGCATCTGCTGCTGAGCCTGCAGCCTTGCGGCCAGCGCTGACGTCGCGGGCACGACTGGCGCCGCCACACGGGGGGCACTGGCGGTGCTAGCGCTGGAGATGGACTCGGACTGAATGACGGGCAGCGGCGGAGGCGACGGAAATGAGGGCAACAGTGAGTAGCCTGCTGCCGGCTCCGGCGG
This sequence comes from Chlamydomonas incerta, assembly GCA_016834605.1. Lineage (NCBI taxonomy): Eukaryota > Viridiplantae > Chlorophyta > Chlorophyceae > Chlamydomonadales > Chlamydomonadaceae > Chlamydomonas > Chlamydomonas incerta. Next base: position 526,484 of record JAEHOC010000011.1, read on the forward strand.
CGCGCTGGCTGCGTCTGTGCCGCCCGCCGCAGCTGATGCGCACCATTGCTGGAAGCTGCTGTTACCCGACATGCCGCCGACCGGCGAGGTATCATTGACGTCTGCCGCCACGGCGCGCCCGGTGCTGCTGTGCCGCCGCCGCTGCCGCCACGGCTGCTCCTGCTGCTGCTGCTGCCTGGCTGACGGTGTCTCCCGCGTAGCTGCCGCCATCGCTGCCGCAGGTGCCGCATCGCTGCCGCCGCAGCCGCCGCCAGCCACATCCGCCGCGTCCGCGCCTGCTCCATCACCAGCCGGCGGTTGGGCTGATGCGGGCGCAGCAGCAGCGGCGTCATCATCGCCCACGGGGCCAGCTCGCGGTGTGTCAGTAGGGCTGCTGGGCGGCAGCACTGCCCTGTCCGCCGCCTGTCCGTCTGCGTCCTCTGACGACGACGCCCGCCTCCGCATCCCTGCCACAGCCGCTGCGGCTGCCGCCTGGAAGCGGCTAGGTCCCGCTCCGGCGCCTCTCCTTGCGATGCTGCTCTGACGGCGCTGCAAGAGGCCGCCAGGGCCAACGCGTGCGGGCTCGCTCGCCGGCATGGCACCTGTTGGTGACGTCGGCACTGCTACTGCCGCCGGCACTGCTACTGCCGCCGGCGTAGGCGAGGGTGCTGCAGCGCCGCCTTGGCTCACAGCAGCCACGGGACCGCCGCCACTTGTCACAGGCGCGGCAATGGCCATCCACACGTTGTCGGCGGCTGGGGTTGAAGGCACGTGTGCTGGCTCGTGTGTCGGCACGGCTGGCAGTGGGTGGCGTGCCGCTGGTGCGGGGCCCTCTCCACCGTCGCCGCCGGTCGCCTCATCACCGACGGCCTTGCCGTGCGCCCCTGCTACTGCCGGCGGCGGCGGGCCCGGAGGCGTGAAGCTGGAGAAGCAGTCAGCCCCAGCAGCGTCTGGGTACTCCGACAGCATCGTTACGGCCAGGTGCGTGAAAGCAGAGGGCATCAACGACCGCTCACTGGCTGCTGGGAAAGCAGCCACCTGCATCGATGCAGTAACGGCGTTGCTTGCCCAGTCTGATACAGAGACCTTGGTTGTCCCCAACCCAGACGCGCTGCCTGCTGCCGCCAGCAGAACGTCGGCGGCGGCGGTGCTTCCGCTCCCGCTGCTGGTCGCTGCCGCAGGGTCGCGCGCCCGTCCGCTGGCGCTGAGGCCGCTGAGGCCGCGGCTGGTGGTGGCCACGGCCATACCCTCGCCGAACAATGCCTGCGACATGCGCCGCGGCGTGGTCGAGCCGCCCGCCGCAGGCTGCTGCTGCTGCTGGCGTGGGGTGCTGCTGGGCTCACCGCCGTACATCATACCCGAGGCAGTGCTGCGACCCCCCTCCTTCTGTGTTGGCTCCGTGACTGCGCGCTGACGCGGGGAAAACACAGCTGGCACCCCCGCAAGCACGCCTGCTGCCATAATCCGCGACAGGGCGGAATCACTGTGGCTCGTCCCGCTGCGTGCGTAGGCGCGCCCCGCGTTGCTCATGTCAACACTGGTGCGGCTGCCTCGGCCTGGCAGCGGACCCATTCGGAAGCCGCTGGCAGCAGCCAGGTCATTGGTCGAGGGGCCTGCGCCCAGGATCACCCGTGAAAAGGGCTCCTGCTGCGTTGATGCCACCTGCGGGTGCCGCGGCGTGTGCGGCTGCTGTTGGGGCAGCATGTCGCACTGCTGCCAGAAGCTGCCGTGTGGCATTTGCACCAGGCCCCGCCACTCGCTGCCCGCCGCCACGGCCTCCAGCAGCTCCTGCAGCCGCCCAGCGTCCATGACGAAAAGCTGCTGCAGCCAGTTGCGCTGCTGTGTGCCGCCGTACGCGGCGGCAGCAGCGGCCTGCTGGACGCTACTGCCGCCGCCACCGCCCATTTCGTGGCCAAGCTCCTCGCTCCCTCGCCCCCCGGCCCCAATGGCAGCCGCACCGGCCTCCTCCTCGCCCTCGCCCTCGCCTTCGCCCTCGTCTGCCTGGTCCATGCCCGCCAGGTAGCCCAGGTATTGGATGCTGCTCCTGTTCTGGTGCAGCACCCGCCTGCGCGTGCATGCATGGTGGCGACACGCGGTGTAAAAAAAGGTACGAGCATGCGCCAGCCAGCCGGGTACCAAGGAGAGCAGCACGTTGTTTCGCGCGCCAGCTGTTTGCGCGGGCCGCCCGCTGTGCTCCCACCCGCGGGCCCGCGCTCTCCGGTAACGTAGGGTACAGGGCGCTGCCGCGCACACTAGCTACTAGCACCCACTACTTACCCGCTGAGATCAAACATGGTGACTATGGAGGGGATGTTCGACAGGATCATGTAGTCGCGCTGCAGCCTCGAGGCAAGGTCCCGGCCCTCGTACGGCACACCCAGCTCCAGGATCAGGGCGGGCACGAAAGGGCTGCTGCTGCCGCCGGCAGCCGTATCGCCGGTGGTGACGGCGCCACCTGCGGCGGGCGAGGCCACCGCCGCGCCGCCGATCGCGGCGGCGTACGCAACCGCCGCCTGCTCTGATGCCTCTGCCGCATTGGGGCTGCCGTGCGCCGCCGGCGGCATGCCGGTGAGCAACGCGTCCGATGTAGCCAGCCGGCACATGAATGGAGTGATCTGGGGGTGGGCGAGGCAGGCGGGATGTCGAGTACGCTGAGGCCAGGGGAAGGCCCACCTTTGCACCGTGCGTGTGCATACGCGAGTGCGTGAGTGGTGGCTTGGAGGCATATTGTGCTTTCACTAATTCGGGAAGGTGGGGATGCCACACACGTACGCACACACTGTGTACACTGTGTCGGCACGACCATAGCCCGAGCTACATGCATCGATGCGTGCCACATGCGTCCCCACGCACACGCCCTACTTCACGCCCCACACCTTACCCGCACGCTTTGAAAGTGCTGTTCCTGCGTCGCCGCGGCCGCACGATCGCGGCCTTCTCCCGCCGCGCCGCGGACTACTGCCGCTGCTGCCGCGTCGGCGGCGCATGCCACGCCGCCGCCGCCCCAGGTGGGCGCGAGGTGGCTGACTGCGCTGCATCGGCCGCCCAGCAGCAAACGCTTCACCACATCCCGCAGCAGGGCCTGCAGGCTGGGGTCCCGAAGGCACTGGGCCGCCAAGAGGCCAAGGACGTCCTGTAAGCACACAGCATGACACACGTTATCGGGCGAGGAACAGCAGGCGAGCTGGCGGCAAGGCAGGCCTGGGGCAGTCAGGGGCACCCCTGAGGCAGGCAAGCTCAAGTACGGCAAAACCGGTACGGCAGCACGCAGTGGCACCCTCATGGGGTTCGATGCGCAAGTGGTGAGCATACGCCGCAATCACAGCGCTTGCTACCATCGATCATGCTGTGCGTTCACGCATGCAACAATTATGCAGTCGTGATGCCAAATCACTCCCAGGATGGGGTCACGGGAGGCCTACCTCGCCATTGCAAAGTTGCAAGCCCGCCTCAGCGGCTGGGTTCATCACCAAGCATGTGAGGGCGGCCGAGCTGTCGATGTGCAGCGGCAGCGCCAGGCATGGCTGGCCACACGGTCCATCCAGCACCACCCGAGGACGCTCCGTGAACCGCTCGCGGCCAGTGCTGTTTAGAAGGCTGGTGGCAGTGTCGAAGGCCACGGCCGTGTCAGGCGCATGATGCCGTGAGATAACCAGCACGACGGCGGGGTTCTGCAAGCCCTGCAGCAGCCCCCCAAGCTCTTGGCTGTCCACCAGCGCAAGGCCCCGTGAATCTGCGTAAGGTGAACCATGCATGCTGGGTACGTTACAGGGCACATCCAAAGCGGGGCCCGGGAGCTCGGGTCCTCCCCACGCCGTGCCAAGCGCGTGAGCGGTGCCCCCGCCCCCAGCCCCCGACCTCCGACCCCAGCCGTGCCCTGCGGCAGGGCGTCCGCTGAAGGGCTGGTACACCAGTTGACTCAACAATGTGAACCACCTTGCAGTTTGGATGATGGACTAACATTTTCTTATGCCTTCCAGCAAAGCGGCCCTTAAATGAGGCTCAGTCGAGGGGCTCGAACTTGCAATTCCCATCGCGAACTTTACATAAACGTGGCGGAATAGTAGTCGCCTGATGCTATATACTCACGCCTTGGCTTTCCCTTCAGCGCAGTGATGGCGAGCCCCGCTGTTGCCGACGGAGACTGGCCGCGCGGAACGGCAGAAGCATGCGCCGAGGCTCGTCGCTCCAAGCCCGCAGCTGCAGGAATGTCGTGAGTTGGTGAGTGTAGTTCATTAGAGGTAGGAACACATTGTAGCGGCAACTTATGGGGTCGCGTTTCAAGCAGGTCGTTTGTACCTGTGGCCGCAGCATTCCCTCTTGCGGCCTCTTCTGCGCCTTTGAAGCATAGAGCACCCATCCAGGCCTTAAGCTCATCCAGACGTCAAGACGCAGTTCAAGACCATGTCTCCGGCGACCGAGTGACACATTGCTATTTTACGGGCTCAGCTTGAAACATTATAATTGTTATGAATCTGTGGATACGCAAAACATCACGCCTGTGGGCAACTTTACCAACTACAATTGTCGTACGAGTTGGGCGGGGTCAAGGATGCGTGGCGACCGGGAGTTGTCCTGCTTTGGGTGCTTTGGAGGTGGAGTGGAAGATTAGAAATCACAAAGCAACTTAGGGAGGGAGCGGGTATTACTAGAGCGCGACTGCGCCGTGACCAAACCGCGGATGGTCGTGGCGTCGTGCCGAATTGCGCCGCAGCATCCCTGCAGCCGCTGCACCCGGCCCGACGCAGGATTGACGCGTGTGTCGCGAACGTGTCCTGACACCTGCGTGCCCCTGCCCCCGCCGGCGCCCGCGCCTTCGCCACCGCCCCCATGTTGCCCTCGATTTCTGTCCCCGGCTCGTGTGGCACCCCTGCCCCTGGCCACTGTTGCCCCTGGCTGCGTCGCCCCTGCTGTCGCCCCTGGCTGCGTCGCCCTTGCTGTCGCCCGCAGTGCCCGTATCATGTAGATGGCTTTTGGCCCCCGGCGTCTACACAGCGTAGATGACCCCTCCCGCGCCATCTACGCCCCGAAAAAGTTTCCTAGGGGCACGCCCCCAAACCCCCCAAACCATCTACGCTCCCTGTCTAAAATACCGCCAAATCCGCCCAAAACGTCTACGCTTCGTAGATGCGCGGCCCCAAACCCCAAAACTTTTTCTCCGCCTTCGGCGGATTTTGGGAAAATTCTACAGCGTAGATGGAAGATACGGGCACTGTGTCGCCCATGCATGCCGGCATCACCGCCCCAGCACCATCTAGCACCAACTTTACAACAGTTCAACCCGCAATACGTTACCACCAACGGTCTTCCGCTGTGCAGAACGCCGCGCCGTGAGCTATCCCCGACATCGCCTGCACCTACGCGCGGTAGATTTCTTCACCAGCACCAGGCCTCCGCGTATCAAGGTCTTCCGTCCCAAAATGCCGTTGTCTGTGTTCGTCGTCAGTCCAACCAGGCATCACACACGTGCCACACACCGACTGGCGCCCATGCCAAGCACGGACTCTTACACACGCACACACAAACAGTAACTCTGCGCCAACCAACACGCGTTGGGGGCCTCCCATGCATGCGTCATGCCCGTATTCCAGGGCGCGCCCAGCAGAAAGCGTCGGTCAAGGTCTGTGAGCAATCTGAGCATGCAAACCCAGGCGTCTGTGTGTGTCCGATGTGCAGGACCTCTGCATACAAACTGCATCTTCGCGTGGCATCCAGCACGTGCACACACGAGCGTATTTATTTTACTTGGTATCGATGCGCACGTATTACGGTAGTACCCCATCCATGCCCATCTGACCATTCCTCAGTTCCTTTAGAAGTTGCATTCTTGACACATTGCTGATCGTACCGAAGGCACAAGAGCCTGGCCCGAAATGAAAACGAAAACAGACAGCATACATCGACGGCGCCAGGGGCCTAGCGGCGCGACGTGGCAAGAGTCGGAAGGTACTTACTTCCACCGCCGCCGCCGTGCCCACCACTAGAGGAGTAGCTCAGCTCTTGCTGCTGCTGGCTGTGCGCGTCCGCATGTGCGTAGGATGCCGCAACGCTCCCTGCGCCAGCTAGGCCGGAAGCATACATGGCTGAGGCCCGCCGGCTGGTGTGCCCGCCGCCCCCGGCTGTTTCGCCGGCGCCGCCACCCGGAATGCCCACCGCAGCCGCCGCCGGACCCCGCGGCATCATGCCGCCTGCTCCGCCCATGGCCGCTGCTGCCTGTGCCGCGCTCTGGGATCCGTTGCGCTGCAGCGGCGGTGGCACGCCGCCACCGCCACCTGCCGATGTCGGCGGGCTGCCTATGCTGCTCTGCAGGTAGCCCTGCACACCGCTGCCGCCGGCGGGCCCCCCCGAGCCCGGCCCCGTGCTGGACACAAGGGACGCCCGGCTGGCGGGCGCTGTGCCGCTGCTGCCGCCAGCGGCGGCGCCGCCGGTGCGGTGCGGCGCCGCCGCCGAGCGCGGCGAGTGCAACGTGGGCTGCAGGGCCGTGCCCTCGGAGCGGAGGTGGTGCAGAGCCGCTGGCAGCGCGTGCGGCTGCTGGTCTTGCTGGCCTGCAGGCTGGTAGTGCGTGCGCGACGCCGGCATAGGTGCGCCTTCGTCGACGCCTGCGCCGCCGCCGCCGCCGCCGCCGCCGCCGACTGCGCTGGCGGACGCGCGCAGGGCGGCGAAGTCGAGCGCGGGCACCATCGGCGGCGGCGGCGGTGCCGACGTCAGCACCGTCGAGCCCAGGCCAGCTACATGCACCTCCGCCGCCGGCGGCGCGTTCACGCGGCCCGAGGTCGGCCGCAGCTGGTGGCTTCCGCTGGCGCGGAGGGCGGCGGCGGCTCCGCTGACGTGCGCTTCGCCGCTGGCCGAGTAGTCCGCTAATGAGGTCGCGGCGTCGCCCGGGCCCAGTGGCTTGCCTGTGCGGCGTGAGCCGCTCACGTCGCCGACGCCGCCGAGCGCCCCGCTGCTGGCGCCAGTGCCGGCTCCGCCACCGCCACCGCCACCGCCACCACCCGTGTGGTGTCCCATCGCGCTGTCTGTCAGCTGAGCGCGCGAGACGCCCTGCCCCGCGCCTGCTGACACGGCGTCGCGCGGCTTTCCAGCCCCTGCTGCCGCCGCCCCCGCCGCCTGCGCCGCCGCCGCCGCCTGCGCCGCCGCCTTCTCCCGCTGCAGCGCCGCCGCTACCGCGGCGGCGCTGTTGGGCGGCAGGTGTGCCACACTGCCCTTCTCCGCGCCCGCGGGCCCCGCCGCCGCGGCGCCGCTGCTGCTGCCACCCTGCTGCTGCTGCTGCTGCGGGTTGTTCCGGCTGGTGGGGGAGGGGTTGGCGTCCATGATCCACACGTGCTGCAGCGCCTGCTCGGGCGAGATGCGGGTGGCGGGGTCCCAGCGCAGGCACTTCTCCAGCAGGTCCAGGAAGCCGGGGTCGGTGCACTTGAGCAGGCCCTGCGGCGAGTTGCGTTGGCGATTAGGGAGCGCGCTTCTTGAAGTGTAATAAGTAAAAATTATGGGCCAAACAAAGCAGCACCAAGCAGCACCAACGCGCGGGTGAGTCGCAGCGCCGGCTGCAGCGCGAAGCGCGCAGCCCGGGCCGCGCCCCCAAGCCCGCACCTGCAGCGTCTTGGTGCCCGGCATGCGCGTGCGGCCCTGGCTGTTGGGCTGCAGGCGCGGGTTGCCGGCGCTGTCGAAGAACAGCTTGCGGCGGGTGGCGGCCTCCAGCAGCGACACGGGCGGCAGGCCCACCACCTCCATCATGCACGCCAGCTGCTCCACCTCGTCCTCGCCTGGGCGCCGGCGGGAATGGAGCGAGCGAGAGGAGGGAGCGCGTCAGCAGGGGACGAGCAGCATCGACACGAAGGAACCCATCCCTTCCCCCCCCCCCCCCCGCCACCCCGCGCCGCTCCGCGCCTCCCGCCCGCCCGCCCGCGTGCGCCTCGGCCTTGCCCCGTGCCTAGCCCTGACCGCCCCACGTGCCCCCACTCACCCGCTCCGCCCCACGCGCGCCCGTCCCTCAACCCCTCCCTCAACCCCTCCCTCAACCCCTTTCCCCACGCCGGCCCCCCTACCCCCTCACCCGGGAACAGCGGGTACCCTGTGTACAGCTCCGCCAGGATGCAGCCCAGGCTCCACATGTCGATCTCCACGCCGTACGCACAGCCCAGGATCACCTCGGGCGAGCGGTAGAAGCGGCTCTGAGGCGGGCGGGCGTGAGTGTGTGCGTGTGCGTGTGCAAGGTTAACAAGCTGGCGAGCTGGGGCCCAAACGGCACAGGCCGCACAGGCCGCCTCGCCTTGTAAGGCACAAGGCAGGCACCCCACAGGCCCCCACAAGGCACATGACATGCCCCCACAAGGCCCCCGCCCGCACGCTCGCACGCTCCCGGCAGCACGCCCGCACGCGCGCGCACCTGGATGTAGGTGTACACGCGCTCGTCTATGTAGCAGGAGGAGCCGAAGTCGATGACCTTGATGGCGGAGCGGTTGGGCTGCCGCAGCAGGATGTTCTCGGGCTTGAGGTCGCAGTGGATCAGCCGCAGCGACTGCGCGCGGCAGGGCGGCGATATGGTTGCGGGTGTGGTTGCGGGTGTGGTTGCGGGTGTGGTTACGGGTGTGGTTGCAGGTGTGGTTGCAGGGCATGTCGGGGAAGTGTCGGGGCGTGTGCATGGGGCATGCCGCATGCGGTAGCGTGGACAGAGGCGCGGCGCGTGCCCTCCACTGTCATCCCCGCACCCACCAGCCCTCCCCGCCCGGCGAGTACAGTGCCGTACACTCGTACCTTCATGTAGCGCAGGCTGACGAGGATCTGGTGCGCGAAGCGGCGGATGAGGCCCAGGCTCAGCCCCATGAAGTTGTTCTGCTTGATGAAGTCGTACAAGTTGACGGACAGCAGCTCGAAGCTGATGCACAGGTGGCCGCGGAAGTAAAAGTGCTCCTGCGCGGTAGCGGCGCGGCGAGGTGCGGCGTGGTGCGGCGTGGTGAGGCGTGGTGCCACAGCGGCGGCGGCTTGTTGAGCTGGAGGTCAGGGGGCCTCAAGTGGCAGCGCGTGGGCACGCAACAACCCGCCGCACGCCCTGCTCTCACCGGGCCGCGGAGCCTGCGCCTGTCCGCCCCCGCCCCCGCCCCCGCCCCACGGCTCACCCCCCGCCCCCGCCCCACGGCTCACCCCGATGTGCACGCAGTTTTGTCGGTCCTCCGGGTCGGCGTCCCGCACGTGCTGCAGCACCCGCAGCTCCACCAGCGCTTGCTGGTGGAAGCGCTTCTTGTTGCGGATCACCTGCGCGCGCAAGCCAAAGGTAGGGCCGTGGCGGGAGCAACACCAGCATCACTGCACCACAACATCAGCTCCGCATACGAACTCCGAGAGGCTTCGACAGTCCCGACAGTCAGCAGCACCAGCCCCCCACTCCACTGCCCCCGGGCTGGCAATGGTTGATTTGGGAATTGGAGAAAACTACCCCCACCCCCATCCCACCCCGCCCCCACCCCGCCGCCCGCACCTTGATGGCGCGCAGCGTGTTGGTCTTGAAGTCGTGCACCTTGAGCACCTGGCCGAAGCTGCCGCGCCCCATGACCGCCAGCGCCTCGTAGCGGTAGGCCAAGTGGTCGTGCAGCACCACCACATAGTCGCCGCGCTCGTCGTCGTAGCCGAAGTTGGAGCGGCCGCCGGCGTGCGGGTTGCCGCTCACCTTCTGGGCGGAGGAGCGGCCCACGAAGTAGACCTGGCGGCGTGGGAGGAGGGCGAGGGGGAGGCGGCGGCGAGGAGGAGGCGGCGGGCAGGGAGGTTGCAGGAATGGCAAGATGAGTGCAGCAGGGCGTGCCCCGGTCGACGCTCACCCCGTTCAAGGCACCCCAACGCCGCCTCACACAAGAGCGGTTCGTGCCCCTGCCCTTTACCCGCACCCCTCCCACACTGCACTAATATTCACATGCATTCGGTATTCACAACCCCCAACACCCACCTGCTGGTACTCCAGCACCTCGCTGTGCTCGTACGGCGTCATGTACTCGGCGTAGCGGCTCAGCGCCTGCGCCGGCGTGATGAAGCCCGACTCCCACGTCACCGCCGCAGCGGCTGTGGTCGTGGTGGTGGAGGCCGGCGCGGTCGCAGCCGCCGCGGCGGCGCCTGCCGCGGCCGCGCTGGCGTGTGCGGCTGCAGCCGCCGCGGCGGAGGGTGTGCTCGCGGCCGCGGCCGCGTGCCCGCCCGCGGCGTAGTGCCCCGCAGTCGCGGCGGCGGTGGCCGAACCCGCTGGCGGCCGCGCGCCGTACCCGCCGCCGCCGCCCGCCGCCGGCTGTGCTGCGGTGGAAGCAGCGACCGCAGCCGCCTCCGCGCCGCTCGACTCCCGGCACCGTTGGTGCTCCTGCTGCTGCGTTTGCTGCTGGTGCCGCTGCGCGGCCAAGGTGGTAGTGGTGGTGGAGTTGACCGGTGCGCCCGCTGCCTGGTAAGCCGCTCGCGAGCTCTGCGCTGCCCCTGGCCCCGCCGCCGCCGCTATCGCCGCTGGAGCGGCAGCTCCTGAGCCGGACAGGTGCATCTGAGATGCCGAGGAGGCCGTTGACCCGTAATGCCCCCGCGGCGTCCCCAGCGCGTGGGCGTACTGCTGTTGCGCCTGCAGACTGACGGCCGCTGCAGCCGCTGCTGCGGCGGCGATGTTGGCCGCGCTGCTGCCGACGCCCTGCCCAGCGCCCGCACCGGCTCCCGACCCCGCTGCCGCGTGCCCGCCCGCCCTCCCATGAGAGCTCGACAGCACCGCCCGCTGCGAGCTGAGCTGCGCGGCCAGTAGCGCCTGTGACGCCGCGCCAGAGCCGCCGCCGCCGCCGCCGCCAGCACCAGCTGCAGCTGCCGCTGACGTGTTCTGGTACGACAGAGAGGAGCGCACGCCGTACAGCGAGCCATCCGCGGCGCCGTACTGCTGCTGGCGGCCGGGAGTGCCCAGCTGGCCACCGCGTGCGGTGCTGCCGCCGCCGGCCGCGCCGGTACTGCGCGCGCCCTGGCTGCTGCTCAACGACTGGCGCAGATAGGTCGAGCCAGTGTTGCTGTGGCCGCCCGCGGCCCCGGCGGCCCCCGCGCCGCTGCCGTGGCCGTAGCCTTCCCGGTACGAGCCGCGTGCGGTGCTGCCTCCGCCGCCGTCGGTGACGCCAACCCCATCGCCCCCGCCCCCGCGTTGGATGCGGGAAGACGTGGGCGGCGGCGCTCCCATGGCGTCATCGTGTGACTGCTTCACCTGTACATGTCGACGACAGGTGAACAGAGTTAGGGAGGCAGCAACGGGCGTGCGCTGCAGCGCCGATGACGCGCAGCCTCCACCGCACGCCCCCCTTCCGAACCAGCTGCATTAGGGCGCAGTGCAGCCTTAAGACGCTGCGTGCTGCCGCGTCCTGGAGCGGCCCCCAGTACCCGCCACCGCGAGGGGCTGGGCTGCACCCCGCCCACCGCGACGAAGTGGCGGACGGCGCCCACCCTCGTCAGCTCGTCTTCCCCGGTGCCTGTTTAGCTTCTCCCTTACCCAGCAATGACAAACGCGCCCCAAACGCATCCCTTCCACGAACCTTAGCAAGGTTGAGCGTCGGAAGCACCGGCTTCCCCGCGACCGCAGGCATGCCTGCTTGTCCCGGCCCGGTCGGGGCCCTAGTGCCGCAAGCTCATAAGTGTGCGGTTTCTTCTGGCCAGCGCAAGCTGCTGGCCGTCAATCTGTCCAGAATGACGTTCGCTCGCCCGAATGCCGAACAATGCCGCTCGCCGGGCCAAGAAGCTGAGGCCCCCGACTCTATTCAGGCCCCTGAATGGTAGCTGTTTTGGGATTCCCAGCGCTGACTGGCTTGTAAGCCCTCTGGCCCGAACGACCAGGCGCGCTTCGCGTTTTGCAGTTCCCTCAATTATTAACAGTACACAGCTAATATGCCCTTCTCGGTAAGCAAGCTAAGCAGCTGGGTTCTGGGCTTCTGACCCTGAACTGGAAAATGTCGCCAGGATCGAAGAGCGGTGTCGTCGCTATTTTACAAACAGAATCAAGTGTAAGAATAAGTTATGAGCGGAATGGGGCGTGTAGTGAAAGCGGTATTCGGGCTTCATCGGTTCTTCGAGTTCTTTGCGACCCCCGCCGCTGTGAATAAATGGCTACCCTCCTCAAGGCGTGCCGCTTGGATATCCACGCCGCGATACGCGAAGTCACGCAGAGATAACCCACCCCCGCCAGGGATGCGAGTGCCACCCGAACGGCCACGGTCGTGGGCCACGGTTCACTCCCGGCCCTTCACACGCAGGCCAGGAGCCGTGCCTCACGGGCCCCAGCCAGCCACCAACGACCTCGCGTCCCTCCCAGTCAGCCATCCGGACCAGTCAGCATTAGTCTAGCCGCCCCACACCGAACCAGTGCAAGCAAGTCAAGGTCAGAACCAGTCCGGGCTCGGCATTCGTCTCTACATCGGACACCCGGCATCAGGCATCTGGCCCACTCTCCGCACTAGTTTCCTCATACCGTGTCACGGGAGTACGCCGAACTGCCATTTTCCATACATCGTACCTTTGCAATTTGCATACCGGTATGCGACTCAGCCTCCTCACACCTACTCGGCTACGCGGTTATTCCATCAACCCACCGCACATCATACTTCTCTCATGCATACGACCACCGAACTCCCCTTACGCCCCGCGGATGCACCATTTTACATACATACACACACAACATCATTATCCGGCAGCACTATTGGTGAGCATGACAATGTGCAGGCTGCGTCGAGCACGCGCTGCTCCGCCCTGCACGCACCAGGGTGGGTGCCACCTTCCTTGTGCCCACCTGCAAGACGCAGCCCCGGACACACGGGTACACCCAATCCGTCCGTCTTGCCGTTCCCTCATCCGTTACCCATTTACCCTCATCCAAAACCTTTATACCCGTAGTAATAGGTTCATGAACTACTACAGAGACTGCCGAAGGGCTTCGCGGGGTTTGGACCATCGCGCCATACGCGGTGCATTCTTCCCTCCATTTCCACATTAGATCGAGTTACCGAAGTAAAGGACGCGCGCCGAGTGGGCGCCCGTCCCTCAGTCCTGGACGTACTCGGTCCCCGTCAGCAGCGCCATCTCCGCCCGCACGAACTCGCGTCCCTGGGGCGTGCACATGCGTAACCAATGGCACCGGTGACCGGCGCGCACATCGGATGCAAGTGCGCGGGTCAAGTCGTGCGGCCAAGTACCAACAGCCAAGCCCCAACCACCTCCCCTCCGTGCCTCGGTTACGCACCAGGTAGTTCGCGTGCTCCAGGCGGGAGATCCACGGCAGCGCCCCCTGCTCCTGCGCGTCCGTGCCCTCCTGCCCCGGCTCCTCCGCCTGCCCCTGCTGGCGCTGCTCCAGGATGCGCACCGACAGCTCCTTGGCGGTGCGGCCGCGGAAAACACGGCGCGGGAGCCGCACCGAGCTGCTCTTCTTGCAGCCAATCACCTGCAGGCGACCAGCGGGCCAGCATTGGCTTGAGAGGTGGTCGGAAAGCCGCTTTTGGAGCTGCTGCATTTCGCTTCTCGCCCTCTCCTCAACCAGCTGCTGTGGTGCTTCTGCTGCCCATCCTCTGCATCGTGTGTCACATTGCCCGGGCTTTCCTAAACCCCACCTCGCCCGTCTCGTCATCCACCGCCAGGCCCTTCTCGTTGATGTTGTTCGAGTAGTGCTCCGCAATGAGTTCACGCGCCTCACGGTCAAGCTTGATGATGTAGTACCTGTTGCGTCGGGAAGCACTCGGGCTTGAGAAGCGCCCAGTAGCCTGCACCAAGCGACTCGCGTATAGCCCCACCGACACCGCGCAGCCTGTGCTGCAGCTGTGGGTACACCGCCGGACCGGGCCCCCTTCATGGCTGCACCAGCCTGGTGGGTTGAGTTCACATGGGCAGCAACCGGTCCATCACCCTAAACAACTGGCAACTGCAGCAACACGCCTGCATCCCGCGGTCGCATCTTACTACTCAGTCGAGCCACGCAGCACGGCTTAGAAGCTTCAAACAACCGGACCCACACATCCAGAGGGCGGGGTGTTAGCACCTGGCTTGCTGGCCCCCTGGCTTGCACCGAACACAGCACCCCATCACAGGCCCGAGGGAGGCGTACGCCCGGCCTTGAGAATGCCTGTACCCGAATGCACTCACCCAGCTGGGTCGAGCTGCAGTGGCCGCCAGGAGAGCTTGTCGTCTAGCGCCCGCAGCTCCGCGTCGCGGGGGTCCGTGTTTGTGGGCGCCGGGGCGACGGCGGCGTGCCGCGCCACAGCTGAGGCTCTGCGGCCACCCCCGGCTGCCCTTCGCGCTGGACACATACTTGGCGAGACCGACTGTCTGCCCTGCCCTTGCGCCCGCAAACCCAAATTGCGCTGCATTGTTCTTTGCCCCACGTGGTTCTTTGTGAATTGGCAAAATGAGCCTGGTATGAGCTATCTTATTATCGTAATGTCCAAGTGACAATGAAAATTGGGTACAGGCGGGTGGCTGCATTCGTCTCTGTGAGTGGCGGATCGAGACACGATGCAACATTCCAAAGCCGCTCTGAATGATCAATACAGCCTTACCATACTCACAGACGGCACACACAATTGTCAACAAGGACCAAACGAGCTGCTTGCTTTGAATCTTTGGAAGTTTGTCTGAAAGGCCGCTGTTTCCTGGCCAACGCTTGCCGACCTTGCAATTCTCACCATAGGAAGCTCATTTAGGTAAGGGAGCGGGGCGAACCCGCTCCCTTTGCGGAGAATGATTAGCCAGTTTTACATTCTGTCGCCTAGAGGTGACGTGATTATTCGTAAAGATTACCTGGGAGATGTGCCGCGTACCAGCTCAGAGACGTTTTTCAGGAACGCCAAATTCTGGAAAGAGGGCGATGGCGAGGCCCCACCCGTCTTCAACGTTGACGGGGTGACCTATATGCACATCAAGGAGGGTGGCGTGCAGTTGGTGGCGACCACACGGGCCAACCTGTCTCCCTCGTTTGTGCTGGAGTTCCTGAGGCGCATCTGCACGATCGTGAAGGACTATTGCGGGTTCCTCAGCGAGGACGCCATCCGCAAGAACGTGGTGCTCATCTATGAGCTGCTGGACGAGGTGGTGGACTACGGCTTCCCGCAGAACACAGCCACGGAGGCCCTGAAGCAGTTCGTCGTGAACGAGCCCACGGTGGTGACCCCCGCCTTCTACCAGGCGAAGCCGCTCTTCAGCCTCAGCAAGGGGCCCACGGGCGTCTTCAAGAGCGTGCTGGAGACGAACCGGACAGACGGCAAGCGGCGGGACGAAATCTTCGTGGATGTGGTGGAGCGGATAACCTGGTGCGTGTGTGGGTGCGTGTCACGACCGTGTGCGTGCGGGCGTGCGAGGCACGGGGGGATGGGTCGTGTTGTGTGCACGACGTGATAAGGAGCGTCGTTAGCAGCCCCTGGGCTTCAGGTCCTGGGCTAGACAGCAGAGCGCGCAGTCGTGGTGCACCGGGGACCGTCCTGTTAGCCCGTGTGGGCTGCCGCTGCGCTGGCAGCTGGCAGAAGGCAGCAGCAGCCAGCTGTGAGCGGGGACCTGCCCCGAGGTCCATCTTGTCATCCTGCCTGGGCCCTTGACATTGGGCGTAAATTTCAAATCATCAGCACCGGGCTGGGCACCTCGCCGCTAATCGCGCCTGCCCCAACCCCTCCCCCACCGCATGCGGCACCGCACGCCGCGCCGCCCGCCTGCTTCCCGTCTCCGGCACCCATCCCTCCTCCCAAACCCCTCGCCTCTCCCTCCTCCCCTCTCCCTCCCTCCCTCCCTCCCTCCCTCCCTCCCTCCCTCCCTGCCCACTCCCCACTTCCCCCACACTCCGCGCCCGCCCGCAGCACCTTCAACGCCAGCGGCTACATCGCCAGCGCGCAGGTGGACGGCGCGGTGCAGATCAAGTCCTACCTGGCAGGCAACCCGCCCATCAAGATCAAGCTGAACGACGACCTGCTCATCGGCAAGCGCGACGCGCCGTACGGCCACCTGGACGCGGCGGGCGGCGGGCGGGGCTTCGGGGACGGCGGGCACATGGTGGTGCTGGACGACTGCAACTTCCACGAGGTGCGGCTGCGGCTGTAGGCGGGGGCGGGGCCGGGGGCGGGGCCGGGCGGGTGCAGGCGGGGGCAGGTGGGCGGGCGTGTGTGGACGTGGGGGCACCTGGGGGCGTGTGGGGGGCGTGTGTGTGCGGGCGGGCGTGGGGGCTGGGCCGGGCGGGTGGGCGTGTGGGCGGGCGGGGCGGGTGGGGCGGGTGGGCGGGTGCGGGCGGGCGTGGGCGGCGTGGGGGGCATGGGGGCGTGTGTGTGCGGGCGGGCGTGTGGGCTTGGGGACTTGTGTGTGCGGGCAAGCGGGTCCAAGTACGGCATGGGCGCAACCGCCTGCAGCGCCGTAGGCACCGGCCTGCGGCCGTGGGCCTGGGTCGAGGCGGCGGTGCAGGGGGCCCACCTGGGCGGCTGGAACTTACGTATGGTACAGCCATGCATGACGTGGAAGACTCGCATGCGCCGCGGCGCCCACTGCCTTGCGCCACCGCACTCGCCCCATTGCCGCCCCCCCTGCACCCCCCTGCACCCCCCCTGCACCCACCCCACCCAGGTGGCCAACCTGGACTCGTTCGACGTGGACCGCACCATCAGCCTGGTGCCGCCGGACGGCGAGTTCGCGCTCATGAACTACAGGTGCGGGCGGCGGGGGGCGCGGGAGGGGCAGGGGTGCGGGCCGGGGGTGTGGCAGGAGGCAGGGGTTGGGTGGGGCTGATGGCAGGGGAAGGGAACAATGACAGCGGGCAGTAGTGCCAGACGGCGGGAAGGGGCGGGCGCACACTAGCTGTGGGTGGACGGTTAGTAAAACAATGTACGAAAATTCTCTTTGCGGACGACAAAACCCTCCCATTTCCCAGACGACAAAACCTGGTGGCAAAACCACAAAACCGCTGGAACGCGGCGTCGTGCCGCGTTGGGCGCAACACCATCGAAACCCAGCCCCTGCCCCGCCGCCCCCATGCCCGTCGGCCCGCATCGCCCCGCATCGCGCCCCCGACTGCGCTGCCCGCTGCGCTACGCAGGACCACGCACGGCTTCAAGCCGCCCTTCCGGCTGCACGCCACCGTGGAGCCCGACCCCAACTCCGAGTACAAGGCGCTGCTCACGCTCAAGCTGTGGTGCGAGGTGCGTGCTCTCAAGCTGCTGCCGTGCCGCGCCGCGCAGCTCCTCTCTCGCTCGTGCGGGGGGGGGGGGTGAATACCATCCCAAGCTAAATCCAACCAAACCAAACCGATGCGGGGGGGGGTAGAGAGCCGCGGCCGTAAGGGGTTGGTGCGGGCGGGTTCGGGCACGATTGCGTGAGTATGCGTAGGGCTGTAGGTGGTGGGGCAACCGACCGGTGTCCTGGGCATACTCGCCACCGCCTGTGCTCACGCCTGTGCTCGCGCTCCTCGCGCACTCTCGCGGGCGCGCGCAGGTGCCGACGGACAAGGCGGCCAGCGGCATGGAGGTGGAAATCCCCACGCCGCGCTACGTGCAGCGAGTGCACTGCGACCTGGACACCTCGGGCGGGGCCGGCGGGCCCGCCGGCGGCGGAGCCGGCGGGGCCGGGGGCCTCACCGGCCGCGCCGGCCGCGCAGCGGCCGCCGCCGCCGCGGCGGGCGCGGCGCTGCAGGCGTGGGACTACAACGAGAAGACGCACCTGCTGCGGTGGAAGTTCAAGAAGTGCCCGGGCGGGAGCGAGTGGACGCTGCGGGCGCGGCTGACGCTGGAGCGGCCGTACAGCCCTGGGCTGCGCGGCGAGGTGGGGCCGGTCAACCTGCGCTTCACCATCCCGATGTACAGCGCGTCGCGCATCGCGCTCAAGTACCTGCAGATCCTGAAGAAGGCCGACAAGAACTACAACCCGTACCGCTGGGTGCGGTACGTCACCTCGTCAAATTCGTACACCTTCCGCACGTGATGCTGCTGCTGCTTGGTGGCGGGGCCGGTGGCGGTGGTGAAGGCGGCGGCGGTGGCATGAAGTCAGTGTGCTGCTTAGGAGTTAGGAGGGTGGGGTTTCGTTGTCGTGGTGGCGAGTGAGGGCGGGCAAAAGCGGTGAGCTGTGCGCAGAGCGCGTGCGGTCTGGTGCGCAGGCATGGTAGGAGACCGGTTGCAGCGTTTATGCGTGACGAGGCATCGTTGGTTGCGATGTTACACACACGTCGGAGGCATAGGTTTGCAGCATTTGCATTGATGCATCTGGACTCGAGATGCAGACACATGCACGACCAAACGCAAGGCATGGACCGGGTTGCAGCGATGTCACTCGTCTGACATGGCACGTGCGCCGCCGGCGCGCGGCTACCCAGCGATGGCGCCAGGCGGCCCCGACCTGGGCCCCGACCTGGGCCCCGACCTGGGCCCCGACCATCAGTGTCCGTATCTTCCATCTACGCTGTAGAAATTTGCCCCAAATCCGCCGAAGGCGGAGAAAAAATTTTGGGGTTTGGGGCCGCGCATCTACGTAGCGTAGACGTTTTGGGCGGATTTGGCGGTACTTTAGACAGGGAGCGTAGATGGTTTGGGGGTTTGGGGGGCGTGCCCCTAGGAAAATTTTTCCGAGCGTAGATGCCGCGGGAGGGGTCATCTACGCTGTGTAGACGCCGGGGGCCAAAAGCCATCTACATGATACGGGCACTGCCGACCATGCTGCTGCCACGTGCGGCTCCGGCGAAGCGCCATGTAAAACGGATCGACATTGCAGCCTCGCAGTCTCTGCATCCCGCAGCGCATCAGCAATGCCCCGCTACAAGTCCACGTGCAGTGTAAGTACCTGCGCATTCGCCATCCGCCTGCCTTCCGCATCCGCCTGCCTTCCCTGCATGCGTACCGTATTTGTCCAGTGTTGAACACCAGGGCCCGCCGCGCCAGTGCACGGACCCACGCGGCACGCGCCCTAAATTAGGATAAAACAAGTCTCAATTGTCCAGTTGCACACCAAGCAATACTACCGTAATAGTCCTAGGTTCGACGTTGGGTGCCGCCCCTAGCCACCCAACCAGAGCTCCTCCGCGGATGTGGCAGGTATGCGTCCGTGCGTTAACCACGACTCCGGCAGTCACACCCTGTCCCACACCACAACTAGGCATTACCCAGCATACCCAGATACCCCGTTCCACCACATCCATCCGAGCACCGGCGGTCCGCCCGCGCTCCGGCCGCTCCCATCTCCCCCAGCTGATCCACACCCACCTGCGTTCATCTGCGTCAAAGCGCAATTATTGAGGCAACGGAGGTCGTCCGCCATGCTGTATCTGCGAACGCCCGCTGCCAGCTGTACAGATTGGTTCACTTCGTCCCGGCCACGGTCTGCTGCCGTCAGGGCTGCCGTAGGCCTTCGGAAGCAGCGCGGCAACCTACCCACTCTGAAATCCGTCACTCGTCACCAACCAAATGGCCGCTGTTCAAGAGGCTAACAAAATATAGGAGCTCAGCTCCCCGCCGTAAAAAATCATGTTTGGTTGCATGCACGCGCGCCACAACCCAAAACCCCCATTTAAAGCAGAGCGGTGCACCTTGACGCCGCGTTCAGCATTATTGTATGCGTCATACGCGCCAATTCTAGGCCTTGTTATTATCAAGCACCAACGCAGCAGAGATGTGGCAACTTTATTCCACGTGGCCGGTACGCCTGGCCCACCCCGTGCCCCACTTCCCTGCATACACGGCGGCATACCTCGAGCAAGCTCCCCTGCGTGCAATCAGTCCTTGTCCAATACCTTTTGGATATGCGCCGGCCACTTCAGGGCCACCCTTGCAACTTACGTGTTCCAAACTAGGCTAGTTATTGGCAGTTTGAATTCTGCATCAGTGCAGCTTACGTGCCCCTGGCCAGCCATGCCCCTGCCCCGTGCATATGTGCACTGAGCTTGACGAGCCCGACGGCAGCCCGTAAAAATCCTAACAGTGCCGCTCCACCATGACGCCGCGCCTAAACTGCGCTTGCCCGGCGGTACGGTTATGCCCCGTTATTTCAACTGACACACGTGTGTACGATTGGACGCATCAATTTGATTTGCGAGCCCTCCGGACAAGCACAACAGCGTGTTCCGTTGCATTTCGTAACTGTCAATGCGTGCACACACACCGTGCCCAAATGCTCGCGATTCCATACACTGGCGGCGGCAGCCCGGGCAGCCGTGCTTGCCGCAGCGCGCCATTCGGTGCACCAGGAGGTCGGCGAGGTCCTTGCCGAACTTTGGCAAGAACGGCAAGAACTGCCTCCCACTCATGTCACCGGACACGATACCTTTGCTTTGTAACACAGCACGCAACACAGGCACGTCCAGATTTTCCCCATGTTGCCACGTCGTGCGTTTCTCTAGCATGCATGCCTCGCATTACACGCATTACACACGTACGTGCCCTCAATCGTGCTTTAGGAACAGACGCACACGCACCCGTGCGCACGCCAGTTCAAGCCGTTAACCCGTACGATACCTTGCACAGCCACGGCTAATCCATAGCATGGGCTGATAACGATAACCCACCAGGGAAACCAATCGGCGTCACGCATTGGTGCCGTCTGACATGAAAGAACGCTCCCATCATGTATGATGGTCGAATCAGGGTTCCTTGCATTCATCAGCTTCCATGACTGGCATACAGTCTTTAACGGCGTCCAATTTCTCTCGTGCGGTCAAATCCACATGTGATGACACACGCACACGCACATGCACACCCACCCACATGCACACCGACGCACCGCGTTGCATGCTGTCTGCAGTCTGCGTGTTATCCCTCTCATGTTTTCTAACACAACCGCACACGCGTAGACACACCCGGGGACAAGTGTTGTGTGCCATGCACGTGCCGTGCGCAGACGTACAAGGTTCGTTGCTGCAAGTCTCTTGCAAGCTGCAACTTTGACCAGAAATCCGCGCAAAGCTTCGCAATAATCAGAGATGTTGTAGCCAGTCTAGCGCGCCTCATGGCGCACCGCCTCCTCCATCCCACAATGTGGCACGAGGTAAGCCTAAGCAAGGCATGCTCGGTCATAGTTAAGCAGTGCTCCGTTGGGCGTGACCGCCACCGGCATTCCGCCGCCACACAGCAACCCTTCCACGACTACCTTTCGCCTCCATCAGCGCAGTCGCGCATAAGAATGTCGCCATCGCCATCGCTGCAGCCGCCGTCCATGTGACCGCCGAATCTTGCCATACTCCCGTAAAGCTCCGCCCAGCCGGGCTGGTCCGCAGACGCAGCTCCACTGCGTCCCGCATGCACCCACGCCTCAAAATCTGCCATGCCCTGGCCCTCGCCTTGCACGGCACCTGCAGCGATCGCGGGTGGCAGCTGCGGCGCGCTCGTGCGGACGCCGTGACTGCTGCCGCTGCCCCCCACGCCGCCATCGCCATCGCCATCGCCAGAGCAGTCCATGCCCGTGCCTGCTGCCGGCACCGTCCATACGTCCGCGTTGCTACGGAGCCCAGGCGCCAACGCGCGCTCGTCGGTGGCGTGATCGCGAGGCGCCTGCGGATGCAGTCCGCTGCAGGTCACCGCCGCACCGGCGGCAATGATGGCTGCGGCGGCCGCGCTTGGGCCACAGCTACGCGTGCGCGGAGCCGCGGCGGCAGCGCCGCCGACAGGAGCCTGCTCGAACGCTGCAGATGCCGGGGCGGAGGCGATTGCCGACTGCGGGGGCTGCACGGCAGCCGCCGCGGTTGGCACCTCCGGTGGCGAGGGCTGGGTGCTGCAGCGGCGCAGCGACAGGGGCTGGGGCGCAACTGGGTTTCCCAGTCCTGCAACCAAAGACGAAGCGCGCATGCATGTTATGGACTTGTGGCACAAGGCACCGCGTTGCATGCAGTTACACGCACGGTAGAGCGTGGCAGTGAAGCCTACTCCTTGCCGCTGACCACCGCACTTACCCGAGTCGCGCCTCACGCCGCCAGCATCTCCGGGCTGCGGGTGGTCATCTCCGGAGAACACGCTGCCTCCGGCCGCGAACGTGAGAGCCGGCAGCTGACCACCAGCAGCAGCGCCTGACGCGACTCCGGCCGCGGCTCCGCCACCCGCGGCTCCAGCGGGCCGCGCGTAGCGATGCGCACTGCCGTCGGCGCTGTGCATGCCGACACGCCCCGCGGCCGTGTAGCGGAGCACGCCCTGCGGCAGCAGCTCGGGATCCATCGGCAAGTAGGACAGGCAGCTGCCGGACCCAAGGCTGCCCCCGCCTGCGCCCCCCAGCAGCAGGCTGCCGCTGCCGGCACTGCCCGCCTCCAGGTTGCAGCGGGCCCAGGCACCGGCGACGCCGCCGCCAATACCACTGACCAGGCTGCCGCTGTGAAGCTGGTCGGCGGCGCTGCTGCTGCTGTTGAGCGCACCCGCGCCGCCAGTCCATGGCTGCTGCCGCTCCAGCTGCTGTTGCTGAGGCAGCGATTGCGGCAGCTGCTGCGTCTGCAGCAGGCACGGCTGCGGTTGCTGCAGCAGACGGTGCTGCGCATTGGTGCCGCCGCTCTGAAGGTAGGATGCGGCCATGCCTTCGGGCCCCGTAATGCCGAACAGGCTGGGAGAACTGGTCGCATGCAGCGAAGGTTGCGCGGGCATCCATGTCGGCTGAGTGTGGAAGCTCTGGTAGATGTTCGTCGCCAGGCCTGGGGGTGGCTGCTGCTGCTGGTGCTGGTGCTGCGGTGCATCATGGCACTGCCAGGCATCGCTGGCCACCGCCTGATGCAGCGGCGGGCCGAAGCCGGCCGCCGCCAGCTGCGGCGAGGCGCCAACCTGCTGCGGCTGCTGCGCGGCCCCGCCCACAGCCTCTCCAGCCGCCGCCTCCGCAGCAGCAGTAGCAGCAACGTGCGTGCTGGGTGGCGGCTGCAGCCACGCGGCGTCTCGGTAGGCCTCGAGCATGGCGTCCGGGTTGTCGGGCGCGGCAGTAGCAGAGGGCTGGTACGCGTCCAGCATCACAAGCAGCCCTGACATGCCCAGCCGGCCGCCGCTGCCGCTCCGGAAGTACGGCTGCGGCGATGCCACCACCACGCCGCTGCCGCTGTCGCTGATCAGGGCGCTGCAGCTCGCGCGCGTGAACGGCGGCATGGCGGCCGTGGCGGCCGCCCCACCAGGCAGCTGGGCAATGGAGTGCAGCTGCCACGGCAAATACTGCTGATGCTGATGCTGCGCGGCCTGCTGCGACGGCTGCTCTGCGGCCGCAGCAGGGACAGTGTACTGCTGATGCCAAGTCGCGGAAGCAAACAGCGGTGCGTGGCTACCGCTCGTGACCGGGATGTCACCGTGCGAGCGCATCGCCCATCCGGTGCTGGCGCCGCTGTCGAGCTGTTGCGGCGCCACCGCGAAGGCACCTGGGCTGCCCAGCATTCCGCCGGCAGCCGCAGGCGCCAGCTCACCAGCAGCAGCGCTTGCACCTGTAGAGGGCAGCTGCCTTGGGTAGCTGAAGGCGGGATAGGCGGCGGCCGAGTCGCTGGCCCGCTTCCCAACCAGCTTCCCTGAAGTTGGCGCCGCCGCGGTTCCGGCGGCGGACAGGTAGGCTGCTGCTGCTTGTGTGGCGGCCGCTTCGTCGTCGCTGCGACCGAACAGGCGTGAGCTGGTGAGGCCAGGGTCGCTGAAACGCGCCGGGCCGCCAGGCAGCAACTGCTGAACGCAGGTGCCGCTACTGGCCAGGACACCGGGTTGTGCGGAACCGGTCACCACCGGCGCAGCTGTGCTCGGAGCCGCGGCTGTGCTGACCAGGCCGGCAGGGCCCCAGGTAGATGGTGCACCGCCGGCAATGCGGATCCGAACCTTCCGGGCCGCCGCCTCGCCGGCGCCCGAGGGTAGCTGTGCCGCCGCTCCCAAGGAGGCTCTGAACTCGTGCTGAGTGGCGCTGCCATCCGCTGAAGCGGGCGGGCCGCGCGCCGCGCCAGCCGCTGTGCCTGCACCGCCTTTTGCGAAGGAGTACGCTTCGGCGCCGCCCGCCGGACCAGCGGGTGAAAGGGTGCTGCCGTTGTGAAAGGTCCGACCAGAGTCCGCAGCATTACCCTGCTGTGCTGGCTGGGGCTCTAGTGCCGACTTGACACGGAGCTCAGGCGGCCGCAGCCGCCGCCGGCCGCTGGGCGTGCGCCCGCTAAGAGCGATGGCGGTCCCGCTGCCGCTGGGTGTGCCGCCCGACTGCTTGAATAGCGCCGGCGCAGCCGCAGCAGCAGCATGCTGCTGCGCCTCTACGGCAGTCCCCGTGGCCCACGACGGCGCAACGATTCCTCCCTGCGGCAGGTGCTGCGCAAACGGGCTGTCAGAAGCAGCCCCAAGTGCTGCTGCCGCGGCCCTGCGGCCTGCACCAGCGGAAGCGGTGCCGCCTGTGCGCGCGGCGGCTGTAGCGGCGCCGAGCTTGCCGCCAGCAACCCCAACGCTCTGGGTGACCTTGCCAACAGCCGAGGGGCCCTGCGAGACGTCCTGTTCGGTCGCAAGGGCCTTGGCCGCGGCCGCTGCGGCCGCGGCTGCCGCAGCCTCTGCAATGGCCTCAACCCGGAGCTTCTCCGCCGCCTCTATGGCTGCCTGGCGCGCATCTGGGTCGTCAACACGGCCCACCACAGCCTGTGCGTACGCACGCAGCAGGCACCTGCGGTTTGATACGCGCGGGTGGACAGCGGTTGTGTGGACGTGAAGGAATTGGGTGGTCAGAGCGAGGTTCGCGGAATCGATGCCGCTGCGTTGTGGGCGAGCGCTCTCACCTGCCCTTATAGCTCTTGCTCCTGATGGCAGAGTTGAAGATGTTCTGCAAACACGGGCATGGACATTTGCAAGCGTCAACCGGGGGCCGAATGAGCCGACAATGCCAACAGGTTGACATGTGAGCGGTCTGACGGATGAAGTGGCACACCTTCACGTCACTGTCGGTCCGCCCCGGGAAGTAGCTTGCCAGCAACGTCCATCTGTACCACAAGATCACAGTGCAATACATCGAGTGAGTCACCAAGAAATGCCTGGGTAAGTACTGGCCTGATTACTGGCCTGACTTGCCCACACAAGAGACAGGGGTAGCTCGTTATTCAAACATACACGTGCCCATCCGTGCCATGATGTATTTCGGCGCTGCACGGTCGCACGTGGGGACGTGGATGGGTGGAGCGCGGCACGGCCGAAACGGAAGCGCGGAGAAGGGCGCGAGGCCACCCCACGAAGGCTGTCTAAAGTTGACCCCACCCCATCCGTCCAATGTTACGAGACCTGTACAACCCACTCACTTGGAACCTGGGGTTGGCCCAATAGGTTGATGAGACGCCGCCGCGGATCACGCATATTGGTAGCGGGGGGCAAAGAAACGGACGCAACACAGAATTGTGAGGTGTGCCGTCATGTTGACATTCCTTCCACGTCACAAAACAAGGCGTCACGGCCGTCACTCCAGACTACGGAATGAAGCGTACGGCTGGCCTGGCTTCAACCTATGCTAGAGTCCTCGTCCGGCGGCGGCCGCGCGCGCACACAGGTGTCATGCAAGACGGCATCCGCGGAGGACTGCAAGCTGGCGCACGCACCGTGTTCTGCGTGGAGCCGCGCCAGCTGCTCCAGAGCTTCCTCATTCCACGAACGCCGTTGTATGCGGGCATGGCCCCGCCGACGGCCCGACTTGTTGGCTTTCTTGCGGTGAATGCGGCCAGCGTCAGAGTCGTCACCGCTGGTGCTCGGCACGCAGGAGGCATCGGAGCTGGTTCCATCCTCCTCGGCGCTTAGAGACGCGCTGTCGCTGCTCATTCGGATGCGGAATGGCGCCTCGCTCCTGCACGCAGCATAGGAAGTCATAGCGAAGGCCCCTGGCGGAGGTCGCACTTCGGTGGGCAGTGGGCAAAGGACCAGCCACGGCGGGTACAAAGCACGCCCCGAGCACACCAAGCAGGATGGCGGGCACCACCAGCGCGTCGAAGAGCTGTCACGCCGCTGATGAAGCGACCGCGCAGCGACCGAGCTTTTGATCCGAACCCCGCCCGCGCCCCACCTATCGCAGGGCCGAAATGCAGTAGCACGCAGCGCGCAACCCAAGACACGTGGTTACCCCCGGCGCGCTAATCGGCTCGCGTGAATCTGCGGAACCCGCGCTGGCGTGCCAGCGTTCGCACGAAAAGCGCTAAAGCGCAGCGTGCCGTGTCAGCTGCGGGTGGCCGAGGGCGCGAGCGCCGCAGGCCCAGCGGCCCCAGGACCAGGGTTGGCGGCAAGTAGCTGACCAAATTACAATACCGAGGTGTTGCGCTCACCAGGTGTTGGCAGGAAAGGCGATGGCTAGCAGGTCCGCGCCCTCGCTTGCCCTCGCGCAGAGCACATCAGGAAGCTGCGCTTGTTATTACGACAAGGCTTGCAGTCCAGACAACGACCACTTTGAAGCTCAAACAGCCGTGGCGCTTGGCTCGCTCAACCGCTCTCGGCCAATGCCAGCCAAAAATCCAAGCCAGCCGTGTTGCAGCTGAATGGCTGCAGACTGAACACGCGCAATTGGTACGTAGACTGGGCGGACGCGGGGATTCCAGATGCGCTGCCTTCGCCAGTCGCTGGGCCCGCTACAATAGCGCCGAGTGGAGGCGCCCAGTGTTAAGCGACATTGCGCATTACGAAAATACTGGCGCTTAAAGCGGCCAGAGCAATTCAATTGCGTGTGAGAGAGCGTTTCCGGTGGGCAATTCAACCGCCCCTGAGCGTCTCGTCTCGTTCCGCCTTTGGCACTCGATAGCTATACACTCTATCGCATATCATTAGCATCAGCGTAAGCGAGTCCGGCCGCATCTGGAGTCAACATTCGGCGGTGGCCCCATCGCGGGAGGCCAACCGTCCCACGACTCGCCCACGCCCAACTCTGCGCCCAACTGGGTGGCGCCAATCGCCGCACGCGGACTTGGGCCGCCCTTGGGCGATGGCTGCCTGCTCCGCCTCCCACTGCCGAACTGCTGCCGGAGCCGCCTCACGTAGCTGTTTGGGCCACTATAACGGCGCCTTCCTGCCCGCTGCCCACTGCTGCAACGTGCGGCATCCTGTGCGGCATCTGGCGGCATTCACCGGCTGCCGGACTGTCCCTGGCTTTTCCTCATCCAGCGTGGCTGATGTCAAGGGATGCGACCGCTGCCTCCTCATTCATGGTCACCGGTATTGGCTGCTTTGTTCGTTAGGAACTGCGTGATACCCTGCGGCAACCCCTGTCCAGGTCCGCATCCAGGTCTGCTGCTTGACCATTGTGCTGTGATGCCAGGTGGTGCCTCACTTGCCCGCCGACTGCGCCACCATCTGCTCACCTGCTGGCACACCGGGTCCCGCGCGCATAGCTGCGTTCTTTTGCACAGGATGCACATGACTGCGGCCTTACCACCTGTCCTTCGTAGGGATTCAGGGGCAGGTCCCTCAAGCCGCACCGTCGCGCCACCCTGGCCCATGCCCGGCGCCCATCCCCCCCATCGGCCGGGCGAAGCAACCACCGAACTCACAAGGCAGAGCAAGAAATGCAGGAAAACGAAAAGAAGTGAGAAGCAAGGAAACCCCGCACCCAAGCCCTGTCCAGGTCCGCATCCAGGTCTGCTGCTTGACCCTTGTGCTGTGGTGCCAGGTGGTGCCTCACTTGCCCGCCGACTGCGCCACCATCTGCTCACCTGCTGGCACACCGGGTCCCGCGCGCATAGCTGCGTTCTTTTGCACAGGATTGCACTGCGAGCACAGGATTACAGTGCCCTCCACGGGGGCGTCATGCCCCCACGGTATTAGGGCCATCCGTGGCTCTCGCCAACGCGGCGTCCCCACACGCGAACAATGTGTTGAGTTTACGCCCAGGACAGGCGACCACTCAGGACGGTGTAAGAGGGCTAGCGCTAGGACGGGGTAACACGTACCGCCATCTAAGCTCCTCACATCACGGACCTAGGCCGGACGGCTGGGGAGGACAGGGGTCCTCCAGACTTTACAGCACACACACGCTGCAGCAAACACGCATCACCCGCCACCGTGCATCTGGACGCCACCACCAAACCAGCCACCGCCATCAATCCAGCCGGCTCCCCGCTTGGGCGGCCTGCTCAGCGCAGCTGGCCATGGCGTGCCGTCCTCCACGCACGCGGTGATGAGGCGGATGTTTGCCGCAGCGTTCAGGTCGCGGTTCCTGTTTCACAGGCGACAACAGGGACGCGGATGCGACATTATGCCCTGTGTTATGCACTGTCCTGTCCGGCCCAGCTCGTGTCCTGTCCGACCCCGGCCCTGTTCGGCCCTGACTGCTCTGTCCTGTCCGGCCCAGGCTCTGTCCTGTCCAGCCCACCCCTGCCCCACTATAATTGTACACCAAGGGGTGCCTGTCTTCCCACAAGTCTCCTCGAAGGACTTGAGCCTCGCGGAAGTCGGGCGGGCTCATGCAGGGTGAACCAGGGCCGGACAGGACAGGACAGAGCAGGGCCGGACAGGACAGAGCTAGGGTGGACAGGACAGGACAGAGCTAGGGTGGACAGGACAGGACAGAGCTAGGGTGGACAGGAGCAGGATTACAGGAACCACACGTGGGCACGCGCGCAACAGAACGCCGGCACACCCGCACCAACATGCTGCAGACCGGGTCCCAGCCGCCCAGGCCCCATGCAGACCAGGGCACACAGGCAGCGACTAACCGATCGCCACGCATGACCAACCACCTAACCACACGGCCGCGAGCACTGACCCAGCAACGAAGCAGGCCAGCCACCGCATGGAAACCACCACGGGCGCACGACCAAACCGTAAGCACCAGATCACCAACACGCCACAAACCGGGTCAGCACACTAGGAGGACCGCTCATACAGCACCGAAACAACTCTGCTTCCGCGCGCGCCGCGACCTCCAGCTGTTGCGGCACCAGGCGCCGTGGGCACACGGGAGGGCCATCGTTCGCCACCCAGTCCCCGCCTGGTACCCCCGTCCTTACCGCAATGACGGGTCAGGCGACGGCAGCCGCGGGGACGGCGGCGGCCGCTGGGCAGCGGGGCGCCCGCGGCCGCCGCGACCACCGCAAGGCGCCGGGCCCGCTGCATGTGCCGGCGCCACCTCCATGTCGTCCGGCCGCTGCCAATGCCCGCGCGTGGATTGCCGGACCGCGCCCCGTTTGTGCTCGCACCACCATCGCCTGCGGGCTGGGTCCGCCCCGCGCCCCGCGAGCACGGGCCGGCGCGCATCTAGTGTGCGCAGCCGGGCAGCTGCGCACACCAGTGCAGTGCTGGCACAGCAGCTGCAAAGCAAGACGAAGGGAAAGAGGTAATAGGGTACGAGCAATCCAGTGGACGGACTTGACGACTGCCACGTAATAGCGTCCCACTTTAGGCTGAGGCTTGTGGAAGTTCGCACTGGCGCCAGCATGCAAGCACGAATTCGGCCCGATCAAGCCGAGTACCATAATAGGTTCCGGCCAGCCCTCGCCCGCCTCCCGCCCTCAGCCACAGCCAGGGGTTCCCTTGCCCACACTGCCCGCCCAGCCCTAGTGTTCCATTTGTTGCCCACGGTTGCTGCCTGGGGCCCCTGCTCTAGTTGCTGAAGCACGCCTCAGGCGGCCAGGCCCTGGATGCGCCGTGTCGTGTACAGCATGGCGGCTTCCGCTGCTGTCAGTCACAGGATCAGCCAGCTGCCGCGGGGTCGATTGTTGGGGCATGGG
The DNA here is from genome assembly GCA_016834605.1 of Chlamydomonas incerta. Classification (NCBI taxonomy): domain Eukaryota; kingdom Viridiplantae; phylum Chlorophyta; class Chlorophyceae; order Chlamydomonadales; family Chlamydomonadaceae; genus Chlamydomonas; species Chlamydomonas incerta. Next base: position 556,029 of record JAEHOC010000011.1, read on the forward strand.
GTGGTCCAGCGCCTGCGTCGATTACTAAGCGGTTCGATGCAGCACGTTTCTTTGCAAGCTGTTTAGAACGTCCACCGAGTATGATGCGGGAGCAGAGGAGCTGGCAAACGCAGCCGGTCACGAGCCCGGCAGATAATTTCGGCCAAGTCCTGACTCGTGAGCCATATTAATTTGTTGGCAGCTACCAGGTGCTTTAACTTATGTGTTAAAAATAATGCTTCAGCAACGGACTATTGATCGACGCGATAACCGGCATTGATTTTCAAGCTCAGTGGGCTGGTTGTGGCTGGTTATTAGAAGCACCCAATATTACAATGTACCTTACTCTCTATTTAAATATACTTATTGCGACGCGCGCTTCTTTTTATCTCTGGCTCTAGTATAGGCCCTTTGCACCCAGCGCTCCTCTTGCCACGGCCACAAGGCAAAGCATATCTGTTGGGTGTACCAGGCCCTTGGATGCTACCGAATTGAGATAAGGCGGTCAGTCTTGTGTTCGGGAATGTGGAGACTCGCGGTATCAATTCAACGGCCAATGCTCTGGCAGTAGTATTTTTCATAGATTTATGTCACATAGAGCTGATTAGAGCACAGTTTCTCTCGGTCGTTGTCTAAGGGTGGACTCGCCCCTTGACCTGCGCTGCGATTTTTGCAGGCTTCACATACGTAAAGTCTGCGTTGTTGAGCGGCAGGGCACTTCATCGACTGACTGCAGGATGCTGGGCGTCGCGCGGAGGACGGCGACCTGCTAATGCGCTCTACGACGCCAGCCCGGCCCGGAATATGGACGCGTGCAACGAGCGATCAGATAATACAGCTGGAGAGTCAACTGCGCGCCCCTCCGGGCCCCTGCAGCTTGCCGGTCCCTGCCCGCCATCGGGTCCAACGACCGCACCGACGGACGGCGCTTCAGAAGACGCTTCCGCCGGCGCGCGCGGCCTTCACGTTTCAGACAACGCGACCGATACTGCAGACGGACTAGCGGCCTCTAGGCATGGCAAAGTGCCGCGCGCTGGGAGTGCTGGGAGCGCTGCTCCTACTCGCCCGCGTCGGCGCCAGTGGAGCTCCACCGAGCTTTCCACTGTCGCACTCCTGCACAGCGTCCATGGCAATAAATGGTGAGTAATGCGTTTTTCATCGATGGGATGGCCCCCGAATGCATTTTCATTGGTCCTGCTGGTCATGCCAGGTCGAAACGCGGCGCAGTTTCAGCAAAACTCCCCCGTCATGCGCGAAGCCACCGGCTTTATTTGTGGCCATGCATCACAGGGCCCTAAAGGATCGGGGGATTCAAAAGCGGGGCCGTGCAGATCTGGATCCCTGCGACGGGAGTTCCTGCAGCGGCGGGTAGTGACCTCATAACGGCGAAGAACTCGTGCGGAGCCGTTTCCGTTTCTGTACGGCGGATCCCAGATGTCGATCAATCGAACGCTTTCGAAGCACAGGCATCAACCGCAGCGTGCAGAACGCTCTGCCCTTGAGTATCGGTAGTTCCTAGTGCTCTCCGCGGCTTGTGCGTGTGTACTGGCCGGTTTAGCCAGTTCCGCCCCAGGCAAAGGGGTTGTTTAACGAAAGTCGTATAACGTTTTGCCTCATGCAGGTCGTTGATTGCGCGGCACTTCCGCACCCGACATGACGGTGACATAAAGAACATGTGAGCGGTATTGGCGGTATTGGAGACGGGGTCTTGGCTGGCACGCGCGACCTCGCACACAGAGTCTGGAATGCACCCGGGCGGGATCAGGCTTCAAGACTGACGACGCCTTGTCCAGCCTTGGCAACCCACCAAGTTAAAGTGCTGCGTTAAAGCTTCATGTCCTTATCGAGCGACCTGACCGCTGCCTGTCGCCCTCTCCGCCCGCTGCATCTCTCCGCGCGTCCTCGTCCGCCACGTGCTGGGACACGCATGCCGACCACAACAGATTTAACTCGTGAGTTCCTTGCTTGACTGCTGTTCCAAATGGTGGGCTGTGTGGCGAACCCGTTATCAGCAGCCATTCACATGCATGACTGCGTCCCTGCTGCGCCCTGCATTATTGCTGCTCATGCATCATCATGTGCCCCTCACCGCACAGGGCGGTGCGATCGGCGACCGCGGGCTCCGACATCCTGCGCGTGTACGCCCAGGCAGTGGGGCCAAACTGTGAAGACGCCGACGCCCGCGCGGCAGCGTACGAAGCGGCGCGCGCACAGCACCCGGGCGTTCCTGTGTTGTCCAGCGCAGCCGGCCTGCTGCAGGGCGGGGCGGCGGGGCAGTCGGCGGAGGGTGAGGCCGCAATGGAGGCCGCGGAGGCGGCGGCCGCGGCAGCGGCTGACGGCTATGCTGATGGGGAGGAGGCCGGTGGCGACGAAGAGGGCACCACGGGCGGCGTGGCGGCCATGGGTGGTGCGGCGGGCGGCGGCAGGGCGGCAGGCGGCGGCGGCACCCGGCAGGCGGCCAGCGGCATGAGTCGGGACGTGTCAATGGCGGAGCTGGCCGCAACGATGGAGCCGCAGGCGCAGCAGCAGCAGCATGGAGACGCCGACACGTTCACAGCAGCAGGCGCCGCTGCCGACCCGATGTTGGGGTGTGCGGGCGGCGCCATGAACCGGAAGCGCGCGGCCCGGCGCTCGCCCACCGACACGGGCACTCCCTCCCCAGGGGATGCAAGCGGCTCCCCGCTGGACGACGCGGCAGCGAGTGCGCATGGAGCCGCCGCGGCAGCAATGGAGGCGGCGGGCCTAGGGGCTGGTGATGCTGATGCCGCAAGCCTGATGGATGTGGAAGGCAGCTGCCTGCTACAACCGTACAACGCCGGCCGTGACCCGCTCATGAGGCTGCGGGCTTGCGCGCAGCCGACGGGGCCGCCTCGGGATGGGGCCGCGGCGGCGACCAGGTCGGACGATGTCGTCAGCGCAGCAGCGCCGCCGGCGCAGCAGCTGCGGTCATCGCTGCTGTCGTTAGCGTCGGGGCCAGGCGCGCCGGAAGCCGGGTTGACACAGCAGCAGCCGGCAGTAGCAATGGAACACTTCGGCTGGGGTGCAGCAGGTGCTGCCAGTCCTGGCGCAGGTGCCTGCTGGGCATCGCACGGGGCCGTGGCGGGCGGCACCTCCCCGCGCTTTCCCGGGCCGCCCCCGTCGTCCCCGCTGATGACAGGGCAGCAGCCCCAGGCGGCGGCTGACGCCGCTGCTGCTGCTGCTGCCGGAGGCGCGTGGCGGCCGTCCTCCACCCGCGTGCTCCCGGCGATCAGCCTTGACCCTGCCGGATACATGCCGAGCGGCGGCGCGGCGGGCGCGGCGGGCCGCCTGCCCTCGCGCCCCGGACAAACTTCAGCGGTGGATTGGGTGATTGCGCGCGGCGGCGAGCAGTCCTCGCTCCTGGCTGCCGCTGCGGCCGAGGACATGATGCAGAAGCTGCGGCAGCAAGTGCTGCAGCAGCAGCGCCAGCAGCAGCAGCTGGCTGCACGGTCACTGGCAGGCCTGACAAGCAGCAGAGATGGCTCGACGCCGCAGCCAACGCAGTGGGGCTGGGGCCCCAGCTATCACAGCAGCAGAGTCGGCGCCGAAGACGGCGCCGGCAGCAGCAGCAGCGGCGGCGGCGCGGGCCCGGCGCGGACGCTCGACTGCATGACGCTCGCCGGTTCCCGCAGGAGCGCGCTGGGGACCAGCGAGGATGGCACGGCCAGCGGCGGCCTCGCGCGCTGCAACTTGTCTGCCAGCAGCGTGGCACGGCTGATTGACTCCTCACAGCAGGATCCCCTGGAGGCGCTGCTACGCGAGGTGGAGGCGACGGATAGCCCCTTCCAGTCCATCAACAAGCTGGCCCTGCATATCATCGGCCCCTCGTCCGCACCAGCTATCGTGCCGCACAGCCTGTCGGCTGCGGCTACGGTCGCGGCCGCTGCCACTGTCGCTCACGGCGGCAGCGCCGAAGCCAGGCGCATGTCGGCCGGCGTCGGCAGCCCCGCCTGGCAGCAGGGCGGCAGCGCGCTGCCTTCTTCCACCACGCTAGGACAAGGCTCGTTGCTGCACCTGGCGGCAGCACCCGGCGCGACTCATGCGGCGGGCCCCAGCGTCAGCGGCTACGGCGGCGGGACTGCTGCTGTCTATGGCGCCATGGGGCCTGAGTTTGCAGCAGGAGGCGTCGCGCGTTTTATGAGCAGCCCCGCAGTCGTCATGGGCGAGCAGCAGCCGGCGGCGGCTGCGGCGGCTGCGCACGGCGGCGGCGGCTCCAGGCAAGGCGCCGGATCAGGCAGCTCCTTCAGCGGGGTGGCAGAAGTGTCGCTGGGTGCTACCGCCAGTGCCGGTTTCCCCGGCGATGGTCACACGACGCTCCTGGATTCCTCGGCGCGGCTTGCGGGTGAGTGTCATGGTGCAACATTGTGCTGCGCCCGGCAGGAGCGCATAGGGCTGCTGCACTTGGTGCCAGGTTGCGTGACTCCTAAGCTCGACGTGCCTTCCTGCTGGGTTCCTGCCGATTGCCGCCTACCTGCTTTGCTGGACGCAGGCGCTGCCGCCGCCACTGCTTTCACGCCGGGGTCGGCGCTGCGCTTTGATCGAATGAACGACATTGGCTCGCACACCCACACCACCTGGCCGCCACCCGCTGTGCACCAAGCCGAGCTTCCACACCTCCCACCCGAGCTGCAACCGGGCCGGCCGCCACGCGTGTTGGGGGGCGTCATCACCGAAGGGCGCGGGTGGGATGCGCCAGCTTCCATCCCGGCGCAGCGTGTGTTGGGGGCACCGCAACTGCACCAGTCGCAGCAGCTGCAGCAACAGTCGTCGCTGCAGCAGCCTCAGCAGCACGGCGTACGCGCCCTGCCGTTCTCAGCCAACATAGTGCAACTGAGTAACCTGCTGCATCAGCAACAGCAGCCGCAGCCGTCGGCCCCGTCGGCGGCGCGACAGCAGCTTTCGCTGCAGCCTCTGGAGGAGCGCCGGCAGCAGCAGCTGCAGGAAATGCAGCAACGCCAAGCAATGCAGCAGCAGCGACTGCAACAGCAGCAACTGCAGCAGCAGCAGCAGCGGCAGCAGCTGCAACAGCAATTGCAGCTGCAACAGCAATTGCAGCTGCAACAGCAATTGCAATTGCAGCTGCAGCAGCAAAAGGAGCAACAGCACCAACACGAGCAACGCGGCGCGTCAGTTCCTCTGACCTTGCTCAGCCAGCACACGGATCAGCGCGGCGGCTTCACCTCTGGTATTGGCATCCACGACAGCGGCAGTCAGGGCATTACCAACACCGGCAGAAGTGTACACGGTGGCGGCGCTGGGCTGACAGACACGCTCAGCGGGCCTGCGTTCGCAAGCCAGCGTCCGGACAGTTTAAGCTATGCCAGTTTCACCACCCTAGGGTGGATGAGCTCAGGCCTGAGCTCATCCACGGCCACCGGCGGCACCACAGCCACCATGGCTGCCTCGCCGCACGCGTACATGCTGACAGGGCACGGCGCGGATGGGCCGTCCAGCGCCGCGAGCTTCTCAGCCGGCAGCTGGATGGCTGGTTTGACGGCGCAACAGCCTGGGGCAGCAAGGGCCGGCGTGCTGTCGCTGTCGCAGCTCCCAGCAGCGCTGGCCTCTGGAGGCACGGCCGCAGGGCGGCCGTCGCTGCTGAGGTTCGTGGGGGCGCCGGATCAGGCTGCTGGCGGCGCTGGCCAGAATGACACATGGGCTGTAGCACGGCAGCAGCCGGTGACGCTGAGGCTTCCCGGCAATGCGCCCGAGAACACGCACACGGCAGGTCTGACGTTGGGCTCGATGGATGCGCTGCCCCAGACGCAGCAGCAGGTGCATGACCAGTTGCAGTTCCATATGGAGCAGCAGCTCCGGCAGCAGCTGCAGCAGCAGGCGCAGCAGCGCTACAGCGGCGGTGGGCATCCCGGGGGCGGGAACGGTTGAGGCCCAGCTACAGATAGATAGAGCAGTGATACCGTAGTTAGTTAAGAAGCGATTTGACTAACGGGGCGTGCGAGGAATCGATTCATCTTATGGGCCGGGCTGGGCGGCGGCAATGATGGCTTGGGGTGGGCCGCCCAAGCATATTCCTTATGTGAGACAAGACGTCCAAGCAACAAATTCTGTCCGCCAAGCAAGTAAGAACATTGGAGGCCATTGGCGAGCTGTCTAATACTTGAGCCGCTACGGGTAGGCCGCGCAAGGTGTACCGCACGTACACGACCCTCGAGTTGGGGCTCGCAAATGCCGAGCACACGAGATATGCTGTGCGCAGTGCGGTGTCGGAAGCAGCAATTCAGCATACCGGTAGTTCGTAAATGGCACTGCTTTTTATTTGGGGTCCTTACCAATGCTGCTGTCCAGGGCAGTCGTATGTTGGGTTGCTTCACGTGCATGCTAGTAGTAGGGAACAACTGAAGCCGGAAATGGCCAACGGCCGGGATTCATGTGGCTGCGTGCCAAAGGACTGGGAGACCATGTGAGCTCCCGCCGTCCACATGCACACCCATGCTTGCGCGCGCAGTTTAAATATGGTTCGGCGAGGAATCCACCGACTAAAGGTGCAGGGCAGGGAAGGCGGGTACTTAAGATACTTTTGGAGCGCAAGGGGATCTCGCTCGCGTTGTGACTGATGTGAGGCGACTGGAAAGACATCAAAGCTGGGGGCTGATGCGCGCTGGGCCACATTCCTGCATGGATGGCCGGGATACTTTGGGGGCGGGGGGCCCACAACATACGGTACAGGTCGGGAAGTGACGGGAATGGAGCTTACTGTACCCATCAGGAATCTTGCTAATATAATCAAGTGTTGGTGGGGAGGAAATGGGTGACGTTTGCTATCCCCTATTGATGATACGCATGGGCCGGACGCCTGATTCCGGGAGGTTTGCTTCCTCACGACGCACGAGTGTATCTGACCTTGGGTTCTTGTAGCCTAGGGGGGGGGCATCTTGACGAACGGGCTTTGGGGGGGGGCGTGTTGGGATGTTTGCCGGACCGGTATGTGGGCACCACGCGCACGGCTGCAAAGTGGCGCCTACGTGGGAAGATGCTATGCGAGTACGAAACATGCAGTGTTGGCGGTGATCCACAGGATGTGGCGCCCTCGCTACCTGCCGGGTTATTGGCATGAGTGAGGCGGGCCTGATGGCAACCAAGTTATGTTCGCCAACTGAGCGCTGCTGAGAACTTACACAAAGCGTACGGCACTAATCATTGGGTGGGTGGCTTTGAGCGCCCGTGCACGAGCCGTCCAGTAGCTTCCAGCAAGGAGCCATCCCATCGTGAGTGGTGGGTGCGGTGTAGCGAATGGTTACCTTTCTTTAGCCACGATGGTGCACGTGACTTCGCAACTGTGCTGCGGGCGTGCACGCATGGTGATGTATTTGTGCGGATGGGCGTATTTTTGTGTCGGCCCTGGTGTCGTTGCTCGTGCCGGAAGCCTGTCCAATCACACACACAGTTACAGCGGCCTTTCCAGGTTTCCTGATCTCGGTAGTACTTATGTCACCGGAGGGCTCGAAATAGGTGCGAGTAGGAGGCATCGCGCAACGATTCCGTGCAGCGCCTGCGAGCGGATCACTGGCTAGCGCGGAAGTCTGGCGGGAAGGTCAGTTTGGAGGGAGGGATGCAGGAGCCACCTGCAATGGCGCCTTACCACTGCCGAACTCGCGGCGTAGTTTGAAGGCGTGGCACATGGGTGACACAGCAAATGGGCTGTTGCATCTAGCGGTGGCGCGCGCACAATGCTGTTGACACAGCGTGGTGGCATGCCGGTAGTTAAATGATGTGAGCATCGAGTGGGGGCGGGAACGACTGTCGATGCAGGAGTGGTGCGACCGCGCGTGAGCAGAGAGGGCCTGCGGTGCACATGGACGAATGGACCGGCTGGGAAGACCGGGTACCTTGGAGAGAGAGATGACGAACAACAATAGCAGTCCAGTGATGGGTTGAGGTGAACGTGTATGGGGGGGCTGGCCGGCTTTCGGGCGTGAGATGTTACCGATTTTACAGAGACTGGGTGCCGCAGGATGCTGTGGTAGGACCAGGGCAAGGGACGAGAGTTGGCATGAAATCCCCCAGTGATGACATATGAAATCCGGCACCCAGCACGCTTTTGCGCGACAAAAAAGAAGAGTTGTGGCTGTGCGACAGTTACTGTATTGATGCGCGCTGGCTGACTGCCTCAGGGCGCTGCGGAGGTGTACGGAGTACGCATGATAGCTGCTGGTTGCTGAGGGTGGCATGTTCAAGTACACGTGTCTGGTCTGGACGACCTGGGTTGTGACGAGTGGGCCGGTGGGCCCAACCGAAGGCCACACGCTGTACGCGATCCCCAACCCGCCATGAGGATGCACCGGACACGGGTGCTGCTGATACGAATGTGGGGGCAGTCGCTGCAACCCCACCAAGCATCAGGCCTGACACGCAATCCGCCGGGGCCGTAACCATTGCGCCCATGCGCAATCTTGTACATGCCCCATCCCCGCGCGCTCTGGTTGGGTTGCGCTCTGCAGCAGCAGCCGGCAACCCGTATCAACAACACAGGTTCTTATTGCTTACAGTGCCCTCCACGGGTGCGTCACGCCCCCACGGTAAGAGGGTCATCCGTGGGCTGGCCATGGCGTGCCGTCCTCCACGCACGCGGGGGTGAGGCGGATATTTGCCGCAGCGTTCAGGTCGCGGTTCCTGTTCCACAGGCGACAACAGGGACATGGATGCTACGTTATGGCCGTGTCCTGCCCACCCCATCCAGCTCTCACCCCAAGACTGATCAGATCGTAGGACTCCGATGGGACTCCCATGGAATCAAGGTGGACAGGGCAGAGCTGGGGTTGGACAAGTACCGTATTGCTTACAGGTGGCATAACATCAATGCCGTGCAAAACACAGCAGGTATGGACTCTGGAGTAATTCAGTGCACATGACCATTCAGGATGATACTCCTCGCCGCGACTCGGCCCTTCAGAGTCCTGGCACCTGCTGTTGTCGGCAACACCATTCCTTTTGCCGTCAGCCCACACCTAATTGAGTCTGTTGAACGCAGCCGTCATAACACATGCAGCTGATGCACCGAAACTGAGACTGATGTACATCTTGGTTACTGTATATGATACCAGATGATCACCACAGACGCTCATTGCAATGGCACGCAGCAGTCTGCACACCTGCACGCCCAGGCTTTAACTGCCTTCACACCCGTTGTTCTTTGTACACCTGCTACGATACTGGGACTGTGGCTACATTTAGGAACGCGCATCATACACCCGGGGCGTCGTCAGATAGTGCAAGACATCTATGACTCGTACTCTGCCCCTGTGGTCGGGCCGCGCACGCTGTCGCTGCGGCAAAGCCATACGTGTCGCGTTTCAATTAAGGCGCCCGCACATGCACCGGGTCACGGTATCATCATGCATCATGCACGCACGCCGAGCCCGTACACTCATGGACTCACACAAGCAGCTATGCGCACGCGACGAGTCCGAGCGCTCCCCGACCAAGGCCGGCAGGTCGCGCGCAACCCCCCGGCCCCCCACACGGCCCCAACGCCACCGCGCGCGCTGCCGCGCCCCCGCCGTCACTATGTGCCCACCTTCTTGCCCGTGACGGTCAGCGCGCGCCGGTTCAACGACTGCAGCGCCGCGTTCCGCATCTGCGTGTCCAAGTCTGGGCCCAGCCCCAGGCCCAGGGCCGACACCTGCAGCCCCTCGAGCCCGCCCTGCAGCCCCCCGCCCACGCCCACAACCGAGCCCCCGCCGCCGCGTGGCGCCACAGGGCTGCCGCCGCTCACCGTCAGCCCCGCGGCGGCGGCGCTGCCGCCGGCACCCCCGCCGGCCCCTGCCAGCACCGTCGCCAGGGCCGAGTTCATGCGCACGCCGGCAACAGCCCCTGCCTTGGCGCTGCCCGCCGCGCCGGGCCGACCCGACGACGGCGCCCCCGCCGCCCGCGGCCCCACGTAGCCACCACCCGAGGGCGGGTACACGGGCAGGCGGCCCGGCAACGGCCCGCTATTGACGCCGCCGCCGCCCACCGCGCCCAGCCCCGCCGCCGCCGCTGCCGAGGTAGTGGCTGTGGTGGCTGTGAAGGAGCGCTGGCGCGCGCTGCCCGGCGCCACGGGGGAGCCCATGGAGGCTGTAGTGGCTGACCAGTAGCGGCCCGCGCCGAGGCCGCCGCCGCCGCCGCCGCCGCCAGTGGCGTCGGGCATGGCCAGCGGCTGATAGGTAAGCCCGCCGTCGCCGCCGTCCCCGTCGTCGTCGTATGCGGATGATGGCGGCGCAGGCGCCGCCGCGGCCGACCGCTGCGCGGCGCCCCCGGCGCCGCCGACGCCAGTGGCGCTGCCTATGCCCTTCAGTGGCGCCGACATGTGCGGCGCGGGCAGCCCCGGCACCCGCGTCTGCTTGTACGCACGGCCCGACGAGCCCAGGCCGCCGCCACTGCCGCCGCCGCCGCCGCCGCCGCCTGCCCCGCCGTCGTACATGCCATACATGCCCGACGCGCCCACTACCCCTCCGCCGCCGCCGCCGCCGCCGCCAGCACCCGACACACCGCTGACCGACGGCGAGCGCGGCGATGTCGGGCCGGTGGGGTTGCTGGAAGTGCGGACGAGGGAGGCCAGCTTGGGGCTCTGCGCTAACGGCCCTGACATGGCCGCCGCGCCGCCGCCGCCGCCGCCGCCGCCGCCGCCGTACGGCTGGCTGTAGTACAGCTCCGGCCCTGCAGCCCCACTGGGTCCGCCGCCGCCGCCACCATTAGCCACAGCGCCGTTGGCACTCAGCGCCGCCAGCGCGGCCACGGCGGCGGCGGAGCCGCCGCCGCCCAGTGGCGACGGCGACCGCCGCCCAGCGCCAGCCGACGTCGGCCGCAGGCCGTGTCCCGCGCTGAGCGGCCGCGGCCGCGAGCCCAGGTACTGCAGCACCGCCGCCGCGTCCTGTCCCGCCGCGGCGGCGGCGGCGGCAGCCATGGCGGCATCCCAGGAGTTGGCGGCGGCGGCGGCGGCGGCGGCGTTCGCCAGCGTCGCCGACATTGACAGCGACTGGCGGCGGCTCAGGCCAGTGTTGCTACCGCCGCCTCCACCACCACCGCCACCGGCGCTGGCCGCTACTGCTGCTGCTACTGCTGCTGAGGCGGCGGCGGCGGGGCCCCCGGGCTGTAGCTTGTCCCGTAGACTGGCAGTAGCGGCGGAAGGCGGTCGGCTGCCGTTGATGAGGAGGCCGCCGCGCCCCGGCCCGGCGCCGCCTGCCGCCCCCGGCCCCTCCCCCGGCCAGGACTCCGAGGCGCTGAGACCACCGCCGACCCCTGCGCAACACAACACAGCACAGCGCAGCAGCACAAGAATGCGAGCTTACAAGGGGGACAGTCCGAAGCGTGCAAGGACACAGCGTTACTGCACCTCAGGACCGCCAGCACCAGCAGCAATGCGCCACCAAGCTGGGTTATGGCGTCACCGCTAGTTGGGGAGCACGGGCTCCAAGATTGCAGCAATGACACAGTCAGTGCCGCACCGGCGCGGCTGCGCGCGGCATGCCAGACCCTATTCCGCATACAGCTCGCGCACCCCTCCCCCACCTTCGCACAACGCACCTGCAGCAGCTCCGGCAACCTCAGCGGCGCCGCTGTGTGAGTGTTTGATGTGATTGTGGGCGCTTCCCACAGAAAGCCCGTGTCCGCCGCCCAAAGCGCCGACAGCAGCCCCAAGCCCTGCCCCGGGCCCGTCGCTGCCGGCGCCACCGCCGCCTGCGGCCCCAGCTGACTGCGAGAGGGCGAGTGCGGCGGCGGCCTGCTGAAGCTGTTGGAGCTGCTGAAGGGCGGTGGCGTGGGGCAGGCCCCCGCCGCCGGCAGAGCCGAGGCCGAGAAGGGCAGAGCGGCCGAAGGCGGCCCCGAGGGGTGCGGCCCCTGCGGCGGCGTTCCCGGATGCGCCAGGTGCTCCCGCAGAGAGAGCCGCCGCGGGTGAAGCCGCGCGGGGGCCACCAGCGCCGCCGCCGCGACTTGCGGCGGCGACGCCGGCGGCGGCAGCGGCGGCGAGCGCGGCGGTTGCTGACGCATCGGTGATGTGATGTTGGCTCCATTCGCTGCCCGCCGCGGCGTTAGCGGCGGCGGCTGACAGCCCGCTGAGAGCTGCTTCGCGAGCTGCGCTGGCGGCGGAGGCGGGCCGGCGAGGTCCGCGTGTGGAGGTTCCCCCTCCGAGAAAGGGGTTCGGGGGCAAAGCCCCCTGTTGTGTTTGTTGTTGTTGTTGCTGTGATTGCGCCTGAGACTGCAGGTAGTACTGCTGCGCTCCCGCCGCCGCTGCAGCCGCCGCCGCGTGCTGCTGCTGCACCGCCAGGGACGGGCTGTTGCGCCCGCTGCCGCCGCCTGCGTGCCCGCCCGCCGGCGACCCCGCCCGCCCCGCCGAGGCGCTGGCGGCGCGCGCCATGTGGCCCGAGTAGATCCGCATCAGCGGCGCCTGCCCGCTGGACGAGCCGCCGCCACCGCCACCGCCGCCGCCGCCGTGGTGCAGCGCCGCCGCCGCCAGCTGGCTGGCCAGCGCCGCCACGTCGCCGGCGGCGCCCAGGCCGGCGGCGCCGCTGGCGGCGCTCATTGCCGAAATGGGGCGGCTGCTGGCGGCGCTGCCAAAGCCGTCGCTGCGCTCGCCGTACACCTCGGACGTGCGCGGCCCTATCCCGCCGACCCCCGCCGGCACGCCGCCGCCGGACGCGCCGCCGCCGTGCTGGCTGCCGCCGGCCCCGCCGGGCGCGCCCAGCGGCACGGGCCCGGTGTAGTGCGCCGTGCCGTACTGCTGCTGGTACTGCTGGTACTGCTGGTACTGCTGCATGTACAGCTGGTGCTGCTGGAAGGCGCTGGCGTCGCCGTACGCGAACGCGCCCGCCGTACTGCCCGGCAGCAGCGGCATGTACAGCGGCCCCACGCCGCCACCGCCGCCGCCCGCCGCCAGGCCGGTGCCGGGCGCCGGCGGCGGCGACAGGAAGGGCGGCGGGCTGAGGTAGGCGGGCAGGCCGGCGCCGGGCCCGGCCTGCCCGGCCGCCGCCGCCGCCTGCTGCATCTTGGCCTTCCGGCGCTCCACCGCCATCTGAGCCAGCTTGTCGCGGTGCGCCTTGGCTTTGAGCCGCTCCGCCTTCTGCGCCTCCGTCTCCATGTCCTCCTGCGCGCGTGTGGAGGGGCGTGTGGCAAGAGGCGCGTGCGAGCAGGCGCGTGCGAGCAGGGGCGTGCGAGCAGGGGCGTGTGAGCAGGGGCGTGTAAGCAGGGGCGGGGCTGTGAGTAACCAGCCCACGGTAAACCAACCCAACCCAAACTCAACGCGCATGCATATGAACAGGAAGAGGGAAGCGCCCGCGGCGGGCGCCCGCAGCCGCGGGTGAGCAAAGGGCCGAGGACTGCGCAACGGGCGAACAGCGCGGACGGGCTATGCAAGCGCACGCACGCATGCACGTACGCGCAAACCCGGCGCACCTTCTTCTTCTCGGCCGGCTTGGCGGAGCGCGACTGGAAGGAGGCCTGGTAGATCTCTTGCGCGCCCTGCAGCAGCCACCCAACCCGGGAGCCGCCGCGATGGTCAGGCACCGAAAGCACGCAGCAAAGCAGGCCACGCCGCGCCGCTAGGCCGCCGCGACCTCGATCCCCAGCTGCAGCCGCCGCGCCCCCACGCATTGGATTTGGTTTGTGCTCACCCACCCACACCGTGCCCATGCACCCACCCCCACCTCCACCCCCACCCCCGCCCCCGCTCTCCACCCCGACCCCAATCCCGCCAGCCCAACCCCCGCCCCCCGCCCTCCACCCAGCCCCGCCACCCTCCCACCCGCAGCAGCTCCTCGTACAGTGCCTGCTTGGCGGGGTCGGGCGAGGGGAAGATGCGCGTGAAGTTGCCGGCGTGCTTGGACTCGTAGCGCTCGCGAGCCGCCAGCACCTTGGCCCTGCGCGGCCGGGCGGCCAGGTGCGGGGTTGGGAGGGTGTAGCGGGAGGTGATGGGAGGGGGTGGAGGTGGTGGGAGGGGGGAGACAGGGAGGCGATACGTGCATGTCAGGGGGGCGTAGGTGGCGTCGAGTCGGTGCGACAAACACCCAAGTTGTAGCGCCGCAGGGTCCGCGGATGCATCCACACCCTGTGTTACAAGAGGACCTCCGATGACAAGGCCCGGTCCCCGGCCGCCGCCTCAGTCCTCACCGCCACGCCTCATACTCCTCCGGCGTCCTGGGCTTGGCCGCCGCGTCCTTGTCCTTGTCCTTGCTACTGCCCGCGTCCTCCTCCGCCGCCGCGCCCGCCGCCGCGCCCCCCGCGCCGCCACCGCCGCCGCCGGCGCCCGGCCGCGCGGCCGCCGGCGGCTTCTTGACGTGCATGGGCTCCAGCAGGCGGCTGGCGGCGGCGCGGCGCTCCGCCTTCTTGGCCTTGGCGATGAGCTTGGGGTCCACACGGACCAGGTCGATGGTCTGACGTAGAGGGGTTCCATGCATGATTGATCAAGATAAGACGATGTTGACAGGATGTTGGAGCAGGGGATCGAGAATCACATTGGCGGCTCATCGCACGCCCGCTCGGGTCGCAGCCACATAGAGACACGCGGTGCCGCTTGCACGCGCGCTACCGCTGACACAGCAACGCCAAACTCCGCCCACCCACCCTACCCACCAACACCACCCACCCACCATCACCACGCCCACACCCCCACCGCCCCCACCGCCCACCTGCGTGATGAGCTCCTCCTTGATGGCCAGGTCCAGCGGCGAGTCGATGTTGAAGGAGGGCGAGTGGTTCACCTCGATCAGCCAGGGCCGCATGCCGTCGTCCAGCATCACGTCGTAGCCCAGGATCTCGAAGCAGCTGCGGTACGGCACGCGGCGGCGGGGGGGGGGGACGTGGGGACACGGCGCGGGAGGTGTGGGTGTGTGTGGACATGCCGCGGCGGCGGCAACGCCCAGCACGGACAACATTATGTGAACACGCACATCGAGGCCCAACTCGTGCCCCTGAGGCCTGCCCTGCCTCCACGTGAGCACCACGTGACCGCGCCACATGACACTAGCGAGCGCCGCACCACGCCGCACGCCGCCCACGCCGCGGCACGGCACGCACGCACGCACCTGAAGCCGTCGTTGTCGGGCGGCAGCACGGAGCGGTAGTTGTTCCGCAGCACGGGCTGCACCGAGCACAGCGACTTGATGATCAGGTCCGCGATGTCACCCCAAACCTTGTCGTAGCTGGCGCCTGGCGTCGGGGTGCGCGGAGGGTGGCCGGGAGGGTGTGAACACCAGCCGGAGCTTGACCCAGCCTACCTAGCTAGCTAGGTTCTATGCATGAGTACTGATGATGGGATGGTGGCAGCCCCCGGCGTGGGTCGCGATGCGGCTTGGGCGAACCGTGGCCTAGGAAAACAAACCACCACATTTTGCACGGTGATGGCGACGGTGACGGCGCTCCGCCTGCGCCGCCGCATGCCTTCTCCTCCGTGTACGACTTTTCGAACCATCATTGCAGCATCAACAGCCCCCTACCACCCCCGCCGCGCGCACCCGTGCTCTCGATGTAGTGCCGCAGCTGCGCCAGGCACCACTTGCTGGCGTCGTCGCTGCCGTCCGCGGACGCGGCCGCCGCGGACACGAACGCCTCGTTCTTCTTGTTGACGGCGTAGTTGGTCAGGTGCATGAACGCCACGTCCAGGTTGCTGGCCTTGGGCGGCGAGTACTTCTCGGTGCAGAACCTGCATGCGGGCGGCGGCAGGGCGGAAGCGCGCGGCGGCGGCAGTGTAAGTCGCACGCGTTAGTATGACTGGGCTGTGTCGCGCGCGGCATGTTTACCAGCGCTTCCGGGCTTCAATCTCTTCCTTGATGTGGCCACGTTACCGACCCGCCAAGGCGCCTCTCGCCACCTCAGCATCACGTTACTATTGACCACAAATATAACCCGCCCTCCCCAACCACCCCGCCCCACCCCGCCCCTCCCAACCCGCCTCGCCTCGCCCCTCGCCCCTTTCCCCCGCCCCTCGCCGCTCCCGCCCCTCCCGCCGCTCGCCGCGCCGCCTCACCGCGCCAGGCCCTCGTGGAACAGGAACACGCGCATGGGGTCGCAGGACAGCACCAGCGCGTAGATGCGCAGGTCGAACTTGTAGCCGTGGATGAGCATGGGATTGACCAGGTAGTGCTGCGCCACCACGTTGGGCGTGGCCATCTCGGCCAGCGCGCGCGCCACCGCCTCCTCCTTGCCGCCCTGCACCAGCCGGATGCCGCGGCCCTGGCAGCCGGCGTCGGGCTTGAGGATGTACACCTGCTTCTTGCCGCGCGAGCGCACGTCCGCCAGGAAGTCCTGCGCGGCGCGGAGGACGGGGGGTGGCAAGGATGTTTGGAAAAGGGGGGCGGCGTGGGGGTCACATGCATGCTATGTTTGAGGAGTGAGGGCGTAGCCAGGAAGGCGTAGCCAGGGGAGGGCGGGGCGCGGGGGCGGCGCGGCGGCGTTGGCGGGGAGGGACGGTGGCGTATGGGTGAGCGGGAGACAGGCACATCAGACCGCCCCCGTCCCCCTTCCCGTCCCGGTCCCTCCCCGTCCCGCGCTGCGGCGCCCCACCTCGCGGTCGCCGGGCAGCACGAAGGTGCGCGGGAAGAAGTCAAAGTGCTGCGGGAACACCTTGGCCATCTTCATCAGGTTGCGGGCCATGGCGCGCTTGCGGCAGATCTCCAACATGCCGCTGAAGTGGTTGATCTTCTGCGCTCGGGAGGGGGCGAGCAGCAGCAGCATCTCAGCGCGGCGCGCGCCCGGCTACCCCGCACCGCACTTTGTGCTTCTGCGGCTTGGCCACACAGGCTTGCATCACAGCTCATACAATGCCCCGGCCGTCGCACATCTCTTCGTTTCCATGGCAAGGTGCGGTGTGATGCCACGCCGTCTGGCAGCGCGTGGCGCGCCCCTGAACCTCCCTGCCCGGCCCCCCCCCACCCCGAATCGGTACCTTACACCCGTCCTCTGCACCCAGCGCTGCCGGCCTCCCAACCCCCCCCCCCCCGCCTCTACCCGCCCCGCATGTCGATGATGCTTTGGATGCTCCTGCCGGGCTTATCGTGGACGCTGCCCGGCCCTTCCGCGTGTGGCTACAGGTGGGTATAGTGTGTGATTAGTGCAATAGGCTGGGTCGGGCTGGGTGTGAGCGCGCGGCGAGCCTGGGTGACGCGAAAACGCCGAACGGCGTTACTTGCTACTGGAGTCGACGACCCAAGATGCCGGCGACGACTAGATGAACGAGACTGAAGACCGCCAACAAGAACACGAGTATACCGCTCTCCTCCGCACATGGGTTTTGGGTTGGAAATGGTTGATTTGGGAATTGGAGAAAACTACCCCCCCCCCCCAATCCCCCCCCCACCCCATACACACCTGGATCTTTGTGAGCTTCATGATGCGCTCAATGCTGACAGACGTGTCCGTCCAGTACAGCTGCGGTGGGGACAGGAAACGCCGGGTCACAGGCAAGCTCGCCGCACCGCCAGCAGGCTCACGGGCACACAGCAACCCAATACACTCATCGTGAAGAGCCGTCCCGCCATGCTCCCATCCACCCGGTCCCGAGCCTCGCCGGTTGCAGCCGCAGCAGCACGACGCCGCCAGCCAGTTCCCCCGGGCTGGCTGGGGTCTTCGGTCGTTCAGACTGTAGAATAAACTGCCTCCACTCCACCCCACCACCTCCACCCCACCACCTCCACCCAGCCCTCTCGCTGAGCGCTCACCTCCCAGTCGTCGTCGTCGCCCACCTCCTTCCAGCCCAGCTTGCGCTGCACGATGCGCACTGCAGGCGTGCAATGCAGGGGCGGCGGACACGGGCGCCGGCGGCGCTGAGCTGCTAGTTCCCCGGCCGGCCCACAACCATCGGCTACGACGCGCTCAGCGACGGCCGTTTCAATAGATTCAAAGCTGCCAAGCTCCATGTGCTCTCGAGACAGGTCCGCAACTACTTGGTGTACGGGGGGCATGCCCTCACGCGGCCCGTGCAGCTTCCCTGCCGATTCTACCGTGTGCCCCGTGCAGTTGCACGCAGCAGCCGCTAGCAGGCGGCGTCTGGTTGCACGCAAAGGCGGCGTGATGGCATTGCGTCAACGCGCTGGGCTACCCGCCCGCAGTCCACCCCGTCCCACCGCGGGTTTCTTGTCCCACAGCCGCGCTGTCGTATGGACCGCTGCAATCCCAGACGCGGCCGACTTACAGACTTCGTATTTGCAGGCGCTGAGGTTGACCCGGATTGGAGGCAGCGGCTTCTTGCGCTTGGCGCTTTTTGCCGCTGCCGCCTTGTCCTTCTTCTTGCTGTGCGGAGATGGGGCAGAAGGCCGGTGGGTGGCACTTCGTGCAGCGGCAACGCGCGTGTGCATGCAAGGAGAGGGTCTGTGCACACCATGCTGTAGCCCGGTGCCCACAACGCGCCGACGCCATAGCAAACGCCCTGCTCAAGCCGCACTTGTCGATAAGCGGCGCCTGACTAGTGTTCACCCCGTCACTGGAAGCTTGCACCCACACGACACGCCGGAGTACTGCCCCACCACGCAGACAGCAAACCCCGGCGCGTGCGCCACGATCCACCCCAGACGCAGCTTCCGTCACAAAAGACGCAGGCTTGCGGTGCAAGAGCCAAAGGCGACCGCGCACAGGCCGCGAAATGTGTGAAAACTTGCCTGGACTCCTCCTGGGGCTGCTCCTCTGGCTTGGGGGCCAGGCGCAGCCGCTGCAGGGCGACGACCTCGCCTGCATCCTCGCCTTCGTCCTCCCCCAACACCTCCTCCAAGTCGGGGTCGTCTTCCATGGACGCGGCCGCGGGGACCGCTTGCTGTTAACTTGCGTGTAAATTTCGAGTCATCCTATCTTAATACGCGTTACAGATGGTCAAACGTGTGGAAAGCGGAACAAAGTCCTGTTGGCTAGTCGCGCCTGGGCTAGCGCCGCTTCAGCAGTAGTGGTGTGTCCCGTAATTTGTCTACGCTGCGCCGTGTGTAAACAGCGATGTAGGTGGCGGTTTGGACGTCTTGCCAGCACCATTATGAGCATGCGCACAAGGTCTTCCCGGCGCCTGCAGCCCGGATACCGCGTTTTTATTTTCGCTAGCAAACAAACCACCAATCCGTGACCTTCCAGCATTTAACAGTACCAAGAATGCCCCGTCAGCGCAGCGGTGAGTTCCTCTGATTTTTGCCGGGCACAAATGCTGCAGCAGGGTGCCCTCTACGATAGGTGTTGTCCCCAAGGATGCAATTCGAGGTGACTGGCTGGCTGATGGACTGAGCGGGGACTCTCGTTGTCGTTGTCTCGCCCATCCTGCACGCAGCTCCTGCTCCGGCCCGCTCGGCTTCGGCCGCGGCCTCGCGCCCCAGGCCGGCGCCCTCGTCGTCGTCGGCCCCTCCTCCCCCCTCCAGCGGCTCCTCCGCGGCGCCCGCGTCGTCCGGTGGATGGTTCGGCTCGCGCCCTGCTGCGCCGCAGGCCACGGCCCCGCCTCCGATGGCTGCCCGTAAGTGTTCCATGAAATAGGATGTACCAATTCCTGCGGGCATCAGATTCGGGCATCGCAGAAGAAGATCCTGATGTCGCTGCAACGCAACCTATTTCGCCCCTCTTCGCAGCTTCTGCGCCTCCTCCGGCTATGGCCTCTGGTGGCGGCGGTGGCATCATGTCCGGCCTGATTGGCACCGTCGTGCAGGGTGAGAATGGCTCGGGGCGGGGCGAGCGACGATTGTTCCGGAAGCGTGGCACACGGTTGGCCAGCAACGCCTCCATGACCCAAGCCAGGGCTTGCGGGGTGGGAGTGGGGGCCATGATGGGGGCCAGCAATGGACACTCTTGGGCTGGGCTTGCGGCTGGGGTGGGCATGCAGCCAAGGCCGTCCCGCAGCGGCACGGCCTTGAGCCAACCAGCATGCCACGCACCCCAGCTTCCGCCAGCTGCGGCGTCTGGTGGCCCACTCGCTCCCCGGACCGAGCCCAATGCCCAGCTAGCTCTTACTCCTCCCTTGGGACCGCCCTTCACTGTGCACGCCGCTCCTGCTGTGACCCCGCAGGCGCCGCCCTGGGCACCGGTAGCGCCATCGCGCACCGCGCCGTGGACTCGTTCATGGGCCCCCGCACCGTGGTGCACGAGCACCAGGGCGCGCCCGCGCCCGCCGCCGCCGCGCCCATGCCCGCCGCCGCGCCTGCGGCCGCGGACGGCCCGTGCGGCGAGCAGGTGAAGGCGTTCGCGGACTGCATGACCAAGTACAACGGCGACATGGGCGCCTGCCAGTGGTACTTCGACGCCATGCAGTCCTGCCGCCGCGTGTAAGCGCGCGCGTAGGGCGACAGGCGCACAGAGGGCGACAGGCGCGCGGAGGGCAAACGGCGCGGAGGGCGGCAGCGCAGGTGCGCGCGCGCTTTTGGGTGCGGCTGCTGGCGGCGGTGCCTCAGCGCGAGGAGTGGAAGGCGAGGCCTGCACTCTGCAGCCCGCCCACCCAGTCGCGTACGGTAATGTGCGGTCGGCGGGTTATGCGGGGCGTGAGTGTGTCCCGCAGCGGTGCGTCAGCATGAGGCCGCTGGCGGGCTGGCAGTGGACTGGCGGTGGCGCTGGTCAAGTAACAGGGGGCGAGCAGGGCGGATTCGTGCGGGTTGTCGAGCTTGTCAGGCTTCTCTCTCTCTTCATGGTGTGAGTGCGAGTGTCTTCGGTGTGTGCACACTAAAATGTCATTTGTCCCCTGTATTGATACGAGTGTCATTGTGGATGAGGAGCGTAGTATGGTATTCGTAGGTCGGGCAAAGAGGCCGCAATCCACAACGCCATTGCGAGTGCTGCGCGCAAGGCATTGTTGCGCGTGGATTGGCTGCGTGGAGGCCGTGATGTCAAGATTGGACTAGGGTACAGGCAGTAGAGAAGTGGCAGGTGTTTGAGACATGGTCCGATGTCTGCGCGTGCACGCGTGTCCAGATTGCTACTGCGGGGGAGGCTGGAGCAGGAGCGGGTGCGTGGTGACGGCCCCAGCTGGTTTTGGTGCGTGAAATAACCGCGGCACAGTGCGGATGCAATCACTGACTGGCTGTCGCCGCGTACACCGCCCCTGTTGTAAATTCCAGTGCCCCAAATATGCCACTTGCGCGAAAAAACCCGGGCTCGCTAGCGCCTGCACGACGAACCGGGAACCAAAAGCGGGGCTTTTCTCGCAAATAGCCTCAAAACCAGACATCACAACTTAAAGGGGAATGTACACAAACGCGCCATATAGCTACCAGCTAGCAAAGCAGCCTCGCGACTAATATGCGCTAACCGACGTGTGTGAAGGCCCGACGAAGTCCGCTTGCTGGTGCTGCAAATCTCTTCAAATGGGCGCGGTGGCAAGCTGTGCTGGGAGAGTCCGCGCCGCCAGCGAGGTGCGGAGGGTGGAAGGCGTCGGCGGAAGGCTTGAAGTCGGCATGCAGCATGCGAGCGCTGCCTCTGCTGGAGCAATTCCCGGCCCTCAGGCTGCTGCTACTGATAGCCATACATGCATAATGTGATGCGCTTTTCGCCTCTTCGCGCGCGGGTTTCTCGAAAGCGCGTCCGCTGAGTTTCCGTGGCCAGTCGGCCGACTGCGAACCCGAGCTCTTCACAGCGAGTGATCGCTCATTTGTATCTCGATTTTATACTACAGGGCCAGGCGCCACAACAACTCGCTTGCGACGGATGCGGCGACGAAGCTGTGCACGCAAGCATCCACTTGGATGGCGCGGCGCGGGCTTCGCAACCGGAGCGCAGGGAGACGCCCCTGCTGCGTACTATTCGCAACCTGACGTCCAGACGGATGCAGCCAGGCGACTTAGACTTGACCCTGCCCGGGACTGCGTGCGGTCCGGACCCGCTCGATGAGGCGGCCGCAATAGCCTTTGACCTCCCGCCGGAGCGCCGCCGTACCTCCTTCTACCCCTTCACCCTGTCAAGCCGCACGCCCAGCTGCGACTGCCCCACAGCAGAGCTCGCGTCGCTGGCAGCGCTCGCAGCTGCTCAAGGCGGTGACGGCAGCGGCAGCGGTGGCGGCTATGGCTACTGCGCCAGCGCCCCGCCCCACAGCCCGCAACAGGGCCCAGATGCGGCGGGGCCCTGCCTCATCACAGCCTACATAGGCGGCACCTCAGACCCACTCTGGCAGCTGGGCGGCGGCCGCACGTCGGTGGCGTCCGTAGCCAGCACCGGCGGCCACGCCTCGGTCCGCTCCCTGTCAATGCCGGGGAGCAGCCCAGCAGTGCCGGCGGCAGCCGGCATGGCGGCGGGCGGCGGCGCGGACGTGGAGGAGGAGTGTGAGATCTTTGAGCGACACACGTACGGGGGTTACGGCGGCAGAGCTCACGCGCACGGCGGCAATGTCCACCCGTGGAATGCCGGCAAGGAGGTGGACGCAGCCGCGGCCGCAACTGCGGTTGGAGCGGCGGCGGCCGTGGTGGGTGCAGCGGCGGCGGCGGCGGCGACGGCACAGGCAGGGCTGGGGGTTAGGTCCGCAGCCGGCGTTGTGGTGGTGGATACATGCAGCGCGGCCTCTGATGCGCAAGACGTTTCAACCGCTGGGAGCAGGAGTGACGGCTGCGCCCTGCCGCAGCTGTTGAGCCCGAGGCAGTTGCAACAGCAAGAGGTGGCGCCAGGAGACGCAGGCCGCAACAGCAGCGCCGCCGAGGGCGGCTGGGCACAGGGCCGATCAGAGGCGGCTGGCGGGGGTGGCGCCGTCGGCAGCTCACCGCCTGGCCGCCCTACGGAGCCATCGGCTCAGGTGCCGCTGCCGCCCCTCGGCTCATCACCGCCACCGCCCCAACAGCGCCTCGCGCACGGCAACCACCATCAGCAGCAGCAGCATCCGCATCAGCATCAGCATCAGCGACCCGGTGGTCCCAGGTTTGACATGGGCAGCTGCAGCACTGCCAGTCAGCAGGCGCTGCGGTGCAGCCGGCGCAGCTGCGATGGCGCCTTCGCCGGCGGCAGCAGCAGCGGCGGGCGCGGCCGCGCCGGCGGCGGTGTTGACGGCTCGGACAGCGACGATGAAGATGACCTGGGCTTGGTCAGTGGCACCTCACACAGGGCGGCGGCGGGCGCGCAGGTGGCGGCGGCGCTCACGACTAAGAGCACGGGCACGCTGCTGCAACTGCCTGACATCCACAGCGGCGCGCACCACGCCCACCACGCCCACGCCGCGCACCACCACCGCCACCAGCATCAGCACGACGGTGACGATGACCCGCACCACCCCCAGGGCTACCACTACCTCCACCAGCAGCAGGAGCAGGACGCGCGGCTGGCACGCGCCCAGGCGCGCTCGCGCTCGCGCGGCGGCTGGAGGCACAGCGACTGCGGCGAGTACAGCTTTGCGGCGACTGCTGCGGCAACGGGTGGTATTGGTGCCGGCGGCGGCGGCGGCGGCGGCACCAGCCGCCGCTTCGCGGACTGCGGCGGCGACACTGAGTGCGGCGGAGTCTGTAGCAGCCGCAACCGGTGCCCGAGCAGCACCTGCAGTGGCGCATACGGCAGCTATGCCGGGGAGGAGGGGTGGCGGGTGGGCGCGTCGGGCTCCTTGGGCTCAGGCACGGGGCCCGCATCATCCGCCCGCACCGCGTCTGTGTTGCACGGCGTGGCGACCAGCTGCGGCCAAGGCGGCGCCGACGTCGGTGCGTTCGCATGTGGCGGCGGCGGTGGCGGCGGCGGCGGCGGCGGCTGTGGCCCGGGAAGCGGCCAGCTTCCACAGTTCAGCAGGTCTTCGGCTTCACTGGCCGCCACAGCCGTGGGCTTGGGGGGCGCGGGCGCGACAGCGCTGGCAGCGACGACCGGTCACAGCACCGCCGTGCCCCTCAGCGGCCCCGGCACGGGCTATCTGCGCATCAACCTGAGGGCGGCGCTGCCGGGGACTGTCACGAGCCGCGCCGCCTTGGCCGCAGACCTGGTCAGATGCCTGTCGCACGCGCGGCGGCATGCGCGGGGAGGAAGCGCCAGCGGCGGCGACGGCAGCGGCGGTGGGGCCTCGCCGACAGCGTCCGCAACCCCTTCACCGCTGATGGGGGAAGGCGGGTACATGAGAGCACGCAGCAGGCGCGAGAGGGCGTGACAGAGAGGCGGGAGGAGGAGTGTGTACTTTGTTAGCGTGCGTGGGGGGCATGTGAGAGTGCGAGAACGCAGGTGGCACGGGTGAGTGGCACCATGGCAAAGCATGGAATTCGCAGCAGGTGTGTGGCAGGACTTTTCGCTGGCGCGTGTGACATGTACATCTACCTGGCAATCCCGATTGATGAAGCACGCCATGTTCGGTGTTTTTTACCTAGGCCAATAATGGCGCAACCGAGGGCTTTGATCTCTCCGAGTATGCTACACCTTCTCCCCGACTGGCAAATGCGTTAACCCCTGGACGCGCACTGCCCCCATTGGCGTTCGTGGTGCAGTGATGACTGACATACGACTGACAAGGAACCGTATAAAGCAGGCCTATGCGTACGCGCGGACGCCATATGTGGAACACGTGCTCCATTTGCACCCGTTGTGTATGGCGACCGTTGTGCCGGCATTGCTGAGACCTGGGGCTCTATGCCCTGCCATTATATTATGACTATGACGTTTGTGAGTTGAGCTCTTGCTTGAGCTGTGATGCGCTGGTGTGAGAGCCGCCGTAGCCTGCTGTAAAGTACCGTATAGGCCTGTCACGCAGTCAATCAACTAATCAAGTGATATGTATGGTCGTATCATATGTGCGCTGACTGAGCTGACGGCTCCTTGGATGGCTGAGGATGCAGACGCTGCAATGGCCCGGCGGCGACGCAAGCTGTGGCCTTCCCGCCTTCTCTGAAAGCAACTGCACTGCGGTCTGACGGGCCCCACACGCCTCGAGTACGTGGCCACGAGGAGCAGTAAACCGCAGACCGTGTGTCGTGCACCGGTCACCTGACAGCCCCCCACCAAATGCACGGGGCCCTACCCTGGGCCCACCTACATGCGCTGTGTGCGCCAGCAGTCAGTTGCACCAACCGCCTCGCTCGACCAGGCAACCACCCCTTGACAACCACCCCCTTGTCTACCAGCCGTTGACAACCGCCGCCACCGGCCCACCGCCACTTCAGCCAAACTTCGCTCACCCCGTCCACATGCGAACCGGTCCGTGGCGCTCACTGCACCGCTGCTCCACCGCCTGCCTCGTTGGAGCGGTCAGATGCAAGTCGTGCACCGCACCCCAACAGTGAGTGAGTGAGTATTACAGGTGGTCCCAGCACGTGTCGCAGGGATCCCGCGTCAGCCATCCGCCATGCTCCCACATGCCAGCCACATGCCAACCATTCCACGCGCGGTGACCGGCCTCACATTCCGATTGCGCCGTCATGCGTGGTGCACACAACCGCACAACTCCGACGCTCATACCGTGTTGACTGTTTCCATAAAAAAAGCTTAAAGCCTTAAACTCCCATCCCAAACGCTGCTCCCGTTCGCTACCTTCCACGTTCCGCAGCTATCCGCCATGCATTTTGAGTCCCCAACCCCTGCCTCAGATGCCCCAGAACACAAAATACACTCAGTCGCTTTCTAACCCCACACCTCCCCTGACGGCACCGGTTCGCACCTGTCCCTGCTGCGAGTACAGATTAGAGACGAACTACGCTTCCATGTAATTTATGACTCCAAGCCACTCACATTTTAGCGCATCTTCTTTCGGTAACGCGCTTGCAAACCGTGTTGCACACAATCCAGCTCCGGCAGCATGCACTAGGATGCCTGTTCCCCCGTCATGAACCCCACGCCTGTCTGTGTGCCCAACTTGCAGAGGACGAGCCCGTCCTTCAGCCGTGGGCGCACGCGGTGAAGAGACACACACCATCACGCGTGGCCCTCAGTCACGTGGCTGCTGCGTCGCGACTACAGCCCACACACGGTCACCCGCACCCACACCCACACCCGCACCCATAACCGCACCCGCATAGGGGCCACACCACGCTCTCCGCGTTCCACCCCGCGCCGCTCATCAACTAGTTACTGTACTTGAGCAGCGGTGGCGGTTCCCGCGTGCGCTTGCGAAATTCTATTGCAGACGCGCACGTGGGATTATGATAGCGGTACGGTAATGTCATCATCACTTGCCATCATCGTTAGGTAGTTGTGGAGCCACACAAGAAAACGGCACAGGTTGTCGTGCACGCAATGACCTTGGCGATCACACGCTCTTCACGCCCTGCCTGCCGTGCCCACGCCACTCAAACGCAATCAGCACAGCGCATGCGTCAAGTCATGAATAGCCGAACGTTGTCAATGCAAATAAACACATGTCAGGCACCAGCACGAGCATATTTGTGCACGGGTTTCGTCGCATGGGAGGGAAGAATGAGTATGTGCAGAAGAACGAGGAGAGGCGACCAGGAGCCTAACGGTGCCGCGAGGAATAATACTATACCGATCATGCGTGCTGCGACCCGAAATGCTCAAGGGCTCAACGATCGCATCAGACCGCCAAGTGCGCCATCACCCATACTACACTGCGCCATAATATGACCACCCAAAGTAAGTACATACATCCGGAGGACGTGTTCATACAGGAGGCCAACTGCGCAGGTGACTGCACATGTCCAACAACCCCTACCCCACACCACCACCATCACCACATCCATTCCTGCGCCGCTGTACGACCCGCGGGGGCATAAAGAAAACTCCAGCACAGCACCCTGCGCTAAACTGGCACGAAGAGCTGACGCAAAGCACCCTGCGCTGCGCTGCAGCATACGTGCCAGACGGGATGGATGAAACGTGTGGGACCATGTCGCTTCATGGGCGTTACCGACACTGCAGCATCCACCCTGCACACAATGATTAACACATGCAACCTCCGCACACCGAGCTCTACCTGCATCACCCGCCCTCCTGCTGCCGGCACAGCGCCGGCCACCGGCGGCACGAGCCCAATCGCTCCAGCACTACTGATAAGATCCAGCGAGCTGGTACACGGCAGTGCCGTACGTCCTGCGCCGCCGCACCAATGCAGACCACAGGGTGTCGTGTGCAGGCGGCGCGGTGGCGGGAGTGCGGGGCCGTGCGCGAGGTAGGCTGCTGGTGGGCGATAGATGCATTCCTCGGCGGGCCCGGTCCAGGGATACGCCGGCTGCTGCCCTTGTGCGCAAACCTCCGGCTACCTCGATCCCGGCCCCGCGTCGCTGGTGCGGGAACTTACCTCGCAACACGCACAGCTCAGCAGATCACGCAGCCGCAACCGCAGGCGTCGGGCGGCTGCTGTGTGTGTCCCCGGCTGTCCTCGCGCGGCGGGGCTCCGCCGGCGCTGCCACCCAGCCCTGGCGCCGCGCCGGCGCCACCTCGAGCTCCCCGGCTGGCTGAGCCCTGCAGTGCAAACGGCAGAAACACAGGAACAAGCTTTGCGCGGCGCCGTTCAGACTGCCCCTGCGCATGCGGCGCATCTCACAGTACGGTAGCTAGAAGAGCACCGAGCGCGCCAACGCCTGCACCCTGCGGCATACATGTCGGCGGCAGCGCGCGTGTGCAGCACCCCAGGACGTACGCACCTGCGCCGCAACGTACGGCATGTTGCGCGCGCGCGGCCAGGGCGACGGCGGCGGCAGCGCCGCCAGCATGCGGCCCAGGCGCGCCGCCACCTCCGCCATGGGCGGCCGCTCGCAGGGGTCGGGATGCCAGCAGGCGCTGATCAGGTCCCACTGCGCGTCGGTGATGCGGCCGGCGGGGCGCGGCGGCCGGAAGCCCAGCGCCACCTGCGGGCGAAAAACGCCGGACGGGGTTGGAGACACCTCAGACGGGGATGTCGCAGCAGGCGGGATAACATGCGGCGTGTTGATCAGGGCGGACGGACGGGCTCCTGGGTTGCGGTCATTAGTATAAGCGGGCCCGCTTGACGCGTGCGCACTCGCCGGCTTGCACATGGAGGCGGGGGTCATGTGCCGCTGCCGCACCTTGGCGGCGTAGTCGGCGGGCGCCTTGACGCCCAGCTCCTGGCCGGCCGCGGTGCCGCCCATGTACTGGACCAGCAGCAGCTGCCGCGCCAGCACCTCGTAGGCCAGGCAGCCGAAGGAGAAGACGTCCACCTTGTCGTTGTAGGGCAGGCGCAGGAAGACCTCTGCGTCATGCGGTGGTGGGGGATGGCGTGGTGGGGGTGGGGGTGGGGTGGGGGTGCAAGGTGTAGAATGGGGGAAAAGGGGCCGGTGGGGAGGGACGGGGCGGCGCGAGGGGGTGCAAGGATGGCGAGATTGACGTACAGCAGGGGGCCCCGCACACGGGTATGACGCGATACATGGGCCGGGCATGGGGGGCGGCGGGGGAGCAGCCACCCAAGCACGGCACAGCACGACGCCCGTTTTGCTCGTATGGTGCCGCCGTTCGCGGTGGCGTGACCCACCTGGTGCCATGTAGCAGTGTGAGCCAGCTTGTCCCGTCAGGCTGCGGGCGGCGGCACGGCACGGCAGGCGGCATGGCGCGTCAGTCGCGTCAGTGTGTCAGTGCACAGGAGGGCAGAGTTTCGGCCGGCCACGCGAACGAGCACCGCCCCAGACCTACGGCACAGCGCAAGCCCCATGGCCAGCCAGCAGCGTCATGCGTGTGCGCACGCTCACGCACTTGAACACGAAGTGCAACCACTCGTGCTGCGGCAGCGCGGGGCTGCCGCCGCCCCCGTTGCTGCTGTCGCCGCCGCCGCCGCCGCCCGCCAGCAGCGAGGTGATGGACCGCATGCGCCGCATGTGCTTGGTCACCGACCGCGGCGACACCTCCAGCTGGTGCATGGCCTCCGCCGCCGCCGCCAGTGCCAGCGCCGCATCCGCGCCGCCCTCCGCGTCCTCCCCCCGCTCCTCGTCCGCCTCACCGAACCCCTCCTCTCCCAGCAGCTCACTCGTACCCTCCTCTTCCTCCTCCTCCTCCCCGCGGTACGGCCCGCCCGCGCCGGGGTGTGCGCCCCCAGCAGCAGCAGGATCGCCATTGCCGTATCCCGCCGCTGCCCTCCCGCCCGCCCCCACGAGTATGCCCGACGGCGGCCGGTTGCTGCACACGCGACGGGCGGGCGCGGCCGAGCCGAACGGCGGCAGCGGCTCCGAGCCGTAGCGATCCAGAGACCCAGCACCCGCCGCGGCGCCGCCGTCGTGGGTGCGCTGCCGCTGCCGCGAGCTCCGGTCCCGGCCGCCGCCGCTGCCGGCGGCGCCACTCGCCGCGCCGAGCCACGCTGTGTAGCAGTGCCCGCTGCTGGCTGACGCGCCCGACGCACCGCCCATGCCTCGGCTGCTCCTGCTGCTGATCGGCACCACGCCGTGCGACATGGTCACGAAGCGACCCGGCGCCCGGCCCGACAGCCCCAGGACGGCGGCGGCGTTGGACCGCCGGCGAAAGCCGCCCGTCGCCGAGCTCCTAGCCGCGGCGTTGCCGCTGCCGCTGAAGAGGCTGACGAATGAGTCCTCCTGCAGCACGCTGATGCTCAGCACGGACGCGGCGCTGCCAGGGCGGGAATACTGGCGGCTGACGGCGCCGTCGGCGGCAGCCGCGGCGGCGCCAGCCGCCAGCGGGGCGCCGGCAGGGCTGCCGGCGGCGGTGCCAGGGGCCGCGGACGGCGCCGCCAGGCTGACTGCGCCGATGGACGCGGGGCGTACATCGGCGGCAAAGGCTGTTGTTTGACCGACGGCCAATGACGGCTGCGCCGGGGGCATTGCAATGCCGCCCAGGGCTCGTACGCCGGCTCGGCCGTCGCTGGCGGAGGCGCCAAGCAACGCCGCAGCCGCGGCACTGCCGCCCGGGTGGCCCGCTGCGCGGCCGCCGCCGCCGCCGCCGCCGCCGGCGTCACCACCAACCCAGGCAGTGCGCTGCGGAGGCGGAAGAGCTCCCTGCTGCTGGCCGTACACAGGGGTGCCAACAGGCAGCGTGCGCGGCGCGGTCAAGCCATCCGTGCGTGGGCTGCTGCGATGGAGGTGCGCAACACAGGGGCAGGGCCAGCAGGCAGTGTCAGCAACAGGTGTTGTCGGCAACTTCAGGCCGTGCATGCATGCACGGGCGCGCGACACATCACCAAGGGACACCCAGACAACGCTTTGCACAACACTGTGCACCGCCCGGTCCGACAGCAGCCAGTGCGTTGGCCCAAGGGACCCATCGATCGTGACAGCAGGCGATCACCTCATCACATCCTCAGCGGCGCCGCTGCGACGCGCCATTAAAGGCTGCACGGCGCCCGGATGCTGCTGCTGCTGCTGCTGGCTGGCCGCGACGACGAATGGAGAGGACGGCGTGTATGAAGCTGGACGCAGCTCAATGCTGCTGGCGTGTGGCCGCGGCGCCGAGGCAAGCGGGTGTGCAGCTGTCCCTGCGTTGGGCTGCAGGCTGCTCGCAGCAGCTAGGTCGCCCACGCAGGCAGCAGCAGCAGCCGGTGGCGGTGGCGGTGGCGCGGACTCTGTGGCTGCGTGTGCTGCTGCAGAACCAGTTAGCACCGGCGCCGATGCTGCCCCTTGAGCACTCACTGCAGCCGCCGCTGCAGCCAGGGGTGTCGTCGTGGTGGGCACTAAGGGTGCAGACGTGGCGGCTGTTGGTGCCGCCGCCGCCGCGGCCGCGGCGGCGGCGGCGGCGGCAGTGGCGGCGGCGCCATACGCGGCTTGAAACCCGAAATGCTGAGACGAGGCTTCGCGCGACGAGGCCCCGAGTGAGGAGTCGCCGCCCACAAACGATGTGTGGGCACCGCACACCCCCGTGCCGCCGCTCGCGATGCCGGTGCCGGTGCCTGCGCGGCTTGGCGCGTCGACAGAAGCGCCTTGACCGTTGCCGCTCGTCGCAGTCGCACGCGCCGAGCCGCCCGGGGCTGTAGCAATTTGCCGTGGCGGCACCAGCAGCACGGAGCGCGGCGCCTGCTGCTGCAGGCCCAACATGCCGCCAGACCTTGGCCCAGACAGCGCCACCGGGCCGAACGACGCCGCAGCTGCGGCGTCGCCACGAGGCACGTCCACCGGCGCATCACGCCGCGTCACCTCTGTGTCGAGGTCGGCGGCGGCATCAAGCTGCGCTCCGCGGCGCCCACTTCCATTCCCACCTCCGCCTCCACCATCGCCGCTGCCGCTGCCACCCGCCGCAACCGAACCTTGCTGATAAAGCTCCAGCCCGAAGGACGCGCCACACACGCCGCCCGAGCTGCTGCCAGCAGAGGACCGCGGCGTGATTGCGGCCTCCGCAGCCGCAACAGGTGGCGCCGACCTGGCGTCCTCTGCTGCTGCTGCCGCGGGGTAGAGCCGGTGCAGCCCTGTGTGCTGGCGCGGCAGGTGCTGCTGCTGGGCCTGTGGCAGCTGCGGCGGCTCGGCGGCCGCCGCAGTGCCTGCTGCTGGCTCTGCCTCCGCCGCCGCGACCTGGCTTGGCGGCGCGCCCTGCTGCGCATCTGCAGTCTCCTGCGGCCACGGGCTTCGCGCTGTAGCAGCTGCAGGCGTTTCCTCGGGAGCCGCGTTCATTGCTGCATGGGTTAGTAGGCTGCACATCGACCGGCTACGCCTGCCGAGCGCTGCACCGCCAGCGGCACCACTCTGCTGCCCGCTGTCGCGCTGTGCCGATGCCACGACCGGCGGCGGGAGCCCTGCAACACCGCAGCTGCTTGTGCGCCGATGCACCAGTCGGTCCCCGACGGCTACAGCAGCAGCAGCAGCAGCAGCAGCAGCAGCAGCAGCAGCAGCAGCAGCAGCAGCAGCAGCAGCAGCAGCAGCAGCAACAGCAGGCGACCTGCCGGCTATGGCGCTGTCGGCGGCGGCGGCGGTGGAACCGCCAGGCCGCAACGCCTCCCGCGTTGCCGCGGTGCTGCCAACGGCGCCGCCACCGAGATAGTCTTGAGAGCAAGGCACAGCGCCCATCTGCGCCGCGGAGCCCACTGCCGGCTGCTGTTGCTGCTGCACACTGCTGCTGAAGCGTGAGCGGCGCGACGGGGTCCGGCCCACCAAACGCCCCGCTGCGGCCGACGGCGACACCGCCGGCCGATGGCCCGCCGCCTGCACTGAGCAGCCGCCGCTGCTGGCGCCGCTGCCTACGCTGCCCAGACCGAGCCCTGCTTCCGCTGCAGTGGTGCCGGCAGCGGCTGCTGTTGCGTCGCGGCCGGCAGCAGCAGTCGCCGTCGCTGCTGCGCCACCTGCCGGGCCGGCGGCGGCCATGCCCTCCAGCAGCCGTGAGGGAGTTGGCGCAGCGGAAGGCTGCGATGGGGCCTGTTGCGGCTGCCCGTCTGCATTGTTAGCATCATGGTTCGTGTCATAGAAGCCGGAGTCGAGCCAGGAGTCCAGGTGCACGGCAGTGCCGGTGCCGGCGGCGACCCCGCTAGCACCACCGCCACTGCCGCCGGCAGCCGGCAGCCCTGCTGCCGACGGCGCTTCCGATGCCGCCGGCGACGCCACGACCACCGGCACTGCTTCTAAGATGGACTCGAGATGCCGGACAGTGACACCCACGTCCTCGCCGCTGCACGGTACGCTGCTGCCCACGCCGCCGCTAGCAGGAGGCGGCAGTGTCTGCTGGGCGGCGGCGGCACCGCGCTGCGCGCTGTAGACGGCGGCCTGCGCTGGCGGCGGCGTGCCGTCAAGGCCCGCCGGCGGCGTGCCGAGCGCAGCAGGCATGTGGTAGCTGCCTCCGTCGGCAGCGGAGCGAGGAGCTGACGTCAGCACCCCGGCGGGGGTCTCGGTGCTGCTGCGGCGGTGCAGTCCGAAGGAGTTGTTGCGCGAGATGGCGACGAAGGCGGAGCCGTCCAGGGAGGCTGCGCCGCGGCGGCGCAGCATCACGGAGCGGTGCTGCTCCACCCTCTGCAGCATCGATCAGCATTATGAGAGGGGAGGAGTGCGTGCTGACACCGGCCCAAACCAAGATACCAAACTTGACCAAGGCACAATACCAGCGGCAGCGTCGTGCCTGCAAGGTCGACACTACAGATAAAGCAGGGCTGGGCGCCAGTAAAAATGCTTCCCTATGGCAGCCAAAAACCCCGTTACGGGTCCGGAATCCTGTTCCGGAGCCCCTGGGCGAGGGCCAGTCCGTAACGGACCCCGCCCCAACGGGCACCGTAATGGACTTTGCACCCTCCATAACGGATGTCCACTCGCCACTTGCAAAATGATGCTCAGATCTGCGGTGGCTGCTGCGGCTGCATGACGCTTCTGTAATAGATATTGTGATCTGTACCCTGCTACTGATCCGTAACAGGGAATGGTCCGTAACGGGGTCAGCTGGTTCAGGGGGGCTGTAACGGGGAATGGTCCGTAACGGGGTCAGCTGGTTCAGGGGGGCTGTAACGGGGGAGGGTCCGTAACGGACCCCCTCGTGTTCAGGGGGCTGTAACGGGGGAGGGGTCCGTAACGGACTTCGTGGTATTCCGGGGGGTATTCCGGGTCTGTTACGGGGTGTGGTCCGTAACGGGTCTGGAACAGTTCCGGACCCCAAGAATGTTTTTGTACCGGACCCCGTAACGGACCCCCTCGTGTTCCAGACCCGTAACAGGCCCCCCCCCTCCCGTAGGGCTTCCCGCTGGCTGGGGTGCGTGATGGCAGGCACCAAGACGTGCGCACAGCATGCACCCCTAGTGCCGGTACTGCCGTTTCACAAACACTCATACATGTGTGCGCAAGTAATCCCAGGGGTGCAAATGCCCCCGCCTGCTGCTGCCCCCCCCCTCCCAAGGCTCACCACGTGCAACCCCAGGTCCGCCACCCGCGCCGTCAGCTGCTGCTCCTCCTCCTCATAATCGCCTCCCGGTGCGACCGCCGCCGCCGCCGCCGTGCGTCCCCCGCGCTTGAGCAGGATGTTCTCAGCCTGACGACGTGGGCGGGAGGGGTTCATGAAGCGGCAGTTGCGAGAATGTCCACACACGCACGGCGGTTCGAAACACAAGTGAGATAGAGCGATGGTCAGTCGCCTACTTGACTACCGTACTGTGGACCATCCGAGTCCACCTAGTCTGTCCACTTGCCTTGACGTCTCTGTGGATGGCTGGGGGCGACGCCGCATGCAGCGCCGCCAGCGCCTCCGCCACGTCTCGCAGCAGCGACAGCGCTGTGGCGTCGCTGTAGGGGCGGCGGCCGGCGGCGGCGTGCAGCACCACATCCCGCAGCGTCTCCGCCTGCGGGCGCACGTCATGGCCGTAATCGTGTGCGTGAGCGGTCGGGACCTAGTAGCTATGCGTGTCTGGTGCGTGCGTGCGTGCGTGCGTGCGTGCGTGCATGGGCCACCAGTGCAAAGCGAGCGCCCAGCCGTACGTCTGCTGCTGCCTCGCATGGTGTGCGCGAGCTCGGACCAGTGTGGGCTGGGTTCAGCTGAGTCATATACACTTTTTGGCGGCGGCGCCCGTGCAGACACGGATGTCCCTGCGCTTCCTCCCGCTTGGTCCGACTTGCTCTGGATCAACCGCCAAGACACCGTCGGACGCACCTCACACAGTTCGAGCAGGCAAGCAGGCACCGGAGCTGTCTGAGCTTGGGCTCCAGGCAACCACCCAGGTGGCAACCTGAGGAATCCATAGCATTTCACCAAGCTCCTGCGAGGACACACGCGCCGGGATCAGAGGCCGGGTGGGACTGGCGGGGTCCCGCGCACCAGCAGCCCGTGCAGAACACCCGCCCGGGAAGTGTGAGCGCATCGCTCCTCGGGCGTGGGCTCAACACGCCTCATCGTTTGTCTGCGACTGGTCTGACCGGCCCACGTACGTAGCAACCGCGCCGCATCAACGCCCGAAAATTGCACTCTACCTGGCCCGGGGCCTGCTAAATTACCTGTGCTGCTGCCGACAAAGCAGGCTGACCTCGTTGATGAACAACCTCTCAAAAACAGGCGGTGCGCGCTTAGAGGCCGGAACGGCCACCTTTAGCGCACATAGCCCGATGCCCGCGTAGTGACATAGGTACACCGTCGCAAAGGCGCCTCGGCCAAGAATTCGCTCAATGCTGAGCTTGCTAGGATCCAGTATCGGCGCGCCCGGGGGGACAGCGCCGGGCAAGCTCGCCATGGTCTACTGGTGAAGCGGCATACTCAGCCCGCGCTTCTCACGAGTAGCATAATGAATTACTGGTCTCAATGCATCTAGTATTATGACTCGTGCGCGTCGTCACCTACTGTTTCTCTCTGCTCAGACCGACGCGCTCATTCGGCCCTGAACCGGCGCGCAGCCGATTGCATTGCTCTTCGGTGCCGTGATGCTATGATGCTATGAAGAAATATGCAAGCACGCACTTCCTGCTCGGGTTTACGCGCTGGTCTGCTACGAACCCCGCGGTTTCCAGTTACGCGCATCGTACCGCCCAGCGTGCCGTCCAGCTATTAGCTGGGCCGCGCACACGTCACCCTCCAAGTAAGCAGCGCTTGACTGTCAGCACTTGTAGTCAACAGGCGTGTGGTCACGTGCGCTCTAGGGAAAGTCGGAAGGGAGACGTGCGCAGTCACACGGTGCGCCGTCCCAACCGTCCCAACTTGCTGCTGGGGAGCACTTCGAAAGCACCTCGACGGCGCCCGTCGCAACAACCGCCACCGGGCTGCGGACGCCACCGGCGCCGCCGCTGACAACACCGGGTCCTGGAAGGCCACCTGCTGTAGGTAGTGGACACGATCGAGCGGGAGTAGGGGCGGTGTCACTGAAATGCTTAGATGCGAATGCGAATGCGAATGCGAATGCGAATGCGGGCGGCAGAGTGAGTGTGGGCGGCAGCGCGGCAAGGGGATCAGGAGCACATGATCGCGGCGTATGCGACGGGCTCCGAGGGCTGACGACCTGTAAAACTGTGCTATCAACACACCTGCATTTGCTGTCTACATACCTGCCCGCCACAGCTACCTGCCTACCTGTCGCTTACAGCTTGTCAGAGCAATCAAGGTGCCGGGGCTGTCGCGTCCGCGCCTTGGGCGCCCGGCCAAGGCGGTGCAGGGCCTGGAGAGGATGGTGGCTGTGGCTGTGGCTTTTGCGTTCAACCCGCCTCACACGCCAACTTGGCCCTGCTGGCGGCCTTCCAATTCGTTCGGTGCCCTCGAAGGGGCGGGGCGATCTCAAAGGAGACCGTGCCTGGCTTATGTGGTCCTGCGGGCTCAGCTGATGACGTGCACTGGCACATTTTACGTGACCGCGACAGGGACGCCCCCCCGGACGCCCACGGCACAGGCCCGCAGAAAGCGAGGGCTCCAATGCGGCCTGCACTGGATGTGTCCGTTGTGTGTCCGACCCGCCTGACACATGGCCTGCGAGGCCAACCTTTTATCGCATAGCTACAACGATTACAGTGACTTCTCAGACTCGCTGATGCTGAAAACAATCACTAGGCGTAGGCAATACAACGCCAACCGCTCTCATTGACGCCGCGGCGAGACGTCCGGAAGGCAGAATGCGGTCTTGGCGTAGCATGTAATCAGGGTTTGGTCTGCTAATGGCGCCATGGGGCTGCGAAAGCTCTTTGAGGCGTTTTGTCTACGCGGCAGCGAACCGACGCCGCGAGTAGCTGCACTTCATTGCCCTCCACCTGGCTCTACGCGAGCAGGGCCTCAGAAGCATGAAGAGGTAACGACCAGCGCTCTCAGATGGGGCGGTCTTCCAGACGCGAACATTCATGCCGGGCGCATACGCGGCGTACGCGCCCTCGTCATGATGTATCACAATGATCGGCCGATGTCACTCATGCGCTCAACGAGCAATATGTGTACAATGTGCTCTATTGCAGGTCGCGCCGCGTGAAACCCTTGCGAGGGATTCACGGGCACATGGGCAGGAAACCTTCTACGAGCACAGCGCTTGGCTCGGGCTGCTACAGCTAGAAACATGCGTGGCGCGGCGGGAGCTCGTGCAGGTCATAGCTACACACCTGCGTGGTGCGGCGGCCTGCAGGTGGGGCCTAGGCGGGCAACGTTCCGTGCCGACTCAGGCTCATTACGTACCTACCCCGACTCGTGGCACGTGTCACTGCAGCGGTCCGCGCAGCCGCCCGCGCGCCCACGCCCGTATTATTAGTGGCTCACCCCCGCGCCCGTGCCCTGCGCCTTCTGTACCTGCCACCTGCCCGCGCGCAGCATCCTCTGTCCGATCCCGGAACCGCATGGCGATGGGGCCGGTGCCATCCGGCTGATACTGATGGCGACGTGGCGGCACGCAGACGCGGCAGATGAAATTGTAGGCGCCGCGGCTGCTGCCACCGCCTGCGCCGCGGGCGGTGCTGGCGCGAGTATCATACCTGGTGTGCGGCAGCATCACCCGCAGCAGCACCTGCAGCAGCTCCCTGGCAGCTCGCTGCTACTGCCGTGCGCCCTGCTGACTGCGACAGCCAGCAGTCCAGCTGCAGCCTTGGCACTCGACGGTGGCGGTTGCTTGGACCGCCGCTCCCGGGCCTTGGCTGAGGCTTTAACATCCGGGGTGCGTGCTTTGGTCTTGATCGATGTCATTGTCGCACTTAATGTGGGCATGGATGTTTGAGCGCCGAAGCCCCGCTGGCAGGCGGGCAGGGGCGGGCGGTTGCGGCTGACGAGGCGGCACGCTCACCCGCCAGACTGCACCACCGCCTGTGCGCACGCTCCTGCTCCTGCCGTGAACGTTAGTAGACATGGCGTTCCCATAACATTTGTCTCACTGCGTTTGCGTGCAGGCGCCGGTGACGCTCTGGCCTATGGGCACATCAACGCGCAGCGGCGACGGCGTCCAGGGCGGCACCGCCGCCGCCTCGCACTCCCCTCCCACATCAACTCTTGAGTCGCAGGCTGCGGCTGCCGGGACGTCAACAGCAGACGACGCCAGCTCACATGCCGCAGGCGCCGAGATGCTGGTAATTCCCTTGCCCGCCGTCACGGGCGCCGGCAGCAGTGGAGGCGGCGGCGGCGGCCTGCCGCTCCTCCTCGTCATCGAGTCTTTCGGCAGCGCCATGGCGGCATCCATCCCCACGCCAGCCGCCGCCGCCGTCGGCGCCACCTCCGCCCCTGTGGACACCACCGCTGCCGCTGCCGCTACTGGCGCTGGTGCGCAGGCTGGGGCCGAAGCGAGGGGCGGGAAGGAGCAGCAGGAGGCGGGCCGTGGCCTACTCAGGCACGAGGCAGCGAGCGTGCGCGCGATGGCGGCGGCGGCAGCCGAGGATGGCGGCGGGACAGGGGCTGTAGCAACGGGCTGGCAGCGGCAGCGAGCGCGGGCACCGGCGCAGCCGCTGCGACTGCAGCCGCTGTCCCGCCAAGAGGTCCAGCAGCTAGTGCTTGCGGCCACCATGGTGCTGCACTCCAGCTGCCCTGCTACAGCCACCGCTGCTGCCCCCGCGGCTGCAGCGCCTGCTGCCGCTGTTGTTTTTGCACAGCGGCTGCAGCAGCAGCAGCAGCAGCAGCACGGCGCCGGCGGCGCCAGCCAGCAGCAGCAACAGCAACAGCTCTTGCACTCCGTCTCCTCCCCGGGCGCTGCTGTTAAGTCCGCACTTGTCGGCCCTGCTTACGGCAAGCGTAGCGATCGCACCGCGTACGGCTCCCCAGGCGGCGCTGCTGTCGCCGCCGCCGCCGCCGGCACCGCTGCGGCGTCACACGGTGCCGCGGCGCCCCGCGCTCCTGGTGAGGCGGGCCACCCTGCCGGCAGTGGCGGAAGCAGCGACCTGTGCGCCGCTGCCGGCTACCTCCACTGGCTGGCGGCGGCGGCGGCGCGGGTGGCGGACTCCACCACACTGGCGGCGCTGGTGTCGGCGCTCGCGGAGGCGCTGGTGGTCGAAGTGCGGCGGCGGTTCCTGCTCGACTGCTGCGCACACGCGGCGCTGTGGCCTGCGTCTGCCGCTGGCAACCCGCCGCTACAGAACCAGCAGGCATTCTTCCTCAGCCCCGGCACCCACCACCCCTTGCTGCTGTCCTCCGCCGCGGCGGCTGCGACAGCCGTAGCGGCTGCAGGCGGCTCGGGTCACAGGCACCTGCAGATGGCATCAGGGGGCGCGGGCACCAGCGGGGCAGCGGCGGGTGCTGCCGCTGCGGGCGCCTCGGAGCGGCCGGGCTCTCAGACGATTCCGCTGCTGCTGGCGCGGCCGCCCTCTGACTCCCTGCTGCTGTCGACGACCTCGCCCTACGCCTCGGCTGGATGGGCGGGCGCTGTGGCTGCACAGCAGCAGGCGCTGCTGCAGCAGGCTGTCATGGCAGAGGACCGCGCCGCAGCCGGGGGCGTCATCACCACAGCTTCCCTGATGGGCGACGTCGCAAGCCTTGCTGGCGGCGCCGGCGGTGCTGCAAGCGGTGCGAGCGTTAGCAATATGTCTAGGCGCATGCCGCCAGCGTCAGGCGTCGGTGCCGGCTTTGGTGATGGCGGCGGCCGCAGCAGTCGCACGTCCCCGCCAGCAGCCCCATCGCCTGGCGGCGCCGGCGGCAGCGCCATGTCAGCAGCAGCAGAGCACAGCGGCGGCGGCGGCAGGGGCAAGCCGCTGCTGTCTCTGCGAGCGAAGCCCTTCCAGGTGCACAACACGCTGCTGCGCGCGCTGGCGATGAGCGGCGGCGCGGCGGGGGCCCGCAGCAGCGGCTACAGCCTCCCCAGCACGGGCGGCGGAAGCCAACAGGCTCTGGCGGCGGCGGCGGCGGCGGCACGATACGGCCCTGCCGCTGGCGTGCTTCCAGGCATCGTGGTCGCCGACACGGTCCGACATGTTCAGGTGCGTGGGTTGTGGGCACGCGTATGCATGAGGGACTACCGGTAGTTTGGCAACTAGGCCGTAGTGGATGGGGGATGCCTTGTTCATTGTTGTCACCATTGCAACCGTCTATGCAGGCCAGTCACCCAAAGGGCCTCCCTCCTGACATTCGACTGCCTGGCCACACACCACACAGGACGTCCACAAGCCCTCACGCGACATCTTCATGATCCTAGCAGCCACATCCGCACCGCCCACCGGCCCCCACCCGCCGGGTGCGGCAGCGGCGGCGGCCGCCGCCTACGCGGCAGCGGCGGCTGCGACCTCGGGCGCTAGTGCCTTCCTAGACTCCACTGGCCTCGAATCCCCCTTCTTGGTCGGCACAACTGCCATGGCTGCCGGAGCCGCGGCGGCGCCCTCGCCTGCCATGACCGCCAGCGTTGGCAGTCACGGCGCCGCCCTGCGCCTCCTCGCCGCGACGGACGTGTCGGGTGGCGGCCTCACACCAGTCGCCGTGTCCTGCGCCGCCGGAGCAACACCGGCAGGCGCCGGAGGCGGCGGCGGTGCGGCTGCTGGCGGCACTGCGGCTGGCGGCGGCGCGGCTGGCGGCGGCGGCGCGGCTGGCGGCGGCGGCGGCGGCGGCGGCGGCGGCAACGGAGCCAGCCGGTCGCTCATACTCCTGGGCCTGCAGGCGGCGCAGGGCTCTGTGCTGGCTCTGTACCTGGTCTTTCCCACCGTGCTGCCGGAGGCGCTGCTGGAGGCGGTGCGTGCCAGCTGCACAAGCCTCATGGCCACGGTGCGTGCGCACGTGCGCTCCGCTCACAGCTGTGTCGTGGCTTGCGTGTTGTCTGCGCGCTTGTTGCTCGCACGTTGTCCGCGCGCTTATTGGGCTTGCGCGCCACGTTGTTGTGCGCCCGCGTAGCTGCCCACATAGCCTGCATGGTGCTGGTGCGTGCAGCGGTTTGCGCTGTGCTCCAATCCAGCCCATGTTGTTGTTCTCCACCGACCCGCACCCACCCGCTTCCACTTGCCCAGATGCTGGCGCCCGCGGCGCGGCACAAGATGAGTCATGCCATTGCCTCCGAACTCCACACGCTGGCAGCCGGCGTCCCGGGGCACTACGTGACCGTTGCGCCGCGGCTGCAGCCCGCCGGCCCAGTGACCCCACGCGGCAGCGCCGCCGGCCTCGCCGCCGGGGCCCTATCGTCCGCACCAGCGCCAGGCACGCAACCGCCGGTGGCGCCAGCGCCTGAGATATTCTTCTCCCACCAGCAGGACACCGGGGCTGTTGGGGCGGGGCGCGTGCTGGCTGCCGGCTCGTGCAGGACTGCCGGCAGCACTGCTGCTGCTGCCAGCGGCTACGCCAGCGCAGCAGTGGGCAGCGGGGCGGCAGCGGGGGGCGCGGCGGCGTCCCTGCGGAAGGCTTTGGGCCACAGCACAGCAGCCGGCACGGCGGAGGCTAGCCGCCACCATGCAGTTCATCCCCAGCAGCAGCACCAGCCGCAGCCGCAGCAGCAGCACCCCAGCCATCTGCACGGGGGCATGCGGGCCGTCGCGGCTACAGCCCAGTCAAACCACAGCCGCAGCCAACTGAGCGGCGGCGGCAGCGGCACTAGCACTTCCGTCCATGGCGCCGCCACAGCCGCCAGCAACGCCGACAGCAGCAAGGTGCTGTTGGACGTGAGCAGTAGCGGCATCAGCATTGAAGCGGGCGCCGCCAGGCCAGCGGCAGCAGCACCTGCCTCCGCCTCCGAGTGCGGCTCCCGAGCGTCAGCTGCAGAGGCGGCTGCTTCCAAGCGGACCAGAGATGCAGCAGGGACGGATGCTGCTGCCGCCGCAGTGGCTAGCACTGGCGACGATGATGACCTTGACGCGACGTTTGCGATCAACGCGAGCGGAGAGCCGCTGGTCATGCCTGTCAGCGCCGCCGCCAACAGCAACACCAGCAGCAGTGGCGCCAGACGCGGCGGCGTCAGCGTTGCGCGGGCCGGCGAGGCGGCGGCAAGCTCAGGATCGCCGGCTGTGCAGGCGTGGCAGGCAGCAGGAGATTCCGATGCGGCTGCGTCAGCCGCTGGCGCAAATGCCCATGTCGAGCCAACCGTGGCCCTGCCGCGCACGAGGCCGCAGTTTGAGGCGCCGATGCCACCGCCCATGGATTGCCACCCTGGTCTGGCCCTGACGGCGCCGCCAGCGGATGCAGCAGACTCCGTCTCCGTGGGCGGCAGCGACACGGCATTGCTCACGCTGCAGGAGGTAGGCGGCAGGGCGGCGCACCGCTGCTTTGGGCTTGACGATTTTGCACTACGTCCCGTTGTTGTCGCACGCATGAGCTTGTTATGCATCACGACCTCACCCCACCACACATGATACAGAACTTGCACACATGTGTGTTAAACAACAAAACAAAGACGGACCAAACCCGCCGTGTGTGTGTGTGGATCTGCTTGCACAGGCGGATGCCGACAGTTCGCTTCGCTCCCAGCTGTCTGTGTTGATGGACTCCATTATGCACACCATCGCCGCCGGCTCCACGCCCAGGGCCACCGCATCGCCGGCTGCGGCGGCCGCGGCCGCGGCGGCGGCCGCCGCCGCGGCCGCAGCGGCCGCAGCAGCCGCAGCCGCTGCCTCGGGCAGCGGGAGGACATTGGGGAGCATCGACACGAGCTCCGCGCAGCTCTGGATGGTGACTGGCTCCGGCAGCGGGTTTCACAGTGGCCGGTAAGCACCGCTATGTACGGCGGTACAGGGATGTGAGCTTGACATCGCCCGCCTCCTTCCGCGTCCAGCAGCCGCGCGCGCGGCATCAATCAAACACGCACCAACTTGAGCCGATAGGGCCCATGAATCTCCTGACCTGACCGTCTGCTTTGCTCGCAGGCCCAGCCATCCCTCCTCCTCCCACTTGTCCAATCGCACCTCCGCCGCAACGGCCACATCCGCCCAAACCAACGGCACCAACGGCTCTTCCGCGGGGCTCGCCACCGCCTCCGCCGCGGCCGCCGCGGCGGCGGCGGCTGCAGCCGCAGCCTCCGCCACCGCTGCTGCTACAGCCGCAGCAGCGCCGGACTGGGACGACGAACTGGAGGAGCTACAGCTGTGTGGGATGCTGGGCCACGGCGGCAGCGGCGTGGTGATGCGTGGGTTGCTCGGCACCCTGAACGTCGCCGTCAAGCTGATTGAGCTGCCGGAGCCGGCGGATGCCCAACCAGGCGGCGCCAGCGGCGCAGCCGCGCCAGGCGGCTCCGGAGGTGGGCTGGCAGGCCTGGCAGCGGGCGACGCAGAACAGCAGCAACAGCAGCACCTGAGGTCGCAAACGCGGCTGGACGCGCGACGTGCGCTGCTGCGCAACGCCACCGAACTGGCGGTGATGCGCTCCGTCAGCCACGTGCACATCGCGCAGGTGGGGCCGCGGGGCCGTGGGGCCGTGCGTGAGGCCGTGGGGGCCGTGAACCCGTGCGTGAGGCCGTGGGGCCGTGGGTCCATAGGTAAACACCAGGTCATTGCGGGCGCCGGCATGCGCAGGCGGTGGGCATGGGCATGGGCATGGGCATGGGCATGGGCATGGGCATGGGCATGGGCATGGGCATGGGCATGGGCATGGGCATGGGCATGGGCATGGGCATGGGCATGGGCATGGGCATGGGCATGGGCATGGGCATGGGCATGGGCGTGCGTGGGCGGTGCTGGGCTGTAGACAGCGGTGCTGCGGCACGCGGTGGCGGGCGGGCGTGTGATACGGGCGTGTGCTGCGGGCGTGTGATGGGGGCTCGGGCTCTCGCCCTGGTGTCTCTCTCTTCAGCAGCAGCAGCAGGCGATCTTGCTGCAAGCGCAAGTCCACGCACACGCACTCGCAATTAGCCAAGCACACGGCTCCGCTTACGGCATGCGCTGTGCCCTCCCCCCCTACGGTAACCTGTCATCACCTTCTCGTCTTGATTAATCATGCATGGACCCCCCCCTACGGTACTGTGCAGGTCTACGCCATTCTTGACGGAGTCGCGCTGCAGCGGCTGCCGCCGCCGCCCGCCGCCAGCAGCAGTGACGCCGCCGGCGCCGGTGCGGCCGCCGCCGCCAGCAGCTTCGGCGCGCTGCACCGGCTGGTCCGCTGCAGCGCCACGGACGTGGGCGGCCCCGCGGCGGAGCGCATCCAACAGGGTGAGCACGCAGCGGCCGCGGGCGTGTGTGGTGCGTGTGGCCCCCTGCACACCTCGTGTGTGCAGAGATGGATTGGAGGCAGACATAGACGTTGTGGTGGGGGAACGCCTGCGGGGCCCGGCCAGATACGGTAGTCGGGTTGCGCCGGCAAGTGGGACGCACCAAAGGAGGGCGGGCGGGTGCGTGTCCCGGACCGACCACGTATACGGCACTCACCGCGGCGTCATG
This sequence comes from Chlamydomonas incerta, assembly GCA_016834605.1. NCBI lineage: Eukaryota > Viridiplantae > Chlorophyta > Chlorophyceae > Chlamydomonadales > Chlamydomonadaceae > Chlamydomonas > Chlamydomonas incerta. The sequence continues at coordinate 599,858 of JAEHOC010000011.1, forward strand.
GGCCTTGCAGGATACGCCGCGGTGCCTGCTGCCGCTCCCCCACCCCGCCCCTAGAAGCTCCACTTGGGCCGGGCACATACACACACACCGCCCCTGACCGCAACCTGCTGCTGTGTCTCGCCGCGTTTTTGCTACCGGTACCCCGCCGCAGGCCTGTCCAACCCTTGCGTCGCGGTGGTGATGGAGCTCGGTGACTTTGGTTGCCTGGCGGGCGCCCTCACCGCGCGCACCTTCCCACGCTGGCTGCAGCCGCTGTGCCTCGCGCCGCCGCCGCCGCCCGCCGCCCACGTGTCTTCGCCGCGCATCCTGGCCGCCGCCTCCAGCGCCGCGCCAGTCGGAAATGCTACTGCCGTACACGCCGTACATGCCGTGCAGTCGGCCCAGGTGCTTGACCCGGCGGCGGTCGCGGCGGCCGCGGCGGCGGGCGGCTTCGAAAGCGGCCTGGCGGCGGCGGCGGCGGGCGCGGCGGGGGTGCTGGGGCTTCCCGGGCCGGGGCAGCTGGCGGCGGACGGCCTGCCGTGCTTGGACATGGCGGTGAGCGTTGCTGCTAGCGGTCCGGTGGGCTCGACGAGTCAGCTTGCTTGCTTGTGGAGTGCGTGCCGTGTGCCTGCTGTTCGGGGCGGGCGGTACACAGCGCACGCGCGTACCCTACCCGCAAGTGGCCGCTCTAGCGGCATTCTCATTGTCGTTGGCCCACCCACAAGCACGCTCAACGCCAGTACGGACCTGTCACCGGCAATCTTAACGCCATTCTCAACAGCACTTCTAACGCGGCTGTCACTTGCGGGGGTGTGCAGGGTGTGCTCCTGACGCTGTACGAGGTGGCCCTGGCGCTGCGGCACCTGCACGCGCGCCGGCTGGTGCACCGAGGTGCGCGGTCGTGAGGTCGTGCGTGCGTGTGTGGGGCCGGACACGCTGGGTATGCACGCGGGCTGCCCAGCGCCCCGGCTGTCGCACCGGCCCGCTTCCCATCGCCGCTGGCAGTTGCTGCGTCGCAGCTAGAATCACACCGACGCGACCCGCACTGTCGCAACGCAGCCCAATGTCGCATCGCCTCGCGTCGCCTTCCGTCGTCTCACCTCCCGCGTGTCCGCCGCACCCCGCAGACATCAAGCCGGCCAACGTGCTGCTGAAGAGCAGCCCCGGTGACCCGCGCGGCTGGACCACAAAGCTGGCGGACTTTGGCTTTGCGCTGCCGCTGGACAGGCAAGAGGTGGACCCGGCCACTGGCGCCACGCTGCACTGCACCATCCAGCAGGAGTCATGCGGCACGTGAGTACCGTGCGTGTGCATGGCGTGACCGTACCTGCGGTGCGGTGGCCACACGGCCACGCAGCATGCAGCCACCTGCAGTGGCCCGCAGCCCGTTGCGATGTGCGCGCCATTGAATCAGTTGACGGTAGCCGCACCGGACGCATGATGATGCCGTGCAATGTTCCTACGGAGTGAGCCACTGCCACTGCCGCTGCCACTGCCGCTGCCGCTGCCACTGCCATTTGCCGCACACGACACAGGGTCACGCACATGGCGCCCGAAGCCTTCAGCAAGAGTGAGTGCCAACTGCACACACACGCGGGCAGCTCCATTGTTTCTATCAAAACCTTACTTGTGAAAGGCTGATGATCATGATTGCCGCACTGCGAAGTTATTGCACCACGGAGCAACCATCATGGCTGGGGGGACACCATGCTGAATGCGTGCCGCAGCCCCCTTGGTCGCTCACGTGTTGGCGCCGTTGCCCGATGCCCTGCAGACGCACGCATCGATTGCTCCGTCGACATCTTCAGTCTGGGCATAATGATGTGAGTATCATCACGTGTTCGCGCAGCGTGGCATATCAAACATGCAGCAAACTGGATAGACACTGCGGCTTGCCGGTCAAGGACTGGGGCTGCAGGGGCTGTCGTTCCGTACGGCAGCCGCCTGACCACCAACCCGCCCTTGCTGCACAACCCCCGAAACAGGTGGGAGATGGTGGCAGGTGGGTGCTCGCTGGGGGGATGACGGGCTGCTGGCGCAGACCACGCGTGGGGCACCCGCTCCGTCACCGCATCGCCGGCTCTGTGCGTGAACGCCAGATGTGTGGTGCGTGTGTGCGCGCGTGTGTGGCTGGCTGCCCATGCAGGTGACGGCAGTCGGCCCTACATGCGCATGCCGCCGAGCGCCATCCCGCGCTCCGTGATCAGCGGCCTGCGCCCCGTCTTCCCCGAGACCCCCTTGCACCAGAGCATCCCGCAGTCGTACAAGTGGGTGTGGGTGTGGGTGTGGGTGTGGGTGTGGGTGTGGGTGTGGGTGTGGGTGTGGGTGTGGGTGTGGGTGTGGGTGTGGGTGTGGTCGTGGGCGTGGGCGTGGTCGTGGGTATGGGTGTGGGGACGCAATCGGCGGGTGGGCGGGTGGTTGATGCGCGTGCATCGGTGCACGCAGCACGCATGTGCCCCCACCGCACACGCGTCATGCGGTCATGCATTACCATCCAAGTGCTGCGCTTCCATTCCTTACTGCCTGAACCCCGCCACCACCGCCACCACCACCACCACCACCACCACCACCACCACCACCACCGTCTCAACCCTCACGTGGCTGCACTCACACAGGGCCCTGGCCCGGCGGTGCTGGAGCGCGGACCCGCGGCAGCGGCCGCGCGCGTCAGAGGTGGCGGCATACGCCAAGGAGCAGCTGGCGGCGCTGCAGACGGCGCCGCCGCCTCCGCTGCCTGCTGTCGCCACCGCCTGCATCCACGGATAGATGGTCCTGGCGCTGGTGCCGTCGTGTTGGTGCATGTGCTGGTGTCACTTCGGGCGTGCCACCAGCGCACAGGAACCGGGTTCTGAAATTCAGCGCCTAATGCAAATATCTTTCCGTCAGACAGCATGCATGTTGGGCCCCATAGCCCTGTCCCTGCCGCCGCCGGCATCTATCTGTTGCCGCAACGCACAGTAAGCTTGCATCCCAATCATTTCTCAACTGCCTCCACGGGTGATACTCACGTCGCAAGAGCCTACATTGACACCGCTCTGCCACGCCCGGAGAGTACTTGTTGCGGGTTACCATGTCTTCTTTTGCCAAGTGCTGTACTGCCGCATTGCCTGAGCCTGGGGCTGTCCGCCTTCTTTTATTTGCCTTGACAGTTACTGCAACAGTATTGCGCCACCTAATAACGCGCGCCGATGGCGACGCTCTATCATACTTATGTGTGGCGCGAAGGGGTCATGGGCATCTCATATGAACCTGGCAGCGTTTAGCATTTATTTGGGTGGAGGGTTATCTCCGCATTTAACCGGCACTTGCGTGGGGCCGTGGGGAGTTGGGGCGGGAATGCTTGAGGAAGCAGGAGTCAGGTTTTGTGTGGTGCAGGCGCGCGCTTGATGACGACCTGACACAAGACGCATTGCCCGGGGTCGGGGCCGGCTGTCCATATGAGATAGAACACCTTCATTGAATGCCGGTGATACTGGGGCTGCACCTGGGTGACACTGGAGGGCGAGCAGAGCACCGCATCATTAATTGCACACTACAGCACCGAAAGCTGCCGCATGAGACGACCTTTTATCTACTGTGTCACTGCATGCATTTTGGAAGAAGGTCGGAGTTGCATGAAGAACGGCGGGTGGATTTGATGTGGAACCGGACCGGAAGCAAGTTTATTCAATAAGCTACTCATGTACGAACGTATGTCCAGCGCATGCACATAATAGCGGCGCAGACGTGTCTGTAAACACGCAGGGAATGGAAGTGGAGGGCGCTTGGTGGCGAGTGATGGGCACGCCGTGGGTAAGATACGGGCCTCATGGCCAAATGAATCTGAGAATGAGGGGCCAGCTTACTCGTGCATGGACGTGTCATGAGAAGACACTGTGGTCCACAGCAGCAGGATGGCGCGCTTTGACGCGCCTGGACGCACTGAGGGAGGGCGAGGCAGCCAATCGGGGGCCAGAGAGAAGGCGGACCAAACTGGTACCTAACTGGTGTGGGCCAAGCGTGACAGTGTGCTGTGAATGGCAGGCGTGTGTCGTGGCCGTGTGATGGGCCCCATGACACATGCATGGGTGCTAACTGGTGTTAACCATGCGTGTGGACTGGCGTGGGGAGAGATGGTTGCCCACTGCAACGTTACGGCCTTGGAGATTAATCTTAGACCTCGTGCTGACCGTCGTTGCGACACGAGTGTGACTGGCCAACGCAGGCCAGACCAGCAGATGCGCGCTTTGTCCCGCGATCTGCCTTTGCACGTGGACCTTGAGTGGCAAGCGGGCCTAGCGTTGTGTGCGACATTTCATCACGCCCTTTGTGTGCTGGCCTACGGGCAATTAAGACCGGGCGACGCAGCGAAGCACGGCGATACTGCCACTGAAACGTCAAGGCTGTTCGATGTTGGGATGTGCGCACTGAGGGCCTCTGCTATGCAGGGGAGCGGTGATGGCAAGCACCTGTGCATTGTCAATCTGATGCGATCTTATCCAGGGGAACCCTTGACCTTATCTGCGCCGGCCGACACTGCCTGGCTTGGCACGTAATCACGTATGCACCGCAAGCTGCCGGCGCACATTCTTCCAAACTGGACGCGCTGAGGCACGGGCAAGAAGTACGTTGTCTGCTGCGCGTGTTAGTGGTTGGTACCCCCTGGCGAAGCTTTATAAGTTGCATGTGCCCTTGGTGGGATGTGTAGCTTGGAATGTACCTTATTTTGCCCACTTTCGGCCCAGACTCCCGCTACAGGGCTTCCTAGGTGGCCCCCCCCCCTTAGCTTGAATACGGGTGTGAATAGCTAGCTACCACGTCCGGTGCCTGACACGACTGGCAGAATAGTTGCCCGCACCACTTGGATGCACTGAGGCACGGGCAAGAAGTACGTGCGTCTGTGCGTGTGTTGGTACCGCCTATAATCCTATATGTTGAATGTGCCCTTGGTGCCCTTGGTGCCGTGTGTGCCGGCCCATGTGTACCATGTCTGGTGGCTGACTCGCCTGGCAGAATAATGATGAACGTCCGGTGATGACACCAGTGGTCACTGAGACATTATATTCTGGCTGACGTGATTACGTTTGACGTGATGTACACAAAGGTTCAGCGCCCAGGTGCTGAGTCTTCGGGAAGGCCGGGACCTGTCAAGAGAGGCATTGCGCCACGGGGCCGCGTGGACCGTTCGGCCATGTCGGTCTGTCGGACAGGTGCATTGGGCAGTCGGCGTTGGGCAGTCCGTGCACGGGCATGTTCTGCTCGACCACGCGCTTGCTTGGTCGGGCTATCCCCTCTTGTAATTTCGCATTCATATGCTTCTGGACCACGCGCGGGGCCGCAGGAGCGTCCCAGGCTCCCCAGCAAGCTGCCGCACAAGGCCCGAATGCACGTGTCCTGCTGGGCCGCGGACCCCGCGACGTTGAGGACGTGCCTCCTTAGGTGCCAGGCCAAGGGCGCCATTATCCAATTCCTCACACCTTTCCGTTGACCATCATGGCCGCTGCCTTACGCCATGCAACATTTCGAAGGGAGAACTAACCCCCTGTCAAAACCGCAATCTTCCGCAGACGCGGCCTCACGCGCGTCCCATGCGCTCACCACCCGCGAGTCTGGTCACGGGTCCTACCAATTGATCTCAACAGTCACATACCGTAGTCACTTGCTGGATGTCAGTGGACATTTGTCCATCGTGTCAATCAACGGCGCCCGCGATACCACCGGGACTCACCGTCATCATGCTTCACTCAATTGAGTTGCGGGTCCTTGTGCGTCGACTTGTATGTAAGCTGCAGCTGAAAGCATAACATGCGCTTGCCCCATACATCAAGGGCTGTCCTACACAATCCAGAGCTGCAGCTGCTCGTGACGCCACCTGCCAGGCAACCAACAACCAACAATAGCCCCCGCTCCCTGAGGGCGGTCTGGCAGCTCTGCCCACACCCATACACAACACGCCACAGCCGCGCCCGGCAGGAATCAACCGCGGCCTGCACGATTATTCGGTTGGCAACTGAGCAGCCCGTTGGGGCGCAGAGTCCTCCAGCAGGTCGGCGGCACGTCACTGCGTCCAGCTTGCACCAATGAGTCAATTCGCATCCTGCGTCGCCAGTTCGTCCCAACATAGGCCACTTGCCTTGGCGAAATCGGCACACAGGCTCCTTTCGCTCCCCTACTGCGCCCTACTTGCGTCCAGCGCATCACAACCACCGAGTGGGCGTACAAATGGGGGCTGTCGGATTACCCGTTCGCTCCAGTCCTCGGCCGGCCCAACCCTGTTCAAGAATTTGTAAGCAAACACGTGCACGTGCTTGCGCACACGTACCACATTGCCCTGCATTCGGCACGCCAGCCAGCCTAGTCGTGTGCAAGCCCGGTGGCCTGCCGCTACACAGCCCCCAGGAGCTGCTGCCCCTCGCCGCCGCCGTGGAACTCCTCGCCGCCCTCGCCCTCGCCCTCGCCCTCGCCCTCGCCCTCGCCCTCCTCGCCCACCAGCTCCGCCACCTCCTCCGTCACAGCCTCCGACAGCGTCAGAGGCGCCGCCAGGGGCGCCACCGCCGCCGACGCCGCCGCCGTCGCCGCGCACACGCCCGCCCGCCCGCCTCCCACGCCTGCGGCCCCGCCCACCGCCGAGTCCGCCGTGGCACGCCGGTTCATGCTGAAAACCGCACCCCCGCTGCCGCCGCTGCCTCCGCCGCCTGTGCTGCGCCCGCCGGCGGCGCCGCTGCCGGTGGCGGCACCGCCAGCCACCGGCGAGCCGGTGGGCGACATCCACTCCTGCGGCAGGCCGTGCAGCATGCGCTTGCTCTTGAACACATCCCGCTTAAACAGCACCTCCAGCTCCCGAGCCTCCGCCAGCTCCAGCTTGACCTGCACCAGCTCCGCCGTCGAGGAGGCGGCCTCGGCGGCGGCGGCCTCGGCGGCCGCCTCAGCGCGCGCGAGCTCCAGGCGCGCGGTGGCGAGGTCGGTGAGGGCGGAGGTGGCGGCGGCCTCCGCCGCCTCGCGCCGCGCCTCGCAGTCGGCCAGCGCGCCGCTGGTGCGCACCGCCGCGTCGCGTACTGTGCCCAGCTCCAGCAGCAGCACCTCCCTGCGGCGTGGCGCGTGGCGTGGCGTGGCGGGGCGTCACGTGACGTGCAAGGTTGGGAAAGGGGAGGCGCGGCGCAAGGCGGACAAGGGTGCGTGCCCCTTCGGAGAGAGCTGTGTGTAAGCACGTGCAATGCGGGATTGCAGACATACACCCAATCACACACTCACTTGGCTGCGACTGCTGCCGCCGCGGTCTCCTTCGCCGTCGCCAGGTCGGACTGCAAGAGCGGGGCAGCGGGCACGCGGAGTGGAGTTGGTTGGAGCCTGGGAGGCAGGCAGTGCCATCATGAACAGTCGCCAGGCAATAGCTCAAGGGCCCCAGCTGTCCCAGCTGCTTCGCCCCTCCACCCCAGCCCCGCCAGCCCACCCGCGCTCACCTCCAGCTGCCGCAGCCGCTTCTGCGCCGCCGCCAGCTCGGACGTGGCGGCGAAGCGCGCGGCGTCCGCAGCCGCCGCCACCTGCCGTGCCTCGTCGCTCGCCTGCATGCGCCCCGACGCCAGCGCGCTGCGGTAGGCGCCCGCCTCCGCCTGGGCTGCCGCTTTCTGCAAGGCGGCCAGGAGCAAGCGCGCGGGCAAGGATGAGTCTTTACAAGATGAGGCGGCATACGGTGCCACCGGACACGTCTGCGCGCACATCGCGCGCGCGCCGCGGGTGCATTGCTGGTTGCCAAGGTCTGCCCACTGGAGCGGCCGCAGCAAGGCCGTGAGCCCAAGCCCCGACCCATCCCAGCCTCCCGGCCTCTGGCGCCACACACTGGGGCCACACACGCTCGCTCACCTCCGTCCGCAGGCTGTCCAGTTCATCCTCCAACTCCCGCAGCCGCGCGCAAAGCCGCCCACTCTCCGTCACCGACGCCGCCACCGCCGATGCGAGCTGCTCCCGCAGCACAATCACCTCCGCCGCCGCCTCGTAGCCGGCCGACGCCGCGGCGGCCAGCGCCGAGGCCGCTTCAGCCTTATCCACCCCGCCGCCGCTGCTGCTGCCGCGGCGGCCGCCGGCCGACGCAGAGCCGCTCGCGGCCGCCGCGGCGGCCGCGGCAGCGCCGGCGAACGCGGACTCGGTGGCGGCTGCGGCTGTAGAGTTGGTGCGGTGGAGCTGCGCTGCGTGCAGCTGCGCCACGTGCTCCGCCAGGGCGTCCCGCTCCTTCACCGCCGCCAGCAGCCGCCGGTGCTCGTCGCACGGCACCGCCACCATCTCGCCCTGCCCCTCGCCGCCCTCCTCCGCCGCCGCCTCGCAGCCTCGCGCCTCGCCGCTGGCGCTGCGCCGCGCGCCGCCGCCGGCCGCCGCCACGCCGCCGCCGCCCTGCAGCACCGCCGTGGCCTCGCGCGCGCGCGCCTCCGCCGCCTGCTTCAGCAGCCGCTGGTACTCCTCGCGCGGCACCGGCACGTACTCGGGCCCCATCAGCCCCGCCGCCGCCGCGCCGCCGCCCACGCCTGCCAGGACCTCGCCCAGCTCCGCCTCCGCCGCCTGCCGCGCGCGCGCCGCCTCCGCCGCCTCCTCGCGCAGCGCCTCCATCTCCGTCTGCAGGAACGCCTGCGGGGTGCGGCGTGATCGTGGCGGGAAGGCAGGCGGGTGGCGCATATCATTCGCGGTGGTGTGTAAGTTGACAGGCGCGCCACAAAACAAATTCATCGGCAACCTGCGCCCCTGCCCGTATCCCCTCCCCTCCTCCACCGCGCGCCCAGCCCTGCCCGTCTCCTCCGCACACGAACCCACGCCGCGCCGCGCCGCTACAGCCCGCACAAAGGAGCGCCCCCTCGCCGCCCCACGCACCGTCTGGGCCCGCAGTGAGCTCAGCTCAGAGTACTCGGCGCGCGGCACCGCCACGCACTCCTCCCGCCAGCGCCGCACCTCCCGCTCCAGCTCCGCCTTCTCAGACAGCAGCGCCGGCAGGCTCACGCTCCCGGTCAGCGTCAGCGCCCAGCCGGCAGGGTCGGGCGGCGCGGAGCTGGTGGAGAACGGGGCTGCCGCCGTGGGCGAGGAGGCGGAGGCTGAGGAGCCGGGGAGCGCGCTGGAGGAGGGCGGCGGTGTGGCCGGCGAGGCAGGTGGCTGGGAGGTGGTGGGGGCGGCTGCGGCGGCGGCTGCGCCTCCGGCGCTGGCTGCCGCGCCGCCGGCGGTGGAGGTGGCGGCCGCCTTGCGGGCTGCGCGAGCCGCCTCCGCCGTCGCCGCCCTCAGCTGCTCCTCCAGCGCCGCGCGGTCCGCCTGCATCGGGGGAGACGGTGATGGGAGGCGGTGGTGGGGAGGTGTGTGTGAGTGGGTTGCACCCCTTAGTGAGTTGCCCCGTGACCCGTGCTTTAGCCCACATATGCACCTCGTCTGCCGCAGCCGTGGCGGCTGGCTAACGGTGGCGGGGCCCCACATGCCGTGCACACACCCCACCTTGGCTTTACTTGGAATGAACCATCCCGCCTCTCTCCCCGAACGCCTCCCCGCCCCACACACCTGTAGCTCATCCACGAGCTCCTGCAGCTCACACAGCTGGGCCTGGAGAGCCTCCGCCTCTGCCTCCGCTGCCGCCTCGGCAGCGCCAGCCGCCGACGCGGGTCCGGCGCCCGCGGCTGACCGCCGCGCGGCAGCGGCCGCGGCCCCGGCCCCCGCCTCCGCCATCTCTGGCGCGTTCATGCTGATGAGTGCGTGGATCTGCAGAGGCAGGCAGGCAGGCAGGCAGGGGGACAGGCAGAGCGTGAGGGAGGGGCCACGCGGGCGGGGGCAGGCAGGCGGCGGGCGGTCAAGTTGTTACGAGGCTGGCGCGAAAAGTGCCGCTGATTCGGGTCGAGATCGCGCACGCAGCACACGCGGCGGCGCATCGCGATGCGGCTGCGGCAATAACACCCCACCCTTGCGGCGGCGGTGGTGGCGGTGGTGTGGCGCGGCGATGCATGCACGCACCTGCCGCTGCAGCCCCTCGCGCTCACGAGCCCAGCGCGTGGCCGCCGCCTCCTGCTCCCTCCGCGCCGCCTCCTGTTGCCGCTTGGCGTCCTGTGACAGTGTGAGCGGGACCAAGTTCGTTTAAGTCAGGGTGGGGCCGCCCGCGCTGCCTCGACCTCGTCCCGCGGTGCGGTCGTGTGCGCCGGTAGTCAGGCCCGCGCACGCCCGCCAGACCCGGCAACGCATGGACTCGCCCACATGCGCTCGCGCGCACCACCCGCCACCACACGCAGCCCCGCACTCACCTCCAGCTGCTTCTGAATGTCGGCCAGGGCCGCGGCCGCGGCCAACGCGTCAGCGGAAGCGGGGACTGCGCGATGCGAGACGGATACGCACAGGGGGCGGCGGGCGGTCATTTCACACGCTCACTTCGCCACTTGGAAGCTTCCATGTGTAAAACCCAGACGCCTGTGCCGGACACTACGGTATGCCACAACACAGGACGGCTTGCCCCGGCTCACCTGCGCCGCTGCCGGCGCTGCCGCCGCGGCTCATGGTCGCGGCGCTGCTGAAGCTGCCGCTGGCGAGGCGCGCGTGGCAGCCGCTGATGCTGCTGCCGCCGCCGCCCACCAGGTCTCCGATGTCGGTGCCGGCGGCGGAGGCGGCGTCGCTGTTGCTGCCGCTGCCGGGGGCTCCGCCCTCGCTGCAGACGGACTGCGTGCGTCGGTGCTGCTCTGCCGCGGCTGCTTGCAGCGCGGCCTTCTCCTTCACCCAGAGCTGACGGTCGCGGTAGAACATCGACGTCATTTCCTTCAGCTGGTCGCGCAGCATTTGAATCTCAAGCTCGAGGCCGGAGTCTTCGCCCAGCTCCATCTCCATTCTCGACGTGAGCTTAAGTGCGGTGTCCGAGTTAAAGCGCTAAAACCGTTGTGGCTCTACCGCCACCGGTAGCCCAGGCGACTACGCTGGCCGCGCGCCAAGAACCGCTGCGTTACTCGCGCGGCGAGTTGATGAGACCCCAAAACGACACGGCAGCCTTTCGACGCTATGCAGTTCGGTACTAAGGTGTACAGGCACACCCCGTTTGTTGTTAGCAGGCTATGCGAGCGCCGGGGAAGCTGTGTGCACCGCGAGCAACCACCGCCCGTCCGAACGCCCGTCAACCGAGCGAGGCCCTCCCAACTGGTTTAGCTTGCATGTGTGCGTGTAACAGTGATGACATACTCAGTACAGCGCTGGAGCTGGCTTTGAGCGCGAGAAACTCGAGGCTGGTCACTTGCACTAACGCCACTAGGTGCGTCTTTGTTGGTCAGTGCGAGGCTAGCACAGAGCAGGTTCTTGCACCACCCTATAGCGACGCTAGCCGGGGACAGTGGAAGCCGCTCTTGCATTGCGTTTGGAACCTGGAACTGGGGCAACTCGTCTTCCCAAATGGCTGATTATAGTCGCTCTTTAACATTTGCAGGCACGAACAATATAGGCCCTTAATGGCGAATGCACCTCGTAACTAGGGGAGCATGAGCTCGGCATCATCAGCCTGCAGCTTTGCGCTTGTTGCATGCGCTGGGCGCAAACCTGCTTCGGGATGGGTGTTCTTCCGGCTGCTTGGCAATGCCGATCGCGGCTCAGCATTTGGGCCTGGCGGCGACAGCTGCGGCGGACGCGGTGCTGCCGACCCTGCACACAACGGTCGTGGAGACGTGGCTTTGATCACAGCTCCGGCACCATGCGCGCAGCGGCTGGCCGCAGACACCCATCACCGAGCGCAGCCCGGTGACAACAGCTGGTCAAGAGCCTTCGGCATCACTGATGGCCCTAAGGCGCCCGCCCTCAACGGCGGCGGTAGCGGGGCTGTCTGGGCAGCAGCGGCTTATCCAGCCATGCCCGCGCGTTCAGGCCTCCCCGGAGGCGGCCTTGGATCTCGCAGCGCCACACTGGCATGTGCATGCCGCCTGGCAGCAGCAGCGTCGCTGCCGCCGGCCCTGACGGCCGCTGTTGGTCGCCGCTCGCCCGCCTGCGGGCTGCCAGCTGACCCGAGCGGGTGCAAGCCGCGCTGGCTGCGGCGCTACAGCTGCAGCACCGGTAGCGAGCACAGCAGTGAGGGTGGCAGTAGCAACGGCGGCGCCAGCGGTCGCAGTGACAGGCAAGGCGAGCAGGCGGCGGGAAGCGGCCGAGCCCAGGGCGCGGCCGGACCAGGCGCACCCCTGGACGGCGGGAATGGGGCAGGTGCACCCGCCGGCGGCGGCAGGCGGGGCGGTGGCGGTGGCGGTGGCGGTGGCGGTGGCGGTGGCGGTGGCGGTGGCGGTGGCGGTGGCGGTGGCGGTGGCGGTGGCGGTGGCGGCTCTGCTGCCACCGCGCCTCGCCCAGGTTCCCCACCAGCGCCGCTGGACCCGCGGCGGGTGATGGGCGCCATCAAGGCGGCGGACAGCGTCCAGGTGCGGCCCGGCGGGTGCGGGTGCGGGTGCGGCCCGGCGGGTGCGGGTGTGGCCCGGCGGGTGCGGGTGCGGGTGCGGCCTGGCGGGTGCGGGTGCGGGTGCGGGTGGGGGTGGCAATCGACGGCAATTGACGGCATTTAAGGGCAAGCCGGGCCAGGCAAATGCACCCCACCTGACCGCTTGTTGGGTGTCCTGCCCGCCGTCACTCAACGTGCTGCCCTTCAGGCCCTGGACCGCATGTCACGCCGCGCCGCCTCGGCCGCCGCGCTGGAAACCAACCCGCTTTTGCTCGTGGCGGCGCTCAGCAAACTGGCTCGACTGGCCACTGCGCCGCCGCCGCCGCCGCCGCCACCACAGCAGCTGACGCAGCCCAGGCACGACGGGGAGACACCAGTGGCTGCAGCTCCGGCCGAGCAGCCGGGGTGTGAGGCCGGGGCAGCGGCAGCGGCAGCGGCGGCTGCACCGGAGGCAAGCAGCAGGGCAGGCGCCGTGGCTGGGGCCGCTGCGCCGGCGCCGGCGGCGTCCTTGCTCGGCAGGCTGCTGCCGTTGGCGACGGCGGTGGCTCCCAGAATGCGGCCGAGTGAACTGGGCTCGTTTGCGTGGTCGCTAGGTAGGTAGGGCGGCGGCATGTGACCCTGTCATGGAACAAGTAGCGATACCCAGACATGGGCGTTGCTGGAGGGTAAGGCGCCACCTACCGTATGCGCGCCCTGGCTTGGTTTTCGCTGCGCAGGGAAGATGAGGCCGGTGTGGGGCCGAGGCATCGACCTCAGCGCCTCCGCCAGCGTGGCGGGTGAGGGCCGCGCAGCGGGCGCAGGCTCGGCGGAGGGCCAGGCGGCAGCAGGCGTGGCGGCGGGCCAGGCGGCAGCAGGCGCGGCGGCGGGCCAGGCGGCAGCAGGCGCGGCGGCGGGCCAGGCGGCAGCAGGCGCGGCGGCGGGCCAGGCGGCAGCAGGCGCGGCGGACGGTTTGGAGGTGGCAGGGTCGGAGGACCTGGCGGCGGCAGGCACGGCGGCGGTGCGTGCCGTTGTGGCGCGCCTGGCGGCCGACTGGCACCAATCTTCGCCGTCACCATCCTCACCTGTCGCGCATGCAGCCTCCGCACCCGCCTCGCCCGCCTCGCCACCCGAAGGCGGGCAGCGGCAGCAGCAGGCGAGCGAGGAGCGGGTGCAGCCGCTGCCCCAGCCGCTGTGGCACCAGGCCAGCACGCAAGACGTCGCCAACCTGTCTTGGGGCCTGGCGCGTGCCGGCGGCTTCGGCGGCAGCAGTGCGCACAGCAGTGGCAGCAGCAGCAGCAGCAACCAGGCATCACAGCCCGCCGGCGGCGCAGACGCAACGCTGCTGGGTGGCGCGGCAGTGGATGCGGAGGAGTGGGAGGCGGCTTGGCAGTGGCTGGCGGCGGCGGCGCCCGACGTGCTTTGGTCGGGTCAGGCCAGGGAAGTGGCCAACCTGGCATGGGCGTTTGCGGCGGTGGGCAGGTGCGGCACAGGGGGCCGGTGAGGGTGCACCCTATGGGGTGTGGCGGGCGCACAACATGACGCGACACCGCTCGACCGTGCCCTGCCTCATGTGTACCTCACGCCCGCGGTCCCGCAGGCCCGACGCGCAAGTGTTCGGCAACCTGGTCACGGTGAGCCCCACGCGGTGTGGACTGTGCGCGCATCACACAACAAAGCCGCGCCGGTCCCGCCTTGCCGCACCCCTCCGCATTCTGGTTCGTATGGGCAGCCACGCTTGTGCCAGCCCTACCGCCTGTGTGCCGCGACACCTTGTCAATGTTGTCTCATCATAAGCAGTCATGAATGGACCCCACCACCACCACCACCACCACCACCACCATCACACACACACACACACATCACGCACGCACACGGCTTTGGTCCATTTGATTTTCAACACATGCACACGCGGCCCCAGGTGCTGCTGCACCCCCGGCGCGGCCGCGAGGTGGTGGCGGCGCTTCGCGAGGAGGAGGCGACCTCGCTGCTGTGGTCCCTGGCCTCCAGCCTGGGCGGACACGGCAGTAGCACTGACAGCGGCGGCGGCAGTAGCAGGGCCGCTGCGGGCGCGGTCGCCGCTGCGGACGGGGGCTCGCTGCGGCGCGCGGTGGAGCTGCTGGCGGGCAGGGCGGCAGAGCTGGCCAGAGACGGTAGGCGCGCGCTCCTGGGAGGAGGTAATACCTGTGGTACAAGCCGGCAAGACGGTCGTTAGAGTATATCGTGTCGAGCCGCGTGTTGATTGGTGCAAGCACATGTGGCACGGATCCCTTATGCCGACTGCGTGCTCGTGCGTGCGTGTGTGTTTGCATTTGTGTACACCCAGGCAAGCTGACGGGCCGCCAGACCAGCAGCTTGCTCTGGTCGCTGGTGACCCTGCAGGTGGGTGGGCGGCGGAGGAATCCGGCTGCGGTTGTGTCATTGCCGTATGTGTGTCTGCCCAGTGGGCTTAGGAGCACCCGTTGGGCGCAAGCACGTGACGGCGCGTTGTGCGCACTGCGCAGGGCGCCACCAAGGCCGCGGGCGACCCGCAGCAGGGGCTGGATGACGAGGACGCGCACGCGGACTCGGCCGCGGCGCTGGGTGTGCTGGCCCGCCGCGCCGCCGCCACCGCCCGCCACATGGACGGCCAGGCGCTGGGCAACACGGGCTGGGCGCTGGGCACGGTGAGGCCGGGGCCGGGGCGGAGGCGGGCGCGGCTAGGGTACCGCAGTCGTAGCGACGCAGTCGTTGCGTGCTCACTCAGGCTGTGAAGTTGCGTTGCATGCACCAGGCTTTTGCTTTTGCTAGCCTTGGAACCATTATGTGCTAGCCATGGGACCATTGTGTGCGCCACGTTGGCATCGCGGCCATCTGCTGTGGCCGTGCCGTGGCGGCGCAGGCACGCATCCGCAGCGCGGCGGCCATGGACGCGCTGTGCAGCGCCGCGCTGGCGGCGCTGCGGCGCGGCGGCGTCGGCGGCGGGGCGGGGCCTGCTGCCCGGGCCGGCGACGGGAGGCGAGGCGGCCTCTCGACTCGTGACCTGATCGAGGTGGGCAGGACCGAGAGGGGGGCCATGCCTGCCTGCCATCGTGGCAGGTCGTGAGATCGTGGCAGGTCGTGAGGTCGTGGCAGGTCGTGGGGTCATGGCAGGTCGTGGGGTTGTGGCAGGTCGTGAGCCCTGGCCGGTTGCATGGTCTCCTGCCGGCGCTGTAGGTGCTGTGGGCGTGCGGGCGGCTGCGCTACCGAGATGATGACCTCGTGGAGGAGGCGCAGGTGCGTGCTGTGTGTTTTCAGAGGAGCATCAAGAAATGTGTGTACCGTATGTATGTGTTCCGCATTGGGGGACCTGCAAGCATTTTGAGGGTGCCGCAGGGCCGTTGCCTCCGCCTGGAACACTTTTGCGAGGCCTGCGCCTTCCTGTGCGCGCTGCACACGCGGACCAACCGGTGCAAGCCCCGCAGGCGCGGCTGCTGCCGCTGGTGCTGTCCCTGGAGCCGCGGCCGCTGGTGACGCTGGCGGCGGCGCTGGCGGGACAGGACGCACACGACCAGCGCCTGTTCAACGCCATCTGCGCCCGCGCGCAGCGCCTGTTGCAGCGGGTGCGTGGCGGCACCGGTGCTTTGCGTGATTTTGAGGGCAAATCCAATTTCTCGGGGGAGGGGTGTGGAGGGGTCCTTCCAACGGTGCTGGTTGGGGTTGTGTATGCCCGTGCCCGTGCCGGTGCCCGGTGCCAAACCCCGGCCCCTGCTGTCGCCCCCCTCCCCTCCCGCCGCCGCCGTAATGCAGGGCGAGCTACAGCCGCCGCAGGTGGCCGCGCTGGTGGCGGCGCTGGGCCGGCTGCAACACTACGACTCGGGACTGCTGGACGACGCCGCAGAGGCGCTGCTACAGCCGGCGGCTACGGCTACAGCCCAGGGGCAGCAGGGGCGGCTGCGGCTGGCGCAGCTGGCGCCGCGCGAGGTGAGCCCCGGGGGCTCCGTCCTGGCGGCGGCGCACTGCGGTATCGCTGTCTGCAGCCAAGCTCCGCACTGCAAGTCGGGTCAACTACCGGACTGGGCATAGTTGCATGTGCTGCTAGCCGTGGCCCCACCTGAACCCTACCACACCGCACCAAACCGCACCAAACCGCCCACACCGCCACATCCGCATCGTTAGGTGTGCGCGCTGGTGACGGCGCTGGGCCGGCTGGAGCACAGCCACGGCCAGCTGCTGGCGGCGGTGGAGGGCGCGGTGGTGGGCGACACGCGCGGCTACAGCCCACGTGACCTTGTGGGCCTGCTGTACGGCTTCGCGGAGACCGGCGTCGCGGCCGAGCGGTGAGAGCGAGCGCCCCCGTGCACGAGCTTGGGCCGCGTTGTGGTCATGCCTAGTCAATACGGTGCTATTTTCGTAGTTGATAGGGTATACCGGTAAGATCGCCGGGTTACATGTGGCCGGGAGCGGGAGCGGGAGCGGGAGTTGCGGGGGTTGAGCGGCTGTCGCATACCGTGAGTTTGTGACGGAGCCCTGCCCCTGCAACGCGCGCGCGCTCAGGCTGTGTGCGCGCGCCGCGGCGCTGCTGGCGGCGCCGCCCGGCCGCGCGCTGGCGGCCCTGGACGGCGGCGGGCTGGCTGACCTGGCGGAGGCGTTCGCCGTCATGCGGCAGCCTGATGACGACTTATTCCAGGTGGGTGCGGCGGGAAGGCGTGGAAGGTGTGGGTGTAGAAGGTGTGGAGGTGTAGAAGGTGTGGGAGCGGCGGTCTGCATGCAGGGGCGCCGCCAGCTTGCCTGGCGTCAACGGAAACATGACGGCGGAACCGGTGGTTAACGTTGCCGTAGTGGCACGACGTTCGGGCATCGACATGGACGCATCCACACCACTTCAAAGTTCACGCCCGCACACTTTGGCGCCCCCGTCTGTGCCCCTGTGTCGGAGCAGGCGCTGGCGGCGGAGGTGCTGCGGCGCGTGCGGCGACTGACACGTCAGCAGGTGGAGCGCCTGGCTCTTGCGTTCAGGTGCGCGAGCGTGTGTGATGCGGGCGCCGCCGCGGAGTGGCGCCGCGGCGTGTGGGGAAGACAAGTGCAGGGAGGGGGGTTGTGAACACCATCCCAAGCTAAAACCAGAGGGGTTGGGTACGAGAGGTGGCAATGCAAGGGGGTTGTGTGCACTCTTGTAACGACGTGTGGACATCATCTCGTCAGAACTAATCATGCATCACGCCCCCCCCTCGCATAGGTCGCTGGGATACGAGGACTCGCAGGAGCTGGTGACGGCGTGGCGGCAGGCGCGGGCGGAGGCGGAGGAGGCGGGCGTGGAGGAGGGGCACGAGGAGCGGGGAGGGCCGCCGAGGGAGGGCAGGGGCAGAGGTGGTGGGGGATGGGCGGGCTGATGATGTGGCGGCGGTCGGTGCGGGAGGCCTTGGCGCGGCGGTGGTTGCAGCACGCGAGGCGGTCGGCCTGAGGTACCGAAGCTGCAGCAGTCGCCGTGCCACGGTGCCAAAATGCTTAACGGAGTGCGAATGCGGAATGCGTCGGAGTTGTAGTGCAGTGTCCTGTGTCCAGGCACCCGGCGGTAGCTGCCCGTCCGTCCGCTGTGCTCCCTCACTGTGGCCCCGCACTGTGGTCACTCACTAGGCGGCCAGCAGCAAACAGCGGACAAGGAATCATGAGATACGGAATTGCGGCGCGCCTGGCAGCGAGCTCTCAAGCTGTGGCATTCCGGGCGCGGGGGACGTTCTGGTCGGTGTCGGCTGGACGGCGTTATGCGAGTGCGTTTTCCCCTGCCCCAGCCCATAGGGCGGCCTGTATAGACAGCTGTACATTCGCATTCACTCGCAAGCACAACGCTAGCCGTGGCG
Organism: Chlamydomonas incerta; assembly: GCA_016834605.1. NCBI lineage: Eukaryota > Viridiplantae > Chlorophyta > Chlorophyceae > Chlamydomonadales > Chlamydomonadaceae > Chlamydomonas > Chlamydomonas incerta. The sequence continues at coordinate 618,014 of JAEHOC010000011.1, forward strand.
CCTGCCTTCGCGGCCCCGCCCCCAGCCCCGGTGGACCATCAGCACCGCTACGGTACAGGAACGGCGTTAGGCCAGCCGGCGTTAGGCCAGCCGCTGTCTGCTATTGCAAATTGACTTTTCACTATCGGGGTCCGGGGATACAGCTTGCAGGCGGCATGCCGCTGGCAGAACACACACTCATCAGCTCAAACAGGCGCGCCATTGCTCATTGCCAGCTCCCACACACCTGTCCATACGTGCTTGGTGGTCGCCACCGCACCACCCACCAGCCGCACCAGCCGCCGCCGCAACAAGCACACGCACGCCATGCACCCCACGTGCTCCATGCCCTGTGTGGCGCCTCAACACATGCTGCCGCTGCTCTTCCATCCATTGCAATCCGCTGCTGCTCATGCTATCTGCTGTCGCCGCCGCCACCGGCGCCGCCGGCGCAGCCTCACAAGTCAATGGGCTTGAACATGGGGTCTTCCGCTACCGCCGCAGCCGCCGCCGCAGCCGCCGCTGCCTCCGGCCCGCCTTCGCCCTCGCCGTCCGACGGCGGCGCATCCTCATCCTCCTCCGCCCGCGCAGCCTCCCGCTCGCCCCCTGCGCCCGCCGCCGCCGCCGCCTCATCGCCGCCCGCCGCCTCCTCCTCCTCGTCATCCAGGTCCAGGTCAATCTCCTCGGGGTTGGGAGCCGCCACCGCCGGCACGCGCGGCGCCAGCGTGAGCGGCGCTGCGCGGGCGGCACGCGGGTGTGTTAGATAACACGAGGGTGTGTGTGTGTGCAAGGATGGTGAGAGGAGTGTAGCAGGAGAGTGGTTGCAGACAGGCAGTAGCGGCATGAGCGAGGGCGAAGGCCCCATGGGCGGCAGGGAGGTATGCAGGGCGCCACACCAGAAACAGACATCCCCCACCCACACGCTCCACACACGCCGCAATGCACTCCAGAGCCAAGCGCCTCCTCCTCTTCCTCCTCCTCCTGCGCGCGCATACCTCGCGACGCGGCGCCGCCGAAGTCGATGCGCCCGATGTTGCGCGCGCCGCCGCCCTCCCGCGCCCGCTCGCCGCTGCCGCCGCCGCCCGCCCCCGGCGGTGGCCCGCCCGGCCCGCCGCGCAGCTCCGAGTGGTCCAGATTGTACGGCAGACCCAGCAGCTCCAGAAGCGCCACCGTCTGTCGCGTTGGGTATGTTTGTGTGCGCGTGTGCGGCGAAGACAAGCATGAGAGTAAGCTAGGGTGTACATGTATTCGCGGGTAATTTTGTGCGGCGAGTAGTCCATTCTAACGACTGTTCAGGTGAGGCAATGGTGAAGCGGGAATGCGGGGTGTGTACTGGGCATGCCAAGCAACAGGTCTGTGTTGTCCCTGTGTGAGCGCATGCACCGCCGTCTCACCAAGCCGCGCACCGAGAACCCCACGAAGCTCCGCACCGCGCACCGCCACGCACCTGCGGGTTGCGCTCGTGGCGCTGCGGCATGCGGCCCTTGCGCTGCCCCGCCGCCGGGTCGTAGGGTGGCGCCGTGACGGTGAAGTTGTGGGGGATGGCGGCGCCGCCGCGCGCCGCCAGCGCCTGGCGCACGAACTCCAGGTCTGCGGGCCGCGCCCCGCTGCGCAGCTGCCCCATGCCTGCGTGCAGGTGGTGTGTGTGGGAGGGGATTACATTCATCATACGTGCAGACGTGAAGGCATAGCCAGGGGTGGGCGGAGTGGTGTGGTAAGGTTGGGCGGACGGCTGGGTCGCGTGAGGCGTGAAGGGACAGCAACAGCCCGACCGACTGCCGGGCCGAGGACGATGCACACACCGCCGGACGTCGCACGTGCGCAGTCTGGGCTGCGCTTCCACGAGTCACGCGAGGGCTACCCGCACCCGCGGCTGCCCAGCCCGACAAAATTTAGTGGCACTTCTGGTCAACTCCACTGCGCGTTTGCCCGCGCTCCATTTAGGTAGCGCGGCTCAGCATGGGCTGGCACGCATATAACCTACGCCCGCACCCTCTCACACCCCTCACCCGGCAGCGCCTGGTGCTTGAAGCGCAGGTTGGTCAGGTGGTGAGTGCCGCGCAGCACCGCCAGCCACTCCTCGTCGTAGCACAGCTGCAGCGGCGAGCCGTCGTCCGGGAAGTCGGCGGGCGCCTCCAGCTCCAGCACCTGGTGCGGCGGTAAGGTGGGGTGGGTTGGGGTGGCGTGGCGCGAGCGTGTGTTGCGAGCGTGTTGGAGGGCATAAGGAACAGAGACCGCCACGAAGCTTACAACGTTGCCGGCCGGCGTCCGCCTGCCCGCCCAGTCGCTCCCAGGCAGCCCGCACCGCAAGACCCACACACACTTGCCCACCCACCTGCAGGAAGTCTCGCCCCGGCAGGCACTTGTCCAGCGCCAGGAAGCGGGTGGTGGCGAAGCCGCCCGGCCCCGGCCCCGGCCTCGCTCCCGCAGCCGAGCCAGGCCCCGGCCCCGCTGCGCCGTCGGCCCCACCGACTCCAGCCTGCCGCTCCACGCCCTCCTGCCCCTGCCCCTGCCCCTGCTGCGGCTGCCCCTGCTGCTGCTGCTGCTGCCCGGACGCGGGCGGGTGCTGCACCAGCGCGGCGAACTTGGTGTGCAGGTGCGCGGAGAACCAGTAGGCGGGCCGCAGCGCCTGCAGCAGCTGCGCGGCGGGCGGCGAGCCCAGGCTGCCGTCCTCGATCTCGGAACGCAGGAACGACTGCGGCGGGGGGCCAGGTGGGGGGCGCGCAAGGGGGAGGATGGTGAGGCGGTGAGAGTGACGACGAGGGCAACGACGTAGTGGTTGTGGGAAGCGCCACCCCGGATAGCCACCTTGGGCAGCCCCCTGCCCCCCTGGTTTAGCTTGGGGGCGGGGCTGGTGTCCACAACCCCCGCGCGGTATCCGCACGCACGCTCTGCCCCCGCCCCATGAGTGTAACCCCCCCCCTCCGCGCCCACCTTCCTGGACAGCAGCTGCGCGGTGTTGCCGTAGCGCGCGATGTTGGTGGGCCAGTCGTGGGAGAGGAAGACGTCGGTGGGCTGCTGCAGCTGCAGCAGCCGGAACACCTGCGCGCGGTGTGGCGGTGGTGCGGGGAGTGGGAAGGTGGTCTGGGGTTTGCAAGACTAACAGGTTGTAACAGCGGGGGTGGGCGAGGAGGCATAACCCCTCAACACGCACACAAGCACACACGCGCGCGCATGCACGCACGCACGCACACGCACGCACACGCACGCACGCCCCCCCGGTTGGATGTAGCTTGGGATGGTGTTCACCCCCCCCTGTACCACTGGTCATCGGCAGTTCACCTATTTACAAAAAACCGTCACATGCACGGCTACCCCCCCCCCCCCCCCCGGCGCCGCCCCGCCCCCGCGGCCGCACCTCGAAGTCGCGCACGTGGTACATGGAGCGGATGGTGGAGTCGGTGTAGGGGAGCGCCTCGTGGTGGCCGCGCGTGTAGTCATGGCTCTTGTAGATGCCGCTGAGGCCCGCGATGCGCAGCCCGCCGAACCTGCGCCGCGCCGCGCGGGGGCGTGCGTGCGTGCGTGCGTGTTGGAGGAACAAACGTCGGCGTGTGTGTTAGAGAGTACAATGGAAAACGACAACAAAGACGGTGCGTGCGGCGTGTGTGTGTGTGTGTGTGTGTGTGTAAATGTGTAACATACGGTCTGCATTTGACCGCGCCGGCGCCTCGCCCAGCCCCGCACTGCTGCTGCTGCTGCTACTGCCGCTACTGCCGCCGCCCGCACCTGACCGCGCCGGCGTATCCCATGAAGTAGATGTTGGGCGCCGCCCAGCCGCCGTAGTAGAGCTCCCACAGGTGGTTGGCGGCCTCGTGGTTGCCGCCGACTGGCGGCGGGGGCGGTGGTAGGGGTGGTGGGAGGTGGAGGCGGAGGCGGTTGCCCCAGGCAGCAAGCCAGGATGGCGTGGTGGGATTGGGAGGCCCGCGGGCACAGCGTGCAGAGCGGCTGCGGCGGCTGGTCGGGCTGCAGAGAACGCCAGCCGCCAAGTCCCTCCCGGCCCACCCACCCGCCGCCCTGCCCCGCCCCGCCCCGCCCCGCCCCGGCCCGCCCCTCCACTCACTGAACAGGGTGGGGAAGGGCGCGACCCGCTCGCCGCTGTAGTACTTGTAGAACGTCTGCATCGACCTGGCGGCGGGGGGTTGCCATGATGGTACATGGAAGTGAAGGGGGGGGAGGAGTCGGTGTCAGGTGTGTGGTGAGGTCGGGGACCGCGTTAGGGGCCGCGTCGGGGACAGCAGAAGCTGCAGCTGCCGGCGCGCCCGGTTGGCTTCCCGCGGACACGGCGCACGGCGCGGGCTCCGCACGCACACCTGGTGTCGCGCAGACACACCCCGCCTCTGCCGCCCCGGCCCTGCCGCCTGCACTCTTCCCATCCCTCCTCAGGGGCAGGCCCCCCCCCCCCCGCCGGGCCCTCCCCCGCCCCCCCCTCCCGGCCACCGGCGCACACCTGTACTTTGGCGGGCAGGCCATGGTCTCCAGGTCATCCAGGTTGCGGACCGCCTGCGAGGGGTGAACGAGGGGTCATACCGTGTTATCGGCGTGCTTGGCAAAAGTTGGCGGGGGGGGGTGGCACGGGGTGGGGGTGGCGCCCATCCGTGCCCGTGGCCCCAGCCAGCGTTCACCGGCTGCACGGGCCGAGATGTCATACGTTTTGCTATGTGACACGAACACAAACATCAAACACCCACACTGCACTGCACGGCGCGAACGCAGCTCCTCGCTAGGCCCCTCGTCGTCAGTGCGGCATCCTGTACCGCTTTCCCAATCCATCCTTGCAACCCGCCCCCGCCCCCGCCCCCGCCCCCACCCCCGCCCCCGCCCCCCCCGCCGCCCCCGCCCCCGCCCCCGCCGCCGCCCCCGCCCCCGCCCCCGCCCCCGCCCCCGCCCCCGCCCCTGCCCCTGCCCCTGCCCCCGCCGCCACACCTGGAAGTCGCCGCAGCATATGAGCAGGTCTATCTTCTTGCCCTCGCGCTGCTCCAGCAGCTGCAGCGTGGCGTAGATCTTGTCCAGCTCGCCGTGCCCGCACCCCTCGATGGCGATCTGTTCGCACACGTGTTCGGGCGGTTGGCGGTTGGCAGTTGGTGGTTGGCGGTTGGTGTGCGGGTGCTAGGGTGCCCGGCCAGGTCAGGGTTGTGCGGCTGTTGGGGGTGTTGTGGGGGTGTTGGCGTGGGATGGTGGAGGGCGAGGTGCTGGGGGTCCGGGACGGGTGTCAGCGGGGAAGGGCGGGTTTGGGTGCTGCACAGGGGGCGGGAGCGGTGCAGGTGACAGCGAGGTCGTGATAAGGATGCAAGGATGCACGCAGCAAGGCGGGGGGGGGGGAGGACATGCGTAGATGCAGTTGGCGTCGGGGAATAGGTTGTGGTGGCGTGCAGCTGTGGCTTGGCGTGGTGTCCTGGGTTGGGGCCCCTGCAGACTGCGCCCGAGTTGAAACAGCCACGAGTTGTGCATATGTGATAACGTGTGGCTGACAGCGGCTACCCTTCCACCAGGAAGAGTAGAGGAAAACGACGGCTAGCGGCATTGGGAGAGGCCTCGTGGGCGGGGGGAGTGGGGGCTCCCGCCTGCCGGAACCCAGCCGCACGGCCCGCTCACCGTGATTTTCCGCCCCATCTTTGCTTGCTCCGCCACACAGTTTACAGTCCTCGACTGCCGCTGAGCTCCTCTGCACACGCGCGCTGGGGCTCGGAGCGCGGGACGGCGCGGGACTGCGACGACCGCGCGACTGGTTGACTGGTTGAATGTTCTGGTCTTGAATTCAAGAGATTGCATCGATATATATCACGTATAGCTACCTTCTTGACCCTAACGGCAGGAACGAGTTCATTTGTGAGGCAACAGGTCCCAACAGATTGCTGAGCTACTGGCACGCGATATCTAAACAGCATGCAGTGTAACAGGTATGGAACTCAAAGCCAAACGGCACAGTTCACGCAGAACTGCGCAATTTGTTTGCGATGCAAGTGCAGCTCACAATTCCAACTGATGTGCACAATTTCTTTGCCGTGTGAATACCAACACTGATACTGTACTTAGAAACAAGGCTGAGAGTTGAGAACAAAAATGCAGAGCCAGTCACTTGGTCGTCACGCGCTGCACGCCCAGCTGGCGTCATTGTCGCAACTACACGTATCTAGATCATCTAGAGTGCAGACATGCACCGGCAGGCGGCGAAATCCCTCAATTCGTCGTGCATCCACTCAGCCATCCACTGAACCAGAGGCGAGCTCCGACGCTCCGAGCACCTCATACTCGCGCGAGCAGGCACCTGGAGTATGGAAGGCGACTCGGAGGGACGCACTTCTCCTCCTCGGGGCCAGCGCTGCAATTGTGGCCGCGGCTCCGCCCACGGCTGAGGCGTCCAAGTTGGGGGGCCTCGCCGACAGTGCCTGGGAGGCGCTGGGCGGAGGGCCCTCTGACCTCGTGTTTCCGGACGAGTTCGTTGGAGGTGCGGGGGGAGGGAGGGAAGGCGTAATTTAGAGTTTGGAAAGGAAGACTGGTGGTTGACAACGAGTATGGCACGGTCGACACGCGCACGCAACTGCGGCAGCCGCGAACCTGCTGTGCACACACTAACTCGTAACCTCCGCCTGACGCTGCCAGATCAGCTGCCTCTTCGCCGCACCGCCCTCGCGTAACTGCCTAAATGACCTTGACAACTGACAAGTGCATGTTCATCCACGAAATTGCCGCGCAGTGTGGGACGTGACCAGCATTCTGACCAAGGTGGACACGCCGCTCGGGGAGGACGCCGTGCCCAACCTGCAGGCAGGTGCACTCAAGCGGTGCCGCAGGCGCGCTGGTAGCTTTGCAAAGCCTGCGCATGCATGCCCCGCGCAGCTGACCCATGAAAGCCCCGCCCCGCCCCGCCCCACCCCACCCCATGCATGCCAAATGTTCCCCGCATCGCACCAAACGCCCGGACCCCGCAGGCGGTGCGGCGGGCCCAGCGCGAGGACCTGGACCGCCCCACGCAGTACCAGGTGTCCTTCACCCGCAACGGCGGCGGCCGGGTGGTGTACGACCGTGCCTTCAACACCGCCGCCATGCTGTCCATGTGGGTCGCGGCAGCCGGCCATGGGGCCGGTTACGGGGCGGTTGTGGAGGGCGCCCATGTTGTGGGGGGTGAAAGCGGGCGAGAGCCGTGCGGCTGCGGTGGCTGACTCACTCCGGCTGCCAGCCGGGTGGGGCACGTGCTTGTGGTATCGCACAGGGTGTGAAACGGAGCGATGGCATGGCAACGTAACCATGGAGTTGGCGCCTGGGCCACTTGTGCCGCCACTCACTCGCCCCCTGCCCCCTGCCCCCTGCCCCCATCCCCTGCCTCTGCCCCTGCCCCTGGCCCCCATAGGTACTACGACAAGACTATGTCGTTCACGGAGCGCATCGACTGGAACATCGACGACCCCAACGTGCTCACGCTGCAGATGCCGGTGGGAGGGGTTGTGCGTTTGTTTGTGTGTGGTGGGCGTTGGGAGTTGACGATTCCACAGCGCGGCGACCGACCCGCCAATGCCCTTAGACTCTAGCCGGCGTGACTGCTACAGAGGTGGTGTTAGGGGTTAGCTCATACCCCCCTAGCCTGCTACCAAACCCAAGCCATACCGGGTATGGCCTGCCGCGGGGAAAACGGCGGCGGCAGCCGGCAAGGTCGCGGCGCATGGCTGGGCTAGGAGGGAGGGCGAGCGGGGGAGGGGGGACAGGTGTTGGGTATGATCCATAGCACGAGCTGCTGGTACCTATCAGCTGGTGTGGCACCAGCACAGCCGATCTGCTGCTGTCCACAAGTTGACGCCCACACCGGCACACCCCGCGGCCCTGCAGAGCATGAGCGTGCGCACGCGCGTCACGCGGCGCTCGGAGGACTTCCCGCAGCCGGACCGCATTGAGACGTCGGAGGTGCGTTGGGGCGCCGGTGTGAGCTTGCGTGCCGCGGGCAGCGGCACACTCTGCAGTGATGTGGACGGCACACACTCCTGACCCCCCAAGATAGTCTGCCGTCTGCCACTTCCTCGACTTATCATGAATGCTACCCCGACCTCGCCCAACCCCGCCCCGCCCCACCCCCACGCGGCGCAGTACGTGGAGAGCGTGTATGACACGGGGGCGGACGGCGCGCCGCGCATCAAGGCCAGCCAGTGCTTCACCAAGTACAAGTTCCGCAGCGAGCAGGTGACACAGTTTGACCGGCATACACCCCTGAGCGCGTGTGCGCGTGTGTATGTGTTTGTGCCCACCCTGCGGCGCAGCGCCTCGTGGGACCTTGCTGTCCCCGCCGCGCCCTCACTAGGACCACCTCCTCTTGACCAACACCACCGCCAACACGACACCACCTCCTCCACCACCACTACCACCCGCACCGCGCAGGCTGCGGCGGCGGACGGCGGCCCCGCCATCGTGGCCACGCAGGTGGTGAGCGACTTCCTCACGCCCTTTGACGGCGAGCAGGCCTACCTGGCCTCCATGAACAAGCCGTACGCGCAGTACACCTACCGCATGGCCTTCAGGCGGGCGGCGGCGGCGGCGGCGGCGGCGGCGCGGTGAACGACGTGGTGGTAGTGCGGTGGTGGGCGTGAGGCGATGTCGGGTGCGCGTAGCGCGGGCGGCCGGCGGTGCGGCGGGCGCTGCGGATGCAGCGGAGCGGTGGTTTGGAGGGGGAGGAGGCGGGGGAGGAGGCGGGGCTGTGTGTGGTGCACTGGTGCTGCCAGGCTGGTGGGCGGTGCGGTGAGCGATGCGGTGCGGCTTAGGCGCGTAGGTTTGCTGGGAGATGGGAGGTGAGCTGCGGAGGTGCACCCTGGGGGGTCATGGCGGGTGGCACCGCAGCCGCGCTGTGTGGACGCCCTCAAGCGCGTGCAAGAAGTGGAATACGGTACCGGATGTAACAGGTTGCCTACCGCAGTTGCATTGTTAGCGCCCAAGCTCCCACGCATTGTGGCACACACACCTCGTTCCGCGCCCCGCTCAGAACTGCAACGGCAGACACGCGTCTGCCGGGGCCACCAAAGCTGCTGGCAAACCGAGTCCGAGCATGGTGCATTCCATCAGGCACCCACACATACCTCCCTATCCGCCCCCGCGTGCATCCGTGAATGCCCGTCCGCTGTAAGCACGTGCCCTTCATGTTGCAGAAGGCGCAGTGTATTAGAAGTATAGCACGTCCGCTACCTGTTAGGCTCCGGCGCGTCAGCCCCCCCCCCTGATCAGGGCGTCCCAGTCCACAGTCCACCACTCATGCCGTCATATGTATGGTCGTATGTATGAATGCGCTCTTGGCAAGCGGCATCAAAATTGAAAGCAGCCGATAGCTGCGATCCCAGCAATAGCGCTATGCCCCAGATGCCCGCTCGGTGCGCCAATATCGGCACGTGTCCGCAGCAGTTGTTGCAGTCGCCGCCGTCCGCCATAGGCCATCATGACACCGCGCCGCCGCCGCCGGCTTCAGGCCTTCTTGACACCGCGCACGTCCGCCGGACTCCTGGGTAAACAGGACAGGCGAGCAAGGACAGGAGCTTGCGTCGATAGGGAGGCTTGTGGCAGCCAACCACGCGGCAGGCGACCTTGCGGGAACCGCGGGTATGGCCCGCCGCACGCGGCATCTGTCTGCTCTTGCCCCCCCGCCCGCCCGCCCGCCGGTCCGCCCCCAACCCACCTGTCCAGGTGTGAGGCCAGGCCACCGGCCTTGGTGGGCCCTTTGTCGACGTTGGTGGGCCCGCCGTTCTTGTACACGCCTGCAGGCGCACACCCAAGTGCGTCGTTCGTGAGAAAAAGTGGGCGGAGGAAGGAGCCAAGAGAGCGGGCACGACCTGCCAGGGATGACGGACTTCTCTGGCGCTGTCGGGGGCCCAAACTAATGTAAACAAGTATGCTCCAACCCAACCCAACAGCGCACGGGGCCACCTACCCGTGTACAGGCTCTGCGGGGGGAGTGGGAGCGGGCACAGGGGTGTGCGGAGTTCGTCATCGGGATGGCGGCAGACCAGATCAGGGGATCAGACAATGCCTAGGGGCAACAACGAACGTCAAACCTCGGCACGCAGACTCCAGCCCCAGCCCCAGCCCACACACCTTGTCATCATGGTACTGCGCCGACGCAAGCGCAGACACGTGCCACACATGTGCACGCGCACGGGTACGGACGCACCAATGTTGGAGAGCAAGGGAGGCGAGGGCACAGCAGAAGCGACTGCATGTCAGTGATTGCAATGCTGGGGAAGGAAGCACACGCGTGTGCATTTACATGACGCGTGTGACCTGCCCCACCCATGCACCGCCTGGCACTCACCTTGACGGCCTGCGCTATCGTCGCATTGTTCTTCGGCTGCGCGCCCTCAATCTTCTCCTGCAGTGTGTGAGGTGTGTAGGCATACCGGTAGCTGTGAGTGGGACCGTTACAGCCAGCCAGCCAACCGTGTGTACTACGAGCTTTAGTGTGCCGGCTTGCGGGCGGAATGCCGCCAGAAAGCCACAAGGCACGCAAACCCTGAATCCCCGCTGCGTACGGACCCGCCCAGCCGGCTCGTCCAGGCGGGGTCCTCCTGCGCGTACCTCCAGCTGCGAGATCGGGCATCCCTTTTTGGAGGTGAAGTGCTCCAGTGCCTGAGCGAACTGCTCAAAGTTGATGACGCGCGCGGTCTTGTCCTTGACCTGCGTAGGCGCAGCGCGTGTGTTTAAAGGCTGCGCGCGACCTGGGCGTCCAGGCCGGTGGCGGTGGTGGATGCCGGAATGCAGCCCGGTGCATGCAAACGCCCGGGCGCAAATATGGTAACCACCCAAAGCCCGGTTTACAAGCCGCGTTGCGCGTGTGCGCCCCCATCAGTCCGCCTCCTCGGTCACCCGCGAGAGTGGCGCATTGATGAAATGGTGAAGTGCCTCAGAGCACATGCATGTCGCTATTGCAGGAGAGGTAACCGCCCCGCCGGCTGCCGTGCTGAGCCCACCGACGACTTGCCTTCATGAACGTGATGTCACATTCAGTTGCCGTGATGCACTTGGGGTCCATGATGCCTGGGCGACACACAGTCCCGGTGCAGATGGTTATTTGTGCGCATCAACAGTGATCCCGAACTGGACAGTTCGGGTGCAAGGCGACTGGGTGGGAATGAGGGCGTTGATAGAGAGCGGGGCTGACAGCCGCAGCACGGCCAAGTGCCTCGCGTGTTCGCTCTCGTAAGCCCCCATTCATACTTCTGCAGGGGTAAAAGTGACATCGGCATTTGTGCATATAGCTTGGAGAAAGTTCGGGTTGTGTGGACGTACATCGTGACAGCGGCTTTGGCAGCGGCGTCGCCGCAAACCCGTGCCGCCAGTCAACGGCCGCGCCAACACGTCGATAAAACCCTCCGTGTTGCATCACAACCACCACTACAACGCGCCCTGACCGTGGCCCCAACCCCGACTCTGTTGAGCGGAACCTGACACGGAACCCGACCCTGTGAACCCTGACCCTGACTCTGTGAACCCTGACCCTGACTCTGTGAACCCTGACTGTGCCCAACCCTGACCCTGTGAACCCTGACTCTGTGAACCCTGACCGAACCCTGACCCTGTGGAAAGCCTGGACACCTACACACATGTGTAGGCTGCAGAACTTCGGCTGCGCTGCGCAGTCCACCACGGTCCCGCTCGCCTTCCTACCTGAGTCTTTCATGCATTTGCTGAAGTTCTTGTTGTCCATCTCTTGTTTCAGCTGCGCGTGCACAGCAAAAAAAACATAAGGAGCTCGCCTTCAGCCAACCGTCGCGCTGACTTATACCTCTTGTCCTTTGCCATAACTTGCGAAGGCGATGAACGCCAAGCGTAGCGCGTCTCCACGCGAGCACACGAAGCGCGGGTCCGACATCCTAAAAACTTTGCGTCTTCGCCCGAATCGCCGAGCCTCTGCGGGTGCTTGGCTGTAAAATGCTGGCCTGAAGTGGGAATTACGGGGATTCGTGTCTGCGTGCTGCTCTGGACGGGTTGTGCCAATCTCTGCGTGCGCCCATGCGTGTCACTGGGCCACAGTCGCGGCAGCCCCGATTGTTCCCTGTCCAGCCCACGGCTATCCACCTGTTATACGCCCCTTGCGAAGCGATGGACCCGTTGTCCATCTCTGTACGCAATCCCTGATATCCTCACACCGTGGCGTGCGCCTTGCCCAGCGCCATGCTCATGGCCATGCTCCCCCGTCTGCCCCCGTGTGCTCCCCTCGCACGGCGCGAGCTCTGGCTCTGGCCCAAACAGCCAAACTTGTACTGCATTCTTGGTTACATCACAATAATGCTCGTGCTCACAGCGTTCTGTTCCAAGTGCATAGCCAAACTGTGTCTCAGCACCTGCCAGTAACAGCCTTCCAGCACAGCTGCACAGCCGTGCAGCATTGGACATGAAACCCTGAACCCTGAATCACACGCCTCGTTTTCGGCGGGCACCCACCAGGGGTGCTCGGCGGCACCCACGGATTATATGTATGACTCCCGTTCATATGTACGGACCTTTATGAAGGCCTTGGCGGGCTTCCGCAGCCCGGTCCAAGGGTTAGAAACATGCACGCGTGTTGTGGGACTGTGACACCCTGAACACGAATCCCCACATACGCAGCAACACCTGCCGGGCCACTGCCCTGCCTGTATCTCTCAGCCGCACGCCGAGGCCTGGATTCTGACTGCACGCTCTGGCGTTCACTCCAGCCGCTGCCTTAGAACTTGACACCGCGGACGTCCGCCGGGCTCCTGAGGTTGCGATTCCGAGTGCACAAAACCGGGCGGCAAACGCCCATTCAGACAGCTCGGCAGGGAGGCTTCGACTCTTACGTATCCGGCGTGTGTTGACATTTGAGATGAGTGGCAAGGCTCCGCCCCGGCTACGCTCCGGCTAACCCTCAATCTTAAGTTCCCCACCCACCTGTCCAGGTGTCCCGCCAGGCCGCCCGCCGCCTGCTTGTCGATGTTGGTTGGCCCGCCGTTCTTGTACACGCCTGCAAGCACACACCCAAGTGCGGCTTTCGTACGTGCGGAAAATGGGGCCAACGTGATGGCGTAGAGATGGCTTCTTGCGCGCTTTCGAGAACCAAAAACAATGCAACAACTATCTTGCAGCACAACCCGGCAGCGGGCGGGGCCACATACCCGTGTACAGGTTCTGTGGGGGAGGACGTGCGGGCACAGGGGGTTGCGAGTTCGTCAGTGGGATGGACGCCGACAATTGACCAGGAGGTCAGGCAATGCCTGACCTGGCGATCTTCCTTGCTGCCTCCCTGCCCCTGCCCCTGCGCCCGCCATATGCTGCCTGCCTCTCACCTTGTCATCGTGGAACTGCAGTCCGCAGCGCGGCAGTGGAGGAGGTGCCGGATGACGACCCACACGCCAGGGGCCAGCAGCAGCCGGGAGGTTACAGCAGGGAGGGAGGGAGGGAGCCGCAAGGTCAGCGCCCAGCAGCACACAGCCACATACAGCTTCGTGCGGCCCCAGGTGTCTGTCGTCCCTGTCAGCTGACGCCGCCTCGCCAGCCATGGCGCAGCACCACAGCCACCGCGCCACCTCGTCCCGGCCGCTGCCCTGACGCTGCCCTGCAACCCTGCCCCGCAACGTCTTCTCAACCTCGCACCCCTTTGTCTAGTTAGGTTGGGTCAGCTTGGGCTGGTAACGGCACCCCCCCCTGGTGTGCAGCCAGTTCCGCTTCGCACCTTGACTGCCTCGGCCTTCGTGGCGTTGCTGGTGGGCGACGCCGCCTCGATCTTGGCGTACAGGACGTCCGGCGAGACCTTGAGCTTGGCGGCGAAGCTCTCCAGCGCCCTGCAGGGAGGAGTTGCAGGGAGGCGAGTGCACGCACATACACGCACGCACGTGAGGTTCATGGCATGTGAGTGGCGTGGCGTGTGTGGGTCATATCTGGGTGGGGGCTCGGTGGCAGCGGCGGGCGCGCCCACCGCGCCCACCCGCGCGCGCTGTCGGACCCCCTCACCCCCCCCCCCCCAGGACAGGGGAACCCTGACCCAGGATGCAGCCGTCACTCACGTGCAGAACTGAGCGAAGTTGATGGTGCGGTCGGTCTTGGCCTTGACCTGCGCAGCCGGGCGCACCATGCAGGAGGCTGGTCGCTGGAGGCTGGTGCTCAGGCGGCCCACGTGGGCACAGAGCAGGCTGTATACGCGGCTGTTACCCGACCGCACGCACAGGTCGAGCGGCCGGCCCAGTGACGCCACAACTTCTCCTCCGCTCGTGTAGCCCGCAAGCACCGACCGGGGGTGACCCCAAGCCCCTATCGACTTGCCTTCATGAACGTGATGTCAACCTCCGTTGCCGTGATGACCTTGTCCAGGATGCCCGCGTCCTTGATGCATTTCTGTGTCGGTCATGCCACGGCATAGGCAGGCGCAGGTGTGGGGTTGGGGGTTGGGGCGCCGGGTGGGGGGTAGCTGTGAGCGATGACGTGGAGCCGGGAGCGTGGCGCTGAAGCCGGGAGTTGTGAAGCTCAAGCGAAGTTGGCTGCATGCTGAGGGACCGCCAGTGCGGCACTCACCGAGAAGTTCTTGTTGTCCATGTCTTGTTTGAGCTACGTAAAGTGCGCAAGGGCAAGGGCGCTTCGTTTCAGCGACGACACATTCGCACATGCGCCCTGACGCTCAACCGCCGTCAGAGCAGCAGAGCGACGCGCTTTCCCCTAGATCTTGATCCCTTGCTTTAACTCACCATTTGACCCTTGCCGTAGGAGGCAAAGGCGATGAAAGCGTTCTTGAGAGCATCGGACATTTTCAATAGACTGCGAGTTTGAAGAATCGTTTGAAGAACTTTTTGAAAGCGTAACGTAGGCAGACTGCTGTTGACGAGATGCAGGTTCAGCGGCTATCTTCGCGGCTTTCACTCGACGGGTCGACCCCCATGCAGACGCCGCAATCGCTCGCCCACCCTGGCCGCTGGCGTTTGCGTGCGCGTTTTCTCCCGGACAGCTTGACGCGACGACGCGTCAACAACTCCAATGGTTACAGCCTGTTTCCACAGCCCCTCAACAAACCTCTTCAAAAACCCAACCTTGCGGCGTCGAGGAGGTTCTCGGCACGGCCGCCCCTTCGTCCTTCAGCGCCCGTCCCCGCACTGCCCCTGGCCCCGCCTTTCCGATGTGCTTTGCCATGCACCCAACCGCAGCCTCCACTCTCTCCATCCTTTTACCCACTTCAGCCCTGCGACATGTGCAACAGTGCCGTCCCCATCATATGCATCATCTCGCCCCAAATTAACGTCACCTGCCCTGACGCCGCCATCTGACCCTGCTGCTGCGCGCCGAGCAGGCCGCCCCCGGCTGCCCCCCCGCCGCCTGCTGCCGCGGATGCCCCAGCAGCCCCCGCCAGCGCCGCAGCGGCGTCTGCAGCACCGGCCTCGCCCTCCGGGCCGCACCGCAGCGCCTCGAGCACGGCTGCCGCCACGCGCTCCGGCCCCGCCGCCCGCATGTCTGCATGCAGGCGGCTCATGAGCGGCCACAGGTGACGAAACGTCGCTCCAGCTCCAGCTCCAGCGCCAGCCGCGGCTCCGGCCACTGGCGACCTGCCAGCCTGCTGCGCCAGTGCACCGGCCCCGGGGCCGCCCGTTGCGGCTGCCGTATCAGCCGCTGCCGCATCTGCAGCTGGAGCAGCTGCACGTGCACGCGCACCTGCGGGGCCCGCGTCACGCGTGGCATCCACCGCAGCTGCAGCCGCCGGCACAGGCGCAGGCGCAGCTGCTGCAGTGCCCACAGCCACGTCGCCGCCCAAGGCGGCGTCGGCGCCACCCCCGTTCGCCGCCGCCGCCGCCTCCACTGGCGTCGCCACCAGGCCCTCTCCCACACATGGCGTGGGCGGCCGGTCCACCTCCTCCTGCTGGCGGCTGCCGCGCGCGGCTGCACACGCGACGGCGGCATCTGCGCCATCGGTCCCCACCGGCGGCAGGCGCCGCCGCTTCGGCGCCGCCGCCGCCCCCGCCGCTGGCCCCACTGCCGCCGCCTGCTCCTCACCTTCCGCGCCGCTCCCCGGCGCCTCGGCAGCACCCCGGCGCTTCGCCTGCGCCTGCGCCTGCGCCTGCGCCTGCGCCTGCGCCTGCGCGTGTGCCTGGCCGCGGGTGTGGGCGTGTGCCAGCCCCGACGCCGTCTCGGGCTGCTGCGTCGTGTCAACCTCTAATTCATCCACTCCATCGACCGCCGCGAAGGCCGGCGCCGCCGCCCCGCCGGCCGTTCCCGGCAGCGGCGCCGCCGGCGCGGGCCGGCGGCTTCTCCTGCCCAGGCCCGCCGCCTCGTCTGCCTCCATCTCCACCTCCACTTCAAGTTGGGAGGCGCCGTCAAAGCCACCGGCCTCCGCCGCTGCCAGCGCCGCGGCGGCCGCGGCTGCGGCCGCGGCTGCGGCCGCGGCTGCGGCTGCAGCCTGCGGTGGGATGGGGTTGGGGTGCGGCGCGTCCAGCCCGCCCTGCGGGTCCAGCGAATCAGGCACCCAGTCCAGGTTGGCACCACGTCTATCGCCGTCGCTGTCGCCGTCGCTGTCGCCGTCGCTGTCGCCGTCGCTGTCGCCGTCGCTGTCGCCTGCTTCGCCCGCTTCCCCGGGTGCCCTGGCCCCACTTGCAGCACCCCCACCGCGGCCAGCGGGATCGGTGTGCAGCCGGCCGCCGCCCTCGCCGCCCTCGTCGCCCTCGTCGCCCTCGTCGCCGCACCGCTGCCGCTTACGGCGCGCGGCCGCCGCCGCTGAGGCCGCCGCCGCCGCAGCGTCACCAGCAGCAGCGCCATAATCCGCGGCTGCGCCGCCGGGGCTGCTAATAGCTGCGTCGGCGTGCTGCAGCGGCTGTAGCAGCTCAGGCGGCAGCGCCTCCATGTCTGCCTCGGGCAGCGGGCCCGCCGCGGCCGCGCCGCCGCGCCCACCCGGCGCGGGCGACGGCGGCTCAGAGGCCGTCAGGTCCACGACCTGCGCTGCCGCCGCCCCGGCAGGTGCCCCGGACCCGGCCCCGGGCCCAGCCGGTGCGTCCACGTCCATCGCTTCTGCTGGGGCAGCCGCCTCCGCCACCGCCTCGGTAGGGGCGCCAGCAGGGGCGGCGGCGGCTGCAGCAGCCGTTGCGGGCGGCGGTTGTTGCGGCTGCGGCTGCGGCGGCGCTCGCACGCCCTCCTGGCTCTCGCTGCCGGCGCCGATGAGGCCCACATGCACCGCCTGTTGGTGTCGAGTAGATCAGTCAGCAGGATCCCTCAGTCATGATCGGCACGTCAGTATCAGTATCACGCAGTCCGCTAAGCACAATGGCCGCACGGCAAGTGCCGCGGCAATGCCGCTGACCTGCACAGCAACCGGTTGCGTAGCACGCGACCGTAAAGGCGCGTCAACTCAATGGCAGCCGCACCTGGGACGCATCCAGACGTGTGTTGGTGATTACGTGGCGCCGCTTCCGCGACCGCGGCGGCGAGCACTCCACACTCTCCACGGCCGTCGCACTCACCGCAGCCGCCGCTGCGACCCCAGCAGCCCCGGCGGCCTCCTCCGCCGCCACTGCTGCGCCGGCCTCCACGGGCCCAGCTGGCGCGCCCACCGCGGCCGCCCGCGGGATGCGCACAAACTCGCTCTGCGAGGCGTCCACGCTGAACAACGGCCGCTTGGCGCCGCCGCCGCCGCCGCCGCCGCCGCCGCCAACCACCTCCAGCGCTGCCGCGCGCCGCGCCGCCTCCGCCTCCGCCGCCTCCTTGGCGCGCGCCTCCGCCTCCCGCCGCTGCCGCTCCTGCTGCTGCATGCGCGCGATCAAGCCGCCGCCGCCGCCGCCGCCGCCGCCGCCGCCGCCGCCGCCGCCTGCGATCTCTATCTGGCTGTCGGGTGGCATAAACTCGCCTTGCCAGCTCAGCTCCTCAATCGCCCACTGCACGGCGGGCGGCAGGACCAGTCCCGGCATGCGCCCCATGCCGCCGCCGCCGCCGCCGCCGCTGCCGCCTCTTCCACCACACGTGTCGCCGCCCGCACCCTCCGCATCCCAAACGAACAGGGCCGGGAGCAGCATGTCCGCGCCGCCGCCGCCGCCGCCGCGGGCTCTCTCGACGGCTGCTGCGGCGGCGGCCGCCGCCCAGGGGTGGGTCTGGGCCAGCGCGTAAGACTGCTGCTGCGCGGCGAGCGCCGACGCGGCTAGGTGCGCCGCCAGGGCAGCCGGCAGCTTGTGCGGCGGCGGCGGGTGCCCACGAAGCAGCGCCTCTGTCGCCAGGTGGCAGGCCTGCATCAGCACCGGCGGCGGGATGGAGGCCGGCGGCGGCGGCGGCGGCGGTGGCGCTTCCGCTGACCCAGAGCCCGCCGCCGCTGCTGTTGAACCGGCCGCGGCTGGCGGCTTGCCCGACCTGCGCAGCACGGAGTAGCACATGAAGTCACTTACGTTGCAGGCGCCGTGTTGGCATGCTGTGCTACGGCATCAGCTCATTGCACGTGGACCCAGGCAGCGCGTCCCTGGTGTCCCTGGTCTCCCTTCTTATGTTGCGCCGGCCGCACCTGAGACACGCCGCCAGCAGCGGCGACAGCGAGTCCACGTGCGGCGTCACGTCCAGCCCGCGGCGGCAGCGCAGGCGGCTCAGCAGCGCCAGCAGCGCCGTCACCGCGCCCGCTACATGCACCTCGCGCAGCGCGGCGCCACCGCCACTACTGCCGTCGCCGCGGCGCATCACCGGCAGCAGTTGAGTGACCACATCCAGCAGCGGCTCGGCCAGGCCTTGCAGAGCCGCCGTCAGCGCCGCCGCTGCCGCCGCCGCCGCCGCGCCAACCGCGCTGCCGCAGTCCCCGCCGCCGCCGCCACTCGCGGCGCGACTAGCGACACTATCTGTAGGGCTGCCGCCGCCGCCATACGACAGCGCCGCCAGCGGCATTAACGCCTCCGGCACCGCATCCAGCGCCGCCGACAGCGCCGCCGCCGCCGGGCTGCGGAGCCAGGACGGATCCACGTCATCGCCGCGCCGCGCCGCCGCCGTCGCCGCCGCCAGCAGTGCCGCCAGCAGCGCCGCTGGAAGCTCCGGAGCCACGGTCGCGCTGGCGCTGCCTCCGCCTGCGCCGCCTGTGCCTCCGCCGCCGCCAGGCCTTTGACCCGACAGTACCGCACTGGCGCCCGCAGCGGTTGCGGGCCTCGGCGTTGCGCCGCCACCAGGCGCGCCAGCGCTGCCGAGCGGCGTGAGGGAGCCGCTCCGCCGGAGGCTCGCAGACGCGCCCGCCGGCGCACCGGGGACCGACTGGGCCAGCCGCGCCAGCTGGCGGGCGAGGCACGTGGTCGCCGCCGCCGCCACCTGCCACGCCGCCGCCGGGGCGCCCTGCTCCCCGCAGCGCCACAGCTCGACTGCAATAACTTCAGCACTCGCGTCATGGCCTCCACCGCCAAAACCGCCGTCGCCGCCGCCACCGCCAACAACACCGCTGCCGTCGCGAGTGGCGCCGCGGGTGCCGCGCAGCGCGGCCGTCAGCGCCGCCAGCAGGGCAGTGATGCGGCCGCTGACCTCCGCGGCGGCGACCATCACCGCATCGGGCCTGGAGGCGTGTAAGATTAAGAAGTTGCAGCATGTACCGTAAAGACAGAGCTTTTAGGAGCACGCCAGCATCGGTGGGAAGGGCAACCCGCCCCGAACCCGCCCCCAGCACATGTGCGAGCGCCGAAGCATGGCCTCACCTGGCACCAGCACCGCGGCCGCCTGCCCCACTGCCGTGCGCCGCCGCCGCCACCCCCAGCTGAGCCCGGCGGCTGCAGTGCAGCAGAGCCAGCAGCAGCGCCTCCCACCGCGCCGCCAGCGCCGCCGCCAGGCCCGGCGGCGGCGGCGGCGGCGGGCTCTGCGCCGTCCTGTTGACCGCAGGACCGGGTGGCGCCGGCGTCGGCGGTGGCGGCGGCGCCAGCAGCGCCTCCAGAGGCGCCGTCAGCAGCGCCGCCACCGCCTCCGCCTCCACCTCGCGCCGCCGGTTGGACGCCTGGC
This sequence comes from Chlamydomonas incerta, assembly GCA_016834605.1. Taxonomy (NCBI): domain Eukaryota; kingdom Viridiplantae; phylum Chlorophyta; class Chlorophyceae; order Chlamydomonadales; family Chlamydomonadaceae; genus Chlamydomonas; species Chlamydomonas incerta. Next base: position 637,889 of record JAEHOC010000011.1, read on the forward strand.
CGCCCTCCCAGGGCACCAGCTCCGCGGCGGCCGGCGCTGGCGCCTCGGCGCCAGCAGCCGCCCCCGCGCCGGCGCCGGTCGTGGCTGCAGCAGCCAAGTGCCCCGCCCCCGCCTCCCACACGGCTAGGGCGTAGGGGCACGGCCCGCCGCCGTGGCTAGCAGGCAGCGCGGCTGCGCACGCGAGCGCCCCAGTGGAGTCGGCACGGGCGAGACGCGGTGGCGTCGGCGTCGGCGGCGGTGTGGTGCTGCGGTGCGGCGAAGGCGGCGGGATGCGCTGCTGCCGCCGCGACACGCGTGCTGCTGCTGCTGCTGCTGCCGCGCCCGCGCCGCCAGCCGCCAGCTGGCGCTGTAGCAGAGGGCAGCATAGGGCCGCAATGGCAGTAGCAGCAGCGGAAGTTGGTACAGCCACCTGGCCGCTGCTGCTGCTGCTGCTACTGCTGCCGCCGGTGCTGCAGGCCCTGCGCAGCAGCGGCTGCAGCTGCCCTCGCCACCACCACCAGGGGTCCTCCTTCGCCTCCACCCCGGCCTCCCGCTCGGCTCCCACACCCCCTTTCTGCGGCTGTTGCTGCCGCTGCTCCGGAGGCTGCTGCTCCTGAGGCCGCGGCGTGTCGCAACCCTGCGCCACCGCGCCAGCAGCGGCGCCGGCGGGTCGCTCCAGCGGCCCCAGGCACCGACCCACCGCCAGCCACGTGTCCACCACCACCTGCATCACCAGCGGCCCCCGCAACAGCTGCTGCTGCTGCTGCTGCTGCTGCTGCTGAGGCGCCGGTGTCGCCGCCGCCGCCAGGGCCTTGCCCAGGCCCCTCAGAGGTGTGGCGGCTTCCAGGTGCACCTCACCCCCGCCGCCGCCGCCGCCAGCAGCGCCGGTAGCTGCCGCTGCCAGGCTGGCGGCGCCGAGCGCGCCGGCGCTGCTGCCCAGGGCGGCGGCCGCCTGCGGCAGCTGCAGCAGCGCCGCCAGCGGCAGCGCCAGCGCGGGCCCCGCCAGCTGACACAACAGAGCACGGAGCGATGCGAGCTGTCGCCCAGTGGTGGGATCGGTTCCCGCCACGGCGGCTGGTGCCGCCGCCAGGACCGCCGTCGCCCGGCTCAGCTGCTGCCACAGCAGCCACGCCGCAGCCGGGCCGCCGGCGCCACAGCTGCCCGCCGCGCTTGCGCTTGCGCTTGCCACCGCCGCGGCTGCCGAGTCACCCTTTTGTGGCGGCGTGGCAGCAACCGCCAGCAGCGGCAGCACCGCCGCCGCCAGCCGCCTCCACGCCTGCCAGGCTAGCGCCAGGCCAACCGGGCACGCGACGCGCAGTGCCCTGCCTTCGGCCGGCTCATTCCCGCCAGGCGGCTGCACTGCCGCCGCCCCCGCCTGTCGCACAGCTTCTGCGGCGGTGACGGCGAGCAGGCAGCAGTAGCACCGGCGCAGCAGCCGCGTCCACAGCTCCGGGGCCGCCGCCACCAGCGCCGCCGGGCCCGCCGCTTCCGGCGCCCCGCCACCGCCACCGCCCCGGCCTGCTGACGCCACAGACGACGCGGACACCCCGGCTGTAGCGCCCTCGCGATTGGCGCCAGACCTTGCTGCTACAGCCGCTGTTGCTGCGGCAGCGGCTGTAGCTGCGGTGGCGGCCAGGCCCATTGAGTCGAGTTCCTCAAGCACCGGCGGCGCCGCTGTGGCGGCTGTGGCGGCTGTGGCGGCTGTGGCGGCTGTAGCGGCCGTGGTGGCTGTAGCGGCTGTGACTATGCTGGCTGAGCCGCTGGCGGTGGCGGCGGTCGCGGGGCGCTGCTGTGTAGTGACGGCGCTGCTGGTGGGTGTTGGGCGGTGGGGCCGGGGGGAAAGGGCGGCTGCCAGCAGCTCCAGGGTTTGCCGCAGCGTGGGCGGGCACACGGTGGCCGTCAGCGTGCGCAGCACCTGCTTGCGGGGCGATGGGCCGGTGTGCAGCAGTTGGTCCATGACAGCCGTTGAGGGAAAGACACTATCGGGCGGGAATACGCACGCAAAACGCAAACATTTGAAGGTGCGAGCATTGCACACACGCGCACGCACGCACGCACGCACGCACGCACGCACGCACGCACGCACGCACGCACGCACGCACGCAATGGCAGCGGCACTCACCGCCTTCAGCGACTCCATGTGCTGCGACTGCAGCTCCGCCGCGGCCCTGTCGCGCGGGTGGAGCGCCGAGGCCGCCGAGGACGTCGCGCCGCCGCTGCCGCCGCCGCCGCCCGCCAACGCCGCCGCCGCCTGCTCCAGCAGCAGGCTAGCCACGGGCCCGAGCACCACGGGCCACACATCCGGCAGCAGCCCGGACCAGGCCAGGCCCGGCTGCGGCGCCTCGCCCGCGTCACCGGCCGCCCGCGGCGGCGTGCCGGCCGCCGCCGCCGCCGCCGTGGCGGGCGCCGGTGCCGGCGCCGGCGAGGCGTATGCGTCCCTCGATGCCTGCGCCGCCGGAAGAGGCCCCCCGCAGTCACTGGCAGGCGCGGCAGCAGGAGCGGCAGGAGCAACCGCAGGACATCGAGGGCATGCACCGGGGCACGACTGACCCCGTTCGCCATGCCCAATGCTGCACCTAAGCACGGACGCACCTGTGCGGTCAGTGGGGTGCCCTGGCACGCGCGCCCCGGCGTGCGGCAGCCCGCCAGCACGCCGCCGCCAGCCGCGCCGGCGCCGCCGTCACTGACCCCGCCATCGAGGCCCGCCCCCGCCCCCGCTCCACCCCCTGCAGCGGCGCCGTCGCCGCCGCCGCTCGGTTCCGAGGCCCCGCCCACCAGTGCGGCCAGCGGCAGCAGCGCCGGCGCCTCCGCCGCGACCGCCGCCGCCGACAGCGCCGGTGCCAGGCCGCCCAACACGCCGCCACCGCCGACGCTGCCAGGGCTTCCAGCCGCCGCCGCCGCCGCCGGGCTTCCTCCTGCTCCCGCGCCTACTGGCCCTACCGGCCCCTGCCGCGCCACATCCTGCTGCTGCTGCTCCACCTGCTGCCGCTCCTCCTGCTTCTCTTCCGCCTGCTGCGGAGGCGAGGTCACCACGGCGAAGGGCTCGGCCAGCAGCGGCACCAGCTGCAGCCAGGCCTCCAGCGCCGCGGCGCGCACCTCCGGCCGCCTGCGCAGGCGCGGGAGCGGGCGCAAATGCGGGCTCAAGTGCGGGCGAGGGCGCGGCGGCAAAGGACAAAGGCGGCGCGTGTGTGGGAGCTGGAAAGCAGGGCGGCGTGCGGAGTGGAGAGTGCGGAGAGTGTGGCAGCATCCCGGCGAGGGGCCGGGACATGCTGCAGGTGCACGCTTGCATGGGCACGACATGCGCGGCGACCCGGCACCGCGGAGCGGCCGTGCCGCCAGCACCTACTCCGCAAGTACGCACCTGTCGTTGCGCAGCGCATAGTCGATGGGCGACATGACCAGCCGCGCCCGCAGCAGGTCGCTGGCCGTCAGGCCGCCGCCGCCGCCGCCGCCAGCATCAACGCCGCAGTCCCAGCCCCAGTACCCGCCGCCGCCGGCGGTGCCGCTGGCGGCGCCTGGCCCGTGTGTGGCCAGCGTGGGCAGGATGCCGAGCCGGTGCATCACTGCGGGCCGGGTTACGTTTGGTTTGGTTTGGTGCGTCGGTAGAGGTAGATGGCACGGCAACAGCGGCAACAAGCAGACCAGGGGCCACTGGGGTGGCAGCGGGCAGTCAGAAGCCCTGGGCCGGTAAGGCCGGTGCGGTCCGCCCGTCACGCAAACACTGCTGGAGACGCCCCAGCCCAGCTGCCCTGCCCTTGCCTAGCCGTCCTGGCACACCTGTGCCCCCTCCGCCCCTCCGCCCCTCCGTCCCCAGACCCCTGCCCCCCGGAGGACGCACGTGCGCACAGCGGGCGCCACGCCGCGAAGGCCTGCACCGCCAGCGCCGGCGTGCAGCGGCAGGTGAAGCAGGGCTTGACGGCCTGCGGCAGGGGGGGGGGCGGGCGCCGACCGCAACGCGGTTGAGGTGGTTGTGATATGGTGGTGTTGTAATCGGATGGGGGTTGTGGTGGCGCCTGCTGCCGAGGAGCTGTGACTCCTTTCTTGCATCGTCATCGCCCCGTCCCCATCCCTCCCTTTTGCCGCCCGTTAGCACCCCCCATGTTGCATTGAAGTGGCGCTGTTAATCGCTGTTATTCATCCCCCCCTCCCGGCCCCCGGTCCGCTCATCCGCACACCCGCCCGCCTGGCCCGCTACTCACGTCCAGCAGCCGCTGCCCCAGCCGGCCGTTGCGCAGGAACTCGGGCCCCAGCACCGCCGCCGCCGGGCCCCACGCCGCCAGCGCCGCCGCCGCGCCGTCCAGCGCGGCGGCCGGCGGCGCGGCGGCGCGCGGCAGCCGGTGCACCGCAGACAGCTGGGAGGGGCGGGGCGGGGCGTGGGGACGGGGTGGGGTGGGGGTGCAAAGATGGTAGGACATGTGTAGCAGGTCAGGCAGCACTCGCCTTGCTGGAATCGTGGGCAGGAATCGTGGCCAGACAACAACTGCGCGTTCCGCCAACCATCTTCTTCCGCCCTCCCGCCCGCCCTCCCGCCCCACCAGCTGCTCCAGCTCCGCCGCCATGCCCGCCTCCAGCCGCGACCCCATCTGCCTCGCCACCATCTCCGCAGCCGCCGCCTCGCGCGCCGCCGCCTTGCTGTCGCCCTCGGCCTCGGCCTCGCCCTCGCCCTCGCCATCCCAGCCCGCCGCGCCCGCCGCCCCGGCGCCGCGCTCCGCGCCGGCGCCGCCGCGCACGGCTTGCCCGCGCCGCGCGCGTGTGGCCGCAGCGGCACGGGCGCGGCCGCGCGCGGCGTCCATCACTGCGGCCAGCGCCGCCGTCAGCGCCGCCGCCTCCTCGCGCAACTGGCGGTAAGCGCCGCCGCGGTTGGCCTGCGGGCGCGCCGGTGCAGGCGGCGGCGACGGCGGCGGCATCGTAAAACAGGGACTCAAGCAAAGACAGGAGTCATAAGCGGAGTGCGCGGAGCAATGTGGAGGAATGTCCTACAAAGTCCAGCCCCAAACATGCATGCGGGCATGAGCAGCGGGCCATGCTACGCCCCTGCAGACGCCCCCCCTGCCTGTGCCCACCTGCACTGGCGCGGGCGGCGGCGGCGGCGGCGGCAGCGCCAGCATGAGCGACCACACGCGCGGCGCCCAGCCCTCCGCCGCTGCGGCCGTCTGCGCCGGCAGCTGCCGCAGCAGGTGCCGCACCGTCCGCAGCGCCTGCAGCACCACCATTGTGGACCCCGCCCAGGGGCTGGCGACGGCGCCGTTGGCGTTGCCGGCGCTGCTGCAACTGCCGTTGCTGCTGCCGCCCTGCCCGCCCTGCTGCTGCTGCTGCTGCTGCTGCCGGGGCTGCGGCTGCGACTGCAGGCCGAGGCAGTGGTCGCGCAGGGCCGCCAGCAGCGGCTCCACCCAGGGCGCCAGGCGCGCCGGTGGCAGCTGCTGCGTCTGCAGCACCCACATGCTCAGCTTGCAGCGCTCCTGCACACACACACACACACACCACCACCAACAGCCACAGCAACAGGCGGTCAGCAGCCATCAGCCAGACGCGGTGCCGTACTCCGGGGGCTGCTGCTATCGCCGCCTGGCAATGCCACGTGTACGGCGAGGCGCAACGTGTGGGTACGGAGTCGAGGCCTGGGCCTCAGGGCGCGTGTGGCCCTGTGCCTGTGTGGCCCCTGTGCCCCTGTGCCCGTGTGCCCAGGCTTCCAGCCCCCACCAGGACGCCCCACCTTTGACGCGCGCGGCCCGGGCGTCAGCCCCTCCACCAGCGACTGCAGTAGCTGGCTGCAGCACCACTCTACAGCAAGGCACGGAGGCAAATGGGTAGCGGGGCAGTGGCGATTGGGGTTGCAAGGATGGTTGCATAAGGTGCAGAATGCACTGAAGACCAGCCTCAGATTTCACGCGTCCACGGGACCTGCAGCGGGCCCAACTGCAACATGCCCCACCCCCTCCCTCATATGCCGTCATTCTACTCGCGCCCGCCAGCACGCACCCGGCAGCGCCTGCGCCACCGCCGCCGCCTGCAGCATCAGCCCCACCAGCTTGAGCGCGGCCAGGTCCCTGCGGGCCGCGAGCAGCACAGGGCAGGACAGGACATGCAGCACATGCCCGACAGCATTATGAGGCATTGAGCAGCAGCGCATGCTGCTTAAACCAGTACTTCGGAAGTGCACACTTTCAAACGCCGCGCCAAAACCGTGTGTGTTTGTCGACGCTCCAGGGCATCGGCGCGCCGCGCCGCGGAACACGCGCCACTCACCCCGGGCCCGCACCGCCCATGTCGCGCAGTAGCAGCCCCCACTCCAGCCGCGCCGGCAGCGCGCGCAGCAGCGCCTCGCTGCTACAGCCCAGCACCGCCGCCCGCAGCCCCGCCGGCAACAGCGGCGTGGGCGGCGCCGCGGGCGCCGGCGCCGCCGCCGGCGACGCGGCTGCAGCGCCGCCCCCGGCTGCTGCCTCCGCCGAGCCCTTGTGGGCGCTGTGGATTCCCGCGATGAAGGCTGACGTGTACAGTTCGTACAGCTGGTGCCGTACCGCCGTGTCGTGCTCGCCGCCGCCCGACAGCGACGACAGGTCCGGCAGCGCCTCCGCCAGGCCGGCCTCCTCCTCCTGGGCAGCCGCCGCCGCCGCCGCCGCTGCTATTGCTGTTGCTGTTGTTGATGGTGGTGGTGGCGGTGATGGTGGTGGTGCCGCAACAGATGGCGGCTTGGGGTCTGCCACTGCCAAGGCACGGCGGCCCTCGCCGCCAGCACCGCCGGCATGGTCGCCCGCGCCGCTCCGCATTCCCGCCTCGCGCGCGCGGAGCACGGCTTGCCTGCTTCCACGCGCCCAGCTCTCCCTCCTAGCTACCTAGCCGCTGCGCCCGCAGCCGCAGGAGCGCGATCCGATGCGGGGATGGCGGCGGCTGGCGCGCGGGCGCTGCAGCGCTACGCCGGCTGCTGCCGGCGCGGGTGGGGTGAGTGGTGACGGCCTGGAAGGTCCGCGGCGGCACACCTGCGGCGGCCTGCAGCGGGGCCGCGTGTCCTGCTAGGTCATGGCCTTCCTGCATCGTTACGCACTTGCGAGGCGCGCCTCGTTGCCCAGCAGCTATGGTGCGAGGCTGCCGGCCGGCCTTTGCGCCTGCGCGGCCTCGCGCGGTGTGCTCTGTAAGAGCCCCCCAACCCACGCCCCAGCCGAGGCCCCAGCCGGTTAGCCCCTTTATGTATCTCAGCCTTACCTGTCGAGAGCTCTGATTGCTTTGCTACGCCCACATCGCTGACGGCCAGCGAGGCTGGCGCTCGCGCGACAGGTGCAGTCCTTCCCGCGCGCCAAGACCCGGTCAGGCCTATCAAGTGTAACACAGGAGGGCGCGCGCACGTCCTAGCTGTTTTCCTTGATTTGTGCGCAAGTACGCCTAACACCGACTGAACGCGCGCAGGATTTCTGCTTTCGGGCGCAGCTCGTTGGCACGAAAGCAGCAGTCTGCAATACCACGACCCTTGTTTTCTAGTTGGTAAGCTAAAACAGATTGTGTGCCTCGCGTGTTTCCTTTCCGTGCTGTGCCGGATCGCCCCGGCGTGCTGTGCCAATCCTGCTTGCTCCCAGTTTTACACCACTTTCTGCAAATGCTGCTCGTATTGTTCTCAGAAGTTGTACCATCCTTTGCAGTTCGCCTGCTGCTCTGAGAGCGAGCCGCCGCTCCTTTGCTCTGTTTTGCATCCTATACCTTATATCCATCCCCATAGCGGGGCACTGCCATGCAATCAATTCATTCGCACGCTCTTCAGCGTCGGCCGTTTCAGGGTTCTAGCATCGGGCGCAAGTGCGCGAGCCCGGTGCAGCCGATCTGTTGCCCGGCCAACGCGTTGCGCAGCACTGTAAAAATGTCCGCCGCTGCTGCTTCTGCTGGCGCTGTGAAAGTGGACACGACGCTGAACCCGCTGGTCGCATCCGTGAAGCCGTCAAAGACTATGGCGCTCACGGACCTGGCTACCTCGATGAAGGAGTCTGGCATTGATGTGAGCGGGGGGCGGGAGAGCGCACGTGTTCGACCAGGCGGGTCCTCGGCCAAATCAGTCGGCCCCACATGCCGGGTCACCCCTGATGTCACGCCGGTGGCGCCGGAGCACCGCGGGATGTGGGTTGCGGGCGGGTTGCTCCTTCGTGAGCAGCTGGGACTGGGTGTACACCTGACGGTGAGCCAGGGGCCAACAGGGAGCGAAGAAGAGCACAGACGAGCTCGTACACGCACGCGTTGGTGATACGCCCGCACCACCACACGCCATGCCCCCACCCCCGCACACAACCCTGCATGTGCCCGCCCCCCCCCTCCCCGCCCGAAACACACGCCCACGCCCACACGCCCGCCCGCCCAGGTGATCGGCCTGGCGGCGGGCGAGCCCGACTTCGACACGCCCGCCGCCATCGTGGAGGCGGGCGTGGCGGCGCTGCGGCAGGGCTACACGCGCTACACGCCCAACACCGGCACCTCGGCGCTGCGGAAGGCCATCTGCAAGAAGCTCAAGGGTGCGCGCGGGCGGGTGGTTTGGGGGGGTCATGGGATGGGGGTGGGGAGCGGGCGGGTGGGGGTGGGGGTGGGGAGCGGGCGGGCGGGCGGGTGGGTGGGACAGCGGGCGGCCGCGTGAGTGGATGGCTGGCTGGGTGTGTGGGTGATTAGTCGATTTCAAAACTTGAGTTCCAAGGGCGGAGGTTGGGTCTCATAAGAGCGGGCTGGTGGGCAGTGGGGCCGCCGGCCGGGGCCAGCCCTGGGTGGGTGGGCACTGGGCGGTGCAGCCAGCCGGCGGGGCGGCAGAGCAGGACACACGGCAGGCCGGGGGCAACGGGGTGGGGCCGGGGGCCGGGTCGCATGGCAAGCCGGGCGGAGAGGCGCGAGCGGACGGGCCAGGGCGCGGGGTGCATCGTGACAACATGATGACCACATGGACAGCCTGGTATGGCCGGGCCCGATCGGGTGAGGGCCGGGGCGGGGTCGTGGACTGGTGGGCCTGGCCGGGCTGGGGGCGACAGGCGAGGTGGCCCCCAGTCGGGGTACGCGGCGCCAGACAGCCAGCAACCACCTGGCTGCCGTCGCTCACAACCTCCCTTGCATCACGCACCCACCCACCTTCTTGTACCATCTTTGCGGCCCACCCTCACCCTCACCCTCACCCCACCCGCCCTCACAGAGGACAACGGTCTGGAGTACTCGCCCGACGAGATCGTGGTGTCAAACGGCGCCAAGCAGTCCATCTGGCAGGCGGTGCTGGCCACCTGCTCGCCCGGGGACGAGGTGGGGAGAAGGAGGGGTGGAAAGGAGGGGAGGGGTAGTTTATTCCAATTCCCAAATCAACAAATATGGCGGGCGCGGGGCACGGGCAGGCGAGGGGGGGGGGCGGGAGCAGGGAAGCGGCAGCAGGGCAGTTGGGCCGGAGCAGACACTGTGGAAGTGGCGACGGCAAGCGGTGGGAGGTGGAAGGGGTGGTGGCACCGAACGAGGGCCGGGCGGTGGCGACAGGGAGGGAGGGGGGTGACCTCGATTCCCGCGTCCTTCGCCCCTTGCCTGGACCGCCCAGCCAGGCCCAATCCACTGCAAACACCCGCCCTCCCGCGCCAACACCAGCCTTTCCGCGCACCCCTCCACGCCCACCGTCTGTGCTGCTACACATCTCTTACCAGCCCCGCAATCTTTCCTTCCCCGCTTCCTCAACTAATCATGCATGCAACTTCCCCCCCCCCCCGTGCCCCCTCCCCCCGTGCCGTCCTCCGCCTCTGCAGGTGGTCATCCCGGCGCCGTACTGGGTGTCGTACACGGAGATGGCCCGCCTGGCCAACGCCACGCCCGTGGTGGTGCCCACCACCCCCCAGCAGGGCTTCCTCATGAGCGCGGAGCAGCTGGAGGCGGCGCTCACGCCCAAGAGGTGGGGCGGTGATAGGCGTGGGGGGCGGGGGCGGGGGGCAGGGGGCGCCGGGCCCTGGCGGTTTTGGGGGACAGGGTGTAGCTGTCCGTGTGACGGGGTTTTGCGAAGAATGTCGAAGTGACGAGGGCCAGTGGTACAGCGGGTACCGAGGGAACGCGTCATACCGGGTCGTGTATCGCGACCTAAGTTGGAGCACTGAAGCAAACCGGGGACTGCAGCGACAATGCTGGGGGCGGGGGGAGGGGATGGGGGCGTGCTTTGGTGGCTGATGCGCGCGAGTGGGTGATTGAGGTGTCAGGGGACGACTTTGGTTCATGCAGGAGTGCCAGGGGGCGCCAAACACGGGCCAGGCACGAGCTACGCTGCCCACACACACCCCACCAACCTACGTTCCGCTTCTTGCAAGACACCCCGCCCACCGTGGACGCCTTTCACCCGCCCTCCCCCCTTCCCCCGCTCCCCTCCCCTCAGCCGCCTGCTCATCCTGTGCACGCCCTCCAACCCCACCGGCGCCGTCTACCCCAAGTGAGTCCCCCCGGGCGACGGGCGGCCTGCGGGGCAGCTGCGGGGCTGTGGGGCTGTGGGGCTGCATAGTTGCGGGGCAGCTGCGGGGCTGTGGGGCTGCGGGGCGAACACAGCGCCGCACCTGGACCTGGGCGGGGGTCATACCGCCGCCGGGGCCTGGTGGACCCGGTGCCCTGCGGGTCAGCTGCTGCAGCGTGACGTCCTCACGGTCGGGCCAGACCACAGCCTTGAGCCGCACCGCCGCTCCCCTCTGCATACCTCACATTCTCTGTGTGTTTTTCCTTGTGCTCTCCGCGCCGCCGCGCCGCCGCTCACCTCACCTCCACACCCGTTGTACACATTCCATCGCATACACAGTCTCTGTGTGCTCTTCTCTTTGCTCCTCCCTTGTGTCCTCTTAAGACACCCCTACACACACCTATCCACACACACCCTTGCACACCCTCCACCCTACGCACCCACCCACCCACCCACCTACCCTCCACCCTATGCACCCTCCCACCCTCCCACCCTCCCACCCTTCCACCCCCACCCCACACAAACAGGGAGCACCTTGAGGCGCTGGCCGCCGTCATCGCGCGCCACCCGCGGCTGCTGGTGCTCAGCGACGAGATCTACGAGTACATCACCTACGCCCCCGCCGCCCACGTCAGCTTCGGGTCGCTGCCCGGCATGTTCGAGCGCACGCTCACCGTCAACGGCTTCTCCAAGGTGGGGCAGAGCTGTTTATGTGTTTTGTTGGGAGGGGAGGGGAAGGGAGGGGATTTGAGAAGTTGTGTGCGCCAGCCCAATCTACGCCCAATCCAAATCCACCGCCAACGCGTTTTGGTGCGCCTGTCAGAATGCACAACACCGTGTGTTCATGTGTATGTGAGTCCGAGCTCCGAGCCCTATAAGACACAATTACGATACACACGCACACCAGGATACACACGCACCACACGCACCATGCCTAACCAACATGCCACCTACCCTCCCCCCCCGGCCCCTGCCCCCGCCGCGGCACAGGCCTACGCCATGACGGGCTGGCGGCTGGGCTACCTGGCGGCGCCCAAGCACTACGCCAAGGCCGCCGCCATCATCCAGTCGCAGTCCACCTCGGGCGCCTCCTCCATTAGCCAGCAGGCGGCGCTGGCGGCGCTGGCGCTGGGCCCCGGCGGCGGCGAGCCGGTGCAGGCCATGGTGCGCGCCTTCCGCGAGCGCAGGGTGAGCGAGCGCCGGAGTGCTGGGGGGCGGGAGGGGCGGGGGGGGGGGGGGAAGGGGTGGGTTGGGGGGGGGGAGGAGGTGCAGAAGGAGCAAGCGGTGGACGGGTGCAGGAAAGCGTATGCGGCGCTGTGCGGCGCTTGTGGGGCGGGAGGGCGGACGGGGGTTCGACCGACCGGGGTTCTTATGGGCGTGTTTGCTCGAGGAACAATGCTTGAGGGACGCGCGGCAGAGGGCACGGCAGGGTGTTGCGGCAGGCCCCGCCCGGGGCAAACGCCCCGCCACCTCGCACCACCCTCCCCACCCTCCCCACACTCCCCACATTCCCAACGTCCCAAGTTAGGTTGGTTTGGCTTGGACTGGTATTCACAACCGCATCCCTCGCCCGCAGGACTACGTGTCCGCCCGCCTCAAGGCCATCCCCGGCGTGAACCTGGCCGAGCCCGCCGGCGCCTTCTACGTGCTGCCCGAGATGAGCGCCTTCTTCGGCCCGGGCGCGGCGGCGGCCGGCTTCGGGCCCGTGCCCGACAGCGACACCTTCTGCCGCTACCTGATCGAGGTGGCCAACGTGAGTGGAGTGGCGTGACGTGATGGCGGCGGCGGCGGCGGCCGCGGGGGTGCCACGGTGTCGCTGTCGCGTGTGGAAGGGATGTGCGAGGCGTGGCGGCGGGGCCGGGGCCGGGGCTGTGTGCCAGTGTGGTGGCGGTGCTGGGCGGTGTGGTAGCGGTGGTTTGGACGGCGTTCAGGCGACGGCACCCGCCGCGCAACCACGGCGAAACCCGTGAGTTGCCCCCTGTCCCCTCCCTCCCTCCAAAACCACACACACGCACACACCGCATTTGCTGTCGTTAACACACCGCATTGCATGCACATTCTTCGTGCCCCCCCTCTCGTGCTTCCACACACACTCACGCGCACGGCACACGCGGCCGCAGGTGGCGGTGGTGCCGGGCGACGCCTTTGGCGCCGACAGCTGCATCCGCATCTCCTACGCCGCCAGCCTGGACACGCTGGGGAAGGCGCTGGACCGCATCGCCGCCGCGCTGGACCCGGCAGTGTACACACTGCGCACCGACCGCTAGGTGAGGCGGCGGCGACGTGGTCGTCGTCGTCGTGGTCGTCTTGTGGCGCCGTGGGCTTGTGTTTGTTGGCTTGGAATCATCGTGTTCGGGTGATGAGAGGGGCAATCTTGGGTGAGAGGGGCGAGGCCGAGGCGGGGGGCGGGGGGTGGGAGTGATGGCGGCTGGCGACTGCGGTGCGGGCGGTGGCGGCGGCAGCGAGCTGGGGGTGGAGCTGGGGGTGGGGGTGGGGTGTCGCGTGGCGGGCTGCGATATCCGAGGGGGAAGGGGGGCTGCGCGCGCGGGGTGCGTGGGTTGTGCGGGTTCTTGTTTCGGTGGAGGAGGGGGGCGAGGCGGACTGGTGGTGGTGAGGTTCTGGCCGTGATGGCTGTGGGCTGTGGCGGATGCGGGAGGATGGGGCGTGCGGCACCAGCGCACAGCAGGTGTGGGCTTGACGCACCTGGCAGCCGCGATACGTGTCATGCAACTTTGGCGGGCGAGGACGCCCGCACGCATCTGCAACAAACCTTGACCGTCGATGCGGCTGGGTCACTTGTGACAGCCTGACGGGGCAAAGTTAAGGGTCGTGAGGACCACATGCGGCAGGCGCCGCCTCTTCTGTCTCTTTGTACTGCAGGGCTTTGGCTGGGGGCGCTGGGATTGCCCGCGGCGGTTGGGGCAGGGCAGCACGGTCCGCCCCGGTCGCCCCTGGTCAGTGCGTGGGCCGAGGGTGGGGCGGCGAAGGCGCAGCAGGCTGGGCTGGCTTGCGGCTTCGGCGGCCGCTACGGCACGATCAATCAGGACGAGAGTGGCGGCGCCACGAGGGGTGTCCAAGGGGGTGTCGCCATGAGGCGGGCTTCGATGGAGCAGTGCAAGCGGGGCAAGTTGGCGAAGTCCCGTAGTGTGTAGGAAATAGGAACCTCCCAGACCCAGCAGTCAAGAAACAATTTGCGACAGCAGCTACAGGAGGCGGGTGGTGGTGTGGCGGGAAATAACGCACCAGTTGCATGCGCGCCAGGGGAACGCTTCGAAGTTTGCACCCTGCATGTGGTTGCCGCCCAGGCGTCCAGCAAGCTTGGAGTGGTCAGCGTGGGCATCGGGAGGGTCCGGCGTGGGGGTCCGGGGCTGTCCGGGGGTTGGGCATCGGCGGGGTTTGGCATGTATGGCGGGACATGCTTGGTGCCGCAGGGGCTGGTAACGGCAAAACAGGCGCGGTCCCAGAGAGCCATGCCGGCCTGTTATCCTGTCCATCGCGGGCGCGCTGCCTGTTCCAGGAGTTCAGGCCGTTTCCGGGTGCTTGGTTAGAGGTCACGGTTTTCGCAGTGACAGTGACGCTCCCACGAACTTTCGGGAACGAAGAGTTAGCATGATTGCGGCGGATGACCGCTTAACAATGGTTACCAGGAGAAAGGCCGTGGGCGCACAGTGTTAGGCCTGAAGTGGCCGAAATTGGTCCTGGCCCGCCTCCTCATTTGTCACCTGCCTTGAATGACTATTCAAATGAGTACTTAAAACGGTAACTTATGCTATATTGTAAGACATCTACCGACCTTTATGTTGCTTGAGCACACGCAGCCGGATCGTGGGTTTGGAACCGAGGCGAGAACCACTGTCGAGGTCAGCGTTATCCCCATTCTAGGCTTCTTCATTCTGTCAATTACATTAAATAAGAAATCCAATCCCCTGTAAAACTACGCGCGCGTGGTCGGGCGCAGGGCGTTCAGAGCTGCTCTCTGATACTTCGTCACCTCTGTTGCTGATACCACGATTGACTGCCGATTCTGAGTTGCATTTCCTTGGAGCAAGCTTCCGAGCTCCGGGCGGCTTTGCGCCGCTCGAGTGGAATCGCGGTTTCACCGGTGAGGCGGAGCCGAATTTCGCAGGGTTACCTGCAGATGATGTCTGTATCTGTCGTGGTTATGCTTGCGCATCCAAATGACCCCACGGTGTCACTGCGCAGGGTCGCTTTTCGACATCCTCGGGTTGACGTCGAATCTACTGCCGGCTGGGTGCGCGCGTGGCAGCGGCCTTCACCGTATAAATGGCCCGCGACGATGCCTTCGACGACCGAAAAACTTGTGCTGCACATCAACTCCTCCATCCTGCTGGCTCTGGGCTCTGGGACGCGCCCCGTGACGCAAAAAGACAGCGGCTGATGTTGTTTGCGCATGCGAACGCGACGCCACGCTGCGGTTCAGAGACATCAGAGCGATGCGAAGCGACATCGGGCATGGGGGTTTATAACCAGACCACGCAAGCCGCCGCTTCTCCGGTCCACTCTCCTCGGATCGGCTACAATCTGCTGCGTAACGTCAGCAATGCCAGCTCCGCCGCGCAACCAAGCCAGCCTGCAGTGCCCTCGGCATCTTCCATCTCCGTCGGTGCTCGCACGACCAGTTTCTGCGCATCGTCATCGGCCTGCGCTGCCGGGGACCCTGCTCCTTGCCAAGGAGGAGCGTTGCGTGACATGGTGGCGCTAGCTGCCATCAATGAGGCACGGCGCCCCTTAACGCTAGTACCGGCTGCGCCCGCCGCTGTGGCGCCGTCTGGCTGGCGCCACTTGCTACCCACGCACGCGCGACCGCTCGCCACCACGCTTGGCCTCGACGGTCCGGAGGAGTGGATGGCTCGCGTACACCCCGCCCTCGGCCTGGCGTCTCCTGACACGTTGCGCCTTGCCCTGCACGTGTGGCGGCGCGTGCAGCTGCCGGTTACGATGCTCGTACACGTGCGCACGCGCACGGCCGCCCTCGGTGGAAACGGCACGCCGCCGTCAGCGTTCGGCTGCGGGCCGACCAGCAGCAGCAGCAGTGGCATCTCTAATTGCCGCCCCAAAAGCGGCGGCAGCAGCCCAGCACCCTTCGCCCCGGTAGCCACGGCCGCGTGCCCGGAATCGTCGTGGTCGGCCTTGTTGGCCACGAGTAAGCGCATTCGGACGGAGCGCGCGTTCGCGGCGGCGTGCATGCGGCTGGCGGCCAAAATGCAGGAGCGGCGGGAGGTGAGGCGGTTGGGGCCGCGTGGGAAGTGGTGCTGGAGTGTTGCTAGGGCTGGAGCCGCATCCGACCGCCGTGTTTCCCCGCCTGGGCGCTGAGGCGTTTGCCTGTCGCCGCATTTCGTGCCCCCGACGAGGTAGCCGTTGCCCCTGCGCCCAGAGTGGCGCGTACTGCGCAGAATTTTAGCCCGTCCGCTGACTTGACTCCCTCTTCCGGTCCCCAGGTGACGCGCACGGTGACGGAGCCGCTGGCTGCGGCGTCGGGCACCAGCGGGCGGATCATCATGAACGCCGAGGTGTGTGTGCTGCGCTGGCTGGACTGGGACCTGCTGGCGGGATTCGTGCCGGAGGACGCGCACCTCATATGCGGAGTGGGCTGGGAGCGGTGAGGCTGGTCGGGCATGTGAGGCGAGAGGGAAGAATTGGATAGTGTGTACGGTAGTCGTCTCGCCGGTAAAAAATGTGATGTGCTCGCAAGGGCCCTTTGGTAGGTGTGTCGGAATGCTATGTGGTAGGTTCATCTCGCGCACACGCGTAGGAGGTGATCTAGCGGAGAAGAGTTGAATGTATGTGCGTGTGTTTGTTAAGAGAGTACAAGGAAAATGTGTGTGTGTGTGTGTGTGTGTGTGTGTGTGTGTGTGTGTGTGTGTGTGTGTGTGTGTGTGTGTGTGTGTGTGCGCGCGCGTTGTGTGCGCGCGTTGTGTGCGTGCATTGTCACGCCTGCTGCAACCGTTAGTGGGCTGCAGCAGCAGTTTTGGGCATTTCTACGGATGCCAAATGAGTATGGATTGTATGGAGTAGTACAGCTGCGCTGAAGGGCACTGATATAGCTAGAGTCAAGAAGAACAGAGACGGTAGGAAGACATGACCCACCACATTGTGACTGTATGTTCATGGGCTGATGGCTTTGGAATGTTAATGCCCTGGGGTGGTGGGTGGCATGGGTAGATAGCATGTAGACTTCTAGTTGGTCGGGATTGGCGTGTAGACACTGATGAGAACATGAGACATTCTTTGTAGCGGATAGGACGGAAATGAACATGCGCCATGTCGCACGAGATGGCAGAGGATGGGGGTGATAACTACTTGAGCCCCAGCGTGCTTGTTTTTTGGCTGCCCGTACGTACCCACCCGCACCCACGGACGGGCCGTGTTGGCAGGTCGCCGGCGCTGCCTCCGCGGCTGAAGGCGGGGTGTGATGGGGCTCGTCGCTCGTGGTGCACGTGCGTAATGTTGTGTACTCCATCTGGGTGCTTCCGTATGATAGCACCACTCGAGCCACTCGGGGCCCTTTGAGGCTATGCGAGCTACCCCCAGTCCTGCGACGCGTTGTCTGCGCACCTGAGCTGTGATTGCCATTCGGTGAGAGTGTCCTGGGTTTGGCGCACGAGTAGTATGACCAGTGAGCGGGACCCCTGGATGCCATTCGGGGCATCAGGGATCCCTGCCACGCTTGGGCACAGCTCCGCAGAATGTGGCTGCAGCAGCAATAAGCTAAGAATGCACGCGCTGGTTTGCCACTTTGACGGAATGGATGGGTTGGATGTGCTTTGGTATGGAGCTGTAGACATCCGGAGGCGGGAACTTGCGGCGCTGTGGGCGGAGCCCAGGGTTAGTGGCGTGTCGAAGGGACACACGGCCCGCGATGGGGCTTGATCTGTCCGTACAATCTCAACGCGGCCTCATAACGTCTGGCGCTCTGTGTTCCGGCCAGTCTGCATAGGCCCGCCTTGCAGATCCCTGTTCGAGACGGGGCAGAGTCCGTAACTGTTTCCTATCACAACTCTAGGCCTTGCCTATGAGCTCTCTTCTGCGTCGCCTCTACTCCAGTGCTCCTACTCCGGCGGCAACTCTCGCCAAGGCTTCCGCTCCGCAGGTATGCGCTCTGCTAGTCGAGGGTTCCACACCTGCTACAGGCGCACTAACTCAAGAAATCCAGTGACCGTGAATAAAGCACTTCGCTGACGGTCGGTGCCGAGCAAACACGTGTAGTCAGCCATGTAATAACACACTGACTTCAGGCGCCCCCGCACCCCTGACCAGCGCTTCGGACAACTTGGGTTGGCAACTAGCGGGTTGCACTGCATGGGAGGCGAGACGAATCTGCAGCCGGCACTGACATGGCTCGCGAAGCTGCGCGCCCCAGCACAAGAACCTAGGGCTCTAGGACAGTGAGGTTCGCAGTCTGGTAGCACGTATCTCCCTTGCATACCGGTATGCGCACAGAGTGTGGGTGGGTGGCGCCGTGGCGGGGCGCGTCGTGCGTGTGCGCGCGCGTGCGGGGACAAGGTGCAGACGGGCGAAATCCGGGTGGTGTCGGCACCCCTGCTGTCGGCTTTTCTCCAGCTGAAGGCCTGAACTTGCAGACGCAGTGGCCCATGACGGGGTGCGCTTCATGGGTTGGGTCGTGGGTTCGGCTTCACTGCCACTGCTGATTCTGGATGGGGCGAATGGCAGGCTCGATATTGGGCTCGACTGAGTACTGTACGATGGCCCGGGTAAACTGAGCACCTTCACGTTGTCATAAATGCCCCAAAATGCGACATAATGGGGATACTTGCGTGGAATATCTTGGCGTCCAGCGGCGGATGTTGGCAGAATCGAAGCGTCTTGGGCCGCGGACTGCGGACGCAGGTTCAGGAAGCAGGACCGCGAGATGGGCAGGGGCAGGGGAGGCGGAGCAGGAGGTGAGGAAGCGATGCTACAGGTAGGCGGCGACTGAACCGAAGCGCGGTGGCCCTGCTGGGTCAGGCTGGGTACGTGGGCGTGTAGGGAGCGGGGCCGCCCAAACGGGGTGGAGGGGGGGGCGGGCCATCCGCACACAGCACACGGTTTTGCGATCGCAAGTCACAGTACATGTCGCTTTCAGCGAGTCCGAGAGAAGTAGACCCAGAGAACCCCAGGGACCATGCAAATGCACACCTCGCACTAATATAGTAATATCTCCATACGCCTGAGCGTCACACCGCCCAAAACCTCGTAGCTTTCTATCGCCACCTGTTTCTTGACTGCTCGTGTGCGCGCTGTGTTTTCAGTGCATGTGCAACTGAGAAGCGCCTAGTGTAACAGACCAACCGCGGGCACTATGGGGCAATGCTCCAGCTCCAGCAAAAAAACGCAAGGGGGCAAGCAGCAGCAGGGTTACCCGCGCGAATCTGAGGTAAGCAACATGTCGGATTGGCTGCGCTTGGCAGTGTCAGCGCGGCTCCCTGGCCTCAGAGTCGCCTTATCGCGCAATCTTGTCCTGCACGCAGGAGTCCGAGGAGGAGCACTGCGAGGAACTAGCGCCCAACGCACCACGGCGGCGTGGTGTCGTTGACGACAACAGGGGGCCTGCAAACGACGCGGGTGCGCAAGCCCCTCGACCCCAGCTCGAGGTAGGCTGCTGCAAGAGGCGAGGTTACACGAGTAAATGGGCAATGGCAGAGCTTGTAAGGTCTGCGGCCTAAATTCGGGCGCTGGCGTTGTCGTTTCGGATGACTGCACAACATGCGGGCGCTGTGAATGCGTTCGCCCCTGGAGAAAGCGCCACCCGCGCACCAGCTGTGCCATATATGTCAACGTAATGTATGCACGGCGTCGTTTTTCGTTTTATGCACAGCCGCACCGTCCTCGACAGTCCCCTGCCACGTCCCCTCCGTTCAGCCGTGCCGCTTTGGGCCTCCCACCTCGACTGTCCCGACCTGACCGGCCGTTTTTACCCCCACCTGCTCGCCGATTGAGTCACCTGCTTGACAGCTCCGCACCAAGCGTCGCTTCGTGCCCGTGCACCGCTGTCCCGCAGGAGTACAAGCTCGCGGCCGTGCGGGGGAGCGTCGACGACAGCACATGTGCGGCGCTGTTGGCGCTGCGCCTGGGGCGCGGCAGCAGCGTAAACGGGATTGTGAAGGACGGCCGCAGCTCGGACGCCTCAGATGGGGCCAGCAACTTCAGTCGCACCAGCGGCAGTCTGGACTCCAAGCGCGCGCCTGCTGGCGCCGTGGATCTCCACGGCAACACGCACCTGGACCCGCTGCCGGAGAACGAGTCTGTGCAGCTCGCCAACAAGACCGTGGGCAGTGACGTGGACGTGGCCAACGGCGGGGCGCCAGGCGACCTGGCCGCACAGCAGGGCGTCGATACCAGCACCCAGCACGACAACAACCCCAGCCAGGGGCTGCAGCCGGGCGCGGGCGCAGTGGGCGCAGCGGGCGCAGTGGGCGCGGACGAAGCGAAGGTGGCGGCGGTGGCACATGGCTGCGCCCGCCCGGACGCGGTGTCGAAGAAGCGGCCAGTGGATGCTGGAGACATTTTCGAGTCGGAGTTGGGTTTGACGCCCAACACGCTCACGCTGGCAGTCACAGGCGCTGCGCCCAAGGTGCCCGCGCGCGCTTAACCTTCACGCCACACCACAGCTTGCAAGTGTGGGTGCAGCTGCAGTGGCCGGGGCAAGGGCCCCGGGAAGCGAAATTGGCGGCGGGTGGGCGCTTGCACTCAGCGGCTCGCCGTGGCATGGGTGCCAGGCGTCGCACCACCAGCGCCCACGCTTGATCAGCATGACCGGTGCGGCTCGGGCCAGGTAGGGTTCATATCTTTGGCAGGGCTCGGCTCGTGATGCCTCGCGCTGTTAGCTCTACATGCGTCTGTGCGACGCCTGCGGGTCGGTGGCGGGGTAGCTCCTGCAGTAACCTGCAAAGTTTCTGTGGTTCGCGTTGTCCGTGCGCTTCGGTGTACGGGGGGCGTTTAATTATTACTTGTGCATCGTACGTTACGTTACGACGGAGATGATCACGCCTGCATCGCCAGTCAAGGCGTTGCGCGCGTGCGTATGTGTCGGTGGCAAAGTCGGCTGCGCTGAGCGGAGGGGCTGCGTGATTGCGGCCGCCGCAATGCACATGCACACGCGGGAGTGATGGACCCGGATCGGGGGCGCCGCGGTGCAAGCGGTGACTTTCTTTTTCATTATGAGTACGCGCGACAAAGCGCTGAATGGATACAGCGTGATCGTGAAGTTTCTCGAACAGCTTTGCGAGGTGAATAAATACGGCAGTGGTGGCGTGCGCAGAGAGCCAGGTGGACGGGCTCGGTTTTGCCAAAGACGCCGAAAGTCGTCAAATGATCCAGTGCATGTGCATATGGCCTATCCAAGTGACAGAAATGCCGCCGCTGTGGCTAGCTCATGAGTGTGAGTGCCGTAGTGGCGCCGGACCGGGTGCACATGCGCTGGATGCGCTCCCGCTCAACGGCCGGGACCATGGAGGCACCGCGACACGGGGTCTTTGAAGCCTGCTGTGTGGCGATTGATGCGGGCGGGCGCGCTTTAGGGCTCCATCAGGATGTGCTCGCAATGGTGATGGTATAGGATGTAGGAGAGGGTCTGAATTGGTTTATTGCGCCACCGAAGCCCTTTGATGTTCAGTTCAGCATCTGTGCTAGCGAGGGTACCGAGCGCGCGCAGGCGGACTGGGGTTTGCGGCGGCGGCCTGAGAGGTGAGCGGGAGTGGTGCATGCGATGTGTGCTCGGTTATGTCGCACATGCGTTTGATTATGTGGTTGCTGTATGCGCGCATAAGCACGCATTACGACGTAACGCAAGAGCCGTATAGGGCGAAGGGGCAAGGCTGCAACCTCGGCGCCGTGCGTGACTCTCAATAGGCGTGCACGACGCATGTAGCGAAACTCAAAAAAAGTAAGTGCGTACGGTAAACACCCAAATAAACTTGTGCAGCCGACGCGAGTGGTTGCAGGGTGTGATATGCATGGGAGTGTGTGGTGGCTAGGGTCTGGCGTACTGAAAGCGGAGTTGGAGACGTCGAATGTGCCCATGGGTGGGGCGTCGGCTAGATGCCTGCCTTGACATGTTTTACTTGACGTCCTAAAGGTGCTTAAAGAAGCGCGAGTGGTCGTTACTGCAGTGTGTTGTTGAGGTAAGAAGATGATGATCACCATGATGCCAGCACGAACTATGATGATTGTGTTACTCAGGTTGGTGGCGTGGAGGGCCATTCACGAAACCCGGGGAACAGCGACAAGCAAGCAGGGCGACACTGGTTTTGCTGCGCAATTTATTAATACGAACGCGATGCTCAACCGGCGGGGATGGTCAGGGACGAATGGACCCAGCTGGGCGGAGTGATAGGCGTGGTGAAAGCCGAGAGGGGCAGCCCGGCAAGGGAGGTACGGCGGTTTCTTGTGCGTAGGTGGTGCAGGGGAGGTGGTGTGTGGCTTCACGGGAAATAGAGGAGGCGGGGCGGAATCCGCGGCATCTGGGAAGGGCCGTGAGCCTGTCGCATGCGCCGTTAGAAGTCAACTGTAAGCTTGATGCAAATCCTGGAGCCGTGATGCCGCCGCACCCCGAACGCCTGGACAGGACACCACCGCCACCCGCCTGGCCGCCGCGCGGCCCCAGCCTGCCCCGTTTCAGCGGCCCACGTGCCGCCATAGGCTGCAGAGCGTGGCTTGGCTCAGCGGTCCGGGCAGACGTGGCGCGCGCCATTGGGATGTGTGCGTGCCATAGCCCGTGCGCCGGCGAAAACCCTGGCCTGCTCGTCAATCGTCTTGGCCACACCTCGTTGCACTCAAATGCCACCTTCCGTAGTAAAACACAGTGCAGCATACAACTAAACGGTTATTTCCAATAAACCCTGGAGGACAAGGAACGGGAGCGACATGCGCAAGGGCTAGCGAAGCCACTCGATGGAACTATGGGTGGCTGCCTTAGCACACCAGATAAGCTCATTGGATATGGCGACGATGTCTCGCATCTGCGCCCAAGAACTGAGCCCGAATACGAGCCCGAGACGACGGCCGCTAAGACCGAGAAGTCCTTTGCAGTCTCTAAACGATACGAGAATGAGGTCCGGGAGGACGGCCAGCGCGGGCCTGCTGCCGAGACTGCCGCGTTCACGCGGCGCTCTGCAGCCGCGCGGAGCAAAGGCTCGTTTTTAGAAGCTGCATTGGTGACAGAATCGTCGCGGGAGTCGTTTGTGGAGGACCCGATTCAGGTGACACTCATTTTACATAGAGCTGGGTCATTGCGCGTGCTTGGAGCGCAAGGTGTTGGGTGGCACAACCTGACTTTGTCGTGCGGATGCCTGAGGGTTTGTCGACGCAAGTCCACGAGAGCAGCCTGAGCCTTTTCGGGTCCGGCGGACCCGCAGTCAGACCGCGGCTCTTCGTTTGCGCCGACTGCCGACTCCGCGTTGAGGAAGCCCGCACCCCCGGGACAGCCCGCAGCATTGACGACGCCCGACGCCTTCCTGAGCCTTTGTTCCTTTTTGCTGCACAGGGTCCATGGCGTGGTGCACCTGCGCCCCCGGCGCTAGCGGCTGGGAGCGGTGGCGAGGGGGGCCCGCGTGCCGCCGCCTCCGCCGCGGCTGCAGCAACCGGCAGCGAGCTCGCAGCGGTGCCGGAGGCCAGCCAGGACTCTTTCGAAATCGCGCGCGCAGAGACGGCGCGTGAGCTGGCGGCGTTTTCGCGCTCCTTCCGCCAGGGCAGCGCATCAGCCTGGGACGACGACGACGACGGCGCCGGCGACGACGACGGCGCAGTCGACGCAGGTGGGCATGCTGGCGTCGCCGCCGGCCCTCGCGGGCGCGAGGCACCGTGGCGGGAGGACTTGGGGCAGGGCCAGGCTGCGGGCAGCACATCCAGGCGAGCGCGCGACCTGGACCCACAGTCCTGGCCGCGGCTGCAAGGGCCGCAGGCGGAGGCGGGGGCTTCGGTGGGCAGGGGCGACGGCGGGGAGGGCGCTGGCGGCGGCGACGGCAACGGCGATGACGACGAGGTCTTCCCGGTGGGCCCGGGCGTGGGTGACGGCAGCTCGCAGCCGCTTCCGCGGCTGCCCGCCGGTGTGCGGGCCGTGTCAAGCGCGCTGGCGCTTGAAGCAGCGGGGGCAGCGGCAGGCGCTGGGGTGGACGAGGAGCTCCTGCCGGGCGGCGTCGGGGCCGCCGGCGCCGGGCGCGGCGGCCCGGCGGCGGCGGCGGCGGCGGGCACGAGCATGGGCGCGGACGCGGACGGGGGCGCGGACGCGGACGGGGGCGCGGACGCGGACGGGGGCGCGGCAGAGGCGGCTGCAGGGCAGCGCTCGGGCCGCAGTCGGGGCCACCGCCACAGCGAGACGTCGTTCATGGACCATCAGAAGCATATGGTGAGCGGTGGCCGTGCCTTGGGGTTGTGGTCTGGGTCCTCCACCGTGCTGTTGGGTACCTGCCATGTTAGAGGCGGCCGCGGTGCTTGTTGCGCCCTGTGTGCCGGCGCTCTACGCGTCATGCCCTGCTTGTGTTGAGGCGACGCCGCCTTGTGTCGCTGTGCTGTGCGTTTCAGGCCGTTGCGGCTGCGGCGGGCGGCGATGCGGACAGCCCAGGCCGGCCCGCGCGCGGGGGGCGCAGCAGCGATGTGGGCTTTTACTTCGACGAAGCGCGGCGTTTGGCGGCGGCTACAGCCGGCGGCGGCCGAACGCAGTCGCAACCAGGCGAGCTGCTGCCGGATGGTGGCGGCGGCGGCGCAGCGCTGCGGCACGGCGCGGCGCCGGCGCGGCACAGCCTGCTGGACTCGCCTCTAGGCAGGCAGCTGGCGTCGCGCGGCGGCGACGGCGGTGCAGCGGTCGGGCGCGGCGGCGGCGGCGGCGGCGGCGGGTGTGTGGATTACACGCCCAACCCCGATGCGATCCGGCAGGTGGGCATGGCAGGCTGTGGTGGACCCGGGGTGTGAGTCACCGCATCCTGGCGTCGCAAGCTCTGATGCCTGTTTTAGTGTTTTACGGTATCTTTTGATGGCCGCGCCTCCTCCTGGACACCAAGTGCCGCTGCGCTTGCGCCTCGCCAGACGCCGCTTCTTGCGCCGTGTGTTGCCTCGCAGCCGTCCCGCGGCAACCTGCTGCTGTCGCCGCAGCCCCACGTGCGCGTCGGTGTCAAGTACGGCCACGGCGGCAGCGGCGGCGCCAGCGGCCTCACCTCGGGCAGCGCCACGCCGCCAGGCGGCAGCGGTGTGCGGCAGCAGCCTCTGAGCGCCAACGTGCTGCTGCCACGCGGCGGCGCCGCGGGAGGCGGCGCGCCAGCACTGCTGGCGTCGCCCGCAGGCGGCGGCAGCGGCGGCGGCAGCGGCGGCTCTCTGGGCCACTGGGCGTCGCCGGCCGCAGCGATGCCGGCCGCCGCCAACGCGCTGCCGTACCGCGGGTACGGCATCAGGGCTTTGGATGAGCAGGAGTCGGACGGGCCGCAGGCGGTTGCCGTGCAGCGGTTGGAGTACCAGCCGCACCCCTCGGCCGGCGGCGGCCGGGCCACCGCTCCGGGGGTCGTGACGGTGACCAACGCGCCGCCGCGCAGCTACCAGTCGCCGCTGGCGGCCAGCGCCTCCTCGCGCGTCACGTCACCGCAAGTGGCCGACGGCAGTGGCGGCCCCTTCCGTACGGCGCCCAGCCCAGCCGGCAGCAGCCGCAGCCTCATGGCCGCGCGCGCCACCACTGGAAGCTTCGCTCTGGGCGCAGGTTCTGGAGGCGGCGGCGCCGGGGGCGCCATGTCGCACGACAGGCCGCACATGATGCTGTCGCCACCAGGCAGCGTGCACGGCGGTACAGCTGGTCAGCCGCGGACCGCGCGGTTGGCGGGTGCACTGCTTGGCGGCGCGGGCGCGGGCTCTGGCGCAGCCAACCTGGTCGGCGCCCGCGCCGCCACTTCAACTGGCGCCAGCGCCGGCGGGGCGCTCCGCCACATGAGCAGCTCCTCCGAGCTCACGGAGCAGCCCTTCAGCGGCGCCAGCAGCCGCCACAACTCGCAGCAGCAGCAGCGGCAGCAGCGCGCCGGGGCCGCATCATCGGGGCAGGGCACGGCCGCGTCGCTGACGTCGCCACTGGCCGCCAGGCCCGTCGCCCCATCGCCCGGCGGCTCGCGGCTCAAGCTACTGGCGTCGCCCACCGCCGGCTCCGCCGCCAGCAACCTGCCGCACTCGGAGTCCCGAGGCTCCCTGCTGCTCGGCCACCTGCAGAGCCGGCTGGACGAGCAGCAGCCGCACCGCGGCACCGCCTCCGCGCCCTTGGCGGGCCCGTCGGAAAACGGTGGCGGCGGCGGCGGCGGCGGCGGCGGTTGGGACTTTACCAAGAAGGCCAGCCATGACCAGCTGCCCATGTCTGGGGTAATATCGGGGGTGCTGCCGGGCTCTGCCCGCGGCTCGGTGGACGGCGGCGGCGGCGGCAGCGTGCACGGCGGGGCCGCGGGCGGAGGCGGGGCCAGCCGCATGGCGGAGCGGGCGTCGCGGCTGCTGGCGTCCCTGCATCGGCTGGGCGCGGTGGCGCCGGTCAGCGGAGGCCAGCAGCAGTAGCAGCAGCAGCAGCAGTAGCTGCAGGTTGCGGCACTCGTAGCAGGTGCTGTGGCGGAGGGCGCGGGTGCGCTGTAGCGCGTGTATTGTATATACGTCGTAGTATGATTGATCCACTCGATCCACTCGTGTTATGATACGGTCAGGTGGCGTAGCATTTTGTGTGAGCCAAGAAGAGATTTTGCTCGGGCTCAGGCAGCCGGCCGCTGCGCTGTCAAACAAACTCTTGGACGGTGGCCCGCCGCATGCGGTGCGAGGTCGGGCCGTGGCAGCCGGTACCCACGCATTGGTGCATCACCTGACACATGATTGACATAAATCCCACGGTAATGCGGTATTCGGTGATGGTGTGAGCTTTGCCGCGCAAGCACTGACGACACTGTGGTGCTCTCCTGGGCGCATGGCTTGGTGGCATGTATGGTGGTCCGGAAAATGGAATGGCGGCAGGCAACTTGGTTGATTGGGTTGAAACACACTGCGGTTGTGCATTGCGCAAGAACTGGTGCGCACCGCAAAAGGACTGCGGGGCATTTTACTGATACAAGGCATCGGATGCCTTGTGACGGCGGCAATCGACTGGTCGGGGATACGCAAAGGGTTGGTGGTGAGGCCTCTATGGTGGGTGAGGGTTCCTGGGGCCTGCGCTC
This sequence comes from Chlamydomonas incerta, assembly GCA_016834605.1. NCBI lineage: Eukaryota > Viridiplantae > Chlorophyta > Chlorophyceae > Chlamydomonadales > Chlamydomonadaceae > Chlamydomonas > Chlamydomonas incerta. The sequence continues at coordinate 664,466 of JAEHOC010000011.1, forward strand.
CTGACAATTGTATTTGCTCGGCATTTGACGACAGCGCCGCCGCTCGTGTGTGGTGGCGGCTGGAAGTATTTATGCGGGAACAGAACAGGCGGCACAGAGCTGGTGCGGGATCGGGACTCCCGGTTTGCTGGCACGGTGCCCGAACGCCCGGCTGGTCTGGCGTGCAGTTGCAACGGCGGGCCCCCGGTACCGGCGGTTTGGGGCCTGGCCTGGGTCACGGGCGCCGATACACGTGTGCGTGGCGCTTGGAGGGGAGTGGCGCGAGCACTGAGCAGGACTTGCGAAGAGCATGGCACACGGCTGTGTGCAATGCAAGCGTTGGGTGAGTGTGTGCAATGAAGGAGGGGTGGATGGGGTTGTGGCATCAGCGCGTGGCTCACTGACACGGCTGGAGAGCAAGTTGAGTTGGCGTGCATGACTGCATGTCGCTGGCAGTGGGCATGGTGGCTTGCACCTCGGCTTTGTCATCCTGCTGTCATCCTTTTGCCCATCTGCGTGGCCGTGTGCCGTGCTGGCGGTCGGCACGCCGCACGCGCAGCTGAGAAGGGATGCGGATGACGGCAGACGCAGCCCCAGCCCTCGCCGGCAACGTTCAGGGCCGCCCTGTGCGGGGTGGGCGCGTAACTGACTCCGTATTACCAGAATCATGCGCGCAGCTGTACGCAGTCCCGGCGACATCGCCGCCAAGCACAGACTGGTAGACTCGCAAATCAAGTTGCTAGCCGTCCGCCTGTGCGTCCTGTCCGCCAGCGAGGCAAGCCTGAGGCTCTGTCTCATTTGCCGCTACAGCCGGCAGCTCCGGCGTGCTTCCGAAGCAAACCCAGCAACCTAGCACCCAACGGATGCCCTCGTCTTATTCAGACTTCGGATAATGCCTGTCCGAAACGTCCGGCTCGCCCTTTCCACCCCATCACGCAAGATCACTTTCCCCTGCTCGCCGTACCGGTACCCTAGGCCTCAGCTGCCCCGCTGCCCCGCTGGCGGCTGCCTACGCCGCAATAAATGGAATCTTGACTTCCTCGCGTTCGTTAACCTCGTGCAGCTCCCTCCATAGCATACACACTCCCTCGCAACAAGTCTTGGCTCCGGCCCTTCCATGCGCAGATCGTGTCACGTCGATTCACGGCACCGCAGCGCCTGCAGCTGCCTGTATCCATGTCGCCTCCGCCTATGCTCGTTACTATGGAATCATTACGATATCCCTGTATCACATACAAACCTGCGTGGAGTGTCTGCACATGACAACTCATTCTGCATCTTACTTGCACGTCAGACAGCTTGAACAACCCCCCTGTCCGTTCAATGGCACGCCCCCCCCCTCCCCCCTCCAATCCGCACACGCCTACCCCTAGCTTTGGTACCAGGCAGCCCTGCTTTATGTGGGCGCGAGGGTGGGGTCCTGGCCACCTCGCACAAGTCATGGACGCGTCCAAGTTGCGGCCCGCTCTGGCCCGGGACCCGCCGCCGATTTGCAAACCCATAAGAATGGGGCGTAGAAAAGGACAACCCAACCCACAAAAGGCATGCTTTGCATCAAAACAGCCGCCAGCATGCGGCACAGCAAATGGAGCCGGCGCACCGCATGCGGCGCCACGTGTATGTACGGTACAGCGGTACTGCTGAATGCTAATCGTCGACTCTGCCACGGTCCGGCGTCGCAGCTGTCGCCCTCTTAGTCGAACACCCGCGTCCATGGTGCCTCAGCACCCAAGTGCGTGCATCAATCGGAGTTTCTAGACCTTGACTGACGGGACCGCGCCCGTCCCCGCCAGCGCGGCTGCTGCGCCGGCATCGCCATCCTGACGCGCCGCAGCCTCCGATCCAGATCCAGGTCCAGATCCGTTGCCGCCCCCGCCACCGGCGCCGTCAGCAGCCGCGGCCCCCGCCCGCGCGCTTGCGCTCCTGCTGGCACCGCGGCTGTGACTACTGCTGTGGCTACTGCTGCCGCTACCGCTGCCACCGCCGCCAGCGGCAACACCACGTGCTGGCGTGGCCAGCTGAACCTCCGCGCCCGTGGCCGGGTGCGCTAATGCCGCAGCTGCCGGCGCCGCCGCTGCTGCCGCTGGTGCTGCTGCAGCTGCTGCGGGCGAACGGTGAGGCCAGCAACCGGACCACCTGCCTCTCGCTGGCGCAGGTGCTGGCGCTGCGGCTGCCTTGGTTTCCGGCCGCAGCGCAGCCGTTGTGGGCGTGCCAGACGCCGCAGCCACCGCACCCGCCGCTGCAACTGATGCTGCAACTGACGCGCCTTCGACCGCTGGCACGCCAAGCACCGGGGCTGCCGCCGTGGCGTCCCCGCCAGGCGCGTCCGCAGCCGCAGCGCCCGTGCTGGCGCCCTCGCCTGGCGGCGCCGCCGCCCCCGCCTCCAGCGCCTCCGCTGCTGCAGCTTCCGCCTCTGCCGCCACCAGCGCCGCCTTCGCCTGCTCCAGCGCATCATTCCGTTTGACCTGCGGCGTGTGTGCAATGACCGGCAGCCCGACCTCGGTGCCGGCAATGTGTGTGTGTGGGGGGGGAGCCGTGCTGCTGCTGGCGGTGCCACACATGAAGCCACGCACACGTATCAGCGTACCAACAACCAGACCCGCCCGGCGCCACAACAAGCCCCAGCAATGCCCACCAAACGTGCCCTCCACACGGTCTATCACAACCGCCTGGCGCCTGCAGCCCTCCCCCCCAGCCGCGCCCACGCTCACCACGCCCGACAGCCACGCCGCCAGCCCCGAGCCGATGAAGATCTGCGCCAGCTGCCCCACCACCGCCGGCAGCGCCAGCAGCCCCTGTTGCTGCGTGCTCTTGACCAGGTAGGCGATGACGGTGACGGCCACCGGCGCCGACTTCTGACTGGCCATGATCACCACCGCCACCGCCTCCTTCAGCGGCGGCCGCAGCAGGAACCTGCGGGCACGCGCACGTCGAGGGCACGCGTGCGAGGGGCGGGTCAGCAGCACAGGATGGGATACGCAACGCGTGTGTGTGGCTGTGGCGGCTGTTTCGTCCTGATCCTTTGGATCCACTCGGTCGACTGCTTACAGTTCTGGAAAAAACTCCCCTCCCCCCTCCCCCACCCACAGGCACAATGCAACTCGAACCCGCAACCGCAACCGCAACCGCAACCTTTAGCGCCCTCACAACCGCACCCACCCACCCCAGCCCTCACCCGCACCCTCACAACCGCACCCGCCCGCCCGCACCCACCACACGACCAGGTAGTTGAAGATCAGGTACACCAGGTGCATGCCCACCGCCAGCCCCATCATGGCCAGCACCGGCCCCGCCGACTGCTCCAGCAGCAGGTCGCGCGCCGAGGACAGCGTCTGCCACACCACGAAGGCCAGGCAGGAGGTGGAGAACAGCGACAGCGGCACCTTGTGCGCCTTGACAAAATTGAGCACGGCGGGGAAGGCCTCGCGCAGGCTCTGCGTGGCAGGATGGGGGGCGGGCGGGTGGGCGGGTGGGGCTTGCAAAGATTGTTGATGTTCGGAGAGTCCGGTCAGCCAACTAGGCAAACCCGTGGCAAACCCCATGCAGTGACACGCCGTACAGGCAGTGCTAGGTATAGGCCTCGAGTGTGCAGAGACCCGTTGTTGTTGTTATTAACCATACCAACCCAGTATACGTTGTGGTGCCGGCTGACGTATATCTGTATCCTAAGCCGAGAGACGTAAGACGTTTAGACGTGATTCCCGACGTAAGACAGACGTGAAGACGCAGCCGTCAGCCGTAACGACGTATTAGCTGAGCCCTTAGCGTATTCCTCTTCAGCCCGGGAATGCTCTAACCTCAACAAAGATAATACATAGAACGCGAGGTAGAAGGTGAGGGTGCATAGGGGTTGGGCAGGGAGAGGGTTCCGCGGGTGCTGGCCGGGGCCGGGTGAGCGCATGGGAGGTGCACGGTGTGTGTGTTTGGGGTTTGGGGTGGCCGTGGCAGTGGCAGCCGTAGCCCCCGCAGCCGTAGCCTTCACCTGTGTCACCACCTCGCGTATCCCTTGGCGAATTGCTTTACCCCCATCGAATAGATTCAACGACGCCGCACCTTGCCGATGATGAAGGGCACCAGCACCGTGATCGCCAGCTTGATCAGCAGGTCCGTGATCTGAGGGTGACGGTGGCGATGTTCGGGGATACAAGGAAACTCAGCGATACTGTGCGCGTGTGTGTATGTGTGTGTATGTGCAACCTGTGCTATCTGTGCTCGAGTTGGAGCGTGCGGTGCCCGCCCCGCTCGGTCCGCCCCCCGCCCTGTGCCGCGCTGCTGGCTCATCCCACCAAATCCACAGTCCGCAAGACCACAGTGGGCTGCGGCTGCCCACCCCATGCCACCTCCACCGCATTCCACGCCACTGCCACCACCGCCCCTCCACAACGCCCCGATGCGCCCAGCTGCCCGCCACACTCACGCTGACTGCCAGGTTGAAGCTGCGATCCTCCACCGAGCCCAGCGGCGGCGATGGCGCTGAGGGCGGCCAGGCGCTGCCGTCAGTGCCGTTGCCGAAGCCCCCCAGCGGCGAGGGCGAGGGCGGCGGCGGCGGCGATGCGGCCACGGCGTTGGGGTCTTGCACGCCGTGCAGCAGCAGCCGCAGCTCGGGCGGCATGGTCACCACTGCGAGCGCGTTGGTGCCTGCACAAGACCAGGCGGAGGCAGGGGGGTCGTGGTTGCCAGCCCAAGCTAAACCAGGGGGGCAGCCGTCCATGCCGACGGCGTGTTTGTGCGTGTGTGTGTGTGGGGAGAGAGGATGTCGTACCGAGGAAGGCGGGAGGCCCACTAGGTTCTGCGGGCGGCCTGCGCCACTGCTAACGTGCAACCAGCCTCCTTGGCATTACTGGCTAGCCTTACACACACGGTGCACGAGCATGCACGCACGGCCCCGGCACGCACGGCCCCGGCACGCACGGCCCCACTCGCATGCTCGGCTCGCTCACCCACGGTCAGGAGCAGCGCCACGGCGTCATTGCCGCCGCACGCCACCGTGAGCGCCACGCCCACGCCCAGCGTTGTGGGCGCTACGCAGAAGATGGTCAGCCCTGCAGGCGGGCCAACGAGGTGTGCGGAAATAAATTTCAGATTCCCAGCCCAGTCAATGCACACAGCCGCAGCCGCCGTAACAGGCTCCTTGAGTTGGCAGCTCAAAACGCCACGCCCGAACGCGTCCGGACGCGCCCGCGCCACCACGCCGCTCCTGCGGGCCGCTTCTCAGCCGCTCCTGGCGCCGCACCGCACCACCGCCCACCGCCGCCCACCTATTGAGAACTCGTAGGGGTCCAGCGGCACCTCCAGGAACAGGAAGCCCAGGCAGGGCGTGATCAGCAGGATGGCCAGGAAGCCGTACAGGATGGAGGGCGTGTTGCGCAGCGCCCTGGGGGGGGAGCGGCGGGAGCCGGGATGGGGGGAGGGGTTTAGGGTTTTAGGGGGGAGGCGGGAGCCGGGATGGGGGCAGGGGGAGGGGGGAGCGGGTTCGGGCAGGTACACACGCGCCAGGCTGCCGCGCTGTCCCCAGGACATGAAAAAAGGCGATCCCATCTCGCACACGGTGCACTTTCTTGAACTCTGGAAATGAACTCCTCAATAACTCCCCCGCCAAAACAAGCACTCACAGCGCCCGCTTCATCGCCGCGGTGTCCAGCTGCAGGCCCGTGATCAAGAACACGATCGCCATGGGGACCACCTGTCGTCGGAGTGTTAGGCGTGTTTCAGGAAGCGCAAGGAAAGGACAGCACCGGGGCGGCCATGAGCGCTATGCCGTGCGTGTGTTTCAAGTGTGTGCGCATGTGGTGCGGGCCAGATGACATTATACGCAGCGTCCCAGAAGACGCCAGGAGTCTATGACAATGACGCATGCTTTCCTCTTTCCTCTTTCCAAACTGCAGCAACTGCCGTGCACCATATTGTGAAGACCCCACCCTAGCCTCGTGCCCACGTGCTGCCCACCTCCTGCTGCTGCCCCGTGCCCACCGCCCGCAGCCCATCATACGCACCTGCATAATCTTCACATTGCCCAGCACCGTGATTTGGGCCAGGTAACGCCCCGGCACCGGCCATGCCAACGCCCACGTGAGCGCGACCAAGAACGCAAGCGGCAAGAAGTTCTTGATGAGGAACAGCCTGTGCGATATGGGTCCCGTTGCCGTATTGTCACAATACGTTGTGGAATGTTGGTATGGCGAGGGGCGAGTGTTGTTTGTTGTGGTGTCGCGCGAGCGCAGGCTTATGAATTGGAGCTGCATGCAGGTATCACTGTGCCGCTGGCAGCGGTGCGGTAGAGGTGGTGGGGATGGCGGCGTGGAGTGGAGCAGGCGCGCGGGAGAGGGGTCGGCGGGCGTGTCGCGTGGCGACCCTGGCCCCATCACGGGGCTGTTATCAGCACAACCCAGGCCCCCGGTGCGTGAGGTGGGATCCACAGCTGACAGCCGCACGATACGGCTGACAGCAATGCGTCGTCCGCAGCACGCGGGGTTTCGGGAGGCCAGGCCACGGGTGCCGTTGGCCTGCACCCCGCCGTGTCGGCGCGCGCCCCAAAGAGACTCCTGCGCCGCGACCATACGCACCTGACTTTCTCCCATCTTGACGGCGGTTCCGCCACTTCATTCGCTTTCGGAGGCATTTTCTGCGCTGCCGCAGACCCCACTGATTCCGTTTTTGACTAGCGCGGCACTCTTTGACGCCGACGTTCTTCAAGCATTCATTAATTATTTCGATGAGTGCAAGATAAACACGCCATTTCTACGTGCAGTGCGTGCCGCAGCGAGCTCTGCAAGCTGTTTTTGGCCTTATGGCCTGGCGATGTGGCTTTGCTGGTCATTTGCGCTGTAGTGTAAGCAGCACGGCAATACAATAATTGATGAATGCGTAAAATCCTCCGACTCGAAAAGTTAGAACGCGGCCGACTCGTCGAGCAATCCGCGACCGAATTGCTCGACCGTCCAGGGTTCCTACAGATATAGTAAAAAGTTGCAGCTATGAAAACGATTCTGCAGACAGTGACAGAGGGTATAGCGCAGCAATTGCGCAGGTTTCCTTGCGAGAACTGAACCGTGGGCCGGTAGCCCGAGCCCCGGTCGCGTTTACGCGGTCAGGCGACTGAGGCGGTAGACGCAAACGGTTGTAATGGTTGTTCACTTGCAGTCTAGCCTGCACGGGGACAGCGAGCCTCGCAAATGCAAGCAATCCAATTGTGTGTGAATGGGTCGCTGCTATAACATGTTTGCTTAGGCATAGCACCTATAACAAACATCTAAGGAGACATGGCCGGCCTTTCCGCAGGCAGCCGCGTGGGCATCCGGGCTGATGCGCGCATTAATGCCCTAACGCCGCGACAAGCCTGCCAAATGCTTGCACCCAGAATCGCTGCACCATCGGGTTGCCTCAGGGGGCCCCGCACCCATGCAGCGGCTGGCCACACAGCTTCGCCCGCGGCGCGTCGTCGGCCGGCTCGCTTGCACGAGCGGGCCCGCCGCGTGGTGGTCCGGACATCAGAGCACTGGTGGTGCGTGGGCGTCGCGGAGGCGGGAAGGGGAACTAAGAGCTGTGCACGTGCTGGGGTCTTGGCGCTGGTTGGGGGGCTCTGGCAGTCTGGCTCGTGCATGTGAATGGAACCCCCTGAAAGCGGGAGCTGTGTTAGGGGCAACGAGCTGACGGGGTCGGCCGTCGGCAGCGGCGGAGCAGCGGCGCCCGCCTCACCCCCGACCGCTGCCTGCCACCTCCGGGCGCTGTGCCGTGTGCACAGCCCAGCTCGCGTGCATGGCACCCAGACGCCCCAACCCACGCCCCCAACAGCCCACCCTAACCCCTCTCTATCACGCACGGCGGCATCCGCTCCACCCCTTGAGTGACGCCGCCACCTCGGCGGACCGCGGTGGCGTCGGCGTGACCCATGTCGGCGTGTCGTCACGCCACTGACCCACGCTGACACACGCTGACACACGACGCCCACAGGGAGGATGAGGAGGAGTTCGACGCCATCACGGAGATCGTGATCCCCAAGAAGCTGCACGTGGCGGTGGTGGCCACCGGCGCGGGCACGGCGCAGGTGCGCGGCGCCAGGGCCGCAGGCATTATGACCGCATTGCCGGCAGCAGCCGGGAGGGTGGCCGGGGCGTTGTCGGGCTGCGGCCAGGGCGGCGGTTGTCGCGGGGTTAAGGGGGCGGGCGCGCTGGGACCCCGGTCGGTAGCACCGCTGACACGCACCTGTGCCGGGCTGCCCGCTGCCCCGCGCCCGCTGGCCCGCAGGCGGACTGGGCGGTGGTGGCCGAGGCGGCTGAGGCGGCGGTCATGTCCAACGCGGGCGGCAAGTTCGCCTCGGGCTTCACGGGGCAGCCGGTGGGTGGCGCGGCGGGCCGTTGGGGCCCCTTCACCCTATCCCACCGGTGGCTTGACATGCGCACAAGCGCCCCTTGCCGTTTGTGGGGGAGCCTGGCTGCTGCCTGGGCTCTGCCTTCGCCGCCTTCGCCGCCTCCGAATGCCTACCCTGTTTTCAAGCACCTCGCTCTTACCGGTGCCACCCGCATGTGATTGTGGGCGGGGTGTGGCTGCTGCGCTCGCAGAGCAAGGCGCTGGCGGACGCGCTGTGGAGCCGGCTGGGTCAGGACGGCGCGCCCTTCTTCAAAAAGTGCCGCGTGCGCGACACGCTCACCACACTGGAGGTGCGGCGGCTGGGCGTGCCGCGGCACCGGGGTGTCGGGGTGCCGGGTTGCCGGGGCGGGGCGTTACCGCATGCATGCATGCATGCATGCATGCTTGCATGCATTGTTCACCGTCCCGTGGTTGCGCATGCATGATACCGTGTACTTCGTGCCTTGGGCGGCGCTTCTCTGACATGCGGCGCGTCGCACGCCCGTGTGAGGGGCACTGCACGAACGCGACGCCTGAGCACCAACCCCCTCCAACCTCCCCCGCCTCGCTGCTGCTGCTGCTGCTGCTGCTGCTCCGACACGCGCCGCCGCGCAGACCGCGGGCGCCCCTGCCGAGCAGGTGTCGGCGGCGGCCGAGGCGCTGTGGACGGAGCTGTGCGGCCAGACCTGGCGGCCGGAGCTCGACTACGGCGTGGCGGGCGGCGACACGCACCCCACCGACCAGCTGCTGCTGGCGTGCAACAGGTGGGCGGGGGCACAGCGGGAGCAGGCGGTGTGGATGCCGTATTGGGGGCAGCCGGGCAGGGCAGGGGAGGGCGGGGGGGGGGGGTAGTTCATTCCAGAAACCAGAAGCGAGACGACCAAGATAACCAGGGGGCAGCCTGCGCTGGTCTTCGGGACGTGGTGGGAGGCGGCGTCCGCCCATGCGGTGCGGACGGCCAACCCGCCGCTCGGCGGCGACCGAGTCGCGCTTGCGCGCCCTCCCTCCTGCCAGCTTCTTACACACACAAATACACACACACTCACACACACGCGGCACCGCGCAACCGCACAAACTACCGCGCTGCCGCGACCGCACGTCTCTGGAATGCTTGCTGGACACACACACGTGTGCGCACACGCAGCCTGGCGGCGGAGCGGCTGCTGGCGCACGCCGGCCTGGCTGCGGACGCGGCGGAGCGGGCGGCCGGCTACGCGCTCGTGAGCGTGCCGGGCTACAGCGCGGCGGAGGCGGCGGGGCCGGGCGGCGAGCCGGTGCCGCTGGAGGGCTGGCGGCAGCTGGGGCCGCACATGGGGGATGGGGCGTCGGCAAAGGCAGGCATGGCCTCCGCGGCGCGGTGAGGAGGTCTGGTGTGGAGCTGGTGCTGCAGCGGGCTGGCGCGTTGCTACCGTGTTTCAGTGGTCAAGGCCAGATATGCCGAGGAAGGCGTTCGGGACTTGTGGTTCCGGAAGGAAACGGTGTCGGGGGTCGCTGTTGCTGCTCAAGGGTTTGGAGCACACCCGGTGACCCCGCGAGTTCTGCAGCCGTAACTTGTCGTGTTGGTGGTACTCGTGGTCGTGGGGGGATGGGGGTGGAGTGCCGGGGGGAGTGGGGGACGGGTCGTATGCAAATCTTACACCGTGGAGAAGCACCTAGTGTTAAGATGGCGGGCTGGAGGCACGCTGAACAGGTCTGCGCGCTGCTACTGCGACCCGTTGCCGTTGGGCACGCCCGCACTGTAAATGTGTGTGTCTCACTACCTTGACATGCGCACACGGCAGACCAAGCGTAGCAGCAGGCACGAATGCAGTGTCGGCATTAGGTACGACATGCCATGCCTGTCTCCTCCCAGTGCAGCCTTCATCCGCTTCATCCTTCACCCAAACTCTTCAGCGGGCACACACCGTACACGTGTGCAGCTGCGCGCCGGTGCTACCACACAGAACCGCCCCACAGCCGACCGACCCTGCCTCCCGCACCAACACCGACCGCGCTGTAGAAGGGAAGCGCCCGTGCCTCAGGCGCCGCCCAAGGCCTCGCCCCCCACCGCCCCACGACGCACCCACGGTCTGCTGGCCTACCGCCCCCCCCCCCCTCACGACGACTAGATGAACGAGACTGAAGACCGCCAATAAGAACATGAGTATACCTCTCTCCTCCGCACATGGGTTTTGGATTGGCGATGGACGATGGTTGATTTGGGAATTGGAGAAAACCACCCCCGACACACGCGCCTGCCGCAACCGCGGGCGCCTGGCCCGCCCCCCTCCGCCCCGCACGCCGCCCACCGCACCCCGCCCACCGCACTACGCCCCGAACCTCTCGTACGCCTCCCGCGCCCGCTCGTGCACCTGCGGGTCCAGCAGCGAGGCCGTGCGGTTCTGTGGGCGCACCGTGGAGAAGTCGCTCTCGACGTGCTTCGCCAGGATGCGCCAGCGGTCCTTCAGGTCCACCTGCGAACCAGCCGCACGCGCGGCACCGGCGGCGGGGAGGGGGGGGTTACATACTTGCATTACATTCATCATAAGTTATTAGTTAGGGGAGGGGGCGGAGGGGGATGGGGTTGGCGGCGCAGCAACGAGCGGGTCAGACGCGAGCGGAGGAGGAGGAGGAGGAGGCGCCGCGGCAGCAGCGGGGCAGCAGCGGGCAGCAGCGCGCCGACGCCCACCCAAGGCGCCGGGCGCGGTGCCGGCGGGCACTTGCGGCACGTGGCAGCCCATGTGGGCAGTGTGCTGGGGGGTTCGTGGGCGGGCATTGCCCCCGCCCCGCATGCCGGCACCCCCTGACACCAGGCAGCACGCAACCATGCCACACACCATCCTGCTGGGCGGCCTGTCCCGGACTTGTTGACTTGTTGGCTTCCACCGCGACAAGCCCTCCCCTCCTCTGGGGCCTCACCTTGCTGCGGTCCTGCAGCCGCGCGCCGGCCCCCGCCTGCCGGTCGTGCTGCGCAATCCGCGACCACTCCCGGCCGAACCCCTCCACCATGTAATCCAACATCGCCAGCGTCTGCAGCCGCGGTGTGTGTGGGGGGGGTGGCGGAGGGGAGGGGCGGGGGACGTGTCAGTGGCATGCACACTCGCAACTTAATGCGGGTGCCAGCGATGGTCACTGGGACCGCGTAGGCCAAATCCAGCCAGGCTGACGCCAAAACCACTGCCATGGCATGGCATTCCGTGTCGCCGGCGGACCGCAGGCCCACCAAGTGGATCCAGGGGGTACAAGGGGGTTTGCAGTTGCCGGCCCAAGCTAATCCAAACCAAACCAATGCGTGTGCGTCAGTGCATACGTTTCTGCTTGTGTTTCCTCTGGCGGTTTTCCTGGGGTGTTGCTTAAGCAACCGACTTGTGGGGGTGGGGTGGGTTCGGGGGGAGCAGGTGCTGGTAGCGCTGGTGTTTCTGGCGCGCAGAAGTGTGTTTTTTCAGGTGGAGGTGTTTCTGGCGGTTAGGCTGTGTTGTAGGTTGGTGCTTCGGTTAGGTCTGGCGGTGTTTTTGGGAAACCCCTCCCGGGGGGTGGGGGGGCCAGCCTCCTGCTCTGTCTGCCGGGTCGGGGTGGGGTGGGGTGCGGTGGGTGCGGGTGGGCGTTGGCGTTTGCGTGGAGGTTGGTTGCTTTTCGTTTTCTTCTCTTCTCTTCTTGCCCTGTCAGGGTTCTGGTCTCGGGGACCAGGCTGTCTTCGGTCAGCAGGGGGGCAGTGCGTCTGCCCCTGTTCAACCTTGTAAGGATGTTTCCTAAAAAAAACGTATAGGAGCGAGGAGGAGAGCGGGCCAAGTACGCGACGCGGAGAACCCCAATGAGTCCCGGTGCCGAGCCATTGGGGGCGGGGCAGGGCGCGACCCCAGGCCGACCTGCTCCGCCCCAAGACATCCGACTGCGCCGCGTACCTCCTGCGCCGTCCACTCCTTGGGCTTCCTACGCAACTGGCTCTTGGCCTGGACAAGCGACCGCCCACCGGCCGCGGCTCCACCGGCAGCGGCTCCTGCTGCCGCGCCACCACTCCGCATCGACCGCCCGCCCGGCCCCGGCTGCGGCTGCTGCGCCTGGGCCTGCTGCCTGGGCTGCCGCTCCACGCCGTTTGCTCCTCCAGCCGCCGCCGCACCGCCGCCGCCGCCAGCCGCAGCTGCAGCTGCAGCCCTGGCCGCTGCGCCACCGCCTGGCGGCCGCTGCTGCAGCGGGCTGTCCTCCCACCGCCGTGGCTGCTGCGGCCGCCCCTGCTGCAGCGGCCGCCGCTCCTGTTGCGGCTGCGGTTGCAGCTGCTGTTGCGGCTGCGGTTGCCGCTGCTGTTGCTGCCGCTGTTGTTGCGGCTGCTGCTCTTGCCGCTGTTGTTGCTGCTGCTGTTGCCGCTGCTGCTGTTGCTGTTGCCGCTGTTGCTGCTGTTGTTGCTGCTGCTGCCGCTGCTGTTGCTGCTCTTGCCGCTGCTGCTGCTCCTCTTGCCGCTGTTGCTGTTGCTGCTGAAGCTCCGCCGCAGCCTTGGCCCTGGCCGCCTGCGCCTGCTGCCGCCACATCTCCCGCGCCACGTAAGAGCGGTCCTTGACGCGTGAGCACTCGAAGAAGTCGCCCCACTGGTGGCCGGGAGCACATCAGCACGAGGCGTCGGGGTGAAGGCGGGTCAGGGTTCAGTCGCAGCGCTGACGGCGAAGGGAGCGGCCCGCACGGGGGCGCCAGCCGCGGGCGCCCGTGCAGGGCAGGCCAGCAGTGCGTCCGCTTTGCCCAAAGACACCTCCAGGGACACAGGTTTACCACCCCCTGTGTTCTTAGACTGCCTGGTGACAACAATTCCTTCCGTGGTCCCCCACGAATCCACAGTCAATGTCACACGGCCAGTCCCGCCCACCCCCCGTCCCCAGGTTTGGTACAGCTTTCGCTGGTGTCCACCCCCCCCTTCCCTTCCCTTGCCCTTCCCTTGCCCTTCCCTTCCCTGCCCCTGCCTTGCCCCCGCCCTGCCCTGCCCTGCCCCCGCCCTGCCCCCGCCCTGCCCCTGCCTTGCCTTGTAGTCGATGACCAGCTCCGTGTCGTGCCCCACACCGCACTGGTGCAGCGCCTCCTCCTTCTCCAGGCAAACCGCCCCGCCGCCCGCCGCCGGCATCTCCACCGACCGGAAATCGTGCAGCTCCACCAGCCGCCGCCGCCGCCGCCGCCGCCGCCGCGCCGCAGCCGCCGCAGCCCGGGGCGCCGCCACCTCCTCCTCCACCTCCTCCTCCTCGTGCACCACCTTGCGCAGCCGGATGAAGGACGGCCACACGCGGCCGTCGCTCCAGCGGCGGCTGATCTCGCGCTTCACCAGCAGCACGGGGGCCGTGCGCGGCAGCCACATGCCTGCACCGGCGGCAAGAGGGTTTCGAGCACAGGCGTCGGCGGCAGCGCCATTGCTGCTGAGCACGGCTGGCGAGGCAGCGCTTGGGAATCACCCGGACCTCCCGCGGGGCCGGTTTCCCGTTAGCGCAGACAACACCTCAAGCAGCCCTTCTTCCCTGGCGCACACGTGGGATCACTCCCCAGGTCCCGCGCCATGGCTGCAGCAAGCTAGCGGCAGCCGCAGCTGCGGCCGCAGCCGCAGCCGCAGCCGCAGCCGCAGCCGCAGCCCCGTCCCGTCCCGTCCCGTCCCGACTCCCGTCCCGGCGCGTAATCCTTCGTGTGTGCTCCGGCCCCTGCCCCCGGTCCGCGGCGCGCTAACAGAAGGAGCGCATGTGGTGCGCCTGCCCCTGCCCGTCCCCTCATCCCGCCCCCCTTTGGCGCGCTCACAGAAGGAGCGGCTGTGGTGGCCGCCCTCCACCCGGCGGCCGCAGCGCACGTGCACGCGGATGGCGGTGCGGTTACGCAGCGCCGGCGCCATCACCGCCGCGTCGGCGCCGTCGTACAGGTCGCGCCGGAAGGGCAGCAGCTCGCCGGTGTTCAGGTCAAACACCTCGCGCAGCGACCGCGCCCGGTCCTCCTCCCGCAGCGGCGGCACCGGCCCCGCGCACGGGTCATCCTCATCATCCGACTCCTCGTCCACGTCCTCGACCTCGACCTCGTCCGCCTCCGGCTCCGGCTCCAGCTCATCCTCGAGCTCATCCTCCTGCTCGTCCGCAAGCTCCTGCTCCTGCTCGAGCTCCTCGACGTCCTCGCCCTCAGAATCGTCATCCACGTCCATCCGCTCCACAGGCGCCGCTCGCCGACCGCCCGCGGCGGCAGCAGCCCGCGGCAGGTCATCCTGGGCGGGGCCTGGCCGGCGGGATGGACGGGGTGGCACCGTGGCAGGCCCGCAGAAAGTTTGGCGGCAGGCAGGGTTTGGCAGGGAGGCTGTAGTCGTGGGAGGCAGGCCAGAAGGGTGGGGTGGGCTGGCTGGCTGGCTGGCTGGCAGGATGGCTGGATAGCAGGTGCTCCGCCTGCTGCATGCTGGTGCGAGGCGGTGGCGTCCAAGCGAGTCGCTGCGCGCGGGCGACGCAAGCCCCGTGCGCAAGCCCCCAAAACGGCCGTTTTACCTTGCTCCTCATCGAACTCGTCCTCCTCATCATCGTCCACGCCCGTCCCATAAGTATCTGCCTCCGTGTCCTCGTCGCCCTCAGCATCGCCCTGGTCGCTAGCCAATGTGTCCTCGACTGCAGCGATGTCGTCGTCCAGGTCCTCGGGACTGTCCTCGCCAGTCCCTAAGTCATTTAAAGCTTCCTCGTCGATGTCTGGTTCATAATCACTGTCGCGAGGGTCGCTGACGGTCAAGTCTTCTTCGGTTGACTGAGAGTCTCCAAACTCCTCCGCCTCCTCTTCTACGACCGCTCTCGCCCTTTTGCGTGCCATCAATCGTGTTCGAGTGTGGTTTTACAAAGGCGACGAAGCGACCGTCAGGCTGAAATCGACGCAGGAAACTTGCTCCGCACGCGCGGCAGCGCAGTGAATTTGATTCGGGCGCGAGCGCTCACTGGCATGTCTTATATTTACTCATTATTGCATATTGCCAATGCTGTGCTGTTAACGCATCAGGCTTGCTGGTTGGATCTGACGGGCATGGGCGACCCCCCGTGGCAAAACCCAGGCCTGCCTGCCCTCTCCCCCGCCCCCGCCCCCCGCCCACACACAAACACGCAGGCATAACCGTCTGTGCACCTCAAGTCTCCCCTGCAGCTCCATCCCCTCCATGCTGTCAGCACTGCATGCGCTGCCTGCGCCCATTTCACCCTGTGACTCCACCCCCCATTGAACGCGAGCCTCTGGCCAAGCCTCTGTCTACCGAATCCCAGTCCTCCTGCCCGGCTTTCAGCCCTCCGCTTCCTGGTCCTCCCCTCCGAGCTCCACCCCCTCCTCCTCCGCCATCTCCTCCACGTCGCCCATAAGGCGGCTCAGCCGGGCGGCGGCCGCACTTCCGGGGCCGTGCTCCTCGCCGACCTGCTGCAGCAGCTGCCGGTAGTGCACCAGGGCGGCGCCGTATTGCCGCCCACGTGCCAGCTCCGCCGCCAACGCCAAGCGGCAGCCGGTGGTGGCGGCGTGACGACGGCCGTACACAGCCGTGAAGCCCTGGAATGCGCGCACACGCAAGGGGGAGGGGTTCAAGGGCGTGGAGGTCAACCAAGACGTCAAATGGAAGTTGACTGCGGAACAGGGGCTGCCGAGAATCGCGCCTGTCAATCAAGTGCCCGGCCCCTGCCAAGTGTGTACACACACCAGCCGGCCCACCTGCAGCGCTTGCGCGTACAGCCGCCTGGCTGTGTCGCCCGCCCCCGCGGCGGAGTGAAGAGACGCCAGTTGGTGCGCCGCCCGGGCCTGTGTACGCGTGCGTGCGTGCGTGGACCAACAGGGGGGGAGGCAGCGCGTCACGGGCGGGTGTGTTGGCAACGAGCATGTAGGGTTCGTGGCGGCAGAAAGCCAGAAACGCAACAGGATTCCTGCAGGGCAAGCGAGCGAAGCATACCCCTAGCCCGCGCGTGCATTTGCGCCTTCCCGCTGCCTGCAGGCCTGACACACGTGTGCGCACGCGGCGCGGCGCAAGCACGCAAGCACGTGTTTAATACGCGCGGCGCCCATCCGCCGCCCCCACCACCCCACGCACACCTGCAGCTCCTGCCGCTTGACGGCGCTCATCACGTCGGGCGCTGCGCCCGCGCCGGCGGTCAGCTCGGCGCTGCAGCCGGGCGCAGACACGCTATTGCTGCCCCGGGGGGCCTGCTGGTGGTGCGGGTGCGTGACCGGGTGCTGCTGTCGGGTGGAGCGGGCGGCTGCCGCCTCGTCCTCGGCCTCCGCCAGCTCCGGCAGCAGCTCCTGCGTCGGTTAGCCAGTTAGGTAGGTAGGGAAGGGAAGGGCCACATAGCATCTCAGTGGCGGGGGGTATTAGAGAGGCGGGCGCCTGGAATGGGCGTGTGCTAGGGAGCACAAGACAGGGATACCCAGTACTGTGTGCGTGCGGGTCCGGCGGGACGTTACAGTGTGTTTCATACCAGCGCCAGCAGCACACACCTGCAGCAGCGCCTTCGCCTCTCGGTACCGCGCAGCGCCCGCCAGCGCCGCCGCCAGGTCCAGCTTTGCAGCCGCCACCGCAACGGCGCCTGCTGCCGACGTGGGAGCCGCGCTGCCGGGCGCCGCTGCCGCCAGCGCACGTCGCAGCAGCCCCGCCGCCTCGTCGTACCTGTGAGCGTGGGTTGTAGGGTGCACGTTGTCAGTGAATGCCCAATGAATGCCCAATGAATGCCCAATGAATGCCCAATGAATGCCCAATGAATGCCAAATGAATGCCCAATGAATGCCCAATGAATGCCCAATGAATGCCCAATGAATGCCCAATGAATGCCCAATGAATGCCCAATGAATGCCCAATGAATGCCCAATGAATGCCCAATGAATGCCCAATGAATGCCCACGTCACGCAACACAAATACCTGGTGTGCCCAGTGCCCTTCAAGCACTGCACACACCATGCAAAAGAAGCAATCGCACTTGCACTCGCACCTGCCCGCCGCCAGCAGCACGCCGCCCAGCGCGCCCCGCGCCGCCAGCACCTCCGTGTGCGCCGCCCCCAGCCATCGCTCCAGTGTGGCCGCCGCCCCCGCCAGCAGCGCCTCAGCCTCATTGCCACTGCCGCTGCTACTGCTGCTACTGCCGGTGCCTAGGCCGTCACCCGCGGCTCCGGAGAAGCTGGTGGGCCTGCCGGTGCCGGTGCCGGTGCCGGTGCCGGTGCCGGTGCCGGTGCCGGTGCCGGTGCCGGTGCCGGTGCCGCTTCCGGGCGGGCTGCAGCAGCCGGCCGACGACGCGGCGGCGCCCGAGGTTGACGGCGGCGGAGACAGCGGCATGCGGGCGGGTGAGGCTGTCCGACTGCTAATGCCGCCGCCGCCGAGCCCACTTGCTGCCGCTGCACCCAGCAACAGACCGCCGGCAGCTCCGAGCCCCGCGTTAGGCCGCAGCCTGCAAGGCGACATGGTGCTTGAAGCGGCTGCTGCGGCCGGGCCCGCAATGACGCCGCCCACTCCTGTGAAGCCTCCTCCGCCCAGCATCGCCGCCCCTTGCGACAGCCCGTGCGGCCTGCTGGCCGCTGGGGAGCCGTACCTCCGGGTGTCTGTGGACGCTGCGGCGCCCAGCGCATGGTGCGCTGGCGGCTGCTGCTGCGGTCGCAGGGGCCGGCAGGGGCTGCTGCTGGCACTGGTGCGGCCGGCAGGCGGAGTCCTGAGGCTGAAGCTGCTGCTGCCGTTGCTGCTGCCGATCGCCCGGGCTTCCCTAGCCCCGACACCGTCGTCTCCGGCGCCGCCACCGGCCCAGCCGGTCACGTGCAGTAGCACCCCAAGCGCCATCGCACACCGGGCTGTGTCAGGGTGGTTGGCGCCTCGACTGCTGCGCGCCGCAGCCAGGCACTGGCGCGCTAGCCTCACACCCGCGCTGAGCAAGGGCGGCGGCGCCGCCGCTGCTGCGGTTGCGGCTTGCGGGGAGCGGCCGCCGGCGGCCCCGTTGCCACCATGGTTCGTTGGCTGTGGCGGCCCTGCGGTGGCAGCAAAGAGCGGCGGCGGGAGCCACACGCCCGGCTGCTGCGCGCTGCCGCTGGCCGCCACTTGCGCTGCGGCCGCCGCCGCGGATGGCGGCTGGGGGCACAGCGCTGCAGCTATGAAGGCGGCGGCCAAGGGCCTGGACAGCTCCGGCGGCAGCTGCCGGTAGCTGCTACTGCCGCGGCCGGTGCCGCTACCGGTACCGATGTCAGTAGTGCCAGAGCTGATTTGATTGTTGGCATGGGCCGCTGGGATGGGGGTCGGCTTGCTGTTGCTGTTGTAGCTGTTGCTGTTGAGGCTGCCCGGCGCAGTGATGTGGCTACTTTGCCTGGCCAGGCCGGGGCGCAGAGGCGGCGGGGTGCAATCCCGGGACTCTCCGCCGCCGCCACCCGCACCAGCCCGGAAGCCGGCGGCGACACGGAAGCTGAGTGACGCCGCCAACTGCTTCGGCGGGCTGACCGCCAAACTGAAACCGTGACTAGCAGCCTCTTCGGCAGCAGCTGCCGCCGCCGCCGCCGCTGCAACCATAGCAGGAGGGCGCGGCGGCAGCAGCCGCGGCGGCAGACCGCCGCGTCCGGAACCAATGCCGCCGCTGCCGCTTGCGATCGCTGCAGCGTGCGTTGCTGCTGCGTCGGCGGCGGCGCGCACGCCTCCGGCTCCCGCCTCCGCCACCATGTCGGGATCCAGATCGGTGTACGACTGCAGCAACCCCAGGCTGTCATCTGTATCGAATCCATCCTCGTCACCGCCCTCGCCCTCCTCAGTGCCAGAGCAGGAGGACCGGGTGCCACGCGCCGCCAGATCCGCGGTGGATCCAATGCCGTTCCAGCTGTGCGTGATGCTGCTGCGCCGCTTGGCGCCGGGGCCGCTGCTGCGCGGCACGGCCAGCGCTGCTGGCAGCCCGTTGCAGCCGGCGCCGGCGCCGGCCGCAACAAGCAGCAGCGCGTCCTCATCAGGCGCCGCCAGGAAGCGCCGGGTGCGGCGGCGGGCCCTCGCCATCGTGGCGCCGCCGCCGGGGCCGTCTGCCGACTCCACGGCAGCTACAGCCGCGGCTGCAGCCGCTGCCAGGGCTGGCGCGTCACTGGGTCCATACGCTGCGCAGCTGCCGGCGCGGCGGGAGCGCGGGCCGCCGACGCCGCCGACGCCGCTGCCGACGCCGCGGCGGAGCACGGAGGCGCCCGCAGACGGGCTGTCGCTGTAGCGTGGCGGCAGGCAACCAGGCGGCCGCGGCCGGTCGTGGGACAGCGGCGGCGATGGAAGCGGCACCGTCGAGCTGAGGCCGCTGCCTGCGCGCATACCCGCCGTTGCTGCGTCCGTGCCGGACTCCACAATTGCCGCTAGCACGGGGGTTCCGCTTGAGCTGCCGCGCGCGGAGCCGAACCAGCACTCGTCGCCGCCCATGTGCGGGTGCGCGGCCTGCAGCGGCGGCGAGCGCAGGGTCGGGAGGGGCTCCGACAAGCTGCTGTCGCCCACCGCGCTGCCGGCTGCCGGCGCCGGCGACAGCTGCGAGACCGGGGCGGTGGGGTGGTCGGGCGGCTGGCGGAGGTCTGACATGCTTTCGATGCGGCCGCCTAGGCGGCTGGGCAGTGGCGGCGGAGCCACCCTGCCGCGAGGGCTGTGCAGGGCGCTGCCGCCACTGCCGCCGCCCATCTCGCTCCCGCTGGCCCCGGAGGCGGCTCCCGGGCTCCCGGACCCAGGCGGCTGCAGAGGCGCCAGGTTGCGTGGCGGGCGCAGCGGCGAGCAGTGCTGGCGGGGCGCGGCCGAGGCGGCGCCCGGCGGGGAGTTGCCGGTCGTTTGTTGGTGCTGGTGCTGGTGTTGCTCGCCTGGCGCGGTCACAGACAGGAACCGCCGGCTGTTGCTGCGGCTGCCAGCACCGGCGGCGGCGTCCATGCCAATGCCGGAGAGCGCAGCGGCCGATGCTGTTTCGGCGCCGGGCGCGGTCACGTGCTGCTGCTGTGCCGGGTGTTGGCTGGGGTGGTCGGCGGAGCCGAAGCGCCGCCGCGACCGCGAGTTGAAGGACGAGGCGGCCATTGCCGCCAGCAGCGGCGGCGAGGGCAGGTTGACGCCGGTGGACTGCGTGGACGCCGCGGCGCCGCCGGCACCGCCCGCCGGAGCGAACAGGTCCTTTCGAGACGACGTGGCGGACGGTGATGGGTGCGCATGCGGCAGCGCCACTGCCGGTGGCGGCGGTGAAGGTGGCGCTGCCGACGACGCGCCAGGCTGCGACAGAGCCGCGGCGGCCGCCACCGCCGCCGCGACCGCCGCCGCCGTCATCCCGTCTCGCAGCGTGCGGGAGGGCTGCGGGTCGCTGGCTGCAAGCAGCCCCGCCGTCAGCGCCGACTCCAGCCCCACGCCGTCCCGCATCAGCCGCTGCGCCCGCGCCTCCTCTGAGGCTTCGCCGCCGCCGCCACTCACAGACGACGACCCCAGCGCCCCCTCCGCCGCCTCCGCCGCCTTCGTCGACACCACCAGCCCGCCGAACGCCGCCGCCGTCAGCCGCAGGTCGGGCAGGCCCAACATGTAGGCCCCGGCGGAGGCGAGAGCGTCGGAGCCGGCCGGCGGCGGCAGCAGCGCCAGCGGCACGCCCCGCCGCACCGCAAGCCACGCCGCCAGCGAGCAAGCATGGCACCGCAGGCCGCCGCCCTCCCGCCCCGGCAGCAGCAGCACGCCCTGAGGCGCGGCAGCGACGGCGGCTGGCAGGGACCGCGCACGCTCCACCGAAATTGCATCCAGTTGCTGCTGTGGCAGCGGCTGTTGCTGCTGCTGAGCGGCCTCGGTGTCCTCGTGCTGTTGTTGCAGTAGGAGCTGGCGGCGTGAGGAGGCCGAGTGGGGTGCTGCAGCCCCCCACGCGGCCGCGGCGGCGGCGGATGCGGCGCCTGCTGCGTGCTGCTGGTCTCGCCACCAGTCGATTGCAAACACGTCCATCCACACCGCGAAAGGAGTTGCCGGGGCACCGCCGCTCCTGTGCGGTGGGCTGGTGCAATGGCTGCTGCCAGTGCCACCGCCGCCGCCACCGCCGCCGCCAACACCATTGCTGCTGGCGGTGGCGCCGCCGCTACCACCGCTGCCCTGCTGGTGCCAGTACGCGTCCAGCGCGGCCACCACATCGCACAGCGCCTCATCCCAACTTGCCAGCAGCACATGGGTAGCCCGGCCCCGGTAGGGCTGCGCCGCTGCCGCCGTCGCCGGCTGGTCCACCCCGGATCCGGACGCGGACCCGGTGCCAGACCCGGCTGCCTCTGGTGTCGTCGGCAGCAGGTCTGTGTAGGCGACGCGTGCGGCCCGGGTGGCTGGGAGCACGAGGTGCCGCCACACGTCCCGCAGCGTGGCGCCGGCGGGCACGGCCCCCGCCGCCAGCAGGCCGCGAAGAAACGACGGCGTGACGCCGTCTGACCGGCCGCCGGTGCCGCTGGCTGCTGGGTGGGCGCCGCTGCCGCCTGCACCGCCCGCCGCGGGTGCGACCAAGGAGAGGCTGAGCTGCTGCTGCTGGCGACCGAAGCGGGAGGTTGGGTTTCCGATCGCGGATGCTGGGCCCTGGGTGTTGGAGCCTGAAGGCGCCGACGAGGTGGCTAGGGAGGGCAGGCCACTCGCTTGTGGGGGTTGCGGCCCCGCTGAGCCGGAGCCTGCTGGCCCCATGTACATGCCCGCCAGCAGCCGCTTGGGAGAAGACTCTGCCCGTGATCTCGCTGCTGCAGCGGCCGCTACAAGCGCGTTGTGTGCTCCCCTTGGACTGCTGCTGGTGCCGCCGTCGGCAAAGGAGCTGCCACCGCCGTGCGTCGCGTCCGCATCGATCTGGACGACCACGCGCCGGGATGTGCCGATGCCTCGGGGCACGCTGCTGGCACGCTGCCCAGCACACGCCTGACCGAGATCCTGTCCGTCTGTGCTCACCTCGGCTCGCCGCTGCACTAAGCTGCGGCCCCCGGGAGAGGCCTCAAGTCGCCGCAGCCCGGCGTCTCTCTGCATGTCGGCATGCGAGAGCCCAGCCACGGCCCCGACTCCTTCTGCCGGCCGGAAGCTCTGAACGTCGGGCGACACAGTCATAGCCAATGAAGCGTGTGTGACTCGCTCTCCTGCTCAACACAGTCCCCTCAACCTAGGGCTCCCATCTTATGTCGCTACTGAGTTGCAGCGGAGTCCCTGGGGCCCGTGTACAACCCCAGCGATGTCTGGTAAGTATTTGAAGATCTAACGAGGCTGAAAAGAAGAGCAGTGGCTTGCGACTCGCGCGTACTTCAGCGGAAGGCGGGTTTCAGACAGTGAGAATTCGCTTTGAGTCAGCCTTTGGGAGTCGTGCTGCGATTGTACACCACGTTCGGTGTCTAGATGTTAGCATACTCAGATGATAATGCCGGCCAAGACCCATACTGTGCGTTGCGCCGCGCATTGAGCTTTACTAACTGCCTGCATGCGAGGGAGTCTGGCGGGCCCCTGGCATATGTGAACTCCGCTCGCAATGGTAATGCTTGCACTTTACAGTGTTTATCATACTTAGCGTCGCAGGCCGTGCACTGACTCTTGTAGACGACTACTGACAGCGGCGCGTGGCGGTTCGCCTTCCCAGTGGCGGACCAATTTGCAGGTGGGGCCAACACTCCCGAATAGCCCGAATGACCACCCCCTCCCATCACCCCCCGGCCGCCGCGAACAATGGTCGGTCACCTTCACCCCTCCTCACCGTCCAACAATTGGTTGGCACGCGGCATGTTCTATTCTTTCCCCGTCAGTCAGTGGACCGCACACCACAGGCGCCCAATGCATCAGCCCCCGAATGCTGCTGAATCCGTCTGTAACCCTCCATGCTCCTCCGCCACGACACCGCTATGGTTAGAACACCCCCAACCCCAACCCCACCCCAAACCCCGACACACACAAACCAACCTCTCACTCATTCTCTCTCGTTCTCTCTCCCCCTCCTTCTCTACCCCCACCCCCGCCCTCCGCACCCGCTCAACCTCACGCCATCGCGACCGCCTCCGCCTCCGCCGCCCCTCCCGCCGCCGCGCCCTGCCGCGCCCCCTCCAGCGCGAAGAAGGCGCTATTGACCGCCGCCATCCATCCCACCAGCCCCTCCGCCCGCCGCACCGCAAACTCCACGCCCGGCGCCAGCAGCACAATGCTGCCGCGCCGCAGCACGCCGCGCCGCTCCACCTCCTTCACCGCCTCCAGCACCGCCGGCAGGCCGCCGCCCGCCGCCGCCACCTCCGCCTCGCCCGCCGTCACCAGCAGCAGCCGCGGGCCCTGGCTCGCCGCCAGCTCCACCTCGCCGCCCGCCAGCTCCAGCTTCTGCAGCTCGAACTCCTCAAAGGGCGGCTGGTACACGCGCACCGCGCCGCCGGGGCCGGCGGGGCTGCCGTCCAGCACGTCCGGCAGGCCCTGGCGGTAGGTGAGGCTCTCGCACAGCACGTCCGCGTGCTTGAACTTGGGCGTGAGGCCGGCGCGGATGACGTTGTCGGAGGCGGCCATGCACTCCACCAGCTCGCCGGCCAGGTAGGCGTGCGGCTCGTTGGCGGGCAGATAGATGGCGGAGCCGGCGGGCAGCCGCACCTGTGTGTGCGTGTGAGAGTGAGTGCGTGTGAGTGCGTGTGTGCGTGTGAGAGTGCGTGTGAGAGTGCTTATGGTTGTGGGGGTGGGTGGATGGATGTGGTGCTGCTGCTGCAACCCGCCGCAGGCCCGCAGCCCGCCCGGCCCGCGCACCCCACCAGTCGCCGCCAAGCCCCCCTGGGGGCCCGCCCGGCCCGCGCCGCGCACTCACGATGTTGAGGAAGAAGGCGGAGAAGATGCCCACGTCGTCCGGAAACTGGCCGTTCAGCCGCAGCGCCAGCGCCTCGTGCTCGGTGAGCGCCGCCGCCCCCTGCGCGGCCTGCTTGGCCTGCAGCCGGGCCACCAGGCGCCGCACCGCCTCCGTCACGGCGGCGGGCGGCGCGGTCATGAGGTGCGTGAAGGCAGCCTTGAGCGCCTGCAGCGGCGGGCGAGGGGGAGGGGGAAGAGCGGGAGGGTGGAGGTGGGTGGGTGGACGGGGTTAGAGGTGGCTGGGTGGTAGACAGGAGGGCAACACGCGAGAGAGACAAGAGTTGGGGACGCATGGGGAGCAGGCCACACATTGTGTGCGCCTCGCAATACACACACCGTGCCTCACTGGTCCAGCAGCACCGGATCCCCCTCCCCCCAGCCTCCCTCTCGACGTCAAGGGCCTCGTCGAGCCACCCCCGAGCCACCCCCCAGCCACCCCCCAGCCAGCGCCGAGCCAGCGCCGAGCCTCCGCAGCCTCCCCGGCCTTCTCAGCCTCCCCAACCTCCCCGCCGCCGCCTCCCGCCCGCACCTGCTTGGCCGCGGGGTCGTCCTGCCCCGCCGCACCCGCCGGCAGCGCCGCCAGCGCCGCCACCTGCCGGGTGCCCACCAGGCCCGCCAGCTCGGGGGTGGCGGCCAGGCGCGCCTGCAGCTGCGGCGTGGCGCTGAAGCCGCACAGCGCCTCGAAGTCGCTCAGCGCCAGGGCCATCTCGGGCTTGTGGTTGGGGTCGGCGTACATCTGGGGGGGGCGGGTGTGTACGACAGGACGTGTGTGTGTGTGTGTGCACGGGGAAGAGGACTGGGGGTGAGGACAGGGGGGGCGAATGGGTTGTGTGGGGGCGAGGGCCGGATACCAGGCGGGGCCCCTCGGGCGCTCAGCGCCTATCTCCAGCCCCCCAAAGCCCCCCATGCGTCGCGTCTGTCCGTATGCCCTCGGAGTCTGCCTATCCGTGTCACTGCCCCAGCATCCCTCTTCCTCCCGCTCCGCAGGCCGCGTCCTTCCTCCCGCCAGGCCTGCGCCCGCCCGCCCGCCCGCCCGCCCGCCCGCACACGCCCACCCACCTTGGGGTGCTCCGCGTGCAGCCGCTCCGCCAGCTTCTTGTCGGGGTGGGACTGGATGGACAGCGCCTTGTTCACCGACAGCACCTGCGTGGGCACATGACCGGCACCGTGTGGGTGTGGGCGGGTGCGCCTGTGTGGGGGGGCCGCCCGCCCCATCCCCCAATGCCCCTCGCTCCCTCGCTTGCTCCCTCCCTCGCTTCCTCCCTCCCTCCCTCGCTTGCTCCCTCGCTTGCTCCCTCCCTCCCTCGCTTGCTCCCTCGCTTGCTCCCTCCCTTGCTCCCTCCCTTGCTCCCTCCCTCCCTCCCTCCCTCCCTCCCTCCCTCCCTCCCTCCCTCGACACACCTTGAACAGGTACGGCAGTTGGCCGAAGTGCTCCGCCACGCGGGCGCCCAGCAGCGCGGCGGGGTGGGCCGCCAGCACGGACGCCAGGCTCTCGCCGGTAGCGGCCACCTTGGAGGGGCAGTTGGGATGCGCACCCATCCTGTGTGGCGTGGGGTGTGAGCGAATGAACGCGCGCGGGCGGGGGTTTGGGCGGGGGCCGACAAGAAAGAGTGGCGGGACGGAGGGCCGGGGAGTCAGGCGAGTCGGTCGCGACCGGAATGTCGGGCCACCCGAGCCTATTGCTTTGTTCCTCCCAATATCTTGCTTCCTACGCACCACAGCTCCGCAAAAGGCTTGGACTCGTCGACGTCGTTGCCATTAGCGCGGGCTAGCTTCGCGACCTGCATACACACAATTAATTGTTATGTATACGAGCTGTAGGCCATCGTCTGATTGGCCTCCGCGGTCGCTAGCCACCACGCGACAACCACTATAGAATCCCATGAACTTGACAGGCAGTAGCTTCGCACCTCGCTGTCCTGGTAGTTCCGGCCCCAGTCGTAGTTTTGTGCGGCACAGCGGAGCTGCAGCATTGTGTCTACGCCTTGTCGCCGCGAGAAACGAGTGCGAGTTAGCAACCAGAACGACCCCAGCGCGGGTTTGGCGCACACAGTCTTTAATTAGCCAGTGACAGTTTTCAGTGTGACTAACGAACAGCGCTTGCAACGAGCGGTTGGAGAGTTTGTGCGCTAGCGAGTCGCTGCGGATGAAATACCGAATGGTGCGCGCAACGGGCCCTGTCGGCCTGTCAAAGGGCCGTCGTCCAAGGCGCGTGAAAGCAAACAGCAAGACAAGAAGGTGTGATGCAGAATGTGATCCTTAAGAAGCGCATCAAAGACCTTAGGTTGGCGCGCGGAGTGGTGGGCGCGACTGACCGTGCCGGGCCCCGGGCACGCACGTCCAAAGAACCCTGGGGATTGCCAAGGTGCAAGTATGACTTGGTATGCAAACCATCTCGCCCACTTCCTTGTGACAGGCTTGAGCCACAGTCACTGGGCCAGGCCGGCCACACTTCTGTGCTATCGCGCCTCTGGCCATCGAGTGCAACATCCCGTGCCAACCACTCGAGTGCCAACCTTCCTAGCTTCGTGCTATTCGCTTGATAGGGTGATTCTCTATTCCCTTCCTCACGACGATGGTCTGGGCAACGGATAGCGAGCTTAGTCACGAGTGTAGAGTTGCTGTCGCGGTGTGTCGTCCGATCCCCTGCGCAGTGCCCTTAGCCGAGACCTCACCGACCTTGCACTCAGCCGAAACCCCCCGCCCCCACCAGTGTCGTCATCCATCAACCCACCATGCAGGTGCTGTACGGGCGGGTGCGTCCCCAGTAGCCATGGAGGCACTCACCGGCGGCTCCGCGGCGCTATACGGCGGTACGGCGCATTCCCCTCCCATCCCGGCGCAGCGGACCGGCAGGCAATTGCTGAGCGACGGAGGTATGCGCATAACTAGAAACTATTACCACGCTGCGACTGTGGATTCCCATTGCTCCTGTACATTAATTAACGAACGTCAAAACGAAGGCGCATCTCAATTCCCCGCCGAGCATAGGTTACGCCTGGATTATTAGCATCCAGTCTTTGACTCTCTGGTTGTATTAGGCATCACCATTAGTATCAGATGTCGAGTACTCTGTGGTTGCGACTTCCCGCTGCGGTGCCGGCGTCCCCGGTGCCCGTGCCCAAAGCCGACCCGAACCTGCCCCCCGCCGAGCTCCTCACCGCCTCTTTCGCCAAAGCGGCCTCCCAGCGCAAGCACCTGCGCGTGGCTCGCTCCGCCTCCAGCGCAGCAGCCACTGCCGCTGCGACGGCAGCGGCAGCGGCAGGCTCCGAGGGCGTGGTGCTGTTGATCAATGCCGTAGTCCTGGACACCCAAGCGGGCGCCTATCTGCCGAACCTGCAGCGTGTGGCGCTCAGAGGCGGCGTAATTGCTGCGCTCGGGCCGATGCCGGGACAGACGCAGGGGCAGGCGACTGCGGGCGTGCAGCAGGCTCAGCAGGAGCCGGGGGATACGCAGGCCGCGGACGCGCAGCCGGTTGGCGCGACTGCCGCAGGCGCGGCGGCGCCGCCACCGGTGGCCATGCCAGCGGAGGCGGAGGCGGAGCTGGAGGGCGGAGTTGTGGCGGCGCGGCAGGCCGGCGTGGCGGCGGCGGCGGCGCTGCTGGCGGGTCTAGAGCCGTTGTCCAGCGACCCCCGCGGGCCGCTGGCGGGCGCGCCGGCTGTGGTCGTGGACTGCGCGGGGGCGGTGCTCATGCCGGGTGGGTGGGTGTGCCCAGGAGGTCGCGCTGCCTGGTTGCGTGCGGCGGGCTGACTGCGGCGAGGACGTGCGTGTTTGTGGGTGTATGGGGCAGCGGCGGGAGGCTTCCAGCCGCCTCCTGGCGCTGCTGCCGAGCCGCCCTACCAGACCCCCAGCTCCACCCTCACCCCGGCTCCACCAACCGCCAACCGCCCGCCAACCGCACCCCCGCCAACCCCCAGGCCTGTGCGACGCGCACGTGCACGTCACTGCCATCACCGCCGACCTGGCGGCGCTGCGCTCGCACTCGGAGGCCTACGTGGCGGCGCGGGCCGGCCTGGTGCTGGGCGGCATGTTGGCGCGCGGCTTCACCACCGTGCGGGACGCGGGTGCGTGGCCGAGGAGTCATTGGAGCCGTCATAGGAGGTGTCAGGAGTCAGAGGGCAAGGGGCAGGGAGGCAGAGGGCAGGTGGCAGGGAGGAGGGGAGAGGAAGGCAGCGGGCGGGAAGGAAGGCAGCGAGAGGAGAGGAACGAGATGTTGAGATGTTGAGATGTTAAGATGTTGGCTGCCACCGGCACTACCGACACCCGGCAGGCGGCGCGGACTTTGGCCTGGCCCAAGCGGTGGAGGAGGGGGCGGTGCTGGGCCCGCGGATCCTGTTCACAGGTGAGTGCGTGCGTGCAGGTGTGCTGGGTGAGGGCTGGGCTGGGGTGGCGGGCACGTTGATTCCACCGCTCCCGACCAGCCATTGCAAACCTCGAGGGGCGGGGCAGCGGAGCCGCCCCATGGCTGACAGGGTAATTAGGAGTAGGTTGGTGCGTGGGAGCAAGAGGTGGGGGGTGGGGAGTGAGGGGGTGGGAAGGGAGGCGCTGCACTACGGCACGACAGTACGGCACTAGTGCATTGGACCTACTCGCGCTGCTCACCGCCCGCACTGCCTCCGGCGCAGGCCACGCGCTGAGTCAGACGGGCGGCCACGGCGACTTCCGCGGGCGGGGCGAGGACGCGTGCGCGTGCGGCGCGGCGCTCCGCGGCATCGGCCGCGTGTGCGATGGCATCCCCGAGGTGCGTGCGTGTGCGTGTGCGTGTGCGTGTGCGTGTGCGCAATGCAGTGCAGTGCAGTGCATGCCTAATCGTTCTTTTTGCCAGCAAAGGGCCTTCCCCGTCGCGCTTTGCTCGACCGGGTTGGTTACTCAGTCGGTCGACACACCGGCAGGTCCGCAAGGCCGCGCGCGACGAGCTGCGGCGCGGCGCCCACTGCATCAAGATCATGGCGTCGGGCGGCGTGGCATCACCCACCGACAGGTGCGCGCGCGTGCGGGGCCCGCGTGTACATGAAGGGCACACGAAGGGGTGGCGCGTGCGGGGCGCGGGTGTGTGTCTGTGGTCTCGTGCCAAGTTGCTTTCGCACTGGTGGACACATGATGGGGTGGGGCGAGTGGGGAAAGTGGGGTGAGACAGAGGCGCTGTACAGGAGTGCGGGGACCCGGCCGGGCGCTGTCCCCGAGGGCCTGGCGCGCCTGCTGCGGCCATTCGCTACCTGCCGCCCATTTCATTACGCGGCCGCCCCCAACCCATCACATGCTCCGACCGCACGCCGCGACCACGCCAGGCTGACCAACACGCAGTTCAGCGAGGTGCGAGAGCCGGCGGATGGGCGGGCGGGCGGTCGGATGGCCTCAGGGGTCTAACATCAAGGTGTATCACGAGGTCAGGCGGAGAGCCAATGCATGGGACACTGGATGGAAGGTCCGGAGGAGGATGACAGGAGGTTAACAACCCGTAAGCGGCCGTGATGTCTCAAATTGACAAATCGCGAATGGAACGCCCGGCGCAGAGCGAGCTCAAGGCGATCGTGGAGGAGGCGGAGGCGGCCGGCACGTACGTGTGCGCGCACGCCTACACACCCGCCGCCATCCTCCGCGCGGTGCGCTGCGGCGTGCGCTGCATCGAGCACGGTAACTACCTGGACCCGCACACGGCTACGGAGATGGCGTTCCGGGTGAGGGAGGGCGGGAGGGAGGGCGGGAGGGAGGGAGGGGCAAGGGGAAAGAGCGCCTGAACGCATCTGTGGAATGGTGTTGGCGAGCGGGCGGCATGGGTGTGTCCGTACCGGGTGCGCGGCAGGCGGCGAACGTGCCGCTTCGCGTCACAGCTCGGGGTGCCGGTGGGTGAGGTGTCGACCTCCTCTCTCGCAAAGCTCGCTCGCCGCGGCTTCCCAGCCTCACATCCGCCTTCTATCACCTCCTTCCTCTATGCATCTGCCTGGCCCCCTGCCTAACTTTGGGTTGGCTCAACTTGGGCTGGTGCGCACAAGTCACAGCCCCCACCTCCTCCCCCACCTCCGCCACCTGTCCCCACCAGGGCGCCTACCTGGTGCCCACGCTGGTCACCTACCAGGAACTGGCGCGCGGCGGCGAGGCGGCGGGCATGCCCAAGGTGCGCCCGCGCGTGTGTGGGGCTGCGTCGCAAACCATCCATCGTTTCTGCCCTCCACACCTCCACTGTTTGCTGCCCTTTCACGCCCCCATACCCACACACACACACACGCCTGGGCTGCTGACGGTGCAGGAGCTGGTTGCCAAGGTCGGCGACGCGCTCGAGGCGGTGAGCGACAAGGGCTGCGTGGAAGGGCAGACAGCAAGGGAGGGCTGCAAGCAAGCAAGGCGTTGTGCACATACCCGTACTCACGGGTAAGGGCGCGATCCAGCCCGCATGCAGTCCCTCACCCCGACCACCCCTCACCTGCCAGTCCCCATTGCCCCCAACCAATCCGACCCGGCCCGGCCCCGGCCCCCGGCCCGAGCAGGGCCTGCGCTCCCTGGCGGTGGCGCGCGATCACGGCGTCGTCATGTGCTTCGGCAGCGACCTGCTGGGCGACCTGCACCCCGCACAGGTGCGCGTGCGTGCGTTAGCGTGCGTGCGTGCGTTTGCGTGCGTGCGTGCGTGCGTTTGCGTGCGTGTGTGCGTGCGTGCGCGCGTGCGTGCGTGCGTGCGTGCGTGCGCGTGTGCGTGGGGCGTGGGGCGTGGGGAGGGAGGCAAGGGCGTGGGGCGCAGGTGCTGGGCACGTGTTGCGAGCATTGCCCCTGACTGGCCCACTGGTGCACTCGGTCATTCGCTGCTGACACGCGCACACGCTCACACACGCGCTCGCTGCGCGCAGGCCGACGAGCTGTGCCTGCGCGCCCGTGTGCTGCCGGCCGTGGAGGTGGTCAAGTCCGCCACCGTGCACTGCGCCGAGCTCTTCAACGCCACGGTGGGGAAAGGGAGCCGGCGCAATGGGTGGACGGGTGGGGTGATCGTGGTGGTGCTGTGAATGCCAGCCCAATCGGAGGAGGGGCGGTTCCGGCTTCAGGGCCAGGCAACATGATTGCACTGCGCCAACCTGCACACACACACACACACACACACAGACACACACACACACACACACACAGACACACACACACACACACACGACACGCATGTCGTGCTATCTAACACACGATAGGCATGCCTAGAATCCGTTGCCACACTCCCTTTGCCCCCTGCGCCCATCACGACGGCCTCGGCCTCCCTATGTGGTATGCTTCCTTTTGCTTCGGGTTACGCAAGCGACATATACGTTACCCACGGCCACGGCCCCTCCCCTCGCACTCGCCCCTGCAGCTGACGCTGGGCCGTGTGCGCGCCGGCTTCACCGCCGACCTGCTGCTGCTGGCGCCGGGCGTGGACCCGCTGGCGGACGTGACGGCGCTGGCGGCGCCCGGCGGCGCCGGCGTGGCGGCGGTGTGGCGGGAGGGGCTGCTGGCCAAGGCGCCGTACGCGCCGGGCCGGCTGCCGGCGCTGCAGCGCGGCGCGCATGACGAGGTGCTGGCGATGGGCGACTGGTGGCAGCACAACGAGCGGCTGTTTGGCGGCGCGGCGGCGTGCTGACCACGGGTGGCCAAAGGGATCAGGGTGATCAGGGGAGTCAGGGTGATCATGATCCCCTCCTGTCGTGGGGGGATGGGGGTGAAGGGTTCTGGGTGTCGGTTGGAAGAGCGTGACGGAAATATGATCGCGTGCGTGCGTTCTCGGCGAAGAATGATGTGATGGGCTTCGGGGCTTCGGCCCGGCTGCGTGCGCTTGGTGGTGTGTACTCTTGACGCCTGGTGCGGGAAACCAAGGCCGGCTGCACGGGACAACGGGCCCAATGCCGCGGGCGCTGAGTGCTTGGGACGCTGCTGACTTGGATTTGGACAGTGGAAGTGTGCGATGACTTCTCGCTTGCATGCCGTGCATTCAGAACTGGTCCGTCCTTCGCGCCGTGTCCGCGAGCAATTGCATTATAAAACCAGCTCACGCACGCCATACTATGGTCGGTCATACAAACATCAAACACCTGGATACCGGTAGTATATACGTCGTGTCGTGATCACTCGTCAGTCACGCAGTCCAAGCAGTCAGCAACACCACCACCGCACGCTTCTCTGGTCCTCATCACTGGCGCTGACGCCCTCCTCCAACTCCAACATGTGCCCGCCCCACTGGGCCCACCGCCACCACCATCGCCGCCACCACGATTCAGTCCGCCGCTCTGTTAGGTCCAAGCAGTCATCGGTCTCAATCACACCTCAAGACGCTCGCGAGCTGTCGAGCTCACGCGTTGTCATCATCACATCACTGCGTCACTGCGTCAGCGGCTCAAGCCATCCTCCGGGGTCGCGCCAGTTCGCAGCCGGTCCCTCCCTCCGCACTCCGCAGCTAGCACAAGCGCGCCGCATCTACGTCCCTGTAAGCCCACGGCACACCGACGGGTACCCCCCGCCAGGCCCCCGCATGTAATCCATCGCAACCAATGCTACGAGCAAACAATGCAGACGCTGCATCACCCCAGCAGCAGCCCCACGTGCTTCAGTACCGCCACTCCACAAAACCCCACGACTACCGCTCGTAGCCGTCATGGAAGCTCACGCGCCGTGCCAGCATCGGCGGCCCACCCACCTCCCCCTGCTGCTGCTGCTGGCCCTCGGGCATCAGCCCGTCCGTGGAGCCACGTGCGTGGTAGGTGTCAGTCACGTGGCCCGGCGCCGGCCCCGGCCCCAACAGCTCCGCGCGCTCCGCCTCCGCCGTTCGCGCGGGCGCCGGCGCGGCGCCGGGCAGCGCCAGGGGCGGCACCACGCCGACGCCGCCGCCCGCGCCGGTCCATTCCTCGCCGCCGGCCGCGGCAGCCGCCGCCGGCTCCACGCCGCCAGGCGCCTCAGCTGCCGCCGCCGCCGCCGCACCCGCAGGGGTTAGATCGCCATACCAGGAGTCGCCGTTACCAGACCCGGTGCGCGAGCCGCGGAACCAGCTGCCGCCTCCGCCGACGGTGGCCCAGTACCCGCCCACGCCCACATTGGCGCCGCTCAGCCGGGAGCTGCCGCGGCTGCTTCCCGCCAGGCCCACACTGCCGCCCACCAGCGGGCCCTCCGGCCAGCCCACCAGGCTGCCCGCGCCCACCGACGACGCCCGGCGCGGCGCGTTATGCGGCAGCGGCCCCGCCAGCACCGCCGCCGCCGCCACCGATGCCGGCAGCAGCCCCTCCCTGGCCGTCTTGGACGCGATCACGCCCCGCTCCGCAGCCGTGGTGGGCACCATGCGCCGCGCCGTGCCGGCGCCGCCCGACCCCGCCGCCGCCACGCTGCTGCCGCCGCCGCCCCCGCCTCCGCCGCCTCCGCCGCGCTGCCTGCCCGCGCTGCCTCCCTTGCCCTTGCCCTCGGCGCCGCCGGGCAGTCCCACCATGCCGTACACCGGCACGACCACCTCATGCTCCTCCCGGTGCCGGTCCCGCGCGCTGGTGTACACCAGCCGCAGCTCCCCCAGCACCTCGCCCGGCTCCGCCAGCTGCACCGACACCTCTACCTGCGCGCGCGGGTGTCGTATGTGTGCACGGGGCCACAGCGGGACGGTCGATATTAGTGTCATGCGCGGCAAACCGGTCGGCATATCGTACGGCAACGTACCGCATCGCGTTGTACATCATCGCACCGCATCGTACGGCAGCTCGCTGGCGGATGGGCTACACGCCCCGCATCAACCCATCGCCACCCCAGCGCCGCCACCGGCGCCGGCGGCTCCATCCACCCGCGCCGCCTCCACCCCCACCCCCACGCCCACCCCCACCCCCCACCCCACCCCACCCCACCCCACCCCACCCCCACCACCCACTCCCTACCCCCACCCCCACCCCCACCCCCACCCCCACCCCCACCCCCACCCCCACCCCCACCCCCACCCCCACCCCCACCCCCACCCCCACCCCCACCCCACCCCCACCGCCACTCCCTCCCCTCCCCCACCCCGCACCGCACGCCACTCACGTGCTTGGGCATGCCCGGCGGCATGGCCTGCAGCCCCGTATAGCTGCAGCGGCAGAAGGGCGCGCCGGCGCTCTCCACCTTGACGGCCAGCTGGTGCACGCCGCGGTTCAACAGCACCAGCCGGCACAGCCGCAGCTCCCCCGGGGCCAGCAGCCCCAGGTCGATGGCGGCGGCGCCGAACTCGCGCCAGGCGGGCCGGTACTCGCCGCCGTCGCCGCGGTCCTCGGAGGCCAGCAGGGCCAGCAGGTAGCCAGGCGCGGGCTGGGGCGAGGTGACGGCCCAGGCGGGCGGGGCGCCGTAGGTGGTGCCGGCGGCGGCGGCCGCCGGCAGCGGCGGCGCGCCGGGTGCGGGCGGCGGGCGGAGGGGGCCGGTGGCGGGCGGCGCGGCCGCCACCTGCACGCCGGCCGCCGCCTCCAGCGCGGAGGGCCCGGTCACGTACAGCAGCTTGTTGGACTTGGCGCGCGCACCCGCCTCGCCTGCGTGGGTGCGTGCGTGTGTGTGAGCGACGAGTCGGCAGCGGGAGACTTTGGGAGACGCTGTTGCCAGGACCCCAGTGACCCAGAACCCCAGCCCTATTGCCCAGAAGACTCCAACCACCACGACGGCCTCCGCCCCCTCTGCCCAGACCCCATGCACGCCTGCGCCAACCACATCCCCCCCAAAGCTGGACCCGCGACGCACCCGCCATGCGCGCCAGTGCGTCCAGCCGCTGCTTCAGCCCCAGCAGGTCGGTGCGGCTCAGCCGCATGCGGCCCAGCAGCCGCCGCACCGCCGCGGCCGCCTCCTCCGCGCCCACGCTGCGGCTCCAGCCGCGCGACAGTGCCTCCAGAGAGGGCTTGGGCTCCGGGTTCCGGGTGAGGGAGGGGTCGCCGGCGCCGCCGTTGAGCGAGGTGCGGCCCGAGGAGGAGGTGGCAGCGGGCTTGGGCGCCGGCGGCGCGGCGGGCGCGGGGGCCGGGGAGGGCTTGGTGTCGCAGCAGCCGATGGCAACCGCCAGGCGAACCAGGAAATCCTGTGGGCGCGAGTGATTGGTCCCGGTCAGAGTCAAGTGCTGCTTCGTTGGCTTTTTGGGGGCTGACGGTCCCCGCGCATCCCGTGTCGTGTGGTTGTTAAGCAGTCGCAGCTCCGCACGCTGCAGGCCCAACTGCCACAACCCACTTGCACGCACACCACCTGCACAACCCGTTCGGATGGTCGGTTCCCTCATCCCCCCTACCCATCGCACACATGGGCGACAGACATGACTACGCAGTACGCACCAGGAAGGCCGGGTAGCGTATCTCGTCCGGGTGCGGCTGAGCCTTCACCACCACGCCCACGCCCGGAGACCCCGCCCGGCCGCCGCTGTTGCCGGTAACGCCCGCCGTGCCGGGCCGCGGCGGCGCGTGCGGCAGCCCTGGAGCGGGCGGCGCGGTGGGCGGCCGGCCGCCGGCGGCGGCTGACCCAACGCCTGCGCCCGCCACCGCGGCGGTGCTGCCGTGGGGTGCGGCCTGGCGGCTGAGGTTGAAGAGCCGGGTGACGTCGGCGCGCGACGCGGCATGCGGCACAATCTGCGCATACGGTGCACCCGAACAAAGCAGGTCACGCGTGTGGCAGACGGTCACGTCAAGCGGGGGCTCGGGCCAGCTACCAGCGGCCAGGAGCAGCTACGCACGCCGCACGCCTCTGCTGTCCTGTTGAGCCGGTCACTGGCAGACCCCCATTTTCTCCTACTTGACAGTCCGACCGCGGTTGCAATCATAGAGCAGAGATGAAGCCCCTTCTCGCAGCCCCGCCCGTTACCCTGCCCTTGCCCCCGCCGCCACCCGCGCTCCGTCCCTCCCCCCACCAATTATGCTTGGTTACTCCGCAAGAAATGTACACACTCAAACACCGTGCCCACACCCCCACACCAACACACATCCCCCCACCACAAACACCCACCCACCTGCAGGTCCTCCAGCAGGTCCATCAGCTCTGACAGGTTCATGACCGGATCCAGCGCCCGGTTCAGCCGCCGGCCGCTGGTGGTGCGCGGCGGCCCGTTGGAGGCTGTAGCGGCTGTAGCAGCACCGGAAGCAGCAGGAGTGGGGCCGGCAGGGCGCAGCGGCGGCGGCGAGGCGGAGGGCGAGCCGCCGCCCGCAAGCGTCTGCTTGGCGACCGAGTACGGAGACGGCAGGCCGCCGGCGCCGGTGCTGGCGGCGCGGCGCGGCGAGGCGGAGCCGGGAAGTGCTGGAGCGCCGCCGGGGGCGGCGGCGCTGCCGCTGCCGCTCACGCGGGCCGCGGGAGCGGGCGACGTGCTGGGGGCTGCACCGCTGGAGGAGCCGCGGCGCGAGGCGGCGTCCTTCTCCGAGGGCGGCAGCGCGGGGGCGTCGGGCAGGTCCGCCGGCCCCACCGCCCCCACGAACTGCGTGGCGCGCTTGCAGTACCACCTGAGGCAAGGGGCGGGGCGGGGCGTATTGAATATCTGCCGAATCTAAACCAACCCAGCCCGGGAAAGAGTTGACACGGAAGGGCCGCGCACGCGTGCCCGCCTGCAGGCCCACACCCCCACCTTGCTCCCTATCCATATGCACTGACGCACCCGCATTGGTTTGGTTTGGTTGGATTTAGCTTGGAATGTTATTTACAACCCCAACCCCCCACCCACCCCCACCCACTCACCTGTACACGTACGACAGCGGCCCGATGTGCGCGGGCGCCGGCACGCGCAGCGGCACGCCGTGCTGCCCGCGCGCGTTGGCGGCCTGGAAGTTTCCGTCGTACAGCGCCACCACCTCCAGCTCCGCGCCGCCCACCGGCATACAGCCCGCGCCGCCCGCGGTGCTGAAGCACACGCTGGCGGCGCCGCCGGCGGCGCTGCGCGCGCCGCCGCTGAGCGCCGAGGTGGCGCGCGAGCTGGCGGCCAGACTGCGGCCGCTGGCGACGCCGCCCCAGTCGGGCTGCGGCGGCAGGCTGCCGCCGAAGTAGGCCGCGGCGGTGGGCTGGCCGCCGTAGAAGGCTGCGCTACCGCTGCCGCTGACGAGGCTGCCGCTGTCGGTGTGGCCGCCGGTGCCGGTGCCGGTGCCGCCCAGCCAGTAGCCACCCGCGCCGCTGCCGCTGCCGGTGCCGCTGAAGCGCAGGGAGGAGCCCCCCGCGAATGAGGCGTCCGTGGAGCGGCGCGTGAAGACGCCGGCGCCGCCCATGCCCGAGCCCGATATGGAGCCGAGCGGGGGCGTGGCGGCGGCCGCGGCCTGGCTCTCGGAGACGCGATAGCTGAACATTGAGTAGGTGGTTGTGTTGGCGTGGACGACCTTTCGGTTGTCGTGTGTGTCATAGTTGGCGTCCACCAGGTGGTTGATGAGCGCAGAGACAGGCCGCTCGCTGCCGCCCTTCACGTTCGCGAGGGACAGCACTGCAGCAAGGAGGCCGTCACAGAGGGCGTGGAGTTGCGGGCCCGTGTCAACGAGTTGCGCGTCTTGGGGCTGGCCACTGTTGCCAGCCCCACACCGGGTGGGGTGGGGCCGTGTCAACGAGTTGCGCGTCTGGGGCTCTGTGGCCAGCCCCAGACGACCTTCAACCGCTCTACTATTCCCAATTAAGCCATCCACACCCTGCTAGCTTTAGCGCCGTTCAAGAATTCTCACCCGCGCTGTTGTCCTGGTAAAAGGCCGATGTCACCGAAATGTGCGACCGCGCTGACTGGTCGCCGGCTGACACCCCGGAGAGGGGCCTTGTGGATGCCATATCAAAGGAAGCAGGCCTTGCCGACTAAGAACGCCGCGGCGAGTAAGCTTAAGGGGCCGCGGCCCCTTGCCAGGCGAGCGCCTTAGACCCGTGTATCTACGCCATGTTGAGTTGCACTGGTTTGCGGTTACAATGTCTTCGTAGGACACAAATGTCAAAGCTGGCAACGGGCAAGACGTCGAATCCTTGACTGGGTTTCAGCGCGGCTCAGGTCCAGGGCTTAATGTCACATTAGCAGTAAAAATTGCCTTTCATTTGCAATATGCAAATGTGGGTGCATCTACGCGCGCGCGTTGGGAACAGAAAGTGTTCCCACATCGTGGCGGGCGTCAGCGCTTGGCGCTCAAGGAACCCCTGCTGCTGCTGTGGCATCGAGCATGCGAAAAAGTTAACAATGCGGCGCACGGGCCATACTTGTTCGCGTAACGGTTTTAGGCCACTGCGCCCGGCTCCACGCCCACACACCCCGGCGCGGACCGCCCCCCTCCGACGGCTGCCGGCAGCCGGCTCCGCACACATCTTTCATCAACCATGTCACCGCCACCGCCACCGCCGTTGAGTCCGCGACCACAGTCCGCCACCCTGCACGTACGGTACCTCGCACATGAGGGGCCGTGTGCCCTCTGGCACGCCTCCGACATCGTGCGTGCTATCGAGTGAGTGAGTACCGGTATGCCAATACAGCCAGTTCCGCAGCAGACATGCATTAACTAAAGCGCGTTGAGGCGCATGCGGTGAGTATATGGATTTGTATCTTGGAAGAAAGGTACATACACAGTCCGACGACGGTCTGAAGACAGCATGCTACAAAAAGAAGACGCGGGCGCGCACACACGTGCGGCCGCGTCGCACGCACCTTCCGCAGGTGGGCTGCACTGCTCGGCACCGCACTGCCCATCCACGCGTCTACACAGTTAATATGTGTCACTACAAGAAATGGATCACATGAAAATGGATCACATGATGCTGCAGCTGCACTTGGCCTGCGGCGGCGGCGCCGCGGCCGCCCGCGCCGCCGCCTGCGCCGCCGCTGCCGCCTGCCGCGCCGCCGCCTCCCTCTGCGCCGCCGCCAGCGAGCCCAGCTGCTGCATCGTCAGCGCCTGCGCCTCCATCATGGTCGCCAGCGAGCGCTCCAGCACCTGGGCGTGTGCGTGTGTGTGGCGGGGGGGGGGGGGGCACACGGACGTCAGCGCCAGGCACGTCAGCGCAACAGGAGTGCTGCTGGGACCGTGTTGGTCGCCATCACCCCATCACGCATGTGCGCCACGTCACGCCCGCATTGCGACACGCCTCGGCGCCCCGCTCGGGGCTGCAGGCGCTCTCCCGGCAGCGGCACGGCGGCGCGGGCAGTCCGTCCTAAGGCAGCAGCACTCAACCACACGCCCGCCTGCCGCCGCCCCCACCTCCACCTCCCTTGCCGCCGCACACACGCACCCAGCCACACCCACACCCACCTGCATGCGGTGCAGCACGCTGCCCTCGCCCACGCCCTGCCCCAGCGGCGCCTCCTCGTCGAGCAGCACCTCATCCGCCGCCGGCCCCAGCACCTGCGGCCCGACGGCTGCTGCTGCGGCAGCCGTGGTGGAGCGGGCCGATGCAACCATGCTGGCGCTGCGGCCGCCGTTGGCCGTGGCGGCGGCCGCCGCCGCCTTCAGCCCCGCCTGCGTGATCGCCAGCTGCTGCCGCAGCACCGCCTGCTTCGCCGCCAGCACACGGTACAGCTGCCCGTGGCCCTGCGGCCCGTTTGCTACTGCCGTTGCGGTTGCTGTTCCTGCTACTGCCGCTGTTGCGGCGGCGGTGGCTGTTGCGGCGGCGGCGGCGGCTGGCCCGGCGGTGGAGGTGGAGCGGGGGGCGGAGGTGCTCATGCCGCGGGGCGCGGGCAGGCCGCCCGAGTGGCCGCCGCCCGAGGTGCGCGGCTGGTGGTGGTCGTCCGCGCCGAACTCGGGGTTGTCCCTGGGGGGTGCGTTGAAGCCGCCGCGGTGGGGGGCATAACAAACACACACATCAAGTTCGTTGTGGGCGGGCGGGCGGGGTAACAGTGAGGCCTACGGATGGGCGCTCGGCTGCGTGTGGTTGGGACGCCTGGCGCCAGGCCAGCCCCGGCTGCATGTGCCCCGAGCTCCCGAGCCCCTCATCGCCCCGCACCTGACTACGAAGCCTCCCGCCGCGCCAGAAGTCGGCGCCGCCCCCGCCCCCGGCGCCACCTGCTCCTGCTTCTGCTGCTGCTGCAGGATGAGGTTGTAGGGGCGGTCGATGGGCGCGGCGGGGCGTGGGATGATGCCGTGTTTGAGGTCCTCCAGGTCCAGGCCCACGCTGGCCTGTGCGGGGGCGAGTGTGTGGGTGTGGGTGGGCGGGCGAGGGTGGGCGTGTGTGGGCGTGGGGGGTTAGGTGGACACAAGGAGAAGACGTGCAGAATAATCATGCATGGAACCCCCCGACTACGCTATCCGCCCGCCCCGAAATTCAAGAGTATACCGCTACCCTGTATTGCCGCAAACTGCACCTGCCTGTCCCTTGCCTAGATTAGCTTGGTTTAGATTGGGCTGGTGTTCACAACCCCCTCCTCCCCCCCTCACACACACCATGAGCTCCGGGTCGTTCCAGGGCCCCACGTCGTCCGCCAGCGTGCCGGCGCTGCTGCCTCCGAACATGGTCATGAGCGACTCCTCGTCGATCCACTTGAGCAGCTCCGCCTTGTAGTTACCACCCAGGATCTGCGGCGCAGCGGTGGTGGTGGTGGTGGTGGTGGTGGTGGTGGTGGTGGTGGTGGTGGTGGTGGTGGTGGTGGTAGTTCATTCCAGAACCCAAAGCAGCCGACCGGGGGTGGCGGCGGTGGCTGTGGCGCCTTGGGGGGAGTGTGGAGGTGTGAGGAAGGGCGGGCAGCGGCGCGCAGTGCCAGCACGGAAAGGGATGGGAGCGGTGTGCAAAACGCCCGTGTCGCAAGCAGACGCGCTGGGGCTCTCACCCCCCACAAGCTCAGCCGCCTAGCATCCCAGTCACCCAGCCGCTTAGCGCTTACGCCCCCGCTTACGCCCCCGCTTTCGCCACCGCCCAGCCCCCCGCCGCCCCCACGCCCAGCCCCACACTCCCCTGTCCCCCGGCGCACCTCTATCTTGCCCTGCGTGCGCACGTCGATGAAGCCCTTGGCCATGTTCCAGATGAGCCGGAACACGGCGGGCGCGTTGATGATGCAGATGTGGCCCAGCATCTCGGGGAAGTTGTCCTGCGTGTTGGTGTTGGTGTTGGTGTTGGTGTTGGTGGCGGTGTTGGTGGCGGTGGTGGCGATGGTGGTGGTGTGGTTGGTGTTGGTGTTGGTGTTGGTGGTGGCGGTGGTGTTGGTGTTGGTGTTGGTGGTGGTGTTGGTGGTGGTGGCGTTGGTGGTGGTGGTGGCGTTGGTGTTGGTGTTGGTGGTGTTGGTGTTGGTGTTGGTGGTGGTGATGGTGGTGGTGCGGGCAGTGATGGTGCGTGCGGTGGTGGCGAGGGCCGCACCCCCTGGCCGCACCCGCCACCCCTCCGGCCGCACCTGCCTGGCCCCCCCTCCCCTGGCCCCACCTGGTCGGCCTTGGCGATGCGCTGGAACATTCTGAGCGCTTCGCCCGTCACCTGGCTCAGGCCCATGCCTGGGGGAGGGGGGTGGGGGGCGCAAGGGAGCAGGGGGGGGCGTTCCATTCATGACTAATTATCATTAAGCGGGCCCTGGTGGTGGCGTGAGCGGCCCCGCTGCCAGCCTCCCACTGCGCGCCCCCGGGCCCTCCCACTCGCTCCGCCCGCTGACTGCCCTCCACCGCGCCGCACAGGAGCCCCTGCGCGCACAGCCCCCTTCCCACGCCCCACACCCCACACCCACGCCCCCATCCCCCACGCCTCACGCCCCACACCCCACACCCACGCCCCACCCCAACCCCCCACACCCACCACTCCCCAAACCCGCACGCACCCTTGACGTCCATGATGTTAAAGGTGGTCTCTATCTGCCGCCCCGCCAGCCGCGAGCAGAAGGGCAGCACCACCTTGCACACGCGCTCGTACTCGAACAGGTGGAACCTGCGGCGCGCGGCGTGTGGCGCAAGCGGCGGGCCCCGGTGATGATGCCCCGGTGATGCCCCGCCTGAGTGCCCCTTTTGGAGCGCTCCTGGAGATCCCTTCCCCCCCCCCCCCCAGGACTTCTTCGCACTGCGGTTGCCGGGGTGGCGGACCACCCTGCGGCCCAGCCTACACGGCCGAGGGGACGCCAATGCACAAACCCTGCCTGCCTCCCTTTCCTTCCTCCCCACAGCCCCGACAGCCCCCGTGCAGGTAACTGCACCCGTTCGTAACTGCACCCGTTCGTAGACGCACTGAACCGTCACAAGCAATTTTCACCGCCCCCGCCCCCGCCCCCGCCCCTTGTTTGGCAGAAAAAAATATAATCCAGTGCTTTTAAAACTGGATCGCTTAAATCAGGTTTTTTTAGTGCGACTGACGACTTTCTTTTACAGAAATCGGTCCACCCACATGAACAGGCGGTCCTCGTCCGCCACCTTCTTCAGCTGCGCGATGTTGAGGCCGCCGATCAGCTGCACATACACCGGCCGGCCCTGGGGGGTGGAGTGGGCAGGGACGGGGGAGTTTGCAAAGATGGTTGGAGGGGAGGGGGAAGCACGCAGGGACGGGAGGTTGGTTGGTTGCAGGAGTGCGCCCGGGAGGATGATCAGGGTGAGGGGAAGACCGGCAGACCGCAGACACCCCGCCGCGCTGCCCGCCCCGCCTGACCACCATGCGCATACACACACGCCCACGCCACGCACCTGCTTGTCCAGTTTGTGGTAGCCCTGGGGGAAGTACTTCAGGATTTCATCGCGCTCCGGGAACTCGAAATTCTGTCACGGGCAGGAGTGTTGCAGCGTTGTGTTGCAGGGCTGGGGTGGGGGTAGAAGCCTAGCAGGCGAGGGGCCGCATGGGTTGGACCGCAGGCGGACTGCCGCATCCATCCGGGCACACGTCCC
This sequence comes from Chlamydomonas incerta, assembly GCA_016834605.1. Lineage (NCBI taxonomy): Eukaryota > Viridiplantae > Chlorophyta > Chlorophyceae > Chlamydomonadales > Chlamydomonadaceae > Chlamydomonas > Chlamydomonas incerta. Next base: position 707,208 of record JAEHOC010000011.1, read on the forward strand.
CAGCGCGCCACCCACATCCATCCCCCGGCCACTTCGTCTGCCCTCCCGCCTCCCTCCGCAAACAGCAGGCCTGGGCAAAACACCCCAACCCCTGCCAGCTTTCCCCCTCCCTGCGCCCTGCCCCGGCAGAGACACCTCTCCCCGACGCACCCCCCACCCGTCCCCCAACCCCCTCCCCCTCAGCCTCACCTCCTCCTCCACCCCACTTCCCCCTCCCCCTCCCCTACCTCTCCCGCCCCCCCCCCCCACGCACGCGCCCATGCACGCACCTGCAGCAGGTGGTCTATGTCTAGGTCTGCACACCAGGCGATGTGGTTGACCCACATCTCCGTGGCTAGCTGCAGATTGTAGGTGCGCGCGCGCAGGAAGCGACGCAGCGTGTAGTAGTCTGGCGGGTGTTTGGTTGGGTTGGGTGGGTGGGGCGGGGTGGGATGGTGGGTCAGCGGGCGTGTGTGGGGTGGGGTGGGGTGGAGTGGGGAGTGGAGCGCAGGGCCCCGGCCAGGGAGGTCGGATGACAGATGAAGCGGGGAAGGATCGCAGCGCGCGGGCCAGGCGTGCAACCCTGCCATCGCCTTACCCATAAATGCGTCAGACCGGGCTGCACCGACACGACCCCCAGGGCTTAGAATGAACCAGCCAACCCAACCCCAACCCCAAAACTCGCCGCAGCCTCGCTCCCCTCTCCTTCCTCGAGCGAGCTCCCGCGCCAGGTCCGCGTTAACCCGACCCTGCCATGCCCGCCCCACCCCAACACACACACCACACTCCACACCACGCCCCAGCCGACCACTCCCGGCTGCCGGCGCCGTGCCACACGTCGGCACGTACCGTGCTTCTCCGGATCCCAAAGCTCCGGGTCCTTCTCCACCAGGTGCCGCCGGAACAGCTCCACGTACGTGTCCTGTCGTACAACCACCACCAGGGCACCCACAGCGCACACAGAAAGAAAGTGTTTGCATGGCAGGCGGCGGGCGGCACGGGGCAGCGGTCGGGCCCGCGGAAGGGCGTCTGGTGGCGCGGAGGGAGGGGGCTTGCCCGGCCTGTGTGCCATTGCGCATGGCTACTGCCGCTGCCAAGCCGCACACGTCCGGGAGGAGTCCAAGCCTCCAAGACGCGACTGGCATCGTGACTGGACAGGCCGTGGGCGGCAACCGCCATTGCAGCGACAGAGCGTGGCCGAACGAGGACTGGGAGGCGACGGCCCCCCGGCCAGTCGGGTCAAGTCCAGGCCTCGTCCGGCGCTGGACCGCAACATCCGCGCGCTTGCGTCACCCAACTAGTTCGCGCCATCGCGTCATACGTGCCCGTGACTGCGCATTTTGGTCGTGCGAGTGCATACAGCTGCACACACAGCTTCACATGGGCCGCATGCAAGCGCCCACCGGCCACCGGCTAGCTCGCACCCGCACCAATTTACGTCGCTACCTGCTGCTCAGGGGTGAGACCCCAGTCGTCCAGCCCCTGCTCTGGCACGAAGTCGCGGCGACATTGCGCCTTTAACGGGGGCCCAGGAGGTGGGTGCGCCTTCGGCATTCTTAATTATGTGCGTACGACTAGCTTGACAGGTTGTTTCTGCTTCGTGTGGCCAGCGTGCTAAGCTCCGCTTCGCCTCTTAGGCTCGATTCGCTTCAACTGGCGTGCTGTGGGCCTGTCGCTGATTGTCTGCTATAGCTGAATATGACTCCTAACTTTGGTCTTCCTAGAAGGCAGAGAATGAGGAAATTCTTGAAATTTCATTTGGCGGGCGGCGTGCCTGTGCGGCATGAGGCACTGCACCGACACGCGCGAGTGCGGTCCCCCACCTTAGTGCTCGAGCTCGAGCAGCACTGCTGCCAACACCTTCGCGCCTCGATAAGCAACCTAATAGCAACCGACTAAGCCCCCTGCACCAGCCACTGCTGCTGCTGCTGCTCGGCTTCACAGAACGCCGCCCACATGGCCCATCTGTACGGTACACCCTCACCACCGACTCCTGGGCTACCCCCTACCGGCATCTCTGCTGGCTACGCCCTCCAAATCTCCAGCCCCGCCCCGCCCTGCCCAACCCACTCCGCAGCCTCCCACAAGCCAAGCCACGACTCCAGCTCCAGCGGCTCCCGCCTCCGCCTCCCAGCCTCCAGCTCCAGCCTCCGCTGCTGCCCGCCTCCGCTGTCTGCCCGCCAGCCGCTCCGCCCGCCCGCCCCGGCGCGCACACCCACCTACAGATCCGCTACAGCACGTAGCGGCTGAGGTCCTGCTTCTTCAGCAGGTCGTCCAGGCGGGCGTGCACCATGGCCTCGTCCACCACGTACTCGTAGCTGTTGGGCAGATGGGTGGGTGGGTTGGGTGGGGTAGTTTTCTCCAATTCCCAAATTGGGTGGGGGTTGGTTGGGTTGGTTGGGTTGGGTTGGGTTGGGTTGGGTTGGGTTGGGTTGGGTTGGGTGGGGTTGGGTGGGGTGGAGGTTGGGTTGGGCAGGGAGGTTGCAAAGATGGTACGAGGTGGGTGGGAGGGGAGGGTAGCTCATTCCAGGACCCATGTAAGCAAACGACCCAGGAAGGCGGCGGCGGCCCGCACCACTCACGCGTCCAGCCCCGCCGCGCGCGCCTCCGCCGCCCGCTCCGGCGCGGTGAAGCTGATCTCCGCCAGCACGCGCTCCAGGATGGTGTGCAGCCGCCGCGCGCCGATGTTGTCAAGCAGGCGGTTGGCCTTTGGTGCAGGGGGGCGGGTGTGGGCGGGGGGCGGGGGCGGCGAGGACGTTGGGGGGCGGGGGGTTCCCAGGGTTTGGAGGTTTGGGGGTTTGGAGCGGTAAGGTTTAGAATCTAGCGCGCAGGGCATGAAGGGCAGGGCACGAAGGGCAGCGCACGAAGCGCTCCTCAGCACACGCACTGGTCCCCTGTGCCGCCGTCCCGCCCGTCACCCCACTGCCGCTCCCCCCCCCCCCCCCACACACGCCCACGCGCACCTGCTCCGCCAGGTTGGCGGCCGCCCGCACGGCGCCGTCGGTGAAGGCCAGGCGCACGCCCTCGGTGGCCATCAGCTCCTGCTGCTGGCGCAGCATGTTGTTGTCGGGCTCGGTGAGGATGCGGTGGAAGTCGGCGGCGGTGAGGCCCTGCAGCTCCACGCGGATGGGCAGCCGGCCCTGTCCGGCGGCGTGTGCGTGTGGTCGGTTGGTTGGTTGGTTGGTTGGTTGGTTGGTTGGATGGTTGGGGGCGTGTGGTGCAAGGCGTGGTCGGGGTTGTGTGCTGGGGGGATGGCGGGCAGGCGCTGGTGCAGGCAGAACTTGGGGACCTGGGGCTTGCCTGCTCTCTCTGACGCACTGAATGTACACTGGTATGCCCCCGGACCCCGACACACGCACACGCAGCCTCACACGCCCGCGCCCGCCCGCACCTGCAGCTCCGCCAGCATGTCGGACGGCTTGGCGGTGTGGAAGGCGCCGGAGCAGATGAAGAGCACGTGCTCGGTGGACACGGGGCCGTGCTTGGTGGGCACGGTGCAGCCCTCGATGATGGGCAGCAGGTCGCGCTGCACGCCCTCGCTGCTCACGCCGCCCGACACCACGCGGCCGCTGCTGGGCTCCACGATCTTGTCGATCTGGTGGGCGAGGAGGAGGTGGTGGGTGTGTGGGGGCGGGGGTGTGGGTGGTGGGTGGGTGGTGGGTGGTGGGGAGGTGTGGGGGTGGTGGGTGGTGGAGGTGGGGAGGGTGGGGAGGAGGCGGAGTTCCATGCGTGATTGCTTATAAAAGGTAAAAGGTATTGTTACATGGGGGAACAGCATCTCGTGCTGTGACCAAGCAACTCTGGCAGAAACCGGTCGTAGATCGACCATCACCAGCTGGACTGCCTACTAGTCCGAAACACCTCATCGGTCACCCGAACTACTTGTCGACATAGGCACCCGACTCCGACGTGACAAATCCGACTAAGTCAACCAAAGTCTGAACTCCACTCAAGCCGCGATGATATCTCTATGCCCGGAAATCCGGGGGTCAACCTGGGGATCGAACCCAGGACCTTAAACCCTCTAACGAGAGTGGTGTTAACCAAACCTGACCTTATGACGAGGGGTGATATAATCCCGTTGGTAAGAGAAGTGTAGCAGTGAGGTCAGGCGCCCCCTTCACCGGTCCCCTCCAGGCTAGGTGGGGCTCTGGTTTCAACGGGTTCCACTGTATGTGCCTACTTTTCTGCCTGTTGAACAGCATTGGGCGCCACCGTTCTGATTAGGTGATGCGCCTGCTAGTCCTGCTACTGAATTGACATCAAACCTGCCTAACCTGCCTATGAAACACATCTCTACGCGCGCTCAGTGACATGCGTACGGCTAGCAAAATTTGCCAGGTGTGATGGTCAGGGGAGTGACCCGAGAACCCGAGAAGGGACCACCTGTAATACTCACTCACTCACTCACCCCTCCCGTGCGGTGCGGGAACAGCTACAGCCGTCTAGCGCCGTGGCGGGCGCTTTTGCGGATCGCGTGCAGGCCATCGCTGCCATTAATGCCCTGCTATTGGACATCAACCCCTCCTGGGCTGCTGCTGCGCGCCTGCACCTTCCTGCGCCCCCTGCGCCCCCAGCGCCGCCGTGTCTCGCACCAACGCCGTCAGCGCGTCCCCCCGCCCCAGCGACCGACCCCCTAGGTCCCGCTGCCGCCCAGCCAGCCCCTGCCCCCGTTCACCCGCCTACCCACGCAGCCACCCCTGCCGCAGCATTGCCCACCGAGGACCAGGTCGTGGAGATGATTGTCAGCCGCATGGGATGGTTCATCCAGGGGCACCAACGCCCCGTTCCCCTGACCGCCTTGGCTGTCCGCGACGGCACAGCAATGCAGCTAACTGGCGTCAATGAGGACCGCACGCGTCTTCACCATGCTTATGTGGCTGAAGCCCTGGGCGCCACCCTGCCTCCCGCCCCTGGGCGCCAGCGCCTGGTCCAGTTCCGGCGACACATGGCCTCGGTGTGGCAAGTACGATGGGAACTGAAGCACAAGGAGGTGCTGTGGCGGTTGGCGGTTGACGGTGTGGGCATGCTGGGAAATACGCACATCCATGGCAGCTCGCCGGAGCCGTGCGTATGTGGCGCATACGCCTCTCCCCCGTCACCGGCGGTGATGCCGCCCTCGCCTCGACTGCATCACTTTTGGGAGTGCCCCGTCGCGCAGAGTGTGGTGGAGCTGCTACAGGACACCATCAATGCTGGCCGCACCGACGCGGGCTGCCCTGTCCGGCGGCATCACGTCTGGCTGCTGGAGAGCCCGGACCCAACGCAGATTCAGCAATGCGTATGGGAGGTGGTGGCCCTGGCCGCACTTGACGCGATGGAGAGTGCACGGCGGTACATGCGCGCACGGAAGCCGTTCACTGAGGGGGCTCTGGCCCGCGCCAAGGCGGTAGCACTAGCTAGCATCAGAGGCTTGCTAGCTGACTTCGCTTCGCTTGGATTGCCACGGCGCCGGCGGGATAAGGCCTGGCTGAAAGTGTCCGACACACACCCCTTCCTGCGTGTATGTGGTGACCGGATGGAAGTGGCCATTCCGGATGTGTGTGACCTTGAGGACATGTGATTCCTGAACTGTCTGAGACCAAACACTAACAGTCTGTGATGCTGCGCTTACGACTATCTGACTTGATTGACCAAACACGGAAATGCGAGTAGTGTTATAGCCACGTTTGTGCGTTTGAGATGCGGTGGGGTTGCATGCGACCGTGGGCAGGATTGAGGGGCCGATCGCAATTCAGGCTAGGTGGGGCTCTGGTTTCAACGGGTTCCACTGTATGTGCCTACTTTTCTGCCTGTTGAACAGCATTGGGCGCCACCGCTCTAATTAGGTGATGCGCCTGCTAGTCCTACTACTGAATTGACATCGAACCTGCCTATGAAGGACATCTCTGCGCTCAGTGACATGCGTACGGCTAGCAAACTTTGCCAGGTGTGATGGTCAGGGGAGTGACCCGAGAACCCGAGAAGGGACCACCTGTAATACCACTCACTCACCCCTCCCTCCCCCCTCCCTTCCCGCCCGCCCCCACCTCGTCAATGAACACGATGCCGTCCTGCTCCGCCGCCCGCAGCGCCTCCCGCGTGACCGCCTCGCTGCTCAGCAGCTTCTCCGCCTCCGCCTCCTCCAGCCGGGAGCGCGCCTCGGACACCTGGCGAGGGAGGTGGGGGGGGGGGGCAGGTGTGGGGGCAGGTGGCGTGGGGCAGGTGTGGGGCAGGCGTGGGGCCAGACGGGAGCGCCTTCGAGGCCGGGGATGGAAGGGGAGGCCAGGCGGCCGCACTCCGTCAATGGCCATCGGCCTTCCTTCCTCCCCCTCCCTCGCGTTCTGCTTAAACCCCCTCCTACCCCTCCCTCGCCTTCTGCAACCCATCCGATTTGGTTTGAACCAGCTTGGGCTGGTAAGCGCCACCCCTCCTCCACCCCCCATCTCCTCCCCTTCCCCCCTCCTCGCCACCCCACCTTGAGCGTCTTCTTGTACCCGCTGCCGCCGCGCCCGCCGCCCGCGCCGAAGCCGCCGCCGGCGCCGCCCATCCCCGGCCCGCCGCCGCCGCCGCCGCCGGCCCGGTCGCCGCCAGGCGGACCCGGCCGCGCAAACAGCTTGTCTAGCAGGATCACGGATCCAGGGCCTAGATCCATTCGGCCGCCGCCGCCGGGGCCACCGCCGCCGCCAAAGGGCCCGCCGCCGCCGCCGCCCGTGCCCTCCAGCAGCGACGCCTCGATGTCCACCGTGTGTGAGTCCAGGTCGCCTGTGCGGCGGGAGGGCGGCGGGAAGGGACAGGCGGATGGGGAGGAGGGAGGGTGTGTGAGGAAATGGCGCAGCGGAGGAAAAGCCCACTGCGTATCAGGGCGCTGCGTATCAGGGTGGGGGTTACATTCATCATTAGTTAAGACGTGAAGGCGTAGCCAGGAGCAGACAGCAGGTGGGGGCGGGCGGCGAGGCCGGCGCGTGTGTGCCGCCTCGCACCCATCCCTGCTGTACGCCCCTGCCCGCAGCACTCGCAGCACATTCAAGGTTCCCCTGGCCCTGCCGCCAAGACTGCCCAAGTCCGCCCTCCGCATATACCCCCATGGCCCTCTCTCTCTCCATCCCCCCTCTCGCCCTCCATCCCACCCCCCTGCCCCCCTCCCTCCCCTGTTTCTCCTTGCAGCGCTTCTGTTTCCCTACGGGATTGGTTCACAGTAACCCCCTCCCTCCCCACCGAGACTGAAGACCGCCAACAAACACACGAGTAAACCTCTCTTCTCCGCACATGGGTTTTGGGTTGGCAATGGTTGATTTGGGAATTGGAGAAAACTTCCCTCCCTCCCCACCCCCCTCGCCAACCCCCTGTCGCCCCCTGGCCCTCTCACCGCGCCTGTACATCTCCCGGAAGCTGTCCACGATGTCCGCCGCCGCGTGCGGCCCCACCAGCGCGCGCACGATCACCTCCTCAGCCCGCGCCGCACTGGCCACAGCCAGCCGCTCCTTGGCGCGCGACCTGCGCGGGAAGCGGCGGAGGCAGGCAGGCAGGCAGGCAGGCAGGCAGGCAGGCAGGCAGGCAGGCAGGCAGGCAGGCAGGCAGGCAGGCAGGCAGTAAGGTAAAGCGGCGGCGGTAAAGCCTCAAACGGGGGGGCCCAGGCGGCTGTGGTGGTGCTCCCACTCCACCCGCCACCCCCTTTCTCCACGCCCCGCACTTTGCCCCTGCCTCTTCCCCTGTGGAGCCGCGGCCGGAGCTTTTGCCACTTGCGGTTGCTCCTGTTGCCACTCCTGCTGCGCCTGCGCCCCCAGCTGCTGCTCCCCGCCTGCACCTGTGCCTCCCTCCCCAACCCCGCCCCCTGCCCCCCCCCCCCCCGCACCTGACCAGCACCAGCGCCGCCTCCACCAGCTCCTTGACGATCTCCTCCACGTCCCGGCCCACATAGCCCAGCTCCGTGTACTTGGTAGCCTCAACCTGCGGGGTGTGTGTGGGGTTGCAAGGATGTTTGGAAAAGCGGTACAGGTGCACTGAAGACTGCGGTGTGTGTGTGTGTGTGTGTGTGTGTGTGTGTGTGTGTGTGTGTGTGTGTGTGTGTGTGTGTGTGTGCGTGAGTGAGGCTTATCACGGTTCGGCTGGCAGGCTGGCACGTGCGAGCTCAACGTCCCCGCCAACCTCCGTGCCCCGTCTCCCACCTCTCACACGCCCCCTCCCTTGTCTAGTTTCGCTTGGGTTTAGATTGGGCTGGTGTTTACAGCCCCCTCTCTCTCTCACACACCCGCCCCTCTCACACCCGCCCCTGTCCGCCCCATACCGCCCCACCTTGACGAACGGCGCGTCCGCCAGCTTGGCCAGCCGCCGCGCCACCTCGGTCTTGCCGCAGCCGGTGGGGCCCACCTGTGGAACGGCGTGTGCGTGCGTGTCCGGGGTGAGCGCGGGGCCCCTCCTCATACCCACACCCACACTTGCACCCACACCCACCCGCCCACCCATTCGCTTACCATGCCACCCTACCCCCACGCCATTACACCCCACTGCCACACCAGCACACCCCCAGCCACACCCACACACATCTCGACACACACGCCCCCACGCACCATGAGGATGTTCTTGGGCATGATCTCGTCCCGGAACGCCGCCGGCTCCACGCGCTGCCGCCGCCAGCGGTTGCGCAGCGCCACCGCCACGGCGCGCTTGGCGGCGGCCTGGCGGGCGGCAGGGGGTGGAGGCGGGTCGGCAGGGCGGGCGTGGTTTGGAGGCGGGGCTGGCTCCCCACTGGGCAGTGCTCACATCACCGCTGATGCATGCGGCATGGTCGCCAAGCAGCGCCCACCCGCATGAACACCCGCACGCATCCGCGCATGCCCATCGCCGCGCCCACAGCACGCCCGCCCGCCCGCCCACCGTCCCTCACCCGCCGTCCAATTGGACTTGATTTAGCTTGGTCCCCCACCCACCCACACTCTCGTCACACTTCACCCACCCACCCACACTCTCGTCACACTTCACCCACCCACCCACCCTCACCCCTCCCCCACCTGGCCCACGATGTGTCGGTCCAGCGCGGCCACGATGGCTGCGGGCGTGAGGCCCTCCTCGCGGCCGCCCGCCATCTCCTCCCACAGCCCCGCCGCCAGCGCCGCCAGGCTCAGCTGGTCAGAGGCGGCGCCGTCGGACGGCGGGCTGGCGGCGGCGGGCGCGTGCACGCAGCGCGCCGCCGCCGCCGTCGCCGCCGCGCCCCAGCCGCTGCCCGGCTGTAGCAGGGCGGCAGCAGCTGGGCTGGGCGCGGCAGTGCGGCCGGCGAGTGCTGCCAGCCCGCTGCCACGCGCCGCACCCAGGCGCAGTCCCGGCCCCGCTGCCGCGTGAGCGGAGCGAGCACCTCGGCTGCTGCTGGTGCCGCTGAGGGGGCTGGCGCCGCTGAGGGGGCTGCTGCTGCTGGTGCCGCTGCTGGTGCAGCTGTTCGCGGCGTCTGAAGGTGCCGACGCCGCTAAAGCGAGCTGGAGGGCCGGCTGGGCGCCGGGAGGAGCGGCGGCGCTAGAAGAAGCTCGGCTGCTGGCAGCGCAGCTGCAGCCGCTGCCGCTGCCGCACCGGCGGCACACGCCAGCAGCACCAGCCGCGCCGGCGGGGCTGTGGCTGGCGGCAGCGGACAGGCGCCCGGCAGCGGCAGACAGCGCAGCCAAGCCCGTGGCCGCCGTCGAGACGCCGCAGGCGGGCCCCGCGGCCCCCGCGGCCGCCAGCATGCGGGCGGCGGTCCCCACTGAGTTGTTAAGCATGGCGAGGGGAAGGCTGGGCTCCGGCTACTGTGGTTGGCTGCCGGGTTGGGGTGTTGTGGCAGCAGCCCCGTCCACGGAGCTCGGTCCGAAAGCTCGACCAGCCTCCGCCGAGAAGCTCACGCGAGTGTGAAGTCCAGCACGGGGCGGTATAGCTGCTGTAGATGCCCGCGGTGAGTCGAGCGGGCACTCGTGGGAGAGATTTCGTTGTTGGATGACGAGAGAGCGCGTCGCTGCCCGCACCTCGGGGCCTAATGAACTTCTGTTAAGGCCAGCGTCGCGTTTGTGGTCTTTCAGGGCAGTTTGGAGCAGCGTACACACTTTCGACAGGGAAAGACAGCCTCTCCGGTTGCGTGCAACTTCAATGCAACACTGCTCTAATACAAAGAAAAGCCAGATAGCAAAGCAATAGAGCGTGATGAGTGCAGGCTCCAAAATCCATGGCTCGGGAGTCCATCCCGCCCGATCGGCAGCTTGCACGCGGAGTCAGCTGACTTCAGCCGATAAGCCCCAGTTCGAGCCCGCATTCCCCCTGTTCCTCACATAACATAACCACCAGACACATCTGGTGTAAGGGGATCCACACGCAGCTTGTGCAGGAGGCCAAACGGCCCTTTGTTTCAGGTCCAACCGGCAAAATGACAACGAACCACGTCTTCTTTGAGCCGCCCAAGTCGCTCCTGTCCATTCTGGAGGTGAGATTGGAGCGCAACGGCTGCGGGAGGCACCCGCTGAGCCGAAATTGCGAATTGCGCCGCGCAGGAGGACAAGGACCTGAGCGTGCCCGCGCTTACCAAGCTGGGATGCACTCTGGGTCCCCAGTCACGCACCGTGGAGGTGCTGGAGAGCCTGCTGCGCGCGGGCATGACCGTGAGTCCAACGCCCGCGGGCGTTATGAAGGCGGCAGCATTTTGTTGGGCGTTGGGCCCGCACCCGCTCGCACGCTGCCATCTTTGATTGTCGCTAAACCTCTCACTTGTGCCTGTGGCGCAGGTGGCGCGCTTCGACTTCAGCTGGGGCTCCATGGTACGCATCTGCACAACGTGCTTGCGCGGACTCAAAAGGCGCTCGGCGGCGCGCGCGTTGCTAACTGATCGCCGTGCACCGCACATTCGGTTGTTGTCATTAACAGGAGTACCACCAGGAGACTCTGGATAACCTGCGGCTCGCTATGCGCAACACGAAGCGCCTGTGCTGCACGATGCTGGACACGATGGGCCCGGAGATCATCGTGCTGAACCGGTGCGTTCCTGAACATGTGTAGAGTTGTGGGAAGGAAGCGGCGGCGTGGGGTGACGGTGCGGGGGTGCGGGGGTAGATAAGGCTCGGGGGCTGGGGCTAGGGCTTTCGACTCTCCGGTCGGGCGGGGCCCGGACTGCCCTCCATATATTCCACCCGGGAATCCTGCAACGCTCGAGATCCCCCAGCCGCCCCCGCCCGCGTTCCCTGTCCACCTTCCCAGCTCCCAGCCTTGCCACCGCTTAGTGCTAGCAAGCACTGCGCAGCCCGCAGCGTCCCCCGGCTCCGGACGGTTCCCCTCCCCCGCAGCACCTCCCCACCCACCCGTCCTCTCCACTAACAACACCCACCCACCCCCATTGCAACCCCCACCCCACCGCCTAACCCCACCCAACCCCACCCACCATTACCCACTCCCACCGCCCCCGCCCCCCACCCCACCCCACCCCAGCCCCGAGGCGCCCATCAGCCTGACCGCCGGCGACACGCTGACGCTGACGTGCAACAAGTCGGTGGCCGCCTCGGCCACCGTGCTGCCCATCTCCTACCCCAGCCTGGCGGGCACGGGCCTGGCCCCGGGAAGCCAGGTGTTCGTGGGGCAGTACCTGTTCACGGGCAGCGAGACGTCGTCGGTCTACCTCACCGTGCAGGAGGTGGGCGCGGGGGTTGGGCGGCGGGTGTGTGGTACAAGCAACAGGGGCCGACAGTGGCAGGGGGGTGCACGGACCGCAGCACGCGTGCAGCGCCGCGTGGCAAACCCAAACCCGCGTGCAGGTGCGTGCATCCCCACCGTAACGCGCCCCACCCGCGCCTCCTCCTGCAGGTGCGCGGCGATGAGGCCGTGTGCACCTGCAACAACACCTGCATCCTGGAGGGCCTGGCGCTGACGGTGAGCGAACGCGGGGGGTGGGCGGGGAAGCCATCTGCGGGGAGCAGGTGGCTGGGAGGGGGAAGGGTTCGTCAGGGGGACAGGGTCCAGGGGGAGCGAAGGAGTCTGGGCCGGCGTGGGCTGGGGCTGGCTGCGCCGTGCAGGTGCACGTGTGTATCAATGGGATCGTGCGGGTGGGTGGAGGGCAAGGAAGCAGGAGCGGCAGCCGCAGGATGTAGCGGGCGGCGGAGGCTGCAGCCCCCGGGGTGGCTGCAGTCGCTCTGGGCCTCCGGCGGCGTGTGCGCATTGGTGCCCACGAAGCAGCGCCGGAGCTAGGGCTGGGGGCGGGGTGGGGACGCTGTGACGAGCGTCGGCAGCAGCAGGCGCACTGACTGCAGCAGCAGCAGGCACGCTGGCAGCAGTAGCAGCAGTAGCAGCAACAGCCTGAAGGAGACCTCGGAGCTCCGGCCGCAGAAGCCCGGCGCAAATGCCAAGCGGCCATGCGGTTGAAGGCGCCGCATCAGGGCCGTCGGCTGCGGAGGCATGCGGCATCAGGCGGCGGGTGGGGGGCGGGAGGAAGCAGCAGCGCAGCCCGCCTCAGGGCACGGTATCGGCTGTGAAGGGAGGCTCGCCGCCACAACACAGTCCGCGCATCCAAACCCGCTGAAACAGCGTCCCCATGTCCTCACCACTGCTGCCTCCTGTGCACGCAACCCGCCGTGTCTCTTGCGCACCCATACTACTGCTGCCGCCACGTTCGCCGCCACATTCGCTGCCGCCGCCGCCGCAGGTGCACATTGCGCACATGCGCAACGAGGCGCCCATCCTGTCGGACAGCGACATGAGCGCCATCCGCCAGTGGGGCGCCGCCAACAAGATCGACTACGTGTGCCTGTCCTTCACGCGCAACGCCGCCGACATCGGCGTCGTGCGCGCCGTGCTGGACAGGTGCGGGCGGGGCATGGGCTTGTATGTTGGGCATGGGCTTGTGTGTGGCCAGACGGCCGCCGGGTGGCGGCGGGCCCAAGCTGAGACCCGCAGCACAACGGCCTAGCTTGCGGCACGTCTGCACACACGCACAGCCAACGCGCCACTCTCGCCGCGCTCCCTGATCTAATCAAGTCCCCCCTGGCTGGTTTGGGTTCTCTTGGTCGATTCGCTTCGGTTTCTGGAATAAACTACCCCCCACCCACCCACCCACAGCTGCGGCCTGGAGCAGACGCGCGTGATGGCCAAGATCGAGAACCTGGAGGGCCTGGTGCACGCCGGCGACATTGTGGACGCCGCCGACGCGGTGCTGCTGTCGCGCGGCAACCTGGGCATCTGCCTGGACGCCGAGAAGGTGCGGGTGCGGGTGTGGGGAGGGGGGGGAGGAGAGGGAGAGGGAGGGAGGGAGAGAGGGGGCTGAGTTTGGGGTGGGGGCAGGCAGACAACGAGGTTCACACAGAGGAGAAGCGGCAGTGTGCAGCGAGCGCTACTTAGCGCCGTTTCTAGCGCCCTAACACAAATACGTGGGGCGGCTTCGACACCGCGCCACACAACACGAACGCTACTAATCATCCCTCTGTGCGATGTGCGGTGTGTCTGGTGTGTGCAGATGTTCCTGGCCCAGAAGAAGCTGCTGCGCGCCTGCAACCTGGCGGGCAAGCCCGTGATGGTCACCCGCGTGGTGGACACCATGACGGGTGAGCGGGGGGGGGGGGGGTTGGAGCAGGAGGGAGGGAGCAGGAGGGAGGGATGACACACGGGCAGAGTGGGCGGGCAGAGGAAGGAGTGGGTGGGCAGGGAGGCGGCACAGCGGAGGGAAGGACAGGCAGACACGGGATGGCATAGGGACGACTCACCGGGCGGCAAGGGACGGAGGCCGGAGGCGTGGAAGCCATGCGCGGAGTGCTTGGGTGCGACAATGCCCAGAGGAGGTGGCGAACGCCAACTGTACGACTTTCCCAACCATGCACACAAAGCTTGCCCCACCGATGCCCCCCCCCACCCCAACCACCGCCACACACGCAACCACACACAGACGCGCCGCGCCCCACGCGCGCCGAGGCCACGGACGTGGCCAACCTGGTGCTGGACGGCGCCGACGGCATCCTGCTGGGCTCGGAGACCTTCCGCGGCAAGTACGCCGTCTCTACCGTCAAGACCGTGTGCGCCATCTGCAAGCAGGCCGAGCTCTGCTTCGACAACCAGTCCTACTACCGCTCGCTCATGGAGTACTTTGGCTGCTACACGCTGCACCCGAACCTGGGCAAGCGCGAGGCGCTGGCCTCGAGCGCGGTGCGCGCCGCCGCCAAGATCAACGCGGCGCTGATCATCGTGTTCACGGTCACGGGACAGACGGCGCGGCTGGTGGCCAAGTACAAGCCCGCCTGCCCCATCCTCACGGTGAGCGCGGGTTGCGGGGGGAGGGTTGCGGTGGGCGCGACGGCGTGTTAGCGGGTGGTTGGCTGGGGGTTGGGGGGATTACAGTAGGTAGGGCAAGGAGCGGGGGGGGATTTGGGAGGGGAGGGGGCCCTGACAGCGGCCCCTGTCTTGGACTGGGTGTGGCTGCAAGCGGGGCGGCCGCGAGCGAGTCCACGCCCCCCTGGCGCTCATATTGTGGTCGCCCCGCGGACGGTTGATCTGGCTCGTGGCGTGCGTGTCGGATGGCTGCTGCGAGGCGTTTGTTGAATTGATGAAGAGAGCGAGTGCGTGGAGAGTCTGTGGTCTGGTGCTGCTTTCGGTGTGAGAGTGTACGTGAGAGAGGGCGCATTTGGAGCCCTGGTGAGCGTGGGTGAAGCACGCAGCACGCACACGCACGCGGCACGCATGTGCACGCCATGGCGAAGGGCTGGCTCGCAGTCGCAGCAGCAGCTGCCAGCACCCGCACCCGCACAGCGCCCGCCAGCACGCCGCACGCCTGTCGGCCCAGTCACTGGCTCTGCGTGCTGTGGTGTGGTGTGGTGTGCGCCCCCTCTCCCCAATCCATGTCGCCGGTCGCCTGCTGCCGCTGCTGCTGTCGCCTCCGCTGCTGGCGTGCCGCCGCCGCCGCCTCCTCGGACGCCACCGGACGCCGCCGCCGCTCATCGCGCTCCGCAGGTCGTCACGAGCGCGCATGAGGCCAAGGCGCACAACAACGACCGCTACTCGCTCAGCGGCTCGGGAATCAACCTGGTCGCTGCCGGCGAGAGCGCGGAGGAGACCAACCCGGTAAAGCGCCGCAAGGTATAGAACACACGCGCCGAGAGGGGTGGTGGTAGCGGCGGCGGGCGGCGGCAGCTGGTGGCGTGGGTTCACCACTGCCGCTGTCCTGTCGCCGCTGCTGCCGCCCCTCTCGCGCTCTGCCTGCATGGCAGTGCAGCGGCAGCCCGGAGCGGCGTGGCGTGCGGCGTGGGCGGCAGTAGCAGCAGTGGCAGCAGCAGCGACAGCAGAAGCAGGCAATGGCAGCTGCAGCAGCGCAAGGGCGGAGCAGCAGAGGCAGCGCCGGCGTAAACCCCAAACCCCGTGGCATATCAGCCGTGTACGGATGAATTACAGCCGCATGCACATGCATCGCACGCGCCATGCGGGGGTCCTTTCGTGTCGTGTCTGTTGCTTCTGTGTCGTCGTCGAGTTGAGGCAGTCTCGATTGTTGTCAAGTCTTGGTGGCGTGGCGGCAGCGGCATGAGGCTTGTGCTTCTTTGTGATGTTGCATGGCATTTGACGCTGGTGGCATTGGCGGTGGTGGTGATAGTGGCGGTTGTGGTGGTGGCGGCTGCGAAGCGGTTTGTGGCATGGCTAGGGGTGGGGGCGGTTGGGCGTCAGGAGCGGGCTTCCCTTGCGCCTGCGTGCGCAAGGGAAGCCCGCCGTGACTCGATTGCCTGTCGTTACCTCCGTCCTGCCAGGGCCCCGCTTCGCCCGCCTATCCCATATCACACACAACTAGCAGTCCCACCTGGCCCCGCAGACGGCACGCGGCGTGGCCCGCGAGGGGGGTGGGCGGGAGCGGTGGGCGCCCCTCCGGGGCGCCCGCCAGCCTGTGCCCCCACCCACACCCCTTGCGCTGGCGTGATCCGCACCCCGACCCCACCACCACCACCCGCATCCACACCCTCCCCCACCTCCCACACGCCTCCACACACAAGCCCCCGATGCAGCCCCGACCACACACAGCCACGCAGCCGCTCCCACCCCTCAGCGCCGCCGAACCCCGCCCTCCCTCCCTCCCCTTCCCCACTAACCCCTCCCCTCCCCCTCTGCCTCCTCCTCCCCCCTGCCTCCTCCCCCCTCCGCCCCCAGGTGGTGTGCCCTGACATCAAGAGCGACGGCCTCAAGTGGACGCTGCTGGGCGAGGTGCAGGCGCGGCAGTGCATGCTCTACCGCGGCGTGCTGCCCATCATGGCCGACCCCGACTTCAGCCTGCCGGGCGGGGCCATCCTGGACTACGCCATCGCCTACGTGAGTGCAGCGGGATGGGATGCGTGCACTGAGTGCAGGAAGTGATGGGGTGTGGGGGAAGGCCTGGTGGTGGGGTGCGGTGGGGCTGACGTGCATGTTTTTGTGTCCCCTGCCCACCTACACCGCTTCCCAAGCATCCTTGCAACCACACAGCTGTACCCGCCGTCCCAGGCTCGACACGCGCGCGGCATTGCAACCCCAACCTAACCCAACCCCATACACACCCCGCGCACGCCCCGCAGGCCAAGCAGGTGGGCATGGTGCGCTCCGGCGACAAGGTGGTGGTGAGCCAGTGCCCGCGCACCGGCTACAGCGACGTCATGGAGGAGGCGGGCGTGGTCAAGCTGATCACCGTGGACGACCACGTCATCCCGGGGTGAGGCCGGGGAGGCGAGGGGCTGAGGGAAGGGGGGTGAGGGTGGAGGCGTGGCGAGGAGAGGAGGTGGGGCAAGGAGAGGAGAGGAGACGCGTGGCTGCGCGGGTTTGGGTTGTGGGCGCCGGTGGCTGGTTCGATGCTGGGATGCGTTTGGGGTGGCTGCGTTGTCTCGCAGAGCCGTCGTGCGCCGTCCGCGTGTACACCCGCGCGGTACTGACTCCCCGCCTCTGGCTGCTGCCCCTCCCTCTCCCGCTCCTCCCGCCCGCAGCAGCGCCATGACCTTCAACCACCCGCTGTTCGTCATCGGCTCCATGGAGACCCTCAACAAGCAGAACGACTAAAGCGGCAGCAGCAGTGGCTGCAGCGGCGGCTGACGGGAGCAGCGTCTGACGGGAGCGCAGGCTAATAGGGCTGGCAGTTGCCGGAGTTGAGGCACCAGGCAGCAGCAGCAGCAGCAGTACGTTGTGTGGTGGCTCAAACAGAAGAGACACATGGAGAGACCGTGAGCGGGTTTTGCTTTGCTCTGAGCGGCTTAACATTATGGGGCGCGGGAGGGAGGCCAACACTTGTATTTGCGCCGCGTGCGCTCGGTGTGTGTGTGTGTGTGTGTGTTACGTTATGTTGTCGGCCGGGCGGCATCGGATGCCCCTGGCGCGGCACCAGGGGTGGGTGGGTGTACAGCTGTGTGAGGCGGCGGCAGGCCGCCCGCACGTGCTGCAAGGATGGGACATTGCGTTGTGTTGGGGAGGGGGGTGCGTTTGAAACCACTTGCTGCCCCTGAGCCCCCGTGCCGCTTGGGCCGGCTGGCCCAGCGCCGTATGTTGGGGCGGCGCGGGCAGCAGGCGGGCCCTCGCGGGCATCAGGCCGATGTGCATGAGACGCAGGGCGCGCACGGGCGGACGAAAGCGGTGGTAGTGGTTGGGGCTGGATTCCCCGCCCAAAATATTATATCAATGGAGCGGAAGCGGGGCGAGAGCTAGTGGAGTGCGGAGGTAACGCGAAGATATATACGGTAAGCTGGTCAGAGTCGGTCAGAGTGGTCCGACAGGTTTTGAGCTGAATCGCTTGCCGCGAGTCGGGGAGAGCGGGGGCCGCCTGCAGACCTGCTCCAGAGTGGCTGGATGACACAGGTTCAGAGTCAAGCCGGATCAGACAGGCTCAGGACTCGGCCGCTGTTGGATGAGAGAGACACTAGCACTCGGACATGCTCGGATGCGGGAACGGGGGCAGCTGCGGCCACGGGCTGTGGAGCCTGCGGCCACATGTAAGACTCCCAATCTCGTCTGTGGCCGCTTGTGCGAGGCCGCACGCGGCTACCTCACTTCCCGGACATAGCCGCCAGCCGAGGCCGGTTCAAGCACAAGGCCACGAGCACGGCTGGTACAGGACAAACTGGACAAACTGGACAAACAAAATTCGAGCTAGACTTGGATGGGAGATGGTGGCGGCGACATGCCTAGCTAGGTCGGTGCTAGAGGAGCAACACAGACCAGGCTTCTCAACACCAGGAGCATAGTGAGATCTGAGGTCGGATGGGAATGGGTGACACTGAAACGTTGTTGCAAGGAGACGGGCGTTGACCACGTTAGGGGGTGCGTGTCAGCGTGCACGCGATTATGAGAAGGCGGCTTCGCCCAGATCGCGCCACAAATGGGTTGCGTTCCGAAGACATACACACATTGCATCCAAACGCTACGCTCATTCATGCACAACGCGCGGCTGTCCTGTCATTTTGATTGGAAGTCTGCAATCCTTACCGCGCGCGGTCGCGCTGCTTACGCGCTGAAATGGCGATTGATAAAGCTCCAACAAACGTGCGAATTTGGAGCGATGGCGTCACGGAGAAGGGCAAGCAGGGGCTCTTCTCTTCGGGGGTGGCTATGCTGACGCTGTTCATCTACTGCGGTGAGTATAAATAAAAAAATGAGAGCAGCGCGCTTCTCGGGCAAAATGGCCGAGAGAAGCTCGCTGCACCGGGCCGCGACCACCCACCAGCCAACCCAACCTGACCACCCGGGCCCCGGCAGGCTGGATGCACGTGCTGCTGGCGCTGGTGGTCCTGTCCTTCTGGTATCGCTGGGCCCTGGTGACCGTGCTATTGTTGTACTCCACCCTGCTGCTGCCGCCCAAGCCGGTGCGTGTGCGCGTGCGCGTGCGTGTGCATGTGCGTGTGCGTGTGCGTGTGCGTGTGCGTGTGCGTGTGCGTGCGCGTGCGCGTGCGCGTGCGCGTGTGCATGCAGCTCTCTCCGGCCAGCTGTAACACGGACGGTTGCATGTGTTAAAACAACGGACAACAAAAACGACGGACAAAACCCGCCAAGCACGCGCGCGCAGTTACGTACAAATACCGCCGGTTACCGAGCTCCGCGGTTGTCTGTCGCCCCAGTTGAGCGATGTTGACCTGCGCTGGGTATCTTGGTATCCATGACGACGTGTGCCCCACCACACATGCACAAGCACGTGCACGCCTTCGAGCGAAGTCGGGCCCACATGGTGACATGGCCTTCACTCCTACCTGTTGCAGGTGCTGTGGGGCCCGGTCTGCCGCTCCTGGATCTTCCAGACCTGGCGGGAGTGAGTCCTGGGGCTGTCGGCTCGGGGTATGCGGGCTGTCGTGATCTGGATGTGCCATCCACACCTGCTCGAGGGAGGCGTGCAAGCTGGAGGCAGCTGCAGCTGCCATAGAGACTAGAGAGGGGCGGGCATGCAGATGCTCGCAACTAACCATCCACGGCCGCCATCCACATCCACCCGCCGGTGCGGATTGCATCAGGTACTTCAAGTTCTCCTACGTGTTTGAGGAGGTGCTCGACTCCAAGAAGAAATACATCTTCGCCGAGTGAGTTGCATGGTGCTTCCGAGTGCGGTGGCAGCCATCTGTGCCACGCAGCCTTAGCTGGCTAGCGGAAGATTGCTCTCTGCAAGCTGCTGACATCACTGCACTCATGCTCTTGCCGTGCGTTGCCCCACGCCCTGCCCCCCCCCCCCCCCGCTTGCAGGTTCCCGCACGGTGAGCTGCCGGGAGCTGCCGCGGGAGGGCGCGGATGTGTGCAGCAGCAGTCGCAGGGGCAGGGTGGGGGTTGCAAAGATCGTACATAGAGGGGCGTGTGTGCCAGCCGCTGGTGCTGGTGCTCCTCCTGGTGCGGGGTGCCACGTCATGACGCGTTGCGCGATGGCTCGGAACGCCTGGGGCTGCGGCTCACTGGCTTCCATGCGCCGGGCGCCGCGCAAAGAAGCGAACCCGTACATGAGCTAGCCCTCTGACTGCACCCCTTCCCCGCCCGGTGACCGCCTCGCCGCGCACCGCTGCCGCGCGTCCACATCCGTCGGCAGGTGTCTTCCCCATGGGCCCTCTGTGAGTACCATAGCAGCGTGCTACACGCGCATGCGCTTGGCAAGCCTTTTGCGCGTCGTGGGGAAGTAGGGGGGGCTTTGCGCGACTGAATGGCGGGGGCATGGAGGACGTGCTGAGCCCATGGTGGTGGGCCTGTATGCCAGCCCTTGCCCGCACCGCACTGGCACTGTCGTAGCATCAGCAGCCAACCCTGCTGGCCGTTCGTGCGCCGCGAGCTCAATGCATCCGATGCATCCCTCACACCCTGGCCGCCCTGGTCCCTCTGCGTGTGCCGCGTGTTACCTGCAGCATCGGCGCCACTGAGTGCCAGATCATGTTCCCGGGATTTGACATCTTCGGCCTTGCCGCGAACGTGGTGAGCACCTGTTTTGTTGTGTGACTGTGAGCAGCAGGACAACGGCGTGTGCTTGTGTGTATACATGTGCGTCTGGGTGTGCGTCTGGGTGTGGTCGGCTAGCTGCACGTGATATGACACCCACCTACCTCTCACCCGCCCCGGTGCGCCATGGGGCGGTGCGCCACCTGCGACCGGCCGGCTCTCCTTCATCACCCTACACCCGCCCCACACCCTACATCCCGCACACAACCCCGCACGCAACCCGCCCAGGTGTTCACGGTTCCCTTCTGGCGCCACTTCGTGGCCTGGCTGGGCTCCGTGCCCGCCACCACCCGCGACTTCAAGCGGGTGCTCAAGAAGGGCAGCGTGGCGGTCATTGTGGGCGGCATCGCGGGTGCGTGCGAGTGTCGGGGTGGTGGTGGGTTGGTGGCGGTGGCCCCGGGAACTGGGGGTCAGCTTGGGGGAGGGGGTTGTGCCATGCCACCGATGCGGGCAGGTCGCCCCGTCAGGCCACCAGGAGGCTCCATGTGTAATGTGTGCACCGAGGTGGGATCCGCCACTGGCCTGTCACCAAGCGTGCCCCGCCACCGCTTGGCATGTGCAACCCCGCCCGCAGAGATGTACATGCAGAGCCGCACCAAGGAGCAGGTGAGGTGGTGCCGGCGGCTAGCCATGTGTGTAAATGCAGCTGTGTCGCCTCACCATGCGGTCTTGTAGCAAGGCCTGTGCGTGCGTGTGCATGTGCCGGCCTGCGCCCTGACGCACCCCAACGCACGCACGCCCGCACACACCCGACACCGCACTCACAGATCATGCTGAAGGACCGCAAGGGCTTTGTGCGCGTGGCGGTGGAGGAGGGCGTGGACGGCGGCATCGTGCCGGTCTACCACTTCGGCAACTCCCAGGTGGGCGCATGTGGGGGCGGTGCTGCAGGGCATGGGGGAACGGAGGGATGGAGGCAGCGCCGCGAGTGGAGGGCTGGCGGCACGTCCGCCCGCGCCGCCGGTAGTTGCTGCCTGGGGGCGGGGCGCTTCTTTCTGGTGCTCGGCAGGCTCGGCCTCGGCCTCTGGCCCAGCGCCGCGCGGCCTGACCTTACCGCCGCCCGCCCCCCCCCCCTTGACAAACGCACATATGTACACACCTCCGACTGCATAACCTATGCTGCACCTTGCAACCCCCTTGACAACACACGCACACCCTTGCAGGTCCTGGACTTCGGCCCTCAGGCCATGGCGAGCGTGTCCCGCCGTCTGCGCGCGGCCCTGGGCTTCCTGTACGGCGTGGCGTACCTGCCCCTGCCCCGGTGCGTGCGTGCGGGCGGGCGGGCGGGCGCGTGAATGTTATGTTAGGAAGTACAAGAAAAAGGGAAACATGAAGTGTACGCAAAGGGCCGCGGGGTTGCGTTGCATGAGCAGTCTGCCGTGCGGGTAGCGTGTGGGCATGGACGGGGACGGGGGCCCGAAGTATGACTAGGTTAGTGTGTGCCGGAGTCAAGGGGGCATGTGTGTCCATTTTGCATGCACTTACACTCGCCCTCCAAGCTCACAGCCCTGCGGCCCACTGCCCACGCTCTCCCCCGCACCGCCCTGCTGCCGTGCACACACAACCGCGCAGCCGCCGCAACATCTACATGGTGTGCGGCAAGCCGGTGCCCGTCACCCGCACCGCCCGCGACGACCCCAAGGTGAGGGCCGCAGCCCGTGCCGCAGGCCGCGCAGCGGCGCTGAGCAGAACATGGGTTACATGGCCATATCGGAGGCACGGCATTCGCATGCACTAGCAAGCACTTTGGTGATGGGGCGCACCCGTCTGCTGCCTGCGGGCACGGCCGGCTCTGCGCGCGCGCGCAGGCCCCCCCACACGCGCACGCCCCTAAGGCTATGGGCCGCGCGCCCTGCTGCGCGCGACCTGCCGTACACGCAGCTGCGCCTGCCCGCCTGGTGCATGCCCTTGCCTGGCCCCCACCCCCTGATGATGACCTGACGCCCTGCAACCAACCCGGTGTGTCCCGAACCCAACTGAACAGTTTGAGGAGGTGGTTGACGCCACACACGCGGCCGTGATGGCGGGGCTGCAGGAGGCCTACGACCGGCACAAGGCCGAGTACGGCTGGGCGGACCGCCCGCTGGTCATCAGCTGAGCGCCCGAGCGCGTGTGCTTTGTGTGCTGTGTGCGCGGTGCTGAGGTGGCAGCGGCGGCAGCGGCGGCAGCCAGGGTGCCAGGAGAGCAGGAGAGGAGCAGTGGCGGCAGAGGAAGGTGGCACGGTGGCGTCAGGAGAGGAAGAAAGGGGAGCATGCAAGAAAAAGAGGGGCCCGTAGTGTGCGCGACAGGGACAGCGGCCCGGGAGTGAGGCGCGGGAGTTGAGACTGCGACTGATTAGAGTGCACGTGCGTGTGTGGCCTGAGCTGGGAGTGTAGGAGATGAGTGTGGGGCATGGGTGGCACGAGTGTGTACGGCGGTGCTGGTCCTGCTGCTGCCTGCCCGCTTCAAAGCCGTGCCCAACTTTTGGCTCGCTCTCTGTGGGCCCGGGTTTGGTGCCGGCGCGTTGGGGCTCGCCAAGTGGCAAACAAGCACGCCTTTTTACGCGTTGCGAAAGCGGCAATAAGGGAGAGGAGAATCGGGCCCTGATGAGAAGGGACCTGAGGAACGCTGAGAAGCCATGCTCAAAGTAGGGGCAGGGGTGTAACAGTAGGTGTATTGTAGGGGCAGGGGTGTGACAGTAGGTGTATTGTAGGGGGTCTTGCTCAAACCGCGGCCTTTTCCTCTTTTCCTGGCACGGAAGGTTGCGGCGTGACGAGGATTTTTGACGTATGCTTATCTGCGTGTGTGGGCATGCAGTCAAGTGGCCTGGAGACGGCATGATGAAGAATGAGAGCACACCTCGTACATATCCGAGAGCGCAAGAGTGAAGTTTGCGGGGTATAAGAGTATGGGGCTGCTGTGGCTGCTGTGGCTGCCGTACTGACGCTGGTGCCGGTGGTGAGCTCAAGGGCAATACCAGCGAAGGTGTGTTACAACCCGCTTTGTAAGGTCCTTTGCCCAATGTCGTGCCGAGCACGAAAAACTCGAAAGCCGCACTAACAGTGATGCGCAAGGTGCAAGTGGCGCATGCGCCTAGGCCCAGACCGAAGGTGCCTATGCAGTGTCCGCGCAGCTGTGTGCAGCAGCGTCAAACAAATTATCTTCCGAAAGGTCCGAGGCGAGCCGCAATCCCATCGAAGGCGCCAGAACGAGCGAACATTCAATGTATCCATGCCCATGCATCACCGCCTCACTAACGCGCCCATTTCGAACTACCTAAAGTGAAAGCTACGAGAGACCGTCCGACATGCCTGTGCACCGCACCGCACCGCATCAACCTCCATCTGATATCTAGATCCTATCCTTGTCATCAAGGGTTGCGCCCAGAATTCTTCCACAGAACTCATACCACTACAATCTTTCTACGGCCATGGGTGCCGTGGCCCAACCTCACGCACCCGGCAGCTAGCTAGCTAGCCCCACAGTCCACTCCACCTCAACCGCTCATCTCTGCCGCCTGCATCCCGTTTACAGCAGGCGGTTGGGCGCGAAGGAGATGCGGCGCACCACCTTGAGCAGCGGGCCCAGCTTGACCAGGGTGTCCAGCGGCGGCAGGCCGGCGGCGCCCGCCTCGTTGTTGTAGCCCGCCAGCGCCAGCAGGCCCTGGGGCTTCTTGGTCGACAGCACGTGCGACACATCCAGCTGACCCGAGACAACACCGTTGATCGTCTCCGCGGCCTGATGTGCGGAAGTAAGGCGCAAGCGGTGGGGAGGAAGGCAGGTGTCACGCTCGCCCAATAATGGGAAGGACCCGGAGGTGTGTGTGCAGAAGAGCAGCGTGTGCCCGTGTGCGTGTCGTGTCCGCCGCTTCTGCCCCCAGTAGCAAACACGGTAGATGTGCTAGCCCCATGCAAGCGCTTGATCCTGACGACACGGACGGCTCAATCTGCTTTTACCGCTGATCCCACTAGCGCTCACCATGATTTCCGCAAGGCCCATACCACCCCCCACGAACATTTCATGCCCGCACCCTCACCTGCGCCACGTCAAGCAGGCTGGCGACCTGGCCGTTGTAGTCCTTGAAGATGCCCACGGCGGCGGCGCGGTCGGTCACATTGCCGATGGAGGCGCTCCACAGGGCTCCTGCACGCACGTGGTGACAGGGCATTGAAATGCTTAGGGCATGTCAGCAGCACATGTGACTAAGCAAACAGGGAATGATGCGGTGGGTGGGTGGGTGGGTGGGTGGGTGGGTGGGTAGTTCATTCCAGAACCCAAAGCAACCGACCGAGTGAACCCAAACCAACCAGTCCCGTGGGGTGGGGGGAACGGGGTATGCGTCGAGAAGGAGAACAGGGTGAGGCCTTGCCCCCGCTCCGCAGTCATAGCATGACCATCCAACGAATGTACGCACCCTTGGTTGCGTCCGCGATGGACTCGGTGTAGGGGAAGAAGGCGCGGTTCTTCCACACCTCGAACGGCTGCGAGTAGGCGCGGCCGGGCTGCTTGGCCACGCACTGGGAGTAGTTGGTGTAGGCGATGGCGCTGGGGAAGTCGTACACCTGGCCAGAGCGAGCGAGGGGGGAGGGGAGCGGATGCGGGTTGGATGTTGAGGGAGGTGGGGCGGGTGGGTGAGAACAGCTAGCATGGTAGTTGCGGGGCCGCATGCAATCGCACAGCCGCATGCCAGGGCACGTGCATGCAGTGCGTGCGCAGAGGCCTTCGGAAAACATGCTTGGGTGCTGTCGTGCTGGTGTGCCGGCCCGCCCCACACAGCTAGCTAACCACTGCTGCAGGGCTGCAGCCCACCGTCAACGTCAAGCCTTTGATGATGCCCACGCACCTTGATGTGGCTGCCCCACAGCGGGCTGTCGCGCTGGTCCTCGCTGCTGCCAGTGATGCCCGCCTTGAAGAACTCCTTGCAGGCCAGGGACACAGACACCTCGGCGGCCTGCAGGTCGGTGATGTTGGCGGTGACTGCAGCGCGGGGGCGAGGGGGTGGGTTGGTAAGTTGGGGGAATTGCGCGCAGGGCGAAGGTCAGCGGGAGCCGCGGAGCCCTTGACGGAGCCGCGCACCCGACCGCGGGAGCCTCAACACGGGCCGGCCACGCTAGCGGCCAGTGGCTTCTGAATTTGCACCCAATGTAGCAGCTCACCGTTCCACTTGGTGATGGAGATGAGGCGGTAGACAGGGGTGGCTGCGAGCAGAAATGGCGGGCGCAGGCCAGACGGCCGGGACGTCAATTCTCCGCCAAGACGGTGTCGCAGCTTGATCTCAACGCGTCGCAACACTCCAGCGCGCAATAAAATCACGAGATTGCGAGCCACCGCTCAACACGCAACAAAGTCGGTTCCGGCTGGCGCATGCATCGATCGCTGTAAGCGCCGGCGCCCCTCCAACAGGTCTCCCATGCGGATTAAAACATTCTATTAAGGTTTTCATGTGGATGACGGGAGCACCCAGATGCGCAAACTCACGCGCGGGGCTTGGCGTGGGCTTCGCCGCGGGCTTCTTCTTCGACGGGGCCGCATGGGCCGCGCCTGCCAGCAGGAGGGCCAGCCCCAGAGCGAACACGACGGCCTTCATGTTGATAACTGTGAATTCACAGTGTGAGTTCAAGCATGCGGCATATGTGGCAGACAAGGGCTTATATGTTCGACGGGGAGGCGGGCGGGGCGTGATGGGGCCTGTGGGCCCGTCTGGGCTGGCCCCACCGGCAAAACCGGCCACTCAGGCCTGCCGGCCCTGGCCCGCCGATTAATGCGGCGTTCTAATTCGCTTCGTGCAATGTTACCGAGGTTCTGCGATGCCTGCCGATCAAGAAAAAAATCCTGTCTGACACGCGAAGAGTGAACATGTGCTGCTTCAAAAACGCCTTCGTGCCACTACTGGAATATACATCTGAGCACGACACATGCAAGACATTTGCGCGCGACTGTGTTCGACGGCTATGCAGGGAGGCGCCCGGCGGCGGAACTACTGCTGGCGGCATGCGCGAGTGGTGATCAGGACGTGGTGACCTAGGACAGCAGCGGAATTCCACGGCGTGCTGCAACGGTCATTTACTTGGAGCACATCTTACACGCGTCACCTGGGCATTGCGCGTGGCTTGGCATGCATGGCGGCCTGTGCGCACACGCCGGTCCTGCCTGTGACGTGGCCCCGAGTGACCGTCTTCGCAGGGGATGTAGGACCCCCCGTTGTCCTAACCTAGCAGAGTAAGAACGCCATGGTAAATCTGCTTGGCGGTTCTAGCTCAGGTACTACTTGCTCACGGCAGGCATCCATCCTCGGGCATGTTGCATGAAGCTTGTGTGTTACGCCTGCCAGGCCCCCCAGCTGAACCTTGCCACTTATGCTTGCTGCACTGTTTTCGCATTCCTGCCCAGCCAGCTTTCCCGATTGGATGTGCATGTGGGCTGGCCAAGCCATGTTTGGGAGGTGCTGAACGTGTACAACAGCATGGGTCGGACGCACGCCAAGTGGGCACAGTCCGTGTGTGACTGGGTGCTGTGCGCCTGGGTGGGTGGCTTGATTGGCGCGCGGCAGGTGCGGCATGCGTACCCACAGGCGCACTCACTTGATTGTAGAGATGATCGAGCCGCCACAGTCCCACCAGCAATACACATGCAACTCGTTCAGCAGTCAACCTGTACCACACGCCGGGTCCCCGGTGTGTGCGTGGTGTATAGCCAGTTGAGCTATACCGTATGTGCCACCGAGTGATGGTGGTAGTGAGAACTACCGGTGGATGCAGGCCAGTGCCCTTAAATAGTGCGGGAGACGCGCCCCAGACCATGGGTTCCCGTCGGAGGGAAGCCCGCGCGTATATCCTTCGCACGGCTCACTGTAACGCATATGCGACAGAGAGTAGACTCCCAAGGCATCCAACCAGTCAGGACGTGAGCCAGAGCTCCTACCAGTGACCAGCGTCACGACTCAGCGTGTCAGAATACACGGTGCCAGAGTTGCACATGAGCCCCGGGACAGTCGCCAGTGCGACAGACCCTTTACGACAGAATGTTCGTGACAGTGTCAGGGAAACTGTCCGACAGCAGAAAGTGTGTAACAGAAGTGTGTACCCGGGAAACCGTCAGGCACGGTTTCAGGCACGCCACGACCCCGCCAGCCCGGGCGCTACACAACAAGTGCCCCCCACCTAGGCGGCGATGTCCTCAGCGCCAGACAGCCGATATGACTCCGCGCCCGGTAGCAGCTCCTGTTATGCGACGGCAGCTTCAGGGGTCGTCAGTGTCAGCGTTGCGCGCAGCCAGCACGCGCTTCTTCACAGCATCCAGCTCAGGCAGCAGATCGTCAGTAAAGTGCTTCGCAGGCTCCCAAGAGTTCTCCGAGTCCGGGTATCCCGCCCACTTGACATACCACTCTGGGACCTTGCGCCGGTTCCGACCACGGCCCACAACACGCTCGTGATAGTCCACGATGCGCTCCACGGTCCAGAGAGCCTCACCTTCTACCCAGCCAGCAGGACCAGGCTCAGGCACGGGGTCAGCCAAGCCATCAGCGCCAGCGCGCAGGTTGTACGGCTTAACCAGGGATACGTGAAAGACAGGGTGGAAGCGCAGAGAGGCCGGCAGCTCCAGCTTCACAGCAGCGTTTCCCACCATCCTCACAACCGGAAACGGGCCCACCCAGCGCGGCAGCAACTTACGCGGACCAGTCTTCTTCAGCGCCCGCAGGTGCTTAGTGTTCAGCAACACCGTTTGACCAGGCGTAAAGGTGATGTCGCGCTTCGAGCGGTTGTAGTACTCAGCGGCGCGTTGCCTAGCAGCGTCCAGGCAGGTGCGCGCTTCCTGTACTCGGGACAGAAAATCCTTGACAAAGGTGCGTGCGGCAGGCACGGCAACGTCAAGCTCCCGCCACAGCGGCAAAGGAGGGTGGAAGCCGTAATTCAGGAAGAAGGGGGATTGCTTAGCGGACGTGCTGACTGCGTTGTTCATCGCGAATTCGGCAGCGCTCAGGTAGCGGTCCCAGCTCTCCGGATCCCTCCCCGCGAAGTTACGAAGCAGGTCACCAAGGGTGCGGTTCATGCGCTCAGTCTGCCCATCGGTCTGCGGGTGGTAAGCCGTCGAAAGCTTACGCTTGATGCCCAGCAACTCGCACACAGCCGTCCAGAACTTGCTGGTGAAAGCCGCCCCGCGGTCAGAGATGATGTCCTTGGGCACACCGTGCAGGCGCACAACGTTGTCCACGAACATGCGGGCAGCAGACTCAGCAGAAACCCCGTCAGAGGATGTGCAGGGCGCCAGGTGCACCATCTTGGTGAGGCGGTCAACGAATACACAGATTGCATCGTAGCCGTCATCAGTTTTAGGCAGCGCAACAATCCAGTCCATGGACACGCTCTCCCACGGCTGCGCAGGGACAGGCAGGGGCTGGAGTTCCCCGTTCCCTCGACCAACCGGCGGTTTGTTGCGTTGACAGAGGTCACAGGTGACCACGTAGTTCTCGACGTCGCGGGCCACAGTAGGCCACCAGAACCGTCTGGTAACGAGCTCCAGAGTGCGAATGTAACCTTGATGACCGGCCAGAGGGTCGTCGTGGCATTGCCGCAGGATGGCGCGCTGTCTCGGCACCCGTCTCGATACCACTTGGTGTATAGCCAGTAGAGCTATACCGTATGTGCCACCGAGTGATGGTGGTAGTGAGAACTACCGGTGGATGCAGGCCAGTGCCCTTAAATAGTGCGGGAGACGCGCCCCAGACCATGGGTTCCCGTCGGAGGGAAGCCCGCGCGTATATCCTTCGCACGGCTCACTGTAACGCATATGCGACAGAGAGTAGACTCCCAAGGCATCCAACCAGTCAGGACGTGAGCCAGAGCTCCTACCAGTGACCAGCGTCACGACTCAGCGTGTCAGAATACACGGTGCCAGAGTTGCACATGAGCCCCGGGACAGTCGCCAGTGCGACAGACCCTTTACGACAGAATGTTCGTGACAGTGTCAGGGAAACTGTCCGACAACAGAAAGTGTGTAACAGAAGTGTGTACCCGGGAAACCGTCAGGCACGGTTTCAGGCACGCCACGACCCCGCCAGCCCGGGCGCTACACAACAGTGCGTCTGGTGCTATCGCCTGGCCGGGCGCCCGGAGCGTGAGGAATGCGCATCAGGGAACTACCAGCCTGGCAGCAGCACCGCATCGGTACAGTAACTCCAACGTTAAACCAGCCGCGCGCTCCTGTCTGCTGTCGCAATTTGTTTCTGGGGCTGGGAGGGTTCTGCACACTATGGGACTTCGCCACATGCCCCGCTTGCGCTGTTCCATCGAACGCCGAGTCCCCCACTTCTGCCCCCAGTCCTAGTATGTCCTTGGCTGTCCTCGGCTGTCCCCAGGCCGGCTGTCCCCACACGCACATGGACACGTCACTACAGGATCGTCCAGCACGCACACCTAGCTAGCGGCCTATTCAGTGATACATGTGACGAGGCTTCGCTGTGTATCTCATCCTCACGCACACACGTCCCGCTCGTATCAATCAACTAGTCAACCTCACACCAGGCGGTGTGGCGCAAAGGCGATGCGGCGCGCGAGAGGTGCCCCCTGGGGCGACACCTTCAGCACTCGGAACAGCTCGAGCACCGTGTCAACCGGCGGCAGGCCGCCAGCGCCCGCCTCATTGGCGTACGCCGCCAGCGCCAGCAGGCCCTGCGGCTTCTTGGTCGACAGCAGGTGTGTCATGTCCATCTGGGCCGCCACGACGCCGTCCATTGTCTCGGCGGCCTGCAGGGCAAGAAACGCACACAGAAAGGCACCATGTGAGCGCGTAAGATGGAGATTGTGCCCTGCTAGCCCTGTATGCCACCGTTACCAGGTGGACCATTTTTGCACAGCTGGAAACATGGACTCTTTCTCTCTCTGTGTCTTAACTCACGTTCACACTCACACTCACACTCCGCTGCACACTACGGGACTTCGCCACCTTACTAACCCCGTGCACCCTGTACCATCAAGTTCACACACACACACACACACACACACACACACACACACACACACACGCACACGCACACACACACACACACACACACACACACACGCACACGCACACGCACACGCACACGCACACGCACACGCACACGCACACGCACACGCACACGCACACACACACGCGGGTTTGGTTTCCGTGTGTTGTCCAACACACACACGAATACACACACGCACCTGCGCCACGTACACCAGGCTGGCCACGTCGCTGCTCTCCTGCTGGAGGATGCGCAGCGCGGCGGCCCGGTCGGTGACGTTCAAGATGGATGCCAGCCACAGCGCACCTGCAGCCGCGCGTGTAACAAAGCCGCTTGTTGTGGAAGTGCTCAAGACAAAAGTTAGGGAGGGCACGGCCAGCGCCTGAAACTCAAGGGTTCAGGAATCGGTGGAGGATGTTGGTCTTCGCTGCATTATTATCCATACAGTGCATGCTACACTTCATAGTTCATAGCCTCAGGTTCACGGTGGGGGCAGGTGTGGATACCAGCGCACATGGGTGTCGAACGACCGCTGGGCAACCTACCCTTGGTTGCATCCGCGATGGACTCGGTGTAGGGGAAGAAGGCGCGGTTCTTCCACACCTCGAACGGCTGCGAGTAGGCGCGGCCGGGCTGCTTGGACACGCACTGGGAGTAGTTGGTGTAGGCGATGGCGCTGGGGAAGTCGTACACCTGGCCAGTGCGCGCGAGGGGGGAGGGGAGGCGGGCTGGTGGGGGCGGTAGGCACAGCTAGCACATGGCAGTGGTGGGGCCGCATGCAAGTGCACACCAGGGCGCGTGCATGCAGTGCGTGCGCAGGGGCCTTCGGTAAACAGGCTCGGGTGCTGCCGTGCTGGTGTGCCGGCCAGCCCCACACAGCCAGCTAACCACTGCTGCAGCCCACCGTCAACATCACGCCTCTGATGATGCCGACGCACCTTGATGTGGCTGCCCCACAGCGGGCTTGCACGCTGGTCCTCGCTGCTGCCAGTGATGCCCGCCACGAAGAACGCCTTGCAGGCCAGGGACACAGACACCTCGGCGGCCTGCAGGTCGGTGATGTTGGCGGTGGCTGCAGAGGGGGGGGGAGAGACAGGGGACATCAAGGGTAGGGAGAGAGAGGGAGCGAGTCACCGCGTGCGGTGGTGTTGTCCGTGTCTGTCCGGGTTGAGACGCGCAACGGTGCTAGGTTATCGGTGCTACCGGTATGCCGAACCCGGACGGACCGCATGATAAGAAAGGCCGCACACGGCAAGTGCATGCAGCTCCCGATGCGCTCACCATTCCACTTGGTGATGGAGATGAGGCGGTAGGCAGTAGGGGTGGCTGGTGCGGAAGGGACGGGCGCAAGGCGTGAGGGTAAAAGGGCGCGGGGCCACGGTCAGGGCCAAGGCGCCAAGGGGAGATGGGGGCAACAAGCGGGCCTTGCGAACCGTGCAAAGCGACAGTTGGCGAGCCAGAATCCCAGGTTGCCGAAGCGGCTGCGCCAAGCACTTTGAGATGTAATGGGAGCCAGCCAGCAGCACGATTCCGCTAGCATAGCTGCGGTAGCCGTGTCGCCGTGGATGGGATGAGCATGGAGGAGTTGCACCACGCCGGCCTCAACGCAACAAGGTGGCGACTTACTGGGCTTGTAATGAGACGGAGACTTCCGGTGTGGAGGCGGGTACTTGCCGGCGGAGGCGCCAATTGCGCAAGCAACCGCCAGCATCGCCAGCCAGGAGCGCAAGTGAAGCTTCATGATTGCGCCTTTGCGACTGATAGATCAATAACTAGAAGTATTGGTGAAGAGGCGTCTCTCCTTTGCTACGCCCGCCCGGCGCGAAGACAGAGCGCAGAGACGCCAGGCCTTTCTTGTCGGTTGTCAACAGCAGACCAAATTAACGAGGTTTACAAGTAATCGTGCGACGCTGTATGTTGATACGAAAGCCGAGGCCAATGCGCAGGAGCCCACCGGTTCGTAGAATTCTGATGCAGCGACGGTTGATCAATGATAGATCACAGTGGCGGACCCGACCCGTTTTAGGGCGGAAGCTCGCGGTGAAGCTGGCGCAGGTGATCGCAGTACCCCACGGTACCAAAGCTGTGTTCTCACACGCTCGCCAATACGCGCGGATTTACCTTTCGGTAGGCAACGGCAAACTTCGGATGGGGGCCAGCCAGAGCCAGCCGGCCGCGGTGGGTGCGGGCTGTCGTCACCGTGCTCCATCGGACCCCTGACTACGCTGCTTTTCACTCCGCCCGGCACTGACGCTTGCCAGCAACGAAGCCTTATCTTACATACACAAGACAAGGCGCTGAAATGCCAGGGGAAGCTACCGCACGCTGGATGGCCATTGCGCTGATTGCACACTTCGACGGCTGTAGCGCGTTCTGCCATCAAGGCCGCCGTAGCGCGGAAACCCGCCCATCATTCTGTCCTTTGGACTGGATGTGCTACCTCAATCCAGCAGGTGGCTCACTTGTAGCTGGGAGACGCATGGCCTGAGACGCAGGGCCTTGTTAACTCCGTGCATCCTTGTAAACCGTGCGCAAACCGCTATCCTAACACCTAATCTAGAGCCACCCTCAAAGTAGACCTTCCTGCCAATGCATGGCGGCGAGGCGCATACATGGCAATTTGTCACAACCGGCTATTCATGCAGTACCGGGTGCACTAGGTGCACGGACATGACTGGGGTCCCCGCCCGGATACAGTATACGTCAGGGGAGGTATACGTGAGCCCCCCGCACTATGTATGTACAGAGATTGCATTGGTTACAGGAGGGACCTGCTGACGCAGCTCACGAGCCAGCGAGCACGTACTAGTACGGACGCCCTGCTCTAGACCTCAGGGGCGCGCCACCTGCAGCGCCGACAGCCTACTCTGCGCCTTGGGCTAATAGGCCTTGCTCCCATGGGAGGGCCACCATCTTCTAAACTCAATCTCCTTCCTCTTCAACTGTAATGAAAGTCGGCTTATTGATCCACATACTCCCGTCTTCCCTTCTTTCAATCCAAGGGTGGCCTGGTGGGATTTCGTCCCACCCCCTTGGATGCCCAGGCTGTACAGAGGAACGGTGGACTATCTAGATGGACGCTGGCGGCCGGCGGCACACACACACTGGGCAGGCCACGCCGTCTTTCAATCTATCCATACGCATGTATGTCACGGAAATGATTAGTATGTGTACACATCATCCGCACGCTTCGTTCCGGCCGCTAGCTACAGTCGGAAACCACACAGCTAGACGGCAAGCCAGCCGCTGGCCCTCCTTTCTTTACACAAGGCGGTTGGGCGCGAAGGAGATGCGGCGCACCACCTTGATGATCGGGGCGAGCTTGACCAGGGTGTCCAGCGGGGGCAGGCCGGCGGCGGCCCCCTCATTCGCATACGCCCCCAGCGCCAGCAGGCCCTGCGGCTTCTTGGTCGACAGAAGGTGCGTCACGTCCAGCTGGGCCGCAACAACTCCAGGCCAAGTCTCGGCCGCCTGTGGGCGGCAGCAGCATGCAGGAGCGAGCGTGTCAGCAGCGGGGCAGCAGTGCACCGGTGAACGGGTCGCAGGTGCGGGCAACAAGGGGATGGATGCATCCAGCGCGGGACTAGGGCTTTATTCAGGACCTGGCGGTGGACGCGTGCGTGGCGCCACCGCACCAGACCCCATGCAGGTTTACATGGGCGTCTCGCCATGTCGCTACACGGCTAGGTATTGTTGCCCCCTCCCGCACACAGTTGAGGGGGGTTCCACCATCAGGCTTGCAGCAGTCGGTGGACGTGCAACACGCATACAGCCCTACTAGCCGACCCGGGCCCGACAATGCATGCATGGGCGCCCCCCAAGAAGTCATCACCCCCACGCACCTGCGCCACGTCGAGCAGACTGGCAACCTGGCTGTTGAAGTCCTTGAAGATACCCACGGCGGCGGCGCGGTCGGTGACGTTCAAGATGGAGGCGCTCCACAGGGCTCCTGCACGTGGGGGTACGTGTATACGGGTAAGGACAGGCAATGCGTACTGGCCACAAGAAATGGCCGCAGCCACTTGAGCGCCCGTAATAAGCGTCAACCGAAACCTAGTTTGGGGTGATAGTCTTCATCCGTGATCCCGATTCCAGCCCCACCCCCGCCTCGCACGTGCTGCAGCTGGTGCGTCCCTGCACACGCGCTCACCCTTGGTTGCGTCCGCGATGGACTCGGTGTAGGGGAAGAAGGCGCGGTTCTTCCACACCTCGAACGGCTGCGAGTAGGCGCGGCCGGGCTGCTTGGACACGCACTGGGAGTAGTTGGTGTAGGCGATGGCGCTGGGGAAGTCGTACACCTGGCCAGAGCGCGCAAGGGGGGCGGGGAGGGGAGGGGATGCGGGTTGGATGTTGAGGGAGGTGGGGTGGATGTTGGGGCGGTTAGGTGAGGCAAAGCTAGCATGGTAGTTGCGGGGCCGCATGCAATCGCACAGCCGCACGCCAGGGCGCGTGCATGCAGTCAGTGCGCAGAGGCCTTCGGTAAGCATGCTTGGGTGCTGCCGTGCTGGTGAGCCGGCCCGCCCCACACAGCTAGCTAACCACTACTGCATGCCACCGTCAACATCACGCCTCTGATGATGCCCACCTTGATGTGGCTGCCCCACAGCGGGCTTGCACGCTGGTCCTCGCTGCTGCCAGTGATGCCCGCCACGAAGAACGCCTTGCAGGCCAGGGACACAGACACCTCGGCGGCTTGCAGGTCGGTGATGTTGGCGGTGACTGCAGCGCGGGGGCGAGGGGGGGGAGGGGGAGTTGCGAGCACGGTCAGCGGGAGCCACGGAGCCGCGTCAAGACGGGCCGGCCACGCTACGCCACCGGCATTCAAATGCGCCCAAGGTAACACCTCACCGTTCCACTTGGTGATGGAGATGAGGCGGTAGGCGGCCGGGCCGACTGCGGGACAGTTAGCCGGGACATGCCAGCAGTGGGCACTTAAGTTCGTGCCATGGCCACCGTGGCATGGAATTACATATAACGAACACGAAAACTCCTCGAAATGCGAGGCCCGTGCACTTTGCGCCCTTAGGCATGTTCCGCATCAACGGCTGAACGGAGCTGCGGTCGCCGCGCGCTTTTCAGGCAGCCCCTAACAAAACGATCTATTCTCACCAGGCTTCTTTGGCGGTGGTGCCCTCCGCGGGGGCGGATACTTGCCGGCCGACGCGCAAATGGTCGCAAAAGCAACCGCCAGCGCCAGGACAGCCAGCGAACTGGTGCGAGTGTGGAGCTTCATGGCTCAGGTTGCGATCTAAAAGGGTATAACTATCACTGTACTGACTGGTAGCAGCTAAGGAAGGCCTGTGGCCAATCCACCTTTTTAAGCCCCCGGGGAGTTCCCGCCCAAATGCCAGGCCAGGCCGCCGAGACGCGA
Organism: Chlamydomonas incerta; assembly: GCA_016834605.1. Taxonomy (NCBI): domain Eukaryota; kingdom Viridiplantae; phylum Chlorophyta; class Chlorophyceae; order Chlamydomonadales; family Chlamydomonadaceae; genus Chlamydomonas; species Chlamydomonas incerta. The sequence goes on from JAEHOC010000011.1 coordinate 742,880, forward strand.
GGCCGTCCAAGTTTTGGGGAAGGTCAAGCAAAGTCTGGAGATGTGTCAGGCGGATATGTCAGCTGCCTCGTTATTAATGCGCGTCACGACACCTCCAGAGAAACCGCTCGTCCAACCTAACGACACCCCCAACCCCCCAAAGACACGCGTGACCGCCAGAGCGGTGCCCCTGCCGAGTTGGTCCAGGCTACCGTATAAACGCGTCATTACAGCGACTCGACGTCGTGCCGCCGAGTGACGGCCGTCCGACTACAGCCTATTAACATCGATACCCTCGAACTTGCACAAATTGGTTCCACAAGGTCCAGGAACCCAAGTTCTCATTCGAGCTGCATCACGGCACCCACCAGCTACCCGCCAGCAGCGCACCGCACGCAGCCCTCGCCATGCTGCCCTGCGCCCGCAGGGTTGCTGCTGACAGCACGCCGCCAATCACCAGCACGACTTCAGAACTCCTGCACATAGAAAATCCACGTGAAGCAGGCATTCGGCCGTGGTCACGACGAAGCGCGCATGCGCGCCGTTTCCGATACCGTAACCGTCCTCGTAACGATTTTGTGGCCCCCGCCCCCTGTGCTAGCCGCCTAGGCTTGCTACGCTCCGCTCCCTGCTGGTCGTGCACGGCCACACCCAATAGCTCGCGTGGCGCCCGCATTTCGCCAAGGGTCCAGGGTGTCACCTAGAAAAACACGGACAACCTACTACCTGGGGCGTGCACACGAAAACACTGTGCATGCCCCTAGTTTCATAACCCTAATTGCTAGTCTTCGTAAGAATTAATGATGCCATCACTGCACCGCACGCCGTCTGCAATCGCAACAAAAAATTACGCGACTTGGGTTGCCCCCGCCGGACGCCCGGCTACTGTGTTAGGGGCTCAATACGCGCGCGAGGCACACATGTCTAGATTCGGTAGGTGGTCGCTTGCAATGCTTGGTGAGGCCCACTGGTGTCATGTGAGAGGGTGGCGGCGATGCGAAGGGACCGCGCAGCTAGCAGCAGCAGCGGCAGTCAACGCCAAACAAAATCGCCGTGGCCACCACCTGACTACTGCCACCCCGGTCCTCAAACCTCCCACCCAGACCAATCCTATGAAGTCCATGGGCGGCTATATATACACAGCACGGCCGCGATACTGCCCGCTACAATGCAAAGTGCCAACATCACGCAAAAGCTTTGGTATGCTTCCCTGGCAGTGGTGCCTGTGATAGACACCTCGTCACTCGAAGTCAAACCCTATGTTGAAGAATGGCGTCGCAAGCTGCTGAGCCGCATCCGCCTCCGTGGGCGCCGCGCCGCTCGCCGACACAGCGCCCGCGTCCGCGCCGCCGGCAGACGCCGCGTCACTGGGCCCGGCTCCGCCCACGCTGGCGCTTGCGGCGCCACCGCCAGACGCGCTACCCGAGGCCAACGCCGCGCCAGCAGCGCTGCTGGCCAGCTGCGCTGCAGCTGCCGCTTCCCGCATGTCCATCTCCATCAACGCGGCGTTGATGACGCCCAACACGGCGCTCATGTCCGGCCGAGACGCCGGCGAGTGGGCGAAGCAGGCCGCGATGAGGTCGCGAATGGAGCTCGGCACCGGCGGCAGCGCGCTGTAGTAGCCGCCGCCGCCGCCACCACCACCCGAGGAGCGGCGGAGTGCGCCCGCGGATGAGGTGGAGGCTGCGGCGCCGCCGGCGTCGCGGTCCGAGGCGGACGCGTCGGAGGGCGGCTCGCCCTCCACGGGCGGGAGCGGCAGGCGCTCGCCCTTGACAGCAACCCTATATGGGTGGCGACAACCAAGATATCTGTGTCAGCGAACTGCAAAGCAGCCAGGTGCCGGCGCATACGTGCTCGCGCGTGGCCATCTGCCCCACCACCCGGCGCTGCCTAGCTAGCCAACACTGCAGCTGCCGCCACAGCAAGGCACCATTCCCCGGCATCCTCCACAGTCAGGGTGCCCGAGGGCCCATGCCAAAGCCCGAGTCGCACTCACTGGAAAATGATCTGCACGTTGGTCTGCCCAAGCCAGGGGTACTCGCCGCTGATGAGCTCCCACAGCAGCACTCCGAACGAGTACACGTCTGCGGGCGCATTAACATTAAAACATTTTATAGCAGCTCTGATTTGCTCGGCGTTGCTTTCGGGGGAGTCGGTTGGGTCAACCAGTGGCAAGCCCCGTTCGTCGCTCCATAGCTTTACGCGAGGCATTACATAGCTAAAAATTACTTATATATTTACTAAGCTAATACTACTGTATCTTTGAGCACAGCCGCGCGCTCCTCGCCCGGGCGCACCTGTCTTGGGGCTGAGGCCGCCGATGTCGGTGTTGAAGCACTCGGGCGCCATGTAGGCAACACTACCCTGGTCGGGCGTGCGCGTGGACAGGTACGCCTTGAACTTGTACCTGCGCGTGTCGTGAGTGTAATCCGTGGTGGGCGGTTAGCGCAGGGATTCAGGGACGAGCAGGGGGGGGGGGCGAGCAGGGGGGGCGGGCAGGTCGCGGACGGGGGTCGGGGCGCGTGCCGCGTCGTTGTCTTGGCTGTGCCCCGTAGCTCGCCCCCCGCGCACCTGGCCAGGCCAAAGTCAGAGATCTTGGCGACGCCGTCGTCGTCGATGAGGATGTTGGCGGGCTTGACTGCAGCCAGGAAGCGACAGGGAGGGATTGCAAGGATGGTTGGAAAAGCCGCGGGGAGGGCCGCGGGGAGGGGATGTCGCACAGCACTCAGACCATGCACTCGTGTACGGGTGCTGAGCGCACGCATACCGTAGCAAGCAAACGCGCACATAGCGGCACAAGCAACAGCAGACGCGGCCAGCCGGGAGCAGCCGGACTCACGGTCGCGGTGCACGATGACGGGGTGCAGCGCCTGCGCCAGGCCCGCCGCCACGTCGCGCGCCAGGCCCAGCGCCTGGCGCAGCGCCAGCGGCTCCGGCCCGGCGCGGTGGTGGATCACGGAGTCCAGGCTCTGGCTCATGAGCTGCATCACCAGGAAGATGTGCGGCGGCCGCATGCAGCCGCCGAACAGCCGCACGATGTTGGGGTGGCGCAGGCGGCTCAGGATGCTCATCTCGCTGTTGAAGGACATCATGTCGCGCGCCAGCGCGCGCGCGTCGGTGGCCACCGCCATGGAGCCCTGGTGCAGCAGCTTGACCGCCACCAGCTGCTGGCGGTAGACGCCGCGGTAGACGGCGCCGAAGGCACCGCTGCCCAGTAGGCCGTCGCGGAACACGTGCACCTCGGCCGGGTCCAGGTCCAGGTTGACGCTCTGCACCGGCGCCAGCAGCTGCTGCGCGCTGGGGCCCGGGGCCGCGTCGCGGCCGCGGCCGCGGCCGGTGGCGGCGCCCCGGCCCCGGCCGGCGGCGCGGGTGGCGGAGGGCGGGCCCGCCTGCGGCGGCGCCGGCGGCGCCGCCGGCGCGTCCTCGTCCTCGAGCTCGAGGCCCATCGCCGCGGCCGCCGCGGCGCCCCAGGCCGCTGCGGCGGCCTCGTCGCGTTCAGCGATGGACTGGTGCACAGGCGCCGCGGCTGCTGCTCCCGCCGCCGCCACCTGTGAGCGCTGTTGCTGCTGGTGCAGGGCAGCCTCGGCAGCGCGGGGCGTGGAGCGCTTGCTGCCACCACCGCCACCGGCACCAGCAGTCGTGGCGGTCCCGCGCGCAGCCTTGCCGGTCTTCCGCGACGGCGGTGCCTGCGCCTGCGCTTGCTCCGCGGTCGCGACAGCAGGAGGAGTACCAGCAGCTGGCGCCCCCGCTGCCGACATCCCGGTACCTGTTCCCACAGTGCCTCCACCGCCTGAAATGATGGGCGCCAAAGCGTTCGCAGCTGCGGCAGCAATGGCCTCCACCTGCGTAGAGTGGCCGCTGGGCGGCAGCGGCCCGCGCGGCGCCGGCATGGGCAGGCCAGGCTGGTGCTGCTGCAGATAGTGCTGCTGCTGCTGCTGCTGCTGCTGCTTGTGCCCGTGGTGCGCCGCCTCCACGCTGTAGGCGGCGCTGGCGACGGACGGCGGCGGCGCCATGGACGGCAGCGCCGCCATGAGCGACGCCTGCGCGCTGGCGGAGGCGCCGGTGGCGGTGGTGGACAGCCCCCACGACGTCGCGGCGCCCAGCTCATTGCCGTACATGCCGTACATGCCGCCGCTCGGCGGCGCGCCCGCCACCGCCACCGACGACGCTGTGCTAGTGCGGCGGTAGGGGAAGGTGGAGGCGACACTGGGCTGCGCCTGCATGACGCTGGCGGAGGGGCCCAGCGAGCCCAGCGGCGAGGTGGAGCGCAGCCCGCCGCCGGGGCCCGCGAGCACGGTGGTTGCGGTGGAGGACACCGGGCCCGCCAGCTGCGACTGCCGGTGCGGGCGCGGCTGCAGGCCGGTGCCGGGGCTGCCCACCTCGCAGGACGAGGTGGTGGCGGCGGCAGACCCGGCCGCGTTCGAGTCCACCCAGCCCGCCGGGTGCGGCTTTTGTGAAGGAGGCGGCGACGTGACGGCGGCGTGGGGTGCCAGGTTTGGCGCCGCCAGCCGCCCGCCAGCCGCCGCCGCGGCGGCGCTGCGCGCCAGGCCCGGCGACCGGCGGCTGTGCGCGGCTGTGGGCGGCTGGCCTGCAGGCGGCCGCGCAGGTGAGGAGGTGGACGAGCCGCTCCCGGTGCCGGCGCCCTCCAGGCGCTGCGACAGCTGCGCCGCCAGCCGCACCCGCCCGTCCAGCCCCTCCGCCTCGCTGCACCCGGCGCCGCCGCTGCCGCTGCGGCCCTCCTCGCCCAGCCCACCGCCGCCGCTCGTGAGCACGGCGTCGCCGTCGCGCGAGTTCAGCGCCAAGCCGCTGCTGCCGCTGAGGCCGGTGCCGCTGCGGCCCGGCGGGCCCGCGGACGAGCCGTGCCGCGACATGATGACAGCCCCGCTGCCGCTGCTCACGCGCCGCCGGTGCAGGCCAGTACCACCGCCGGAGCCGACGGCGCCGCCGCCGGACGCGCCCGAAGCGGCGCCGCCCGCTGAGGCGGCCAGCTGCCTCTCGGAGCCGGCGCGGCTCATGGTGAGCGGGCTGCCGCCGACCGAGGCCGCCGGCGAGGCGCCGGACCCCAGCGGCGACATGCCACTGGTGGTGCCGGCCAGGCGGGCGATCAGAGCCGCCGCGCCGCCCAGGCCGCCGCCGCTGGTGTTGAGCGGAGCGCCTGCCGTCGCCGCGGCTGCGGCTGCGGCTGCGGCGGCGCCGACTCCGCCAGCGGCTACGAAGGCGCTGCCGGCGCCCGGCTGCGAGGTGCGGCCGCGCCAGGCGGGCGCGCCTGCCTCCGCTGCAGCTGCCGCGCTGACGTCCACGTCCACGTCTACCTCCAGCGCGGGGTCGTGTGCGCCCGACATGATGGTGTGCAGGTCGGACGTGAAGCGCGGGCGCCGCTGCAGCAGCGAGGGCGCCCCAGAGGGCTGCGGCTGCGGCGCCGCAGGCGGCGGCGGCAGCGGGATGCGCGCAATGATGGCGGCAGCGGCCGCCGCCGTGGCATCGCCTGTGGAGTTGACGGGGCTGATTGACGGCAGCGCCGCCGGCAGCGCGGCGCCGGCGATGGGGGCCGCAGCGGTAGAGGATGGCGCTTTGGGGGTCAGGTTGGCGCCAGGCGTGTGCGGGCCTGCGCCGGGCGCGGCGAAAGGCCGCGGGCTGCGGTCTGGCGCGGCGGCTGCGGGCTGCAGCACCGCATCTGGCCGCGGACTGGGGCCGGGGCCGGGGCTTCCGGAGCGCGGGCCGGCGGCCCGGGGCTGCGCCGGCGCGGGAGCGCCGCCGGGGGCGAAGCCCCGTCGCGGCTGCTGCTGCTGCTGCTGCTGCTGCGCCTGCGGCGACAGCATGCGCGCCGCCGACAGCAGCAGCGCCGCGTACAGCTGGTCGTACAGCTGCAGCCCAGCGGCGCCGCCGCCGGCCGCGCCGCCGGCACCCAGCAGCGCGCCCGCGCCCGCGCCCAGCGCGCTCAGCTGCTCCGCAAGCGGGTCGTCGCCGCCGCCGTAGCTTCGGCGCTTGGGCCGGCCGCGCAGCATGCCGCCCGGCCCCAGGCCGGCCATCGCCGAACCCGCGACCGCGCCCATGCCAGGGGCCCCTCCCAGTGGCCCCATGCCTGCGCCGGATCCCGCGCCGCCCGCCGCAGCGTACGCCGAGTGCCGGGCCGACTGCGAGCCCACAGCCGGCGCGCCGCCAGCAGACCGGGACAGTGCGGCGCGCTGGCCGGATCCGCGCTGCTCCTGCTCCTCCGGGTACGGGTGCTGGTGATGGCGCAGGTGCTGCTGGTGCTGCTGCAGCGCCGCGCCGTAGGCGGGCTGCAGGTGCGACTGCCAGGCGGGGTCGGCGGGCAGCGGCAGCGACAGGCGGCGGTGGCGGCGGTGCTGCCGCGTGACGGGCTGCAGCGCCGCCAGCAGGCCCGTCAGCGCGACGGAGGTGCGGCCCTCCAGCGCCAGCATGCCCGGAAGCCCGCCGCCAGCAGCTGCCTCCGCGCCTGGCGGCAGCGCGCCTGCACCAGCGTCCCCGTGGCCGCCCTCCTCCCAGTGCGGCGAGAGCGTGTGCTGGGGCTGGTACGGGTGCTGCTGCGGGTGCTGCGGATGCGGCACAGCAAAGGCCGAGGGCGCGGTGTGCTGGTGGCTGTAGCTGTGGGTGGCGTGGGCAGCCGCCTGGCTGGGCTGCGTGTGCATGTGCATGTATGCAGGCGGCGGGCTGCGCGGCTGCCGGTACAACAAGTGCGGTTGGCCCGCCGCCGCCGCCGCCGCAGCAGCAGCAGCCGCATGCGGTGTGATCGGCGGTGACAGCGCGCTGACGCCCGCCGCCGCCATCGCCGCAGCGGCCGCCAGCAGCTGCTGCTGGTCGAAGGACTCGAGCAGACCGCTCCCAACACCTGCCTGCTGCTGCTGCTGCTGCTGCTGCGGGTGCGCGCGGATAGGGGGCAGGCCCGGTGCCATGCCATTCGCGCTGCCGGGCCCCGTGCCAGCGCCGGTGTGGTGGTGGTGATGGTGGTACTGCGAGGCGCGGGCGGCGGGCGCCGGCGGCGACCACACCTGCGGCGGCGACGCCGGATACGGCAGGTTGCGCAGACCGCCACTGCCAGGTCCTGCCGCAGCCGCAGCCGCAACCGCCGCGGCCCGGCCCCAGCGCCCGCCGCGCCGCCGCTGCCCCGTCTCGTCACTGGCGCGGCGCGCGCGTGCCCGCCCCAGCGGCCCAGCCGCAGCGTACGGCGACAGGGCGTCGTATTGGTGGTAGGGGTGCGGGTAGGGATAGTAGCCCGAGGCGGCGGCGGCCGCGGCGGCCGCCGCCGCGCCGGCAAAGGGCCCAAGCAGCGACGGCGGCGGCCACAGAGCACCCTCCGTGCCGCGAGCGTAGTGGCTGGCGGCCGCGGCGGCGCGGCCTGCAAGGTGTCGCCGCCGCGCATCTGCGTCAGCCGCGGCGTACTCCCACGCTCCCTCGGCAGCCTCGGCAGCCGCAGCACCGTAGGCGCCCGCGGGGCCGGGGCTCCATGACGGCACGGTATCGCCGCCGGCGTCCGCTGCTGCCGCGGCCGCGGCCGCAGCTGCTGCCGCGCTGGCATCGCCCGGTAGATGGGAGGACGTGCCGGGTCGCGAGGCGCCGCTGCCTGCGTCCTGGAAGGGATCGGACACGGTGCGGCGCAGGCGCGACACCGGCGGCCCGAAGGCGGTGCCGGGGAAGCCGGCGTTCGCGGTCGCGGCGGCGGCAGCGGAGCGCAGGATTGCGCCCATCTCAATTGCGTTGGTGGGGCTGTTGGGAGGCAGCGGCAGCACTGGGCCCATCCAGCCGCCGCCACCGCCGCTGGCGCCGGATCCGGCGCCTGCGCTGCTGAAGGGTCCGGCAAGGGCCTCGCCGCTGTAGCCTGGCGCCGTGAAGGCGGTGAAGGGCGAGGGGAAGTCGAAGCGGATGGAGCCGCTGCCGGCGGCGCCCGAGGTGGCGGCGGCCAAGCTGCCCGGTTGAGGACCAGCAGCGGCGGCGGCTGCAGCACCGGCTTGGTAGCGAGCGCGGTAGGGCAGCGGCGAGGACGAGGGCGGAAGCTGCGGCTGGAAAGGCGCGGCGCCTGCGGCTGTGGCTGTGGCCGGCTGCAGCGCCTGCACCGGCGGTTCGGGGAAATGGCAGGCCAGTTGCCGCCGTCGCCCGCCCGCGCCGGCGGCGCCGCCGGTATCCGAGGAGGAGTAGAAGGCGCCATCATCTGAGGACGCACCCACGGCGGCGGCGCCAGAGCCGCCACCGTCGGCGCCCGACTCGACGTCGGGCACGAGGCCGCTCTCCGCGCCGACCGAGCCGCCGCCGTGCACCGCGAGGAACGTGGAGGACGCCTCAGTGGCGTCCGACTCCCGCAGCGGCAGGCGCAGGTGGCTGGTGGAGGCACCTGCGCCCGCAGGCGAGGTGAGCGCCAGGGCCCGGTCAACGAGCGCGCGGCTGCCGCCGCCGCGCCGCCCGGCGCTGACGCCGGCGTCGTTGCCGCTGCCGCCGCCGGAGGGGCTCATGGCGGGCCCGACGAGCTCAGAAGCGGAGGCGGAGGCGGCGGGCGAGATGGTGGGCGGGCGCGCTGCGGCCATTGCGGACATGTAGGCTGGCCCCACGTCGCCGCTGCCGCCCACGAGCATGCCGCTGGCTGTGGCGCTGGCGAGCGCGACCAGGCTGCCGGTGGTGGCGGCGGACGGCGAGGGCAGCGGCGAGGCGGCGTGCGGCATGGAGGCGACGGCCAGCTCCGGCAGCGGCACCTTGCTGCCGCCTGCCGCCGCCGCCGCCGCCGCCGCCGCGGTCGCGGTCGCGGTCGCGAAGGACGAGGAGGCGGGGGATGCCGCCGGCGGCCCCAGCCGCGTGCTGCCAGGGGCTTGCGCCCGCTCGGCGGCGCTGGCTTGCGGCGACGGCTGCGGCGAGGGGCCGCTGCTGCTGCCGCTGCCGACGCGCAGCGCGGCTGCGGCCGCGACCGCGGGCACAACGGCGCCCGCGGCCCACCCAGCCCGAGGTGCTAGCTCTGCTGTGGCCATGTCGCCCTCCTCCGACGGCGACTCCAGCAGAACCTGGTCGGTGGACACCACCTCGTCCCCCTCCGCCTCCTCCCCGACCTCGTCCTCCTCCTCCGTGACGCCGCTGCCGCTGCCCTCGTCCGCCGTCACCGCGCTGCCCTCGTCCTCCTCCTCCTCGAGCTCGAGCTCATGCTCGTCCTCGAGCGGTTCCCCGTACTCGTCGTCGTCGTAGAGGCCAGCCTCGTCCTCCTCCTCCTCCTCGCCCTCCTCCTCACTGCCGCCGCGCGCCGTCTCCCAGGGCGCCGCGCTTGCAGATGCGTGCCGCCGGTGGCCCGGCCGCGCGCCCGCTGCCCCGGCCGCCACGCCCTGCGGCGAGTAGATCGGCTCCAAGAAGGAAGACCCCCGCGTGGCACGAGTGGACACCAGCGGACCCGCCGCCTCCCGGCCTGGGGGGCCGAGCTGCGGGCGGTTCACGCCGCCAGGCACCGCAGCGGGCTGTGGCGGCGCCGCCGGCCTTGCGAAGAAGTCTGTCAGCGGCAACAGATCGCCCAGCCAGCTGCCCAAAAGGAACGTGCCCCGGTTGGTGGCAGGCGCCGCCGCCGCCGCAGCGGCTGCGGCGGCCGAAGCCGCCCCATTTTCCTGCCGGCGGCTGGGCTCCGCACGCGGCGGTCGACCTGCGCGGGCTGCGCCCGTGGCACCTGCGGCGGCCGCAGCCGGACCCAAGGCGAGGCTGACGTCAGGCACGGCGCCGCCGGCCGAGGCTTCGGCCAGCGTGTGGCTGGCGGAGCGGCTGGCCGCGGCACTGTAGGTGGCGCTGACGGTGCGGCTGTGGCTGCGGCTGTGGGAGCGCGAGTGCCGCTCGCCTGAGGCGCTGCCCTTGGCGCCGCCCTTGCTGCCGCCCGCGGGGTTGACAACGGAGACGGCCGCGTAGGGCGGCGTGCGGGACCCCGCAGCGCTGCCCGGATGCGCCTTCACGTCGGCTGCGCCGCCGCCGCCGCCGCCAGGCGCCGCCAGGTATGCAGCCGCGCGCTGCCCCGGTGAACCCCACAGCGTCCCAACGTCGCCGCTGCCCCCGGCCGCCGCGATTGCGCCGCCAGCGTGTGCCGGCAGGCCGTCCAGGCTGCGGGTGTACAGCGGCCGCGTCGCCGCGCCGCCCGCCGCGCCGCCGCTGGGGCCGCCCGGCTGCAGCTGCGGCGGAAGCGGCACCCCAAGGAGCTCCGATAGCGCACGCAGGTTGCCGAGCGGCGACGGCGTGTACCGCCCGCCGCCCGCGGCCGCCCCGCCGCCAGCCCCGCCGCCAGCCGCGCTTCCGCCGCTTCCGCGGCCGTCCGCACCGGCAGGCGAGTCCCGAGGGTTGCTGCCGCGGCTGCCGACGCCGGTGCCGCCCGTGGAGAAAATGGCGGCGGCGTGGGCGGGCGGGTCCAGGAACGCGCCGCCCGCGCCTGCCGCACCCTGCGGCCCCTCCACGTCACTGTCTAAAAAGCCCGAGCTCAGGGCGCCGCCAGGGCCGCCTGCAGGGCTGGCGGCCGCAGCCGCCGCCTCCGCGGCGACGGCTGCGACCGCCAGCGGCGCCAGGTGCGGCCGGCGGCCTGCCCCAGCCCCGGAACCCGCTGCTGCAACCGGCGCACCCGCGGCCAGGCGGCCACCGCGGCCGCTGCGGCCAAACGGGTTGAGCGTGGTGACGGTGCGCAGCAGCCGCCGCGCCTTTGCCGCCAACACCTGGCTACGCGGGCTCAGCAGCCCGCCAACCCCTCCGGCGCCGCCGGCGCCGCCGTGGCCGCTGGGGCTGCCGGCTGTGGAGCCGGCGGCGGAGCCCACGTGCTGCAGCTGGCTGGAGGACGGGCGCGGCGAGGAGGAGGGCACGCCCAGAGGCGACAGCAGCTGCCGCGCTTGCGCAGCCCTGGGGCCGAGCCCACTCCCGCCAGCGCCACCGGACTGGCCGGGTCCACCAGGACCCAAGCCGCCGCTGCCGCCGGGGCCCGCCGCCCCAACCGCCTCAACGCCGGCACTGCTGCCGTCCCGGCTCTTACTAAGCAGGGCCGCAGCCGCTGCCGCCTCCTCCTCCTCGCGCCGCCGCCGCCGCGCCGCCAGCACAAAGCCGGCGGCGGCCACGCACGCAAACACGCCCACAGCCGCCAGCGCCGCCGGCAGGCCCACCGCTAGTGCTAGATTGGTGGAGCCGCCACCGCCACCATCGCTAGTGACCTCCGCAGATGGAGACGCGGGGTTGAACGGAACGGCCACGGGCGCCGGCGGTTTGGCATTGCCTATCTCGGGACTAGGGTTGATGATAGGAGCGCCGGTGGGCGGGGAGGGGATGGGTGACGACGGGGGCAGAGGAGGAGGATGCGGGGGCGAGGGCGGCGAGGGCGAGGGCGGCGGTGGCGAGGGTGGGTGCGGCGGCGCAGGGGGCGAGGGAGGCGCAGGAGGAGCGGGCGGCGAGGGCGGCATGGGCGCCGCGGGTGGTGGCGCCCCGGGTGGAGCGGGCGACGGCGGCGCGGGCGCCCGCGGCGCGGGCGGAAGCGGAGGCGACGGCGGGGGAGAGGGCACCGGTGAGGGCGGTAGAGGCGGCGAGGGCGGCGCCGGTGAGGGCGGGGGCGAGGGCGGTGCGGGGCTGGGCGGCTGCGGCGAGGGCGGCACCGGTGGCCGCGGCGAGGGCGGCGCCGGAGACGGCGGCCGCGGTGGCCGCGGCGACGGCGGCCGGGGGGACGGCGGGAAGGGCAGCAACGGAAAGTTGGGCATGTTGGGCAGCTGCCGCAGCGCTCCCGCTGAGGGGTCGCCTCCAGGCACCGCCGGCGGCAGCGCCGCCGCCCCTGGGTCCGGCGGCGCCGCCGGCCGCCACTCCGCCGACAGGTTGGCTGCGAGCCCATTCCAGCCGCCGTTCCAAGTCCGCACCGCCAGCGTCAGGCGGCTGCCGGCGGCTAGCGGCGGGTTCACCAGCAGCACGGAGCCCGACGTCGCCTCGATGGGCAGCGTGTAGGTGTAGCTGAGCACCGTGAAGGTGGGCAGGGGTGGCGGCGGCGGAGGCGAGGGAGGCGAGGGCGGCGGCGGCGAGGGAGGCGCGGGGCCGGCCGGCGGCACGGCGGCGGCGCCCTGCAGCAGCTCGCGCGCGCGCCGCTGCCGGCGGGCGGAGGCGACCACGGCGGTCGCGTCCGGCGGCGGCCGCGGCAGATCGGGCGGGCTGGGCGGCGCAGGGCTGGGCGGCTCCGGCGAGGGCGGCGCGGGACTGGGCGGCGCAGGACTGGGCGGTGCCGGTGAGGGCGGCGCGGGCGAGGGCGGCGCGGGCGAGGGCGGCGGCGCCGGCGCGTAGCGCTCCTCTGTGAACAGGAACTGGCCGTACGCGCCCATCGCGCCCCAGGCCGGCCCCGGCCCCGGGCTGATGGAGGCGTTGGTGGTGGGCACGTAGGCAGCCGCCGCCCACGACACCACCAGCCTCGAGTCGTCCGCGCGCCAGCCCGCCGGCAGCGGCAGCGCCACCAGCACCGCGGCGCGGCCGCCGAACAGCGGCGGCAGCGTGACCGGCGCCGCGGAGGAGGAGCGCGAGGTGCGCTGCAGCGGCTGCGGCGACGGCGGCAGCCCCGGAGCCGAAGGCGGCGACGGCGGCGCGGGCGGCGGCGGCAGGCCGGGCGGCGGCGGCGGCGAGGGCTCCACGTCGTCGTTCAGCCACGGCGGCGGGTTGGCCGGCGGCGGCGTGGGTGGCGCCGGCGGCGCGGGTGCGGGCGGCTCCGGCGACGGCGGAACCGGCGGCGCGCTGGGCAGGGGCGGCGGCGCGGGCGGCGCGGGCGGCGGCGACGGGGAACGCCAGGTGAAGGCCACCGTGAAGCGCAGCCCCGACCAGCCGGCGTAGGGCGTGCGGATGCGGATGCGCGCCAGGCCGCCCGGCGACAGGTCCACGTTGGGCAGGTACCAGGTGACGCGCACCAGCCGGCTGCCGTCCGGCCCCGTGAGCCACAGCGGCACCGAGTTGGTGTACACGTTGCGGCTCTGCGCCAGCTCCAGGATGCCCAGGTCGGCGGGCAGCGCCGCGGAGCCGGGCAGGTAGGTGCCTGGCGGTGCATTAAAAAGAGGACACGTCAGCACGGCGGTGCAGTGGCATCCTCAACTCGTTCACTCATTACGGCACCCGGTCACACGCGGCCGTCTCTAACTCGGTCACCAGCACCTCTCTAGTCTGGCATGGCATCGCGCCACGCCGCGCCGCGCCGCACCCCTCCAGCCCAGCACCCTCACCCCCCCCCCACACACACACATACATACATACAAAGAATGAACGGCTAGCCCCCAACCCCTCCCCCTCAGCCCCACCCCTCGCATCGCACTGCACCGCACCCACCGCTCCGCACCACATCACACCGCGCCGCGCCGCGCCCCTCAACCCCAGCACCTTCTCCCTCCCCCCCACCCCCGACCCCCTCACCCCCATCCCGCCCCTCACCCTCGAGCGACAGCTCCAGCCAGTTGCTGGCGCCGGTCCAGTCGGCCGGCACTCGGAAGTCGGGCGCCAGCGGGCGGTAGTTGGAGTTGTTCCACACCGGCAGCTCCATGGAAGTGTTGGCGCGCGACACGGGCGGCCGGAAGGCTGCGCGGCAGCAGGCGGCGTTTGAGAGGCGCGTGCACACACTCCAGGTCGGTGCTGCAGCCGAATTGATGCAGGCCGGCTTGCCACGCGTGTGCTCACATACCCTCCTGATGCCCCATTCCTTTCAGCTGCATTATCCCAGCCGCACCCGGCCCGCTCCTCTTGACCAGTCCCAGCCCCCGCAGCTGCTCGGGCCCCCCCCCTGCCCCCCCCCCCGCCCCCTCATCCCCCGCTGCTCCTCACCCGGCGCCGGCAGCGGCTGCGGCATGCGCACGTACAGCCCCAGGCAGTCGCCGTAGCTGGACACCAGCGCGGGGTCCACGTCGTCCAGGTTCTGGTAGGTCTGCAGCAGGCGCGAGCCAGGCACAGCCAGGGCGAGGCAAAGCAAAGCGGCCGGGGCAAAGCTAGTGTCATACACGCCATGGAAGCGACCGCTGGGAGGCGCGAGGTCGGCTGGCTGCCCCGCCTGTGCTCCCACATTGCCCCCGCCCCTCCTGCTTAGCGCACCACCAACCCACATTGAGCCGGGGCCGCATATCTTCCGTGCCAGCCTGCCAGCCCCCGCCCCATCGCCTGTGTCCCGTCGCCACCCCACCCCCCCGCCTCCATCCATCCTGCTCCCCCATCAGCCCACCAACAGCCCCTCCCAACCCGCCCCTAGCTGCCCCCAACTGCCCCCCTCCCCTCTCACACACACGCACACGCCGCCTCACCGTGAGGCTGGCCCGCAGCACGCCGAACGAGTTGAAGGCCAGGCAGCCGCCGCGGCCCTCGCACTCCGCCGCCCAGCCCGCCACCCGGTCCGCCGACGTGGGCGCCAGGCTGGGCCGGCCCGCCGGCTGCGGCACCACCAGGTCGCCGCCGCTGCTGTCCTTGCCCTCCAGGAAGAAGAAGCCCGACGCCTGAGGGCAGCCGCCGCGCTCCCACCCCGCGCGCACGTACATGCCGGCGCACGGCCCCGCCGGGTCGTCCGCGACCTCCCAGCTGCTGAGCGCGAACCAGCGGCCGCCCGCCTGGCCGTAGCCCGCGCGCTCCGCCTTGAGCCAGCCCGCGCTGCTGAAGCCGGTGCAGGCCGACAGGCCCGAGCACACAAAGGCGAGGTAGGCGGCCCAGGCTGCGGGCGAGGTGTTCGAGGGCCGGGCCACGCGGCCCAGGTTGCGCTCGGTGCTGCCATGCAAGCGCAGGAAGGTGTAACCGGCCGGCTGGGGGCAGGAGACTGTTGCAGGGAGTGAGCGATTGGGGGAGGGCAAGAGGTTGCGGGCAGGTCAGGTGAGGCCTGAAGCCCTGACGGGCAGGATGAAAGGCGTCATGGTGCATAGCGGTGGGGGGGGGGGGCGCTGGCGGCATGCCCGTTGTGTGATATGCAAGCGGCGTCCGGGGGCCAGCTAACAGAGTAACCGGCACGCGGGAGGTACGCTTGCAGCCCCGCAGTCTCCTGTCAGCACACAGCCTTGCGTGGGCCCTCGGCATTTGCCACACCCCTCAAGAGCGCGCCCAGCAAGCAAACCGGGGCAGGGCGGGTCCTGCTGCGGGGTATGGCCCGCACGCCGCGCTAAGCGGTTCCCTTGCCCACCCACAAACGAAAGTGAAGGGGTGAGCGCGGAGTGTGAACCCTCGCTGTGCGACGCGGTACCTTGCTGCCTGAATGCTCAAGACCTTTGTAGGACACTGTGATAGGGCGTGTTGCCGCCCACACAGCGCGCCCAGCCCTGCCTGGGCCTTTTCGCGAGAATGCCCGTAGCGGTCTGGCACTTCTTTCTGCCTGGGCAGGCTCAAGTTAGTATCAGCAACGACCAACGCTTCTACACTGGTAGCTGGTCGCTGCCGCTACACGACTGCCGCGCACCTTCGCGGGTGGACCCGGCCCTTCCCGTCGTCGAAAGCCCGTTTACCCGCTAAACTAAACAATTGTAGGACATTTACAGTGCATGGAATTATCACGAGGTGGAAGCCTGCCCCTTTTGCCGAGCGGTTGCTCTTGCAACCGCGCCTTCCTCGGCCCAAACTTTACCTGGAGCCTGGTACTGCGCCGCGACGTATGCCACCAGAACCAGCAAGATGGATATTGCATGGCTGCTGAGGCAGGCTCCTCTTCGGCGCGCTCTTCCGAGCGTCATATCGACCCAAGCGAGTCTGAGTTATTTCATGTTTGGAAATGGCAGACCTAGCCTACAAGGTGCTTAGTTGGCACCTATGCATTTGAATGTAACTTTCCAGCCCCCGCCCGAGAAGACGATTCGCTTTTGACCATCCTTGCAAAGCGCGGCGGGACGTTTGATGTTGATAATGGTTTTCTGAACTAATACGGATTGTGAAACAAATATAGTTAATTACGACTGCACAGGCCCAAATTGACGAGAGGACATTTCGCCGCTGCAATCATTCGGTCAGAGGTGCAAGCCCCTAAAATGTTGCGTTCTGCAGCGCGGTGCTCATTGTTGTTGCATAGGCCAGCATTGCAGTTGTTGGCTGGGGCAGCGGGCTCGGCGGTGGGCGGTGTCGGGCCGGCCATCATCTGCAGGTGCGCGTATTGCAGCGCACGGACCAGGAGCAGCTGGGTGGCGTTTTCAGGATGCCCATATATGCGCTGCTGCAGAGCGACAGCATGATGCCGCACCTGACTTGGTTCGCTGTGTCTGCAGTGCCACGCCTCTCGCGGGCGGTGTTGCGGGACCCTCCGGCGCCCTGTCCGCCATCTGCGGCAACCTGCCTGCGGGGCTGGCTAACAGCCTATTGTCTCAGGCACGATGCTTTGCGCTTATTGGCATGGAAGGTGAGGCGCGTGTGGCTCTGGCGTGGTGTGCCTATGCGAATTGGCTGGGGTTCTCCTGCCCTGCTGTGCCACGCGCCCTGCTGTGCCACAATAACGCGCTCTGCTTGTGCTTTGCAGACGACGATGGGTTGTGAGGTGGCCACTGCCACGGTGAGCAATCAGGTGTGTGTATGTGCCGCCACAAAGGCCGCATGGAAGCCGCGGCGGTGCCGGTCGGCTCCAACCCACAGCTGTTGAGGGAGGCGAGACATGCGCATGACTGCTGGAAGCAAGCAGCGCGGACGATCTGGGACGGCTACGTGTTGACTGAATGGACTGTGGAATGACAGCAGAGTTTAAGCAGAGCACGGCGTGTGGACTGTTGGGCAAGCCTTGCAATGGACGCGGCTGGAGCCCGGCTGGGGGCGCGCTTGTTGTGTTGTCGTGGCCCTGGCCTTTCCTCCTGCGCACAGAAACAAGGCTTTCATAATAGCATGAGTGGTCACTGCCAGGGGCTGTGGCGCATGTGGATTGAGAGGATAAGTCTTACACTGCCCGTGTGCAAATAGAGAGGCGCTCGACAGGCGGTGCCAGTAAATGCACATAGGGCTACAGGTACGGTAGGTGGTCATGCGCCAGAACCTAACCTACCGAGCTCGCTGCACGGGCTTTGCCAGGAGCACAAACTGTTTGACAGAGGCAGAGCTAGAGTCATGGCGGGCTTATTGAGAGTGGGGCTGACGCATCCTGACCAGCCAACCTGGCAGGACGAAGACAGGATGATGCACGGAATGGGTCGGAACTGCTGGTGCGGAGCGGAGACGAGAGAGCCTGATGTGACAGCTATATTCATGTTACGGACAAAGGACACTTCTAGGTAGAGTACCGAGTACGTGAGGGGGCGCATGCGGCGTCCTGATGCCTGATGCGCGGGTCACCTGACCGCTCAGCGGTACGTGCGCGCTGCTGGGCGGACGCGGCGGCAATGGCGTGGCAATTTTGTTGATATGGTGCGCAGTTGTCTAAATGCAACAGCCAGGAGCAACGGAGCGAGGGCCAGCGTAGGGCTGGCGCATTTGTGGCGGGTACGACGGCATGGAGCATGGAGCGGGCGCGGGTGGACTCGAGCGAGGTTGTGTGACGCTGGCATACCTCCTCGCATACGGTACTCCTTTTCGCTTACACCAACTTGACAAAAATGCAGTCCCTTGCCTCTCGTCCCTGCCTCCTGCGCGCTCAGCGCCCGTTCACTGCCAAGCGCAGCTCGGTCGTCCGCGTGCGTGCCGAGGCTTCCTCCTCGTCGCCCGTGCCCATCCCTACATGGCCTAAGGACACCGAGACCGCTCGCGATGTGTTTTCTTTTGGCGGCAGCGCGCCGGAGGTGAGGCAAAGGATGTGGCAGACGCGGACTAGGCATAGGCGGGGCTTTGCCTGGGGTTTTTGTTCGCCTCTATCTGCCCCAAATGATTTGCTGAACATATCGCGGGAAATTTGAGCTGATCGCG
This sequence comes from Chlamydomonas incerta, assembly GCA_016834605.1. NCBI lineage: Eukaryota > Viridiplantae > Chlorophyta > Chlorophyceae > Chlamydomonadales > Chlamydomonadaceae > Chlamydomonas > Chlamydomonas incerta. The sequence goes on from JAEHOC010000011.1 coordinate 760,646, forward strand.
GCTGGGTTGATTCATCGCTCGGAGCGCTTGCCGGCCACACACACGCTGACCGCTTGGAACTTGATGTTTTTTGCATTAGGATTACATATATTTATAGGTTCCTGAACGCGTTGCCGTGTTGTGTGGTGAAGGCGTGAGCGGCATGCATCTTGTGGCGACCCCCACGATTTCTGGCGAAACCTTGCTCGTGCACTTGGCGGCGCCTGCGCTGCGCTACATAGACATATGTTTGATACGTTACTCGTAATACTGGCCTGGAGTCGTGGCGGGGGCGGACTGGAACCAGGTTCGGGCGGGACAGCGCGCGGCAGGCTGTGTCTGTGCTGAGGCGGACCTGCTCAGCAGCCTGGTGGCAGCGCAACCGGGCACCTGTAGGGCCAGCTCCGTCATCCGTAGCATACATGTCTAGGATCCGCCCCCTGCCAAAGCCTGTTCATCCCGGCAGCACTCCGCAGTCCGCACACCGTGCCCACTCCGCCCCTCCTTTCCATGCCTTCCCTCTTCACCCCTGCAGCGCGTGAACGGCCGTGTGGCCATGATCGGCTTCGTTTCCATCCTTGGCCCCGAGCTGTCCAAGAAGCAGCCCGTGCTGGAGCAGGTCGGCGACGCCTGGTTCGGCATTCTGCTGTTCTCGCTCACCATCACCTTCGCCTCCATCCTGCCCAAGCTTGTGTCGGGCATCTCGCTGAAGGAGCTGCACTCCGCTGCCACCTCTGAGAACATGAAGGGCGATGGCCTGCAGCAGGCGCTCGCGCTGTTTGACACCAACCTGGAGCTGTGGGCTGGCCGTCTGGCCATGCTGGGCTTCGCTGGCCTGATCGCCATCGAGACCGTCAAGGGCGGCGAGGCGTTCTTCTAAGCGACGCGCGATCCCTGCTTTAGTTTGTAGATTAGTTGAGCGGTAGAGCGCTTGGATTGATGGTGGATAGCGGCAGGTACGGAGGATGTGCTGAAGGCCACTTTTGTGCATCTGGGTCAGGTGTGAGAGTTTGAGGAAAGACCGGTGTGTGAGTACGAGGAAAGACTGGTGGAGGTGGTTTAAGGGGCCGACCACCAGGTCGTGGGGCGCACAGGCGCCCTGCCAATTTTGGCTAGTGGGAAAGTCAGCGAATGGATGAGGGCCACGCAGACTTGCGGTCGGCTGCTACTTAACGGTGGGATGAGGTGGAGGAGGAGGATGGGGAAGCAGGGAACGACGGCGGGCTCATAGTCCACCTTGGGCTGCATGACAGATGGGGACCAGCCGACCAGGCTGTCATGCGCAGTAATGTTGGACAGTGCAAATGCACAAGAGTCAAGAGACAGTGTCGAAAACGATGCGGCGCAAGGATTGGAGGGCACGGCGGCTGTAAATGTCTAGGCTGTGCAACCTCGAGTCCCGGAGACCTTAACGGCTGCGTGCCGGATGCCCCACCCATTCGTGGAGTTCCGGGTTGCCAGAGACAGCGTCCCGAGCAACCTTCGAAAGGCAGGGCCATAGTTTCACGATCTCGAACGCAGCCATTCAGATGTCCATCACCGGCACTTGCCACGCAAACACACGTCGTATGCGTTACTTGCTCCTCTCACGCGGGACCACATTCTGGGTGACCATGCGCCCATGCTGTACTCAGTACGGGAGTTTGTCGTCAATCTTATCTCTCAATGCGCAATTCTGACCCACCCACTTCCGCGGCGCCGAAAGCCTGACGATTGCCTACATCCCCGGCCGAAGCGAGGCGGGCCGGAGACGGTACCTGTACCCACTCCCATCATCGCATACTGCCATTGCAAACCTTCCAAGAGTTATAACCTCTACCTCGGGAAGGCGATGACCTACCCGCGCATGCAAGATCCCGCCCTGTCCATGTCCAGTCCCGCCTTACTCGTTGCGAACCGCCAGGCAGTATCCACGCCACCACGACCCCGCACAGCGCAACCCAGCAACCCAGCAGCTGCGCGACACCGACGTGCGCGGCTGCTGCTCCTGCCGCCGCCGCCACTGCCGCCACCCCCTCTGCTCCTGCAGCACCGCCTCCCTTACAACAGCGCGCCGCCGGGCGAGCCGTTGGGCGCGGCCTGCTGCGGGCGCATGGGCTGCTGCGTGGGCGGCGCCTGCGGCTTGCCGAACAGGTCCATGCTCAGGTCCATGAGCGGGTCCGCCGGCTTCTTCAGGTTGTAGCCGGCAACCTGCGGGGGTGGCCGGGGCCGGGTGCGGGTGCGGGCAGGGCAGGGGAGAGGAGGCAGGGCATCAGGTCCGTGCGGCCCAATGAGGTACGTGCAACGGGGAAGGCAAAGGGTGCCCGAAGTGGGATGATGCCAGCCTCTGGCCCGAGCCAGCCGGGCTAGGTGTAGCCACGTGGGACGGGGGACGGCGTGCTCGAAGCCAGCGGTGCATGAGGAGAGGCCTCTCACCTGCTGGGTCACAACGGCCGGCCCACCAGTCGGCTGCGCCGGCCAGCCGCCGGCAGCGAAGGGGTTGTTGCCCGCAGCCGGCGCAGGCGCGGCCGCGGCCGGCGCCCCGCCAAACGGGTTGCTGGGTGATGGAGCACCGGGCGAGCCAAAGGGGTTGGCGGGCGCCGCGGGCGCCGGCGCAGGACCACCTGGCGAGCCGAAGGGGTTGAAGCCACCGGGCGCCGCTGGCGCGGGCGAGGCTGCGGGCGCGTACGGGGACGGCGCGGCGGGCGCTGCCGGCGCAGCAGCGCCAGAGACCGGTGCAGGCGGATATCCGCCCGGCGCGGGCGCGGCTGGCGCCGGCGGCATGTGCGGCGCAACGGTGGCGTGCGACGTGGGGTTGGCAAACGGGTTGAAAGTGGCCGGCGCGGCCGGCGCGGGCGCCGGTGCTGGAACCTGGGGCGGCGGTGCAGCCGCCGCCGGCTGCGCACCGAACGCATTGCCGAAGGCCGCCTCCCCAAACTGCCCGGGCGCAGGCGCGGGCGGCTGCTGCGGCGCCTGCGGAGCGGGCGCCCCCGGGTAGCCAGCTGCCGCCGCGGCCACGGCGGGTGCCTGTGTGAAAGCGCTGGCCCCGCCGTACGGATAAGCGGGCGGCTGCGGCGCGGGCGCCGCAGCGGGCGCCGGCGCGTGTGCGGGCGCTCCGCCGAAGCTAGAGAATGGGTCGAACGGTGCCGCCGCGGCTGGCGCGGCCGGCGGCTGTGCGGCGACTGCGTACGGGTTCGGCGGCGGCTGTGCGGCGACCGCGTACGGGTTCGGCGGCGGCTGTGCGGCGACCGCGTACGGGTTCGGCGGCTGCGCGCCGGGGTACGGCGCTGGCGGCTGTCCCGGGTACGGCGCCGGCGGCTGTGCGGCGACCGCGTACGGGTTCGGCGGCTGCGCGCCGGGGTACGGCGGCACGCCGGGGGCACCCGCCGGAGGTGATGCAACCGCCGACGGGCCCGGTGCCGGCTGCGGCGGCGCGGGGTTGATGCTGAGCGAGTCGAAGCCCAGCAGGTCCACGACGGGCGCGGGCGGCGGCGGCTGCGGCGAGGTGGGGCCGCTGGGCGGGTCCTTGATGGGGCCGCCCACCACCAGGCGGGTGCCGCCTGCACCCGCAGAGGATACGGACAGACACAGCGGCATATGCTCAGCTTGCCTGGCCGGCTGCCCCGCAACTGCAGCGGACGCTGCTCCCGGGTATGGAGACTGTGGACAGCTCCCAACCCTGCGCTGCGCCCGCAACAAGCCGCTCCCGTTCGATCGTCCAGCCCCCGGGTCGTCGCACCCCTGGCCACTTTGCATGGCAGCAACCCAGCAAGCAGGTTGGCTGCGGCAAGGCCGCCCAGTCCCCAGTGCGACTGTGCTCACCCAGCGCTGCAGACGTGGCCGCCCCAGGGCCGGGCGGGCGAACCGCAGTGGCCGCGCGCGGCGGCGCCGGCTTAGCGGCGTCCCCGGTGTTCTGCATGACCGTCCAGAACCCTTCGTCAGTCACTTAAGCGTAAAGAGGGGTTGGCAGAGAAGCGTGCATGACCAGGTACAACTGCAGCCGACCTGCTAGGCCCATCCCGCGTAGTCTGGAGCATTCCGCCACACCCTCCACGCCCCTTTCCTCCCTCGTGGACAACAGTCGTTAGGGGCCGCGGCAGGCCCCCGTTTGCTGCCCACCGCAACTCCGCTACCGCTACCGCTTCTTCTGCTGCCCGCCGCTGCCCGCTGCCTGCTCACCCGCGGCGCGTCCTTAATGTAGTCCTCCAGCGTGGTCAGGAAGTCCGGCGGCAGCGGCTGCGTGGGGAAAGGGGCAAGCGCCGAGGCCGGAGGATGCAGGGTCGGCAACAGGAGCTCCCGCTGACGTGCTGACGTGCGGCCGCGGCCTAACTCGTTCAAACCAACGCCTTGTCGCATGTCGCCTGCACGCGCCAACCCACTTGAGCCACAGCCCGTCGGTGCCCACAGATACTGCCCCAGGTCAACGTGCAGTCCCACCCCACAAGCGCTGCAGCACCCGCATCCCTCCCGCATCCCTGGAGCCGCCGCCGCGGGCTTCCAGCCCCACCCACCTGCACCGAGGGGAACTGCACCGCGCCGCGCAGGGGCGGGATGCTGCCGATGGTGCCCACGAAGGCGTTCAGGCGCTCGTTGATCACCAGATTCTCCTTCACCAGCTCCACACCCTGCACGGCATGAGGCGGCGGCGGCATGGGGTGTGAGCAGCCAGCGCGCGCATTGCTAACCGCCGAAGCTGGGGCGGCGCCCGCCGTTCTGGAGCCCGCCTCTGTGAACGCGTCCTGACGCCGGCCGGGCCCGGCTCGCCGTGCATGCCCCGCCAGCCCTGCCTTGCAACCCCCCAATACCCGCTTGGGCTGGTGTTTACACACATCCCTCCGCCCGGGCACACCCAGCTCCAGGCCCTTCACAGGTGTGCCTTCACCGCCCGCCGCCGCACCTTGAGCGCGTCCCCGCGGTCCATCTCGAAGAACTTGTCCACCAGGTTGAGCACGCCCTCGCACACCACCTTGTACACGCTGCGCACCTCCTTCAGCACCTGTGCACGCATGACACGACGTTTGCCGGCCCCTCGGTCAGCAAGCACACCGCAGCCCTGGCCCCTTTCGGTTTGGTTACTGAGCTTGGGCTGGTGTTGATATCCCCCCGCCCTGTACCACTTTACCCAACATCCTTGCAACCCCCCCCTTCGACACCCCGAAACGCACCAGCGCGCACGCCAGCAGGCAGACCTCGTTGCCCTGCGCCGCGCCCTCCGGCACGCAGCTGACCAGGCGGCTCAGCAGGCGCTGCACGCACGGCAGCTGCTCCAGCAGCTCGGGGGTGGCGCATGCCTTGAGCTTTGACTCGCGGTTCTCCAGGCCCTGGTCCTGCTCCGGGTCAAACTTCATCGTGCGGAATACGGCCAGGCGCTCGTCCAGGTACAGGCTGTACACGCGGATCCAGGCCGAGTAGTCCCAGGTCTCCTTCGTGGTGTGGTCCGCAAAGGACTCTAGGCGCAGCAGGCGGTGGTGGCCGGTGCGCTCCGCGTAACGCAGCAGCTCCTCCTGGAAGGACGGGTCGGTCTCGCGCATAAGGCGGTGGAACACGATGAGGGTTTTCAGCGTGACCAGCCACGCCTTGGGGTTCTCCTCGAGCCGCTTCGCCAGGCCGTGGATGACGTAGTTGACCGTCTGGCGCGGAGAAGAGCCGCTGCAAGCAATCTTCAGCGTGCGGACGTGCTTCTCCTTGGGCACGACCTCGTCCTGAAGCGTTGCTTTAATGATGGCAACGTCGAGAGCTGCGGACTCCTCGCCGCGCAGCTTCGCCATGCCAACCTCCATCTTGTCGTTGATGATGGCTAACATGCTTTTCGTCTTATACTTCGCCTCCTGCTTTTGCATAGGATCCATTTTGGCAGTCTGGCCTCTCCGGTAACACGGCTCCGGGCCCTCCTAATGTCTTTTTACTCCACCAAAGAAGTTGCTGGTGGACAGCTGCCCCACGCACACGCCCGCTGCGAGCTGCTGCGCCAGGCGAACGAAGGGGTGTTACGGGTTCGAACGCAGGCTCGTGATCTCGTGTGCAAGCTTGATGATTGGCTGCAAGTGTACAAAGTGTGTGCTTCAAAAGGCAGAAGAAAGCCGGAGCAGCCCAGAAAGCTTGAAGCAGATACGTCCAGCTCCCGCGAGACCTGTTGCCGTTGGAACCTCAAGTTTGTCTGTTAAAGCCAAGAATGTTATGAACGCATTCTTGCTTCGGCAGTTTTGCAGCCATCATGCGGGTGCCGCAGGGACTCGGGCGGGCATGAGTCGCATCAGGTCTTCATGCAGCGCGGTTGACACGCCCTGGACACGCCGGCCCCCAGCGGACCGGGTCTGCTTGGTTGCGTGACCCCATCCCCCTGCCGCGCTTACCTGCCTTGCCGCGCCCAGTTCTGGTCCCTGCTTGTCGCTCTGTCCTCCGGCCACTGCTTTGCTCTGTACGCCGCTCGCATTTTTCTGGTGGTGACATCTGCGCCTGGGAGCGGGACTGCCGGACTGGTTGGCGGATGGTGGCCCTCCCGTGTGCCCGCGGGGCCTGGTGCCGCAGCTGCTCGAAGTCGCGGCGCGCGCGGATGCAAAGTTGTTGCGGGCGATCTGGGCGTGGCCCCTCTAGTCTATTGTCTGTTGTCTGTCCACACGGCGCTCTTCCGCAGACCCGCGTGCACGCTGGACGCCTGCTCGCAGGTGCGCTGCGTCGATGCGACTCACGCGGTGTGGCGTCGCATTCAGTCTGTCTGGTGCTAGCTTGCTATGCTAGCGTGCACGACTGCGTGTCAGCAAACCGTGGCAGCCGGCCAGCCAGCGCGCATACGGTACTGTTGTCGCCACCAGAAGAATATGAGCGGCGTACAGAGCAAAGCAGTGGCCGGGGGACAGAGTGACAAGCAGGGACCAGAACTGGGCGCGGCAAGGCAGGTAAGCGCGGCAGAGGGATGGGTTCACGCAACCAAGCAGACCCGGTCCGCTGCAGGCCGGCGTGTCAAGGCGTGTCAACCGCGCTGCATGAAGACCTGACACGACTCATGCCCCGTGTCCCCGCCGCACCCGCATGATGGCTGCAAAGCTGCTGAAGCAAGAATGCGTTCATAACATGCTTGACTTTAACAGACTAACTTGAGGCTCCAACGGCGACAGGTCTCGCGGGAGCTGGACGTATCTGCTCAGATCTGCTTCAAGCTTTCTGGGCTGCTGACGCCTGCCGGCTTTCTTCTGCCTTTTGAAGCACACACTTTGTACACTTGCAGCCAATCATCAAGCTTGCACACGAGATCACGACCCTGCGTTTGAACCCGTAACACCCCTTCGTTCGCAGCTCACAGCGGGCGTGTGTGTGGGGCACCTGTCCACCAGCTGCAATCAGCCTCCGCCTGCCTCCCCGTGCCTCCAAGGGTGCCTCGTGGTGCTTTAGACGTAGAGCACGTCCACAGACAAAGCAGGTGCTGAAGACAGTGTGGCGCATGCGACGCCCGCGCATCCGGCCGCAGGGCACATGAGTTGGCTTGAAAGGCACGGACGAAGTAATTGGTCAGAGCCTTGGTCAGCAGACTGGTCAGCGCATGGCCAATTGGAGCAAGGGGGCCCCCCCTGGCCCTAAACCGGTTCACCGCTGTGTATGTTTATGTTTATGTGAATGTGAATGTTTCACACAGATGTGTATCGTGCACAGCGCCGAAGCAAGTGTGGTGGCGAATTCGTGAGGACGAAGAAGTTCCCAGGCGACCACCGGATTGTGCTTTGACAGTTTTCAAGTGACTGCTATTAAAACAAAGCTTTATACGTAAATTATAAATAATGAGAAATTTGCAGCCTTTACGTACTTGAGGCGCCGAAGAGCCAGCCGGCCCAATTGCACGGTTTTGGTAGTAAATGGTTGCTATAACGCAAGTTTCTTGCACTTACGGATAATCCAGGCTGCGCAGCACACGGTTTGAGACGCAGCCACGGGTACAACAGTCTTCCTCTAAACGCTGCGAGCGCGCTCAACGTTTGCCTCGCTGCTTTTTATACCATGTTGTATTGGCGCAAGCAACACCAGACGCCAGCTCAGGGTACTGGTGGCGACAGTGCATTCCGAGCCTAAATGACCCTGTGCGACCTGCTCGCGCTTTGCTGGCGCGGTGGCAATGGCACACCAGCAGAAGTGTCTGGGAGCGGCGCCACTCCAGCGCGCCCTCAAAACCCGGACAGCGGTGGTCCACAGCTCAGCGCCTGCGCCAGCGTCAGCAAACCGGGCTCCAGGCAGGCAGCGTCTGTGCCCGTGCACCAGGTCAGCCATGCCGCCAAGGAGCAGGAGCTGCACAACGCACAGACCCAGGCACAGGAAGAGCAGGCAGCATGGGTGCCGCGCCCACCGGCGCTGCTAGGCGAGGTCTGGGGTGCGGCCGGCGGGGGGCCGGCGGGCGCGGCCGGCCAGGCCCCCACCGTCGTGGGGCTGCAGCTGCGAGCGGTGAGCCGGGCCCCAGGGGCGAAGTAAGGGCGAAGGGTGGAGGGCGGGTGCAGCGCCACCGATAACGGGTGACCAGCTGCTAGGCGGCATGTTGGCGGATTCTAAACCCGGGGGAGCACAATGCTTCGTGTCCTGTGCACGTTGCGGCCGTGCACGTTGCTGTTGTGCACGTTGGCAGTTGCTTGGTGCGTGCCCCTTGTTGCTCGCCGCCCTGCTGTTGCTCCAGCATGCCAACAGCAGCCCTAAACCGACCACCCACCCGCCCGCCCGCCCGCCCGCCGCCTACCACCGCAGCTGGTGCGCGAGGTGGTGCTGGGCGACTTCCTGGGGGCGGGCTACTCGGGCGGCAAGGTGTTCCGGGCCACGTGGCGAGGCAGCACCGTGGCGCTGAAGCTCATGGTACGAGTGGCGGGAGGGACATTGCAAGGATGTTTGGAAAGGGGGGGGGTTGCGCGTAACGGGGGGGCGGTGCCGGTGGGAGGAGGGGCGCACACAGAGGGCGCGGGTAGGGACTGGCGGCGGCGGTGCGTGGCCACCGAACGATGTGCCGCAAGGACTGTCACAGCGCCGGCAGCTCCTACAGGTCCGCCGCCACCCCTGCGTAGTGTGATGTCTTAGTGTGTGATCCTCATCTCCGCGCCCCCCAATCCACCCGCCCACGCCCCCATGCTCCGGGCGGGACTGGTCGGTTTGGGTTCACTCGGTCGGTTGCTTTGGGTTCTGGAATGAACTACCCCACTCCACGCTCCCCACTCCATCCACCCACTCCCCCCACCCGCCCGCACTCGCTCCCGCACCCCAGGTGTCCTCCGACCTGGACCAGCTGCGGCTGACCACGCGCGAGGCGCTGCTGTCGCGCACGCTGTCGCACCCGCACCTGGTGCAGACGTACGCGCTCAGCATCTCACAGCTGGCGGCGGAGGACCTGGCGCCGGAGACGTACGCGCCGCCGCCGCGGGCGGCGGGGCCGGCGGGCGGGCGCGGCTTCGGCGGCGTCAGTGCGGGAGACAGCTACGGCCCGGGAGCCGGCATCAGCACAGCCGCAAATGCGGTGAGCGAGGGCTTGAAGGGCTGGGTGGACGCCGCGGTGTGCGTGCCGCCGGTGCATATGGTGGCGGCGCGCCGCACCTGGTCCGCTGTTTTCCAGCGTTGTTTGCCTGCCGATATGTAACAGACATGGCTCATATTATTGATAGATGCTTTATCGCTTTGCTTGTCCCCTGCTCCGCAGCTGCTGGCAACATCTCTTCTGCAGACCATGTCCCCAATGCTGGCCATGGCGGCTGAAGGCAGCGGCCGCGGCGGCGAGGCCGGCGGCGGCCGCAGCGACGTCATCGCTGACCTCGATGAGCTGGCAGTCGCCGAGCCGCTGGCTCGCGTGCGACGGCCCTCCGGCGCGGGCGCCGTAGCGAGCAGCGGCTCCAAACGTCGCGGCTCCAGTGGCCTGAGCCAGCACCAGCTCACGCCGCCGCAGCACCCGCTGCTGATGGCAACGTTGCGCGCGGGCGGCGGCAGCTGCGGCGGCAACGGCAGCGGCGGTCCTGGCTTCGCGCGTGTGAGTGTGGGCAGCGCGCTCACGGGCATTCCGGAGCCCTTGGAAGGCGAAGACGCGTCCGGCGACTGCCCGCCGGTTGCAGGATCGGCTGTGCAGCAGGAGGCCGATGGCGGGACGACCGTGAGCCTGGTTGGCATGCAACATGCAGAGGAGTCGGCGTTACGCGTCGCCGCGGCGCCGGCGGGGTTGGCTGCTTGCAGCAGCCGACGCAGCAGCAGCGGCCAAAGCCACGGCGACACCTACAGCCGCAGCCAGAGCAGCCTCACCGCCGCCTCGCGCCGCCGGCAGGTGCTGTCAGCGGCGATGGTGCACGTGGCGAGCGTGTCGGCGTCGGCGTCGCCGGCACTGTCAGCCAACCGCCGGCTATCCACGCCGGCTTTTGGGGCCGCGACGACAGCGATACACGTCGGAGCCACCGGCGGCAGCGGCGGTGGTGAGGACGGCGCAGGTGCGGCGGTGTCGGCCGTCGTGATGGTGCCGGGTCCGGGTGGCGGCTGTGCCGACCGCAGCAGCAGCAGCCGCGCAACGGGGACCCGTCGCCGGCCCAGCCTTGGGGGTTCCCTCGCCTCCATCTCCAGCGCCACGACGCCTGTGGTGGCGGCGGAGGCGTGCGCGCACTCTGTCCCCGCTGCCGGCAACTTTCCGTCCGCCTTCTCCGCCGCTGCCGCGGGTGCTGGCCGCTGCTCCGACCGACGCGGCAGCGGCGGCAGCATTCCGAACGCGGCACCGCCTCAGACCACCGCCATGCCGATGTCGGCAGCCGTGGCTCTCATCGGGCGGGCTGGGAGTGGCGGCATACCGCAGCGCTACGGCGGCGGCGGTGGTCGCTGCGCCTCGCCCTCGCGTCTTAGCCTCCCATCCGCATCAGCTAGCAGCAACGGCGGCAGCAGGGCGATTCAAATGGGTGCCGCCGCTGGCGGCGGCAGCTTCAGGCACCGGGGCAGCGGCAACCTCCGAACGGTACTGGAGCGCGCGGCGTCGCTAAGGGCTGTTGGCGGAGGTGATGCGGGTGTGAGCACCGGAGGGGACGTCGCTGCCGCTGCCGCTGCTGCTACCTTTGACAGCGCGCTTGGGGCGGCGGCGGCTGCGAGCGAAGGCAGCAGTGCGCCGGGGGTGCTGTCGTCAACGCGCCAAGCTGCCGCCGACTTGCAGGGCAACCGCCCGCCTCCAAGCGGGCGCGCCAGCGAGGCCGGCCAGCAGCCTGTCGAGACGCCGCCGGCCTGGGGCGCGGCGCGGCTGCGCGACGCGGTGTGCGCTTCGGTCCGCAAATGCGCCGTCGCCGGTCCCGACGCTTCGGGTGCCGCGGAGCTGCTGACGTTTGTTGAGGACGCGGAGTTGATCGCCGCCGCTGCTGCTGTCTCGCCCAGCGGGGCTGGCGCGAGCCTTGGTTGCGGCGTCTGTGGTGGCGGTGGCGGCGCGCCGGCGCACCAGCCGCTGCTTCACTCCACGGCCACCCTCACCACCACAGACGATGACCTCTTCCCCCTGACGCTGCGCGAAATGGCCCAGGAGAACCCGGCTGCGGCAGCGGCGCCAGCAGGGCAGGACAGCGCCAGCGCTTGCGCCGGTGCGCGCGGCGAGATGGTGGCGGTGGTGGCGGCCGCCAGTGGCAGCCCCTGCGGCAGCGCGCTGGCAGACGTGACGTTGGGCCCGTCAGGGCCGCTGCGCAGCGTTAGCAGCGGCGGTGGCGGCTCTGGCGGCGGCGGCGGCGCCGTCAGGCACGCGACCGCAACGTCCCGATCGCAGTCGTCACCCAATGCCGAGCACGTGGATGGCGCCGGCGCCGGCGCGGGCTCGGGCCTACTGCAGAGCCAGCAGAAGCCGCCCCCGGGGCCGGCCGTGACCTCGTTCACTGCAGAGGCGGCGCTGGGCGGGGACCGCCGCCGCCAGCAGCTGGCGCTCGGCTCGGCGATGCCGCCGCCTGGAGAGCCGGGTGCCGGACCCCGCGTCGGTGCGAGCGGAGCCGGCGGCGGCAGCCCCAAACTACTGGCGGGGCCGGGCAGCGACACGCGCGGATCGTCTCCACCGGCTGAGCCCGCCACCGGCAGCTTGCCCGCGTCCGGGGGCCTGGTGGGCTGTAGCGCCACCACCTCCACGTCCCCACACCAGTCGCCGCCGCCGGCGCGCCCGCCGCCGCCGGCATCCGCGCCTGCCCTGTCCTCCCAACTGCACCCGCGCGTCAGCGGCGCCGGAGCAGGAGCAAGCGCCGCCGCCAGCCCCGGCCTCGGCCCCGGCCCTGGCGGCCTGCACGTGCTGCACGGGCAGCCGCCGCTGGTGGCGCCGTTCTTTCGACGGCCCTCGCAGCCGCACGGGCCCCTGTCCCGTATGGGCACGCAGGACTCGATGTTGCTCAACTCGCACAACAACGGCTGGGCACCGCTGGGGGGCCTGGCGGCCGGTGGCGGCGGCGGCCACGGCACGGCATCTCAGATGTTCCTGGATGTGGATGCCGCGGCGACGCCGGTTGGCGGCGGCGGCCTTGGGGGCGCCAACAGCAGCATGATCCTGTTCTCGGAGGCACGCATGGTCTTCGCGCCACAGCTCCCGCCTCCGCCCCCGCCGCAGGTGCGCGACCGCCCGGGCAGCGCCGTGTCTGTTCAATGTGTGTCTAGTGCATGCGCGCCCGGCGCTGCTGTGAGCTGGGGTCGTGGCTTTCTGTTGTTGTGTCGCTTACTTCATTGACTTGCAACGAGCCTCGTCACCTCAGCGACCGCGTCGCCCACATGTCCTGTCATGCCATGCCACGCAGGCGGACCCCGAGATCGTCCGCTTCCTGGCCGAGCTGGGCCGCCTGGGCGCGGCGCCGGGCCGCTACCTGACGGCGGTGATCATGGAGCTGTGCGACCGCGGCACGCTTCTGGCAGCCATCAACAGCGAGCAGGCAGCCAAGACGGCGCGGCAGCAGCAGCAGCAGCAGCAGCAGCAGGCGCAGGCGAGGAGCAGTGTCAGCAAGGCGCCGGATGGCAGCAGCGCGGCAACAGCAGGTGCTGCCGGCGGGGCGACAGAGCCGTGCGTGTCCAGTCCCTTCACGCAGCGCTCGCAGCCTCAGACAAGCGTGGCCGTGGCCGCGGCAGAGGCGGAGGCCTTGGTGGCTTTGCGGCGGGGGATGCTGCTGCCGCCGCCGTCCACGTCAAGCGCCTCCGTCAACTCCGTCAATCTGTTCCCTGTACAGCAGGAGCAGCTGCAGGGGCACAACTCAGGTGGCTCCGCGACCGGCACAACCGACGCGACTACCCCCACGCCGCCGGCGCACATGCGCTCCAACCTGTCAACTGCTTCTTGCGTGCCGTCGTCGGGGCCAGGTGCAGGCTTCGCGCAGTCGCAGCAGCCGCGCCGCCAGGGCACGGCCGGGCTCGGCGCCGGCGTGAGCGTGGAGGGCTTGGAGCAGCTGCAGAACGCACTGGAGGTTGCGCAGGTGCGTGCGCGCGCAGGGGACACTGGATGCAAAACAGCCTGACTATCGTGTGGCAGTGATATGCTCATGAGCACCCGCAGGCGTAGGCTCGACGGGACATGCATGCCCCTTCCCGTCGCTTCGCGCCGCCACCGCACCTGCTGCGCCGCAACCGCCACACACACCCGGCGCACACATGCTGAACCCCAGGCCGCCGCAACCGCGTCACCTAACGCAGATTGATCGGTATGGCCCCTGCATGCAGGCGCTCGCACACCTGCACTCCCTGGACCTGGTGCATGGAGATCTGAAGCCCGCCAACGTGCTGCTGCGCGCTTCTGCGCCGCTGTCGCTGGGCGGAGGCGCCTGGGCCGGTGACCTAGGCTTCGCCTTCGGGCCGGGCACCACCGCCACCGCCACCGCCAGCGATGCAGCGGACGGCTCGGGCGGCTCGACGGCGCTGCTGCCGCTGCCGGCGCGCGGCTACATCGTCAAGGTGGCGGACTTTGGGTGAGCCCTGTGTCTGCGTGCGTGCGTGCGTGCGTGCGTGCGTGCGTGCCTGCGTGTGTAGCTGCACGGCAGCTCAGCTGCGTGCAAAGCATGACACCACCCGGCTGTGATGCCAAGACATGTGCATCTGCCGATCTGCGCCCTGCTGACCGCCGGCCCGCCTGCTGGCCTGCCCGCCCGTTTGCGTCACGGTCCAGGCTCACGAGCCCCGCCGCCTCCGCGGACGGCCTGCCCACGTCCACCAAGGGCAGCGGCTGGGGCGCGCTGGCCTACCTCGCCCCGGAGGTGGTGACCACGGGCGGGCACGGCAAGCCCTCGGACGTGTACAGCTACGGCGCGCTGCTATGGCACATGGCCAGTGGCGTGCCGCCGCACTCGCAGCTGCACCCCGCCCAGATCCTGGTGGGGCTGGCGGGCGGCGAGCTGCAGCTGGAGTGGCCGCCGGACGCGGAGCCCACGCTGCGCAAGATCGGCGCCGCCTGCCTGCAGCGCGACCCGGCGGCGCGGCCGTCATTCGAGGCCATTGTGGCCGCGCTGCTGAAAGCCGTCAAGCGGACCACGGTGCGGCTGCTGCGAGCAAGCGCTCCCAACAGCACCGCCGCCGCGAGTGGAATCGGCAGCGGCAGCGGCGGCGGCGGCACCGACTGCGCCAACCTGCGCCGCAACGCAGCCAACGGGCCGCCGCGGCCTGCGCAGATGCCAATGCCGCTGTTAGGCGGCTTGGCGGCGCAGATGCGGCGGCAGATGTAGCACCTGGGCACATCGTGCCAGCACGCGCAGGAACTAAATTGACGCAAGCTAGCTTAAGGCTCGAGGTGGCATGTACTGGTCAGCAATAGCTGCAATAGACCCTCCATCATGGGCGCTACTCCGTTCCGCTGCTAAGGGCGTGGTAACGCACGCACGCCAGCGCACCTGAGCGGTTCACCGTACCGCAACACACGCCCCCCTTATAACGTGCTTGATGGCTGCGAATGAGACGGCACACTTTCTATCGGTTTGCCCGTTGGGTGTGTGGCGCGCCTTCCCGTACGCTCCGTGCAGGGGCCGCGATGAGGTGTGGATCCCCATGAGCCATTCATTACTGTCTGCATGCCTCCCGCAGCGGCGCATTCTTCTTATGTGTTGCATGGATGGGAATGGGTTGGATTGATGGTCGTGGCCGCATATCTGCTTGCGCTTTTACAGATGACACTGCACATGGAAGGAGGTGGTGCGCTTCCTGGGGCGAACGTAACAGCCCAACAGGGTTATACCGCCATGGCTGGGGTGAAGGTTGCAGTGCTTGATGAGGTGGGACGATCCGCCTTTCGTCGATCCAGGGAGAACGGCGTACTGAATGGGTAGTAGCAAATCACGTGATAGGTGGCCGGCGTCAGTTTGCGCTGCGGAACCTGTGACTCAGGAAGTGCCAGAGTTGAGGCGATGGTGCCGCCGTATCCAAAACCTGGAGAGAGCAAACGAGGCGATGCATGCATGCAAAGCCGGTGGATGCCTTTTGGGATGGGTTGTCATGGCCAAAATTGGTGCGGCGCGTGCATGATGGTTGCATCCGCGCAGCCGCGCCGCCTTCCGATGGCGCCAGTATTGCTGCTAAGTGGGAGGTGTGTACGTTTGTCCTGCCAAGCCAAATCCATGCGCAGCTCCGCGGGCGACATGGCCTGGGGTTGGGGAGCTCTGTCCGTCGTTGGCGCCCTGTTGATGCATTACTGATGCGCCAGGGCAAGAAGACGTGCCTGCATGATGCATCGCACGTGGAGGTGCAAAGCGGCCCGGAGCTGGGCGGCATTCGACGTGCGATGGCGGAAGGCGGTCTCGGCATGCGATTCAGCAGGTAGGGGCTAACGCTGATTTCTAGCGGAACTGATCATCTGGAGAACAAGGACTGCTGTAGTTGAACTGCCGTGAATACCGGCGACACCGTCGAGAGAGTGCTAGCTATGAATGCGGTTCACACAAGGGTGTGTTTTGAGGGGATCAGTGAGGGAGAGGCGCGGTTGGTATTCATGACTTCCAGGGAACGCCGGGCAAGTGGTCTGAACAAAAAAAGCGGAATACCGTGTGCTGTCATTGTCGTCACGGACAACGTGGTAGGTTTGTAGGGTGCCAACAAGAAAGGTGCCCACGCCGCCACTCCCTTGGAAGGTCGACGCTTTGCTCCCGGACGTAGCCGGGGTCAGTCTGCGCCCACTAGGGGGGTTATGGAAGGGCGGCGAACTAGGTATGAAGAGTGCGCACGCACGGCACGCGGCAGCTGTCGGTCCTTATTGTTAGAATGCAGACTGATGGGTGCACACTGCACACTGCACACTGCACAGTGACAAATAGTGTGCTTGCACGACTTGACGTGCGCTGTAGCCCATGCGCTCATTCGTTACATGCGGAAGTGACTGTGACCTGTACCTGTAGAGTCCGATACAGGGCCAGCCCCGGCTTCGTAACCACCGAGACTGCGACGAGGATGCACAATACGCATACAAGACAGCCGGTACCAGGCACCTGCTCAAGCCGCACTCAGGTACAGCCCTCTTGGTGACAGAGCGTAGCCACAAACAAGGCTCCCGAAGTCATCGTTGGTTCAGACCGGTCCGGTACCCCGGTGTACCCCAGACCTGCCACCCCACGTCAAGTTTCCCCGCGGATTGATTGCCACAGACACCCAGCTGCCGCCGCTATCTCAGCCCGACATGGGCATACGGCCGCTCAAACGCACAGGACGCGCAAAACGGCAGCCGCCCTCCAAATTCGAAGCCCCTCCTGGCCGCTGCGGCTTGAGGCGCTGAGGCCTGACCTTGGTCACCGTGTTTGCCCGGGTGCACTGTCGCCACTGCTCCTGCTGATGCTACTGCCGCGGGCCACGCCAGCGATGCTGCCAGTGCGGAGCGGCACGTACAGCCGCCGCCGCGCCAGGCCCGCCACAAACTCCTTCGCGCCCAAGCTCTTGCTGGGGGCGGTCGCTGCGCCCACGCCGCCGCTTCTCCGCCCGACCTGCGCCACAGCCCGGTGACGTACCGACAACACACGTCATTGTGCCGATTTGGGAGTGCAGCGGGCACCTCCGCATGTTGACCTGCTGGCCTGCTGACCGGTTGAGCCACCGATCGACTACGTATACCGCAACACCAAGCGTAACACCCGGTACCTCGCCTTACCTCCAGAATCTGCAGCAGCGAGCCGTCCCCACACGGCACCAGCAGCTCGCCAGCGGGCGTCACCACCACCTGCGCCGCAGCGCCCGGCGGCAGCGGCGCATCCGCGGCCGCAGGCACGGCGGCGGTGGCAGCGCCAGTTGGCTGGCCCTGGGGTGGCTGCTGGTCGGTGGCGTGTGGCGGGCGGCGGGCGCGTGGGAATGTTCGCAGCTGGTCAGGTGACGCCACACGCGTCCGCAGGATCTTGATCTCGATGGGTTCCCGTGTGTCTGCATGTATGGGATTGGGTTCTTACGCTCAGGCGCGCATGCAGCCACCCAGGGCGTCCGTTGTCCAGCGCCCGCTGCAGGCGCACATGCTTCGGCTGCCCCTGCCCCTGCCCCTGCCCCTGCCCCTGCCCCTGCCCCTGCCCCTGCCCCTGCCCCTGCCCCTGCCCCTGCCCCTGCCCCTGCCCCTGCCCCTGCCCCTGCCCCTGCTCCTGCCCCTGCCCCTGCCTCTGCCCCTGCCCCTGCCCCTGCCCCTGCCCCTGCCCCTGCCCCTGCCCCTGCCCCTGCCCCTGCCCCTGCCCCTGCCCCTGCCCCTGCCCCTGCCCCTGCCCCTGCCCCTGCCCCTGCCCCTGCCCCTGCCCCTGCCCCTGCCCCTGCCCCTGCCCCTGCCCACCTGCCCCTGCCCACCTGCCCAGTGCCCACCACCCGGCACAAGCCGCTGCACCCACCCGCGCCCTTTGCCTCCAGCAGCAGTGTGGCCCTCGCGCCGGGCCAGCCCGCCAGCGCCCTCACGGTGTTGTGCAGCTGCGCCGCGGGCTGGCGGAAGTCCAGATAGCCCTCGTGGCGCAGGATCTGTAGGCCGGCGGCAGCACGAGGGCGCGTGGCGCGCGTGTCAGCGGCCGGCAACAAGACGATGCCTGGCACGAGGCTCACCCTGCATCACCCTGCAGCAATACATACGGCGCAGATGCGTGGCGTGCAGGAGCTCGCAGTGTGGAGGCCCGCGCACGGCAGCCAGGGCGCCCGTGGGGTCGCGCAACCCGCCTGGCTTCTGCCCTCCGCTCCCGTCACGGCCGCCACGGCTGCCCATGACTGCCCACGGCCACCCTCGCCTACCCACGGCTTCCCACTTTGTGCGCGTACGTGGCCGCCGCCTCGTCCTGCCGCTCCGCGCGCTCCGCCGCCGCGCGGCCCTGCTGCAGCACCGCGGGCAGGTGGCGCAGCAACATGTCCACACCCAGCTCAAACAGCTGCTCACTCAGCTGCGGCGCCTGGACGTCCGGGGGCACCGGCACCTGCGGTGGGCAGCGTTACCGAGACGTGAATGCGCAATGCGCCGGCAGGGGTTGTTGTGTGAGCCTTGAGGAAGGTCGAGACAGGTGCCTCCCTTGTGCCGTGTAGCCAATGCCGCCCAGGTCACCCCCAGTATGGTACCCCGCTGGGACATCAATCCCTGGCCCCCAGCCCGCGCTACGTAGGCCCGGCAGCGCCAACCTTATGCCTCCCTCGCCCCGCCCTCACTCGTCCGCCCGACCGGTCGCTCACACATTACGGTACACACGCGAGGTCTCGTGTTGTCGTTTTCCCTTGTGCTCTCTAACACACACTACACACGCGCGCGCTCACCTGCTGCTGCTCCAGCACCGGCCCCGCATCGCACTTGAGCACCGTGAACACCAGGCTCACGCCGCTGACATCCACGCCGTCCTGCAGCGCCCGCTGCACAGGCGCCGCGCCACGGTACCTGCGCCGCACACACAGCAGCAGCACACAGCACCGATCCACACACGGCAATGCCTGTCAGCGCTCACGCCCCGAATCATAACGCGGGCCTCGCCAACCTGTGTCCTATAACCCCAGCCTACCCCATCGCTCCAGGCTGTTGTCCGCACACCACCGGCCTGTTGCCGACAAGCCACTGCTCCGCCACCGTCCCAGCCGGCCCACCATCCACACACCCCTGCGGTGCCCCCCTGCCCCAGCAGCAGCGCGGCAGCGGCACCCACTTGGGCAGCAGGCTGGGGTGGATGTTGAGCGTGCCGCAGCGGGGCAGGTCCAGGAACGCCTGCGGCAGTAGCGCGCCGTACGCCGCCGTGATGGCCAGGTCGGGCTGCAGCGCCGCCAGCGCCGCCAGGAAGCCGGGCTGCGGGTTGCACATCCAGGCGAGTGGAGCGGCGAGGGGTTTTGTTAGTCGGGCGAGCGACTGGGTGACAAGTCAGGCGGGCATTGGGAGAGGGAGCGCCAGGGAGGCAGCCAGCGATGGGCAACCACGCACCCCTTGTTTACCCCTAAGCATGCCCATGGCAATACCACCGCGCTGCCATCACAACGACGCCATCCCCCCCGCTTGGCATCGCTCGGCCCCAATACCCCGCCACCCGCTGTCCCGCACTCGCCTCCTTGGCGCTGACGGGGCACAGGATCCGATCTGGCGGCAGCCCGGCCGCCGCCGCCACTCGCTCCACTGCCGACGCCCCGTGTCGAGACCAGTTGGGTGCTGCCGCCGTGGCTGCTGCCGCTGTGGCTGCCGCCACTGCCGCGCCCCCGGGATATCTAGTTCCATCGGTCGCGGCGGCACCTGCACTAGCGTGTTGACCCTCTCTCCCTGGCCCATCAACGCCATGCCCCGCTGCCGCCACTTGAGCCGATGCAGTCTCGAGCCCGCTGCTGGTGCTGCTACATGCTGCTCCGCCGCTCCCTGACACTTGCAGCTCCGGTGCTGCCGCTGGTGTCGACGTCGATGTTGATGCCGCGCCGGATGCTAATGCCGGTGCCGCTGGCCTCTGGGGCTCCACGGCTACCGTGTCTCGCTCCCGCTCCCGCTCCAGCCAGTGTCTGCCGCTGGGCCGACTGACCACAGCCGCCACCTGCATCCGCACGGCCGGCACCGGCACCAGGCCCCCCCGTTAACGCCAGCCGCCACCCGATGCACCACACTGCTAGCCAGTGCCGCTATGCCACTCGCCTGCACCTCCGCTGCCCTCCGTTGCCCCTCCCTATCCCCCTACCCAAGCCCCAGCCCCGACCGTCGGGCCCCGTCGTCTGGGCCCCCGCACACCTACCTCGAAATTGCTACCTGGCAGCCGCGACGCCGCCAGCAGCCGCTCCAAGACCAGCGCCGCCACCTTCATGTAGGTTACGGTGCATGCGTGCGATTGGTGCCTTTAGAGTGGGTAAGCTGAGTCTGATGCATGCCCGCTCACAAGAAGGGACAGCCCGACAACCGGTGTGGGCGGACCCCCCCCCCCCCCCGGAGGCCACCAGCATCCCTCGGCCCAGCCCCGCCTGCAACTCCCGGCAAAGGCGCCAGGCCTCCAACAGGCCCCAACGGCTACTCGGATCCCATGGACATGCAAAGCCGTAGGTACCACACATTGCCAGACGCTGGTTTGCACCGCACACTGACGACGAGACTCATCGCACCTGTGGCGTCCCCAGGAACAGGATCCTCTGCCGCCGTGCCACCGCTGCCTCCTGCGCTGCATCAGCGCTGCTGCTGCCGCTCCTGCTGCTGGCGCTGCTGCTGGCGCTACTGCTGCTGCTATTCCCAAATGTTGCCAGGAACCGAAAGCAGCCCTGTGCCCCGAACGATGCCGCCGCGGGAGTGGCGACGCTGGCGCGGGCGAAGGCCAACACACATGCGGGCCGGCCCATTCTAGCGACCCGCGTTTGCGTTCAAACCTATGTGGCGTTAACAAGACATACTTAAGTGCTCGCGTGAACCGTCCGAATCTCAAAGTGGGCCTGCCCTAAAGCGGCGGATGTCAAGGCCATCTCGTCGTGAAACGCCTCTTGGAGCGACCGTCCGATGCAGCCACAGTCTATTTTTACCCGGGCAACATTTTAGTATACGATTGCGAAAACTCAGGAAATGTGCGTCGTGCCATATCGGCCCAAACTTCTCCCGCCTCGGGCATGACTGCCCACTCCGCCCAACTCCCATTCCTATTCCCGCCCCCCACAGTCGCTGGCCCCGCCAAGCCGGCGCCTTTCCCCACCACCACACCTTGGCTACCTGCTGCTGTACCCAGCTCCCAGGGTTCTCGCGGGGTCGGCCCGGCGCTGGGCAGCTGAGTCTTCGCAGGCTCCTGCATGCACCCGCATTGACCTCGGTCGCCCCCACCTCACAGGTCACGGTGCGCCTCAGCTCATTTTGGAAAGCCTGTGTTGAACGTACCACTCAGAGAACATACTTACTTGCAAGGCTTTCACTTCGCGCCTCCTCTCTGTGCATCTTTGCTTCGTTCTTTCGGGATGGCCGACGACTTTTACCTACGATACTATGTAGGCCATAAGGGCAAGTTCGGCCACGAGTTCCTGGAATTTGAGTTCAACAAGGATGGACGGGTGAGAGCGGCTCCAGCACAGCTCCGACGACGAACTTGGAACGGAATGCGGCTCTAACGCACCGCATTATATCCTGCATTGCAGCTGCGTTACGCTAACAACTCGAACTACAAGAACGACGAGATCATTACCCGGTGCGTCTACCAACTCTTTCCAGCCTGCAGCCCGCTCCTGAATGCATCCGGCTTACTGTTTGTGAGACCTCGGGTGCTTGGGGAGTCATACAACGAGCTGGGAGGCACCAGGGGACTTTCGGGGTGGAGTTCCACAGCTGGGCGCACCGCCTCAACCCGACCGTGGGTGTTCGTGCGGGTGTGCCTTGCCCTGCGCGCAGGGAGGTATACGTGGGCCAGTCGGTGATTCAGGAGCTGAAGCGCATCGTGGAGGATAGCGAGGTAAGCCGCTGCTGCATCCTGTGAGGGCCTTTGCGGGGTACCCGGGTGAGCCGCTGCAATAGCGTGGGCCGACGGTGGGTTGAGAGCATGCGGCACGCGGGCAAGCACAAACGCCGGCGGCGCTGGCGCGCCGGGCGCCGCTTCGCGGTTGGCATGTCAAACATGAGGTGCCAAGCGGGCATTGCTGTACACATGCGGGTGACTCTCTGGGTGGGCGCCTGGGAAAGGCTCCCTGGTGCAGTCGGGGCCGCACACTGGTGGTATGGGGGAGTACGAGGCTAAGGCACGTCCGCACACGGCTGCTGGCTGCTGCCTTCCATGGCGTGATGCAGCACGGCAAAGTGGCACGGAGGCTTGGGACGCAGGCCATAAGGCGTGTGCCATGGTCAATGCTTGAGCATGTGCGGCACCCTGGCCGCGCCGCACTTCTTGCGACCGCTGCGTCTTGCGCCGGCATCTTGAAAGCTACTCCCGCGCTGCAGTATGCCCGCACAGCCGGCTCCGCGACCCGGCCC
This sequence comes from Chlamydomonas incerta, assembly GCA_016834605.1. Classification (NCBI taxonomy): domain Eukaryota; kingdom Viridiplantae; phylum Chlorophyta; class Chlorophyceae; order Chlamydomonadales; family Chlamydomonadaceae; genus Chlamydomonas; species Chlamydomonas incerta. Next base: position 782,883 of record JAEHOC010000011.1, read on the forward strand.
CGCGAGCCCGCCCCTGCCACCCCTTGCACCCATGCTGAGTGTGCCCGCGCCGCCGTCCCGCGTGCCGCTGCAGATCCTCAAGGAGGATGACAACAACTGGCCGGCGCCCGACCGCGTGGGGAGACAGGAGCTGGAGGTGATCCTGGGCGGCCAGCACATCTCCTTCACCTGCACCAAGCTGGGCAGCGTGCTGCAGGTGCAGAACAGCAAGGACCCCGACGGCCTGCGCATCTTCTACTACCTTGTGCAGGACCTCAAGTGCTTTGTGTTCTCGCTCATAAGCGCGCACTTTAAGATCCAGCCCATCCAGAAGTGAGCGAGAGCTGGCGCCAGGCTTGGATTGTTGGCGATTGGAGCTTTGTCGAGTTGGCCGGAGTGGGTGGCGAGCGTCCGGGTGGGCGCGGGGCGGCGCGGCGCGGCGCTCGGGTGGCTGCTCGGCATGACGGAGTCATGACAACGACGGGCGGGGTGACAATGGCGAATTCAACAGGACAGGAGTGAATGCTGTGTTGACGACCGGGCCGGCGGCGCGCTGAGACATGGACTACCGTACGGTATAAGGAACTGGACATGACTAACCGGCTGCTTGGCGGGGGCACTCACCAGACAGCAGAACGTGTAACGAGCTGTGCAATTGCGTGGAGTCCAGTGGCCACTATAAGTTGGGATGGAGTTAAGACAGTTGGGCCAAGCAGGTCTGGCGCTGGGAGTTCAGAGGGAGGCTGAGCGCGCGCCCTAGGCGCACTCGACGGTTGTGAGATGTTTTGAGGCAGCCCCACTGACGCTTGCGAGGGGTAAAACAGAACAGAAAGTGCAGTCTGGTGGACGGAACAGGATATGCTGGGGATCGACTGCATTTAAGGGCAGGCATAACTGGCCGTGGAGGGCGTCAACGATGGAGGCTGCGCTGGCCTGGAGAGGCGGAACTGCGGAAGGATTGCCCACCAAGCTGCCCAGAGCTGCCCACCATGCTCAAATGGGTGGAAGGGCACACTCATGCGGATCGTGGGGGGATGCACCGGGAGTTACAAGCGCAACTTGGCCGGCAGCGGGCCCTCCAAGGGACTTGCCGGAGTGGAGCCCGGGTCAGAGCGTCGAAGATTGCGCGCGACGCGGTGTGGCTCGATTGGCCAGCGGAGTGGCAGCGAACGTCACGGCGCATACTTATCCTGATACACAAACTGTGGTCTTTTAATATGCTTCGTGCATGATAGCTGCCAATTAGCGAGAATTATGGACGCTGGCGAACTGGGTTCGTGCTTGAACGCTGAACCCGCGTCGCCATGGAAGAAGCTGACGCCCGAGCTGATTCAACAAATTGCTCGCTTTTTACTGGCTCCAGATGTGGTCGGGCTGAAGCTCAGCTGCAAAGACGCGGCAGCAGCCCTCCGCGGCGACGACGCAGTGATTCAGCTCGCAGCGGCGCAGCCGGCGAAGAGGCCTGGACCACCGGTTTGGTACAATACAGTTATAGCAGTCGCTCCCTGGCCCGGCTGGCAGTTTGTGGCACATTGGGGACGGCCTGAGCCCTGGCGCGCGTTGAACCTCCGCCGGCGCCACCGCCTGCTGTGCCTCGCCGCCAGCAGCGGGGACGGGCCTAGCCTGGACGCGGCTCTGGCGCACTGCGGCTGCACCTTAACAACCAAGGTGCTGGCTTCAGCGGCATGAGCGGGACACACGGCGGCATGCAAGCGGCTGCTGGCCGAGGGCTGCGAGGTGGGAGTCGAGGCCGCCTGTGCGGCAGCGGAGGTGGGCCACTTGTGCCTGTGCTCGCCGCTGTGGAGCAAGCGACGCCGGGACTACACATGCGACGGCGAGGTCGAAAGTAACTCCGAGCTGGCTGACGAGGACCCTTACTACTACCGCATCAAGATGGATCACTGGGACGTCGCGCTTGTGGCCAAGGCCGCCTGCTTCGGCGGCCACGCCGCCGTGCTCCAGTGGCTGGAGCGAGACGCGGGGATGTATGACGTCGAGCACAAGCGGCAGGAGATCAATATGGACCTGGCAGCGGCTGCGGCGCACAGCGGCCACGTGTCGCTGCTGCAAAGGCAGATGGCCAAGGTGGCCGCGCCCCGCAAAGCCGCCCGTATGCGGTGGCGGCTGCTGTTCTGTGACGTCGCCCTGGGCTGCCCGCTGCCCGTGTTCCGCGACCTGGCGGAACAGTGGAGGCGGCTCGGGCCGCCGCGTCCCCCGTTGGTGGCGGCGGCGGACGAGGACGGCGGCGCCATCCTGCTGCATGCGCTGTGGAGCCGCACGCCGGACTGGAAGGAGAAGGTGGAGCTGGTGCTGGCAAGGCGGCCGGACCTTTTGGCCGCAGTCACGGCTGACCAGTTGATGCTTAAGAATTTGGGTCATAACCTCATCAATTGGGCCGCCGCATACCCCGACTTTGAGCAGCGCCTGCGGTATCTGGTGTCAGACAAAGGCGCCGGGGTTCCGCCGGCGGCCGCGGCAGCGGCGGCCCGCGCCGGCCACGTGGGGGCGCTGCGCTTTCTGCTAGACGAGTGTGGCGTGCAGCTTTCAGACGACTGCATCTGGGGAGCCGCCGACCGCGGCCAGCATGCGGTGCTGGAGTTTCTGCGAGGCCGGGGCCAGCTGCCAAGCTTTCGCTGTGATGGGCGCACCCTGGACGCCAGCGCGGCGCCGGCGTGCGTGTTGGCAGCAACAGCGGCGACTGCGGGGTTCTCCGGAGTTCTGACGAGCGGCTTCTGGTCACGTGTCTTGACGCGTGCGGTCCGCCAGGGCGCTGACGTCGCGGCCCTCCGCTACCTGCATGAGCAGCTGGGGGCTGAGGTGCAGCTGCAGCCGATCGCTGAGGCCGGCTCGGTGGAGCAGCTGGAGTGGGCGCTGGGCGTGGCGGCCGGCGCGGCCGGCGCGGCGTACGCGGCGGCGGCGCAGGTGAGCTGCTGCTGGGGTGGAAAAGCTGTCGCGGGGAGCCGTTCTTGTGAACGGCTTGTGGTAAGTTTGGAGCGCTGGTGTCCGAGTGTGTGTGTGAGAGAGGGGGGGTATGGGGTTGCTAGGTCCGTGGTCCAATAAAGGGCTGCGGCTGACCCAAAGCGCCAATGGCGCCTCCAGGCCTCGGCGTGCATCACGCACATGCCCCCTGCTCGCTCTCATGGCCCCTGTTCGGGCGCACGGCCACATAGCGTCACGTATCGTCACGTATCGTGTGTGTTTGCGTTGCGGCCGCAGGGCCCGGCGCCCGCGGCCCAGCACCTGCAGCTCGCAGCCCTAGCCACAGGGAACACCGCGACCGCTTCCCACCTGCACGCGCGGGGCGTGGCGCCCGTGCTGCCCGCCGCGGACCAGGTGTTGACTCCGGGGCCCTTTATTGCCGTGCGCTGGCTCGTGCAACAACGGCTGGCGGTGCAGGCGGCAGCGGCGGACGGTGCGGGGGCTGGCGGTGCGGGAGCTGGCGGTGCGGCGGCTGTTGCAGAGGCGGGGGCCGCTGGACGGGCGGCAGCGGTTGGAGAGGCAGCGTCCGTTGGAGAGGCAGCGGCCGCTGGAGGGGCGTCAGGCGAAGCAGCGGTGGGCCTTGCCAACGCGGAATGGGACAAGCTGCTGGCTTGGGTGGGGGAGGACGGCCGGCTGCGCGGCCGCTTCTCGGAGAACCAGTGGGAGTGGCTCAGGACCGCGTTCCTAGCCAGCGCAGTGCTGCCTCACGCAACCGCCGCGTCGACGGCTGACGGCCAGAATGCCTCCCCCGTGACCCAGAGCGGGGTGGTCAAAATGACGTACAAGCGCGAGCAGGCGGCAGCAGCGTCGGCAGGTGCCGGGGGGTCTGAGCACAACGCGGCGGCGGGGGCGCGGGCGGATCACGAGCGCGACCGTGAGCGGCTGGAGGAAGTGATGGCGGTGCGGCGGCTGGTGGTGGCGGGCGTGGAGCGGCGCTTCAGGGAGGCAGTCGTGAGGGAGGAGGCGCTGAAGGCGGATGAGTGTGGTGAGGCCGAGTACCGGTCTCAGTACCGGGCTTACTACAGTAGCAGCGATGACGGCGGTGGTGATGATGATGACAATGATGACGATTGATGCGGGCATTGACTACCCGTTTTAGCGGTTCGGGCGCGGCGGGCCGGCGGCCGTGGCGAGCGCACGCGGCGGCACAGCAGCGGCTTAGGGCAGGCAGCGTGGTGTGCTGGCAGGTAGGAGGTCTGCTGGACAACGGTTGGGTTGCAGGCTGTGTGTCAGCTGCTGTGCGCAGTAATCTCACTGTGCGCAAGCTCACTGCGCATATGGACCAGTGTGCATGCGCCGATGCACGTCAACGCCACCGCCGCCCCACTGGCACGGCTGGTCGGCTGCATGACGTGCGGGACCTTCGTTCGGGGGGTGCTGACGTGCCGTGGCGGAGGCTTTAAAGGCGGTCGCAGAGGCGGAGCGCGAGCGTGTGAAGGCCGTGCGGCGGTAGGTTGCAAGGACGGGTGGGCGGCAGGTTGCTTGAGGATGCGGCGACTGTGCAGTTGGCGCTGGAGCGGAGAGCTGCGCGTTACTGAAGGCGCGAAGGCGGCAGCCTTGCTCAGGAGGCGCAGTTATGCGGCCGAGGCGCGCATTGGGCTCAACCGAGGGGCTGCCGGGCTGGACTGATGCTGACATAAGCGTGCACCGACGCATTCGGAAGGTCTGTAAGCAAGACAAATTACAGTACTTAATTGTTGATTCCTTGGTGCGGCCGTGCGCCCTGCGTGGTACGGGGGCTGGAGCCTGCGTGGCGCTGCACGGTGGGCCGATTGGGTTGCCGCATGGGCGCTTGGCTCTAGGGATGCTGTTGCACAGCGAGCGATGGCTGCAGGGCGCCTTGCTCTGTCCCCAAAGAGGCGAGATACGTGCGAGAGCGCACGGGGCTGATGGGCCGGGCCGCCGGCACTGCGGCACCGGACCGTCAATGGCGGGCGGGTGGTGGTGCGCGTTCTGTGACACATGGAGGACACAACCTATCCCGCGAGCTGAGACTGCTTACGTAATCCCCGGAAGCAGTCGGCCAGTCGCCGCAACCCCGCAGCTGCAGCCCGTGAGCCCGCCGCGTGAGCCCTCACCCCACAAACTCAGGTTTGGTGCCTGGTTTGAAGTTCCATGTTTAGGACCTTGCCTTTGTTTTCACACGAAATGTGCCCTGAACCCTGAATGCTCTGGACAGCGAGTCGAAGGCATGCCGCGCACGCCTGAGCCTACCCAAGTCCCACGTGTACGCAACTGTCCCTATGCCCATGCACGAAGGCTACACAAGCCCGGGTGTCTCCCGCCTCCTCGCATTACCGGTTGCACCAGTCATGAAAACGCGCAGCTACCTGTTTTGCACCCTTGTCTCACTGGTGGTGCACAAATGCGTACGCCCCATTTGGCCCAGCCCTGCTCATCCCCATTTGGCCCAGGTGGAGAGCGCACTCGCACTCTCAAGCTTCATTCGTTCCACACACGCTTGAAAGGTCCAGGTCAAGACTGCAAATCTCTAAACAGTGCAGTCAAATCGCGATTGCACACGTCGCGTAGCCCGGCAGTCATACCCCGCCCCCATACGCGCTGAATGTGCGTCCCGGACAACAATTATGCCATCTACTTCTTGCCCTTCTTGCCAGCGGCGCCGGCCTGCAGCATCATGGCCTGCATTTGCATTTGCATCTGCGCCGCCTGCGCCTCCATCGAGGTGGCCTTGTCCGCCAGCTTCATGTTGACCTCCCTGAGCCGTGCCAGCTCGCGCTTGAGCGTGATCTCGTTCTCGCTCTGCTGCGCCAGCTCCATGGTCTTGGCCACCAGCTGCGACACGACCTGCTCGTTCTCCTGCCGCAGCCGGCGCACCTCCTCCGCGCTGGCGCCGCTGGCGGCAGCCGCGGCCGGCGCCGCGCGGCTCCTGTGGCAGAAGGCACGGGCGCGCTAAAGGTGAGCATGGAGCGCCAGTGGACGGCAAGGAGAGATCAGTCTTACGAAGCAGTTAATGTCACATCAGCGCATGCTTCGCAACACAGCGCCAGCATTTTGTCGTTCACGCCCGTACTCACTGCGAAGCCTGCGACTGCAGCTGCTTGACCTGGCGCTGCAGGTCCGTGACCTGGTTCTGCGCCTCCGTAAGCTGGTCCTGCAGCTCGTCAATCTCCTCCTGGCTGCTCTCTTCCAGCATCTGCAAGCAGCAGTTCGGCCAGTCAGCAAGTGAAGTGCGCGGTGAAGCCTAGGCCCGCTGCACGTTACAAGGCAACCCGTCAGAATCTCGAACAGCGCGCAGATAGACACACCTTGTAGCGCTCCTTCAGGCGGTTGTACTTGACCTCAAACGCGGCCACCGTCTCGGCGGCCTCGTCGTCGCCCGCACGGTCAAGCTTGTCCTTCAGCGTCTCTTCGAGCTACGGCGTGCAACACAAACGGGCCCAGGTTATCGCACAGCTTTACGCGCGCAGATTCGTGAGCGAGCCTCACAACCTGCTCAGAACCCTTGCCGCCCATCGCCACCGCACCTCTTGCCGGTTCGCACGCTCCTCTGAAAGCTGCTCCTCGAGAGCTGCTTTATCGCGCGTAACGCGTGCCAGCCGGCCCTCCAGGTCCGCCACCTTCTCCTTGGTTTGCCGGTCGGAGGCACTGCCCGCGGCCTCCTCCTCCAACTGTACACCAGGACAGCAGCAGGGACGCGTAATCAGCCAAGCGCGAGAAATCGGAGAGCATGCCTACAAGCTGTCCCGTCGCACAGGTCCCCCCAAGCTCTTGTACCGTGCCATGCTCTGATGCGTGGGGTTTAGCTTAGACGCAAACCAGGACAGAGGAAGGGCCTGGGTCTAAGCAGGGCAAGGACCGGACCCGGTTTGTGGGCCCGGCTGCCGCAAGCTTTCCCAACGGCCGTGGGTTCAGAGCGGCATTGGGTGTCGGCACACCACGTAGAAGTTCAGCTATCCAGGGTCACGGCCGCAGGCGCCGCGCGACCCCGTCTCAACCAGGCGTCGCCATGAGTAGCCAGGGTAGGCAGGGGCGCAGGGCGGGTTGGCGATGAGGCCCAGGTGCAATGTGGAACAACACAAGCATCGTGCACAGTCGCCTGCCGCCGGAGCAGCAGCGCCTATGCGGCCAGACTGACAAAATGCTGACGCCGCGTGGGCAACCCAAACTCTTGCAAGGACTCCCGCATTCACCCTGCACCCCGCCGCCCCAACTCACTCGCTTCTGTGCCGCAACCGCAGCGGCCAGTGACGCCTCCAGTGCGTGGATGCGGCCTTGTGACTCCTGGGACACGTGCACAGGATAGAGGTCAAAATCAAGCATAAACCCCCACCCAACACCGGTGGTACAGTTTTAAATGTCACGCACTGTGGGCGTGCATGTGCCTATTGACACTTTGCCTGCCACCGCGCCCGCCCGCACACACCTGCAGCTCCTCTTGCAGCGTCTCCACACGCTCCTGCGCCAACAGCGATTTCTCCTCCAGGTCATCACACACAGCCTCCAGCTTGCGGTTAGCGGCCTCCAGCTCCTCCACACGCTTCTGCGACACCACATGGGCGCATGTACGAGTACAAGTGAATGCGCGTTTCTCACATGGATTATGGTAACATGACGGCATCGCGCGTGGTGGCAAGGAGTCGCACGCAGCATGCAACCAGTGCCCTGCTATGTTACCTTGTGGACCTCCTCGGTATCGGAGGTAGCCCGCGAGCCGCGGGACCGTGACGGCACCTGTAAAGCAGTATGGCGATGGGCAAGGTGCTGACACTGGCGAGACAGGGTGGGAACGGCTGGCGTGCTATGCTGACGGTGCTGCCTTTCACGGTATCTGCTGGAACTGCTGAAGCTGGGGGTGTTTCGGCTTGAGTTTGCTGCTCCTGGGTATCTGCCGAAGCATCTGCTGGTTTGCGGCGTCTATAGCCGAACGGGCGTGCTGTGCGGCTGCCGGCGGCTCAGGCGTCATACCTGCGGCGGGTGCACCAACAACCCAGTTGCACACACTCAGGAGCAGGCCACAGAACTGCGCGAAAATGGGAGCTGACGCTGCCTTTCCTGGCAACTGTCGGGGGCAAGACTGGCCGCGGGCTTTATCGCTTCGCAGGAGGTGTCGCGACACTAGCTGCGAGGATGTGCCGCAAACACTCGATGAGAAGCCATTTCGGTGCATGCTTGTTTCGTGTACTCAGCCACGACTGCCTCAAATCCCACAGGTCCAGGCAACAACGGCCGAGCCCGCTCTCACCTGGGAACCGCGCTCGAAGTCGTCGACCGTGCTCGGGTCTTGCCCTCGCCGCACAGCTGCAAGCTGGCGTTGGAGGGAAGCCACGTCAGCCTCCAGCCGTTTGTTGCCGGTCGAGGCCTCCTCAAGCGCACTGCTCAGCTCGTCCCGGCGCGACTCGGCCAACGCCAAGCGCTGCTCTAGCGCTGAGAGCGTCAGCGTGTTCGCGTGGCCGTAGCTGTAGAGGTTGCTGGTGCCCGTTGCGCCAGCAGCCACACCGCCGTACGACGCCGACTGGCACTCGTCATTGGCTGACCCCACGCTGCCCGGCCCGGCCCGGCCTATGGTGAGGCACTCCTCCAGCTGCTCCGTGAGGTGCTGGTTCTCGATTTCTGCGTCCTCTAGCAGCTGCTCGAGCTCGACGATGCGGGCGTTCGCCTTGGCGAGCTGCGCGTCGGCGGTGGCGGAGCTCATCAGCGTGCCAGCTGCGGAGCTGCTACGCGCCGCAGCTTGCTGGGTCTGGCATTGCTTCTGCAACTCCACAATTTGCGTCTGCGGCGTAGGCGAGACCAACATAACACAGTCAGTGAGCAATTGATGAGAATTCGGTGGGAAGCACGGCTATTGCGCCGCCCCAGACCCACTCCGCACAAACACCCCGATGGAGGCCCTCACCTGCAGTGATCTGAGGGCCTCAGTCAGGTCCTCGTCGTCCGGTGGCAGGCTGTGTGCGCTGCCCGCCGCCATCTGCTGCATAAGCTCGCGCGTCAGAGCACGCGCAGCGGCAAGCTCGCGCTCAGCTGCCGCCGCGCGCGGGCCGTGGGTGGCAGGCGCGGGCACGTCCGCGCTGGAAGCGCTGGCGGCTGACTGCAGGGAGCGCCGGCGTGGCTCTTGGGATGCGGTGCTCCCAAGCCCATCGGCTGAGCCACCTTCCAGCTCCTCGACCTTGCTCCGCAGCTCCAGCACCTCCATGGACAAGCGCTCGTTCTCATTGTTGGAGGTATCCAGCGCCTCGGCCAGCTCCTCCATCTCGGCTGACAGCCGACCGATGGTGGAATCGGCATCAGCCTTATCCTCCTGTGCGTTCGCGAAGCAGCATGGAAATGCGGGCGTGTAAGCCCACGTGCGCGGGGCTTGAACTACGCAGTGTGCAGCAGAGCAACAACATGATGCATTGTAAAGTCCGCTCTACCAGCGCCTCACCTGCAGCCGCGAGACCTCGGAGCGCAGGCCGGCAACTGTTGCCGACAGCATAGAGCGGTCGTTCCGCATCTCCGTCAGCTCCGCATCCAGCTCCGCCACCTGGTGCCGCAGCGCCTCCAGGTCTCCACCTGGCGAGCTAGGAGCGGACGCTGCGGAAGCTGCTGCACGTATAAGCGGAGCATGCTCCATCTCCGCACGGAGCAAGACGATCGTGCCCTCCAGCTCGGCCTTCTCCTGCGCGTAATTCAAATAGCAGAGTTGTCAGCGACAGCCGGTGCGTAGCGCAAGAAGTTCCAGTACACACGCCTTCAGAAAACACATAGCTGCCCACGTCAGCAATACAAACACACCTGCGTGGCTTGCGCCAGCTGTAACCGGAGCTCCTCCAGCTGCCGCACCGCCGCATCGTCAGCGGCACGGTGCTCCGCTACGGCCGCCGCCTGCTGCTGCGAAGCGATGGCTAAACTGGTTCTCAAGCCCGAGATAGTTGTCTCCAGCGCCGCGTTCTGCGTCCGCAGCTGCTCCAGCTCCACCTCCCATGTCCGGGAGCGTCCTTCGTCGCTGAAGCGCGAGCTCGCGTCGTCATCCGCGCCCGCTCCACTGCTGGACTGCCGCTGCAGGTCGAGGCCCCGGCTGCGGCGTTGCTGGTGCGCTGACCGCCCTGCCGCGTTATCGTTTGGCGCACCGAACGCCCGCTCCTGCAGCTGTGTCCGAAGGAGGGACAACGAGGCCTCCAGCCGCGTGATCTGCTGCCGGAGCTCCTCCACCTCCGAGCTGTCCGCAGGCTGCATGCCGCTGGCGACATACTGAGCGACCTCAGCGCGCGAGCGTGCCTCGGCCGCCGCCGCCTCTGCTGCTGCCGCCTCCGCAACGGCTAGCTGCTGCTCAGCAAGCTGAAGGCTGCGCTGCGCTCGCGCCGCCGTCTGCTCGGCAGCCTCAGCTCGCCGCTCCGCCGCCTCGATGCTGCGCTTGGCAGCGGCCATTGTTGCGGTCGCGGCCGCTGCTCCAGCGGCCGCCGCCTCGGCTGCCGCGACGCGGGCCTCTGCCGTCGCAGCGCGCTGCTCTGCCGCCTGCACGCTCTTCTGGGCTTGCCCTGCTTGGCGTTCTGCGGCCTCAATTCTCCGCTCCGCCGTCTCTGCCCTGCGCTCAGCCTTCTCCGCTTTAAGGTCGGCCGCGGCGGCGGTGCTCGCCGCGACCTCAAGCTGGCGCGACAGCTCATGCAGTTGAACCTCCAGCCGGGACTTGTCGCTGGCTAGCCCGGCTGAGTAGTCGCTCCACTCCTTGATCACAGTATCTGCCTCCGACAAGTCCGCAAGCTGCGCTTTTAGCCGCTCAACCTCGGCCTCAAGCTCCTCCACGCGGCCCATTGGCGGCATGGACATTTGCCGGCTCGCGAACATACTGCTTGCGCTGGTGGCCGTGGCTGCTGCGCCGGCCGTTGCCGCTGCTGCTGCGGTGCGCTGCGCCAACCGCAGCTCCTGCACCAGCCTCTGCTGCTCGTGCAGCTGCCGCTGCAACTCCTGCACCTGCTTCTGCAGGCTGGACTTCTCGTCCCGTAATACCTCCGTCTCGCGGCGCAGGTCAGAGCGTTCAGACTTGAGCTGCGTGACCAGCGTCTCAAGCTCGTGCCAGTTGCCCTCTGGGCTGCCGGCAGCTGGTGCAAGCCGCGCGCTGCCGCCGCGAGAGGAGTCGCTGTCGCCGTCTGGGCCGCCGTGCTTGTCACGCGCAGGCGAGAGCGTGCGAAGGCTGCTGCGCAGCTCATCGTTTTGCCGCCTGAGCTCTGCGATGGTGGCGACCTTGAACTGCTCAGCCGCCAGCTTTTCAGCGGCAAGCTTCTCCACTTGCTGCTGCAGCTCTGCTATGCGCTGTTGCGACACCGCCTGCTCCGAACCCTGCTGCTGGCTTGCGTCAAGCCGCTTTTGAAGCACGTCGCGATCCGCCTCCAGCTGCTCAATGGCCAGCACCTGCTTGCGCAGCCCAAGGCATTCCGCCTCTAGCCGCTCAACCGCCAGCTTCTCCGCTTCAAGCTTCTCGAGCTGTTGCCGCATCTCGGCGGTGCACTGCTGCGCCGCCAAGGTCTGCTCGCGGACTTGCTGGCGGCTGGCTTCCAGCTGCGCCTGCAGCGCGTCGCGCTCGGCCGTCAGCTGCTGCACGCGCGACAAGAGTTCGTGCGGCTTGACCTTCCCGCCAGCGCTGTCTGCAGCCTCGCTGGCGGCTGCGGACCGAGCTGCCGCCTGCGCTGTGGACAGCTGCAGCGTCATGTCCCGCAGCCTGCAGGCCAGGCCGTGCACAGAGCGAGAAGCCAGGTCAGTGCTGACCGCAAACATTGGGCAGCCAAGTCCGTACGGTGCATGCACCGCCGCTTTCGCACCTGGACTCCACCTCACGCAGTTCCACCGACTGCCTGCCGTAGGCACTGCAGAGGCTGTGCACACCCGCCGCGAGTAGCGGCAACCGTGGCGCCGACCCCTGCGCGCAATGTGGGGCACGTTCCGTTAGTTTGCTTTATTGCTTAACCCTGCCCGAGAAACCGTCGCCCTTACGGAACAGTCCTTACCGGAGAGTTGAGCAGGTCATCGCCGCCGTGGACGTCTTGAAGCAGGGCGCGGACGTCATCCAGCATGTCGTCCGCCGCCCGCTCAGCGGCTTCGGTCTGCCGTGCCATGAAGAAGTAAAGACGGACGGCTGCAGCTAAGACTGACCATCGCGCGGGGACTGTGCCCACGCGTCATGCATGGCTGAACGCGTTGCGTAGCTGCGTTCTCAGTTTTATGCACGTGCTGCAAACTAGGGTAGCTGGCAACCCGATATCGCTGCACATGTTGTTTTGCTGATTCTGCTGTTCTCATGCCTCGGGAGGCGAACGGCAACCGTGCGCAACAACCTAAAACCACCTGACAACTTACCAGTTTCTGTAGGCGCGCGTTCTCCTCCTGCGACAAGAATTTGTTAAATGCGTTCCAAGGGTAAGGGCAATGCAAAAGGCCACACGTACCTCGAGCTCCTCAATCCTCTCCCGCAGCTCCTCCAGCTCAGCGTCATCCTCGGAGCTTCGGCGCGCATCCTTCGCGGAGGCAGCCGTCGCGGCCGCCACGGCAGCGCTGGTGTCCCAGTTGGACGCGTCCTCGAGCTGCCGTTTCAACCGCGTAATCTGCAAGGGGCCAAGTATACACGTTACGGAGCAGTATTGCATCCGCTGCTGACGGCCAGCCCTCCGCTTGTGCGGGACATGCGCGTCGCATCAACCCAGCACCCGCGCGCGCACCTCTTCTTGCAGCGCCTTGTTCTCCTGCTGACTCTTGGTGGCTACCAGGAGGCTCTCGTCGATCGCCTTGTTGGCCTCAGCCAGCTTCGCCTCCGCCGCCTGTTGGATTGCAGACAGCCGAGGCTAACTAAGGCAGATAGCGACTGACGAAAATGCACTACGAATCATGAGGCAGGGCACCTTACAAAACACAGGGCAAATACTGCTACCGTACCTTCCGCGCTGAGTCGGCCGCAGCCTGTTCCGCCTCAAGCTTCATGGTGCGAGTCCGGAGCGAGGCCTCCTGCTCCCGCAGGTCCGCCTCAAGCCGCTTGAGCTCGTCCGCACTGCAAGCAACAAGGGAGAGGCACGGGCGTCGTTCAGCAGGCGCAACATAGTACATCCAGAGCATGTCGACTCGCTGCTACCACCACGAACAATACGAAGACCGCAGGCGCAAATGTCCCCTGCGCTACTGTCAAGGATCGAGCCCACCCCACCGCGCACCTGGCACCTCCCCGACCGCGCCCCGAGCTGCCGGCCGCGGCCTCCTGGGCCTCCTCCAGGTCGTGTCGATGCCGCTCCTCCATTTCCTCCATCTCCGTCTGGTGGTGCTCCATCAACTCCTTGATCTCCGCCTGGTACTTGGTCTCCATCTCCCGCATCTGGGAGAACAGCGCCGCCACGTCCGCCTGTGCCAGAGCCTCCATTATAACCATTGGCTCGCATCATGCTGACACATCAGTGCATTGAGCACACTCCACGAGAGCATGGGCGTTTGGGGGCCACTCGCGTGTGTGCTCGTGCATGCGTGTGCGCGTGCGTATGCATGTGCACAAGAGCTTGGGGGGACCCGCACCCACACCGTTTTGAGCCCAAGTTCAGGGCCGGTTTTACCTCTGCAAGCTGATCTTCCAGGTCGGCAATCTTGTCCACGTACTTCTGCATCTTCTTGTTGAGATCGTCTTTGGCGGCCTTCTCGTCCGCAAGCAGCTCCTCCAGCTCCGCCACTCGTTGCCGCAGCTGCTCCAGCTCTGCGCCACTCGCGCCCTGTAGGATGAGGGCCAGTAGGGGCGCAAGGTTGTTGACGCAGGACATGACACACCGCTTTTCCCAGCAACGTAGCTGATCAACGGCAGGCCACTCTTTTCCGCTGAGCTGGAGCAGTCACCAAACCCCGCAAAGGTGCCCAACAGCGTACCTTGCCTCCCACCGGCGCGGCTGCCGCCACTGCCCTGGGCTTTGACCCGATCGCGGCGCTAGTTGAAGGCGCATAATCCTCCTCGTCGCTGTCCACCACAGCTGCCTTTGACTTGCTCTTGCCAGCTACTGCCGTTGCGGCGACAGCAGTGGCAGCGGCGGCACCTGCCGCCTTGGACGCTCCATGTCTGCTGCTTTTGGATTTAGCAAACAGGTCGCCTCTGAGCTCGTCCTCGTCATCATCGTGCGCCGGTGGAGGCGCTGCTGCTGCTTTGGACTTGCCGGCTGCGGCCTTCGGCTTGGCCGCAAAGAGGTCGCCGCGCAGGGCATCTTCGTCCTCCTCCTCAATAGGCGGCGGCGCGGACTTCGCTTTGGAAGAGCTGGACGCCGTCGCCGCGCCTTTTGACTTGGCTGAGAACAAGTCGCCACGCAATGAGTCCTCGTCCTGGTCAGACGGCGGCGGCGCCGCCTTCGGCTTCGCTGAGGCCTTGGGCTTCGCCGCGAACAGGTCGCCGCGCAAGGCGTCCTCGTCCTCAGCCGGCGGCGCCGCCGCCTTTGACTTGCTGGACGCCGCCGCAGCCTTGCTGGACGATGGCCCTGCGGCCGCTGCCGCGCTGGTGCTGGCGCCCGCGCCCGGTCTGCTGGAAGGCGCCTTCTTGGTTGCAAACAGGGACGATTTCATGTCCTCCAGCTTCTCCTCCGGTTGCCGCTTCGATTTGGACTTGGCGACTGGAGTAATCTCCGATTCCTGCATACGACATGACCGACAACAAAGAAGGCTTCGGTTTGAGACCGATGGCGGCAGCCGCACCTCTACCGCAAACATTCGTAACATGCCGCACTGACGCAGCCTCCCATGCGATGCAGTGTGCCATGTTCACCAAAGCTGCTTGCCCTTTCCGCATACGCCCTTCCGTCCGTCTCCAAGCTGCACCAATGCGTCATGCACCACTCACCGACATGTCAGAGTTCAGCGGCGACACATCCTCGTCGTCCTCCCAGACCTTGGGCGGCGGAGCCTTCTTGGCCGGCTTCGCCTTCTTGGCGAACGGGTTGTCGTCACCCTCGTCCTCCTCGTCCACAGGCGCCTTGGGCCACTTGTTGGGCTTGGCTGACGGCGCGGCATCCTCCTCTTCCAAATCCGATGCGTCCTCCTCCGCAATTGGCGGCGGCTTGCGCCGGCCGCTCTTGCTTTCCGTCAGCTTGCTGCTGCGGGTAGATGACGATGCGCCATCGTCGCGCTTGCTCTTCTTCTTGCCGAACTTGCCCTCTTCGTCACCGAAACCTGCTGGTTGCACATCACGGTGCGCAACGTGCAGGCAGACACGGGCCACGTCAATCCGCATCACTTGAACTTGATGTACGCTATCGAAGCAAACAACCACATGAAACTACGACGCAGCCATGAACCCGTGCCCCATACCCAAGACGCTATCGAGGCAAACAATCACACGGATCGACGACGCACCCACGAACCCGTGCCCATTACCCAAGGCGAAAACTCACCCTCCAGGTCCTGCTCGCGCACGGACCCGTGGTCTGACGTTAGCCCTGTCATGCCCGACACCTCCGTAAGGCCATCATCATTCGCGTCGCCAAGGAAGACGGTGGTGATCACCAGCTTCAGGTAGCCCGTGGTGGTGCCGCCAACTTTGAACGTGATGGGGATGGTCACGTTCTGAGAGGTGGTTTGGTCCGTGCAGTACTTGGTCATGTCCTGCACGGCCTTGCCAATCGTCGCCAACGCATCGCTCTCACTCTTGCCGGGCACCTGCACCTTGAACTCGTACTCCTGCGGCAACAAGGAAAGGGGCGCTTGTTACGGACGCGGACAACGTACGGAATGCGTGTTCGCATAAAAAGCGCGACTAGCACTGTCTCATGGCGCTTACCAAGCCAACCTGTTACGAATGAGATTGACACACTAGTGTGCACACATCGGTAATGACGTATCCGTAGCGGGCGCGAGAGCGGCGTGGGTGTAAACTGACGCCCCGCGTGTCATACACATGCAACCGGCCCGCACGCAAGCTTACCTTGGCCTCGAGTTTCCCTGATTTGTCGCGATATACGGTGGTGACCTGGCTGAGAGTCTGCTTGAAGGACGCCACACCTGCAATACCCGCGACCAGGGAGTTCAGGAACGCCGCGTTGGAGGGCCGGGGCCATGCGGGGCGGCCCCAATCGATCGACGTGCGCACCACGACCTTCTAGCCCCTGGGCCATCCTAACAGCCCCGATGACTGATGGACTCACTTCCACGAGCATCCTTGATGTCGGTCATCTGCACCTTCGCGCTGCGGGCCCACACCACCCTGCATCTTCTGATGGAATAGGGCAGGTTCTCAAGCTGCGTGACCTGCACGTCGATCTTGTACTTGAGCCCATGGGAGCCCTTTCCAGCTCGGAGAATCTTGCCGAACATGGCTCTCCCGCTGGCGCTGGCACTCCGGCCAGCGCGAAGAAGCAAAGTGCTGTGCCCCGGCTACTTGCGCCGCTTCAATCTATGCCATATGTGCAAGTTGAGATGTAAATGGCCCTAGAAAAGCTGGGCTTCAGGAATAGAAAGCAGTGGAAAGTGGGAGCCTTCTGGTCAACGCTGTCGCTTGGCGCTGGGAGCGTGGCCTTTGACGATAAACGGCGTGTATGTACGTCCTATATATATAATGAACGTGCACAGGTAGGCTGGGCGTCCGCGAAGGCGCTGGTTTTGCCCCGGCCCAGGCGAATGGGCAGTCGTTCGTGCTTTCCTCCTTGTCGGTGCCTCAACCCATTACGCAGCTGCAATTGCTAATTAACATTAAATTGAACTTGCCTTTGCTTTAGGAAGGCTCAGAGAACAATGCGGGCCGCTCTTGCGCTTCTGCTCCTCTTGCCAGCGGTCGCGCTGGCCAGCAGCGGCCAGCTTGTGGGCGTCTCTGCTCCGCTGCTTGTATGGGGCAGCAAGGGCCATGGGGCACGCGTCTCCTACGAGGTGCGTGGTCGGCAGTGTGCAGGTTCCTCGGTGATTTGAGACAGATTGTTGGCCTGGGCCCTGCCGCGCCATCCAAAAGCTTGATCTGAAGATACAACAATTATTTCTTGCCAGGTTATGAGCAACGTGGAGGAGGTGGCCTCTGAGCTCGTGCTGAATGCTCTGGGCCAGGATGCTGGCAGCCACAAGCTGCAGGGCGTGGAGAGCAGCACCGTGGTTGTGTTTGTGGGGAACCAGGTATGGCCTCGGCTGAGCGGGCGATAGACCGCGCGGCAAGGGACGGCGTTGGGGGGGGGGGCTTGTTGGCGTCGACGACGGCACGTTGGGGTTGACGGCAGTGTGTGCCAGCTTGGTCGTTCCTTCATGTCAGCTGCCTAAAAAGAAACTCCGTGCCGCACCTGCAATCTCACAGCTGGACGCCGCGGACATGCGTAGCCGCACGGAGGCTATTGATGCTCTGAGCGGGCTTATCAACGCCGCACCTGCATCGCTGGTCATGCCCTACACTGTCAGCAAGGTACGGGCGAGTGTACAGCGTCGGCGGAGCCTTCGGTTCCGCCAAAGTGCAAATGGTGTGAGGCAATGCTAGTCCAATCGTGATGCGTCAACAGCGGGCATGGATGGAACCAGCATGATCCGAGACTTGGCGCACCTGCGTGCAGGGTGCCTCCATTCGCGAGAGCGTCTGCGGCAAGCTGGACACCGCTGGCGTTCAGCACGAGGTAAGATATTGGGCGCCCATGTATCGACTTGACTGGTAGCTCGCGGGACTAAACATGATAGGTTGACGAATGTGTGTCCGCGTAAACCTGTACGCCGTGTGCTGCCTGCCACGACCAGGTTGTCGCCTGCAAGGCTCGCTCGGAGGACCTGAAGGCGGATGTGGCTGCCGCTCTGGCCAAGGGCAACGGTGCCAAGAAGCACGTGGTCATGGTGTGCTCCAACGTTGACGCCGCCCTTGAGGGCACCAATGCGGGGCTGGCCGCTGAGGTCGAGCAGCTGCAGCAGGTCCAGGCGGCCGTGGACGGCGCCGGCATCGACAGTGTGGTTGTTTACAGCTCCCAGTCAGCTCCTCGCGCCGCGGACCTGGCTGCTCAGGCCGGCAAGCGCCGCAGCCTGCTGGCCACCTACACCGGCTTCGGTCCCTACACCAGCTGCGGAACGTTGTGCCAGGTGTGTGCACCGGCTTCGGGTGACAGGCATGTGACGTGAAGCACTGAGGCCGGAACAGCACAGCTAACAGGAGCAGTGCCTACATGAGTCCAGTCCAGTCGCAACCTTAGCTTACATGGGTGGTGATTTGGGTGGCAGCCGTCCTGCGCTGTGTTCGTCAACTCGTTTCTCTGTTGCCGCTCTGCAGACGCAAGTCCGGTGGCTGGAGGCGATGCTGGCCGTCCTGTTCATGGCCCTGGCGTCCTGCGCCGGTAAGCTTGGGGCTGTGCGCTCACACCGGGTGGAGCCGAGCAAGGGGCGTTGGGAAGTTGGGAGCGCTACATTGCGTGGGGCTCAGTGTTGCGGTTGGTGCAATCTGCAACCTGCCAGCAGCGCCATAGTACTGCACTGCTGCACTCAAGCTTCACAACTGTGTATGCCCCAACAGGCCTGCTGTGCCTGTACGTGCTGGACACGCCCACTCGCTTCGAGTCGGCCAAGGAGGTCGGCGCTGGGCCGCAGAACTAAGGCGCTTTGGTCATGACAATGTGTGTGCAGCAACGGTTTTAAGTTGGGGGATGACACCGACTCGAGCATGCGACTGAGACGACGGAATGCACTGCTTAGCATGCAGCGGATTTCAGGATGGGCATATGAACTGGGACCTGGGGTTAGGGGTGGGAGCTGGTGACAGGCAGGGGCATCCACGAGCTGCTGTAAGGCTACGTGCGTTGTAGCACATGCACGGCCGCGTCAGCGCAGTCTGCATCGGAGAGATGAAACACGAGAGAGACGCCCCTGCGTGTGTGTTTGTAAAGATTGAGAGTCCTACTAGAAGTTGTACCGCCCCCGATTCCAGTTGCAGACTCCACCTGCAGTGTCAATGCAGACGACACGTAGAAGTGCCAATGCATCCTGCATCTTCGGGCATCATTCGTGACTCCCACGACGATTCCCCTTCGCTCTGGCTGATTATTGCTTCTGGTACCAACTCCTGACCCCGCGGGGTTCACCCCGGTTGGATGAGCTTGGGCTGGTTCACCCCACGCTTTGAACGCTGCACTAGGCAGAGCAAGCAACTCACCTGCACCCAGTGACTCCCCCGCTTTCCTTGACGTCATGCGCGTTTTGCATTTCCGAGCATTTTTGGTCGGACGAAGGGACAGAGGCTGACCAGGCGGCAGGCGAGGCAGCGGTGCAGCGCATGAGCGCAACGCCAAAGATTGAGCGCTGCGCGCAGAGTACATCCAACAAGAAAGCCCGCCAACCCCTGGCGGCCTGGCCCACGAGAGCGCCTGGCCCCTGAGGCCCCCTGTTTTGGGTTGGCGCCCCCCCCCCGGAACCTTGCCCGGACCCCCCCCCCCCCGGCAGTGTAACTCTGTGGTTGGTCGCCACTGGTCACCCGCGTGCATGGGCACACCTACTTCACTGAATGGAAACTTCTCATGCACGTTCTGGCACGGAGCCCAACCTCACGTGCCTTTCCGCCTCGCGGATTAATTGATGGATTTGGGAGCAGTGGATTCGTGGGGGCATGACACATACAACATGCGAGGAACGGTGACTCGTGGGTTCCGCACAGTCACGGCCTGCGCAGTGATTGCCGCTAGACCATGCAGGTTCCAAGTTGCTGCACCTCCCTGCACCAGCGTTCGACGGCAACACGAATCCTGGATAACGTAACACCATGACGGCACTGCCGCACTTCCAACAAACTTCATGTGATACCAGTCCCATCACTTGAGCGATAGTGCACCACGCTATTTGGCCATCACCAGATAACATTACGCCGTCGCCACGGCTGGCACCTCGCCCGCTGCCTGCAGCGCCTGAGTCACGTCCGTCAGCCCCAGCGCGGCGGCGCTGGCGGCTGCCGCGCGAGCCGTGGCCGCGTCCACAGATGCCGCGTTGCTGACCAGGGTCGGTAGCAGCCCCTGCAGCTGAGCCGCCGGCTGGCCCATCACCTGCACGCGGCATGGAGCAGCACATGCATTTCATCGCATACAGAGTGGACGAGGTTGAGGGGGCCAGTAGATGCCGTACGCTCTCACCATCAACGCATCCACCAACGCAAATCACGACGCTACGCGAAGCACAATCCAGGTGGTGACCAAGCCCTGCGAGGCCCAACCGCCCACCTGGCAGCACACCACCAGCCGCGCCACGTCCGTGGCGCGCAGCTCCGCCCCGTGCAGCGCCGCCTTGTCCAGCACCGCCTTGACCGCCTCCTTGTCGTCCACACCCTGCCGGGCGGTGTAGTACAGCACCTCCGCGGCCAGGGCCGCGCGGCGGCAGCTGCCGGCGCGCAGCCGGTCGTCCAGCAGCCGCGCCGCCGCGACCGCCAGCTGGAAGAACGAGCAGCCGCCCGCGTCCAGGCAACGCAGCACCGGCAGCAGCTGCTCCACGCCGGTGGTGGAGGCCGGCAACAGCTGCTCGGTGCGCGCCGCGATCTGGTCCAGCACTGCCTGGTCGTCGTACGCGAACGCCCCCAGGCCGCGACACGCCAGCGCCACCGTATCTAGCCGCTCTACTCGCGGTAGCCGCCGCGACAGCGCCTCCGCCAAGGTGCCCACCAGCTGCAGGTCCCGCGGGCCCCGCCGCGCAAGGGCGCCGTACGCGAACAGCACCCGCGCGATGTTGACCGGCTCGGCGTGGACAACCGGCTCGGCCAAGATGCCCGCCGCCACGGCGTCCATCAGCGGCGCGTGGTGGTAGCCCAAGTGCGCCAGCGACTCCAGCACAGAGGCCACCTCGGCGTCGCTGCAGCTTGGCAGCGCCCGCAGCAGTGCGTCGCCCAGCACCGCCGGCAGCTGGCTGTGGTGGTAGCCCAGCACGCTGCAGGCCCACAGCGTGGTGGCCACGTCCTGCGGCGCCAGCAGCAGCGCCTGGGCCATCATGCTGCCGGCCAAGCTGTCAAACAGCTTTACACGTGCCGCCGCCACGCGCGCCTGTTTCCGGCTACGCCGCCCGCCACCCACCCCGCCCGCCGACAGCCGCGCCAGGCCCTCCGTCTTGGCGTAAGACCAGAACACGGAGGCGCAGGCCGACGGCACCAGGAAGGTTGTGCCGGTGCTCAGCAGCTGCTGCGCCACCGCGTCAAGCAGCTCTGGCGTGGACCGCTGGAGCGTCGCCAGCGCCCACACAGTCATCTGCAGCTCGCGCTGCTGCATGCTGCCCAGCCGCTCCGCCACCAGCGGCAGCAGCGCGTCCAACAGCGGCTCGTCGTTGTGCCCCAGCTTGGCCAGCCCGTGCAGCAGCTGCGCAAAGTCCACCCCCGCTGCGTGTACGCGCAGCGGCTGCAGGTTGCCGCGGGTCACGGACATGAGCACCTGCGGCAGCGAGGCCATGCGCTCAATGACCCCGCGCCGCCGCAGCTCGCCAAACGCCCAGATCGAGCACGCCGCCTGGCGCGGGAAGAAGTGCGCCACGTGCTGCGGCAGCAGGGCGTCCAGCCGCGCCGCAAGCCGCGCCGCCGTCTCTGCGCTACCCGCCCGCGGCTGTACCCCGTGCTTCCGCCGCGTGCGCGTCATGCCTGTCGGCAGCACCACCGCCGACTCGGCCACGTCGACCACGTCCGCTTCCCGGTATTTGAGCAGGTGCGGAAGCCGCGCCACGGCGGCGGCCACGTGCACCGCATCGAAGCGGTCCGTGTAGGTGTCCACCAGGTGCTCCAGCCGCTTGAGCGACTTGGCGGCGCGGATGGAAGCCAACAGCTGCGTGTAGGTGGTGGGCTCCGATGTGAAATCGTCGTGCTGCGGCTCCGGCACCGGCACGTACTTGAGGCTGGGCTTGTTGTTCACTGCAAACCCGCGCCACAGCTGCAGCGAGCGCGGCCACTGACGAGGACCGCCCAGCGGAGCCTCGGGCTGAGGATACGGCAACAGCAGGGGCCATCGCAGGGTGTCAGGGTGGTGTGGGGAGCTGAGGTCCGCCCACTGCTTCCCGGGCGACACGCACCTGGCACTGCCGCGACGTCGAGCATGCGCCAGCGTCCGAAACTCGAGCGTTTGCTTCGCTTGAAGCCACATCCCTGCAGGCCCCAGCCACACCCAATACAACTGAGTTGCGCGTTTCACGACATCGATTCACGCGGCCGCTCACTATGATTAAACGGCCCACCTGTCTATGCCAGTTCCTGATTCAAGCAGGCTCAGCGCACGCGCCAGGCCCCGACCTGCGTCGAGAGAAGCTTTCTGAAGTGAGTGATGATGGTTGCGCGGTGGCGCGCTGGTGTACCCAAAATGATCGCCCCACTCACCTTGGCGCCTGCAAAGCAACGCGACCGACATGTTCACGTTGCAAACCTTTCTCTACCGCCTAGTCCCCAGGCCGAGATTCTGATCGGCAAGTCTCAGCGGACTGAAAGCGGCCTCATCCGGCTAACGGGAGTAATAATATTGTTGTGTAAAAGATTAGCAGAAGTTTAGTCGGCGTTGCAGTCGTGTTCAATTTGTCGCCATGCCGCGGCATGGGCCAAAGTCAAACTTTGAGCCGCGCACTGCGTCAAAGCAAATTAGTTTATTATCGTAGACAAATGTTGCTCTCATAGCTAAGCTTGTCAGAATTACAAGAAGAATGGGGCGGAGAAGGAGTTACAGCGATTCGGAGTCTGAGACGTCTCTCAGCGGTCCCAGTGCTTCGGACGCCTCTGACACGGATGACTCGGCGCAGCAGCGAGGCCGGAAGGGCGAGCAGGCGGAGCCCGGCGAGACTGAACAGAACTGGGTGCTGTGCGACTCGTGCACAAAGTGGAGGCGTGTGCCCGCACCATATGCAAACTCTTTGGATGAGGATGCACCCTGGTAAGGGCGCCGTCCTGGCCCCCGGGCCCAGCCTTCGCGCGCTCTTGAACGAGCTTCCATACTCTTCTCCCCTATGCGTCACCGACGCAGGTACTGTAAACTCAACCCGAACAAGGCTTTCGCAAGCTGCAGTGTGCCCCAGGAGCTCACCGACGAGCAAATCGATGCTGGCGGAGACTCTGGCGGGGAGGTCAGTGAAATGCGCAGTTTGGCCTGGATCCCGCCGTATACCTTGCACAAATACAAACCTTGGTGTGGGTGGCGCCCAAGGGCCTGTCGTGCTGCCCAGGGCTTTCCGGGGTGTTTCCATGCGCTGACCAGCGGGCCTTATGTTGTGCAGAGCGAGCAGGACGAGGAGGAGGGCCTGAAGCGTCGGCGAATTCCGGCGGTGTGGCAGCTGCTGAAGGACAATGTCCTCACACACCGCAAGCGGAAGGTTCAGGACGAGGACGACATCATGATTTGCCACTGCAAGCCGGTGTGGCGCGGCGGGGACGGCTGTGGGCCGGACTGCATCAACCGGATGCTGTGCATCGAGTGTGTGCCGGTGAGCAGCCTGGGGGCGTTGGAGGGCTGGGGACCAGCTTGGCGGGGGCCAGAGGTTGGGGAGGGTATTGCCGGGTGGCTGACGGGCTGCCCACGCGCCACAACACGGCTGGGCCCAGCGTCTGGTCGGTACATACGATGCAGCTACCCCCAAGCTGCTCCTCTCTTGACTACCATGTTGTGATGCCATCTTGACACGCAGGGCTTCTGCCCCTCGGAGGAGAAGTGCACCAACCAGATGTTCTCCAAGCGGATGTACGCTAACCTGGAGATCGTGAGTAGGCGGCGTGTGGCTGCTGGTGTCGCTGGCGTGGGCTGGGGCGCTGGTCGCGGGTATCTGTGGGGGCTGGTGCACTGGAGAGGGAGCTCACTCAGTGCGTCTGTATGACTGAGCGGCCATGACATCGCGGCATGCGTGTCTGTGCGAACTATGCAGCGGCGCGCGGGCGCCAAGGGCTTCGGGCTGTTCGCGCTGGAGGACATCAAGGCGGGCCAGTTCATCATCGAGTACATCGGTGAGCACGGCCTGGAGGCTGGGAGGCGGCGGCGCGGGCGCGGGCTCGGGCAGCTTGGCGGGCACGCCAGGATGCCGTGCCCACCGGGGAGAGGAAAAGCCGAGAGGGAGGTGGCCGATGAGGCAGGCTGGCAGGCACAGCGGCTGGCCGCGTGTGCAACGGGGCACTGCGGTTGGTCCTGGACCGGCAGGCTGGGGGTATGGTCCTCCTGCCGGTGTCTCCGGAGGGATGGCGGGCTGACGGGATCCTGCGCCCCGCCCTGCCCCGCAGGCGAGGTGCTGGAGGAGGACGAGTACCAGCGGCGCAAGGAGTACTACATGTCGGTGGGGCAGCGCCACTACTACTTTATGAACATCGGGAACGGGGAGGTCATCGACGCCTGCCGCAAGGTGCGGAGGCGCGGAGCCGGCCGGGCAGGCGCAGGCGCTCCCGGGAGCATGCGCGGTTGGGTTGAAGGCGGGGTGGCGGTCAGGCAGGCACTCGGGTATGGGGTGGCACGCCAGTTACTGACGGAGAACGCCGCTTTGGCTCAACAGGGCAACATCTCGCGCTTCATCAACCACTCGTGTGAGCCCAACTGCGAGACGCAAAAGTGGCTGGTGCACGGCGAGCTGGCGATCGGGCTGTTCGCGGTGCGGGACATCCCCAAGGTGCGGCGGTGCTTTTGGGTGGCGGCAGGGATAGTGCTAGAGCGGAGGGGACAGGGAGAGCAGGAATGCTGCTGAGCAGTGGTGGGCTGGTGGCCGCGGAGGTGAGACTGACGTGTGTGTACTGTGCGGCCGTAGGACACGGAGCTGACGTTCGACTACAACTTCGAGCGCTACGGCGATAAGCCCATGCGCTGCTACTGCAAGTCCGGGGGCTGCCGCAAGTTCATTGGCGGCACGCAGGTGGGGCCGCAGGAGCGCCGCTGGGGTTGCAGGCGACGCAGGGTCTGGGACAGGGCTACTAGGGGTGTGCGTTGGGCTCTGCCGTTGGGACCGGGGCCGTGGCTGCGGAGCCCACGCTGAGCGGCTACCCCCTGCGCTGACCTGGCAGGACAACTTCGACGTGACGCTGCTGCCGGCGGTGGAGACGGTGGAGGACGCCACGCACGACTGGCCGCCCATCATGCTGGGCGACACGGACATGGACCCCAACATGCGCATGCTGCTGGACTGGCGCGTGGGCACGCGCGTGGACCGGCCCAAGGAGATGGGCATGGTCACGCGGTGAGCAGCAGCGGATGCGGGCTGGCACGGCCGGGCGGGGAAGGGTTGGTGCGAAGTTGCTGCGGCTACCGCAGGGCTAGACGGGGCATGCCCACGCGTGCTGCAAGTAAACCGGTCGTTGTGTCGAATCCACCTTTACCTCGTTCGTTCGACAGGTTGGAGCGGCTGTGCAAGGCGCGGAACGTGAACTGGACGGTGGACTACTTCTACAACCCCACCTTCGTGCCCGTGCAAAACCAGAGCGCGCAGCCACTCATCCTGCCGCCGGAGCTGGCGGGCGCGCAGGTGGTCGGGGGCAAGGTGGCAGGGCCGGGGCCGGGGCCGGCGCCGGCGCCGGCGCAGCAGCAGACGTCCGGCGGCAGCGCCAAGACGGAGAAGGACAAGCCGGGGGCGGACTCGACGCCCGCGCCGTCCACGGCGAAGAGCAAGCAGCAGCGCAAGGCGGAGAAGGCAGCGGCCAGCACGGCGGCCAAGGGCAAGGCCAGCGCGGCCAAGCAGGACAAGCAGCGGGCGGAGGGCGCGGCGGCGGTGGCAAAGCTGCAGCTGGACGACGGCGCGGCGGCGGGGCCGGGGCCGGGCAGCGTGGCCCAGGCCATGGCGACGCCGCAGTTCCGCGGGCCGAAGGCGCTGTTCAAGCAGTGGAAGATCATGCAGCAGCAGGATGCCACGCCGGGCCCGGCGACGGAGGAGAAGCCCGCGGCGGCGCCGTCCTCGCCGCCCTCGCCGCGCTCTCCGCGCTCGCAGTCGCCCTCGCCCTCGCAGCGGTCTGGCGGGGCGGACGCGGAAGCGGCGCTGGAGGACGAGGAGGTGGAGGTGCGAGCAGCTGCGGCGGCTGCGGCCAAGCACGCGCCGCTGCGCAAGCGGTTAAAGCGGCTGCCGGTCAAGAAGCTGCCGCCGCCGCCTGCGCCGGCGCCGGTGCCGGAGGCGCAACAGCAGAACGGCTCCGCTGCCAAGGCGGCGCAGCCGGCGTCTGCGCGCAAGCAGTCTCTGGACCGCTCCTCTTCGCCGACGCGCTCGTCCTCGCCGACGCCGGGCACGGGCCGGCCGCTGGACCGCCCGACGGCGACGGGCGCGTTCGGCGGCTCCAGCCGGCGCGGGCTGCGCAGTGAGATCGACCGCCGCCTGGATGAGGTGGTGGGCGCGACGGGGCGGCTCAAGGACCCCAGCCGCCAGAACATCATCAAGGTGCTGCGCCTGTTCAACCTGTGCGACATGGGCCACCCCAACCGCACCTTTGGCGCCGCCGCCGGCGGCCGCTACCTCAACGCCGGCCGCATGGGCTTCGCCGACGACGGCGGGCCGGCGTCCTCGTCGGCGGGCATGACGGCGCGGCAGCGCGCGCGCATGGCGGACCTGTCGCTGCTGCTGGACGTGGTGCTGAAGACCACCAGCAGCGCCGCCAAGAAGGACTTTGTGACGTGCGGCCTGCTGACGCAGCTGCACCAGGCCATGGGCCGCAACACGGGCAAGGAGTACTGCGTCATCCTGCGCAAGGTGCTGCGCGTGGTGGAGGCGCTGCCGCTGGAAGCCAACGACGTGTACTCGGTGCGCTCCGCGCACGGCAACTTCGCCGACATGCTGCGGCAGCTGTCCACCAACGCCGACTACGACGTGCGCACCAAGGCGGCGGCGCTGCTGAAGAAGTTCCCGCCGTCGGCGGTGACGGACCAGCGGCTGCTGCAGCTGATGGCGGCGCCGCCGGTGCGCTTCGGCGGCATGGGGCGGCCGGGCATGGGCGGGATGGGGGGCATGGGCGGCATGGGCATGGGCGGCATGGGGCGCTTCCCCGGCATGATGCAGCAGCAGATGATGCAGCAACAGATGATGCAGCAGCAGATGCTCAAGCAGCAGCAGATGATGCGGATCAAGGAGGCGCAGGCGGCGGCCGCGGCGGCGGCGGCGGCCGCCGCCGCCAACGCGGGCGGGCTGCCGCCGCCGCCGCCCCTCGGCGCCGGCGGCTCCGCCTCGGGCGAGGGCGGCGGCGCGGGCGGCTCAACCGACCCCGCCCTGGCGCGCACCACCAGCACCGCCTCATTCGGCGAGGGCGACCCCTCGGAGCTGGACGGCAGCGGCGGCATGGGCGGCGGGCCCATGGGCCTGCCGCCGCTGGGGCCGGGCGCGGCGCGGCAGCGCATGCTGGCGGCGGCGGCGGCGGCGGCCGCCATGGGCGGGCGGCCGGGGATGATGCGGAACATGGGGGGCCCGGTGCGGCCGGGCATGGGGCCCATGGGCATGGGGCCGGGCATGGGCATGATGGGCAACGGCATGGGCCCCGGCGGGCGGCCGGGCATGGGCATGATGGGCATGGGC
Organism: Chlamydomonas incerta; assembly: GCA_016834605.1. Taxonomy (NCBI): domain Eukaryota; kingdom Viridiplantae; phylum Chlorophyta; class Chlorophyceae; order Chlamydomonadales; family Chlamydomonadaceae; genus Chlamydomonas; species Chlamydomonas incerta. Next base: position 810,180 of record JAEHOC010000011.1, read on the forward strand.
CCCATGGGCATGGGGCCGTCGCCGCTGGGGCTGCCGCCGCGGCCGCCCTCGCCCGCCAGCGCGGAGGCCTACGCCGCCTACGGCGCCGGCGCCGGCGACGACGCGGGCGGCAGCGCGGCCAAGCGGCGCAAGTACAGCCACACCGGGCTGGACGGAGCCGACGCGTCGCCCTTCGGCGGCCCGCTGCCCGGCCCGCCGCCGCGGCACCCCTACATGGGCGGCGGCCCGCAGGGCTACGGCTCGCACCACGGCTACCCCGGCAGCAGCTACTACGGCCGCGACGGCATGGACCTGGACCGCGAGCCGCCCGGGCCGCCGCCGCTGCCGCCGGACCTGCCGCTGCCGCCGCCGCCGCCGCTGCACGGCGGCCTGTACGGCCGCAGCGCCTCCGAGGAGCGGGACCTGCTGGGGCTGGCGGACCTGCCCGAGCGCCTCGCCGTGGAGCAGGTGTTTGCGCTGGCGCGGCCGCGGCCGCGGCCGCCGTCGCTGCCGCCGCTGCAGGGCACGCTGCAGCCGGAGCGGCACCTGCACGGCCAGCTCACCGACATCGTGGCGCTGTTCGCGCTGGGGCTGTACGGCACAGGCAACAGCGCCTGGGGGCCCCGGCCGGGGGCGGCGGGCGCGGCGGCGGCCGGGGCCGCGGCCGCGGCGGCGGCCGCGCCGGCGGTGCTGGCGGTGGTGGAGGTGAAGGACGAGAAGGACAAGCAGCAGCTGAAGGAGGAGCCGGCGGGTTCCCGGGAAAAGGACGGCGGCGGAGTGGCGGCGGCGGCCAAGGAGGGCGGCAAGGAAAAGCCGTCGGAGGGCAACGAGGGGACAGCCGACGCGGCGGCGGGCGGCGCGGCCGAGGGCCAGGGGGGCGACGCGGCCTCCAGCCTGTCGGACATGACCGCATGCTGCTGCTGGTCACCGCTCGTGGCGGTCGACAGCGCTGACGTGGCCATGTCGCCGCTGGTGGAAACCGCGGCGGCCGCGGGCGGCGGCGACGCGCTGCCGCCGCCGCCGCCCCTGCCGCTGCCGCCCGGCGCGAGCGGCGGCGCGAACGGGCCGCCCACGGGCGAGGGCGGCGTGCCGCTGCGGCCGCTGCGCACGTCATCGGCTATGGGCATGGCTGGTGCGGCGGGGCCCAGCCCTTACCACACCCACTCGCCCGCTGCGTTCGGCAACTGGGACGGGCCAGCGCCGGCGGGGCTACCCACCGGCACCAACTCCACCAACTCCACACCTACCGTGTCGGGCTTTGGCGGGCCGGGCGGGTTCGGCGGCGCGCAAGTGGCGGCGGGCGGCGGCAGCGCGTTGCCGCCGGTAGTGCCCATCAGTTCGCTGAGCGACTGGCGGATGCCCGGCGGCGCGGCGGATGCCGCCGGGGCAACGGCAGGCGCCGCTGCGGCCGGGGCAGCGGGTGCGGGCAGCGCCACTCCGCAGGTGGCGCGCGCGTCGCCGCATGCGTCGCCTGAGCACCAGGGCGCGGCGGCTGGCGCCGGCTCGGCAGCCCAGGAGGAAAACATCGACGGTAAGGAGGGCGGTTGACCTCGTTACATGCGGCGGTGACATGTGTGCTGCTGACTTGCGGTCGCCCCTCCACGCACACTGATCATGGCCTGACTTGCTCTGAGCCCCCTCAAAGTTAAAACATCCGCCTGCCTCACCCTGTCGCCCGGCCGCCCGCCACCACACCGCACACGCAGAGTGGCTGCGGCCCGTGTCCAACTCGCACCTGGAGGTGTGGGAGGAGCCGGACAGCGCGTTCGAGGCGTACGTGGCGGACATGGTGCGGCACCGGCTGGGCAAGTACATGCAGCCGGAGCACCCCAGCCGCGTGTCGGTGCCGGAGGCCACCGCGCTGCGCGCCAAGGTGAGAGCAGCGCCGCCGTGACCGCGCCGTGCCTGTCATTCCCGTGCTGTTGCCCGAATCGCCGCCACTACTCCATCCTGCGGGCGTGGTGTGCTGTTGTGCCGTTGGGTGCGGCCGCGCTCCAGCTTCCTCAGCTCGGTGCCGCCGGCGCGCTCATGTCCGCCCCCGTTCGCGACGACCCGCACCGCAGGTGTACCGGGAGGTGGTGGCCAAGGAGCGGCGCGCCTGGGAGGAGCGGCGCAGCGCGGGCGTGTTCAAGCCCATCGAGCGCCACAAACTGGAGTCCAACCTGAAGGAGTTTGTGCGCTCCACCATTAAGCGCATGCGCGACCGGGACAAGGAGAAGGGCGGCGCGCCGGCGCCCGCCGCCTCCACGCCGGCGAACGGGCCGCACGGCACGGGCGGCCACGGCGGGCACCACCACTCGCACGGCTCCCACCGGCACGGCGGCGGGCACGGCGGTGCGGCCGCTGGCCACGGTGCAACTCCGCCGCCGCTCAGCGCGCCGTCGGCGCCAGCTGTGGCGGCGGCGGCGGCGGCGACAGTGATGGTGGCGCCGCTGGCACCAGCAGCTGCTGCAAGCCTGGCGCCCAGCGCCTCTTTGCCCGCAGCGGGCTGTACCGCATCATTGCCGCCGCGACCGTCTGCACCGCCCGCGCCGGAGGCGGCTGAGGCGGCCGCCGTGTCAGCAGAGGCAGCGAGGCCTGCTGGGGCCCAGCCAAGTGCGGCGGCGGCAGAGGTTGCGGACGTGCCGGGTGACCAAGTGATGGGCGGTGTGGAGGAGGAGCCGCTGACGCCACCGGAGGAGGAGACTGGTTCGGGGCAGGCCGCAGCGGGGGGAGATGTGGCAATGGTGGAGGCAAGCTAGGGCCTTGTGAGGGTTCCGTGAATGAAATCATCACGAGTGTTGAGTGGAGGGGGTGGGGGCAAGACCGAATCAGGCGTCCATAATGCGCGTCCAGAATTCCATACAGAACGCACATGGCGGCTGCTTTGCGAACTGCAGGGCTCGGCTGATCGGGTAGGGGTCGCCGCCGTATATTGACGACTGTACGCATTCTAACTTAGCATGGGTCACATACACCTTCACGCTTGTGTGTTTCCCAGTGGGCGACAACGCTGTCCTCCCCGCCCTGACTTCTTTGACGGTTTTAAGAATGGTGTGATGTGCGTGCGAGTACATAGAGGACATCATGTGACGGTGCAGTGGGCGGTGGCAGCAGCCACGGCGGTGGCAGGCAGAGCTTCGCTGTTCGCTCCCTTCGCCGGCTTGTGCGGGACGAAGAGGCGTGCATTTTTGTTTCTTGTCGAAAGTGCTTTTGCACGCTGTTAACCTGCACCCGGAGTGGGACGTGTGTCGTACGTTTGTTCGTCGTAGGCTCGGTTGACTACGTACATACCGGCGCTCGTATTAGCTGGCCGTATGCACTCGACACTACAGTTGACCGTCACAGTTGTGTGGAGCCCCTGATCGACAGTGGCAAGTGTGGCTGGGATACCGGTAGCTGCGTGACGTGCCTGTGTTGTGTTATCGCTGCATCGTGAGCATTACGGGGGAGGCTGGGAGCGTGGGGCGGTGGCTGTGGCATTGGTGGGCTCGCAGTTTGCACATGGATACTTGGGGAAAGTCGGTGCATACATCCGGTGTCCTTGCATGTAAAGCTGCCCTGTGCCAACGAACGCGCACTTGCTTCAACCGCATTTACAACAAAACTGTTGGTCATACTACCCAGTCCATACCGCTGTTCTGCATTTTGCGGACTCCACCACAAATTCGCCTCCAAGCTGCGTCCCAACAGCGCGTCCGCTCCTACTATTCAGCGCCCTCCTCACCCGCGCCGTCCATGTCGGCCACGGCCCGTTCCCGCACCCCACGCCGGGCGTTGCGGCGCCGCACGCCCTGCCGCGCCACCGCCTCCGCAGTCGCCGCCGCCGCGGCTGCAGCTGTGGCCGCAGCCACAGCCGCGCCTCTGCTGACCACCTCTGCGCCGCCCTCCAGCAGACTGGAGGCGCCTCGCGCCAGCGACGCCAGGACCGAGGTGGAGCGGGTCGGCGCGGCAGCCCCCGACCTCGCCCGCCTCGCGCGCGGCGGCCGCGAGCCGCCTCCCGTGGAGGTCGACGCCCCGGCGCCTCCGGCGGCGCCGCCGCCACCGGCCTCGTCGCCGCTGCTGGCGCCCGAGTCGCTGCCCGGGTACAGGTCCGCGGCGGCGGCGCCGGAGCTGGGTCCCGCCGCATCCGCGTCCTCGTGGGCGCGCCGCTGGCCCCGTTCGCCCTGCGCCTGTTTGCGCCGCGCCGCCTCCGACTCCGCCCGCAGCCGCCAGTGCACCTGTCGGCCGCACCGCCAGCCACACATTCAATACCGCCCCATCCAAGCCGTGCCGGGCGTGGTTAACAGCACCTGGTACGGTATGTTAGCGAAGCGGAGGCGGCTTGGTTCTGCACTCACCCAATCGTCTATCGCCCGGCTCAGGTCCTCGTTGGGCAGTAGGCTGTACGAGCGCAGCGGCGTGTTGGACTTGGGGTCGCGCCTGGTGTGGAGTGGACAGCAGGAAAGGAAAGGGTGCGTCAGGAACCGGTCCGCGAGCGGCCGCTCAATCAGGGCGCCGACAGCCTCACGGGCAACAGGTTTTGGAGGGGAGGCGATGCCGTATGAGATGCGGCCAAACCCGGTAGTGCGTGCCGAGCAGCCAGGCCCATCATCAGGTCAGCCACTCACATCTGGGACGCCAGCCACTGCTGTATGGCTGCGCGCTCGTAGGTGGGCGCGGAGGGCAGGTCGGGCGACACCAGCATGGCGGGCTGCAGCATGAGGCCCTGCGTGATGGCGCACGTGAAGCCGCGCGGCACGTCCTCCCAGTCCCCTGCCTCGGCCGGAAGCTGCGGGCGGAGCGGGTGCGCGGAGCGCGCGGGCAGAGCGGGCGGGTTGGCGGAGCGGGAGGGCGGACAGAGCGGGAATGGGGCGCGGCAGCTCAGGGCGGCGCCAGCGGCACACCGGCCGGCATGACAACAGGGGCTGCAGAAGACAACAGAGGCGTTGCGGATGGAACCAAGTGCTGCAATAGTGGTCCAGTGGGCGCACCTGCAGCGGCGCCGGCCAGCGCAGCACCACCGGCCCGCCGGCCCGGCCGTGCCCCTGCGCCGCGTCCTCGTCCTCCTCGTCGCTGTCGTACTCGAGCTCCTCCTCCGCCCCGGCCGCAGCCCCGCCCTCGCCGGCTGCTACAGCCGCCGGCCCGCCGCCGGCGCCGCCCCGCCGCTGGTGTCTGTCCACCGCCGGCGCCACCTGCGCCTGCATCGCCGCCGCCAGCTCTCCTCCCGGCCCGAAGACGCCCGCACCGGCGCCTCCCTCCGCGCCCGTTTCAGCCCCCGCGCCCGCCGCGCCGGCGCCGCCTGCGGCGGCCGCCGCCGCCGCCGCGTGCTCCCGCCGCTGCGCCTCCGCCGCCAGCGCCGCCGCCAGCCCGGGCGCCTCCTCCAGCATGGCGGCTGCTACAGCCGCGCGCGCGGGCGGCCCCAGCGCGTTGTCCATTATGGCGGTCAACAGCAGGCGGCAGGCGGCGGGAATGGCGGTGGGGTCGGCGCCTTCCACCACCGACAGCAGCATCAGGTGGTAGCCGCCCTCGTGGTGCCGCGCGCGCCGGGCCACCTGGGGGCAGGAGGGTGGCGCGGGTAGTTCATTCCAGGCAGGAGACAGGGGGTTGCAAAGATGGCAAGAGAATTGGAGCGGGTAACGCCAATCTACACCAAATCAAATCCAAAAGGAGGAGAGCTTGGCCTATCATGGGGGGCAGCGCAGGACGGGTTGCGCGCTGCGCGTTGCTCGCGAGGCAGTGGCGGCACTGCGGCAACGCTAGCAAGCCCCGCTGTGGACGGAGGACCCATCTTCCAACTTGCGGGTCACGCAGGCAAGGGCCCACAGTCTACCACGCACCCGCAGCAACGCCGCTGACGCCCGCGCCGCCACATCGCTGTTGCCCGCGCCCAGCACGCCCACGCTGTACACCAGCGGCAGCAGCAGCGCCACGTCTAGGGCCGGAGCTGGCAGCGCCATGCGCAGCATGGGCCTGCAGGAGCAGCGGTTTGGGTTGTGACTTGTTAGTCGGCTGTGTGCGAGCCGGCTCCAGTGCTGCACCCCAGTGCGGTACGCATAAGCGCTAGCGACCGGGCCGCCGTGCCCGCATCGTGCGCAGCCCACCGACACTGACAAAGGGAGGCCTGCGGCCGGAGCACAGAGAGCCCCGCGCGCTAGGTCAGCCGGCGCGCCACAACCCGAACGCCCACAACTCACAGCACCACGAAGTGCGTGATGTTCCAGGACAGCAGCGCCTCCCGCTGGGGCTGCGGCGGGGACAGGAGGGGCAGCGGAGTCAAGCGGCCGGCTCGCGCGGCGGCATCGTGTGCTGCGACACGCACCTCCTGCGCATGGCGCTGGCAAGCACAGCCTTCCGGCCGCCCTACGCGCCCCACCCGCACCAGTCCGTATTGGGTCTGGGATGAACTACCCTCCCGCCCCACCCACCCCGGCCGCCCCACCCCCCGCCGCCCCGGCCGCCCCACCTGCACCAGGCCCTCATACAGCACCCGCCACGCCGCCAGCCGCCGCCGCGGCCACGGCCGCCGCGGGCGCCGCAGCGACGCCAGCTCCGCCGCCACGCGGCCCCACAGCTGCAGGTCGCAGAACGTCATCAGCCCGCCCGCCAGCAGCATAAGCTGCGTGCCCACGTGCAGCAGCGGCAGCCGCCCCAGCCACGCCAGCAGCAGCCGCACGGCCGTGCCCACATGCCCAGCCCCGGCCTCGGCCCCATCCCACGCGCCGAAGCCGAACACGCCTGCGCCGCCCGCCGGCCCGGGCGCGGGCGCCGGCGCCTGCGGCGCCGGCCCCACGCCGGGCGCGCCCAGCAGCAGCGCCGGCGGCGGCTTGGACAGCAGCAGCACGTACCGCGCCCACATGGCGTGCGGCAGCACCAGCCAGCCCGCCAGCTCGGCGACCTTGGGCAGCACGCGACGCAGCAGCTCCACCGGCGGCAGCCCCAGCGGCGAGGCCTCCACCTCGCGCACGTGGTCGGCCAGCTCGGCGCGCTGCGGCGGCCGCACATAGATGACGTTGCGGCACACCGAGCCGCCGCCGGCCGCGTCGCGGCCGCCGGCGGCGGCGCCGCCGCTGCCGGCGGCGGCCCCGCGGCGGCGCGGCCGCCGGCCAGCGCGGCCGGCCCCGGCGCCCGCCCCGGCGCGGCCGCGCCCCGCGCCAGCAGCTGCGCTGCGGTTGGCTGCGGTATCCGGTGCGTCTGTGTCGTTCAGGTCGGCGCCGGTGCTGTTGGTTGCGTCGGGGCCACCGGTGCTGTTTCCTGCTAACTGGCCCCCATCGGCTCCTGCTGCGCAGGAGCCGCCCTCGCCCTCACCGCCGGCCGGGCAGCTGGCTGCCGTGGCCTCGGACGCCGGCGGCGCCGGAGCACGGCAGCTCCCTGCAGACTCGCCACTAGTAGTACCGGCAGCGTCCATGTTCGCATCCGCTCCACAGTAGCCGGCGCCCGCCTCCCCGGCGCCCGGCGTTGCCGACTGCTCCGGCGACGGCTGCTGCGACTGTGGTGGCTGTGAGGACTGCGAGTCCGGGGGCGCTGCCGCCGCCGCCGCTGCCGCCGGCTTCACCGGCGGCGTGTTCAGGTTCAGCAGCGGCATGCGGCCGCGCGCCTCCAGCACCACACACCGGAACGGCCGCATCGGCTCCGCGTCCGCCGCCGCGCCCCGCCGGCGCTTCTTGGCGCCGCCGCTGGCGGCCCTGGCGCGCTTGCTAGCCGGCCGCACCGGCGTGGCAACACCACCAGCAGCCGGCGCCGGCGCTGGCGCCGCGTTTCCGGCTGGCGCGTCTCCGGCTGCTGCTGGCTTGGCCGCTACATCCTGACCGCCATCCGCCACAACTGCCGCGCCCTCAGCGCTGCTGTTGCTGCCACTCCCGTCAGCGGCGGCGGCCGCGCCGCCAGCCGCCGCGTCCAGGGCGGCCTGCGCGGCGGAGGCGGTCACGTCCTCCTCTGCAGCGGACGCGCGGCTCGCCGCAGCATCCAGCCCCTGCTGCGGCGCCAGCTCCTGCGCTCCTTCCACCGCGCCATCGGCATCGGCCCCCGCAGCGCCTGGAGCGCCCTCCTCGGCCCCGCCCATCTCGCCGTCCTCATCCTGCTCCCCGTCCTCCTCGCCGTCCTCGTCCTCCTCCTCCGCATCGCCGGTCCCCTCCTCGCCGTCCTCTTGCGCCGCGCCCGAGCCACCCGGCGCGCCGCGGCGCCGCCGGCCGCCGCCTGCGCCGCCCCCACCCGGCTGCTCCGACCGCAGCCCGCCTGCTCCTGCACCCGCCTGCTCCTGGTCGGGCTCGGGCTCGGGGTCTGCCAGGCTGCAGCGCAGCACCGCGTCCGGCTCCACGCGCAGCCCGGCGGATGAGTCCGGGTCCAGGACCAGAGGCACGCCTGCACAGCGACAGATAGACAGACAAGCAGCCGAAAAGAGAGTTGAAGGAAGGACGGGAGGGCTGCACATGTGGGGTAAGGAAAGGGTGGGGACAAGGAGAGGGCAAGATTGCAGCGGGGCAGCAATTATAAAACGTCGGAGCGCCGGAACAGCACACTAAGCGGCCGTGCGGCCAGTCAGCCAGCGGCGCGCGCGTGCGCGCTCGTGTCGCCTGCTTACCTTGTGACAGGTGCGCCAGCGCCAGTGCCAGGTCCTGTGGGGGTTACATTACTTCATGATTAGGTAAGGTGATGGTAGGGCGGGGTGGTGGTGTGGTGGGTGGCGCCCTGAACCGCAGACCCCCGCACGCAGCAATAGTCCAGTCGGTGTGGCACCGACGTGTCCCTGGTTGCTGCCGCGCCAACCGCCAACACCGACAACCGCCCACAACCGCCCGCACCGGCAACCGCCTGTGACAGCCAGGCACGTAGAATCCCCTGCCGCCCCCTGCGCACCCACCTCGGTGGAGGACAGCCACCAGGCGTGCAGCAGCGCCAGGCTGCGGGCCAGACGGAGCCATGGTAACAGGCGGGTCAGCGAGCACGCAGCTGCCCTTGCGCTAGGCCCCGGGCCCCCGGGGCCCGGCCATCGCCCCGCTGAGCACGTCAGCCCCCAACCCGCCGGCCTTGAGCCAGATTTGAGATATCGTACATCCCCCGCACCCCAAACACACATACGATCACACATGCACACCCGCCCGCCTCCCCACCTGCGCGGCAGCATGAGGCTCATGTGTGCGTACATGCGCGTGCGCCAGGGGTAGGCGGACACCAATTTGTGAGGCTGCGTGTCGGGAGCACACGCGGCATCGTGAGGAGCGAGTAGCAAGATACGCCGTATACGAGAACCGGAAAGAAAGCCTTCCCGTTGCAACACGGGATTGGGCCCACACCCACCTGCCACACCAGATGCTGTATCACCGGCCTGAGCTGCGGCGGGCGGGCGGGCGACGCACCCGGCACCAGGCCGCCGAACCTGCCGCTACCGGCCCCGGCCCCGCCTCCGGCCCCGGCAGCACTGTCGCTGCTGCTGCTGCTGCTGCTGCTGCTACTGCCTGGCGCAGCCTGCTGCTGCGGCTGTAGCGCTGCCGCCAGGAGCCGGTTGTAAAGACTGCCGTGCATCATCGTGAGGTCAAACGCCTCCGTGCCTGCAGCGGTGCCAACACTTGAGATTCACAGCAACCCCGGCGCCTGGTTGACGCGCTCCGGCTGGCCGCAGCGCCGCAAGCAGGCCTACCAAACAAAACCACTATCCCCCCCCTGGACTCACAGTTTGTGGAGTCGCACTGGCACGTGCCCAGGAACTGTGTCGCGGGGGACGAGGGGGAAGTCCCAAAGCGCGCGGGTTCAGTCGTGGACTATGGTTTGCGCGCTCTGATAGTGAATGTATCCTAGTGACATCGCACCTGTGCCCACAACCGTTGCTTGGCGCCATACTTTTGCTCCACGAAAGCAGGGAATGTGCAAAGGATGGCCCCGTAAAACGCCAAAGTCAACCCCAGCAGCGCGCAGGTCCGGCCGACTGACCGACGCCTGAGCAGCATTATCACTGCTGCTGAGCCCTGGCGCTCCTGGTGTCACTAGCGTTAAAACGGCCTGAGTGTTAGGCCGAGGCCCTGCCCGCTTCGGCCACTACTAAACGAAACGCATTACCATGAGTATTCAAACATGGAACTGTTTTACGGTTTAAGTAGGCAGCAACTGCTGGAAATGGAAACAAGTGCCGGAATGGAAGCAAGTCGATCATCCCTCGGAGCAGCTTGGTCCTGGTTGTCGTTACTTCAAAGATAGCACACACTCACACGCACGTCCCTTCTACAAGCTGCTCTTGCCTTGCACCAAGGTCGAACTCGGAGTAGAAGTATCGCACCTTTCGCCCACGCTGATCCAAATGTCTACCGAGGTGGTTCTTAAAGTTGACATGATGTGCAACGGATGCGTTGGCGCGTAAGTAACACAGCGGGCGGGGCGGGGGTTTGAAGCCGCGACTTAATCTCTCATTGAGCCTACGTTGCACCCCTTCGCCGCGCGCAGCGTCCAGCGTGTCCTGGGCAAGCTGGAGGGAGTGGACTCGTACGATGTCAGCCTAGAGAAGCAGCAGGCTGTTGTGCGCGGCAAGGCGCTGGACCCCCAGGCTGTGCTGGAGAAGGTGGCCAAGACCGGGAAGAAGACGGAGCTCGTGTCCTCGTAAGGCGCCGTGGCGGGGCCTGTGATTCAGGAGGGAGTGGAGTGGCAGCAGCCGCCACGGCACCAGGGCGGAAGCAGGCGGGGCGGCGGCTAGGCAAGCTTCACGGGTGAGACGCACCGGGTTACGGTTCCGGGGGCGCAGCTTGCAGAACGCGGGCGCGTCGGATGCAAGTGCCAGGGCGCGTCTGAACCATTCGCAAGGGGCGATGAGGCTAGCGCACGAGATCTGGTGGGGCTTGCGCTGTGGCAGACAAGCAGTAGTAGGCATTGGACTGGTCGCAAGTATGTACGACGCACGGACGCGCGCATGCATTTTGCTGCAGCCGTGGACTCCGGCCTGCGGGAAGGGGCAGTTGCAGTGAGGCTTATTTGCATATGCTTGAGGGTGTGTTGGGCTGATGCATGTTCCAGCCGCAGCCGGGGCATTATGTCGGCTGCGGTTTGGGGGGTACCTCGGCACGTCGGCACGACGCCACGCCCGTGGCTGATCTGAACCCAGGGCAACGGGCCTGTGGGCTGCGTGCCTGCTCATCCTCACACGTTGCAGACACTGTTTAGAACGTTGCAGACACTGCTTTCTCAACGGGCATTCTGTTGTAAGCGGCGGATCTGGGGCTATTGAGTTGCGCTGGCACATCCCATGGTACATTTCTGGATGTCCATAATCACAGGGGCGGTGTTCCATGTGGGCGTGTGGCACAGCGTACCGTATCGTGTTACAATCGCCCGCCATCAAGCACTGCGTGCGCATTGCCCAGAAACGGCTACCGAGCTACGTACATCACAGGCTTTGCCCATACTTGAGCGCCTCCTGCCTTGACAGCGTCAGCTCTACGTAATCTTCTGTGGTCCTGCGTGGACCTGCACACACCAGACACGGTATGGGGGATAGCTCGGCACGGGGGCACCACGGGCGGTGGGCACGACGCGACGGCCATCAAACCCAGGGCAACGGGCCTGCGCACATGGGCGGATAGAAAGTTGTGCTCATGCTGTGTCACATACTTGCACGTCCGACATATACTGCGCTAAGCTGCGCTCGGTCAGCCTCCCACATCCGTCAAAAATCCAAGACACTGAGGCTTACGCAAACACCGCGCCCCTGATAAGCGCATCCGGGGCCCGGCCGTCCGGGTCTGACTCCGCCCCACGCACGCTCGAACACAAAAGTACTCCATGCCACAGCACGAACTCTGCCAGCCAGCGCTATCTTTCAGCACCCCTGTCTCCGTGCCTTGTCTCCCAGTCACGCGCGCTCGGTCTCTGCCACCCAGCAAGCTCAGCGTGAGCGTGAGGAATGCGCATCAGCAAACTACCAGCCTGGCAGCTAATCAGCACCGCATCGGTACAGTAACCCCGGCGTTCAACCAGCCGCGCGCTCCTGTCTGCTGTCGCAATTTGTTTGTTGGGTCTGGGAGGTTCTGCACACTATGGGACTTCGCCACCTGCCCCGCTTGCATTGTTCCATCGAACCCAGCAAGCTCAGCGCCAGCCCCGATCCACGGTCGTCCACGGTCGCCAGGAGTGTTGCCGCAGCTCTTAGTGCGTCTTCTTGGCACCAGCCGCCGTACCGGGCGCCGCCGGGGGCCCCTCGGCCGAGGCGCGCTTGAAGTCGGGCATGTAGCGACCGAACGCGGCGATGACGGTGGCAAGGAAGTTGTAGTCCACAATCTGGACACAGGAGGGAGGCCCAGGCATGGATTGTTAGGCAGCGGGCCAGGGGAAGGAATTGATGGAGCGCTATGGGGGCAGTCGCCTGCTGCCGGGAACCAGGGAACAGGAGGCATCCCAGGCTTCCCAGGCGCCCGGGCTCCTCAGCACTGCGTGCGTATCGTAGTATGGAAAGAACGAGCAGCGCGCTCCTGCAAGCCACGCCACCCTGTGCCCAGGCGGCAACTCGACACACACACCCTCACACCCCCGCCTCACAGACCAGTCGCGCCCCTGCTGTGCCCGCCCGCCCCCTCCCCTCCCTTGCCCTCCCCACCCCACCCTGGAGGCCCTACTCCCACCTTGACCACGATGCGGAACGCCAGGGCGGTGGGCCCGATGTCGCGCCACACGGTGCGGCCAATGCTGGCGAACACGGTGTCGGGCAGCTCGTCCGGGTGCACCGCGAAGCGCTTGAAGAAGTCCAGCGCATCCAGCTTGTGCGCCTTGTCGTAGAACCTGTGTGAGTAGGCGGGCGGGGCGGGCAGGCAGCGCGGCGCACCGTAGCACCCGGCATCAGGTTTGGCACGACGTGCAGCGAGCCCATGGAGGACGGCCGGAGGTCGGCGGCAAGCATGCCGCACACCGGACGCGCGCGCAGCGCGCGCCCCGCACGCCCACGCCCACGCCCACGCCCACGCCCACGCCCACGCCCACGCCCACGCCCACGCCCACGCCCACGCCCTCGCACCCACGCCCTCACACCCACGCCCACGCCCACGCCCGCGCCCACGCCCTCCCGCCCACGCCCGGCCCCCACCTGGACGCCACAGGCGAGGGGTGGAACACCATGATGTCGATGCCGTGCGGCTTGACCTCGGGCGCCAGGCTGGCGCCGAAGACGGAGATGAAGGACTTGGTGGCGGCGTACTGCACGGAGAAGGGGCTGGGGATGGCGGCGGCGGCGGAGCTGGTGAACACCACGCAGCCGCGCAGGCCCGAGCCGATCTGCGGGGCAGGGGCGGAGGGGGAAGCGGCGGGGAGTCGGGGCGCCGGGAGTGGGAGCCAGTCCTGGCCGCGTGCTGCGTGGTCGTTCACGGGCGGCTTGCTATCATGACCGCTTAGGCGAGCACCACTGACCATCTGCTGCACGAAGTGGTGGGTGATGGCCACGGCGCACACGGAGTTGCAGTTCAGGTTCTTCATCAGCGCGTCCAGCGGGCTGCGTCAGGGATGAGGGCGGGGCGGGCAAGCAGGCAGCGGCCGGTGCGGCGCGCGCTGTCGGTCAGCGCATGGCGGATAGTCTGCTGAAAATGTGGCGGCAGTGGAATGTGGGCCCTAGCTGCACGGCAGTGACCCTTCCGCCCTGGCGTTGCAGCCGCCCCACAACAGCAACGCAAAGTGGAAGTCCGAGGCGGCCGCCCGCAAGCCCACCCCAGTCCAGCCCAGCCCCGCCGCGCCCCACCGAGTGTGGAAGAAGCCGGTGAGCATGTAGCCGGCGTTGTTGAACACGATCTGCACCTTGATGTCCTTGGTGGCCTCGACTATGGGCGCCAGGTAGTCGGAGCCGCCCAGATCGGCGGCCACCTGGCCGCACGAGAGCGGCGCGCGGGGAGGGAGGCGGTGGTGGTGAGGAGGCCGTGTTGGCGAGAGGTGGAAGTGGATGTGGAGGTTGGATGGTGGGAAGCTCAGTGGAGCGGCCCCGTCCCCGCCCCCGTCACGGCACCCGTACCTCGACACGCTGGCGCTGGCGCCGTACCAGCGCCTTCAAGCCCGCCCCCGCGCGCTGCCAACCCCGAGCACCTTCACACCTACCTTGCGGAACTGGCACTTGGGGTAGGCCGCCTTCAGCTCCTCAAAGGTGGTGTCCAGCAGGTTGTCGCCCAGCGCCACCAGCACCACGTTGAGCCCTTGGCGCGCAAGCCGGGTGGCGATGGACTTGCCGATGCCTGCACATCCGTCCCGGCGAACAATCGACACACTTATGTGTTTGCCACTGGAACCATTGGCTAGGTCGGAATACTAGCGCCGCGCGGCTGCATCGACTGATCGCGCCATTTATATATTCGCGCCAGAGAGTCTTGACAGTGCCCCAACATTATGATGATATAGATGGCACATGCGCCATAGCGAGCGTTCCCAGCATAACAAAGAACGCTCCAGCATGCCTCCGCACCCGAGCTGGCGCCGGTGACCAGAGCCCACTCGGCATTGTACCGCTTCTTCAGGTTCTGAGTCTTGTAGAACACAGAGCAAATAAGGTGCTGGACGATGTAGGTGCCAAACAGTGGCACAAACAGCGCCAGGAACAAGTAGTACCAAACGTTCATTTTAAATGGCTGTGTCTGTCCACGTCAAGTATTATGTATGTATCAATGGGAGCAGGTGTAGACAGGGCTGCTGGAGGGAGTCTTCCGGTGGGCAGGAGCGGAGTGGGCGGAGGAGCTGCCGCCCCAATCCCGCTGCGCCTGTCGCAGCTGAGCGCGCTGAGCGCGCGCACATGCCGCCTGCGCACTCCCTTACTGCCAGCTGAATTTTGTTGCTAGCTCTTGCCACACGAGGCCGACACCGACGAGCACAGCCACTTTGCGTGCCGCCGCGGTTGGCAGTTGGGTGGATCCAGGTTTGCGATGGCGATGACCGCGCGAGGCCGTCGTTCATGACATGTATTCATTACACCGTCGCTTCATTCGCCGTAATAGCGATGTTTGCATTGCATGGCTGCTGAAGCGCTGACCGATTGAAGTTGGGAAGCACGTAAAACGGCAGGAAACGGCAGGGCATTGATCGCACTGCCAATTTCATCATCCAATTTGCATGTCAGTGTCACTGCCGCGGAAGTTGGGGCTACGGTAACTGCGCTTTCTCCTTCAGCGACCTGCTGCGGACTGGACCCGCTCGCAGCGGCCCGAGGCACCTAAACCTCGGTGAGTGTTCTATTGCAGCAAGCGCAACATGCCACTTGAGCCAGTGCGCGCCCAGTGCGCGCCCTGTGCAATGTGCCGAGACCTGCTGCCGCTCGCCCTCGTCCCTTGCTATTTCCATGTGCATGCAGTTCTCCATTGTCAGGTACCATGTCTCTCCCTGCAATGAATTGGAGAATCGCAAGAGATGACTGGTGTGACTCCCGACCTCCGCGCCGCAGGCCCTGGCAGGCCCTGACGCGCCCCGTCGAGCGCCCAGCGGGTCCTTCCTCGGCCTGCTTGGGGTCACAACCTCGCACGCTGGCCGCAGTTAGCTTGATCGCGCAGCCGTAATGGTGAAGCCCGAACCACACGAGGGAAGCCGCCCCGGGCCCAGCAGCAGTGGCGGCCAAGACGCAGCGGCGCCCGCCGTCGAGGCGGACTGGAGTGATGAAGAGGTGGTGGATGATGAGGACGAGCGCGAGGACGACGACGACGGTGATGGGGAGCAGGACGATGACGGAGAAGAGGACGTGGCTGGGCACGGCGGCGTGCACGGCGGACAGGGAGCGCCGCAGCCTCAGGCAGAGGCGGCGGACGAAGACGCGGCCGAGCACGGCGACGGGGAGGCGGATGGCGCATCGGGTGGTGACGCGGTGCTGCATGACAGTGGCGGTGGTGGTGGTACGGCCGCGCAGCGGCGCCTGGATGCTGCTGCCACTGCCAGCGGCGGCAGCCGTGGCAGGCGCAGGCGGGGGCACGGCAGCGTGCGCACGGCCGCCGACGGGCCGCTCGTGCATCGCTGCTTTTACTGCAACATGCCGGCGCCCGCCGGCGAACTGACGCGCTGCTGCAGCTGCACGCCGGTTTCGCTTGAGTTGAACTGCTCCAAGCGCTGTCATCTGCGCTGCGCGGCGCTGCTGCCGGGGCAGCTGCTGCAAGGCTTTGAGGTAGGTGCCGTGGCCGAGGGGTACGGCGCATGTGGGAAATGGGCAAAACGCACGGTCGGCGCATGGCGCGGGTGTGTGCTGTGGTTGCGGCTCAGAACAGTACAGGGCCACGTTTCAGCGCGATCTAATGCTCTTGCTGCTGCTTGCAGGAGCTGCATGTGTGGTTCTGCGGTGGCGGCAGGTCCAGCCGTCCGCAGCACACCCCAGAGAACTACCTCAAGGTGTGTGTGGATACGTGGGCTTGAGATCAAGATACGCGTATGGACATGTGAACGGTATATGCTCGTGTGTGTTAAAGTACATGAGAAAGGCAGCCGCATGCGGGTGTAAATCAAAGTTGTGCGCATGCACGTGGCGTGCCCAAAGTGCGTGGCTCCCTAGTTCCGATCTTGGCCGATGGCCATGGTCTGGTCGTGAGACGGCAGCGCTTGCTTGCACGACGGTCCCAAAAGCGCTGGACGTCAGCTTTTAGGACACCAAACGCATGCAATGAGTACTCTGCCCAATCCTGATGTACTCGCTGTATGGCTGGGGGTCATTTTCACGCCACGTCCTTATACCGGTACCTTGATACTGGCTCCGCCCGTAGGTGGTCAACGCGTCCAACCCCGAGGCGGACGCGGTGCGTGCCTACGTCCACACCCGCGCCCTGCTGCACGACCCCGCCAGCGGCGCCATGGCGGCCGCTGCCCAGGCCGCTGGCGGCGGGGCGCAGGGGCCGGGGTCCGCCCTGCCTGCCGCCTGGTTTGCGCCGGAGCGGGTGCGCGCGCGCGGCCGCGGCCTGGTGCCCGACCCGCAGCAGCCCGGCCGCGTCACGTACGCGGCCATGCTGCTGCCGAACCCCGCGGCGGCAGCTGCAGCCGCGGGTGCGGGCGCAGGTGCAGCCGCGGGTGCGGACGCAGGTGCCGCCGCGGCTGCTGGGGGCCTACCAGACGCCACTACCGCGGCGTCGCCTGCCGGTGGCACCAAGCGGGGAAGCAAGCGCAGCGGGTCTGAGCGCATCGCGCCGCCTGCAGAGCCCCGTGACTCGAGCCAAGCGCAGCAGGGAAAGCGGCATGATCTGGCGGATGCCGACGACGGTGAACACCTGCCGTCGCCATCAACCAAGCGCGGCCGCAGCAGCACGGGTGCGGCAACGGGAACCGTGGGGCCGGAGGCAACAGAGGAGGAGCGTCAAGGGGCGCATGGTACTGCTGCAGCACACGAGGTCGCCACCAAGCCGGACCCTGACCAGCAGCACGAGCCGCTGCAGCGTGGCGGCGGAGCAGAGGGTGCGGCAGGGCTGCGCCGCCGCAGCGGCGCGGCGGCGGCCCGTGCCCAGCACTGGCAGCCGGTGCCGCAAATGCCGCCACAGCGCGCAGGCGACAGCACGGGGTCAGGCAGCGCCGGGGCCCTGGCCGCGGCTGCAGCAGTCCCTGCAGCTGGCGCTGGAGCTGCAACAGCCACGCGCGCAGACGCTAGCGCAACACAGCGCCGCTTTTTGCAGGTTGGGGGCCCGATTCCAGCCGCCGTCTGCGCGCGCGCCGGGAGCAGCGGCAGCGACGACAGTGCGACTGGCCGCCTGGCGCGCGGCATGCCTGCCTCTTGTCCGGCTACCTCCGATGCACCTTTGGGCGCAGGCGCCCGCGCTGGTGAGCACCACCTGTCGGCGGAGCGCCGGGCGGCTGCCGGAGCTGGCACCGGGGGCCCGGGGGTGGCGGCGGAGGTGGCGGCGGCGGAGGTGGCGGCGCTGAGGGCGCAGCTGGAGGCCACGCAGCGGGAGCTCGCGGAGGAGCGCACCGGTCGCATCCGGGCCGAGGCGCGGGCGGAGTTTCTGGAGGAGCAGCGGCGGCGCCACGAGCAGGAGCTGCGTGAGGAGCGCGACAAGGCGGTGGAGGCGCGTGTGACCGAGAGGATGCTGCGGCGGCAGCTGGCGGAGCTGGAGAATCAGGCTCAGGGCTGAGGACGGGGGGGGGTGCTAGTAGCGCTGGCCGACTCAGGCAGTCTGGAGCTTTGGGTGGACAGCTCGTGGGACAGCTCCATTGTGGACAAGTCGCGGCGACTGCAGAGCCATTTAGAACCACTTGGCGATGACACTGGGGGAAGGCTACTCGGGGTGTGGGACTGTCCAGGTTATCTGACGGGCAGCACGCGCTGTCTGCCCACGGCAACTCATCCACGCGGACACTGGATGGGTAGCCGCGTGGATGATTGCCTTGCGTTACTTATGGCCTAGATTCTAGATCCTTCGTCACCTGTCAATCTCCCAGGGCGTACTTGCCAGCGCATGATTGTGGGTCCAGATAGTAGGAATGACAGCTGGGAGGAGTGGACGCGGCCTCACAACGGAACGGGCTGGGAGGCTTAGATCGCATGGAGCTAGGGAACCTGTGCTGTGCATGCCATGCGGCAAAAGCTCGACCTCAGTCACAATAGTGCTCCTATAAAATCTGATCTGCATGTAATTACAAGCTTCAGCCATTCAGTCTGTGGCTGGCCCGGCACAACATTTCCGCAACACCCAGACATTGTTTCGCAAGAAGATAAATAATTAGGAACTGCAAAATAAAAACAAAGCCGCAGCAACGATAACCGTACTCGTCGTCCGCTGGGTGGGGCCGGGCCATCGGTGCATCGTGCCCGGTATCGGCTTGTTTGTGCCCCAGGACTTGCTCTGAGGCTCGAGACTAACTCTACAGTAGGATACAGCCGCGCAGGTGAGGGTTTCAAACTGGGATGCTTCCATGGGGGCCAGCCGAGCCGAGCTGAGCCAGTCTTGTCCACTCCTGTACCCGCACGGGCCCGGCGATCTACGCTGGCCGCTGGGTCCTGCTCTGATACACCCGTGCTAGCTATTGGCCGTCGTAAAGTGCGGGGCCCCAGGGTAGTATGGGGGCAGGCAGGGTGTAGTAGGGGGCCTGGGGGTAGTGTTGTGGAGGCACCCAGCAGCAGAAACACGACGGGTCCCATCCCCACTCCAGACCGCGCGTAACCTGTTTCTCGGGACTTGAGGTTCAGCTAATTCCCCTTGTTTGCCGTGTACCACCAGCCCCACTCCAGACCCCGCATCCACTGCGACCGTCACCCGCAGGCCGGGCATGCGCCACAGGGACTGACACCAACATGAACCAGGTGAAGCAGGAGCCCGAAGAAGATGCAGGCGCCCGTCTGGCAGCTGCTCAACACGCGGGCGGTCACGGGGACAACGGCTATGACGAGGCATGGGATGGAGAGGTCGTGGAGAACGGCTACGAGGATGGGGCCAGCGGCGGCGGCGGCTACGAGGATGGGGCCGGCGGCGGCGGCGACTGCGAGGACGGGCCGGGCGGCGGTTACGAGGATGGGGCGGGCGGCGGTGAAGACTATGAAAGGGTAGAGGAGGACAGTGAGGAGGTGGACCTCGATGAGTTGATTGTAGAGGATGAGGAGGAGGCACTGGCCATGGAGCGGGAGCAGGAGGATCAGGAGGAGGACGAGGGGCAGGAGGGCGAGGCGGATGCGGCCGGCCCGGAGTCGGGCGAGGCGGCCGGGCGCTATCGGCAAGCTGGTGGCAGTGAGAGCGACGGCGAGGGTCGCAACGGCGGCGGAGACGGCGGAGACGGCGGCGCGCGGCAGCGGCGGCCGCCTCGGCGCGGCGGCATGGCCGAGCGGCGGCAGCTGGTGCATCACTGCTTTTACTGCGGGGCGCAGGGCTCACTGAACGAGCTGGTGGGGTGCGGGGCGTGCAACGTGCTCACCTTCAGCCCCTGCTGCTGCAAGCGCGCGCACATATCCTGCGCAGCCAAGCTGCCCGGCGTGCTGCTTCCCGGATTTGAGGTGGGTCCGGGCCGGTGGTCGGTGGTGCTGGAAGGTTTGGGAACTGGGAAGCTACACGGGGCTGGTGGGAGCCGCGGCTCGCTGCATGCGCCGGAAGCCCCATGGTGCCGCCGCCGGGAGCACCAGTGCGCCGGTACTGCCTGGCGCCGGCTTGATGCGTTTCAACGACACCGTGCAGCGTGCACTGCCCCCTCGCGTGTGTCCACTCCGCACGTGCCCGCGTTAGTGCTCCGCGCGGTACGCCTGCGCGCACACACACACACACCTCGGACGCTGCACGCCCTTCCCTGCACAACTCCCCATTCTCTTACTATAGTTTTGCAACCCACACACGCAGGCGCTGGGGCTGTGGTTCTGCGGCAAGGCGCGCAAGGGCTACCCGCCGCACACTGCCGCCCTGCACCTGGACGTGGTGCACGGGCCCTCCGACACCGCCCGGCAACTGCGCGCCTACCTGGCCGGCAGGGCGGCGCTGCAGGTGAGGCGCATGGGCGCGACGGTGCTGCAAAATGAGGCGCGTGCCAACTGCCAAGCGGCATCTCTGTCACACCCGTCGCCGGACGGGCTCAGCCCTCTAGTCCTGCCGTATGAACGCGTGCGTCAATGCGTCCTGCATGGCGCTTGCAAGGCAATCGCAATCGCGAAACGCGCCTCCCACCACGACAGCGATGTGAGCCTGCATGCGTATGTGTGCCCGTGCAGGCGCAGGTGGCGGTGGCCCCTGACGGGGAGTTCTTCCAGCCTGGGCGGCGCATCGCCAAACTGGCGCGGGGGCTGGTGCCCGCGCCGCCCGGCACAGGCGGCGGCCGGCAGTACGTTTTCGAAGGCATGCTGCCGGCTGCCGCAAGGCCGGCGGCGGCAGCAGCAGGAGCAGCAACAGGAGCCACCGGCGCCGCGGCGGCAGCGCTGTCGCCGATGAAGCGTGCGCAAAGCGGCGTGGGCAGCGATGGCGGCGGGAGCGCTGGCGGGCCGCAGGCGGGCGCGGGCGGGAGCGCCGCGTCGCCGGCGAAGCGGCCCCGCCGCCGCGCCGCTGCGGCCGCGGCCGCGGGCATCCAGGCGGATGTGCGGGCGGACATGCAGCCGGAGGCCAGGAGGGCTGATCCGCACGAGGTGCTGCCGGCGCGGCCCAGCCCCGGCGGCGCCGCCGCCGCAGATGCCCGCCCGCAGCGACGACCTGTGCTCGCAGCAGCGACGCCGCCGCCTCACCTGCAGCAGCTGCCGCTGCAGCAGCAACCGACCGGCCACCAACAGGCGCGGCAGGCTGAGTACGCGGCGGCTACCTGCCCAGGGGCGAGTGCCGCCATCGCCGCGGAGCTGCACGTCAGACCAGGGGCGGCCGCAGGATCCGGTGCTCACTCGCCGCAAGCCTGGCTGCCACTAGAGCGGCGGGCGGCTGCCGAGCCTGACACCGCGGGCGCAGCGGCGGCGGCGGCGGCGGCAGCGGCGGAGGTGGCGGCGCTGAGGGCGCAGCTGGAGGCCACGCAGCGGGAGCTCGCGGAGGAGCGCACCGGCCGCATCCGGGCCGAGGCGCGGGCGGAGTTTCTGGAGGAGCAGCGGCGGCGCCACGAGCAGGAGCTGCGTGAGGAGCGCGACAAGGCGGTGGAGGCGCGTGTGACCGAGAGGATGCTGCGGCGGCAGCTGGCGGAGCTGGAGAATCAGGCTCAGGGCTGAGGACGGGGGGTGCTGGTAGCAAACTAGCTATGGCCTTTGTAGGCAGTTTGGCGCTTTGGGCGGACAGCTCTAGTTGTGGACCAGTCGTGTAACTGCCATCTAGTGGGTGGAGTGAGATGCGATGGTGCATTGCATGTGGGGCAAGGTGGCGAAGTCCCGTAGTGGAGTGAGGTGGCTGGGGTGCTCTGGTTGACTGCGCAACCATGCAGCCGGGGCATCTATGGTGCTTCCCGAGCATGGGGAATCAGACAGTTGGGCCAAATCTGTGTGGAATACCATTACAAGGAGCTTGCCAGTACCAACTGCCGCAAGGTGCAGTGTATTGAGGAGACCAGCGGCCCGTCCCATACCTTGAAACGCGCCCCTTCCACTCTCCGAGTGGGCCCAACAATCAGCGTTGAGGGCACGCTTTATTAAACGTTCGCTCGGCAACTCGGTATGGCATCTTTCCGAAGCGCACTTGTGGGCGGCCAAGACGTGCCGGGATGAATGAAGTAATGCAACGGACACATTTGCAAGGTTGCGGTACACACACGGCCGCCAGCCTTCGATAGCATCAGGCTCGCAACCTAGCAATCACGAATACGGTACAAGTCATTTCTGCACACAGCCCACATGCAAAAAGCAACCCGCGACAGGGCCCTGCCTAAGCGTGTTGACGTGACGAGATGGAAAGGCGGAGTAGGCAGCAGTCGCAGGAAATCGCAACACGCACTGATTTGACACGCAAACAATAGGCCAACGTTCACCTTTCAGGCCCGATTACACCGTACCTATGCGCACCACCGCCACACACAACACATCTATCCACCCGCATGCACATGGCAGACAACCGGTCTACGCTCTCCTGCCAACCCCGATACTACCAACTTAGCTCCAGCGCTCTTGGCGCTCCTGGGAGCATCCAAATGCTGCAACGTGATGCGAGCAGTCGTCGCTTCCGATTCTCAAGCACAGCTGCGACCTTGGCCGCCAACCGCCAGTGACTGACGGCACAAAAGCGCTGCTCAACCCTAAGCTGCCGGTTGCAAGCGCGGCCCCAACATACACAAAGCATTGGCTGTGTTAAGCTCAGAAGTACTATATCTAATAGCCAGGCCACGCCGGCCCGCGCGCAAACCCTGGTCAGCGGCGGCGGCATTTGACACGGGCCTGGCTTTACCTAAATTTCCCTCTCTCTCTCCATGCCGCCGTCCGGGTACGGCGCGGCCGCGGTGTGCTGGCATGAACCGGGCGGAGCCCATCAAGTCGAGGGCGTAAGCCACAGCCGCACGCCGTTGATGCCGCGGCGTTGGTGCCTTCAGTGCACCCGCGCCGGTCTGAACCGGCCAAGTAAACAACAAATTTACTTGCAGCCACACGTGTAGGGCTTGTTGTTGAAAGACTTGTCGGCGTCTGCGGGGGTTGCAGGGAACAGAGACAGCGTGCATGGACGTCAGCGTGCAAGCCGGCGCCTACGTAGAGGAATGCCCGACACTTGACGACTAACGGAACGTCTGAGCCCCGGCCCGCACGGATATATGGCGGCCCCTTGTCACTTCCCGACCCCTCAGATGTCAGTCATTGACCCCGCGGGATTGACCCCTGACCCCAGCAATACTCCCTAGCGGTGCTTGCACCAAAGCTTGCATCTGGCGCAGGCACTCACTCTTGGTGCAGGTGGTGACGCACATGCCCGAGCCCGTCTCCTCAAACTCCGTGCAGCCGCTCTGGCGGGTGTAGCTGGTGCCGTAGCCCTGGAAACTGATGGCGTAGCTGTCGGCGCACGTGCACGAGGTGCCGGGCAGGCCGGTGAAACCGTTCTTGCAGTTGTAGGCCTTGGGGTAGCCGGATGAGCTGCCGTCGCCGCCGCTGGGCGCGGGCGCGGCGGCAGAGTTGCAGGCGTCGGGGCAGTAGTCCCACGCCGCGCCGGCGGCAGTGGACTGGCCCTTGGCGAGCACGCACCAGGAGCCCTTGGCGTCCTGTGAGGCACCGAGGAAGAGACAGAGGCGAGGGACAGTCGGAACTGGTAGGTAAAGCATGCGTGACGCGGTTGCCGGCCGTTGCGACAAGGCGCGGTGCGCTGTTAAACGCAATGTGCTGTTGGCGGTTGGCGGGTAGGGTGGGGACTCACGTTGTTGGGGTTGGCGCAACCCTGGTAGGTGGTGGTCGAGTCCTTCAGCTTCCAGTTGGCCATGGTGCAAGTGAGGCCCTGTGGGTGCAGATTTCGTAAGGAAGACGCGGCAGGCGTCAGCGTGAAGTTAAGGGCCTTGCAGCAAAGCCTCAGGCATGCCAGGACCGCAAGCCTGTGACAGTATGTTTAGAAACTGTGCCCTGCTGCATGTGCTTGATAGTCTCGCTTCCTACCTGCTTGGTGGTGGCGCCGGCGCCGCAGTTGGGGGTGCCGCCGGTGTTGGTGGGCGAGGGGCTGGGCTTGGGAGACGGCGACGGGGAGGGCGAGGGCGCGGGGTTCGAGCCGCAGCTGGGCGTGCAGTAGTCCCACCAGCCGTTGCGGGCGTTGGAGCAGTCACCGTTGCTGCGGTCCACCTGGCACCAGTTGCCCTTGTCCTCCTCGCCGGGCACAGTCACGCAGTCGCTGAACTGCATGTTCTGGTAGGTCCAGCTGTTCACGCACTTGCAGTTCCGGGTGGTGACGGACTGGCAAGCGCCGCTGCCGCCATCGCTCGGGCTGGGGCTCGGGCTGGGGCTGGGGCTCGGGCTGGGGCTGGGGCTAGGCTTGGGGGACGGGGACGGCGAGGGCTTGGGTGAGGGAGAGGGCGACGGCGCGGCAACAACCGGGGCCGTGTAGCTGGCGGGCGGGTTCTTTGCGTAGTACTGGCCCCAAGCGTACAGCGTGGGGTTGTTGTCGGCGGTGATCTGGTGCATGGCGGTGACCTGGCCCGTGGTCAGGTGGCCCATGGCCAGCAGGCAGATGTCGTAGGTGTAGGTGATGTAGTTGGCAGTCTCGTCGGAGCCGGCCGAAGAGGGGCACGAGTCGAATGAAGGGTTCACGTCCGTGGTGGGAATGCCAACGCGGCTCGAGGCCAGGCGGTTGGCAGTGTCCCAGTTGGACGTCAGCACCTTGTTCCAGGCGTTCATGCAGGCGATGTAGGCCTTCTGCGCCCACGGCTGGCTCCACACGGGGCCACTGCTCTCAGGCGTGTCGGTGACGCCGGTCGAGGCGTCGTCGTCAACGCACTCGCCGTCGGCGAAGGTGTGCGCCATACCGAGGTGGTGCATGGTCTCGTGCACCAGGGCCGAGGCGCCCGACTCGAAGTTGGCACGGTTGTTCACGCCGTCGGTGGACAGAGTGGTCCAGGTAAGGCCCATGTGGCCGTAGAAGGGGTCGTCGGTGGCGCCGGGCGCGAAGGCGTAGCCCACCCAGTCGGTCGGGGGCTGCTCGCCCACCACGTAGATGTTGATGGCGCGCGGGAAGTCCACGGCCGAGGGCTGGATCACGTCACCGCACAGGTCATAGAAGAAGCCGGGGGAAGCGCAGCTGATCCAGTCCTCGCGGCTGGGCTTGATCAGGTACTGGTACCTGCGGGGCGGGTTGGACAGGTGGCGGCAGGGCGGCGGCGATTGCTGGGCATGTCGCAGGTCTTGCCCGGCGCAGCCCACCCCGGCAGCGTGATAAGCCGCCCCACAGCAAAGCGCCACATTCACGCACACCAGGGCATGCGCGCGGAGCGCTTATGCACGCACGGAGCACTCACGAGGGCGCGTTGCGGCACTCCGAGAGGAAGAGCTGGAAGCGCGCGGGCAGCAGGCGGAAGTTCGCGATGGCGATCATGCGCTGCGCCATGTCGCAGGCCTTGTCGTAGCCGGGCGGGCCGTAGGTGCCATCAGTATTCCTGCATGCGGCGGATCGTGAGCAACGTGAGAAGTCTGGGGCAGGCGTGAGGAGCAGCGCAGGTCGTAGCGAAGCCTGCCGATCCCTGCAGCCTTGCAGGGCTCCTCCGTGCACGCCAGCGCCGGCCGTCAGCGGCGACGCCACACATCCCCACCGAGCTCCCACCCCGGCGCGCAACGGGAACTCACTGGTACAGCATGATGTGCCAGACCAGGGGAATGAGCACCGTGGGGAGGTCGGCGGGCGTGGAGGGCGTGAAGCCGGCGGGCAGCGGGATGAGGATCTGGTTGTCCTGCAGCAGCCGGCGGCGGCTGGAGCCGCGCGGCACGTCCTGCACGATGTCGTCGCCCACCTCGCCGGCGATGACCGGGTTCCAGGTGAGCACGCTGACGCTCACGTTGCCGACGCGGATGGGCGTGGGCGGCGGCGGCGCCTCGATGCTGGGGTGGTAGTCCTTCTGGCTCGAGGCGATGGAGTTGGCCTCAGCCGCGATGCCGCGGATGGAGTTCCACAGGTCCACCACCAGGTCCACGATGGCGTCCACGTCGCCAAAGATGGGCGTCAGGTCGCCCAGCGCGCCCTGCAGCGCGGGCGCCTGCAGGCCGCTCTTGATGAACGCCTTGACCAGCTGCACCGCCAGCGGCTGCGCCGAGTTGGCGGCCTGCAGGCGGCGGCCGCCGGCGCCCGACACGGTGCCCATCTTGCCCTGGTTGTCGCGGATGTAGCCGAACACGTCCGCCAGGCTGGTGGTCAGCTGGTACAGCTGCGCGTTGAAGTCGGGCGACACCTGCGCACCAGCAGCAACACCAGCAGCAGCAGCGGCGCAAGGCGGAAAGGCATCCATTCAGTTCCATTCGCCTGGCCTGGCCTGCCCCCGCGCCCGGCCCCGCCCTGCACCGGTAAAGCCTGGCGGTAAATGCCGTCAACCGCCACGGCCCGTACGCTTCCCGCTTCCCCCGTCCGAAGCTGGAACAAGGCTGTCGCCGCCAGAGTCCCTCCTCCCCCTGACGCACCTGCAGGCGCTGCGCCACGTTGAAGAGGCGCGCCAGCAGGTCCTGGCTGCCCTTGTACTTGGACAGCACGTAGATGCGCAGCACGTTGGGGTCGTACCTGCGTACCGTGCGCGTGTGCACGTGCGGCAGTTGGCGGACTCAGTTGGCTGCCAACCGGCAAGCCCCGGCACGCCACGGACCCCGCAGCACCGTGTGCCCCCGCGCTTTCACCAGCCCGGCATTCGGCCAGGTGCGAAGCGCCTGCACGCCGGCGCTGCATCCCCTTTATAACGAAGTCAGCTATCCCCCGCCAATCAGACGGGACAGCTGCCCAGGTCCGCCCGCCCCAACCTGGCGCCCAGTTGCTCCCCGCTGTCGCCATTCCCTTCTCCTGGATGCGCCTTCTTACGTGGCGTTGGTGCCGCCCAGCGTGCTGATCACCACTGACAGCGCGTGGAACGCAGGATTCAGAATGCTAGTCTGGTCATAGTGCGTCTGAATGGCCTTGTTGTTGGCGTTCCGCTGCGAGGTGGCAAAAGGGGTGGAGGGCAGCTGACGGCCTGCTCGGGGTGGCAGGTCGCAGGTCGCAAAAGCCCGGCAGGCGGGAAGTCCCCTTAACCCTTAACGAAGAACAACTCACCTCGTAGTCAATAGGCATGAACGCACGGATGATATCAACATTCCCGGTTGCAGCCGACGCGTTCTGCAAGGGTGTGACAGTCCGAGTGCCGAGTTAGGCGAAGGCCTGTCCGTAGACGCTGCGCCTAACCTAACCACTGACGGTCTAAACGCTATATGCTCGCTGCTGATAAAGTGTGGGCGGCGAAAAGACGAGAGAAGCAGGCTCGCATGGGCACTCGAACAGGTCGCCGAATCCCTAGCAAGCGATACGCTCCTGACTTACGCTAACGTCTGTGACAGGGACTGCCGGAGCAGCCGTCTGGGTGTCTGGGTGTGCGGCCCATCCCGCCCCAAAGCCTCCGCCGAAGCCCACGCAGACCGCTAGGAAGAGGGCCAAAGCCATGAGACCATAAGGAGGGCGCCAGCGGCCTCCCTCATCGTGTCCCTGGGACTCATTCTCCACGAAATCGTCAAAGCCCTGCGCAGGGGTAAATGCAAACATGTCGGCATCGCTCAGGAAGCATCTCATAGTCTCAAGCTTCCCTCCCGTGATTCAAACGCATCCAACAGCATTCTTAGCGCGCCGGTTGAAGCTGAAAGGGGCGGCACAATTCACGAACTGAGGCTGGGGCCTCAGTAATGGAGGCGCGCTGGCCCTCCAAAAGCTGAGCAATGTCGATTCTTGCTTAGGTAGTTTGTGCGCCTCGCATCCTACCTCGTTGTGGACACTGACTGAGGGCTGCGAGTCCTCTAAATGGTACTGCTGCTTTTTGGCCATAGTGCGTAGGCTGCCTACTACTGATTGGGTAAGTAGTCGGCAAGTCTTGTGACTGGGTTAGGAGTATGGACCGGAAACGTGAAGAGGACATTCGAGTTAATCGCCATCCTGAACGAGCGACACAATGGCAAAAATCATAGGGCAGCTGTCTGCAGATAACTTGACGTCAACAAACTATATGCGTATGTTCCTAAAGGAGAAATTTCCGCGAGGTCTGTCGGGTTATGCACAGTGTGGGCGGGGGGGGGGGTTTGAGCACGGGGGAGGGGGTGAGTGCCCAGCAGGGCACAGCGCCTCCCTTACTGGCAGGGGCACCCTGGGAGTCCTCCTGGAGGCTGGAGCCCATCCTGCTGTGCTTGTGCCGACGTAGCCGCACAGCAGCGTGTCCTCCTATGTCCTGCACACCTGCCACACGTTGCTTTGCGCAACGTTGGTCGCCTGCTCATGTTCTGTCTGGTGCTGTAGCCTGGCCGGGTGCCGCTCATCGCATGCTTCTGGCGATAAAGGAACCCACGCAAGGATGCTTCAGCACCGCCGTGTCAGTCTTAGGTTCGGTGCACGTGTGCAAGCCTATTTTATGGCCCAGGTAGGGTGCAGCCAGCAAGGGCGTCTGACAAGCGTCTGCCGTGCAGGCTTAATTATTACACGTGTGCCGCTCATGACATGCTTCTGGCGACAAAGGAACCCGCGCAAGGACACGTCAGCACCACCATGTCAGTCTTAGGTTCAGTGCAAGTGTGCAGCACTAATTGATGGCCAAGGCAGTACTTTTGGGGTGCAGCCATCAAGTCCACGTGCGCTCAAGTAGACATCGTCCTCCCCTCCTGTACAGGTCCCTATCAAGCGTGCGGCCGGCCAGCAAGCCTCAAATGCCGCTTTGGTCAATCCTTCCCAAACCTCCACAGATAAAACCTGCCTACGTCCCATACAACTTCGCACGCCATGTCACATCTACTTCAGCACAACCCCCGCCCCGCCCTGTCAGTTCTGCCTGCGCCCCGCCTGTACGGCGTCGCCGGCCCCCGAAGAGATTCGTAGCAAGCATCCCTACCACACGCCCACCACACCTACGCACGGACACCGCCCCTCTAGAACGCAAGCCCAGTGAACAGCGCCACGCCGCGGTTGATCCAGTGGCCCTGCGGCTTGTCGGACGGCAGCTCCAGGTACATCACGAAGTTGGTGGAGTGGCCGGTGGTGGACAGCGTGCCGGCGCGCGTCAGCGTCTTGTACACCGGGCAGTCGTACACGCCGATACCGCCCGCGGCGTCGCCCTCCACCGGCTGCACCGGCTTTTTCCGGTGCTGCTCGGGCTTCAGCCACACGATGGGCATCTCGGTGAACAGCTCCTTGGGCCGGGACTCCGCGATGACGTGCGTCTGTGAGGGCATGGGTTGGATTGAGATAGGGAGGTCAGAGCCAGGACACGCGGTGCGCACACGTTGTTGCTGTTGTAGTTGCCCGCCCCGCACGTGGGCACACAGGCGGCAGCGAGGCGGCGCAGCGGTGCTTCTGAGCGGGCGCCTCACCTGGTTGTCCCAGCGCGCGCCCTCCATGAACAGGCCGCGGATGAAGCAGCCATCCTCGGGGCCGGCCACCACCGCGCCCTCGTCCAGCGCGTCCATCACCTTGAAGCCAAACGACACGGTGTCGATGGGGTAGGTGTACTTGCGCGCGAAGTTCTGCAGCGTGCCGGTGAGGAAGGCCTGCGGGAAGAAGAAGCCGCTGATCCAGTACACGGGCGGCGTGCCGTTGTCCACCCAGCCGCTGATGAAGGCGCAGCGCTCCAGCAGGTCCACCACCCACGCCGACAGCGGCTTGAGCGAGGGGTAGGCGCGCGAGGCCCACAGCTCGGGCACCTGGTTGTCGTACATGCTGTACGCCACGCCCTCCAGCTCCGGGCTCATCACCACCAGGCCCTTGAGCGCCTTGATGGTCTCGCCCAGGCTGCGCCGCATCACCGCCAGCAGCGCGTTGTAGCGGATGCATTCCTGCGTCAGCACCGTGTTCATGGACTCCTTGTAGGTGGTGGGGTAGCGCTCGATCACGGCGTCCACGTCGAACTGGTCCGGCAGGCGGCCCAGGATGTCGGCGGCCAGCGCGCCGATGACCGCCTCCTGGCTCTGGCCGCCGCCGCTGGCGATGCGCGGCTGCAGGCTGAGCACGGTGGCGAACATGTCGTACGTCTCGTTCTGGTCGCACGTGATGTCGGCGTTCTCGTGCAGGCCGAAGATCTCGGGCTTGGGCACGATGGGGTAGGCGCGCAGCAGCTCCAGGTGGTCGCGCACCGACACCACCGCCTCGGGGGCCGTGGCGTACGTGCCGCTGGGGCTGAAGGCGTAGCCGGGCTGCGTGGCGCGGCGGGTGGTGGTAGATTGGGGGAATGGGGGGGGGGGAGGAGTGTTAGAGAAGGCGGTTGGGTGGGCGGGAGGGCTGGTTGGCGTGCGAGCGTAAGAGGCGTAATTGTGAATCAAACGCATTCCTGGCTGTTGCTGCGGCTGCTGCAATTGTGCGCACGGAATTAGCGCTACCACACACACGCACACGCCGCCCAGCCCCACCTCAAGCACGCTGGGCCCGCAGAAGGTGTAAATGAGGTTGTTGATCAGGCGGCGGTCCTTGTCGTCGGTCACGCGGCCGCCGTAGTTGATCTCGGTGAACAGGAAGCGCAGCACCTTGAAGGGAATCACCTCGTACTTGTCCAGGTACTCCTGCAGCTGCGCCAGCGACACGTTGAGGTCGCCGTCCGTGAAGTCGTAGCGGATGTTCCAGCCCAGCGGCCCGAACTTGCGCCGGTCCTGGATGACGGCGTGGAACAGGCACAGCCCGAACACCAGCCGCCGCCAGTCCTCCGGCTTGGAGGAGGCGGCCAGGTAGGCGTCCGTGAGGCGGTTGTACTGGCGCACCAGGTTGGACTTGAGACCCTTGGGCGGCTCCAGCGTCATCTTGACGCCGTTCTGAAGGATGGCCACCGGGAAGTCGGGGCTGGGCATGGAGGTGAGCCACAGCCGGAAGTCCTTGTGCACGCGGTCGGGCTGGATGCCCTCCACGATGCGCTCCAGCGTGGGCATCCAGCTGACCGCCAGGTGGCAGTTCTGCAGGCACACCCAGATGCCGCGCTCCATGCCCGCCTCCAGCAGCTTCTCGGCCTTGGGGCCCTGGCCCTGGCCCAGCGAAACCTTCTCGAACTTGCGGCTGAACTTCATCTCCTCCGCCAGCTTCAGCAGGTCTGCGCGCGGCGGCGTGGGGTGGAAGGGGCGGAAGGGGCGGTTGGTTGGTCAAAAGGCGGCGGCGAGCGAGCGGCCGAGCAGGGTGCAGGCATGCGGCGCGGGGAGCAACGCTGCGTAGCAGGCGCCGGAGGCGTGTGTGCAGGGGCAGGCACAAGCAGTGCGTGGGCGGCGGCGGCCGACTCACCCGCCATGGGGTCGGCGCCGGGGCTGAGCACGAAGATGAGCGGCACGGACGGGCTGGACTCCTTGTAGCAGGTGGCCAGGTCGAAGGGCGGCGGCTCGATGAAGCGCTGGCCCAGGTGCTGGCTCACGAAGGCCTGCACCGCGCCCGTGACCTTGTCGGGGCGCAGGCAGCGCAGGAAGCACAGCTTCTGGAAGGTGTCCAGCTTGTCCTGCCAGGGCGGCGCCAGCGGCATCTCGTGCGCGTCGTTGGAGTCGAAGATGGCGCGGTAGTGGGGCAGGTTGGCGGCCACGTGGTCTGTGCGCGCGTGTGTGTTTGGGCGGGGCAGGGGTTGGCACGGTTAAGAAAGTGATGGGGCGGGCGGGTTGGGTTCCATTCCATTCCCCAGAAGGGTGTGGAGAAGGAAGCAACAGGGTGGCCGCGGCACGTGCGCAGCACACGCCGACAGGACGGGCACGTATGGAGCGGGACACTCGGAGCTGGCATGCACCACCCATGGCCCGTGGCCCAACGCTCATTGCTCACCCGCAAAGCCCTGGAAGGTGGGCAGGTGGCTGAGGTTGAGCAGCTCGTTCCAGGCCTTGTCCGTGAGCCAGTCGGGCGCGGGGTTGGGCTGGCTGAGCTCGCTGGTGGTGGGGCCGGCCAGCAGGAAGCGCCACTCGCGGCCGTCGATCATGTTGCGGTTCTGCAGGATCTTGATGGTCAGCAGCAGCGAGAACATCAGCTTGTGCGCCTCGAACAGCGAGCGGCAGATGTTGACGTAGAGCGAGTAGGTGAAGTACTCGTTCAGGGTGTGGCCGCGCTCCTCCACGCTGGCGGCCTTGGGCGCCTCCTCGATGCCGCTGCGGGGGCGCAAGCAGAATGCGACGGGAACGGGGGCAGCCGTCAGCCGTCAACGTTCACACGCACACACTTTCCGCCTTCTATGGCCCTGCCCGGCGCCCACACCCCAACAGGTGCCGCCCGCCTTCGAAACACCACACACGCCCTTTCCTCTCTAGCCCCAACACCCGGCTCTCGCTGCCCTTCCCCCCCTTCCTTCCACCTGCACTACCCCACGGCCTCCCGCGCCGCGCCCACAACCAGCCACGTGCCCTCCCGCCTGCGGACAGGCCCCGCCAGGCGCCCCGCTCGCTCACCGGATGAAGAGCGAGATGAACCAGGCCAGGGAGTACTGGTACATGGGGTCCACCAGCGCAAGGTCGGAGATGGCGAAGAACAGCAGCGAGGCGCGCAGCGCCACCGGCCGGTACAGCTCGCGCGTCTCGTCGATCTCGCGCTCGGTGGCCTCGGCCTCCGCCACCTTGGCCGCGATCTCGTTGGAGGTGACCTTGGACTGCGCCAGCGTGTTGATGAGCTCCTCGTCGTCCAGGATGTTGCCGGAGGAGGCGGACAGCAGCTGCAGGATGCGGTCCTCGATGTCGGACAGCTCCTTCTTCATCTTGGCGTTGGACACCACCAGCTGGCTCTGTGCGGCGGGTGGCGGAAGGAAGGGGCAGGGGCAAGGGAAAGGGCGGGGGAGGGAAGTCAGGACAGGGGGACGTAAGAAGGAGGGCTGGGCGTGCACGTGTTACGGAAGCCCCACCCCGCCTCGCGCCGGCCGGCCCCGTGTCGAACCGTGCCGTGCCGTGCGGCGCCATGCCGTGCCGTGCCGTGCCGCGCCACCCCCAGCCCCAGCCCCGGCCCCGCGCCACCCCGTTGGGTTTAGATTGGGCTGGTGTTTACAACCCCGCCCCCTCCCTCGCCCCCGCGCCCGCGCCCGCCCCCGCCCCCTCCCCCGCCCCCTCCCCCTCCCCCTCCCCCGCCCCCGTCCGGCGCCGGCCCCAGCCCCAGCCCCTGCCCCTGCCCCGCCCCCGCCACACACGCACCTTTAGGTTGGCCAGGTCGGGGCGCTCTTGCGTCACCACCGTGCCCAGCAGCTGGTCCTCCAGGCCCTCCGGCGTCACGAAGAAGTTGAGCAGCGACACCTTGACCGACACCTCGGGCGCGTAGTGCGGGTTGCGCAGCTTGGTGGTCATGTAGAAGCGGAAGTCGGGGTGGTAGGGGATGATGTTGTCGCCGATCTTGATCACCTCGCTGCCGCCCTGCTTGAACGTCTGCTTGAGCAGCAGCGGCTCCAGCGCCGCGTCCAGCGTCTCGCCAATGTTCTCCAGCAGCACCGCGCGCCCGAAGCGCACGCCGTTCTCCAGCGTGCGCAGGAAGTCCTTGTCGCTCAGCTTGATCACGTCCAGGCCGCTCTCGCGCTCCATGTTCTTGATCCACTTGTTGGCCTGGCCCTGCGGGTCGATCATGAGCGGCCAGCGGCGCGCCTTGGACACAATGATGCCGTTCTCGATGCTCAGCGTGTCGGTGGGCAGGCCGGCGATGGTCCAGGCGCGGACCTTGACGGGGTCCTGTGTTGGGGGAGGGAGGGGGGAGGAGCAGCGGCGCAGGCGGGGGTGCATGTCAGGGGGGTGCGTGTCAGCGGGAACGGCAGCGGGAACGTGGGAACGGCTTGGTTTGCGGCGTTCAAGCGTGGCCTCCAATCTTCAAAGCCTCCCGGCAAAGTCGTACTGCTCCCTTGCTCTCGGCCCGGCCCTCCTCCGCGTGCCGATCCCTGCCACCCGCCCTCCCTCACCTGCAGCGTGCTGAGCAGGTTGGCGCCCGAGGTGGCGGGCACCTTGGCCGCCTCCAGGAAGCCGCTCCACTCGTGCACCAGCGCGGCGCGGTACAGCGGCGTGAAGGGGCCGCTGTACGCAATCGTGGCGGCGCTGGTCACCACGTCGCCCACCACGTTGATCAGGTCGTCCGCCAGCTGGTCCACCGTGGCCTGCCAGCGCACGCGCTCGCCGCCCAGCCCGCCGATCAGCTTGTCGGCGCG
Organism: Chlamydomonas incerta; assembly: GCA_016834605.1. NCBI lineage: Eukaryota > Viridiplantae > Chlorophyta > Chlorophyceae > Chlamydomonadales > Chlamydomonadaceae > Chlamydomonas > Chlamydomonas incerta. The sequence continues at coordinate 844,167 of JAEHOC010000011.1, forward strand.
CTGCAGCTGCACCGTGCAGCGCAGCACCTGCTGCGCCAGCTGCGCCTTCTTCGCCATCGCCTCCTCGTACTGCGCCTCCAGCGTGGCGATCTTCTCCTCCACCGACTTGAGCTTGGCCTGCGCCGCGCGCAGCTGCTCCATGGTCTCGTTCAGCTGCTCCTGGGCGGCGGCCAGCGCGGCGCGCTTGGGTGCCACGGACAGCGCGACGTTGTGGTAGACGTACATGGCGCGCACCCACATGCAGATGGAGGTGCAGGCCTTGGAGACCTTGCTGATGGCCTCGGGCGTGAAGTCATCGCGCTGTCCAGGGGGAAACATGCGTGGGAGGGAGGGAAGGGGAGGCAGGGTAAGGAAACGGTATGGTATTGGGAGCGGGACGGGCAGGGCAAGGCGTGGCGTGGCGTTTGGAAGATGCGGTGAAGGACAACCAACCGGTTGCGGCAAACGGATCCTGGGGCGGCAGGCGGCCAGGCATCCGTGCACACCCGCAGCCATCCACAGCAGCGCATGTTTGCTCCTGCCCATGAGCTCTGACCCGGGCCCGCTACCCCTCATCCGTCGCACCGCAGGTCCCTTACCCCTCCCTCCCTCCGCCCGCCCGCCCGCCCTCCCCTTGCCTCCAACCTCGCCACGCTTCCCCCCTGGCTCCCCCCCGCACTCCCCGCGCACCTGGATGTACGGCTCAATCTTCTTGATGACGTGGTCCGGGATGTTGTCCTTATCGTACGAGAACAGGCTCTCCAGGAACTTGGAGGGGTCGTTCAGCAGCTTCTTGGCCGGCTCCCAGTAGTCGGGCACCTTCTTGCCCACGTTGGCGGGGTCGTCCTTCATCTTGGGCTTCTCGTCAAACATGATGCAAGTGGCGTCCATCACCGTGCGCACGCCGGCGGGCGGGTTCTGCAGCGACTTGACCTCCACGATGTCGTTGCGGCTCAGGTTCTTGAGCGACTCCAGCGCGCGCTCCAGCGCGGGCAGCGCCTCGTCCAGGTCGCGCTGCGCGTCCTCAGCGATCTGCTTGGCGCGCGCCGCCTGCTCGTTGGCGTCCTTCTCCTGCTGCTCCACCTGCTTCTTGGTCTCGTCCGCCTCCTTCTTGTCGTTGGTGATGACCACCATCATGTCCTCCACCTCCTTGGCGGTGGCCGCCAGCACCGGCTGCAGCTCCTGCAGCTCCTTCTGCATCACCTCCACCTGGCCCGCCGTGCTCAGCAGCTTCTGCAGGCCCACCTCCAGCCGCCGCCGCTTCTCCGCGATCTCGGTGCGCTTCTCGCCCAGCAGCTTGATGAAGGTGGTGAGCAGCTCCAGGTAGGACGTGGGCGTGACGTAGTTGTAGCGGCGCAGCTCGTCGTAGAACTTCTTGCTCTTCCTCTCCACGCTCTGGTGCACGCCCACGCAGCAGTCCACCACGCCCGCCATGATGGCGCCGGTGTCGTCGCCGAAGTCAACCTCGTTGTAGAACGAGTTGGCAACGCTGCGCAGCGCCTCCTCCGGCCACTCGCGGAACCAGTCGATGGTGCAGCAGTTGACCAGGCTGGGGAACATGCGCAGGCGCTGGCGGAAGGCGTCGCCGATGGGGCTGAAGCACAGGACCAGGTGCAGGAAGGAGCGCACGCGGTTGATGAAGAAGGTGGAGATGCCCATCTTGGTGATGGGCAGGCCCGCGGCGGCCATGAGCGGCCGCATGGCGTTGGCGATGGCCTCCTGGTCGTCGTTGCCCCACAGGTTGGGCACCTCGCCGCTGTTGAGGATGTTGTTTATGTCCTCCAGGAAGTTCTCCTGCACGATCTGCGTGTCCGTGAACAGGAACACCGTGTCCCGCCCGTCCAGGCCCGTCTTGCGCAGCACCTTGCGCAGGTCGTCGCGCCACTCGTTGGAGCCGTAGCTACGGAGGGGTGAGGAGGTGCGATGAGGGGAGGCAGGGGATGGGAAGGGCAGGGTGCGGGGTGTGAGGAAAAGAAGGGCGCGTGGGCGTGTGGAGGGTCGGCCAGGTGCAGGGTCGACAGCATGCACGGGTTTGGCGCACCTCCGCACGGAGGTGGCGTCCCCACAATCCTCGGCATTTCCGCTGCCCCCTCCCGTTCCCGTTCCTCTTCCCTATCCCCTTCATTCCCCATGTAAGTATGGGGAAGAAGGCGGCTCCCTTGTCAGCCTGACCTCAGTAACGGAAGATCAGCCGGCAGTTATGGGTGCCACAACTGCAGGCTGCTCGTCCGTTACTAAGGTCAGGCTGACAAGGGAGCCGCCCAGCATGGGAGTGTGTTGGGTCAGGTTTGTAACTAGTTGGGCGACGGGGTCCAGAGTCAACCCCTTCATTCCCCATCCCCTGCCTCTCTCACCCCTTGGCGATCTCGATCTGCACCACGTCGTACTCCTCCATGTACGCCGCCAGCCGCGTCAGGCTCTGGCGGCCGCTGCCGCCCACGCCCAGCAGCAGCGCGTTACCCAGCGGCAGCCGAATCACACTGCGAGTTGGGGAACATGTTTGCAGCAGCGGGGGAGTTAGAGGCCAGTGGCGGCAAGGCTTGCTGCTATCCACGTGTAACGTGGGCTTGTCGGCTTTCGCCAGGGTTCGTGCCGCTATGACTGGCACTCAGCCGCCGCAAATACTGCGAGGCGGCAGACACGCTGCACACCGCAGACACCACCGCGGCCTACCCGGGGCTGGCGGCTCTGTTGCAGCCCCCGTTACGCCATACAGGACAAACGCGGCTCCCACCAGCCACTGCCCCCTGGCTCTGCGCTCTCCACCTCGCACCACGCAGCCCTCCAATCCCCAACCCGTACCGCTCCCTCCCGCCCGTCCCAGCCCCGCTGCTACTGCGCGCGCACCGTGTGATGCGGCTGACGTGCTCGATGGCGTCCAGGAACATGACCAGCTTCATGGGCGCGGAGGACACGGAGTTGTAGTCCTCCAGGTACTCCTCCACCACCTTGACCAGCTTGGGCATGTCCGTGATCTGGGTGTACACGCGCGGGTCGGCGCCTGGGCGGGCAGGGGCGGCGGGGGAGGGGGCGGGAGCACGGGAGGCGGGGCCGGGAGCGGATGAGTGGAGGGCTGGAGGCGAGGCGGGGTGGGCTAGATAGCGCCATGCAGGCAAGTTTCCTTCCCTTCCCCTCCTTTCCTTCCCGTGCTCATGCATGCGCCTTAGTTTTCTGCTTGCCAATCTTCGCCTGTCCCTCCCCTGCCCGCTCTTATGCCCCGCGGCCCCACACGCCCCGCAATTGCTATCCGCCTCTGACCCTGCAGCTCACCCGGCACCATGAAGTCGCCGAAGATGAGGCGCTCCGAAGTAACCACGTCGCCGTAGCCCAGCCCGAAGTTCTCGGTGAGCAGCGCCTCCTGCCGCGCGCGGAACCAGCCGTGGTCGTCGTCGTTGATGAGGCGGTCCTCGAACACGCGGCTGCACTCGTGCAGCCACAGCGACAGCACCTGCTTGGGGTCGCCGGTGGAGCGCGGGTCGGCGCGCATCACGCCCTGCACCACCTTGGACAGGTCACGCAGGTTGAAGGTGTAGTGCGAGCGCGTGGGCGTGGGCAGCAGCTCGGTGCGGATGGAGTTGTACAGGCGCACGGTGGCGGTGACCACGGGGTCGGTGAGCGCCTGGATGCCGTCGCCGAAGTACTTGCGGAAGAAGGCGCCCAGGATGGTGGTGAAGATGCGGCTGACGCTGTTGTCCGACATCTCGGTGAAGGAGATGAAGTTGAAGTGGCGCAGCAGGCGGTTGGTGACCGGGTTGCGGCCACCGCCGGGCGGGCCCATGGCCGCCACGAACTGCGTGTCCACGATGGTGCGGAAGGGGCAGGGCGGCTTTCGCTCGTACCAGCCGCCGTGGTCCATCCACTGGCGCAGCAGCTCGATCGGCGGCTGCGCAAAGTACTTCTCGCGCTGGGGCATGTTCAGGTCGTCGATGAAGATCACCATCTGTGTGAGGCGGCGTGCGGTGAAATCAGGGAGGCGGCGTGCACAGCGTTAGGAAACGCAGGATAGCGGGGAACCGTTCGGACTTACTCTACAGAAACTCAGCGCCAGGTCAACTGCAGCGAGGCCCCTCGAAACCCTACTCCCTGTATGCTCCTCCTTCCTCACTCACCCGCTTGCCGGCGGGCGGGCCAAACACGCCCTTGCGCCGCTTGTCCATCTTGGCGTCGATGATGTCCTGCGTCTGGTTGGCCGACGTGCGCGCCGAGAACGTCATGAACACCGGCTGCACCTCGGGCGGCATGTCGTTTAGCAGCTTGTTGGACACGTTGAGAGTCTTGCCCGTGCCGGTCTCGCCCACGCACAGCACGTGGCGCTGGTTGGCGACCAGCTTGTCCACCACGTACGTGTAGCGCACCGTGTCAGCGGTTGGCACGATGATCTCCGAGAACGGCCGGTCCGGGTCGCACTTGAACTCGGGCACCGTGGCCATCCAGCCCACCCAGCCCGGCGAGCCGCCCTCCGCGAACGTGCCGTCCGTGTCGTACACCCAGTCGTACACCGTGCCCTCGCCCGGCAGCATGGCGCCCTCCAGCGGCAGCCCGCACTCCGCCACGTGCTTGCGGAACCACTCGTCGAACAGCGTGCGGCCCGCCTTGTCGCAGGACGCGCCCAGGCTCCACACGATGCTGAACAGCATCAGGCTGGGCAGGAAGCCGCCAAGCTTGACCTTCTCGTCGGCGGTGAGCGGGTCCTCGCCCTCGCCGCGCACGAAGGGCTTGGTCAGGGAGTCCATCAGCCCAAAGCACGAGGCCACCAGGTTGTTGTTCACGGTGGCCACCGTCTCCTTCAGGTTCTTGCGCAGGAAGCGCAGCGCGTCGGGCACCAGCGCGTTGAAGATGGCGCCCAGCTTGCCGGCGTTCTCCGCCACGCCGCCCGGCGGCAGCCGGGCCAGCCACGACGCCAGCAGCGGCTCCAGCCCCAGCGCCGTGGGCTCCATGTACACCATGCCGCAGCGCGACACGGTGGCGGGCGAGGCCACCGCCAGGTCCTCCACCTCGAACATCATGGTCATGCTGGCGCTGAGCTGGATGATCTCGCCGCTTACCAGGCACAGCTTCTTGTTGTCGTCCAGCACCGTGTTCATGTTCTCGATCCACACCGCGTCCACGGGGCCGTCGAACATTATCCACTTCTTGTCGGGCTTGGTGTCCTCGGAGCACTCGCGCATGTAGCAGGCCAGCACGCCGTCCGTCCACTCGTGCGTGTTCTCGTCGAACTCGCCGTACAGCTGGCCCATGGTGATGGACTTGGGGTTCAGCGCCACCACGCGCACGCGCTCGTACCTGCCGGGCAATGAGCGGGTTCAGGCGGGCAGGTGAGGGGAAAGCAGAGCAATAAAGCGGGGATTGGAGAAAACCCTTAAGAGTCTGGTGGTGCCGTAACCCGTGCCCACGCATGCTTTCCCAGTGCGTGGCACTACTGCCCGCTACGCGCCCCCGCCCCCGCCCCCGCTCCCGCCGGCCCTGGCCCTGGCCCTGGCCCCGCCCCCACCCTCGCTCCCTCCCACCCCACCAACCGACCGAACACACACAAGCGCGTGCGCACTCACTTGCTGTCGCCCGCCGCCGCCAGCTTGGTCATGGCCTTCTGCAGCGAGCGGTAGCAGCAGGTCTTGCCGCCCATGGTGGGCCCCACCAGCATCAGGCCGTGCCGCACGATGGTGGTCTCGTACAGCTGGATCACCTTGCCCACGAACGACTCCACCGGCTGGATGCCCAGCTCGGCGCACGACGCGTCCAGCGCCTTCAGCAGGCTCTTGTAGTCCACCTCGGGCATCTTGACGCCCGGGAACAGGTCGGTGATGATGCCGTCAAAGAGCGGCAGGTCGTGCGACAGGAACTTGGGCACGTTGACGTCGCGCAGCGCGCGCAGCAGCAGCACCTCCTCGTCGTCGTCCGGGAACTCGCGCTTGAGGTTGCCGGCGGCGGTGATGACGGACTTGACGGCGCGCATGCCGTAGTCGTAGTGGTCCTGGCTGGACAGCTGCTCCGAGCACAGCTTGAAGGTGGCCACCATCTTGCGCGCCAGGTCCTTGCCGTTCTTGTAGCCGTAGCTGTACAGGCAGATCTCCGCGATGAGCGCGTAGTCGGGCACCATCATGGCGCAGGGGCGGAACAGCGCCTTGAGGTTGTCGGGCAGCTCGGAGCGGCCGGCGTAGCCGGGGTTCATGGTGATGTAGACGCTGCAGGCGGGGTTGAGGTCGATCTCCGTGTCCTCAAAGATGAAGCGCTTCACCTTGGCCTGGATGGCCAGCTGGATGGTGAGGATCTGCTGCGCCACCACCGACAGCACCTCCAGGTCGATGCGGTTGAACTCGTCGAAGCAGGCCCAGGCGCCGCTGCTGGCCAGGCCCTTGAAGAACTTGGCCATGGCCTGGGGTTGGATGGGGCGCGGCGTGCGGCGGGGAAGCGCGAAGGTAAAGAGGCGTGGACGCTAACAATGCATGGTTGTGTGCATAGCCAAGGCGTGAAGAGGTGGGGGAAGTTTGTGTGGCCAACGCAGTGCCCCGCCCCGCGCCATCGCCCGCACCTGATAGTCCAGGCCATCGGAGCAGTTGAACACCACGCACTGCTTGGCCAGCGCCTTGGCCAGGTCCTTGGTGGTCTCGGTCTTGCCGGTGCCGGCGGGGCCTGCCGGCGCGCCGCCCAGGTTCATGTGCATGGCGCTCATGAGCGTCATGTAGCAGCGGTCCGTCAGCGGCGTGATGACCAGGCGCGGCGTGTTGCCCAGGTACTCGTAGCTGTGGGCAACGGGCGGGAAGGGGAGTGAGGTAAGGGCGTGAGCGGCGGGCGTATGTGAGAGGGTATGAGCGGGGGCGTGGGGAGCGCGTGAGCGGGAGACGGTCAGAAAGGGAGTGAGGGGGAGAGCAGCGACAGGAGTCACGGTTCGTGCCATAGCCTGGCGCAAGCGCAAACGCAGACGCGCACACACCGACCGTTCAGTCGTGCCGGACCCAGCCTTTCCCCTCATCCTCATGCTCACCCGTACGCAATGCTGGCCTGCACCATGTCCACGCACACATCGTCGTTGCGCCAGTAGTAGCGCAGGCGCGACACCCACTCGAAGTCCGTGGGCTGCACGCACGAATAGCAGCAGGAGCGGAATGCATGAGAAAGCAACGACACCATGCGACGCCCGCCCCTTCCTCTCCCGCCCTCGCAGCTCCACGCACGCCGCCCCAGCCATCCCCTCTCCTCTCCCCTTACACCCGCCCGCCCGCCCACGCACCCAACACCCACCCACGCACCCGCCCGCCCGCCCGCCCGCCCCCTACCCCACCCGCCCACCCCACCCTACCCCGCCCTACCCCGCCCCACGCTCTCACGTTCTTGATTTGTGCCTCCGCCAGCTCCGCCACCACGTCGCGCGCGTGCACGTCGATGGTGATGAGCGCGCCCAGCGTGAGCCGCTCCTGGCCACTGAGGCGGCCGCGCACTAGGTCGGTCAGGTCCAGCAGGTCGGCGCTGCACTTGTCCAGGTAGGCGGGCACGGAGCCGCCACTAATGGCGTCCTCCACCTCGCGGCTCCAGTAGATGGCCGACACCGCCAGCACCACCATGGCCGGCCAGTCGCGCACCCACTGCTTGCGCGGCGTGGACGCGTAGGCGGCCATGGCCAGCACCACCTGGTGCCGCACGCTGTAGCGCATGCGCCGCTCCACCTCGCCTGCGGCGGGGGGTTGCAAAGATATGAGAAAGCGGTACAGGATGCGCTGAAAACGAGGGGGGGCGCGAGCGGGGATGGAGTGGCAGGGCCGGGCGGCGGTTCGGGTCAAGCGCTTGGCTGTGCTGGCGGTAAGGTGAAACCGCGCGGGGGTGGGGGTGGCTGCTTTGCACTGCGCCACGGAGGCGTACCTACCCCGGGCACACCCTGCTCCCAAGTAAGCCCCTGCTAAAGGTGAGCGAGCACGCGTACGCACGCGCCACACCCACCCAGCCAAATCTCCACGTTGCCCTGCGGCATCATGGGCTTGTCGAACGGCACCTTCTCCTTCTCGCGGCTGTTCATGGCGCCGATCTCGCCGTTGGGCGCGAAGTCCAGGCTCTCGATGGCCTCGAAGCACTTGCGCAGGTGCGGCTGCACCGCCAGCGGGTTCTTGGTCTGCGACAGGATCTGCAGCAGCTCGTCGTTGGACAGGAAGAAGAAGCGCGCGAAGGCCAGGCGCTTGGTCTCCAGGTAGTCGGCCAGCCCCTTCTGCACGCTCTCCAGCAGCTTGTTGGCCTCGATGAACGAGTCCAGCAGCTTCTGGGACGAGCACACCTGCGTGCGTGTGTGGAGAGGAGAGGCGGTGGCGGTCGGGGCAGGTATTAGGGAGGCGAGAGCGCTGGCGCGAGCGGCGGCGGAGGTTATGAGTGCCGCACGCGGGGGCCGCCATTGCACGGCACGGCGCCTTGCTGCGTTACAAGCACACACACGCGCACGCGCAGTTACGCAAGCAGTACAAGCGCGCACCTTGAGCAGCAGCGGGTTGCGCTTGGCGGCGTCCGTGGTCTTGCGCCACATGCGGTCCACGGTGGCGAAGCGCTTGCCCTCCAGCGGCAGCTGCTGCATGATGTCCTCGCTGCCGAAGATGGGCTCCAGGTACATCCACTGCCGCTGCAGCTGGATCCACTGGTCCAGGATCTCGCTCACCAGGCTCAGCTGCTGCTCCCACTTGGCGATGCGCTCCTCGAACGGCTTCTTGTACGGGCTGTGGGCGGGCGTGGGCATAGGGGTGGGCGTGTCGTGAAGCGAGTACGGCAAGCGCAATGTGAGTAAGCTGCGGGTGAGCAAGACTGGGTCGGCCGAGAGCCCCTTCGGGCCTCACGTGGCTGGCGTGTGCCCTCCCCCGTGCCGCGCGCCACGCACACACACGCACACGCACCTGAAGGCCATGGACTGCGTCATGGCGATGTGGTCGTCCAGCATCTGGCTGATCTGCTCCTCCACCTTGATGACGAACGTCTTGGTCTCGCGGTAGTCCAGCACCTGCATCTCCGCCGCCTCCCACTCGCGCTGCATCTTGTCCAGAGCCTGTGTGCGGGAGTGCGTGCGCGGCGGGAGGAGCGGCAGGTTCAAGGGATTGAGCAGAGCGAGAGGCCTTTGGCAACAGCAAGGGGAAGCGAGGCAGCGCGTGCTCGGTCCCAGCCCTAGGTTACGTGGCTACCCCCGGCCCCCGCCGCCGAACACACACCTGCTCGATGGAGTACTCCTTGCCGGCAACGTCCGCGACCTTGGTGATGGCCTGCAGGTGCTGCAGCAGCCCCATCTGCTCCGCCGCCGCCATGGTGAAGTTCTTGTCGGGGTGCAGCTTGAAGCCCAGCAGAGCCGACAGCTGGTCCCAGTGCCGGTCGCGCATGCCGGGGTTCCGCAGCGCCTGTGCACAGAGCCGAGGCATGGGTGAGCAAGCACCGTACACGTAAGCACACGACGGTCCCCATCCAGCACGGAGCATAAAGTCGCAGGCATCTAAGTAAAGGAGTAGCAGTAAGAAACGCCGCGCACACGCATTCGCATGAACATGCACGCGCGCACGCAGCACGCACCTGCACCAGCGGCACGAACTTCTTGAATGCCTCCACCTCCTCGCGGATGAGCTCGCAGTTCTCGGCGCACTTGTCCAGCCCGCCGCGCTGGCCAAACACCTTGGCGGTCTTGAACAGCACCTTGTAGGCGTTGGTCACCTCGCGCTCCACAGTCTCGCCGTGCAGCTTCTCCCACGAGTCGTGCATCCAGCTCTTGTGCAGCGAGCGCCAGTTGCTGGAGGTGGTCCAGAACTAGGAAGAAACAAGAGAGCGAGCGAGATGGGAACAGACACGCGTCGTCAGGTTATGGGTTGTGCCGGGATGCGGCTAACACGCGTCGGACGTGCACGTGCCCTTCTCCCCCTTCTCTCCGATGCAACGTATAAAACAAACGTAGGTGCGCCCAGCGCAAATGAATGTGCCGCACCTGCAGGAAGGGCTCGAAGGTGTCGATGACCTTCTTGAGCGGCGAGTAGTCGGTGGGCGGCAGCCCCAGCAGCGCCTCGCGGCTGTTGTACACGCCCGCGTCGCGGTCCGCCTTCTTCAGCCGCTCGTCCACCGAGCGCACCTCCGTCACCACCGCCTCCATCTTGCCCAGGTCCGTGTACAGGCCGAAGTTGCTCACCAGCTGCGGTGAAGGTTGGGAGGCGGCGAGGGTTTGGGTTCAGCGGCAGCAGGGTGGGCAGGCGCGCAGGTATGGGACAGCAGGGTGGCGGCGTAGTGAAAGCGTAAACAACGGGTAAACGGGACCGCGGGTTGTGAGAACCGACCCCAGCCGAATCACCAAACCAACCTGGGCAGGAGCTTTCCCCCAAGCGCAGGCGTGAACACGCGTGTCAAGCCCTCGGACAGAAAGCACGCGGCTCAGGCGCCGAAAACTCACCACCTGCAGGTCGCCGATGGTGTCGCGGAACATGTCCTGCTCCGTGATCATCTCGCCCTTGAAGCGCGCCTCGTCGCCCGCGAGCACCTCCAGCTGCTTCTCCGCCTGCCGCGTCAGCCGCATGCCCCAGCTCTCACCCGCGAACTTCTCCTTCAGGTCCTCCTCCGGCAGCAGGTAGCGCAGCCCCTCCAGCAGCTCGTACCAGCCGCGCTGCGCCTCCACGTCCGCCATGAGCTCGTTGATCTTGTTGGGCAGCGACTCGATGTAGTGGCGCTGCTCGTCCACGTCCTCCAGGTTGTTGGCCTTGGCCTGCGGGGTTGCAGTGCAGTGCAGTGCGGCGGGGCGTGCAATTCGGAGCTGTCAGCAGGCCGGAGCGCACGCGGCACGGCTTGGCGCCTTGCTGTTGTGTGCTGCTGGGTCCGGCGCTTCAGCCCTGCAGGGCGCGTCATGCCCTGCTCTTGTCCGTGCCCGGCCACAAGCCGCGCTGCCACCAAGTGGACCGGCTCCCCGCCACCGGCCTGGAGCCTACGCACCTTGAGCGCGCGGTCGATCTCCGCGAATTTGGAGGACACGGAGCCCATGGCGCGGCGCGGCACGCGGGCGGCCAGCGACTTGAGCAGCGCCACCAGCTTCTCCTGCTTCTTCACCAGCAGCTCGCGGGTCTGCGGTGTCACACAGGCGGGGCGGGGGTGCCAACTTACCAGCAAGCCACGAGCGAGCACGGGCGCTAAGCTCAGCTGGCCAGCCAGCCGCATCACGAAGCGAAGCGCATGCGCGCACACGCGGCCCCCGCACCCCCAAACTTAGCACCACACCCGCGCCCCCCCCCTCGCACCCTCGCACCCACCTTGACCAGGTTGATCTGCACCAGCCCCAGCGAGATGCCGATGGGCACCGACTCCAGCAGCGACTCCAGGTCGGCCGAGGCGCGCTTGATCTCGGCGCGCACCTCCGTCAGCGACAGGTCCTCGCCCTTGGCCTCCATGGCCGCCACGTAGCCCTCCACGTTCAGCTGCAGCAGCGGCACGTACCTGCAACACAAAGAGCGGGCGGGGCGGGCAGGCGGGGCGGGCACGCAGATAAGCACGTGTGTTTGCAACCATGCTGCCCGAACAGCGCGCCACGCTGACCGCTGCCGAGCCGCACGGCGCCTCTTCCCGCAAACCTTCCATGACGCCTCGGCCTCTCTCCACGGACGCCCGCTAACCCCCCCTTTCACTGCCCGGAGCCCCGCCCACTCTCGCGCTCGCGCTCACTTCTCAAACTTGGCCATGTACTCCTCGAGCGGCACCAGCGCCGCCGACAGCGCGCCGCGCAGCAGCTCGCGGTGCCGCACCACGATCTCCTCCTGCTGGTGCACCGTGGACAGCACGGGCGCGGTGGCCCAGAACAGGTTCTCCATGATGGCCGGCTCCAGCGTGTGCAGGCCCTGCGTGCGGCCTGTGCATGGACAGCAGCAAATAAGAGAGGAACAGGGGTGGGTGCTCAGGAATCGGGCTTACAATCAGCATGCGCAGAGCGCAAGTAAGCAGCGTCAAGATGCAACGCTGTGCATGAGCTGAAATTCCCGCCGCGCGTTGCTAGCGCTAGACAGTCGCTGGCAGCGCTCACCGATGGCGGCATCGAACAGCGCCATGACCTTGTTGACGACGGAGTCGGGCTGCGTGCTGTACATGAAGCGCGTGGCCTCCTTGTTCGTCGCCAGGTCCATCACCAGCAGCGGCGGCTTGCGGCCGGGGCCGGTGGCGGGCACCGGCACGGGCGAGGAGGCGTCCAGGATCTCCACGCTGGAGGTGGAGTGCACCGTCACGCGGCCGGGGCAGCAGCTCTGGATGAAGCCCGTGAACTTGGCCAGGCTGTCCTCCACCAGCGCGCGCATGGTGTCCTCCATCACGAAGCGCGTCAGCGTCAGGAACTTGCGCAGCTTGGAGAACTCGTAGGTCTCCATGCTGGCCTCGCCCAGGTTGAACCAGCCCTTGCCCACGTCCTTGAAGCTGTTGCGGATGGCGTTGCGCAGCGCCACGCACCAAGTGTCCTTCAGGTAGTTGCCCGCGCTGTCCAGCGCCGCAATCTGCGCGAGCCATAGGAGGGGGGCCACACAGGTCAGCACCAGCCCCACTGTATTTCAAAGCTGGAAGGGATGGGAGGAAGAGCAGCGGTCAGCAGGCCAGCGGCGTACGTCGGGCCCACGCCCACGCCCACGCCATGCCACACGCACCTGCGTCTGCTCGAGCTCCTCCAGGCGCGCGGACTTGGTGTAGTGCGTGTTGAACAGGCACATCTTGGTCACCTTGGCGCACTCCACCTTGATCTTGGTGATTGCCATGATCACCTCCGTCTTGGTCAGCAGCGTCTTGAAGCTGAACTCGCTGAACTGCTGCGGGAAGTCCGCGCCGCCCTCCACCGGCACGGTGCCGCGCTCCGGTACCGGCCGCGGCGGGTCCCGAGGGAAATCCTCCGAGATGGGGATTAGCGGCGCGCCCGGCGCCGCCGGCGGCTTGCCCACGTTCATCACCGCCGCCGCAACCGCGCCGCTGGTGCTGAGGCGCGCGCTGCCGCCGTTCTCAGCTGCGTCTGCCTCCGCCTCCCGCTCCGCCCGTGCTGCCGTCAGCGCGGTGTCGAACACCACCTTGTTCATGGTGCGCGCGTACTCGATGTTCACCTGCAAAGCGCAGGGGTGCCCCATGGAGTGACCCCAACGGCGTACGGCTTAACCCTCGCAACAACCGCACGCTGCGCAAAGCTGGCGCAGCCATGCGGCCAGGAGGTAGCCCCCTAGCTAGCGGCAGGCCTGGCACGCTCCTGCCCAAGCCGCTCACCTCCGCAATCAGCGCGCTGGTGTCCATCAGCTTGTCCTTCAGCTTCTTGCTGTTCAGAGCGAAGCTCAGCATGCGGTTCACCTGCATTCGGTGTGGTGATGCGGCGGTACAATTATGTTAGGACTAGCAACATGCTTTGCTCTCACACCCACCCCACGCCCCATCAGCCCAAGCCGACCGCCTCCTGCCCACGTTTGTTCATCTCCTGCCCGCACAGTCATCCCCCACCTGCTCATTGGTGAGCGGCGGGATGTCGTCCGTGGGCATGGAGTCAACGTACAGGTTGTACCGCAGCAGCGACTCGGCCCTGGCGCGGCTGCGGTGCGCCTCTGCGTGCCGCCGGGCGAACTGCGCCGGGTCCTCCGCGCTGAAGCACACCTGCAGAGTGTAGACAGTGCCCCGCACGGAGACCATGAAACCGTCAACCTTCAGCCGTCACGTTGACGGCTGCACCAGAGGGCGCCCGGCCCAGCAGCCCAGCTACCGGCTATCAAAGTCCAGCAGCACCAGTGCCCAGAACCCACCTTGACGCGGGGCAGCCACATCACGTGCACGTCCTCCGCGTCCGCCTCCGCCGACCCGTTCCCGGTGTGTGCCGCCTGCTGCAGCGTCACGCCGTACGAGTTCGTGGCCTCGTCAAAGTCCACCACCGTGCACGGCACCCACTCAACCACCGAGTGCCCTGTCCCATCGTCGTGCGCCACCAGCGCCCGGCCCGAGGTCAGCGGCACGCCTGCAGCGTTTCAGGTCAGGTTGGAGGGCTTGCTGTCACTCACTGCACAAACTCTGAGGACATGACATGTGATGCCGCCGGGCCGGGCAGGACACATGCCGCTGCAAGCCGAGCAGTACCGTGAACCCCCGCATGCGCACAGTCCCGTAGCCCGCTCTGCAGCTGCGTGCTGAACGGACTCTAGAGCTGCCGCGCACCTGGCCTCCGTGGCACCCACTCCGGATGGGTGCGCGACTCAAAGTTGGTGTTATCAAACACCTCGAGCGGGAAGAGCTCCTGAGGTGGCTGCGCCACGCCCTCGCCGTGCACCAGGTCCGCTACGTCCTGAGCCGCGAACTGCCGCCGTCGCCTGCACCCACGCGAAAGACCGGAAATTCGGCCTCACCGTCACCGCACAGCATGAAGCAACGGAGCATGCACGTGCTGCCTGCGCCATGTGCTGTCAGCTGCACCCCTGCGTACTGCTGTCAGCGGCTGCACCGCAGCAGCGCAGTCCGGAGCAGGCCCATTCCCCGCAACAGCCCCCTTGCCTGCGCCAGCTCCTTTCCAGGCTGCCCCAGCATGGCTGGTAACCTTGGCCATCAATATGCATTACTGCAGCCACCACACTCTCCCCTCCTCGCCGCGGTTGTATACCCAGCCGGCGCTGTCATAAGCTGCCACGCTGTTTGACCGCTGCAACGCATCCTGCGTGCCGTAACACGAGGCGTGCTGGCCCTTGCCTCTGCCGCCCCACCCACCGTTGTATCAGCACTTTGCGGGGCGTCTCCCCAGACCGCGTTTCGAATGGTGCCATGACCTTGGGCAGGAGGTGCGAGTACATCACCTCGTCGCTCTCCACCTCGTCAAACTGCGCAGGGCACGCAGCGTCGGTTACACGCTGCCAAGCATTACCCCTCCCCGCCCCTCGTCATATCCAGCACCTACCACGCTCGCCTGGGAGCCCTCCTGCGTGGGCTCGTCCTGGGCCGCTGGGACAGGAGCCTCATGCGTGCCCGCATCCTGTGCCACCGGCTGAGGCCGTGCTCCGAAGCGAGCTGCGCATTGACAGGTACAGAAAAGTTATTGGTGTCGCCCGCAACCGCTTGTCAGGGGTTGAGCGCAGCGTCCCAAGACAACATGCACAGCGCGCGGTCGACGCACCCTTGGGCTTAGGGACGACGCCCTTCGTCCCTAGCACTGCTACGCCGGGCATGGCTCGCTGCTAAGACAAATTAAGAGCGGCTTGAGTTGACTCTTATAACCATTTCGCTTAGCTTTCCCTGGATTAGCTTGTGATAATAGACTTATGTGATGCGCTTCTAATTGATAAAACAATAAGTGCTGGAACGCCCGGCGATTCGGTCTTCGGTCTGCGGAATGGTGACCTTTCCCAAAACTGTCCCCTTTGCGCGACTTCATGTAGTCCAAGTAGGACTATGCAATTCTGATTATAACCTACATATCACAGGACATCTCACGAGACAGCCGCTTTCAAACTCGCTGGACAGGGGCGCTAAGCACATGCCGTTAAATTATCTGGCTGCTTTACGCAAATGCCGAAAGTTATCACTTTGAGCTCCAGTGAAATGTAGGCTTTGCGAGGAGGCATGAAGAGGTTTCACCAGATTGTTGCAGCTGGAGCCTCGGCGTTGGTTGCCTGGCTGGTGGCTTGTGTTGCGTCACCACCAGGGGTGACCAGGTTGCACATACTCGCGGTGCGGGGGGCATGCCGGCGGGCGCGGGTAATGCTGTCAGGGTGGTGTGTATGGCACGGCGCCCCCGCGCGTGTCAAAGTGGTGGCATAGTTGCTTTCCAATAGCATTGGCTGTGCGCCACTGGCATGAATAGCAAGGGAATCGTGGTGCTCTGTGAACTTGTGGTGCAACCGAGGGCGTGGCGCGTGGCCTGTACCTCCACAGGCGCCGGCGTGGTTGGCGCTCTTGTTGGCGTGCTACCTACTGGCGCGGCTGGTTCACGGCGTCCTGACATTCAAGAGCTATCCTTCTGCTATTGCAGAACTTCAACAGGTGAGCTCAGGGCATGCAGTGAGGATGGGAGGGAGCGCTGTGAGTGGCTGCAGATGCATTTCTAGATTGATGACACGAAGCGCACATACGTGTTGCATTCTTACGCGCAGGAGGTCCAGGAGGCGCGACGTGGCCTGCAGGCCATGGGCGTGTCGACTGGCTGACGGCATTATTATTGATGGGGCGGCGACGTTGATCATGGAAGCATAGGCTGGTATGAGTAAAGGAGCCGGTGGGCGCGTCAACCAGTGACCTAGTTTGATGCAGCTTTCAGAAAAAGCGTGGGTGACGTACGCGCGGGCTGCTACATTTTAATAGCGCCCAAATGTCGGCATGGTTAACACGTGTGTGAGCTTCGTGTCATCGAACTACACCAAGCGGCAATGCTGCGCCTGAAAGGGGGTAATATAACTCAGGACACCGCCGCACTCACGCACTGCACCTCCTCTCACCACTGGCAAAACCTGCCACGCTTCTATGCAGGGTTTCGAACCCCCCCCTGCTTCTGTAGTTGGGGGTCTCAAAACCCTTGGACGCTTGGTACCGATTGTGCATTAAGCTTAGATTGCAAGTACTCGGTCGTCGATAACTGTGGGCTGTGCTAGACGGCAAGGCTGCTGGACGGGCAAGGAACGACAGATTGCACTGGAAGTTTAACCAATCATGTCCGAACATGTGCGACGCGCGTGAAGTCCTAAGGTCTTGGCAGTAGCGGGGCAGACCGGCAGAGGGAATGAGTCAGGAAGTCCCCTGGTGGGCGGCTGGGCGCGGCTGGCGGGCGTGACGTGTGCAGGCAGTGAGGCAGCCTGAGACCAACCGGTTCAGTTCTTAAGGCACGTGCGCCCCACCGGAACATTGGTGGGTGACGACGGGAAGGTTCCAGGGAGGATAGGGGCCCCGCAGCTCGCCGTTGGGGACCCTTGCAATAATTAACTGATAGGCGATACGTCGTCAAGGCGCACACGGACGCCCACAGGCGCCGCCGGGGGCCGGGCGGCGCGCCGGCGCCGCTCTTGCGCCCTGTGTTTCGCTCTCTGCCGCCCGAACTGGGGCGCAGGGCGGAGGGCACGCTGTTCAGGTATTTCAGCCGTGCTCCTTGTTGGTTGCGGGAACCGCCGCATGTCTCCCATTTTCGGTCACGGTCACTGAATCGTCCATATGACGCCGCCGACCTCGAGCGTTCCGTTAACCCGCATGCTGTCTAAATTGCCAGGCCGTGAAAACAGTGGGGCTTGATTTGTTTGTGGGCAATGCGCTGACGGAGCGCAGTGCGGTTTCGTTGCGCTTCGACTGTGATCCCGCCAAACGTCCGTTTTCGCAGCTCCCGTGCACGGCCAGTTTTATGGCTCGCGCTATATATGGCGCTTATAAGTATTTAGCTATACTGAACAGGCCGTCCGCAATCGCTGTGTCAGGACTGAGACTTGCCATCGGTTGGCACGGACTGGCCTTGGCGCGTCCAGGCCGCGAGCCCGCGCGTAAGAACGCTTACTCTATTCGTCTTCGTATAGAGTTACTGTGTAGTCTCGCTGCTTCAAGTTAACAGCGCTGCCGAGTTCTGCACAGACTAGGGTCTCTTGACAATCGAGTTTACCAAACCCTTCTCTCAGCCAAAATGAGCGCGAGCTCATGACGCGTATGCTGGCGAACGACGAGGGCGCTCGCCTGCGCCCTCCGCCCGGCAACTCCGTAGCCTACCCGCGCGAGTTCCTCCAGCAAGTTTGCGGTGCTGTGTCCAAGGCCTGGTCGACGGGCCGAAATGCAATCAAGTAAGGAGCGTTTGTGACACGGGCTGGGGTTTGGGGTCTTTGGGGCCCGCTGGAGAGGAGGGGTGTGGCCGGTTGTGTCGCGGGGCACCTTTTTGGCTCGCGGAGCCTCGCGCTTGTCGCGGAGGCTGTCCGGGCTGGCAGTAATGTCCAATTGCGCCATCCGGGGGGCAAACAGGGCGCAGGCGTGGGGAATTGCGTCGTTTTCGGCGCGCGCATTTCCATGGTGCAAGCGTAGACACGCGCGAGACTCGCGCTTGGCGCTAGGAATCGCCGTTTCCAGGCTTATGGGTTTGATTGGGGCACTCTTGCGTTTGATTGGCGCGCAGTTTGCGCAAAAGTGCTAGTAGGGTTCCAAGCGCAACCCTGGGGCAGCGATTTGGAGCCGCCCGGGCACGCCATCGCACTGCTCTTACTGCAACATATGTGCTGAACCCGGGACGGTGCCTAACGTACGCGGTCTGGCTCCCAAACCCACTTCGTGACCAGGCGGGATGTCGCGCTCACGCTGCTCGCGGACCCGGACTTGCGGCTGCGCGTCTGTCACCTGGAAGAGATTTTGAGGGTCCGCCAGCAAGCCCGCCACGCGCAAGGCCAGGTAAACCCGCGAGCAAAGAGAGCGCGAACATTTACAATCTGGATTCTCAACCGCTGGGTCCCAGTCTTGCTTAGACGCTCCAACACCTTGGAAACGTGACAAGACAACGCCCAATTGAGCCTGATTGGGGTTGAGTTGAGTTATTGCGGAGCTGCGCGGGGTTTGACGCTTCGACGGCCGCCGACAACTCCCCACGTGCGCGCAGGCCAACGGGCAGACCGGCCAGCCAAACGGCACATCCACCCCGCCGAATGGCGCCTCTGCCGCAGCCGGCGCGGTTGCATGCGCCAGCTGCGGCAAGGAGCTGCCGCCGCCAGTGCAGCTGCAGAGCGCGCTGGCGGAGCCGGGCTTTGCAGCGCTCTTTGAGCTGGACCCCTGCGTCACAGAGCCTGACTGGGGCATGCAGGTGAGACACACACAATTTGCCGGTTGGCCTGCGTGCGGTACCCAGGCAGCGAGGTTTAACTCACCATGCGAGGGAAATTCGGGCACGCTGCGAGCGGGAATGGACGTGTGGCACCAGGTTTCGGCAAACAACGCGGCCGGCGCGCCGCGGCTGTTGTGGCCTTGAGCGATGACCCTCGGTGCACCGCAGGTCCTGTGGCTGAACATGGCAGCGCTGGTGCGCGAACTGGGTTTGCCACAGCCGCCGCAGCCCGCGCCGCCCGCCGGCGGCGCCGCCACGCAGCCCGCCACGCCGCACTCCCGCGCGCCGCAGCCCGGCGGCGGCACGTCGCCGGGGCCGCAGGCCAGCGCTGAGGGCGGCATGACGGGCGCCGAGCTGTCGGCCGTGCTGGCCGCCGTCGAGGCCGCCTTCCCCGCTCACCCATCCGACGACGACGAGTACCTCACCGTGGCCGCCTGCTACTGCCTGACCACGCGCCGCGACCCGCGCGGGCTACTGCCGCCGCACAGCCTGCACCTCACCGATCTGGCGGCGCACCTGCGCGGCTGCGCCGTGGCAGACAACCGCCTGGCGGCGCTGCTGCAGCGCTTCGCCGCCGCCGCCGCCGCGCCCGCCTCCGGCGGCGCCGCCGCCGTGGGCCTGGCGGCGCGGCTGGGCGAGCTGCTGGCGGCGCCGCGCGCGCGGCTGATCTTCCGCCAGAGCGAGTCGCTGTCGCGCAAGGGCGAGCGCGTCGTGAGCCTGGCGCTAGAGCAGCTGCTGCGGGTGGCGCCGGCGCTCAGCGCCAACAACGGCGGCGCCAAGCTGCCGGTGGACGCGTGGCAGCGCAGCGCGACGCTGGGCGCGGCGGCAGCGGCCGCCGCCGCCGTGTCCGGCCCCGGCGGCGCCGGCCAGGGCCCG
This sequence comes from Chlamydomonas incerta, assembly GCA_016834605.1. NCBI lineage: Eukaryota > Viridiplantae > Chlorophyta > Chlorophyceae > Chlamydomonadales > Chlamydomonadaceae > Chlamydomonas > Chlamydomonas incerta. Next base: position 863,761 of record JAEHOC010000011.1, read on the forward strand.
CACGGCGCCGGCAACGGCGACGGCCTGCCCTCCTTCCTGTTCGAGTACGAGTCCGGTGGCGGCGGCGGTGCTGACGGCCGCGCGGCACCGGGCGGAGGGGGTGACGCTGGCGCCGCCGGCCCGATGGCCAGCCGCAGCGCTTCCAGCGGCGGCGCGCCCAGCCTGCCCACGCCGCAGCAGTCCATGCAGCTGCAGCACTCGTGGTCCGACAACGGCCGCGGCGCCGCCAACCTGCACTCCGCCGCGTCCATGCCCGTGCCGCTGCCCGGCGGCGGCAACGCCAGCGCCGCCAACAGCAATGGCAGCGGCAGCGCCACCATCGCGCAGGCCGCCGCGGCGGCTCTGGCGCGGCGCAACACGGAGCCCCACAGCGAGGGGCTGTCATCCATCACGGTGGGCAGTGGTGCCGGCGGGCTGGGCTTCGGCTCCAGCTGGTCGGGCGGCGGCATGCACGGCGGCGGCGGTGGCGGCGGCGCCGAGGGCATCTCGCCGAGCAGCAGCTTCAACGGAGGCGGCCCCAGGTGCGTAGAGGCTAGAGGGCTTTGGATGTGTTTGCGTGTGTGAGCCTCGCTTAGCAAGCTAGCATGCGAAGCTGCTCGGTTCTGCCCGGCTGGAGCCGCACGTACGCGCCGCGAGTCCGCTGCAAGAGCTCACCGCGCGCTCCCTGCGCCCGCTGTGTGCCGTACCCTGCTACCCACCCGCGCAGGTTCCCGCAGCTCTTCAACCGCAGCAGCAGCGGCTACACCTCCAACAACAACAACAATAACCACAACAACAACAACACGGCCAACAACGACGCTCTGTTCCAGCAGGCGCTGGCCGTGGCGGCGGCGGGCGGCAACGCGGCGGCGGCGGTCATGGCCTCAACGCTGGCGGCCGCCGCGCGCGACGGCATGGCTGCGTCCCCCGGCGGCCCTTCGGGCGACATGATGGTTCCGCCCGAGATTGCTGACGTGTGGTCCAACTCGGCTGCGGCGGATGCTGCTGCCAGAGACATGGTGCGGCGGCCGTCCCTCACGGCGGCCGGGCTGGACGGCGCCGGCGGCGGTGTGTTCGCCATGTCTCCCACCAACGAGGTGAGTGGGACAGCGGCGCCTCATCTGGGTCGGGTCGGGTCGGGTCGTGGGCAGACTCATTTCACCCGCACTGCGGCATGCGCGCTGTGCTTGCGCCAGCTGAAGTGATTTGTGTGTGATGTGTCACAAGGACCCATGTGCCTCGCCGCCGCGCGCCCGCCCCCGCAGAGCTACCTGTGGGAGCGCATGGCCCGGCAGCAGCAGCAACAGCAGCTCGCCGCCAGCCAGCCCGCGGGCGCCAACGGCCCCGGCAACTCCCTGGCCTCCGCCAATGCCGGCCTCGGCTACAGCCTCTCTGGCCTGGGCTACAGCTCCAGCCCCGCCGCCAACGGCTTCGGCGGCCAGGGCCTGATGGTCGGCTCTGCGCCCATGCACTACCAGCACCTCCACCAGCACCACCAGCAACAGCAGCACCACCACCACCAGCAGCAGCAACAGCAGCAGCAGCAGGGCCTGCAGCAGCCGTTCATGCCCAACGGCATCAGCAACGGCTTCAACGGCCTGGGCGGCCTCGTGGACTACAGCTCCTGGCACTCCTCCTCGCCCGACCTGGGCAGCTCCTTTGGCCGCCGCCCCACCGCCGCCGAGGACAACGCCGCCGCCGCCAACGCCTGGATGGTGGCGCACAGCAACGCCGCGGCGGCAGCCGCCGCCGCCAACGCGGCCGCCGCGCAGGGCGGCGCCAACCGCCTGATTGCCGCGGCGGCGGGCGCGGGCGGCGAGCCGGCGCCGAGCGTGAGCGAGGAGAGCGAGGAGGTGGCGAGTGTGGGCGCGGGCCCCCTGGAGCTGGACCACATGGCCATGACCCTGGAGGTGGGTGCGGTGCGCGGAAGGCCGGAGGCGGCCACCTCATTTCCGCCCCGTGACTTGTGCTGTGTGCGCCAGCGTTTTTGTTGCGCACAGCTACCGTGCTGGGGTATGCATACTCGCAAGGGCGGGATACGGAGTATCAAGGATTCGTTGCCATCTGGGTTCACTTGCAGCAGCACGGTAACGACTGAAGCCAAAAAGCCAATTCACTGCGCACCCCGGACACGCCCCCCGCAGGCGATCATCGGCTACGACCCGTCCAACCCGCGCGGCGCCACCGGCGGCCACAAGGGCCTCATCGCCGCCGCGGCCGGCGGCGACGCCAGCGCCTTCGCCTCCGCCGCCGCGGCCGTGGCCTCCGCCGCCGGCGGCGGCGCGCCCGCCAACGGCGACAGCAGCCGCAACTCCAGTCTGGACAGCGGCGACGCGCTGCACGCGCGCGACGTCACCGCCGCCGCCGCCACCCTGGCCGCCGCCGGCGGCAACTCCAGCGCCGCCAACGCGGCCGCCGCCGCCATGCTGACCAGCTGGTCGGCGATGGCGGCGCGCAACGCGTCGCTGCCGCCGCCGTCGCCGCACTCCGCCGGCGCCACCAGCATCCAACAGCTGGCGGCGGCCATGGCCTCACCCGGAGGCGCCGCCGGCCGCCTCGCCGTCGGCAGCGCGCCCATGCCGCACGACGCCGGCAGCATCATGGCGCAGGGCCTGGCCGCCACCGTCGCCGCCATGGGCGCCGCCGCCGCCGCGCGCCAGGGCGCCACCGTGGGCAGCCTGGGCGCGCTGGGCGCGCTGCCCGGCTCCGTGCCGGGCACCGGCGGCGGCACGCTCACCGGCCGCGACCTGTTTGGCGGGCGCGCGCTGCACCCCAAGCTGACGCCGCGCGTGCGCGACGAGATCTGCACCCTGATCCGCACCGTGCCGGGGCTGCGGCCGGAGGACTTTGACGACGGCGTGCTGCACCAGCTGACGCTGAAGAAGAGCGAGGAGGAGGCGGTGGGCGCGCTGCGCATGCTGGCCGCCGAGAACGTCAGCGGCATCCAGCATATGGCGGCCTACATCAACCACGTGATCAAGAACTACCACCTCACCGGCCCCGGCGGCCCCGGCGGCGTGGCGGGCCTGGTCGGCGCCGGCGCGTCGCTGCCGTCGGGTGAGCGGCGCTGCGGCCCGGAGGGGCGGGGGGTGGCGCCCGGCTGTTCGTGGGTTTAGACGTTGCACTTCAGCCCGACCGTACCTTTGGCGTGTTGACCTGGCATGTCGCGCCTCCTGCCGGCTCCTCTGCCCATCCGAGCGCCTGCTGCTGACCCGCCATCCCTGTCCCCCCCATTGCGCGCTCGCAGCCACCGTGCGCGCCAACAGCACGCCGGTGTCCAGCAAGGCCATCCTGCAGAAGCTGCCGCTGCGCGTGTACAAGCGGCTGGAGGACGTAATTGCCAAGTGCAGCTACATGGAGTGGAAGCACTTTGACGCCGGCGTGGTCAAGGTGAGCTAGACAGCAGGCAGAGCGGGAAGATAGCGGGAGCCGAATACCGCCTGTGGTGCGCTGGCCTGGGCTGCGCTGCAGACGACAAGGCAGCGGGGCTGAGAAAGAGGGCGGGGTGGGGCTGGGCAGGGCTCTAACAACAGCACGCACCAACTCTAACATAGCGCCGCCGCTCTTTCCGAATGCACAGGTGATGGCGCAGCTGGCGGAGATCGGCGAGGAGGACGTGTTTGAGGAGCTGGAGCTGCTGCAGAGCACCGACCTGTCCAACGTGGAGTACATGCCCGCCTACCTCAACAAGCGCCTCAACAACCGGCTGTGGAGCCGCCGCAAGATGCTCACCAGCGCCGCGGCAGCCAGCGGCCTGGCGGCCAGCATGGGGTTGTGAGCAGCGGGCGGAGAGAGGGCGGCCCAGCAAGCCTAGGTGGTCCGGAGAGAGGGCCCAGCAAGCTTAGGTGGTCCGGAGAGAGGGCGGCCAGCGCGGGCCGGCATTGTGGGCACAACAACACTGGAGCGGATGAACCCCCCGGCGAGGTGCGGAGGGTGGGCCAGGAGGAGGCGGGCGGGCGGTGATGGAAAGCCGCGTGCAAGCAGAGGGGAGGAGGCGGCTGGCGACTTGGCGAAGCGCATTACGGCATCAAGCTTCACGAAGGAGGGTGTGTGGAGCTGACAACACAGTCCGCAGAATCATCAAACGTTATCAGGCGAGGCCGTCCGATCTGTGTACTATTACCCAGGCATCCTAAGTCTGAAAAGGGAGAGTGTACTAGGCTGGAGAAGAGTACAGCACATATCGTTTGCAGGCGAGAATACGGAGCAGCCATTGCGCTTTTGCTTTACCGTGCATTGCTTCGCGGCCCGCAGTTGCACGTCAGTTGTGGCCAGAGGCGGTTGAATCGAAGGTGGTTTTCAGCATTCGTTAGCAGTCACTGGTTGATTCCACGTACAGCACGTACAAATGGTTCCTAAAGGTGGCTTTGCAGTGTTTCGCATCACGTTTTGCCCACGGTAGGATCCTGTTTTGGCTCCAGACTGAGTGGTGGCGAGCGTATCCATGAGCGGTCACCGGGCGTGTGGACCTAAATTCAGTGAAGAGCACATCCCGTCGGGAAATGACACGGACCAAGGTCTGATCGAGGTTGGGCGCGCAGCGGTGTGCATCCTAGGGTATAGCGCGGGCAGGGCGCGAGGCGCGCCGCCACCATGCAGTATCATGGTGTGTTGTGTGCGCCCGTTTTAGTCATGCATGATGTACACTACGGTATGCGTGGCAGCGCGCGCGGTGGGTCCGAGGCCCACGCCGCAAAGTGTACAGTACTTTGTGTGCACGGAGACGGGGCGAACGGCGCATGTGAGTCGGGGAGCTAGGGTGCGTATCATCGGACGTGGGGGCGAGTGGGACCCTAATGACGAGGGGCATGCCGGAGTGGCCGCGCGGGAACAGGGCGCATGCGTGTGAGCAACCCGTACTGCTCTGAGTATGCCGCTCGGTCTGTAGCCCGCAGTAGCACATGGCGAATGCAGGAGCAGCGGCGGCACGCCGACGAGGGCTGACAGGCCTCAGGGAAAAACCGAGGGAGCCGGCGAGGGCGCACGAGGCGTACTGGTGTGCGGCAAGCGACGAGTCCTGTGGCGGGAGCAAGCAGGGTCTGAGGGGGCCTGCCGCGGGCGGGGTAACGGAAGCCGCACGTGTGCGTGGCCAAAACATATGCTTGTGTACGTGTTGATGTGATATTCTTGGCGACTGGCCCCGTGTATGTTGGAGCGTCGTGGAGGGGTGGAGGGGCGGGGTATGGTCGCCGCATATGAACTGCATCGGAGGCCGCCTAACGATCGCACCCCGCGATCTCATTTGCTGGGTGTGGGAGGCGGTCGAGCACCTTGGGGTGCCGAGATGCCCAAGGCGCCGTGTTTGTGACAATTTTTGTTGTGGACACATCTTCTTTAAAACAGCAGGAGCGGAGGGGGCGGGGCAGCACGTCATGGAGTGTCGGTGCGGCGGTGGTCTGGTCAGTCTTCTGGTCCGGGCCTGGGCCCGGCTGTCGGACAGGTGGGGAGGGGCCGCCCGCCGGCCGCTTCATGTAGGGTGTGCCTCCTTCCCAGGGCGTGTGGGTGTTGATGATGGGCACGCCGACGCCCCGGCGTCTGTACTACGAAAGAGTGTATTACTATTTAAAGTTGCTGCGGGTAGGTTGAGCACATACAGGAGTTGGGCAACGAACAGCGCGGCGTGGCGGGGTGCCCGGCCGGCGTCGCGGATGCCATGTATCCGCGGAACGCGCCTGCGGGCCCCCGCCAGCACTCTGCACACGACGTAACGCCTGTCTGAATGTCTTGGATGCGGCGGGCTACGAACAAAGCATTTCGAGTTTGCATGGCGGACGGCGGGCTGGGCGGCGGGCTTCGTGCGTGGCAGGCTGCGACCCAACCGCCCCGACCGACCGTGTGTAATAATACGATACGGTACTATAAAAATGAGGCATGAGGCTGGCGAGAGGTGGCGCATGCGGCGATGTGTGCTACCGGTAGTGCGTGCGTGTGCGTGTGGCGAGCTGCTGGTCAGCGGCTGCACCTGCCAGCCGCGCACACCACAACGCAGCCGGCTGCTACGGCGGCGCGGGCCGGCGCGGGCTGCCGGGTTGCGAGCCGAGGCGGAGTTGCTGGTTGTCAAGCGAGTTGCTGGTTGTCAAGCGGCCAAAGGCCAGCAGCACACAGGTGCGGCATGCACGCTAAAGTGCTCGCCCGTGTATACATACACGTGCCGCATGCACGGCAGCGAAGGACGGCTGCGCGTAACAGCGACGGGCGGCATACGCATACGATACTGCACTGTAACACATGTACTTACACACTCGCACCGCAGTCCTTGGGCCTACGCGGGGGCTGCAAAGCTGCCACTGCGCAGTGCGCACCCACTTCCTGCGCACCACAAGCCCGCCTCCATCAGCGCATCAAGCCATCAGCACCGACCGCTTGCAAGCACACCAGCCCTGCCACGCTGCCGCCCTGCAGCACCTGCCAGGAGCAGCCTCCCTGGTTCACGAGTCACGAGTCACGACACCGCGGCTGCCATCCGGACGCAGCCTACCCCCCCCACACACACACCACACACACACCAGCATCCGTCAGGCCGTCGCGGCCGCCGCTGCCGCCGCCCCCTGCTGCTGTGCTCGTTTGTGCACGGCCGCGTGGTGGTGCTGCTGCTGCTGCAGCCGCTGCCGCGCGAACGCCTGCCGCGCCCGCTGCATCGCCGCCACGCCGCCCTTACCCCCTGCCCCTTGCCCCTCTCCCACGGCCCCGACATCGGGGTCCGCAAACGCCCCACCCGCGCCACCCGCATTCCCACCGGCGCCATCACCCGGCTCCGCCTCCCCGCCCGCCCCCACCGCCGCCCCGCCCCCGCCGCCCGCATCCTCGCCCGCGCCGGCTCCGCCTCCGCCGGCGCCCCCGCCCGCGCCGCCGCCTCTCCCCTGCCCCACCGCCTCCACCGCCTCCGCGTCCGCCGCCGCTGCCGCCTCCGCCTCCCGCTTCTTCGTGATCTCCGCGAGCAGCGCCTCCTCCTCCGCGCGCGCCGCGGCCTCGCCCTCCGGCGTGAGCGGGACGGCGGCGGCGCGCGCGCGCTCCTGGTCTAGGTCGGTGAACCAGGTTAGGAGCTCCTTGGGCACCCACTTCTCCTTTCCGGGCAGCTCCACGGCCTGCAAAACGCATAGAGGGAGGCAGGGAGGCGGTGGTGGAGGTGAGGTGGCTGCGGGGCGGAGCGCGCAGTTCAACACGCGGCCATGGCCGCACGCGTGCGCCCATCCAAGCCCCCCTACATCGCAAGTGCTGCTCCACACGCGCGCATCATCGCACATCAGTATAACACGCACACGCACTGACGCACATGGTGTCGGGTGGGCTTCGTTTTCTGTCCTGGACACACGGCGCACGCACACAAACGACACACGCCCCCCGGACTTCGTTTCGTGTGTTTCTCCAGCATACGCCCCGCACACCGCCCACCTGCAGGTCGTGGGTCACATAGTAGGCGTGGCTGTAGCGCAGCACCTTGTAGCGCCACACGCTGCGGCTGGTGACCGCGATGTTGAGCAGCTGGTGGCCCATGGCCTCCCACGGCACCGCCACGTTGCGGTCGCGGCCGATGCAGCCCTTGGCGCGCGTGTAGATGTCCTGCATGTCCTTCTCGAACTCGCCGGGGCTGGACAGGTTGGCGGACATGACGTCGATGCCGAACCAGAACACGTCCATGCGCCGCGTCTGGGACTGCGGGGCGGGAAGCGGGGGGCCCGGAGGGAGGGGCGGAGGGGGGCCAGGGAGGGGCGGAGGGGGGCCAGGGAGGGGCGGAGAGGGGCGATGAGAGGCGGCGATGCGGAGGTCGCAAAGCCATTTCTACAAGCGTAGCGCCACGGAAAGGAGTGGGGCAGGGGAGAGGCGTGCGGGGAGGTAGGGCGCGGCCCCGCCCGCCGCGCCCGCACACACGCACAGTCTCTTGTTGTCGGTTTCCCTTGTGATCTCTAACACACGCACACACCTTCATGTAGATGTTGGGCCAGGACTCGCGGCCGCTGAAGCCGAACGGCCGCAGCTCGATCAGGCTGCTGCCGGGCCGCATGAACATGGCGTTGGTCAGCGCGCTGCCGTGCACTCCCACCAGCACGTCCATCTGCCGTACCAGCCACATGTCGTACAGGTTGTCGACGCCGAAGATGTGGCGGATGCACGCCATGGATCCGAAGATGCTGAACACCGTGGCCCCGCCGCCCGCGGCGCTGCTGCTGCTGCTGTTGGCGGCGGCTGCGCCCGGCGGCTGCGGGAGCGCCACCTCCTGCGCGTTGCAGCGGTCGATGAGCTCGTCCTCGTTGAGCAGCACGCGGCCCACGTCCTTGTGGCTCTTGCTGCGCACTGCGAACACCACCTGGAGCGCGCCGGGAAGGGGGCCGGGAGCGGGGTCGGGAAAGGGCCAGGTGGGGGGTTGTGGTTGTCAGGGGCCGGAGGGGCGCCGGAGGGGGGCACAGCCAGGCGGTGCGGAAAGGTGTTGTGGTGCACGGGACGAGGAAGCGCGTCAGGGGCGGGGCGGGGCGGAGTGTCCTTTCGCCGTCGTGCGTAGGCTTGGGCTTGGCAGAGCAGGCCGGGACCATAATGGTCTTTCCCTAACCACCCACTGCCACACCCTTGCTTGCCCCCGCTCCCACCACTACCATCACCACCATCATCACCACCACCGCCTCCTCCAGACCCCCAGCACCTTGAGCACCGTCGGATCCGCCAGCTGCTTCGCGCCGCCCGGCAGCGCCGCCGCCAGGCGCGCGCTATAATTGGCGGTGCGCCGCTCCTCTTCCACCCGCCGCATGTAGTGCTCCGCCACAAATTGCCCCGCCTCAAAGTAGGCGCCCGTGGGCTTCTTTAGCGTTATCTTGCACATGATGAAGCGCTTGAAGCAGCGCACGGCGGTGCCTTCGCCTGTGGCGGCGGAGGGCGCGGACGCCTGGTCCGGCTCCCGGCGCTGCGACAGGTGGCCCAGGCTGGTCACGGCGTGGGTGGAGAAGGGCTGCAGCCAGAAGGAGGTGTAGGAGGGCACGCGGCTCATGGGCGGGTTGCCGGGGACCAGCGTGATGTGCCTGCGGGGTGTGCAGGGGAGGCGGCAGGTGGGCGGGGGAAGGAAAGAGGGCCACAGCGAGGGGTTAAGGTAAGAGGTGCAATGCCCCCAACCCCAACCCCAACCCATTTCCCCACCCCCTACCCGAATCCCCAACAGTTCCCAACCCCATTGCCCCGTAGCAGCCCCGGTCGCGCTCAACTGGTCAAAGAACTTGAGTTTCTGCTGCATGAAGTAGATGTTGTTGACCGCGAAGCGGTACACTTCCGCCACGTTGAAGGGGAAGTGGTGGTAGAACAGCAGCGGCGTGGTGCAGGCGGAGAACACCGGCCGCGCCACGTCGGGGCTCTCCTCCATGTGGTGCCAGGGCCGCACCACGATCGGCTGGTAGCGATTCTTGCCGATCTTCCATTTATCGCCGATGCCCAAAACGCTGGGAGTGTTCCAAAGTATGTCGGTAATGTTGAGGCCCGGGAAACGGATCTCGCTAGTCCAGGGGTGGTAGCGGGCGTCCTGGTAGATGATGACGCCCTGGTCCACGCAAACGTCGCGGAGCACGGGGCAGCCGAAGATGTTGCCCGCCTCGTCGAGCGCGGGCGTGGGCGCGCTGCAGTTGGTGGTGCCGTAGGAGCGCGGGTGCCACTCCGGCCCCCGGTACTTGAAGTTTGGCTCGTCGCTGGCCGGGTCCGGGACGACGATTTCCGGCGTGTCCTGCTGCTGCTGCTCCTGCTGCTGCGCCCGCTGCGCCTGCGCCGCGTCTCCGGTGACGTCAGCGGGCTTGGTGGCAGAAATGGCCGTGGCGCTGTCGGCGGCGGTCGAGTCCGTGCCCCCCGCCGCCGCCGCCGCGGTGCCTTGCCCGCCGCCCTCTGCGCTGCCACCGGCTGCTTGCGCCTGCGGCAGCGGCAGCGGCTTCTCAGCGGCGGCGGCTGTCTCGTTGACAGCTGCCGCAGCTGTTGCGTCAGCCGCCGCGGCCTTCCCTGTGTGGACTTCAACGTCCTGGCCCTGGGGCAGATTCTGCGCCAGGGCGACCCCGTGCAGCGACGCCAGCAGCAGGCCGACCCCAAGCAGCGCCGCTCCGCATGTTCGCTGGCGCCCCATACCCAGCGCTATTGAATGCTTGACGAAACGGGATCGGTCATCAGCTATCAAGTGAGGCGCCTCCAGCCGGAGTAACGAGCATGTGGGACTAATTTCGTCTATGCTTTTAGTGTTGTTCAAGTGCTACGAGCTTCAATATCGCGTGTGTGTTGCTGCAAGAAGCTTTCCGGCTGCGTCGGAAGAGTCAAGCTGCGTTCTGTCTTCGCGGTAATTTTGGCGCGACTCGAGCTCGATTTCGCAGGTCAATTGCTGAGATGTTACAACTTATGAATATGCATTTGTGGTCAATTTCGCATTCCAACCTTGCCAATCCCGATCCGCCGAACCCCCCAAAACCCCACGCAAGACAGCCGCAGGCCTCCCCTCAAAAAAATAGAATCCCACTCCGTGCATCGCCCCGTGCAGCGGAGCATACAACCCAAAAAGCTTCACTTAGCAACGCCGTCTCGCCATCCTGGCAAAGCTGGGCAACACCCCAACGACCGCGCCCTGTGCCACTGCGCTACCACGCTGCCTACCCTGCCAGCCAGCTGTAGCCGCCCCAACAGTGCTCCGCCCTTCTTCTAGTGCTGCTGCTGCTGGCCCGGCTCCGGCTCCTCCTCGGCCCAGTCGCTGGTGAGCACCACCCGGTAGCGCGCCTTGCCGCTGGCCACGTGGGCCATGGCCTCATTGACCTGCGGTCAATGACCGGCAGTGCGCGTCAGCTGATCCAGACGCCGCGCGCGCGCGTAAGCCGTGTGCCGATTGCACCCGCTCAGTCGCTCATATTCATGTGCACGCACGCTTGCACAGCCACTAAGTCCCGATTGCAGTGAAGCAAGCACACACGCCCTCCGTCACGCGCACCTACCTTGGACAGCGGCATGACCTCCAGCATGGGCCGAACGCCGTTAATGGCGGAGAACTGCAGCATCTCCTGAGGGGGTGCGTGGAGTGCGCGTGTGGGGTGCGTACGGCGTGCGTGGAGTGTGGTGTCGAGGTGTGAGGTGGGGGTCGCGGGCTGCGGCCTACAGCGCCCCGCCAGCGGTACCCCGCCAGGGCACAGTCCACCAGCGCCTGCCTCCGCCGCCCACACCACCCCTGACACCCCACACCCTCCACCCCGCACCCCGCACCCCGCAGCCCGCACCCCAACCACAAAAGCACACGCACTTGCACCTGCATGTCCGCCCGGCCGCCCACGATGGTGCCCGCCACCTTCTTCTGGCCGAACACCAGGTCCTGCAGCGGCACCGCCAGCAGCGGCTGGCCGCCAGGGATGCCCACCTGCCGGGCCAGCGGCGGCAGCGTGCGAGAGCCGCGCGCGCGGGAGCGAGATGCGTGTGTTGTTTAGAGAGCACAAGGAAACATCGGGACGTGTGTTAGAAAACCAGTCAAAACGTGTCGTGTGTGTGTGTGCACACGCGTGTGTCAGAGAGCACAGGGGAAAACGACAACAAGACTGTGCGTGCGGTGCAGCAAAACCCGACGTGAGCTCTAAACCCAAAACAGACAAGACCTGTCGTCAGTTGCAGCGGAGCAGCCGATGGCGGCGGAGTTCAGGTCGCAGGGAGCGGCCAATCAAACCAGGCCACGCTGGGGAGCGAGCCACGACAACGCCGGCTACTGCAGCGGCCCCACGGGCCCCGGCGGCGTGAGCTTGGGGGCTGGCCTGCTGGGGCGGGCCTACGGCGGCACGGGTTACCCCAGCGGGGTCTACGGCGACGTGTGAAGGAGACGCGGGCTATGGGGGCCCTAGCAGCCGTACAGCCAGCTTCGGCGCCGGCGGTGGCTACGGAGGCGTGGGACCCAGCGGCCCGGACTACGGCGCCGTGGGTTATGGCGGCCGCAGCTCCGGTCGTGCGGGCCCGAGCGATGGCGGCGGGAGCAGGGTGGGTAGCCGGGCCAGCTGTCCCCGCAGCGGCCGGGAGGAGGGCGAGGCCGGCGCGGAGAAAGAAAGCGTGAATTTAGCTCCCAAACCCAGACCAGGCGTGCCTAGACCTGGTTAACCGGGCGCCAACAGCGCCCGCCGCTGCCACCCATGAGCATCCCGCACCTGGACGCTGCGGCTAGAAAACGGAGGGGCGCTACTACTCGCCGCAAGGCGGGTCCGGCTATGGTAGCCACTGCCGTGTCCAGGCGGGGGTCACCCGCAGCCGCACCCGCCTTGCGGCGAGTAGTGGCACCCCTCCGTCTTCGGCAGCTTGCTAGCCGCCGCGTCCAGGTGCGGGAGGCTCATGTGTCGGGGTCTATTGCCGGCGCGTGCCTTTCACCGGCAACCGCTGCGGCAGCGGTTGACAGGGTTACCCCCAGCGGGGGCGATTGAGAGCTCTCACTGCGGTTCAGTTCGTAACCGTGTGCATCAGCTTGCATGGGCGCCTGGACGCGGGGAGGCTGTCTTAAGCCGCGGGCGACGCCTGTGGCGTGAGCCCGCGGTTCGTTCCAATTACACACTCGTTAGGCTAGTAGGCTGGCCACCTATCTAAACTGGCGGTGTGGGGCCGTTTCCGGGGTTCACTTGACTTGTAATGACCATTGCGTGACACACAACGAAGCAGCGCGCCGCCTGTCCCGTGCCTCTGGGGTCCGCAACTATGTTTCAACCGGGGACCCTAGCTCAGCCTGGTCAGCAGGGCTAGCCAGCACGCAGTCTCGTCGGCGGGAGGCTGTGAGGTAGCTGGGGGCGACATGGCGCGCTCGCACCGCCGCGCAGCCTCGCTCGGGCTCAGCACTGCGCGGTGGGCGCCATCCATATCGCAAAATCAGAGTTGTGCCCCCGGTGGCGGTGCTAGCGCAGAACGCTGTTAGAGCGTGGCACATGGGCGGCAGCGGCGGCCTGCTCGCCGTGTCTATCAGAGAGCACCCACCCACCCCAACCAACGCCCCCACACCCCCACCACCCCGCACCTGCACCACAGTGCCGTTGTTCTTCAGCAGGCTCATCAGCTGCCCCGCGTCGATCTTGGCGCTGGCGCAGTTGAGCAGCAGGTCGAAGTGGCCCTGCGGCGTCGTGTGGAGTTGTGTGGGTTTGTGTGTGTGTGTGGGGGGGGAGCGCCGGCAGTTCGAATCAGGTACACCCAAGCTTAACCGGGGGGCCGTTGGTCGTGGAGTGTCAGTGGGTGGGTGAGCTCTGTGCTTTCTGGCCCACACCGCCGGGCGGTCACGCGATGGGCAATCAGCAGCCCGCGCACGTGGGCTACGTGTCACGCACCTGCAGGCCCTTCTCGGCGGTGGCGGTGTCCCAGGTGACGAACTGGTGCGCGCCCAGGGACCGGGACTCGCTCTCCTGGACGGCGGCGGCGGCGGCGGCGGCGATGGCGGCGCCACGAGCGCGCGGCAGGATGGGGCGTACAGGGCAGAGGCGGGGCAAGCAGGCGGGCCGGAGTGGGTGTCACGATCCGACGCGATCGGGGCACGGTGTGCAAATGGTGCTATCGAATGTGGAGCCCGGCGGCCCCTACCTCCCCATCTCCGCCCCTCTTCCCACCTTGCTTCCAACGGACCGAGCCCTCAACAGCCCCTCTCGCACAACTCCCAGCCCGCCTCCCCCCGCCTCCCACCCCCGCAGCCGCACCTTGTCCGGCGCCACGTCCAGCGCTGTGACGTCGGCGCCCATCTTGGCCGCGTACTGCAGCGCCAGGTGGCCCAGGCCGCCCACGCCCAGCACGCCCACGCGCATGCCGGGCCGGGTCAGGTGCCGCCTGCGGCGGCGGTGCGGTAGGTGGCCGAACGCGGGAGCAGTGAGGCGCATCCGTGCATGGGTCAGGTGGGGAGGGGTCGTCGGTTGTGCGCAGCACATGCAGCAGCGGCACACGGGCAGCATTGCGGCGATGCCCAAAAGTGCGTCGCAGCTAGTGCACCCCAGGCCGGACTTCCAGAAGTGCGACGACGTTAAATGAAGTACTTGTCGACGTCGCGACGCCGCCGCGTGTCTCCATGCAGCGAGAGTGGCGTCACGCGGCCTCGCGGCGGCGCGGCGCTGCGCACTTCGTTCAACGCACCTCAGCGGCGAGTACACGGTGATGCCGGCGCACAGCAGCGGCGCGGCGGAGGCGGAGTCCAGGGCGGGCGGGATCTTGTAGGCAAAGTCGGCGTGCACGCGGCACACGTCCTGGAAGCCGCCGTGGTGGCCTGGCGCGGCGGGGGCGTGGGGTGCGTGGGGTGCGTGTGTGTGTGGGGGGGGGGTGCGTGGGTGTGTGTGGGGGTGCGTGGGGGTGTGTGGGGGTGCGTGGGGGTGTGTGGGGGTGCATGGGGGTGCGTGGGGGTGAGGGTGGGGGTGCGTGGGGGTGCGTGGGGGTGAGGGTTGGGGTGCGGGTGTGGGCAGGCAGGCAGGGTGGGCCCGCGTGCAGCAGGTAGGAGCGCAGGCTAGCGGGCAGGAGTGGTGCGGTGTCACAGCCTGCCTTCTCAAGTCAGCGTCCCTCACACGCACACGGCACACATGCCCACGCGGCTGACCCCGCGTGCGCGTGTCTAACCCAAGCGACCATGCACCAACCCATGTTCGCCACCCCGCCACGCCTTGACGACAAGCCCTCACCGCGTCGCACTGGCTGAAATGCATCGGTCCACCCCGCCGGCGCTCACTGCTTCCACTCTCTCCGCGCGGGCCCCCCAGCATCACCCGCACCACTTGTCCCCGCCGCCCCGCCACGATGCACTTGCGACCCCATGGGCAACACGCAAGCATGGTGACCGCACGCAGGGGCGCAAGTGCATGTGAGCAGGTGCAACCCCAACCCACCAGTAACCCACCGTTGACGATGAGTCCGGTGTAACCCGCCTCGCACACGTTCTCCTCGCCGCGCAGGCAGGCGGCGCAGGCGCGGCAGGAGCCGCTGATCCAGCCCACGCCCGCGCGGTCGCCCGGCTGCAGGCCGCCCTTGGGCACGCCAGAGCCCACCGCCACCACCACGCCCACGACCTGCGGGAGCGCGACGAGTGAGCGAGCACGCAGGTGTGTGCATTAAAAGGGCGGGTGGTGATGCTTGACGATACGGCCCGCTGCTAGATGTGCCACACAGTGCGCAGCGGCCTGCGGTATGCGCGCGGCGGCCTGTGGATCCAACGCGCAGACGCGCACACACGCCCACCTCGTGCCCGGGGATGAAGGGGAACTTGGACACACCTGCGCGGGCGGGCGGGTACGGCGAGGAGGGGCATGCGTGGGGCATAATCAGCACAGCACGCGGCCTCGACAGCGGCACTTCCTCGCGCGTGCGTGACGACAAGCTGCCGTGTGTTTAGACTGCGGGCGCCTTTCCCACGCCTCTCCCGCGCGTCGCGTCGCTCACCCCAGTCGTCGTCCCTCATGTGGATGTCGGTGTGGCACAGGCCTGCGTGCACGCGGGGCACGGCACGGCACGACAGATAGAGTGGGCGGAGTGGGCGGAGCGGGAGCAACTTGGCGCTTCAATGGGGATGAGGCCGCAGCGCGACCACGGAACCTGCGTCGGATGCCACCACCGCCACCGCCACCATCACCGCTACCCATTTCCACCGCCATTCGAGCTCACCGTTGTGCGTGACGCGAATGTCAATCTCCTGAGCCCCCAGCGGCCCCACGTCATGCCGCCAGGGCGCCAGTTTGGCCTGCGGCGGTTGGGGGCCGTGGCGGCACGTGGGGGCGTGCGGGCGCAGGTGAATGGGTGGAGCACGACATGCCACGCCACTCCGCGGACAGGCTGCGGCTGCGATACGTCAGCGTGCGAGTTCCGTGCCAGCTCACCTTCTTTTCCGTGACGGCCATGCCACGCCGCGACAGCCGACTGCCCTGCCCCGCCTGGAACTGAGCATCCAGCTGCTGCTGCGGCTGCGGCGGCTGCTCACTGCCCTCGCGGAATGCGCGCGGCGCCGCTGCTGCTGCTGCTGCAGCGCGCCGGCAGCGAGCCGGCACAAGGCTACTGCCGCCGCAGCGGGCGCAGCTGCAGCGCGAAGAGCGGGTGACCCCGCGCGGCGGGCTGTGTGCTGTGAACATTGGGTTGCGTGCTTGCTGCTGCGGCAGCGGCAGCGGGTGCCAGAAGCCTGAGGCACGGTGGAGCGGTCAGTGTCGGGAATCGGTTGCAAATAAAACTGCTGCCTGCGTGCGTTTTGTAAGGTGGGCCTGGTGTGGTGTGTGTTCGCTGGGGAAATGCGCTGGGGAATGTGAAGTAGGCAAAATTGAAGCCACGATCGTCGAGGGCTTCGGGCCCAAGGGTCGAAGCCCCCAGCATGCTCCTTTTGGCCATTTTTATTAAATAGCTTTAAAAGCCTATTAGTGACCCGCGAGCGATTAAACGGCACAAGCTGCGTCTATCGATCCACGTTTTTACCTCTTCATCCAGCTAGGAGCGGGTCCCCACAGCGCGATCGCCTAGGCGGTGGGGAGCGCTTGAGCGCCGGGTTCTCCGCTGGGTGGGGAGTTCCCACCAAGTTATATAATATATTGTAAATATGAATCTGGACACCAATGACTTCTACAGCTCAATAATAGTGCCCTTGAGCCATCGCACGAGTCTCCCCCGCCCTAAGGCCCCCGCCCGTCCCCATTCGCACCTGCGGCCAGCCCATCATGCGCGTGAGCTGCTTCAATAGTATTTATCTGGCATAAATTGACTAGTGCATGCTTTCTTGCAACTACTAGCGCCCCGCACAGTCCAAATGCTCTACCATGTCCAACTTCTCTTACGCTGGGAAGTACGCCAACAAGAAGAACATACCTAGGGCACTGCGGCTTACTGAGGAGGAAGAGGAAGACTTAAAACAACTTGGACTTAGGCAGAGGCGCCAAACTAGTTCTTCGGCGGCGGCATCGCGCAAACGAGCCCCAGACGGACGCTTCGCCTCAGCTGCGGAGGATCCCCACCCAGTTGACGATGCTGCCGAAGTGGACGGCGCCGCCTATGGCGGTGACGAGGGCCCGGACGCTAGCGGCACGCAAGGCGGCACGCGTGGAGCAGCAGCGCGCACTGACCGCGCACCTGACCGCGAGCAGTCGGTCGCCCAGTCTCCCGACCTCACGACAGCTTTCCTTCGGGATCTCGCAGACTCCCAGTCTGCACGTCAGCTGGTGCTCCAATCTCAAGCAACCGCAATCCGCAGTCTGGTGGCGGCGAGGAGTGGCGTGTGTCCCGAGTGCGGCAGGGAGTGCAACCCGACGCACCACGTGCGTGTCGTGGTTGTCACCTGGGAGCAGCCCGTCCTCGTAGAGGTGCCCGTGCTGTACTGCGAAGGCTGCATGCAGAACGTTAGCATGCGGCCGACGGTCGTGGACTGCCTGCCAGACACCACAACATCGTGGAATCTGCCCAAACACTTGGATGGGACCACGGTGTTGTGGTGGCAAGCAACCACGCTCCAGCAGTTCTCCCGCGCCTGCTACTACAGCCGCCACGAGAGCTCGGAGGCATTTGCTGCTTCCATGATGGAAGTGTGGAGGCTCAACGGCACTTGGCCAGTCAGCTCGCCCGCAGCCCCTAAGCTCAGCCGGGACTTGTTGCGGCAGCGTATGCGCTTCGCGCTGAACGCCTACTACCACCTGGACGGTGTTGTCCGCGACTATCCAGAGGGCTTGGAGGGCTGGCCAGCTGCGGGGGCGCTAAACGCGTGCCCCTGCTGTGGAGACTGCAGTCACTCATCAGCAAGGAGCTGCGGCGGCAGTGACGTGCAGGGGCAGGGCGCCGAGCCTACCGCAGGCACGACCGCAGTCACGACGGCTGCGGGCACAGCAGCGGAGCCTTCGCCAATTCCAGCAGCAGCAGCAGCAGCAATAGCTGGGGCTGTGGCGGGGACAGCAGCAGATGGCGGCGAGCAGCAGCACGGCGAGGAGGCACGGACAGCAATAGCAGGACCCAGCGGGCAGCAGCAGGGCGAGCAGCAGCAGGGCGAGGAGGCAGGGACAGCAGTAGCAGGACCGAGCGGCCAGGGAGGCGGCCAGGCAGGGACCAGCGCGCCAGGGGGGTGGCGGAGTGCAAGGGCCACGGCAGAGCTGCACGGAGGTGCAGCTGCGGCAGCGTGCGCAGCTGCGGCAGCTAGCCCTGTGTTGCTGGGCTTACCCATTCCAACACGACGGCCGGCGGGGGGTTTGCTACCGCTTCCCACCCGCTGGCTGTGCGTGGAAGACGTGCGGGCAGGGCCTAAGTGGTTTCACTCACTGCACTTTGACGGCTGCTTCAAGCTGAACCTTCTGTCCCGGGGGGTATACCGGGACAAACAGTACGTGCAGTGGGGTGGTCGGCGTTTCTTCTTGAGCAACAGGGCGGTTCAGGACCTGGACGAGACATGGGCGTCGGACAATGGCCCCAGCCGGTGTTCATCATTCCACGCCGATCGTGTGTTTGCCACAGAGCACGGCAAGGTGCGATGCTGAAAGATATGGCGCTGTATTGCAATGAAGTGTAGTTGTTTTCCTTACTTCTTAAATTTCTGTCGCAGAATCTGATCACGGGAGCAGGCGTGGTGCTGTGTCGGCACGGCATGCTGATGCGCCTGGTCAACTTCTTCACCGGCGAGCGGCATATCTATGCCATTGCCGCCATACACTCACTCCTCTTCGCAGGCACAGCCGTCCAGTTCTGGTGGTATGATATCGCATGCCGCTGGAGCAAGTCCCTTGCAAAGTGGCTTGACGCCCCAGGCCAGACTCCTGACCTGGTGGCCCTGGGCCGCGCAGTGACTTGTCTCATTCAGCCGTGGCATCGTTATGCGCACAAGTAAGTAGGCGCGTTAGTTAGGTCAATATGGAAACGCGACTAACAGTGCTATCCGCGTGCAGCTTCGCCTGTCAGCAGGAGTTTGGACATACGCAGCAGCCGGGGGCAGGCCGGGGCACAGGAGAGCCCGCGGAGGTGTTCAACAGGGTAGTGGGGCCGCATGGAGCCGCGACGCGGTACATGGCACCCGCCAATCGTGAGGCCCACCTGGAGCATATCTCGCGCCTCTACAGCGACCAGGTAGAGTGCACGGGGGAGCGAGCTCATAGTTAATAATGGTGCATGCGTCTGCGCCTCCTGGCGTCACGCCCCAACCAACTTCCCTAACATTTGGGTGGCGTTGCCTCATGCACGCAGGTGCTGCTCGGGCTGCCTGCGCGCCTGTGGCGTGCCAGGCGCAAAGCGGACCTGATAGCCTCCGCCATGCGCGACCGCATCAAGCGGATAGAAGGCGGGCTAGGCAGCAAGGCCGCTGAGGTGTGCGGGAGTGCTCACGGACTCTGATTGTCAGGTCGCATGATGTCAAGTCGCCCTGAACGTTCACGCTGCCCTTTGCTTGCGTGTGCACAGGTGCAGGCTGACGTGGAGTCGCTCATGGCACGGGGCCCACGGGCTCCTGAGGCGCCGCTTCCATCGGAGCCCCTCCCTGCTCGCGCGCAGTATGTACGCAGCCGTGCGGTTGTGGAGAAGCTGTCGCGCCCAGACGCGCTGGACGCCTCAGGGGAGGTACCGCTGGATCTGCTGTATGGAGGGGGCGACGACCTGACCGTGCGGCAACGCCCGCAAGTAGTCAAGGCCATGAAGGAGCAGGTGTGTTGAAGGGAGAGGGGGGCTGTGCACGCATGGACGGGTGACGAGCGGCTGCCCGTGCGTGTGTAAACACAGGGCCTCGATTGCTGCCCCTATTGCAGGTCCAGCGTTATGAGGCCGAGAACCCCGCTTGGAAAATGTGGACTCCCGATTCACCTGACTTCGTTGCAGGCCTGCACGAGGTTGCTGCTAGCAGCCTGCAAGAGCTGTACGTGGAGATTGAGGTGAGCTGGTTGGTCATGGGTGGGAGCGGCGCGGCAAGGACGCGGGGGCGGGTGTGGCAAAGGAGGCACGGGCGGACAGGGTGGGCGCAGCAAAGAAGTTGAAGGCTGGGGAGGGTGGTGTTTGACGACGTGTTGCCCAGGATGGCGACAGAGGCTCAGGTGGGGGAGGGCGGGGCGGGAGGGGAAGCCGCTGGATCACGGGGTGCCGGCGGGCGAAGGGTCTGCCGACACTCCATTTCCAAAGCTTTGCCGCTGTCTCCGCCATTCAGGCCGCAGTGCTGGACTACTACTGCTTAGAGCAGCTGCTAGCGTCGCTTCTCTCGCGGAAAAAGGAACGAGATCTGGTCAAGAAGGAGAAGGAGAAGGCGCTCGCGAGGATTCGTGGCGCCTGGGACAAGGTGGTGCGGTGGAGTAGGTGGTGCCTCGCACATCCTGCTGGCTTGCGCACCCAAGCGGAGGCGACTGTGTTGCGCAAGATTGTGGGGCAAGACACAGACCGTGAGGGTCTGCCGGGTGGTGCGGGACAGAAGGGCACTGGGCACAGCGACGCATTCAGCGCCGTTCTGCGCCAGCAATTCCCATGGGACCCTAGTGTAGGGGAGGGCGCAGGGCCGCGCATTGTGGCCACGCTGCTGAGATGCAGTCACGAGCTGGCCAGGTGCACAGAAGAGCTAGAGCTAATAGAGCGGGAGGGAGAGTGTGCGAGGATTTATTATGAGAAGCGAGTGGTGTGCTTGAAGCGTCACGTGCTTCAGGCTGCGGAAGGCTCTTCCCACGCTCTTATTCTCCGTGCACACCTGTACATGTACGAGACCATGCTGTCGGCATGGGAGGGCTTCACCTCTGGTCAGGAGCCTCCAATTGACCGCAGCTACCTTGACTTCAATGATGACGCGTGAAGCTGTACATATTGACCCCTGTATTATATGTTGTGCATTTGGTGAGCTGCACGCTGGAACACGCGTGTCGTGTAGAACCCACTTGTCATGCTCATCCGTCTTTGCATCCACGCGATCAATGCGTGCCAGTTACATGTGGGGGACGGTTTCAGTTGTCTGTTGATGGCGCAAGGTGCGAGCTACGGGGGGGGGGGGTCGTCAAGGGCGGCACATTGAGTAATGTAACATCTGCGCACAGCTGAGCCGGACTGCGGGTCCAACCAGCGGATGGATGGGATCACGGCGCATGCATGCGTACGTTGGCTTGCCCCTTCCCCCCCCAGGGGGAGGGGCGGAAGCCATTGCGGTCGCATCGAGTTTTGAGTCGCCGTCACCAAGAATGGCTGTCAGGAATGTCAGACAGCAGGGGAACAATGGGATCACGGTGAATGCAGGCGCACGCTTTTAGTTTATCACAAATGGGGCATGCCAGTTCTCGTCCATGCCTTGTCCTACCAGCGCACACTTCCACACTTTGAGCCGCCGGCAGCAAGCCTTGCGTTTAACTGTGTGGCTACAATGCAGCTCAACTCTATTATCGGGTCCTCGCGCTTCCCACACTACCTGACACTTGCTGCACCGCTGGCCACACCACTGGCCACAACTGCCAACCGTTTACCTATGCTTTGATCGACATTATCAACCTGGCCGCGGCGGCATTGACATACACCGACCATTTGACGCCAGTTTAAAGCCTTCTCTTGACTGCTGCAAGCAAGGGCACCATGCGCGCCCCAGCGCCAGCTCGTGCTGACCGGCGAGGTGGTCCTGCGCTGGGAGGGCTACCAGGGGCGGCGGCGCCAGCCCCGTCGGCGGCGCTGCTCGCCTCGCCGTCACCACCGGCACCACGCCCGCCGCGGCCGCGCCCGTTGCCCCTCCCCCCCGCGACCCCGCTGCCCCTCCCCCTGGACCCTAGTTGCTGCAGGCTGCGTCAACGCCGCCCCTGTTGCCGGTCCTGAGCTGGGAGGGCTACCAGGGGCGGCGGCGCCCGCCCCGTCGGCGGCGCTGCTAACCTCGCCGTCACCACCGTCACCACGCCCGCCACCACCTCGCCCACTGCCCCTCCCCCCGCGACCCCTGCTGCCCCAGCCGCCCCGCCCCCTTGCTGCGGCAGGCTGCACGACTTGCTGATCTGCACTCCCCTCACTGCCACTCCCCTCGCTCTCCTCGTCCTCCTCCTCGTCCTCCACGTCCTCCCCCTCGTCCTCCTCCTCGTCGTCGTCCCCATAAGCGAAGTTGTCCTCAGACGAAGCTGCGCCATCCTCCTGCTCATCCTCGTCGGATGAAGCAGGGTCCGCATGGTGGCGTCGCCCTTGACCAGGCGCTCTGCCACGAGGGTCTGTTGTGGTGATGGGAGTAATGGGCACGTCAATAGTTCAGGCAACAACGGGGAAGGGTCAGGGCAGTTTGTTGTTGTGGCAGCGGGTTTGTTGTCGGGGCACCACGTTACTCCTCACGTTACTCATTATACGTCGTACGTATCGACTGACCTGCCTCCCACACGCCCGCCGCCTTCACCGCCTTGATCAGCTTGTTGTCCGGCCAATTCTCGCCCAGCTCCGCTCTGATAGCAGGCCAGATCTG
This sequence comes from Chlamydomonas incerta, assembly GCA_016834605.1. Classification (NCBI taxonomy): domain Eukaryota; kingdom Viridiplantae; phylum Chlorophyta; class Chlorophyceae; order Chlamydomonadales; family Chlamydomonadaceae; genus Chlamydomonas; species Chlamydomonas incerta. Next base: position 886,046 of record JAEHOC010000011.1, read on the forward strand.
CTTGTTCCGCTCCCGTGCCGCCCTCTTCTCCCGGTACGCCGCGACAACTTGCTCCTCCTGTGATAACAAGTCAGCACGAACACAACAGATAATTGCCCTCAGACCCCCGCCCCGCAGCCCCTGCGCCGCCCACCCCTCAAAAGTCGACGGTCGCCGTTCTGGCTGCAAACTCGCCAACCGCATGCATATGATGTGCGTACTATGTGGTTAAGAGGGCGCGCCTGGATTCGGAGTCTTGGCCAGCCCGCCCACCCCTCCGGCGCCGCGGTGGGCCGCCGGCTGCCCTCAGACCCCCGCCCCGCAGCCCCTGCGCCGCCCACCCGTCAAAAGTCGACGGTCGCCGTTCTGGCTGCAAACTCGCCAACCGCATGCATATGATGTGCGTACTATGTGGTTAAGAGGGCGCGCCTGGATTCGGAGTCTTGGCCAGCCCGCCCACCCCTCCGGCGCCGCGGTGGGCCGCCGGCTGCCCTCAGACCCCCGCCCCGCAGCCCCTGCGCCGCCCACCCCTCAAAAGTCGACGGTCGCCGTTCTGGCTGCAAACTCGCCAACCGCATGCATATGATGTGCGTACTATGTGGTTAAGAGGGCGCGCCTGGATTCGGAGTCTTGGCCAGCCCGCCCACCCCTCCGGCGCCGCGGTGGGCCGCCGGCTGCCCTCAGACCCCCGCCCCGCAGCCCCTGCGCCGCCCACCCCTCAAAAGTCGACGGTCGCCGTTCTGGCTGCAAACTCGCCAACCGCATGCATATGATGTGCGTACTATGTGGTTAAGAGGGCGCGCCTGGATTCGGAGTCTTGGCCAGCCCGCCCACCCCTCCGGCGCCGCGGTGGGCCGCCGGCTGCCCTCAGACCCCCGCCCCGCAGCCCCTGCACCACAGACCACCCCTCAAAAGTCGACGGTCGCCGTTCTGGCTGCAAACTCGCCAACCGCATGCATATGATGTGCGTACTATGTGGTTAAGAGGGCGCGCCTGGATTCGGAGTCTTGGCCAGCCCGCCCACCCCTCCGGCGCCGCGGTGGGCCGCCGGCTGCCCTCAGACCCCCGCCCCGCAGCCCCTGCGCCGCCCACCCGTCAAAAGTCGACGGTCGCCGTTCTGGCTGCAAACTCGCCAACCGCATGCATATGATGTGCGTACTATGTGGTTAAGAGGGCGCGCCTGGATTCGGAGTCTTGGCCAGCCCGCCCACCCCTCCGGCGCCGCGGTGGGCCGCCGGCTGCCCTCAGACCCCCGCCCCGCAGCCCCTGCGCCGCCCACCCCTCAAAAGTCGACGGTCGCCGTTCTGGCTGCAAACTCGCCAACCGCATGCATATGATGTGCGTACTATGTGGTTAAGAGGGCGCGCCTGGATTCGGAGTCTTGGCCAGCCCACCCACCCCTCCGGCGCCGCGGTGGGCCGCCGGCTGCCCTCAGACCCCCGCCCCGCAGCCCCTGCGCCGCCCACCCGTCAAAAGTCGACGGTCGCCGTTCTGGCTGCAAACTCGCCAACCGCATGCATATGATGTGCGTACTATGTGGTTAAGAGGGCGCGCCTGGATTCGGAGTCTTGGCCAGCCCGCCCACCCCTCCGGCGCCGCGGTGGGCCGCCGGCTGCCCTCAGACCCCCGCCCCGCAGCCCCTGCACCACAGACCACGCGCCAAAAGCAATGGCCTTGCGCCGACCCACCCACCTGCGCTGGTGTCAGCTTCTTGCTGCTCTCGCTGCGTCGCTTGGGTTGCTTGCGGTGCACGCGCGGTCCTACAGAGGAAAGGATAAGATTGGCCAAGTACTGAGGCCCCAATCTGGGGCCTCAGTACTCCAGCCTACCTGCTTGGGGGTCGTCCTCGTCGTCATGGCTGTCAGCGACCACAGCACGCACAGCTGCAGCTCGCCGCTCGCCTGCAGAAGCCTTCTTTGGCGCAGTGTTGCCCTGCAACACAAAGCACAACATATGTATACTCGACAACCGCGCATCAGACCGCGTAACACCCTGTGTACCTGCTTGGCTGCGTCCCGGGCGGCCACCTCCCTGCAAGCAAGTGACGGCGCCCGGTCAGTTCAGTACGATGCAGTACGTGCATGCAAGTAACACCTTGCGTACCCGTTGTACTCGGCTTTAAAGCCGGAGTCGCCCACGTGATGACGCCAAGGTGGAGCGTGTTGTTGCCGTCCACCTTGCGGCTGCCGTAGTCCACCAGCGGGACATTGGCCGGCCAGCGAAGGTGTGCTCGAGCAGCGTGGCAAGCACCACCACACTTGCAACGCCCGTTAGTTAGCTGCCAGGTCTTCCACTTCTTTGAGACCAGGTAGCCGTCGCAGCACAGGAGGCCAGCAATCGACCCCCCAAACGGCCCGAACTTCACCTCACCCTCGCCCCCCTCGCCTACTGCGCCCTCGCCCGCCGCGCCCTCCACGTCATCCGTGGCCTCGACCGCGGCGCCCTTGCCCGCCGTGCCCTCGCCCGCCGCACCCTCGCCCGCCGCGCCCTCGCCCGCGGCGCCCTCGCCCGCCTCGCCCTCGCCCGCCGTGCCCTCGTCCGCCGCGCCCTCCTCGCCATCATCAGCCTCCACCTCAACTGCTACAGCGCCAGCTGCCAGGCCACCTTCGTTCACGGCACCACCACCAGCCGCCTCACCAGCAGCTGACGGCCGCCACACACGCAGGGCCATTTTCATGACGCCCGCAGCCCGCCTGGCCATGCGCCGATAGAACGTGCTGGGAGCCTCCGTTGTAGCGAGATCTGCGACTTTGAGCGAAGCAACGATGGCCTTGTACCGCTGAAACTTCAGCGCCTTGATGCCGTTGAGCCCCTCCAAGAACTGGTAGACGACCTGCTTCACCTGCGGTAAATGCACGGGTTTGTCGGGCCATGCGGCTATTACCACTGCACCCCCATGACACCGGCGTTTTGAAGTCCAGATGATGTTATCCATGCAGGTGCAGGTGTGGGCGGGGTGGAGAAGGTTGGCAAGCAAGTCCGCCGCACCAGCGCCGCACCGTGCGTCCCCCCCTCCCACTGGCCCCACCCCAGCCTGCGCCCCGGACGCACCCCGCATCCCAACGCACCGGTGCGCAGTTAAGCCATCCGCGCAGCGACACCTGCAGGTTCGCGTTGGTCGGCCACGTCGTGATGACCAGGCTGGCAGGGGGAAGGCGGCCCTCATCCTCCTGCGTGCGCTCGCTGTCGAACTCCCTGATCTCCTGCTTAACAGTCTTCTCCAGCAGTTTCACTTTGTTCCTGACGCGCCTGCTCGTGTCCTTTGCCAGCTGAGACGCTGCCACCTGCGAGACAGTGGCGCGTGATGGCCCCACTGAAGTGCCCCCGCCTGTACGCCTAGTACCGCCAGTAGACTCACCATGTTGTTGTGACTCAGTAAGGAAGGTAGGATGGCTAAGATGCGCAAGGGCGGAGGTCTTGACGCGGACTTGCAATCGACACCGAGCTCGTTCAGTGGGCGACTTTACTATGCACTTCAAGCGTATTGGATCATTGTGCAGTGTTTGCTTTCATATATATACTTTTGTGGAGACTCCCCACTGACCCGAGGATCGGCCCCTTTGCGGCTCCCCACCCCCCCGAATGTTGCCGATGGGGAGCGCCTCAGACCTCCTTCATCGGTACCGCGCATAAATGTCACTTTTAGCCATAGAGAGGCATTGCGTTCAGGCTCATGGAAAGAGTCCTGCAGCAGCCGGGCCCTCGCCGCGCTGCTGCAACATCCCGTGTGTGGCCGCGCGGAGGAGCACGCGCGCGGCGTCGCGCCGTGGTCGCGTTGGGAGCGTTGCAACCGCATCAGCAGCTTCCTCGGCCTCAGGCGAGCTGGACACGGCGGCGGATGGGGCCACGTCGTGGGTTCGTGCGGCGATAATTCCTGGGGTCGCGGCTGTCGCCTCCCTCCCCTTGCGAGGAATCAGCGAGGCCACGCTGGCCCAGGCCAATGCCGTCGCGGTCCTCGGCGCTGCTCTCGCGTTCCTGCTCTACTTCGCCAGTTCCCTCACGGATGCGGTGAGTGAAGGCATCAGCGCCCGTCGCGCACCACGCCACGCCTGTGCTGCTCCGTGCTCCCCTGTGCTGCTCTGTGCTCCCCTGGTCCCTGCCACCGTTTCGTCCACATGCCTTACTGACCCTCCCACTCCTTTCACAATTCTCCCCCACTCACACCCCTCGCCCGCTCTGCCTCCAGGCCCAGCCGGCGGTGGCGCGACTCGCGGCGTCCCTGCGCCCGGGCCGTGAGCAGCTGCTGCGCGGCTGCTTCTGGGCCATGGCGCTGCAGGCGGGCCTGGCGGCGGCGCTGGTGTGGCGGCACCCGGGCCACGGCGAGGGCGCGCTGGTGCCGCTGTACGTGGCCGGATACCTGTGTGTGGCGCTGCTGGCGGGCGCGCTGAGGAAGCGCAAGCTGCGCAGCCGCAAGCGGTTCGAGCTCGAGGTGCGGTCGGCGGGACGTGGCCCGCGCGGTGGCTTCGGGTGTGTGCCAGGGCGGCTGGGTTGCTTGTGTGTTGGGCGGGTGCAGGTTTGGAGGTAGGCTGGTGTGAAAGGCGGGCCAGTGCCCATCAGCTGCTGCGCGCTGTGCTAACCGGCTGGCTGAGCGGGAGCTAAGCGGGAGCTAGACAGATAGGGGCCCTGCGTGCCGGTGTTGCTGGGCCTTCAGCAGTTCACGACCACGCCTGCGCTCGGCCGCATTGCACCACACACCGCACAGGCCGGCGAGGGCGAGCGGCACGGCGTGATGGCTCAGGGCACCCTGTTGGCGGCCCGGAACTACACGGCCGTCATCCTGCCGGTGCACCTGGCGGCGCAGGCGGCCTCGGGGGCGCTGGCGGGGATGGCAGTAGCAGGCACGGGCGCGGCAGTAGCAATGGGCGCCGGCGGGGCGCTCCTGCCGGCGCCCATCCTGGCGGCATGCGCCGTGCTTGCACTGGCGTACGGCGCGGCGGTTGCGTTCCGGTTTGTGCCCGCGCTGCAGACGGGCGACGGCGCGGAGTCGTTTTGAGGCGGGGTGTCTGCTGCGGGCGGGTTGCGTCTGAGCGGGCGGCGGAGATTGGAATGAAGCTGGAAAGTGTTTGCTGCGGAGCCGGCGAGCCTGATGATCGGCAGGAGTGATCACGGGAGTGATCCACACGCGAGAGACGTGCACTGCGCGAGCCAGTCACGCAATTCAATAGTGTGCCCTAACATGATGTGCGCCGTAGTCATGAGTGCTCATGAGCTCGCCTGCCGCGGTGCCTGCACTCGCCTGCTGCGGTTAGGGCATTGTTGGATGAGTCATCCCGAGGCGATCATCGTCGTGGTTGCCATCTCATGAAAAGCTTGAGGCCGTGTTCAAGGAGAGAGGATTTGTAATGTGCTGACCATGGATACCCCAATATACCAACAACTGCTCATGCGGTAATTGCTCGCCCAACACGGGCGTCTGGCGCTCCTGTGCAGGCCGCGTTCCACGCGGACGTTAGGGAGATTCTGGCGAAGGACGCGCCAGTCCACATTGTGGCTGCCGCTGCGGACCGCGTGCGCTCGCTGTCCGACGACATCTCGTCGGCGGAATGCAGCAGCGCGCTGGGCCTCGCGGCCGTAGTCGGCCACAGCTTCGATGCGTCGGCCACAAACTTGGTCGCCAACTTGGACATCTGCATTGCCCAGGCGGTGGCAAACGGCAACGAGGAGGCGCTCAGCGCTCTTGACTTGGGAGGCACGAGCGGCACTCCTTCCAAGTGAAGAGCGCTGAGCGCCTCCTCGTTCCCGTTTGCCACCGCCTGGGCAATGCAGGTCTTCAAGTTTTTGACCAAGACTTTGACCAAGACTTTCCGTGACCGACGCAGGAAGGCCGATCGCGGACGCGTGGTCCAGCAGCGCGCTGCTGCATCCCGCCGACGATGTCGTCGGACAGCGAGCGCACGCGGTCCGCAGCGGCAGCCACAATGTGGACTGGCGCGTCCTTCGCCAGAATCTTCCTAACATCCGCGTGGAACGCGGCCTGCATAGGAGCCCCAGACGCCCGTGTCAGGCGAGCAATTACCGCAACGGCCATGTCGCTGGGCGGGTAAGCAAACCGCTGGGAGGCAGGGGAAGGCTCAAGCAGGCAGTTGAAGGCTCAGACAGGGAGTTATCTTGCGCCAGCCTTTCCCAAGCCTCCACCCTCATCACCACTTCCCGGATGCCCGCGGATCAGTGTGCAACACCGGCTGACCTGTGATTGGCGCACCGGATTGGTGCAGCAGCAGCCTACCGGGCTGGTGCATTGTGCGCTTTGTCCATCCGCCCTGGACCTGGGCCAGCAGGTCGTCATGGCTGAGATACGGTTGGTCGGGCTCTGACAGTTGGTCGGTGGGATGTCGGTTGTCTTCTGGGATCCTGGGATCCCAAAGGAGTGTGTGATGCTTGACGCCTGCAACTGCAACTGCAACGGCAAGCCCACCACCGCGTACCGCAGCCAGCGGCGGTGCGTGGGCGGCCTCGCCATGAAGCTATACAAGCGCGCCAGCGCAGGCGTGCTGTGCGTGTGACATCGCCGCCACCGCCGGCGACCGCATGACGAAGGCGCGCAGCCACCTGGACTCGGTGACCGGCGTGGTGAAATACCACACCGGTGGAGAGCTCACGGCGGGCGAGGGGAGCCCGGTGGAGGAGGCCAAGGCAGACCCTCGTCCTGCTCTGCCTCGGCCTCCTCCACCTACCGGGATGCCCTCGCCGGCCGCTGGGTAGTCACCACACTGGTCACCGAGTCCAGGTGGCTGCGCGCCTTCGTCATGCAGTCCCTGATGGTGGCGGCGATGTCACGCAGCACGCCCACCCACGCTGGCGCGCTTGTACAGCTTCATGGCCAGGCCGCCCACGCGCTGCTGCAGGCTGCGGTACGCGGTGGTGGGCTTGCCGTTGACGACCTGCATGCCGACGCTTTGAAGCGGAGACCGATTGCAGACACGTGGGCCAGCGCGCCGCTGCATTCCGACGAGGTGCCGCCGTCAAGCGAGTGCACGCGGTCCGCCGCGGGGGCGTTAACAGGTTTTTCACTCGGAGGTGCTTGGGTTGGCGTTGCCTGGTGCTTATGTGGACTCCCCGCCTCCCTCGCCTTGAATCCGTGTATGGAGTGCCTCATGTGGCATATTTGTGGTTTCTTTGGTGCTGGGGTCACAATCGTCGGCGCATGTACCGTCCTCCATAAGTCATGGGGTCGTCTGGGACTTCGCGGGTGCACCGTTAGCGCTCTTGACAGTGGACTGGGGTGTGGGAGTGCCCAGCCGCATGCCGCTGTGGCGGCGGCATTGCCTTGCGTTGACCATTCAGATATCGAGGCTAGCAGTGCTTGCATTGATTAGGCGCCGCCGGACTACGTGCCTAGTGTACCTGGTCTAGCGTCTGCTGGCGCTGTGGGCAGTGCTTCATGCCCAGATACGGGTTGCTGGCTTCGGCTCACTGCGTAGTGCCCGACACGCCTCGTGCGGAGACCTATTGCACGGTTTGCGGAGGTCGGCAGACAACTGTTTCCTTGTAATGTCGCATTGAGACACGGTTCGTGCTGGAAGCCGGGTGACACGTTCCGAACTCGAGAAGCATTCGTCCTGCGCAATCACAGGACGTCGGACAGTCGGTGTGTGTTTGCGCAACATCTGTCGGGGTCTAATGCGGGCGTGGGACTTTCCCCGGCAACCAGCGGCAGTGAGAACAGCGTGGGCCTGTGAACTCTCTGAGCTGATGGGCGGTGCGAGCGCCGCTTCTTGTCTGAGCTTGACATTTACCGAGTTTGGTCATGTCAGGTATGCCTAAAGCAAGCACCAGCAGGCAGCAGTTCCTACTTCAGCGATGGCAGCCCCGGCGGTGGCAGCCCCAGCGCACTTCAATATTCGAGCGTGACATCCCACTGATTGCACTGGTTCCAGCCTTGCGTGACACCACGTCCCGCTTGAACCTAAGCCACGGCTACTGTGCCCTGGTGGCCAGCATGCCTACAGCCCCAGTGCGCCAACAGCTGCCGACCTTTGCCGGGGCTGAAGGGACAACACCCTCATTGCTCCCGCGGCTGAAGGCGCCATGCGTGCGGTCACCGGTGCTCTGCCGCCCAGCCCGCGCTGCCCATGCAACCAATGCGGCCGGCGACGTTGCGCTGCCAGCGCATCCGCGGCGCTGCAACCGCCTCCACTGCAGCCACCACCGCAGCCGTGCTGAGCTGATGCATGCCCCCGCGCCCATCCTCGCCCCACAGCCGCCAGCGCAGTTCCGCCTCTGTGTGCTCGCCCGTGGAGGCTGCTACTGGCAGCCGCAGCGTCCGCGCCGTCGGCCGCTGCCGCCGCTGCCAACAACGGCGCAGTGGGCTGAAGTTCAGGCGCCGCGCCTGACGCGGGGGAGGACGCCGCTGATGCCGCCACCGCAAGGGCGACAGCAGGCCGCGACACCGGCAACAGCGGCCGCTCGTGCTGCACCTCGCCGGCAGAGTTGCGGGCCGCTCCAGCCGCCGCCGCCGCCGCCTCGAAGGTGCTGTCACAAGGCAGCGGCAGCAGCGGCGAGAGCAACAGCAGTAATAAGACGGCTAAGAATGTTCGCTAGCGCGCACCATAACAGACCTTGTGCATTCCATGATGCTTGCAACGTCACCAATGCCACTCGAGCGCCACAGCCACCACACCACCAACTGCCCGGCTAGGCTTGACTATATTTGAGCGACGCTGCCTCACTCTGCATCATCTCCCCCGCACCCACTGCGCTGCACCGTGTCGGCGCCCCAGGGGCTCCCCGCATTCACGGTCTCATACCAGCAGTCGCCTTGATGATGGCATCCACACCCAAATGCCGAGCCGCACGCCCAACCTTCACACACCCTCGCCTGCCCAGCGCCTCGCCGCCGCAGCCCCAGCATACCCACTCCTGCCCCCTCCTGATCTCACCCACCCGCCTCCCTCCCCTCCGCACACCGCATCCCCCGCCCTACCGCTCGCACGCCCCCAGCGCCACCCCTCCCACCACCTCCCACCTACCCCTCCACGTACAGCGTCCAGCCCATAACCGCGATGCCGCCCAGGATGCCGCCCGCAAACGCACGGTCGTGGCGGCAGTTGCGGCCCTCGGGCCACAGCTCAATGCCGCACACCGCCAACTGCGGAGCGGGACAAGCGAGCGGGCAAGGGTTGGCACGCCAGGACGGACGGGGTGTTGTCCCGTAGGGCCCTTCTCAACGCCCTCGCCGGCCGCCAGCACCCCTCCCGCCCCTCACCATGACTCCGCCCGTGAAGGCCAGCAGGTAGTGCAGGCGCTCCTGCGTGAAGAATGGCTGTGGGGAGCGGGCAGAGGGCGACGGTGGGGCAGGCGGGGTTTCAAGTGAGCGGAGCAGGGCGCAAGGCAAAGGTCGCCACTCGCCACACGCGGCACCGGTCAACGGAACGCACATGCGCCAGCTCCATCTGCATTCCCGTGAACCCCCCACGGCCCACTTTGCGCACCTGCAACAGTAGCAGTGACAGCAGCGCTCCAAGCGGCTCCGAGAGCCCCTGCAGTGCACAGCATGGGACGCCGCACAGGTCCGTGTCCGTGTCCGGTAAGCTGTGAGGCGGCGGCCCGTACAGTAGGTTCACTCAAGAAGACCTAAACCCTTGCATGCCGCGACTTGGTACTCCTCATCCACCCACCACAACGACACCATCCCAATGCCCGCTCACCGAGGCGGTGGCGAGGCCGACAGCCTTCCAGCGACTGCCGGTAGCGGCGTAAATGGGCGCAGCGATGATGACGCCCTGTGGCGCCACCGTCGCGAAACAACAAAAGGAGGTGCATTTTGTTGTTTGCTCGGCGGCGGAGGATGCCGAACGCGGCGAGAGCGGGGACAAGGGTGGGCGGTCAAGCTGCTCGCGTCATCCGCTGCGCCCCCTATCTGAGCACCCCACACAAGTGACACACAACGACGCGAAAGGCGGTCCACACCTCTGGGATGTTGTGCAGGGCAATCGCCAGGGCCATGACCGGCCCGAAGTCCGTGAACGCCGAGAAAGCCACCTGTTGAAAGGCGGGGGTGTGGGGTTAGCCCGTCCATGCAACCGTTTGGGGTTTGCGGCGGGGCGGCATCATGCGCTGCAGTTGCGTTCCGGGGTCCATGAACTGGTCAGACGGGCTGTCCCTCTACATCTGTTCTGCCTCGCGGCCCCCCTGTGCTGTCGGTTCCCACACACACGCTAACCTCACCGCGAAGCCTTCGGGCAGGTTATGTATCTGTGGGGCACATTTGGAGGCAGGTGTTGGTTTTGAGGATGTGCGTGTCGCGGTGAGCAGGCATGCAGGGGAAGAGGGCGGGGCGTGCAGTGGCGCCCCGCATGCGACGGCCCCACAAATTCAAAACCAAAACATTTTGCCCCAACTCACCGTCATGGTCACCGCCATCAGCAGCCCTAGGCGCATCATGCGGCCGGCCTTGAGGCGCTGCGACTCGGACAGCGCGTGCGCGGCGTGGGCGTGCCCCACGCCGCCTAGCTCGCCGCCGTGGCCGCTGCGGAATGCGGCGAAAGCAAACCACAGCGGTTTGTCAGGGACAGTCGTTGAGCCAGACGCAGTGACATCACGTATGACCATAAGATGCTATCGAGATGGCGTTGCGGAATGGGGCAACGTGGAAACTCTTTTTAATGGAGATTCGCCCCCCCCCCCCGCAGCGCAATCGCTCTCCACCTTTCTCCGCCCCCCTTGTTTAGCTTGGGCTGGTATTCAGAACGCTCCCCCCCGCCATCGCGCACGCACGCGCACCTGCCCTCGAGGCCTAGCTCGGCCGCCCCACCAGGCAGACCGCCGCCACCCACAAGCGGCGAGCTCAGGTCCCCGGCCCCACTGCCCTTGCGCGCCAGGCCCAAGGCTCCGGCTCCGCCCGCTCCTGCGGTCGTGGTCACCTTGCGTTGCGAGGCTGCGGCCGGAAGAGAGGCAGGGCAAGAGCACGGGGCGCGGGGCGCGGAGCGCGAGCATGCATCGGCCCGGCCCGGCAGGCGGGAGGCAGCCGCATGAAACGGAGCTCAGTGACGGCGCACGTTCCGTACTAGCAAACCGCGCACCTGAGCCTCCCTCGGCCTTCCCCTAGCTGCTTGCAGCCACACCAACAGCCGCCCCCTCCACCGCGCGCGCACGCACCTCCTCCACTGGCCACGCCCAGCGCCACCGCCCCGCCGTGCGCCGACCGCTCCAGGTCGCCATCCGATAAGTGGTGGTGGTGGTGGTGCGAGGCGCCGCCGCCGGCTGTGATGCCCGCGCCGCCACCGCCCGCTGCCGCGCCACCGCCGCCGGACGCCCGCGCCGCGGCCTCCTCCTCCTGCTGCTGCAGGTGCCTGAAGTACGCCTCGTGGTCATCAACGTCGTCCTGCTTCTGCGGCGCACGTAAGGGGGCACAGCGGGCGGGGGCAAGGGTCCTGTAATCAGGGGCCGCCCAGGAGAACGTGGGGCGTTCGCGGGGGGAGGTGCAAGGCACGTGCCATCCTCTTAATGCCCTCCCATGCCCCTGCAGCCTGCGGCTGCTGCGGCTGCTGCGGCTGCTGCGGCTGCTGCGGCTGCTGCGGCTGCTGTTGCTGCACCACACTGACCACTGCTTGGCACCTTGTCGCCCCCGAGTTGTCCAAGGGCTGGGTAGCTCGGTGACCAAGGCACACGCCAGCGATCTAGCAACACAGCCACCCCCACTCCAGCCCTGCCCTACAGCACGCACCCCCACCCCACCCCACCACACCTACAGCCTTTCCCCCCACCCCCCGCCCCGGCCCCCAACTGTACCGCTTATCCAAACATCTTTGCAACCCACACACCCACCTTGACCAGGTGGTCGTGCCCCTCGTCCATCTTGGGGAAGAACGGCTCCGCCACGTAGTAGGTCAGCGCGCCCGCGCCCGCCGCCGCCAGGATGAGCAGCGGGTCGCTCTCGCCTGAGCGCGCAGGGGGCAGGGGCAGGGGCGGGGCGGGTTGGCGTGGTGGGTTGGGGAGGGCAGAGGGAGGGGAGCAGGGTGCAGGGGAGGGCTGGGGCGGGTTTGGCGAGGGGCGTGCCGATAGGCAAGGAGGCGAGAAACAGGGGGCCGTCGTGGGAGGGGGGAAGCGTTGGCAGGGGGGGGCAGGAGGAGGCTGAGCATGCGGGGAAGGTGCGGTGCGTCGAGTGAAGGGAGCTTTGGCAGTTGGGCAGAGGCCATCCGGGTGTGCGACTGGCGACGCTCATGCCTGGCCGGCACCAGGCCTGACAGCCACCGCTGTCCAATGCTTCCTTATGCCCCGGTATGCAGCCCAGGGCCGGCCGTGTGCAGCCGGCACATACTGCAGCCTTCCGCACACACACACGGCGCCGTGGGCTCTCCAGCCCAGGCGCCGCACGCGCTCCTCCTCGCCATCGCTCAGCTGCTTGAGTGCGGGTAGCTTGGTAGCACGTGCGCCATAGCGCGGTGTGCACAGGCGCTCGCCCTTTCCGCCACGCCACCACGGCTGCCGCAGCCTGCCCATGCCCATGCCCGCCGCCCGCGGCCTCCGCATCAGGATCCGCCTGCACGATCCTCCTGTGCACCGCGCAGTGTGCACCGCACAGTGCGCGAGGTGCCCACTGCCGCCGCCGCCCGAACACCGAGTACGCCGTCGCATGCTAGGTGCACGTACGGCATCCCGAGGCGGGCCTCCGGCTACACCACTCGCTACAGCCCGTTCCGCCCTCTCCGCCCGTCCCTCCCTCTCACCCGACATGGCGTTCCGCACCACCAGCTCCACGATGCTCACACACGCCATCACACCAAGCGCCAGACCCAGCAGCGCGGCCATGGCTTGTGCGCTAGGGCGCCGGACCACCTGGCCAGGCATGGAGGGAGGCAAAAGGACTGGGGACTGTCGCGACCCTGGGACCCTGCGAGGTGCATTCCTATGTAGTTCATGCCGATAGACAGTGTACTTCTGGCAAGGGCACGGCTTACCGCTACAACGGCGCCGATGCTCGTCGACAGCCCCGCCATCGTGGCCAGTGCGAGTGGCCATAATGCATCTTCAAGCCGCAAAGGCATTTTTACGCTGCGGTGTCGGGCGACTTAGTTGCGCTGGGAGCGCGGGCGACCCGGAACTCCTCCCGCCTCTTCGTTAAAATGTTCGGCCAGAGCTGCTCAAACGCCAAGTCAGTGTCTAAGATGAATGACGCATTTTTGCATGACGCGCAAATAAGGACTACGGCTTCTTGCTGTTGGTGGGCCAAATTGGCCCCAGCGTGCTCTCCATCAGCCACCGACACGCGCCTGCTTCCGTGCCAACCCCTGCCGATCCACGCTTCGCCCCTCAACTCCCCGCCCCACCTCAAACGCTGCACCTGCTGATGTTCCAGCGGCGGGCTTCACTTGAGAACTGGATTTGGGAACGCGGCCGTCAAAGGAATGCGTGTGGACTCACGTGTGCAGAGATTTCACGGTTACATCGTCCGCGGCCTTTTCGGGCACGCGTCCGGGCACCCCTGCTCCTGTCCAAGCATCGTAGTGACTCCCGAGTTTCAATCCATTTCCTGCAACCGACGACATCTTCTGACAGCCTTCTGTGCTGATGCAACATCACTTATCCCTGCCTACCTCCTTGCTAGCAACATCGCGTTCAGCAAGCACTGAGTCTATCTCTATGCCCCACAATCAATGTCCACACAAGCGCCCACGAGCGTCCTAGCCACTACTCATCAGGCGGCGACGGGGCCGCAGAATGATGCGACGCCCATGCGTATGCAAACAAAGCATGACGCAGACAGGGCCTGACGTTGCACACCGTAATCCATTACGGATGCGCGGCATACCCGCTCAGCTAACCTCCTAAGACGTGCGCTTTAGATATGGGCGCGACCCAGGGATGGTCGAGATGGGCCAGCTGTGCATGGTGCAGCAGCCATGTTGCCCCACAACTCATGCCTGCATGCCTGTTGCCCCACTCCGTGGCCCCACTCCGACGCCGGCACCATCCATTCACGTCTCCAAATACAACCGAAACTCTCTACTAATGACTGTGGTAACGTGTGTTGTCACATATCCATGAGCGCATGCAGGCCAGGCGGCCACACCCGCAGCGCGGGTACGTGAACCGCGGCAATAGACGGCAGCACAACCGGCTGCAAACACGGTAACAATCATGCAGCTCAGAGCACGCCGACCGCATCGCCGCTCGCTGCTAACGCCTTTTATTAGCACGCACGCCTGCAACCGATATGTCTCCACACAGCCGGCTCCCACCACCGTTGACCAAAGCTCCCACACAGTGCTATGTCTGTATCTAGTGTGCAGTGAAATGCAAATGAACTTCCGAATTGTGCGCGGCTGCACTGCCGCAGGCCCTGGGCCATGCCGGGATGTACCCAACGCCTCCAACCAACAGCGCTGTTGGCAGGCAGTGCGCCATACACGTAACTTGACGATGCTGTTTTGGGTGAAGTGATTCTAGCGAGTCACTACTAAGCACGTTGTCTATCACTCGATGGAGAACGCCTAGGATGCAGGTCTAAAGCACACGACGCATGAGGTAAAAGGATGGCCATGATGTGGTGAAAATGCAAGCCACGAAAAGCAGAGACACGCCAGCGGGATGCAAGCCTGCAGTGCCCGTGCTTGTCCGTCATTCATGCATGCAACGTGGTGTGGTACTCAAGTTAGCCGCTAGCTGCAATGATAATCACCCCGTCCCACACGCCCCTTATTAAGCGATCTGGCCTCTCCGCATGATAGGCGCAGCCACACAGACTGCACCTTGCGAGTTTCAAACCAGCGTGTCCATGTTCAGCTTATATACACAGAGTCAGCATGCTCCATCACAGGACACAGCACCGGGGCGTGATACCCGCCCTAGCCACATGCGCAATCGCCAGATATTGCCAATAATAACGCGTCCAACCGGTTGCGCCTGGCACGCCGATGCCCATGCACATAGGAGGACAATGCAGGAACTTGTGCAAGCCAGCGCAAGGATGCTTCAGTCGCGCGCTGTACCCAAATTTCCTCATCAAGCAAGCCTCCTCAAGTTCTGACGGCTGCCTCGCCTCCTCCCACTTCGCCGCCACCCAGGCGCAACCGGGCCGCTACACGTGTACTGACGCACCTGAAAACTGGTTGTGGCGCCAGCAATGTGCCTAAAGTGCATGTCTTCACTTGCTCGCCTATCCCCATGCCGGCCTGCACGCGCAGTGGGCGCGGGTGCATCTCTACGCACCTCGCCATGCGCGTGCCAGGCTCGGGTGCAAGCCCCGACTGCGGGCTGCTTGCCCTCCTCCGTTGCCCCAATGAGAGTCAACATTCCTCAGCGCTGCGCTTCAATGTGCGATGGTTCTGACGGATGCGAGCACCTGCGCACGAATACTACATCCTTCAGCGCCCTTCCACGGCACATGCCTTCCATGGCAGATGTTCCATTCACGCATTGACCCCAGCGCAGTGTTGGCAGCTCGGCGCGCCGTCCGCAAGGCACGCTCATCAACCCCTCGCTCCATCTATATTCTACAACCTCCTTGAATGCCGCCGCTGCGTTAACGCCGGGTGCTCTTGGATCGGCTCAGGAGCGAGCGCCGGGCCGAAGCGACGCAAGTGGCAAGGTCGCTATCGTTAGTGTTGTCGCCCGAAACGACGCTGGGGCTGGGGCTGGGGCTGCCGGGGTTGGCGAGGACCGGGAAGCCTGAGAACGCGATGCCTCCTCCGTCCGAAAACGGACTGTTGCTGTTGTTGCGGATGGTGCCGTCGAAGGGCAAAGGCATGGGCGGCAGCGGCGCCGTGTGGCTCCGCCGGCCGGCGCTGCCGAGGCTCGCCGGGAGCGCCAGTGCTCCGTCATTGCTCTCGGTCTCGCTGCCGCTGCAGGCGTCGCTGTGCACTGGCGACATGGTTCTGGCGGCGGTGCCAACGGCCGCGGCGGTGCCGACAGACGCCTTAGTGCCAGGGGCGGACTGACGAGCCGCGGCCAGCGCACCGGACGCGGAGGTAGAGGTGTACTGCGCGCGGCGGCGGCCAGCGGTTGCGACGATGCCGCTGGCAGATGAGGCTGAGCCCCTCGCGCTGCCGCCCACAGCGCAGCCGTAGGCGTGGCGTGGCGAGCACTGCTCCTCAAACACCACATCCAGGCCGCTGCTGGTGCTCATGCGGCGGCCGTGCGATCCGCCGCCCGCCACGTACACGGCGCCCGCGTAACCGGGGACAGAGTACGACACACCGGCACGGGCACGGGCGGCTCCGCCGGCACTGCCGCTGCCCAGCGGCGCAAGCCCGGGCGCGCTGAGTGCCGGCAGCAGGTAGCGGTGCAGCGGCGGCGGCGGAAGCGCGCCACTGCCCGACAGGCGGGCAGACGGAGCGCCCGACTGCAGCGGCGGCGGTGGCGGCAGCACACCGTAGCCGGAGGCGGAGGTACCCACTCCGCCCCCGCTGGTCCGGCCCTGCCGCCGCTGCTGCACCGCGTTCGACATGGCGAAGCCGGGGTCACTGCTACGGCGGCCGGGGGCGCGCGAGCCGCCGCCGCCGCCGCCGCAGCTGGCGCTGCCGAACTGCAGCACCGGCATGATGGGCGGTGGAGGCAGCGCGCCGCTGGTCGAATTGCGGGGCGCGGGTGACGCGGAGGGGCCTTGCTGCGGTGCTGCTGCCGGCCTGCTGGGCAGCGCGGCCGCGCCACTGCCGCGAGACGCGTCCGCACCGAAGGGGGCCGGCGGCGGCAGCGGCTGCGAGCGGCTGCCAGGCAGGCGGGCGCTGTGGCTGGGGGCCTCACCGGGCAAGCTGCAGCGGCGGGCCCACGGTGCAGGCGGCGGCGGCGGAGGTGCCAGCCCTAGCACGCCAGCAGAGCCGCAGCTGCGGATCTTGGGCTGCAGCGGCGCGCTATCCGCCGTGCTGTACGAGTCGCCGGCGCCGATGCTGCTGCCGTCGGTACTTGAGGCGGCGTCGGAGGAGGCTGGGCCGGAGCCGCAGGAAGACACCGCGTCCATATCACCAGACAGCGTGGACTCCAGGCTTGCGTCAGCCGTGCCCGCAGCACCGTCTGCCTTGGCAGGTGCCGGCGATGTGGACGTCTTGGCCGTCTTGGACTCCGTGGCCGCCTTACGACCGCTGCTGTGCTGCTTCACCCGCCGCATGACGAACAGGCCGCTCAGCAGCGCCACCGCCAGCAGCGCTACGGCGCCGCCGCTGCGCATGGAGCGCATGGCGGCGGCGCTACCTGCGAAGCCACGCGCCGCCGCCGCCCCCGCATCGGCAACGGGGCCGTCAGCGAGGTCACTCAGTGCCGCTGTGGGTCGATCCACGCCGGCAGCAGCAGCGGCCGCAGATACGGCGGCGAGGTGCCTCGCCGCGGCGGCAGAGGACGAAGTGGCGGTGGCAACGGCGGCGGCGGAGAAGGGGCTGGGCAGCGCGGTGGAGGCGGAAGCCGGCTTGGGCGCGGAGGAGGAGGTGGTGGAGGAGGAGGAGGTGGTGGAGGAGGAGGAGGTGGAGGAGGAGGAGGAGGAGGCTGTGGCGGAGGTGGTCGTGGTGGCGGTGGCAGTGGTGGCGGCGGGCGCGGGGCAGGTGTCTGGGTCACAGGTGGCGGTGAGGGTGATGAAGGAGCAGTCGGGAGCGCCGCCTTCCCCGGCAAGCGCGTTGTCGAGGGGGCCGGCGAACACGGGGCGGAAGGGCGCGGCCGTGTGGCATGCCTGTGGCACAACCGAGTGAGGGAAACAACCGTTGGCCAACACGCGATCGAGCGTGGCTTGAACACGCCGCATGTGTTCTGCCCCCCCTCCGCTCCCCAGCCCTGCTTTGCCTTGCCCTGCCGCCCCCAGCCCCGCGCCCCCCCTCTCCCCCCCACCTGCTCTGACGCGTCCACCTCCAGCACCAGGAAGAACACTCGGCTGAAGGCCATGGCGCCGGGGCCGCAGCTGAACAGGTGCGGCGGCACCGGCAGCGACAGGCTCAGCCGCCGCTCGGTGCAGCCGGCGGCCAGGCCGGCGCTCACGCGCGCCGCGCCCGCGTCGGCGACGTGGGCGCAGTGGCTGGGCATGCGCGTGAGCAACCGTGCGCGCACGTTGCTGCCGGCAAGCGTGGGCGGCAGTGCGCGGTGGCCGCCCTCGGCGGCACCTGCCACGGGCGTGTGTGCTAGGTGGAGCCGGGGTGAAGTGAGGGTGAGCTCGATGAGGACGGCGGCATCGTCGTCGGCGCCCCGGCCGCCCGCCGAGCGGAGCGTGGCGAAGCCCCCGACACTTCCAGGCAGCAGCAGCGGCGCGGGCGAGTCGGTGGAGAAGGTGAAGCAGGGCGACTCGTCCACCACAACCGGCACGTCTGAGGGTATGGTGGGCAAGGGCGGAAAGGGTGCAAAGGCGAGTGAGGGGCGAATGGGGTCGACCGTGGGCACGGCGCCGCGCGGCGAAGCGGCCGTGGTTATGGTTGTTCGTGCCAGGGGAGTGGAAGCCGCCTAACCTCCGGCGAAGGGGCTCTCGTTCGCCCGATAACCCCGCCTGCGAAATTGTTTCATGTATGGCACGGGCTGTGCTTATGCGACCTAACAAGTCGCAAGCGTGTGAGGCGCGAACTGCCGTTCCATCCACTGGGCGACCCCGGGCGAAAGGATGCGGCATTCCAAGATATTTGCATCGCTATGAGTGAATCTTATGTACCAAGATCCATGTTATTGTGTAAACCAGCAAATTGCGACAACCCGGGCAACGAAGAGGTCCGCATGGACCACGACTACGGGCTTTAGTTAATCAAATGGCCAGTGCCTTGCTTACCTTGAGATAATGCATCAGGTGCGCGCGTCAACGTCCCCGTGAGCCCGAGCACGAGAGGGCATAGCAATACAATGACCACGATGCTATTAAGCAGCTGTCCTCGTTGTCTTCGTTGCTGACATTTCCTGCCTTGCATTTTCGTGCTGCTCAGGATAAACAGCGCTCAAATGCGAGAGCGCGCCAACTTGCTGTCTGAGCGTAAGGCGCAGGGTGGGGCGACGACTTAGTCTGCCATCACACGAGCGCAGCGCAGCCCCATCTGACCAAGGAAACCGGAATCGTTTGCCGTGGAGGGTAGGAGCGAGAATTGGACAGGTGGAGCTAAGGTGAGACCCCGGTTACTTTGCAGTGTTATCGAGCAGCTTAGGATTGTTTTGATTTATGTGGCAGCGAGGAGTAGTGACGTTTTCTCATGGAAATTGTGAACAGGTCACTAGCAAGCGCAAGCGGACGAGCGGAAGGTCGTCAAGGGCGCCAATCGAATGGCCGTCCAGCCATAGACACTCCAATGTGGAAATCTAAGTACAGCATACAAAGCTCTATAATTTCGAGTCTTTGGGGGCGAGTTGTGTTGGGTCAAGGTGGAGCTTGCTCCGTCGGGGTCCACTGTCGTTCTCTCTACCTGGCTGGGCGGCATGTATGGACGCGCTCCCCACGCTGTCGGTAAACCCAGTGTGGACTTTATCATGAACGGCTGACGGTGGGTCGAGGCTCGAGCGTCGACGAGCGGGTCGCAATGCCGCCCGGACGGTAGTCTCGCGCGTCGCAGGCAGGTGTTGGCATTCACATGGCGTGATGAACCCCTTGCGTTTCAGGTGTCCGAAGAGTCGCTCAGCGGACGAGCAGTAGTTGACCAGCAGCAGTTGAGCACAGGTCACGGGCTGCTGTTCGGGCGCCCCCGAGGGCACCCCTGGTTCGGGCCCCTTTGTTTCCCGCGCGTTGGAGCCTTCGCGTCTGCCGGACGCAGGTCCGGCTCACCAGGGAGATGCGTGCACGCAGCGCGGGTCATGCTGAGGCCCAGCTCCAGGCGCGCCAAGCTTGAGACAAGGGCATGGCCTCCCCCGGCCTTCCGGGTCACGAATCTGCGGGTCAATCCTGAGTTCATTGGTGCTGCAGCAGAGATGCCGTTAAAAGGCCTTGATGACTAGCCAGACGTTGTCAGCAGACCACAGTTCAGCCCGAACAGCGGCAGTCATGCGGGCGCTAGCCTGGGTTTAGCCTGCCAGGGTTTCGGCATCGGCACTCACAGCCCCTTCCCATATACCGGTAATACCGCAAGTGCGCCGCACGCAATGAGCCTTCCTTATGTTCCACCCCGCTGTAATATCCTGGGAGGCTGGACAGCCAAGGCAGCTCAGGGGGGGAGGTAGTGCAGTGCTGTGCAGTGCAACTTGTTAGCTCCACACGTACCCCGCCCATCCTGCGGCCGCAGCCGGTAGCGGCGATCGGTGGCTGCGCGCCACCAGTCGGCTGGGTAGGTCTTCGTGTCGATCAGGATGGCATCCCCCTTGTTGAGGAACAGCTTGTTGCGGGCGGTGGCGGCGCTCTTGACGCCCTTGAGCGACAGAAGGTCTAGGTACACCTGTACACAGCTTTAGCATGAAGTTGGCCGCCCACTCCTCCTTGGAAATGGCGCCGCGCCACACGATCGCAACGTCCACCTCGCGGCCTGAGCCTGGGCCGGCGCCGGCCGCAGCGGGCGAGACGGCGATGTAGGGGGTTCAGGTGTGACTAGCTAGTAGTGAGTTGGTGTGGGGCAGGGCGCTGCATCCGGCAGGGTCACGGTTGCAGGCTGGGCCCAGGCGTGGCGTGTATGGTTGCTGCATCAGGGGGGATATAAAGCTCAGGATCTTACCCCATGCTCAAAATTATTGAGCTTTAGGAAAGCATGACGCACGTGCTTTTAGGTTTCTCACGGGTTGAGGAATTTCGGGAGCCAAAGTTGGGGGGTCGGTCGTCGTCCCTGGGCGTCCGGCGGGTTCCGGGAGCCCATCCTGGCAGATTTCGGGAAGCGCCCCACAAGCAGAAGTAGGGCCCAAACGCAGCACCGTGTGGCTAAAGTATGCATGTTATGCCGTATAAAGCACAAACGAAGCAGTGGGAGGTCCATTTGCACGTCCTGGCGTGAACATTTCGGCACACATCTCCACATGTCGACACATGCGCATCGACACGGGGGGGCTTTTAAGCGCTGGTGCGCATGAATTCATGTCTATCAAAGGTGCCAAATGGCAGAGAGTAGAACGGGGCCCTTTTGAGAGACGGGCTGGGCTGGGGGGATTTCCATGGATAGGATCCTGTGGGTTGTCGTGACATAACGTGGGACGTGCATATCGTGTCCACAGATGAAGTTGGAGTGTCGGGGGAAGCGGCGGGTGTCTGGGGTGTGTGCCGGTTGACATGGGGGTTGCATGGGCGTGCCCGGTACGGACGCTGTCGCTGAGGATAAAGGCTGGGCGAGAGCGGCTTGCAGCCGTCTCTCGACCTGATCTTAGGCGTGTAGTCTATGACCAACCTATACGAGGGACCCGTCCACCGGACGTTAAGCACTGATTCTTTCGCTGCACGAGTGTAAGCCGATTTCCAGATGATGCTTCAGACTCCGTCTTTCCTCTCAACCTAGCGACCCGGGACAGCAGCCCGCCAAGCGTATCACCAGCCGAGCACTAGCACAGCCTTACTTCTTTCCACATCAGGTCGAGAGACTTAGGAGGCGTCTAGGGCCCATATGTTGTCAGCTCACGGCTGCAACGTCTTTCGTTGTTGTTTGATGGTCCACCGTAGCCGCCGCATTCAGGAAAGCTAACTGGCTGGTTAATGCCCTTGGGGGTCAGACGCTACCCTTCCAACACAGGCCGGTCCGCCCTTGGGGGTCAAGGGGCACCCTTAACAATGCGCCGCGTGCAAGAGACACGACGTGGGCCAGATCCTAGCGGTACACATGAAGCGTACATGTTGGTGATTGGTGAGGCTTGATTTCAACGCATCATTTTGCATGATTTGCGCATGACGGCAGTCACATTTCATATGGCAACAACCCCACATCATCCAGTGCCACGGCTTTCTACAGCTTTGCACCGCACTCCACTTGCGCTGCACGCTGGGGGGGGG
This sequence comes from Chlamydomonas incerta, assembly GCA_016834605.1. Taxonomy (NCBI): domain Eukaryota; kingdom Viridiplantae; phylum Chlorophyta; class Chlorophyceae; order Chlamydomonadales; family Chlamydomonadaceae; genus Chlamydomonas; species Chlamydomonas incerta. The sequence continues at coordinate 907,806 of JAEHOC010000011.1, forward strand.
GGACATGCCGCCAGGCACATTGAATACCGCAAGTCACGTGTAAAGGCGCGACAGGGTGCCGAAGTCTCAGAACATGCCGCCAATGACACGGCATGATAGCGCTCGTCAAGAGGAGTCGATTGGCACCACTTTGGCATTAAATGGAGGGGTTTTAACCCCTAAACGACACGGTTTTGTTCGTGGGGGGGTCGGTCGTCCCCTCAAGGGGGCGGGGCATGGGGTCTGGCCCTTTGTTTCCTCCCCCCCCCCCCCCTTGGCTGCATACCCTCCCACCTCCGTGCCCACCTTGCCTCCCACCAGCTCCCACAGACTGGTCCGCGCGACTCCGCACACACGGAGTCCCAGCCAAGCCCGCCAGGTCCCCGCGGCCGCTGTCCAAGAAGCGATGCAAATGGCGCCGCTGATGGTGGCCGTCAGTGCCCGCTAGGAGCCCGAACTCGTCGTCAAGGGCTCAATCGATTATTTGCCGTCCACCTATAGACACACCAATGTGGAAATCTAAGTACAGCATACAAAGCTCTATAATTTCGAGTCTTTGGGGGCGAGTTGTGTTGGGTCAAGGTGGAGCTTGCTCCGTCGGGATCCACGGTCGTTCTCTCTACCTGGCTGGGCGGCATGTATGGACGCGCTCCCCACGCTGTCGATAAAACCAATGCGGAATTTATCATGAACGGCTGACGGTGGGTCGAGGCCCGAGCGTCGACGAGCGGGTCACAATGCCGCCCGGACGGCAGTCTCGCGCGTCGCAGGCAGGTGTTGGCATTCACATGGCGTGATGAACCCCTTGCGTTTCAGGTGTCCGAAGAGGCGCAGCGCTCAGCGGACGAGCAGTAGTTGACCAGCAGCAGTTGAGCACAGGTCACGGGCTGCTGTTGGGGCACCCCTGTGTTCGGGCCCCTTTGTTTCCCGCGGGTTGGAGCCTTCGCGTCTGCCGGACGCAGTGCGTCCGGCTCACCAGGCAGATGCATGCACGCAGCGCGGGTGATGCTGAGGCCCAGCTCCAGGCGCGCCAAGCTTGAGACAGGGGCATGGTCTCTGCCAGGGCCGTGAATCTGCGGGCCCGTCCATCCTGAGTTCTATGGACATTGGTGCTGCTGGGATGGCACCGTGCCCCATTTCAAGCCTGCCCATCAGCCCATGCACAAGCGTTCCATAGGGAATATGGCACTTGCTCAAGAAGGAACAAGCGGACACACATGCGCTGATGCGCGCCTCATACAGCAATTACAGTTGTCACCAAGCATCACAGCATCGACGTGTAAGCGGTCAGATTGTCTTGCACTCGCGCTGATCTCAACCGTGTTGCGCTAGCGCGGTGCATGCGCCAAAGCCGCAGGTCAAGAGACAGAACATCTCAGAAACCCGCACCCAAGAGGCCAAGACCAGCTCAGGGACACGGCATGCCGAGTGTTGCAGTCCTCCCTACTGCCGGCGTGCGTCGTGGCTCGTGGGCTGCCACATCTTGGACCAGGGCCGTGTGGGACAGCCGATAGCCTACAGGCTACAGCCATTCAAGAACATGATACGTACACTCTGTACCACGCCGTGTCTGTCTGGTGCGTTAGCCTGGCCGGGCGCCCGGAGCGTGAGGACTGCGTGTCAGCAAACAACGGAGCCAGCCAGCCAGCGCGCATCGGTACAGTAACCGCGTCGCACAGCCCCAGCCTCTGTCTTTGTTGTCGCGCAACGGCTTGCTGGGCGCGGGGAATTCATCTGTCACTACCGGGACATGCCAACTCTCGCCTTTGTCCTGTTCCTACCACCATCCCCCACGCCGTTTGGTGCCCCGTCCCCGCCTCGTGCCACCATACGGTACGCCAGCACACCCGCTCACATCCCTAGCACTAGTAGTGCTCCCAGCGCCCGTCCTGCGGCCGCAGCCGGTAGCGGCGATCGGAGGTTGCGCGCCACCAGTCGGCGGGGTAGGCCTTCGTGTCGATCAGGATGTCGTCCCCCTTGTTGAGGAACAGCTTGTTGCGGGTGGTGGCGCCGCTCTTGACGCCCTTGAGCGACAGCAGGTACAGGTACACCTGGGCGCAGCATAAGAGGAGGCTTGACGACATGCACGAGCGGGAAGTGGTGGTGTACGTGGGGCTGCGAGGGGCGTGCTAGGATGTGGACTGCGGCGTATGTTGGATGTGTACACCCTGCCAGCGTCGCCAGGGCTACTGGTGGCTGCATGCCCGGCGCGCAGGCTGGCCGGGAATTTCCCCTGGTCCCGCAGCTTTCCTGCTGCCCCCCCCCCCTCGCGTTCGCTGCTCCGCCCTCACGCACCTCCAGGTTGTGGTGCTTGCCGGACGGCAGCTTCATGAGGCCACTGCGCGGCGTGCTGCCGACCTTGTTGAAGGCGGGGTCGGAGTCGGAGTCCACCTGGGTGGATGGAGTGCCCGCACACACACAGTTCGGGCCTTGCTGGGCGGACTTCTCTCTGTTTTCTTGGCACGTCCACATGCAAGCTCTGGCTATAGCTACATGTTGCGCCCGTACGCACGCGACGCGTCGATAACACTCGCTCGGTGGGTGCAAACATGGAAACGTTGCCGCGAGGCGGCCATCAACAGCTTGGAGCAGCGCCTCCATCTCGCTGCGCTGTGCTCCGCTCCCCTGGCCCCTTCCTCCCCCTCTCACTGCTGCCCTCCCCTGGCCCCTCCCTCTCCCTCCCGCCGCCCCGCTGCGCACCTCCATGATGGTGCCGGCGTGGAAGTAGCCCCAGCGGCTGCGCCAGAAGAGCGCGGTGGCGGCGCTGACCCAGGTGTAGAAGCCGGCAAAGGCGCGCGCCGCGGCCGAGTCCATGTCAGAGTACACGTCCAGGCCCAACTTGTACAGGACGCTGGTCAGCAACTGCACCCAGCCGCCTGAAGATGTCAAGGAGAGGTGAGGAGGGAGTATGCTCCGTGTGATGAGGAAGGCACGACAGGTCTTCACATCGCCTGGTGATGGGCTTCGCGGCACGCGCGTACGCAGGGCAGCAAGCTCCGTGTCAATGGTGTGCGTGCAATGGTACGGCGTGTGTGCAGTCTAGGACCCACCGGGGACCTTGGGCACGAAGTCGTGGATGTTGCAGATGCGCAGATGCCGCACGTTATGCTTGTCGCTCAAGGTGCGCACGAAGTTCCTGTGCGGTACAAGCAACACACATACCGTTTGTGCGGGCTTGGTTCCGTGTGGCTTTCTCCAACACACACGCACAGCCGTGGCACGTTTGTTCTGCTGTCGTAGCAAGCATCCCAGCCGGTGGACGTCTCTTCACGGCCGCCAGCGTGGAGCGACGGCCCGACAGGCGCGTCCCAGTACGGACCCGCAGCTACTGACGTCCCTGACTACCTCGCTCCCTTGCACACGCGCTTGCACGCACGCACGCACGCACGCACGCACGCACGCACGCACGCACGCACGCACGCACGCACGCACGCACGCACGCGCATCCATACGGCGCGCACACACACACACACACTGAGGTAACATCCGTAAGCGTTCCGTTCCGTCGCGACCTGCCGCACCGCACGCACAGTCTCTTGTTTGTCGTTTTCCCTTGTGTTCTCTAACACACACACACACACACACACACACACACACACACACACACACACACACACACACACACACACACACACACACACACAGAGTGCTGGTTAGGTTGAGGTCTTGGTCGTGTTAGGCTGCGAGGGTCGCAGGACTCAGCCCCGCAGCCTATGGGTGTCTTGTTGAGCGTGCGTGTGCGTGCGTGTGCGTGTGTGCGCGTGTGCGTGCGGTAGTGGGTGTTAGATGGTGTGCTCTGGTGTGCCTTGCCGTTGCATAGAGGTGGTTAGCCCGCTGGGACCTGCGGCGTTTTGGTCAGGAGTAATAACCCAGCTGAGGTTACTGGTGTGGCCCGGGGTTGGTGCGTTCTCTCCGGTGGACTCCAGAGCAGGATGCGCTCTGGGCAGGAGAGGCGCGTGGTAGCAGCAACGAGAGCCTGGAGTGCCCGTTGTTTGCTGGTTGTCCCGAGTACTCAATCACGAGACTCGATCAATCAACCGTGGAAACCGTAGTTACACACACACACACACGCACACACACACACACACACACACACACACACACACACGCATCACTGCTCTTCTGGGCCCTCGTACTCGTCATCGGCCTCACTGCGTGGACGACATTCTCCGCCAACGCAACCGGCATCTCAGCATTGGTCAACAACAGCTTTTTTCAAGCGCAGCCTCTGGGCTCTGGTGGCGTGGTTTACGTGGCATTCATTTTGCCCACGCGCAGCCAACGTCGACGCGGGGTGCGGCCCCCGCTCTACACCGGCTACACCAATGATACTTGCCTGGCGCGCCTTAAAGAACACGTGGACGCCGCACTGGGCGAAGCTCGTCGTGGTATCGCTGGTCCTCTCTTCCATCAACTTATCTGGGCACACGGGCTGGACTCCCTCGTGGTCATCCCCCTGGAACACATCCCTACTGGCGGCACCACGTCCGCGTTCACTGCTGCCGCCAAGCACATGGAAATGGCGTGGGCCCTCCGCTTGTCCAGCATCCACGCTCGTCACGGCCGGCGCGGGCTCAACCAGCGGTTTGAAATCAGCTGCGCCGTCTGCGACACGCCCCTATACCCCGCCCACGCCCCCTTCCCCGCCACCCAGTCCCGCGCAGTCCGCCGGCGATGGTACGCCTCACGCGACGCCCTTCGTCGCCTGGGCGCCCTCCAACGCCAATGGACACCCACCCGCGCCCTACCCACCGGCCTCCTCGCTGGCTTCGCCTACCTCACCCTTGTCGTACTTTTCTCGTACCTGGTCGCCTACCCCCCGCTCGCCCTGGGCCTATCGCGGGACTTCGCAGTATGGATCCTCCCCGCCCTCGGACAGCACCTGCACCGCCGCCGCCCTCGCGCTGGCAAACCGGACTTCGCCGCCCGCTTATGGCTCCCAGCTGGTCTACGCCAACTCATACCCGCCCCCGCCCTCCACTCCATCTTCGCCGCCGCCAACCCCCTCCTCCCCCTCGACCGCGCCATCCAGCCTCGCCTCCACTGGAAAGCTGGGCGCACCCTCCACAGCATGTTCTGTACGTACCACGCGCTGGCTACCAACCTCAACGCTGCCGCCATCTGTCAGCTGCTCTCCACGCCATGCGACTGCCACCGCTTCCCCGAATACTGCCACCCTACGACGTACGGTCCACACGTCATGTCCACCGACCCTGCCGCCATCCTCCCCGCCACCCTCCATCGATTCTGGTACTGTGGCGCCCGGTATCGCGCCCACACGCCCGTCGCCACCCCACCGCAAATCGCCGCCGTCCTCTCTGAAGTACGCAGCTGCATTGACCGTTACGTGCAGACGTCCGGCAACTTCGCAGGTGTTGATGGCAGCGCATGGGCAGATAACGTCTACAATGCCATCGCCGCCGCCGTCGCCCCCCACGGCACGCACTTCCACTGGCCCCTACTCTCCCCCGCCGACCTCAGCACCCTCCGCCACCGCACCGCTAACTATGTCATCACCGTCACCGACAAGAGCGCCTCCACCTTCCAACTGGTGTGTAAACGGCACTACGTCCGAGCCCTCCTGCAAGACCTTGGCGTACCCATCCCACCTCCACCTCCCGGCACCAACGTCCTCAGCCTGGCCCAAGTCCCCCTCCTCCTCGCTGCCCTCCAGCACCCATCTCCCCCGCCTCCGCCCGCCGGGGGTCCCCCTCCTCCTCATCCCCCTCCTGCAGCCCCTCCCCCTCCCCCTCCCCCTCCCCCGCCCGCCTTCGCCCCCCCTCCCCCGCCAGCCGCCGCCGTCCCCCCTCCCCCGCCCGCCTTCGCCCCCCCCTCCCCCGCCAGCCGCCGCCGTCCCCCCCCCTCCAGCCCCTCCTCCTCCCCCTCCCCCACCCGCCTTGGCCTTCCCTCCCCCGCCAGCCGCCGCCGTCCCCCCTCCTCCAGCCCCTCCTCCTCCCCCTCCCCTGCCCGCCTTCGCCCCCCCTCCCGCGCCAGCCGCCGCCGTCCCCCCTCCTCAGGCCCCTCCTCCTCTCCCTCCCCCGCCCGCTGGTATCGCACCCCCTCCAGCCCCTCCTCCTCCCCCTCCCCCTCCCCCGCCCGTCTTCGCCCCCCTTCTCCCGCCTGCCGCCGTCGTCCCCCCTCCAGCCCCTCCGCCTCCCCCTCCCCCTCCCCCACCCGCCTTCGCCCCCGCCCCTCCGGCCCTTCCTCCTCCACCCGCCTTCGCCCCCCGCTCCACCCGCCGTCGCCCCCACCCCAACGCCCGCCGCCGCCCCACCCCCCGGCCCGCGCCGTCGACGGCCCGACCGCTCCCCAATGGGTTCGCCACCGCGACGGTCTGCCCGTCTTATGGTCAACACCGCCGCAGCCGCCCCTGCCCCAGCCCCGCCTGCCGCCGCCGCCGCCCCCGCCCCCGCCCAGCCAGCCCCCGCCCCGCCCGCCGCTGCCGCCGCCGCCGCCGCCCCCGCCCTGCCAGTCGCCGCCCACACCCAGCCAGCCAATGCCCAGCCCGCCCCCGCCCCCGCCCCCACCAACCCTGCTTACTACCAACGTGTGTCGCCTGATGACGTTGCCGCCCATTTCGACACCGAGAATGCCAACCTCGCCCGTTGGGATCTGCAGCTGGATGCCAGCCAACCCCTTGCGTACTACGCCGGCACCCTCAAAATGCACAAAACCCCTCCGGCTATGCGCTTCCTCGCCTGCTCACATGCCTGCCCCTCCACGTTCCTGGCGGACCTGGTCACCGCCGTCCTTCGTGCCGTCGCCGCATCTTTCACGGATGTGTGGCGTGCCAAGTTCGGCAGCGACCCCTGGTTTTGCCTATCTTCATCTGCGGTCATCGACATGGTTCACGCCTACAACGCTTACGGTTACAGCGCCACTTCCGATCCGCACACCAGCTATGAGTTCGCGCTGCCTGCCGCCTACGATTTCGAACGCCTGTATACCAACATCCCACACGACGACCTATGCGACGCCCTCAGCCGACTGCTATCAGCCGCCCTTCCCGCCGGCACCACTGGCATACGCGTATCCACGCGCGACCCTGACCCCAACAAGCCGGGCGACACCCACTGTCATACCGCCACCTTCGTCACCCGCGTCCCCGGCGCCCGCGTCACCTCCCCCTCCGAGTCCACCACACATCGCTTCTTCCTCCCCCACGAATTCATGGCCATCTTCCGCTCCCTCATCACCTCCACCTTCATTCAGTTCGGCCCTGTCATGGTCCGGCAAATCCTCGGCATCCCCATGGGCATCTCCCCAGCTCCCTTTATCGCCAACCTCTTCTTGGCGTGGTACGAATTCTGCTTCCTCGGCCAACGCGACACTACCCCAGCTGCCGCCCGTGCCATCCTGGACCGGTTTCAATTCTCCAAGCGCTTCCTGGACGACCTGTCCGCCTTCAACAACCCATTCTTGGCCCGCCTGCTCTACACCGCCAGCGAAATCGAAGTGGCCCGCGCCCCCCACCGCGTGGTACTCCGTGGCCTGTACCCGCCGTGCCTCCGCCTCACCGCCCAGCAGCACGCCCACCCGTCCCACCTCCCCTTCCTGGACATCCTGCTCGTCGCGCTGGTGGTCGACGGCAAAAGTCGTCTCACCACGCGGTTATATGATAAACGCGACCAGCCCGCCTTCGCCCGCATCCGCCTCTCCCGATTTGTTGCATTCGACTCCTCCGTCAACGAGGCCACCAAACGCAACATCCTCACCGGCCAGTTCCATCGCCTCCGTCGCATCATTCTGGATTCCCAAAACTTCTGCTTGGAGATGGCGCGCCTCCTGCGCGCCCTGCTGGATTGCGGCTACGCGGCCGAACGCCTGGACGCCAAATACCGGGAGCTGCTGGCCGCCTTCCCCCAGCTGTATTACCGCGACCGCGTCCTCCTCGCCGCTGCCCGCGCCAACTACACCGCCCCTGGCCCTGGCCCGGCCACCGCGGCGGCCCCTGGCCCAGCCGCGCCCCCACCCCCGCCCGGCACCCTCCACGAAATCACGCGGCGCTTCTTCACTCAGCAAACCGCCAGCCCGTACGCCGTCGCCCTGCCACGCCGACGCCCGTGCCTGTGACCGCCATCGTGGAGACTAGACGCCTCCGAAGGCGCCCTGCGGCGGAGCACGGCTCCCCACCCGGGGGAGCCTCACCATCAGGGGGGTCACTTTGTTGGGTGTGCGTGTCGAGGGGGGAGCGGGAGGCGTGCGTGCCGTGGGGTCCTATTAGGGGTTATGGGTTTCGGTTGGGTTTACGGCTTGTACGCGGGTTTGAGTCCTGGGCGGGAACGGGCGCGACAGGGTTTTTGGTATAGGGGTTCTGGTGTGTGGTCAGCTGCTTGGGCTGTGGCGGGGTTAAGCGTTCGGTGGGTACGTGTGGGGCGGGATTTAGTGCTGGTGTGTCGCCGGCAAGCGCAGCGTCGCTGCGTACGGGTGGGCGGGGCGCCGGTGGTCACAGGGTGGGTTCGGTGGGTTTTGGGCGAGTGCAGCCGTCCGCACGGGAGTCCTGTTGGTTGTCGGGGTTTCCAGCGCTCGCTGCCCCGCGCGGCGTCCGGCCTCTCCGCCTGTGCGAAATAGCTGTAACCGGGACACCTGCCACCCTGCCCGCTTCGCCTGACCCTACCGACGTGGCCTCTGCGGCCACGAGCATATCTAGATAGACTCGGTGACGCCGTGGAGTGGGGAGCGGGGGATCAGCTCCCGCCAACCCACGGCGCACGCACACACACGCACACGCACACACGCACACACACGCGCGCGGGATTAACGTTATCAGCGGGCTCGCGGGTAGAGGGGGACACGCCCTTTCGCCTTGCCCCGTCAGCCCCCATCCGGGTCCATGCAACCGCCGCCCGCCACGCGCCCCCATGCAGCCTCGCGCTATTTGCTCCCTCGCCGCGCCGACCTCGTTCCCTTCCGTGGGCATTAGAATAGTTCGTGGGCGGGCTTTGGGCTGCGTGTTAGGTAGCCGTGTAGCTTGCTTGCTGCACGCCGCCCCTGTTTCGCCATTGCCATTTCGCCCGCCTGTGACACCGCTGTGCTGCCGCCTTGTGCTTTCCTTTCGCCCACGCCTGTAGGTGAGACTGGCTACGGACAGCGGGCGGGAATCAGGGATTAGGCGTGCCGGGCAAACGTTTCTAGCGCGTCGATGGCGCGGCGCATGGACGCATACAGGTGCACCTCGGGGACGAGGCTGGATGCCAAACGCCCGGGTAGGGGGTTCCAGGCTCTATTTGCGGGTGAGTATACAAAGGTAGACAACGAGGGCAACATCGCCGACGCGGAGCTCGGTAACCGGCGTAGGTATTGGTACGTAACTGCGCGCGTTTGGCGGCTGCTCTGTCCGTCCTGCTACTGCTGTCGTTAACACACACTCCCCTTTTTGGACATCTTGCTGGTCGCACTGGTGGCCGACGGAAAAGGTCGTCTCACCACACGGCTGTACGACAAACGCGATCAGCCCGCCGTCGCCCGCATCCGCCTCTCGCGTTTTGTTGCGTGCGACTCCTCGGTCAATGAGGCCGCTAAACGCAACATCCTCACCGGCCAGTTCCATCGCCTCCGTTGCATCATTTTGGACTCCAACAACTTCTGCTTGGAGATGGCGCGCCTCCTATGCGCCCTGCTGGACTGCGGGTATGCGGCTGACCGCCTGGACACCAAGTACCGGGAACTGCTGGCCGCTTTCCCCCAGCTGTACTACCGTGACCGTATCGCCCTCGCCGCCGCCCGCGCCGCCCACAATGCCACGGGCCATGGCCCCGCCACCGCCGCCGCCCCTGGCCCCGCTGCGCCCCCGCCCCCGCCCGGCACCCTCCACGAAATCACGCGGCGCCTCTATGCTCAGCAAACAGCCAGCCCCCACGCGGTCGCCCTGCCTCGCGGCCGCCAACGCCTGTAACCGCCGTCGTGGACACTGGCCGCCGTCATGGACGCTCTGCGGTGGAGACCGGCTCCCCGCCTGGGGGAGCCTCACTATCAGGGGGGTGGCTTTGTTGTGTGTGTGCGTTGTGGGAGTCTTGAGTGCCGTGGGGTAGGGGCTACGGGTTACGGGTTACGGTCGGGTATGCGGGCTGCGGGTGGGTGTGGGTAGCGGGCGGGTACCGGCACCGCCGGGTTTTCTGTTTTAGGGGTTCCGACGTGCGGTCGGCCGTGGGGGCTCCGGGCGGGTATGGGCTGTTGGCAGGTGTGGGTGGGGCGGGTTTTCGTTGTGCTGGTGTGCCGCCGGCACGCGCAGCAGGCAGCTGCGGACGGGTGGGCTGCGCGTCGGTGGGCACGGGGTGTGTCCGATGGGGTCGGGTGCGTGCGACGGGGCTGCGGGGGGTTTTCTGTCGGTGGCTTCCGGTTGTGGTCCCCTCGCGCGCCGCCACGCGCGGCACCCGGCCTCTCCGCTTCTGCGCATTAGCTGTAACCGCTACGCCGGCCACCCTTCCCGCCTCGCCTGGTCCCACCGACGTGGCCTCTGCGGCCACGAGCATATCTAGATAGACTCGGTGACGCCGTGGAGTGGGGAGCGGGGGATCAGCCCCCGCCAGCCCACGGCGCGCACACACGCACGCACACGCACACACACGCACACACACGCGCGCGGGATAAACGTTATAGGCGGGCTCGCGGGTGCAGGGGCCACGTCCTTTTGCCTTGCCCCGTCAGCCCCCATCCAGGTCTCCGCAACCGCCGCCCGCCACGCATCCCCATGCAGCCTCGCGCTATTTGCTCCCTCGCCGCGCCGACCTCGTTCCCTTCCGTGGGCATTAGCATAGTTAGTGGGCGGGCTTTGGGGTGCGTGTTAGGTACCCTTGTAGCTTGCTTGTTGCACGCCGCCCCCGTTTCACCATTGCCATTTCGCCTGCCTCTGACACTGCTGTGCTGCCGCCTTATGTTTTCATTTTGCGCTCGCCTATAGGTGAGCATGGCTACGGACAGCGGGCGGGAACCAGGGAATTAGGCGTGCCGGGCAAACGTTTCTAGCGCGTCGATGGCGCGGCGCATGGACGCATACAGGTGCACCTCGGGGACGAGGCTGGATGCCAAACGCCCGGGTAGGGGGTTCCAGGCTCTATTTGCGGGCAAGTATGCAAAGGTAGACAACGAGGGCAACATCGCCAACGCGGAGCTCGGTAACCGGCGTAGGTATTGGTACGTAACTGCGCGCGCGTGATCGGCGGCCTTTGATGTCCGTCATGCTGTTGCTGTCATTGCTGTCATTAACACACACACACACAGCAGCATGTTGCAGTCATTAACACACACACAGCAGCCGCAGCAGCCGCAGGCACCGCTGCAGTCGCAGCCATCACAGCAGTCGCAGACCGTGGGCTCGGGGGCACCCTCCCAGCCGACCGCAGACACGGTGGGGTCGGTGCTGCCGTCACAGCAGGGGCAGGAGGCGGAGGCTGACTCTGCTGGCACCTCTGGCAGGCCGCGGCCGGCGCCTGCACCCACCTGCGGCCAACCTGGGGCCAACAGCGGCCCGCCCGCCATGCCATCCCCGGCTCGGGATTTGCAGCCCCTGGCTGGCCCTGTGGCCTCCAACACGCCGGCGCCCAAGGCGGGCTCCGGTGCCCCAACCAGCCCCGCGACTGGCCGGAGCCCCTCCAGCGGCCACCGGGCACTGCAACCAGCCAAGCCTGCCTGGAACAGCTCGCCAGCTGCCTCTCACCCGGGGGGCCTCTCGAACGCCCGCGAGGGCAAGGGCCGCCTGGGGGCCGCAACCGGGAACAGGCCTGGAGCGGCGGGCACCAGGGGCCGGACCGCGAGCGCGTCTGGGAGCCAACACAGCCGGGCCCACTCGTGCCACCGAGGCAGAGCCCAGACCGGCACGCGCGAGGACCAGCTGATCGCAGGCTTGAAGGACGGCTCCATCCAGCCAGACCACCCGGACCACGCCGCGGCGGTGCTGGCGAAGCAGCAGCAGCAGCAGAAGCGGCGGCTGCAGACCCAGGCCGCTCGCGACGCCCGCCTGGCCAACCTGCGCAAAACGAACACTGCAGTTCCGGATGAGGCGGCGCCCCTGACAGCACGGGGAGCGCCGTCTTCGCAGTAATGCCCCCAGCAACCGCTGCAGGCGGGCAGCCAGCCGCGGCTGGCACCCAGCCAGACGCGGCCGCCCGCCAGCGGCGTGCGCACCGACCCTTGCGGATTGGGACGCACAACATGGGGGGACTGCGCCTGGAACAGGGGTCTCGGGCGGAGAAGAGGCTCCAAGCAGCAGTGCGGCAGTGGGGGTCGGCGGGACTGGACGTTGTGTGTGTGCAGGAGACGCACCACACATGTGAGGATGACCATGCCGCGCTGCAAGTCGCGCTAAATGCAGCACACAACGGCACAGGCCGTTGTCAATGGGCACTGGTCAGCGCCAGTGACCATGGAGGCGGGGGTGCGGCAGGGCTGCCCGCTAGCCCCGCTGCTGTACCTGTTCGTGGCGCAGGCACTACTGTGCTGGCTGCAGCGCCAGCAGGTTGGCATCCGCCTCCAACCGGACATGGCAGAGCTCACCACCGCCGCCCAGTTTGCTGACGACACGAAAGTGTTGTTGGAGAGCGAGGCGGCAGTGCCTAGCTTCCTTGCCACCATGGACACGTTCAGCCGCGCCTCCGGGTAGTGGCTGAACCTCACAAAGGTGGAACTGCTGCGGATTGGGGAACTGCAAGGTGCGCCAGCCGCCACGCCGGCCGCTGCGCCCGTTGCCGCGCCCGCGGCAGCACCGACCGCTGCGCCTGCCGCGGCGCCCGCCGCCGCGCCCGCCGCCGCGCCGGCCGTCACGCCAGCCCCCGCGCCAGCCACCGCGCCGGCCGCCGCGCCCGCCGCCGCGCCCGCCGCCGCGCCTGCCGCCGCACCCGCCGCAGCAGCCCCCGCGGCGCCGGCCACAGCGCCTGCAGCGGCGCCCGCCGAGGCGGCCGCCGAAGCGCCCACCACAGCACCCGCCGCAACGGCCGCCACAGCGCCCGCCGCAGCGCCCGCCGCAGCACCCGCTGCGGCGCCCGCCACAGCGCCCGTCACAGCACCCGCCGCAGCGCCCACTGCAGCGCCCGCAGCAGCGCCCGCTGCCGCTGCCCCGGCTGGTCACCCAGGGCCTGGGCCCGGCGAGCCTGAGCAGATCCACGGACTGCGCGTAGTTGCTGCAGCCACAGCCCTCAGCGTGCGTTTCAGCAACGACCCGACGCGGCTACGGCTGGACTGGCAAGCCCGCCTGCGTGAAGCCATGCGCCGCTTGCGGCGCGTTGCCCACCTAGGGCTATCAGCCTTCGGGCGCGCTAACGCCGCCTCCGCCTACTGCACATCCATGGTGACGTGGCACATGGAGCACAGCGGCCTACCTGAGGATATCGCGCAGGAGCTGGAACGGCTGGTTGCGCGAGTAGTGGACCGCAAATTGGCGCCGGAATCGACCGAGCAGCGCCTGACGGGTATCCCGACTGAGCTGCTGTACGGCCACCCCACCGGTGGTGGTTTTGGAGCACTGCCCATCAGGCAGCACGTGCGTGCCCGGCATGCCACGTGGGCCGCCCGACTGGCTGCCCACGACGCCACCCCTACCACGCCCAAACCCCAACCGTGGTGTTTCGCTTACGACGCCTTCCTCCGCCAACACCACCCGTCGCTGCGCCCCAGCAGCGCACTGACGGCAGTGCCGGCGCTTTGCGGCGCTGGCGATGTCGTCCCAGAGCAACCCCTACCAGAGGACGCCGAGCGGACAGTCACAGCACTTGGGTGGCTGCCGCCCGTGCAAGCCCTGGACCCGGCGCCGACGCCTGGTACGTGGTGCGTGGCAGCACCACTCTGGGGTAATCCGCTCCCCACGCCCAGCCCACCCACAGCTGGCGAGGGGTCGGAGGGGGAGGATGCAGACAGTGACGCAGAGCCAGCGGGGGAGCCGGCGCTGGCCGAGGTAGCCCAGTGCACCCGCGGCCGCGGCCTTGACTACCGCCACAGACAGTTACGCGCCTGCGCCCGCCTTGTCACCATCCGTGATTTGGTGCGCGCGTGGGACCTGCGGCCTGCCGACGGCGCTGCAGTTAACTGGCCAGACTGGGTACGCATCAACCTGGCTCCGACGGACGGCCGCCAGCGACGCCGAGGGCCCACGCTGCGGGCGCTGGCGAGCCTGCTGCAAGACGTCCCGCAGGCCTGGCTAGATGCAGCGAGAGCCCACGCTACACAGCCAGCGCCGTCTACGCGCGAGGTGGTCCGCACCATCATCATGCCGCGCATGGGATGGCGCTTGCCCGGCATGGAGTCGATCGCGGTGCCCCTTGACAAGCTGTCAGTCCGCGTAGCCACGGCTATGCAGCTGGACAGCATCTCAACACGGCGCGCCGGCCTCCACGAGGACTATGAGCGCGCAGCGCAGGGCCTGCCGCTCCGCACCGAGGTGCGACGCTAGGACCTGCCAGAGGCGGCCGTGAATTCGCTCGGCAACATCAGGGGCACCCTGGAGCGCGTGTGGCAGAAGGTGCGCTGGGAGCGGCGCCACTTCGAGACTCTGTGGCGGCTGGCCATCGACGCCGTGCCGCTGCCAGGCAACTCACACATGCCTACGGCCCGGCGCGAGCGCTGCGGGTGTGGACAGTGTGGCCTCGGCGGCGCCGCCGCAGCTGGCCCCGCCGCGGCCACCCCCCAGCCACCGCCACGACAGCATCATTTCTGGGACTGTGCGGTGGCGAAAGCTGTGGTGGCGCAGATCAACGCCAACAGCCCGGAGGCACCGCCCATCAGCCAGGCCCAGCTCTGGCTGGTGCAGGCACCGCCGGGCTACCAGCAATGCGTGTGGGACGTGGTAGCCCTGGCGGCGCTGTCTGCCATCGAGCACGGCCGAGTGCGGCTGCGTGGGATGACACGCGCTGCAGCGGCCGAAGGAGGCGCGGCGGCGGCAACAGCAGCAGTGAACGTGGAGGCGGTGGCGGCGGCGGCGGAAGCTGTAGGGGTGGATCCCGACCCTGATGAGGTCCCACCCACACAGCTGACGCCACCGCCGCCGGGAGTCACCCCTGTCCAGCTTGTGTGTGCTCGCGCGGTCGCGGACTTCTGGTCGCGGCTGATGCAGTTCGCACAGCTGGGCGTGCCCCGCAAGGGCTGGGATGACGTGGACGCCACCCACCCCATGCTGGCGGTGGTGGGTGGTGAACTGCTGTGCGCGCTGCCGCAAGCTGTGGAACTGGAGTTCGAGATGGAGGCTTGAGAGGGAACAGCCCTAACTAGAAGCGCAATAAGAGCGCTTGGTAGAGCCGCCAATGAGTTGGCGTGTGAGAAGGCCCAGCGGGCAGGGTTCGGGAAAGTAGGCAGGCACGGGTACTGGGGCCAGGGTGAGAGGGGCTGTGGGGGCTGAGGGTGTTAGCGGGTTGGGTGCTGGAGCACCTCGGGCCTCTCGGCCTGGACCGGCCTAGTGGCCAAGACGCGTTTGTGGCTGCCCGTAGGCATAGTCTGCCCTGGCGTCGAGTGCTGGTTAGGTTGAGGTCTTGGTCGTGTTAGGCTGCGAGAGTCGCAGGACTCAGCCCCGCAGCCTATGGGTGTCTTGTTGAGCGTGCGTGTGCGTGCGTGTGCGTGTGTGCGCGTGTGCGTGCGGTGGTGGGTGTTAGCTGGTGTGCTCTGGTGTGCCTTGCCGTTGCCTAGAGGTGGTTAGCCCGCTGGGCCCTGCGGCGTTTTGGTCAGGAGTAACCCAGCTGAGGTTACTGGTGTGGCCCGGGGTTGGTGCGTTCTCTCCGGTGGACTCCAGAGCAGGATGCGCTCTGGGCAGGAGAGGCGCGTGGTAGCAGCAACGAGAGCCTGGAGTGCCCGTTGTTTGCTGGTTGTCCCGAGTACTCGATCACGAGACTCGATCAGTCAACCGTGGAAACCGTAGTTACACACACACACACACACACACACACACACACACGCGCGCGCGCGCGCGCACCAGTTGCCGACGCGGGGCGGCGCGAAGGCGAAGGCTGTCACGGTGGGCTTGGACGTGGTCTTCCAGCCGGCGCGCTCCGCCTCGTTGCCGGGCGCCCACAGCCGGTCCAGCTCCTCGCCGATATCGAAGGCTGACACGGTGCTGAGGGCAGCGCCCAGGCTGTGGCCTGTGGTGGTGATGGTGGAGACGCTGTTGTTGCGGCACAGCTCCGCAATCCAGTTGTGGACCACCTGCGATGCGCCAGGCCGTCCCCGTGTTGGACAGGCGATGTGCGATTGGGGTGGGCAGCAGGGTCTGCACCTCTCCAGGGCTGCTGGTGTCAGGCAGGCAGGCGGGCAGGCGGGCAGGCAGGCAGGCAGGCGGCGGGCAGAGACACCGGCATCACATCACTTTCCGCCAGGCGCCACTCGTGGGCGCCACTCCACTGTCCAACACTCACGTCGCGGTGCGCGGGGGGATCGACGCCTTCGGGTAGCTTGGGCGGCGGGCCGGTCATGGTCTTGGGGTCGGGCTGCAGCGCGCCGCGCAGGTAGAGGTCCTGGAAGCCGCGGTGCACGCCCACTTGCCAGGGCAGCACGTGCGCGTGCGGGCTCATGTCGCGCCACCTGACCTGCGAGGGCGAGGCACACACGTGTGTTGGAAAGCCAACCAGAGAGAGAGTGTGTGTGTATGTGCAACACCCGGCTAGACATGCACATCCGTGCCATCTTGCATACTCGCATGCCCCGGTTTTGGGTTGGCAATGGTTGATTTGGGAATTGGAAAAAACCACCCCGCACACTCCTGTCTCGCGCCCGCGCACCCACCAGCTGGTCCGACCCGAAGTTGGCTGCCCACTCCTCCTTGAAAATGGTGCCGCGCCACACGAACGCAACGTCCACCTCGCCGCCTGAGCCCGGGCCGGCGCCGGCCGCAGCGGGGGAGACGGCGACGTAGCCCATAAAGGCGGGCCGCGCCACCGTGCCGCGGCCGGTAGCAGGGTCCTGGGAGTGGGAGTGAGCAGAGGAGGGCGGGCTGTGAACGCCAGCCCAAGCTAACAGGTCACAAGCGGACGGCGTGGCGTGGCGTGCACCGACAGCATGCGGGGACGTACGGGGGCCCCGAGTCTACCGGTGCCCTACCCTACCTAGCACCCACCTGCTTGAACAGCGGCCGCGCACCACCGATGATGGCCGTGGGGATGCCCGCAAGGAAGCCGAACACGCCATCGACCGCGCCGTCCAGCAGTCCCCAGGGGCCCCAGCCGCCGCCGTCGCCGCCGCTGGCACCGGCGCCGCTGCCGCTGCGGGGGGCGTGCGCCGCCGTGGCTGCGACGCTGCCCGCGCCGGCGTTGGCTGCCGCCAGGACGGCGTCGTGGTTGTCGCCGCCGGCCTGGGCGTAGATGACGGCGCTGAGCCGGTCGCTCTTGGGCAGGCGGTACCTGCGTCCATGGGTGCCGGTAGCAGGTGCGTGGACGCCTGGACGGTCAGTGGCCCCGGCTAGGGAAGGCCCCGTGTGCACCAGCAGGTGCAACTGCCCCCTTGCTCTGTCTGTGATGGGTGCGGGCACCCAGGAGATGGTGTGCCCTGAGCACCGCTCGGGGGCACACGTGCCCGTCCACACGTGCCAGGCAGCGGACAAAGCGAGTGGAGACTGGAGAGCAGTACCAGGTTGATGCACGGTCGCCCAGCGGGCCCGCACTACTCGCTCACAGCCACTCACACGTCGCGTGTGCCCGGCGGCTTGGCGGTCACGACCGCCTGCGGGTCCAGTGGGTAGTCGGCGGTCAGGTAGTCGATGGGGCTGGCGCCGGGCTGGGCGGTGGTGTAGCCCCACGTGGCGCTGTCGCACGGGTTCAGGCCCAGGTTGTCGTACGTGGCCTGTCGTACGGCATCGTCGTGTGGCGCAGGGCGAGCAGTTTGGTAAGACCGTGCGAGGCAAGCGCTGCGTGCCAGTGAGCGGGGTGCCGGACAGCTGGACGCATGTGTGAGTGGTGGCCACGGGTGCGGGAGTGCGCGGCATGAAGCGCGAAGAACCGGTACTTTGCAAGCCGCCTTGGCGCGTGCGAGACCAAACATACCTGCGCGAGCTGGCCGTAGTGCAGCAGCAGCTCACGCAACTGGGGCGACAGCTCGTTGGGCTGCTTGTAGTCCCAGCCGGCGCCTGTGTTCGACGCGAGGGGCGTGCAGGGGTGGGGGAGTGGCCTGGGCAAACGGCCCCCACCGAAACCAACCGGAAGGCGACGGCAGGAACCGGGCCGGCTGTAGTAAGTCTCACGGCAAACTTCACTGAATCTTGCCTTTCCAGCCGTTCTCGCCGTGGCCACGCAGCACCTGGCCGGGCGTGGCCTTGACGGGCGCTTGAAGCCCCATGTCTCGCGATGTGTCGAAGGCGCGGCAAACGAGCCAGCTACGCGAGTTCGATGGCCGGCACAGCCGTGATGATGCAGGACTTATGATACTACTGCGAGCCGGACCAAGCGAAGGACGCGCGCGACGCATTCGTGGGTGTTGCGATCAAGACTGGTCGCTTACCCAGCCAGAACGCAGGAAGCAAACGAGTATTGTCACACAGGGCCTTGTTTTAGTGTCACAGCTCTTCAAAAGGTGTTTTATACTCGCGGGAATAATCAACCGTCGCCTCGCTCTCTTGGCAGCTTTTAACTCGACAGCTGTGAGCTCGCACCAACCGACAGCACTCAGCCCCCACCTGACAACTTGCGCGACCATTCTATGCAACGTATGGTCAAGCGCATGGTTGACAGAGCATTGCCGCACGCCGTGTCGGGCGGGCCGCCAACCAGCGGTTCCAGCTTCGGTTGGATTCAGAGACCGTAACACTGGGAAGCGCTGTCCGCAGACGGCTGCTTCATCATCAGCCCTCTCGTCACGGCACGCGCCAACCGACACCTGGGCCTCGGCACCATCCCCGGCCTCCGCACTGCAACCCAAGTGAGGCCGCCTGCAGTGCATATCGCTACCAGCGCACCCGCACCTATCCACAATCGCCCATCACCCATCCGCTGCCGCACATCGGCCCCAACCGCGGCATGCGAGCGCCTTCACACTGACCGCGCCCATCCGGGCAGTCCGCGCGCAGCCCCGTTCCCCAGGAGGAGGAATGCGCGGCTGCGGCCGCGACCGCCAGCCATCCACACCGCCACGCAACTTGTCCCGATCCCCACTACGACATGCCTCCCCCACACCAACACCACCGCCCCGCACGCCGCCTGCCCCACGTCATCAAAGCCACCACCGCCTCCACTTACGCCCCCTATCCTCCCGCGCTTGCTCCTCACTTGCGCCAGCACCACCGCCAGCGCCGCCGCCAGCGCCGCCGCCTCCACTCCGGCGTGACGGACGGCTGGCTCCACGCCGCCAGCGCCGCCGCCTCCACTCCAATGCGACGGGTGGCTGGCTCTACGCTGCCGCCGGTGCCGAACCTCCACTCCGAAGGTGGACGGCCCGCTCTACGCCGCCAGCTCGTCATAGCGGCCGCCGAAGTAGGCCGCCTCTGTGAGGTAGGTGGCGTTCACCACGCGGCCCGCGAACTTGCGGCCGTGCATGGCGTTGCGCGCCTTGACCGCCCCGTTCACGTCGTTAAACTCCATGATCACCTGTGTGTGAGTGTGTGAGCAGAGACGGTGAAGAAGTGTTGGGTGTGTGCGTGTGCACAGATGGTGAAGAAGTGTTGGGGTGTGTGTGCACAGATGATTTGAAGAAGTGTTGGGTGTGTATGCGTTAAAGATGGTGAAGAAGTGTAAGCTGCAAGCTGGTGTGCGAGGATGGATTGGATGGCGAAGTGGTGTGGTGGACAGTGTGTGCAGCGCAGGGGGACGGGCTCGCGGCAAGGCTGGTGCTGAGAGGCTGGCAGGTTTGGTTTTGCAAAGATTGCACGGCGGCGTGGGAGGGGGTTCCGGGTGTGAACATTGTACGGTAGGTAGGTGAGCTGATGCAGGACAAGGCGGCAGGGGTGCGGGAGGGGCGAGGTGGTGCGGTGCGGCGCCGCGCGGCCGGTGCCCGCCCACCTTGCACATGCCGGCCGGGGTGGGGTTGTCGGCGGTGGGGCGGGGGATGAGCACGTTGTTGCAGAGGCCGTGGCGGGAGGCCTCGTCCTTCATATCCTGTGGGGCGAGCGGGGCGGGGGGTTCCATGCATGATTAATTAGTCTACATGGGGAGGGGAGGATTGCAACAATGGTATCAAGAAGTGTAGCAGGGTAGACAGCAGGCGTAGGGGCGCGCATACGAGGGGAGGGGAGAGGAGCGACGGGCGCTGGTGTGATAGACCTGCTCGGGGCATGCGATCACGTCCGCCCACGTCGGCCCCCGGGTGCCCCCGGGTGCCGACACACCGTGTTGCATGCAGCCGCCGCGGCGAAGCATGCGACACCTCCATGTGGCCGTGAAGCCGCGCCCGGGCCTTAACTCCCCGCCCCTCCCCGCCCCCCCCCCCTGCCCCGCCCCCTGCTGTTGCCCCCCGCCCCCTGCCCCTCCCCAGGCTGCTGCCGCCGCCCCCACCTCCACCGCCCCTCCACCGCCCCTCCACAGCTCCTCCCCGCCCCTCCACCGCCCCTCCACCGCCCCTCCCCTGCCCTCCCCTCCCCTCCCCATGCAGCTGCCACCCCCACCTCCAGGATGTCCTGGTACTCCTGGTCGTCGATGATCTCCTCAGCAGACACCTGCATGCGTGCGTGCGTGCATGTGTGTGCTCATCTTCATTGTGTGTTCGGAAAAAGTGGAACGCGAGTGCGTGCGGTGCGTTTGGGTGGTGGCGGGCGAGCGCGGGCCGCATAAGCGCAGGCCGTGCTCCGCAAGCCCGTGCTGATCGTACCCCGGTTTCCCGGGAAGCCGAGCATTACTAGCCGCCGCCGCCGGCCCCATAATTACCCCCACCCCACCCAGAGGCTCTTCGTGCCCGCCGTACCTCCTCGCCGCCTGTCCCTGCAGCCCGCACCGCACCGCACCCCACCCAGCCCGCGCTCCCGGCCCCTGCGCCCCACCCCACCGCAATCCACCCAGCCCGCGCTCCCGGCCCCTGCGCCCCACCCCACCGCAACCGCCCCACCACACCGCGCCCTCCCCATCTCTGCAGCCCCCACCGCAGCCCACGCCGCGCCCCACCACATCGCCCCCCACCACACCACCACCCCGCCCCACCGCACCGCACCCCGCACCGCACCCACCGCGTCCGTGAGCACCACGATGCGTGTGGCGGTGGCCAGCCCCAGCGGGTTCACCGCCACGCCGCCCAGCCCCGCCAGCGGGTTCATGCCGCCCAGACCCACCAGGCCGCCCAGGCCGGCGGGGCCCATGGCGGGCCCACCGCCGCTGCCCGGCGCGCCCTGTGCGCGGCGGAGGTAATGGCGGTGAGGAGGGTAAGGAAAGAGGGTGAGGTGAGGTGAGGTGAGGTGAGGTGAGGTGAGGTGAGGTGAGGTGAGGTGAGGTGAGGTGAGGTGAGGTGAGGTGAGGTGAGGTGAGGTGAGGTGAGGTGAGGTGAGGTGAGCTACCCGCGGTGGCGTGGGGTCACACAGCGCCGCCGCCTCGTCCGGTGCGCTGCCGGTGCACGCGCGTCGCCCCCTCCGCTGACCCTGAATGCCGCTTGGCCGCGCATCGCGCACACGGAACCCGTCCACTCACCCTTTGGTTTTGAACTCGCACTGTCCATCTGCTGAACTACCCACCCCACTGACAACCCCACCTCCCCAACCCACGCTCCCCACCCCACCCCACCGCCCACCCACCTCCGTGGCGCGGCGCACTGTGAGCGTGCGGTCGCCCATCTTGAGGCCGTTGAGCCCCGCGCACGCGATGTCGGTGACGGAGGTGTCCTGGTACACCACGAACCCGTAGCTGCGGAGGGTGTGTGTGTGGGGGGTTCCATGCATGTGTAACTAAGATAAGATGATGTTGACATAACCAGCAGAGGGGCGGAAGGCGACGTGAGGGCGGTTCCGGAGGTGGAGGGAGAAGTCCTCCTGCCCGCGCCTCCCCGCCTCCTCGCATCCTCTGGATTTAGCTTGGGATGGTATTCACAACCCCCCTCAACCCCACTCACCCCCATGTACCATCATTGCAACCCCCCTGCCCCCCTCCCCCTTCCCCCTGCCTCCACCCACCCCTTGCTGTTCCCTGTGTCGCGGTCCTTGACCAGGTCGAAGCTCTTGATGGCGCCGAAGGAGCCCAGCAGCTCGCGGCACTGGTCCTCGGTCAGGTAGTAGGGCAGGCCGCCCACGAAGATGCGGTCGGGGTTGTCGTTGGGGTTGGACTGGGGGGAGAGAGGGAGGAAGAGGGGGAGGGAGGGGAGGGGAAGAGGGGGATTGCAAGGATGGTTGGAAAGCGGTACAGAGCGGGGGAGGCTCTGGAGAGGTGCGGGAGTTGTGAGCGGGTGAGAGTGGTAGGGTGGTAGGTTGGCGGCCATTGGCGGTGGGGCCGAGATGGGCGCAGGCGCGCAGGCCGCGGCCGCGTCTTGACGCCCTGGCGCCGCGATCGTGCCCCCTAACCCGTCCTACGGCCCGCACCAGCCTCTGCCGGCCGTCCTCCTCATAACCACCACCACCACCACCACCACCACCACCACCACCACCACCACCACCACCACCACCACGCCCTTCTCCACCTGCCGCCTCCCCGCCTCCTGCCCTGCGGCTTCCCGCGCCCCAGCCCCCATGACGGCTCCCCCACCCCATCCCCACCCTTCCGCCTCCCCACCTTGCCGCCCCCGCCGCCGCCGCCACCGCCGCCCAGGTTGCTGTTGGACAGGCCGATGGCCGCGAGGTTGAGCGCGGGGTTGGGCGTGGAGGGGCCCAGGCTGACCGCCGCCGCGGGGTTGTAGTCGTTGGGGCGGCGCACGCGCACCGACACGCCCTCAAACATGATGCCGTCAAGCGACATGCTGTTGGAAGTCTCCTCGACTGCACGGGCGCGGGCGGCGAGAGAGGGAGGTGTGTGTGTGCGTGGTTGGGTCACACAGGCTGCGAGCGTGAGAGCGTGGGAGCGTGACGATCCTCGCCCTTGCCCTTGCCTTTGCCCTTGCTTGCCACCCGCGTTGCACCCTCCCGCCGCCGAAGCCCCTGCAAAACCGGTCGTTACCGCCCCCTGCCGCCACCTGCCACGGCCGCCCACCTGTGCGCAGCTCCACGAAGGCGAAGTTCTTTTCGCGGTTGATGTACACGTTGACCACCGCGTTACCTGCGGCGGCAGTTTCAGCCCCATCGGCAACAGCAGTAGCAGCAGCAGTTACAGCAGTTGTCGCAGGCAGTAGCAGCAGCCAGCCGGGTGTCGTGCGGGGACAGCTGGCGGGTGGCCCCATGGCCTGGTGGCAGCCTGGCGGCGGGCCGGCTCCGGCCGCCGGCCAGACGAGGCCCATAGCCGCATGCAGCCCCTGCATTGCTGCATGCGCCTGCCCTCCACCGCGTTCCCACATCCACCTCCGTCCACCACCCACCCGGTTCCAGTCATCGCGCCAACACACGCGACACGCGCCCTTCCCAGCCCCGCCCAGCCTCCTCGACAGTGGTTGGCTCCCTCCCGCCGCATGCGCCTCCGCCTCCGCCCCTGGCCCCGGTTTTGGGGTGGCGTGCAAAGCGCGCCCCCACAAACCCAAATCCAGGCCCGCGCCACGTAATTCACACACGACCGTTATATGAATAGATGGCCACCCCGCTTTCCCAACCATCCTTACTAGCCCCCATCTCGTAACAGCCCGCTTCGCCATCACATCCCTTCAACCCACAGCCACACACGCGTATCTTTCTCTTCCCCACGCACACGCCCTGCCGGCGCCCGCACCTGGCCCCGCGGTGTTCCCCCCGATGGCCGCCAGCGCGTGGCTGAAGAAGCTGCTGATGGACTGCTCGGTGGCGGTGGGCGGCAGGCCGCCCACGTAGATGCGCCGAGCGTGCCGCGTCGCCTGCTGGCTCACCGCCGGCGGGCCGCCGGGCGGCGCGCCGAAGCCGGCCACAGGCGGCGGCGGCAGGCCTGTGGAGGCGGTGGCGGCGGCAGGGGGCGTGGGGGTGAGGAAGGGGGCAGTGGTGGGGGCAGCGTGACGCATTGGGCAGTTGGCCCCGCGGAGCGGCACAAGGGGGGCGGGGGCGGCTACGTCAGTGTTCGTAACCTGCGCGAGCCCAGCCCGGTTCCCCCCCCCCCCGACACTGGATCACAACAGCAGCCGTGCTGGTGCCGCATCGTCCGCCTCGCGCCGCGGAGGACTGGCGCGGCGCCCACACCGCCCACCAACCCCTCATCGCCCCTGCCGGGCCGGGCCACAACCGCAACCGCGCGCCCCACCTCCTGCCCGCACCCACCCACATAACCCCCCGCCGCCCAGGCCGCCCAGGACGGTCACGTCTCCTTCGGTGGTGCATCAACCCGTCCGCACAATATGCCCCGTGACCAGGCGCGGGCGCTGCGCCCCCCACTTCGTTGTCGCTGGGCCCAAGCCCACCCCTAGCTAGGCCCGTGGCCCCGCGCTGCGCGCACCTAGAGACGGCGGGGCCGCTGCGAACGCCGCTGCCGCCGCTAGGTTGGGCTGCGCCCCCGGCAGCACCGCGGGCGGCGGAGGTGCACCCGGGGCCATGCCGGCTGGCAGCACGTCGAAGAGCGTGGGCCGTCGCCGGCCCTGCTTCACGGGCGGCGAGCCCGAGCGACTGCGACTGCGCGAGCGCTGCGCAGGGCGACGTTCGCGCTCTGCCCGGTCGCGGCTACGCTCCCGCCTGCCGGCCTCCCGCGCACGGTCCCGGTCATCGAACCGCTCCCTGCGCCAGGCGGAACGAGCACCGTGGTTAGAAGAGCGCAGCGAGGATCACAATGGGCGGGCAAAGGCCTTCCCGTGCACTTGCCTGCCGCGGTCCATGCGGCCTCCTCCTCCTCCTCCGGCAGGCGGCCATACTTCATCCTGCGAGTGTTATGCAGGAGCGGGTGCTCGCCCAAGGAGCATTTGGCAAGCCAATGTGGCGGCAGAGCGCTTACTCTCATGGGCGGGTATCCATAGCCCTGCTCTGGCTCCGGTCTATAGTTGTTGCGCTGGTCCGAGCCGCGATCCCCGCCGCGGTCCCCGCGGTGGCCCCCGCCATAGTGGGACATCTTGGTTTTCTAGGCTACCAAGGCGGAAGTTTGGTCTAAATGCGAGTGCTCATTTCAGTTTACAAGATTTCGGTGGAAGAGCAATATGTTGACTCCGGCTCTGGTAAACCCGCGAAGCCCGATGGGGCAGTGCATGTCGATTGCTGCATAACAGTTCAGGGCCTCCCTGGTAGAGACGCATACCAACAAAGAACCATCAAAGGTGCAACACTCGTCACAACACTTTGCCTGCACTCCCGGACCAATCCGCCCCATCCATCTAATTTCTTGACTTGACCAAATCACAACAGCTTTTCATTCCGAGCGCGACACCGGGACATGAACACGCTGGGGGTCCTGCAGCGCCATGCGGTGCCGAAGGGTGCCGGGTGAGGCGGCAGGGAGTGTCGCGAGCCACAAACCGATGGGCTGGGGTTTGAGGCGTAGGGCTGGCCACCCAGGCGCGGGCGACTTGCCCTGCCTACTCATCGCATCCCACCTGCCCATTGATACATGGATCCATGTCCACGTTACCTGCCGTACCGCAAGCATGCGCAGGGCTCCACATGCCACCTGGCAGTGTGCTGGCCAGCTGCTCACGGGCACCAGCAGCGCCCATGCGGTGCCGGCCCCCACATCGAGCAGGCCGCTGACGCGCCCCTCCTCCAACCCCCCTTTCCAACCCCCGCAGGAATGCCGCGCGTGGCATCGCTGCTCCTTGCAGGATGAGCAGTAAGAGCCGCGCGGCGCTACTCTCCACGCCGGCCGCCGCGCCGTCCGGCGCCGCGCCGTCAGCGGGCAGCGCCGCGCCGCCCGCGGCTGCCTCCTCTGCCAGCAACGCCGCACTGTCACGACTGCTGAGCCGGCGACACGGCCACGGGGCCCGCAACAGCAGCAGCAGCGGCGTGGTTGCGTCAGCCGCGGCCCCCGCCAGCTACGACGCCCCGTCCACATCGGGTCAGGCGGCGGCGGGCGAGCAGTTTGGGTTCGTGTGCCCCATCTGCCAACAGACCCGCTTCAACCTGGCCTCCATGCCCAACCGGTGAGCTTAGCTCCTTGACTGGGGGGAGCTGGCGACTTGAGAGCTGCGGCTGCGGCTGCGGCTGCGGCTGCGGCTGCGGCTGCGCGAAGGCAGTGGTGATGCCGCGGGCGCGAAGCGCCGCGCCCTCCCGCTCTTCTTGCAACCCGCCGCTCCGCTGCCTGCCTGCCTTACTCTCTTTTTGTGCCGCCTCCTCCCTCCGCCACCCTGCCACGGCGCCGGCAGGTCCGAGGGCCTGTACTGCAACCGCTGCGTGCGCACCTTCCCCGCCAGCCCCGCATACCTGGACCTCACCCTCACCGCCGGCATCAAGCAGAAGGTGTACAACCAGCGGTCCTGGGGCGGCACCGAGCTGTTCAGGTGCGGGGGGGGGGAGCACGGCGTGTCAGAGGGCACACGGGGAAAAACAAGGACACAACTTGGTGTATGTTGGCGTGGTGCAGGGTGTTGGGTGGGGGGGTTGGTTGGATTGGTGCGGGGCGGGGCATCAAACTCCACACCAACAACAACACCCCCTCAACCACCAAGAACACCCCCCCCCTCAACTTCCCCCCCCCCCCAGGAGCCCGCTGATTAGCTTCGTGTACGAGCGCGGCTGGCGCCAGGGCTTCGCCTGGGCGGGCTTCCCCGGCGCCGACGCCGAGTACGACATCGCCATGCGCTACCTGCTGCCGGCCGCCGGCGGCAAGGTGCTGGTGGACATGAGCTGCGGCAGCGGCCTGTTCTCGCGCAGGTGGGTGGGTGGGGTTGCGAATACCATCCAAAGCTAAACCAAGCTGAACTAGACAAGGTACAGGCAATGCAGTTGCAGCAATACAGAGCAGTACAATACTCGTGGGTTTCGGGGTTTCGGAGAGCGTAGACGGGTTGAGGGTGGGGGCGCGGGGTGGGTGGGGGGCGACCGGAGGGCACCAGCCCAAGCTGGACCAAACTATCTAGGCGGGCAGGAGGCCAGCTGAGAATGCACAAAGACTGACGTACGTGACGGAGCCCGGGAGGCGGGAGGCGGCTAAGCGCACGTCTCTGCGGTGTCGGGGACGGCGGTAGGATTGGGTCGGCGGGGAGCGTTAACGGCTGCTGACAGCCCCTCCCCCCCCACACACAGCCTGTCGACACGTCATACCGTACTCAAGCATGAACGGCTCCCCTCCGCGCCTGCTGTCTCCCCTGCCACACTTTGCCCACCACCCTTGCCATCCCTCCCCCATCTTATCTTAATTAATCATGCATGGAACCCCGCCACCCAAACCCGGCAACTCCCGCCGCCCCTGCTACTCGGTATCCGGCTGCGCTCACGCGGTGGTGGCGCGACACACATTCGGGTTCACGAATCGCACACACAGAGCCTGCGTGCTCCCTCTCTCGTGTTGTAACACAAACACAAACGTGTTATTTTAACACGAACGCAGGTTCGCCAGCAGCGGCGCCTTCAGCGGCGTCATCGCGGCCGACTTTAGCGAGTCCATGCTGCAGCAGACGCGCGAGTACTGCATGCAGGAGGGCGGCGGCCTCAACGGCAGGTGGGCTGGGGGGCTGCGGGGCAGGGCTGGTGTGGCGGCGGAGGGTCCGGCCGCGCGCTGCAGGTCCTGCCGTGCGCGGTGCCGCGGGCGCGCGCCGCTTGCTCGCCCCTGCGCGGTCGCGCACGGCCTGAACTGTGCCTGCTCCATCACGTGCGTGCGTGCGTGCCACCCCTCTCAAATACCCTGCCGCACGCCTCCGCCTCCGCCCCCGCACCGCAGCACGCCGATCATGCTGCTGCGCGCTGACGTGGCGCGGCTGCCCTTCGCCACCGGCAGCATTGCCGCCATCCACGCCGGCGCCGCCATCCACTGCTGGCCCAACCCCCAGGTTGGTGCCGTACCGTGGTGCCGTACACATGACAGGGTCCTCACCCGCCCGCCCACCCACCCACCCTCGCCGGCTGCGAGGTCTTTGCATGTAAACCTGGCAGCTGTAATGTGGGTGTCACTGAACCCGCCCGGCCCCTGCCGCCTGCCCCTGTCTGCGCCTGCAGGCGGCGCTGGCGGAGATCAGCCGCGTGCTGGCCCCCGGCGGCGTGTTCGTGGCGTCCACCTTCCTGACCGCTTCGGCGCCGCTGGGCCAGGTGTTCGGGGACGACCTGGTGCGGCCGCTCAGCCAGGTGAGGGGTGTGTGTGTGGAGCGGTGGGGGGCGGGCAGAGGGAGCGGTGGGCGCGGTGGGTGGGTGGGGAGAAGTGGGAGGGAGGGCGCATGGGGGCGGGGGACGCGGGAGCTGGAAGGGCGGGATGCCCAGCGCGTGTTTGCGCAGCGTGTTGTGGTTATTGTTGTTGGTGGTGGCGGCGGTGGTGGCGGTGGTGGCCTGATCTGGTGGATTTGCTTATAGCGGAGAGCCGCGCTTCAACCACGTCTTACTTATGGCGTGTCATGTGGAGGATGATGATTGGTGGGCTGTGAGCTTCGTGTAGTTGCTGTGTGAAGGATACAATTGGCGAGTCTGTTTACGGTCGAGTGAGTGAGCGGCGATGGAGAGAGCTGTTCGTCCAACGCAGCGCTTGCATGCGCTGGTTCGAGGTAGGTGTGCCCGCATGCCACCACTCACCCACTCCACCCGGGTGTGCGAACCGCCACCCTCACAAGTCCACGCCGCCACCGCCCCTGCTCCCGCTTTCCGCCCACAACCGCCCGCAAAATTCTCACCGCCCGCCGCCCCGCTGCCAACCAACCGCCACCCAACCGCCACCCAACCGCCAACCAGCTGGATCCAACCAACATCGGTGGCATCACCAACTCCACCTACAAGTGGTGGGAGGAGCAGGAGCTGCGCGACCTGTGTGAGGCGGTTGGGCTGGTCAACTTTCAGCGGGAGCGCAGCATGCGATTCATCTTGATCAGCGCCCAGAAGCCGCAGCCAGCAGTGCCGCTGGATTCGGCGGAGTTTGAGGAGTAACGCGCGGCGCAGCTGCCTCCGGCGCTGGCTGTCGGTTGCTGCGGTTGTGCGGCGGCCGGTGCGCGGTGGTCGGAGGCGGCGGCTGCGCCGCGGAGCGCAGGCGCTGTGCAGGAGCGGGAGCATGCGGGTGAGCGGCACGGTACGGCGCGGCACGGCACAGCACGGCATGGCGCGGATGGTGGCGGCCAGGGATGGTAGCGATGGTGCTCGTGGCGGTGCTGTGGTGCTGTGGGCGTCTGGTGGTGGCCGTCAGTGTAGGTGCTGTGTGGATGGGCGGCTGGTGTGAGGCGGCTGGCAGGCTGCGGAGGCCGCCCACCTGCGCGGCCGCCAGCAGCGGCACCGTGCTGCGTCTCGGCATCGCCTGTGTTTGATCCGCAACGCTGACGTGGGTGACCGGTCCGGTGTGTCCTTTATACGGCGTCGTTGATGCTAGTCGGTGTCGGCGTCGCTGGCGTCGCTGTGTAGAGCGTGTGGGCGCGGGCGGCGGACACACCGCTGCGTGAGCCGCTCGTAGTATGTCCCCTGAACCTCGCCCGTCCGTCTCCCCTATACTCACCCCATGTCACCACTCAGGCACCCCTCATCCGTGCCTCGTTGTGCCTCCAAACTCACAGGTGGTGCTGCAGCAGCCGCGGCCGCAGTCCATGAAGTATTGGGAGGAGCAGGAGCTGCGGGACCTGTGCGAGGCCGTCGGCCTGCAGAGCTTCCAGCGAGAGCGCACATGGCAGTTCATCATGTTCAATGTCCGGAAGCCCCTCCTGCCAGCAGTGCCGCTGGATTCAGCGGAGTTTGAGGAGTAGCGCGCGGCGGGGCTGCCTCCGCCGCGGATTGCCGGCTGCTGCGGTTGTGCGGCGGCCGGTGAGCGGTGGTCGTCGGTTGCGGATTTGGAGTCGGCCGACTACTGTGAGCATCGCTAGCACATGGTAGGGCCGCGTGGATTTGGGGCCGAGGTTTGAGCGCAGCGAATGGGAGCGCCCCGTCCAGGAATGGGACGGGATGAGGCGACGAATGCGGCTTGATTGACTGGACGGCAGCCGTGCACACTAACCCAGTCGTGGCTTCAAGGGTTGGACTGGGTGGAGAGACTCGACGGCGGGGATATGTGTGAGCAGCTTGATTGGCAAGAACAATGAGGAAGCAACGCGGTGCTAAGGCGTCTGCAACGCGACCAGGTGTAAAGCTCTGGTAATCAGGGGGTCGTTTCCGCGGAACAGATCTTCGGCAGTACGCGTGTCAGAGCTAGTTGCTCCACATGCATGCAAGGGCTAGCACGGGTGGTTGCTGGCTCATACGGCGGGGGAACGTCGATGGGAGGGACGCTGGGACCATCGCACCCGCGGCAATCATGCGCTGCGTAAGCTGTGCGGAACCCAGCTGCTGTAAAATTGGTAACATCAGCACGAACCCCGGCCACCCCCACCCCCACACGTTCCCCGGTTCAGGCACAGCACCGTGGAACCAAACTGCGAGAAGAGACCGCATTCTCGCTTGTGTGTTGTGGTTATATTTATACCGTATACATACAAGAAGAGCCGCTTGACATCAATGATGCGGTTATCGGCAATGTTCGCCGCGATGCTCCCGAGCATCCCCGCACATCCGGTATGCCCACCCCCTTTGCCCTGTCCCACCAACTCCTCAAGCCCGCAGCAGAAACCCCCTTCAATGGGCGAGCCATCACGCTGCGGAGCGGGGAGGTTTCGCGGGACCTTAAGGGCAGGCACCTCCTGCTGGCTGAGATGGGAGACGGGGACCAGACAGCAGCAGGTGGGCGGTGTGGCGGAAGAAACTGTAGTGGCTGTAGTGATCTTCTAAGAGTACTTGTTGACAATGTCGCGCACAGGTAAGGGACATTTCCGCGCTCACCATACGACAGAGTAACGGGTAGGAGTGAGATACGGTCGAGGTCACGGGTAGAGGTAGGAGCATCGGCCGCGGAAGGCAGGTACCTCAGGAGGTACCGATACATTGAAATAGTTCAAATAGATAGATGGTCGAGGACAGCTTCGTTTACCCGCAAGGGTGCGTTTGGGATGCTTCGCGGGGGTTTGGCGACTGTGTCCTCTGCACGCCGCGACCGACCTCATATTACTACGCTTCTGAAGAAGAGTTCCAGGCACACATCGCGGAATGCCGCTATCTCACAGCTAAGAGGGAGTTCTGCACAATCCTGACGACGATTGGTGTGACGGTCGCGCCCAGTGACCTGCCCAGTGCTGTGCCCAGTGACGATTCCTCGGGCCAGGAGTCCTCTGTGGCCGACCCAGACGATGGCGGCGAAAGCCAGACGGATGCATTCGGGTGTGGCGAGGGGCCTTGGAGCGGCGGTGAGAACGCCGGCGGCATGGGCAAGGGCACTGACGATGGTGTCCCCGAAACGGCTATCCCAGGCCGGGCATTCCTCAGCACGAGCTGGCGCGAGAAGTATATGGACTTCGCGGCGCAAAGCAAGTGGGAATTCGAGGAGGTGAGCATGTTACACCAGGGGGCTCACCAGTGGGGCTCACCGTAGCACGGAACGTGACGCCCCACCCGCCGCACGGAGCGGCCGCCGTCCGCGGAGGCAAACCTAAAACACAGCGGTGCATGGCGGCACCTGAGGAGAGCTGGGGCATGCGTGGGGACCGCCTGGGCCCGTTTACATTGGGTTACATTGGGGTTGTACTCCCGAGACCCCAGACTCTGTGAGGACGTCGTGTCGATTCCACGCACGCGCCGTACGTTTTCCACGCCGCATGCCCTGCTGTGTGGCTTGACCCTGGCGCTACAGGCGGTCGGCGAGGCTGAGCACGGCTTTACCGTGGCGGTGGTGGGCCGCGCCGGAGCGGGCAAGGGATCACTGATCAACACCCTGCTGATCGATGAGCCCCAGCAGCAGCGGGCCTTCGTCGGCGACGGCGCGGGCAACGCAAGCGAGGGGGTGAGCCTTTCTTGTTGTTACTGCGGCCCAACCGAGAGCCAGTCGGCGCGCTTTTACCATTTGTTGCGCTCATGACGCATGTGCTCTTCTTCCTGCCCAGGGGTGCCCGCCCAGGGGTGCTCACCGGCATCCCGGTTGATGCCTGATGGTGCGGCCCAAACACTTCCCCCTGCTGACGCCGCGTGTTTGTTAGGTGTTCAAGCTCAACACCGCTGCTGGCGTGGTCACGATTCGTGACATACCGGGTTACGATGGCCCACACCAGCGCCGCGCACCGACGGCAGGTGAAACGTCAACTGGGCCAGCCGGCAGCCGGCGCCCCTGGTTTTGGCCCTTCGGCGGCGGCCGGCCCAACCGCAACACACACCCGCCGGCCCCAGCCGCGCCCGCGGACGGCCAGGGCACGAGCAGTGACCCCACGGCCGATAGCCTGGGCGTGCAGGAATTCCTACAGTAAGCTTGAAGCCTTGAAGGCAGGATAGGTGGCCCGGCAACCTTCAAAGGCGTGCACGTGCATCCGTGCATTCCCGTGCACCTGTGGCGGGTAAAACCTCACAAACAGCAAGCGGTCTAAGTACCTCCGCACTCAACACTTACAGGCGCTACAACCTCACAAGCAGCAAGCTAGGTGACGCGGATGCGGTCTTGTACGTGATCGACAAACGCGCCAACCCGTCCGCCGCAGAGATCATCAACACCCTCACAAAGCACGGCAAGGTACGCGGCGGGCGGGCGGGCGACGGATAGGGAGAGGGCGGCAAATCGCCTGTGCGGCACTCAGGGGGAATGATAATGATTGTGCATGCACGTACTATCTGCGGTCCATGGAGCAGCCAGTTCCTCAGTGCCTGAACATTGCCGTGTCTATGTTCTGCTGTGAGTAGAATGAGGATTCTCAACGGGGGCAAACAGCAGCTGTTCGCGCGCTCGGTTAAAACATTCCATCCACCGTTGTCATGTGCTTCAGCTCGTGGTGCTGGTGTTCACTCACTCTGAGAACCAGCAAGACGTGCTACGCGTCAGCGGGGAAGGCGCCCTCCACGGTGCCTGCCAGCGGCGCTTCAAGACGACCATCTCCGACTCCATGACAACGCGCCAGACGAGCGCCGTGGTGGAGGAAATGAGCTACATGCTGCGGCAGGTATGCGGCGTGGAGCGTAGAGTGCAGCGGACCTGTAGACTGGATGGAGTACACGCGCGTTTTGCACACGTTTTGCACAACATACCACAGTGCAGTATACCGGGTATACCTGGTCTTAGCTGTGCCATGTACTGGGCATCGACACTGCCAGGATAATCAAGAGCCGTTAGCGCCGTGTGTTATAGCATGGACTGCCCACCCTTCTCCCCCGCCCCCGAAAGGTTTTCGAGGTCCCATTTGTGCTGGTGTCCACGCACCTCTCCCGCCCGTCCTCGCGACAGGTGCCCGCATTCTTCGTCGTGACTCGGCTGCCGGACGCGGCCGAGGTGGGCGCCGCCGTCTATGAGCAGCTGCGGGCGGAGAACGCGGCGGCCCTGGACATGCCCGCACTCCGAGCCTACCTTGACCGAGATCTGGTGCACAGGCTGCGGCTGCTGCGACACGTCGACTTGGAGATGCAGGCGGCGCTGCGGCCGTTTCACACCTCCCGGCTGGGCTTGGGGACGCGGCTTCTCACGGTGAGCAGCGTGCGCACAGCAGGGTTGGATCGCTTGGTGGACGGGGCTTGCCATGGCCTCTAATGTGACACGCCAGGGTCCTAATCACGTAGGTGCCCCATACATGCGCGCGCGCACACGCACACACACACAACACGCGTGTTTCCTCTCTCGTGTTATCTAACACACGCGTGTTCCTCCCTTGTGCTCACTCACATTCACACTCGCACTGCATTAATGTGCGCTTCGCCTCTCGTCCTTAAGGCATCTTTGTGACGAGTGCAGGTGGGCGGCGGCTTGGCAGCAGCCGCGGGAGGCGCCCTCGTGGCTGGGCCGGTTGGCGCCATCGCGGGGAACTTTATCAGCATGACGGTGGACAACCTGCGCGCAATGCTGGAGATGTGCGATGCCGCGGGCATATTGCCATCTGGCAATGGTGGCTGGCATCACCTGCTGCACGACGTTGCCAAGGTGCGGGCCATGGAGGTGCAGGCAAGCAGGGCACGCATGCCTGCGGGACCACCGCAGATCATGACCCACACAATTCATGGTACACCTCACACTTGACTCACTGACTGCCGTCTGCTGTAGAAGCTGCTGCAAGTTGGGATGCTTGCCGCGCTGCCGCCGTAAGTCGTGCGTTACCGCTACCGGCTGCGCTGCATGGCGTGAACATCGCTTCGTCATGCCACCGCCCATTTGACATGTTTAGCATACGCATTGGATCTGCGAATGCAGGTCGTCGGCCTCGAAGCAGTCGTTGCAGAGCATCGTGGTGGAGGTCCTGAAGGTCGCCGTGCCTGGCGGCACGGCCAATGTAAGTACGGTATCACCGAAATGCAAAAGTATGTTTTGGGAATTTGGGTCTTGTTCGTTTGCGCGCTGTCTTTGTTCGACGCGGCAGGCAGCCAGGCAGCGTGACCAACCCCCTGCCGCCGCACACGCGTACGGGCCACAATGCGTCTCACGCAGGACGTTGCGGCGATCGCCGTGGCCGCCGGCGCACTGTGGACGGCGGTCGTGCCCGTGTTCGGCCCGGTGATACGCGGTACGTGGGGTGTCGTGCGTCTATCTACATTGTACACATAACGTTGAACGTACGAGAGGCGCGGGCCACCGGGTGGTGGAGAGCGAATCCAAGGGTCTGTGTTGTGGTATTACGCCCGCAATGAACCTCTTAGCACTCCCTAATAACGTGCTGTTGCGCGGGCGGTCCCTTGCTGCCGCGCCCTGATTCGCCGGCTTGCTGCTCAGGTGCGACGCTGGACAGGGCGAGGCGCCACATGGCGGCGGCGGTGCAGCAGCTCGGAGTGGCGGCACACAGGCGCTGGATCCAGGAAACCATCCCCACGCCGCACACCCTGAACTACGCCGATGAGCCAGTCGACGAGGGCCAGCCCGGCGCCAGCCAGCCCGGCGCCAGCCAGCACGGCCCGTGAGCGGATGAGCCGTGCCCCGCGGCGGTGGGCTCCGGCGGGCCCAAGGCGACCCATGCACGGTTTCCGCGTTCCATCCAACCATGCAGCAATAACCAGTTGGAACCTTGTGTATGCGCGGCTCGGTCCAATTGCCGGCCTCTCAACAACAGCGTGATTCTGCGAGGGCGCGCGATTCTGACTGATTCCACCTTTGCTGACGTGGGGGTGACTGATGCAAAGGCTTTGCTGAGTTGATGGGGGTGACTGATTCTGAGCCGGCTGGTTCCGAGCTTGGCGGCGATACTAGTTCGGGTGCACGTTCTGTCCGGGTATGATGGCGGTGTGTGTGGCGGTGCAGCTGTGTGATGTGTGATGTGTGATGTGGGCCATGGCCTTGGGTTTATAGGAGGTGGGTAGCCCACCATAGCGGTGGCGGTAGCGTTACCCGTTTTCACGTGCGGGGGCACAGGCAGACGGCCGGCCCAGTGGGGGATGGTAGGACCAGGGCAAGGGACGAGAGTCGGCATGCCCCAGTGGTGACAGATGAATTCCCGAACCCGAACCCAGCAAGCCCGAGCGCGACAACAAAGACGGGCGGCCAAGACGCCAAGTGGGTTGCGGACAGCACGCTGCTGCTGTCGGTGCCTCGGTGGGAGCCGCGTGTCGGCGCACGTCGTGGGGCGTGCTGCGACTTGTGGATGGCTGCGCTATGAAATGGCATTGCATTGGAGGTGGTGCAAGAACGTGAGCAAGCCCTTTCACTCTCCAGTCCGCGTAGCCACGCCAGGTCGCAAGCTTGGAGGTGGCAGGGCTTGTATACCACAGCCAGCATCTTCCAAAAACTCTTGGCCCTCCACCTGGGGCCCACGCGTCCCCAACCTTCAAGCAACATGTGCCCCCCGGTAGCTGCCGGCCTGTAAACCACACGCCCATGGTGTGCCCCCAGCTCATGCCGCCCCACATCGGCCCGCAAATGTCACCGCACATGCCTGCTGACTCAGCAGCTCTCGATGTTACGACAGCACGCCGTTGATAGCGGTTCGACCAATGCTCCGTCAAACGCTTGCGCTCCTCACCCACCCCACGCCCCACACATTCACCAGGACAGACAATACGGTACGCAAGCAGCCACGAGCCCTCCACCGCATTGTACACGCTGCACACAATCGACGCCATGCAGTGCACCCAAAACACACGCACACACACCATATCACGCCCATGCACCGATCTACAGAAGCGCTGCCTTTTCAACTCTTCCTGGTCTCGGAGTGCACTGGGCCCTCGGGACCCGCCTCGTCCAGGCGAGCGTGCGCGGCCGCGCCCACCGCCACAGCCTGGGCTTGGAGCGTGCGTCCAACCCCCCTCGGTGACCGCCATCGCTATCACCGCCATGGCCACACAGCACGCAGGTTCCTCGGTCCTTGGCAACCCCCTCATGTCTTTGATGGCTACATAGTCTTCCCGGCACGCGTCAGCAGGTGCAGCCCCCGCATGCGCTCCCAAGCTGCTATCATGATTCATCCGAAGCTAGTTACATGCTAACGGGTATCCGCCAGCGAATCCGCACCCGTCACAATGTACCGTGTGTGCTTCTCAGTTGCGTAACCTTTCCTTCCGCGTCGGGCTTTCATTCCCTGCATACGCGGCGCGCACCCGCAAAAGCACTTGCATGTCAAACAAACTCGACGCTGGTCATTCACCCTCGCGTCCCGACGGTAGCATGTTTTGACAGGCATATAAAACAAGCCATGCGCAGCCCCGGTAAGAGAGGTTGATCGCGCAACCCACACTGCAATTCCTCTTAGTCTACACCACCACACAGGCATGGACACACACACGGTCTAAGCGCGATGACTTCCGACGTGACATGCGATGGTCTGGTTCAGGGCTGTCTCGATGTAATGCGCGTGCGTCTGGGCGTTCTGCAACTGTCTCGTTCTTCCATTCGCGCGACCCCGTCGATGCCCCTGCCTTCGTAAAAAGGTATCGCCTGTCACCACGACAAGCCCAACCGCAAAAAAGTATCCCACTCCCATTCACGCAGGGCAGACACGCTCCGGACCGTTCCACACCCTCCCGCACTCTGCTGGCACGCACGTCGTTGCCTTGCAACGAGGCGCCCATGCCCCCGCCGATACCGCTCCTCAGTACCGGCCGCCCACACCCACATATTCTGGATCCCCCTCCTCCTCCTCGGCCCTCACACGCCGTGCGGCCGCATGAAGCGCAGCGTGCCGCTCAGCCCGCCCTCGTGCATGTACTCCCCGAACGCCGCCACCGACTCCTCGGCGTTGAAGCCGCCACCGCCACCGGCGCCGCCGCCGCCGCCGCCCGCGCCGCCGCTGGCCAGCGAGCTCAGCGCCGCCGCGGCGTCCATGAGGCCGGTGCGCCGCGGCGGCACGTGGCGCAGCGGCAGCATGCTGGGGCAGGGCACGCGCAGGCCGGGCACGAAGTACTCATCCGACATGAAGCTCCAGCCCACCACCTCCTCCAGCAGCCCGCCGCGCCAGCCGTGCACCGTCACCTGGATGCCCTCGCCGCACACCACGCCCAGCCCCAGCCCGGCGAAGCCCGGCCCCGCGCGCGTGCGCGCCGCCGGCGCGCCGCCCGCGGCGCCGCCGCTGGCGCAGCTGCTGGCGACCGCCGCCGCGGCCTGCTGCAGCACCGACGGCGGCGCGCACTCGACGTAGATGACCGCGCCGTTGTTGCTGCCGCGCTGCAGCCCGCCCGCGCCCGCGCCCGCCGCCGGCCCGCCCGCCGCGCCGGCGCCGGGCGACACGTCCAGCGTCAGGCGCCACTCCACGCCGCGGCACACCACCGAGTTCACGAGGAACAGAGTCTCGCGCGGCCCGCCCTCGCCGCCCTCGGCCTCGCCGCCCTCGCTGTCGCGGATCGCAAACACCGCCTCCGCCAGCGCGCCGCTGCCGCCCACCACCGCGCCAGCGCCGGCTGCGCCCGCCGCCACCGCGCCGGCGCCGCCGTCGGCGCCGCCGCGCGCGCGCGCGAGCGCGTCCATCAGCGTCTGGCGGCTGATGTGCCACTCGAAGCACAGGCTGCCGTCGGCGGCGGCGGGGCCCGGCATGCGCGGCCGCGCCTCGTACCAGGGGCAGGCGGTGTCGTACGCGCTGCGCGCCAGCAGCGCCAGGTGCGCGCGCTCCGCCTGGCCGGCGCGGGCGTAGTTGGAGAGGAAGGCGAGCTCCTCGGGCCGCAGAGGGAACCAGCCGCTCGTCACCACCGCGCCGGCGGCGGCGGCGCCCCCGGAGGGGGAAGCGGCGGCGCCTTCGGCGGCTAGGGCAGTGGCCGTGGCTGCGGCGGAGGCGGAGCTGGTGGGACGCGGCTTGGGGGCGTCGGGCTGGCCGGCGCCCGGCGGCGGCGGCGGCGGCGGCGCGCCGGGGCTGCCCTTTGAGGCCGAGGTGGTGGGAGGCGCGGCGTCGGCGTCGGCGGGTTTGTCGGCGTCGGCAGATTTCTCAGCGTTAGCGACGGCACCGTCAGCAGCGGTGCCGTCAGCGGCGGCACCGTCGGCGGCGGTGCCTGCCACCGGCGGCTCTGCTGGCGACGTAGGTTTGGTCGCGCCGGCGCTGACCTCCTTGTCGCCACCTTCCGGCTTGTCCTGCTTCGCCCTGTCCTTGCCGTCCGCATCGCCCGGAGCCGCGTCCTCCATCGCCACATCCGTGTCCTTCTGCGCCCCCTCGGGCCCATCACCCTGCTTCCCGCCCGATGCCGCCTCCCCTGCATCGTCGTGGCCGCCAGCCGCCTTATCGCCGGTTGCGCCCTCCGCCCCACTTGGCGAGGCGGCCGCGGCTGGTGACGCGGCCTTGGCCGGCGGCTCAGCCGCCGCCGGCTCGGCAGCCACCGCCGGCTCGGCTGCCACCGCCCCAGCGGCGGCGCCGCTGCCGCCCGCGCCCTCTGGCGCTGCCTTGCTTTCGCTAACGCCCTCAGCCGCGCCGCCGCCGCCGCCGCCGCCACCGGCACCGCCGCCGCCGGCACCACCGCCGCTGCTACTGCCGCCGCCGCTCTCGTCCAGCAGCAGCAGCCAGGGCATCACCGCCGACAGGTAGAAGCCGCTGAGCGCCGCCAGCCGCACGGTGCGGCACACCCGCCACAGCTGCTCGCGCGTGACGCCGCCCTTCTTGCCGCCGCCGCCGCCCTCCGCCGCGCTGACCGCGTTCGCCGCCAGCCAGTCCGCCGCCACCACCAGCACGCTGTCCTCGCTGCCGTCCGACCCCAGCGCCGGCGAGCCCAGCAGCGCGGCGAAGGTGTCCGGCGCCAGGCAGCGCACCTGCCGCCGCAGCGCCGGGTTGTTCAGCACCGTCACCGCGTCCAGCGTGGCCGTGCCGCGCGCCGCCGCGCCGGGGCCGGCGCCGGCGGCGCCGCTGCTGCCGGCGCGGCCGCCGCCGGAGGCAGCCATGTCGGCGCCGACGCTGCCGCGTGCGGCCATCTGGCGGCTGAGGGCGGGGCCGCCCATGAGGCCAAGGTGCAGCGGGCCGCCGTCGCCGCCGCCGCCGATGCCGCCGCCGCCCAGCAGCTCCGAGCCCGGCTGCGACTTCATGGCCAGCGGCTTGGGCAGCGGCGGCCGCCCCGCCGCCCCCGCCTGCGGCTCTTGCTTGAGCAGCGGCATCTGCAGCGGCAGCGCCAGCGGCGCGCCGGCCTTGCCCGCAGCCGCCGCGGCCGCCATGGCAGCGGCGGCGGCCGCCGCCAGCGGCCCGTCCGCCTCCAGCACGCCGCCGTCGTCGAGCGGCCCGCGCGCCCCCGGCAGGCGCTGCTGCAGCTGCTGCAGCTGGTGGAGCAGGTCCTTGTCATCGTCCAGGTTGGGCAGCAGCGGCGGCGGCGGCGCGCCGCCGCCGCCGCCGCCGCCAGCACCCGCGCGCAGCGCCGGCGGCGGCTGCAGGTCCAGCACGGGGCCGGGCGGGCCGTTCATGCTCATGCGCCCCGGGCCCGCGCCGCTGCTGCCGCCCTGCCGCAGGCTGATGAGGTCGCTGAGCCCCGGGCCCGCGGCGCCGGGCAGGCCTGGCAGCGACATCCGCCCCACGCCCCCAGGCCCGCCGGCGTTGGGGAAGCGGCCGCCCGGCAGGCCCGGCGCGGACATGCGCGGCGCACCGCTGGACTGGCGCGAGCCGCCGCCGTTGCCGCGGTGCGCCGCCAGCGCCAGCGCCTCCACGGCCCCCAGCTCATCCGCGTCCACATCGCCGCCGCCCGCCCCGCCCGCGCCCCCCGCCCCGACGCCGCCGTCGTCCCGCAGCGAGCCGTTCGGCCCCAGGCCGCCCAACCCGGGCGGCCCCAGGGCCAGGGCGCCGGCATTGCCGGCGCCCGGGCGGCCGCCGCCGCGGCCCGGCCCGGAAAAGTCTTCATCCGCCGGCCCGCCCAGGCGCAGCCCGAGGCCGGCGCCTTGGAGCGGCGGCGGCTCGCGCTGCAGCTGCAGCGGCCGCAGCGGCAGGCTGGGCGAGGGGTCGTCGCCGCCGTCGAGGCCGTCGCCGACCGCGCCGCCGTTGGCGCCCTGCCGCATCAGCACCGCGAGCGCGGCCGGCGCGTTGTGGCCCTGCGACTCCAGCGCGTTCTGCAGCAGGTTCGACAGCATCGCCAGCTGCGGGTTGCTGGCCCCGGCGCCGACGCCTCCCGCGCCGTTCGTCAGCGCCGCCAGCAGCGCCTCATGCGCCACTGAGCCGGGCGGCGCGGCGGCGGCCAGATGCGCAATGAAGCCCGGAGATATGCCCGCGTCCGGCCCAGAGCCCGCCCCGGCGGGGCCGCCAGCCTGGCCGGCCTTGCCGGCGTTGCGGCCGGGCCCGGCGTCTGCACCGCCCGCCTGCAGCGGCGGCGGCGGCGCGGGCGGTAGGCCCGTGAGCGCCGCAAGGTTCAGCTCGGCGCCGGGTCCCTGCAGCGCCGCCAGCCGCCGCACCGCCGCCATCGCCTCCTCCGCGTCATCGCGAGGCCCGCCCGAGTCACCCAGCTGCAGCGGCAGCGGCGGCGCCAGCCCCGCCATGCCGCCGCCGCCGCCGCCACCATTCTCCTTGCCTGCCTGCTTTGAAGCCACCATCAGCGGCGCCGGCGTCGGCAGCCCGCGCGGCGGCTTGCCGCCGCCTCCCGGAGCCGGCCGCTGCAGCGGCGCGGGTGGCGGCGGCGGTGTGTCGCCCTCACCCTGGTCGTACCCGTCGTCCATATAGGGGCTACTGCGCTTGCCGCCGGACAGCTGCCCGCGGCGGCCGCCCCCCGGCCCGCCGCCGTTGGACATGTCCATGCCGCCGCCGTCGTCGCCGCCGTCGTCCTCGTCCACCGTGTCCTCGTCCTGCATCAGCATGTGCTGCTGGTGCTGGTGCAGCAGCAGCAGCTGCTGCTGCTGCTGCGTCGTGAGCTGCGCCAGCAGCTGGTGCTGCGCCAGCTCGTCGCGCTTGGCCAGCAGCTGCGACAGCGCCACCAGCTGGTCCGCCTGCTGCGCCTGCTGCGCCGCCGCCGCCGCGGCGGCGCTGGGCGAGGGCAGCCGGCCCTGCAGCGACTGCAGCTGCTGCTGCAGCGCTTGGTCGTGCAGCGCCTGCGCGGGGCCGCCGCCGCCGCCTAGGTACCGGTCGCGGTCGCGGTCGGCTCCGCCGCCGCGCTCGCGCGAGCCACCACCACCGCCGCCGCCACCGCCGCCGCCGCCGCCGGCGGCCATCAGCTCGTGGTGGTCGGGCGACAGGTGCGCGCGCGCGATCATCTCCGCGGCCTGCTGCGGCGGCGGGCCGCACTGGCGCACGGCGATGTCGAACATGGCCTTGCGGGTGGCGTAGTCGTAGGCATGGTCGTGCACGGCCAGGGCGTAGGTGCGCAGGAAGGAGCGCTTCTGGGAGTCCTTGCACCTGGAGGGCGAGCGGTTGGGGGGGGGGGGCGGGAAACGAACCAAAGAATCAGCTGGGAGAGCACTAGGAAAAACAACCAAGGACTGTGCATGCTGGGAGTGTGTGTATGTGTGTGGAGGTAGGGTGATTGGGCGATACGAGGCGGCGGTGACGCGTACACAGGGGCCTGGCATGCGTTTTACGTCGTGCGGTTGTGACAGTGGAGAGGGGACGCAAAAACCGGGCACGCATGCAGCTGTCGCGTTTGTACAGCGCAGACCCTGGCTCCCCACTGAGAATGCAATCACTTACCGCAGCGTTGAATGCCTGTCAGCCATGGTCCACGTAGCACGCGGCGATGAAGGATACACAAGGGGACGGGGCACCCGTTCAGCACGCGAAACAGGTAAACAAGCGGGAAGCTGGAATAAGCGTGCAAGCCGCGCTGCATGCCACCACTTCAGGAAACTGCAAAGCCCCACACCGATAACCAACCAAGCGCCGGTGCCACGCCAAGCTGCTGCAGCAATACCCACCAGATGTTCTGCAAAGGCACAGGCAAGGGGCAAAAGAGCGGGGAGCCTGTCAGGGCGGCGGCCCAGGAGGAGGGCACGCTGCGGTGGTAGTAGCGCCAACGCCTATGTGATCTCGCGCGCGCGTCCAAACCAGCGGCATGAGAAACATTACAGGGCTGCTACTTATAGCAGCGCAGCAACCGGGTTGCAAGGCTGCAGTGGATTCAACCTGCAGGTAACAACTTGCAGACCGGTTTCAACAAGCCCGCCGCGCTGTGTGTGATCCGCAGATGCATAACATGATGATCTAGAGCAGAGTTATTCGCAATAACGCCGCGGCGCCGGAACCGCGGGCGAGGTCTCTCATCTCAGCTCCGTCGTCAACAGAGTTTACGTGCGCTGCTCCGGGGCTACCGTTCGGAATGGATGCTCCTGGGTCGGTAGAAAACGGCCCGAGGCCGCACGTTTTCGCCGGAAAAACCGCCGGGGTTGCCCCACAGCGTCAAGAAACACTGTTTCGCTGTCCCACCGCTCACGCACACGCCGGGCCGCTGGCTCTGTCGCTCCCAAACACCATTATGTTGACATAAAGGATCCATCGGTGCGCATAACCCGGCCGCGGGCCCAACAACGCCAGTCAGAGCCCTCCCGCACATATTTGACGCCAAACTTCCCGCCAGGCTCACCTTGACGTCGTTTTCACTCCGCATGGGCAAGTAAGCTGCAATTTGCGTCCACCGGTTGCCCAGCTCGCAGTGTTTGATAGCGACGATGGCCTGCTCCGCGGGCGTCCACGGGGGCTGCGAGAACGCGCGCGGAACCGCGTTTGACCCCGGCAGACGATAACAAAGCACTCGGGAACCTACCTTCTTGCGTCCAGCCCGTAGGTGCGCGTCCATCGTGTCCATTTGCGTCGTCGAGTTACAAATCTTGGGGCGTTTTTGCTCTCTCTCGCGCGGCAGCTCGCCCCCCATATTCATCATTTGCTCTCCCATAGTGACAGCAGCAGCTGCTATCCTCAGGGAGTTTTCCTGCTCCGCCATCCTTTACTTTAGGGTAAAGGGAGCCTCTTCGGTTTACTGGGTTTGTGTCAATGCATACATTCCTGCGTCCTGCAGTAAGCTGGTATGAGCACAGTTACTCAGGCTGAGATGAGAAAGTCGGGAGGGGCGATGAAACTCTGGGTGCCATGCGCTTTCAAGGCCGGTTGATATGAGCCCCAGCCCCAGCTCCAGCCCCAGCCCCAGCGGCTTAGGGCAAGGTCAATCTATGATGGATCTCAGAAACTGGCACGTAGAGATAGTAGCTGGGCTGACGAGTTAAATCTGTTCCACGCTGCACAATCGGCGGACCGAGGCGACAGGGGGCAGAAGGCGGTCGCAGATGAGGGCTATCCACCATGGATGGCCTTAGGCCGGACTTAAAAGCGCGGGGACACATGGGCCCTCGCCTGTCGAGGGTTAAGCACGTCGGTCTACCCGCGCCAGAGGAATGTGCCGAATCAAGACCGCTCCCAGCTGACGTGACTTCGCCGCGTGCACCCCCGCAAGCTTGCCAAATGGACAAGCGCTCATGGCCCACAGGGGACGCAACCAGCAGCCTACCTGCCCAACATGTGTACCAGGCACGGTCATCCATGCCGCCCAAAGCGCAAACCGTACTGCCGCCTCTCCAGGTAACAGCCATGCTACAGCCTCGCCTCACCGAGATAGCTTGTCCCGACCTACTTCAACCTGCACTTTTGCGCGTCATGAACTTAATGTGCGTCAGGCGTAAATTTGCCAGCTAAGACTACATCAACCCACAAGTCCTTGAGCTGGCATAAGTTGTGCAGCATGCTTTGCAAGACGCACCCACCCAATAAAGTACAACCGGGCGCAGCCACGGTATTGCTACCAGCCACCCGGGCGGTAAAAGAATGTGGCCCAACGCCCCAACCACCAGACATAACGCCGCTATGGCGCCTTGCTGTCCCACCCCGCTGGCTGTCTGGCGCTAGCCCAGGCAAGGCGCCGCACGAAGGCGCCGCCCTCCATCCACTCCCCTCTCTGCCTAGGCCCCGCTACTTCTCCACAGCTCCAACCACCAGGAGCACACGCCCACAACAACAGCCGTGCCAGCCCCGGCAACCGGGCCCCAGCCCCGTAACTCGCGTTAACATGCCCACCGCCCCTGGCCCCTGGCGACTGCGCCAAGGCACCCAGCCCCCGCACTACTACAGTACGCCACCCCCCGAGTGCGGCGGGGCGCTACCACTCGCAGGTCTGGCGCTGCAGCTGCATGAGCGAGGCGTAGGTGAGGTCGGACACGCCCACGAACAGGTA
The DNA here is from genome assembly GCA_016834605.1 of Chlamydomonas incerta. NCBI lineage: Eukaryota > Viridiplantae > Chlorophyta > Chlorophyceae > Chlamydomonadales > Chlamydomonadaceae > Chlamydomonas > Chlamydomonas incerta. The sequence continues at coordinate 952,300 of JAEHOC010000011.1, forward strand.
GGCGGAGTCGGGGCTGAAGGCCACCCCGGCTATCTCGCCGAAGAAGTCGTGCTCCTGCATTGGACAGCAGGAGAAGAAGAAGCGGGAAGGAGGGGGGAGGGAGGCAGGCGAACGGCAGGCGGTTGGGAACGGCCAGCGGCAACCAGCCCCGCCGGTTCAACACCCGGATATAGTACCCGGTCGCATCCCCCAGGTGGACAAGGCCGCTTGGCACCGCGCCCCCCCCCCGCCGTCCACCCTTCGCCCGCTAACACTGCCCACCCGGGCCGCGCACCTGGCAGTCCAGGAAGCCCGCTGCCACGTCGTACACGTGCACAAAGTCCGCCGGCTCCGCCATGGCCAGGAAGCGGCCGTCGGGGCTGAAGCGCAGCGAGCGGATGGCGCCCATGCGCCCCGCGAGCCGCGTGAGCGGCGTGGCGGTGTTGCGGATGTCCCACAGCAGGCTGGTGGTGTCCTGGTTGCCGGTGGCCAACAGCGTGCCGCCGGGGTGCCAGGCGGCGGCGAAGGAGAAGTCGCGGTGGCCCTCCAGCCGCGCGACCGTCACGCCTGCGCCGGCGCAACAAACACGGGGGCGGGGACAAGGCCAACGGCACAGGCAAAATTTGAGAGATGCGTCAGGCTGCGGTGGTAGTAATCAGCTCTTGGCTGCTGGAGCGCCCGCTGATGCAGGCCGCGTCCGTTCGCATAACACCGATACATAAAAGAGACCTTTGGTCCCCTGAGGACAGCAAACGCGATGCGCCATCGCACCCCGCACCCCGCACCCCACAACGCAACGCACCCCGCAAAGCCCGACGGCCTCCCGGCTGCCCAGCACCCGCGCAAGCGCACCGTTGTGCACGTCCGTGATGAGTGTGGCGGGGTCGTCGCCCACCACCGCCGCCAGGCTGCTGCCCGGCCGCACCGTGGCGTAGTTGACCGCCCACTCGTACGGCCAGTGCGCCAGCGGCCGCAGCGCGCCCTCGCCGGCCGCCGCCGCGAACAGCCGCAGCTGCGCGTCGTTGTTGGCGGCCATGACTACGGTGCCGGCGGAGCGGTCGGAGTAGATCTCGAGGCCGTTGGTGATGCCGTTGTCGCTGCGAGTGTGCGTGTGGGGGGGGCGCGGCACGGCGGCAGCAGCGTGAGCGTGAGCGTGAGCGTGAGCGTGAGCGTGAGCGTGAGCGTGAGCGCGGGCGGAGGCTACAGGCAGGCAGCAGGAACCGGCGGCGCTTGCGGCACGCACACCGGTGCGGTGGCACACGGTGTGCCCGAGGCCGAGCGCGCACACACGCTGGGCTACACACAAGGCTGGGGGGCAGAACCCAGACCGGCTGCCGGCAGGCATGCACTGGCTTGCCATCACCATCACCACTGCCTCCTCCTCCTCCTCCTCCTCCTCCTCCGCACGACTTCCTACCTTGCGGTGACGCGGCCCGCGTACAGCAGCGCGCTCTGCTGCGTCGCCGGCTGCTGGGCCGCCGCGCCGCCCGGCTTGGCGCCACCCGCCACCGTTGCGAAGCCCGGCCGCACCGATGAGCCGCCCGCTCCGCGTCCTCCGCCGCCGCCTCCGCCTCCTCGCGCCGGCGCAGCAGCCCCTCCTTGCCCCGGCCCCGGCCCCGCCCGCCCGGAGCCAACGGTGCCGCCGCCCGCCACCGCCACCGCCGTAAACCGCTGCGGCGAGTGCCGTAGCGACGGGAACACCGGCGCGCGGCCGCTGGCCGGCAGCGCGCCGCCCTCGGCCACCGCCACCGCCGCCGCCGCGCGCGCCGCCGCCGCGGCGGCGCCGCCGCTGAGCCGCTTCACCACCAGCTCTCCCATGAAGCCTCCCGCCGCCACCAGGTCGCCCGCCACGCACAGAGTGGACACCTGCACCCGCCCCAGGCCCGGCACGCGCGTGGACGCGGCGCCGCGCACCACGCCGCCTCCGCCTCCGCCGCCGCCGTGGCCGCCATTCAGGTTGAGCACCTCCGTCACGGTGCGGGACACCGGGTTCCAGTGGTTGACGCAGTTGTCGTGCACCACGAACACGTCGTTCGGCGAGCTGGCCCACACCAGGTTGCGCAGCTGGAAGTGCACGATGTTCGACTGCACCGCGCGGCTGTTGCGCACAAAAGAGAAGAAGGGCGGCCCGCGCGCGGCGCAGGCGGGCGCGGCGGCGCCGGGGCTGCCGCCGCGCGCGGCGGCCGCCGCGGCGGCGGCGGGCGAGGGCACGCCGGCGGTGCCGGCGCGGCGCGGCGCCACGCACAGCGGCGCCAGCTCGGCCCGGTAGGCCCCGTGGTCGTCGTCGGGCTGCAGGGTGGGGGCATGGTGACACAGAGGTGGTGGGCGGTGGTCTCATGGCGGGCGCGGTTGACACGAGGCTGACGCCGGGTCGTACGCTATGTGATGTGTGTCGTCATACCGTGCTGCCACACCGCCGTGTAGCCCCCGCGCTCGCCGCACCCGCACCCGCACCCGCACCCGCACCCGCACCCGCACCCGCACCCGCACCCGCACCCGCACCCGCACCCGCACCCGCACCCGCACTACCCCGCCCGGCCGTATCTCGCACCAGCAGGTTGGTGTAGTTGCGGTACTGGCGCAGGCGCGTGTCGCGGTAGGTGGAGCGGTTGAACTGCAGCCGCTCCCAGGGGATGCCCTGGATGTCCTGCGGAGTGGCGTAGCGGTGTGGTGTGGTGGTGGTGGCAGCGGCGGTGGTGGCGTGGGGCGGTGTGGTTGGGGGGTTGTGAATACCAGCCCAAGCTAAACCAACTAGAATAGGGGGTTTCCATGCATGGACGGTGCAAGACGCGGGACAGGGCTGACGCGCCCACCGTCGAGAACACACTGAACGCACTCCCCCATATCCGCCCAGCCCCGCAGGCCGCGCCCTTAACCGGCACCGAACGCCCACGACCGTCGCGCACCCGCCCACCTTGGGGTTCACGGGCGCGTAGAACTGCTCCGCAGTGGTGTCGGGCTCCTCATCCTCGTCCTCGCTCCAGTGGTCGGCCGACACCTGCTGCGGCCGGGACGCAGGCGGCGGCGGCCGCAGCAGCGCTCCCGCCCCGCCCCCGCCCGCGCCGGCGCCCGGCCTGCCTACGCCTGCGCCTGCCGGCTGCTGGGCGCGAGCAGCCGCTGGGGCGGAGCCAAGCCCCTGCCAGGCACCGGCCGGGCCGCGGCTGCGGTCCCAGTGCGGGGCCGGCGCGGGGCCTGCCCGTGAGGAGCTCGGGCCCGCGCCGCCGCTGGTGCTGGGGCCCGCGGCGCCTCCCCCAGATGCGGGCTCCTGGGCGGCGTACCCGTACCCCGAAGTCGACGCAGATGCACCACCAGCCGCCGCCCCCGGGTGGTAGCCGCCGGGACGGCGCCGCAGGTGCAGCTCCGGGTGGCGCTGGTGCCGGTAGCTGGCGGCGCGTGTGCGGTCGTCCTCACCGGCCGCCGCACCGCCCTGTTCGCTATCCATGTCCTCCTCACCGCCGCTGCTGCCCACCTCCAAGTGCTCCTCGCCGCCTTCGCCAGGCCCGCCGGCGGCGTCCTCATCCGCGTCGCGCTCAAACCAGCCGCCGCCGTTGCCAGCGTCGTAAAAGTCGGCGAAGCCGGCAGCGCCCGCCCATGGCTGCGCCGCAGGCCCCGCCACAAAGACGCTGTCGCTGTCATCGCTTGCGGCGTCGGCGTCGGCGCCGCCGACACCCATGCCGGCGTCGCTGTAGGCGCTACCGTCTGCCGCCGCGGATGCGTCGGCAGCGACAGTGACAGCGGTGACGGCACCTCCGACCGCATTGCCAGCCGGCGCCTGCGCAGCCGCCGGCGACAGGTGCGCGTGCACAGCCACCTGCATACTGGCAGTTGCGCTGCACGGCCTGTCCACGCACTCCGCGCCGGCCTGGGGAAACTGCAGCTGTGCGCCGTGCAGCGCCGGCGCAAGCCCACCCACCAGGGCCGCTCCATCAGTTTCGTGGCCGTTCAGTCCGTCCGCGCCGTCACTGCCGCCTAGTGCTAGGCATCCTAGGTCGGCGCGCCCGGTGCTCCGGCCTGCGCCTACTCCTGCGGCGGGTGCTGCCCAGCCGCCGAGCGGCCGCGCGCCCGCGCTCTCCACAGCGCCGGCTAGACAGGGGACGCCGGCAGCAGCCGCGGCGGAAAACGCCGTGGCCGTCCCTGCCGGAGCATGCTGTGCGCCACCGGCCTCGCGCTGCATGTGCGTCATGCACCTCTGGTGCTGGCAGGCCGCGGCGTCGAAGGCAAGGCCCGACACAAGTCGCGACGCTTGAGGGGGCAAAGACGATGCCATGGCCGGGCTGTGCCGCTCGGTCTGGACGCCTACTTCCAAGCCGGGATCTGTCACGCGGTCTACTTCCATAGGCTCCACGCTGAGGTCCATCGGCTCCGGCCCGTGCGACGCTGCAGCTGAAGCTTCGGAATGAAGCCGTGGCCCCGTCGCCTCCGCGCTTGCCATCGCGATGAGCTCACGCACCACCAACTAGACGAATAAGTTCCGTTTCGCCAGCTGAGGCGTGCGAGCCAGCCTGCGGAAGCCCCGGCTAAACGCCCCGCTTAAAAGAGGACCCTCGCGTGAGGCCCGACATGTCGAGCAGTCTTACAACAATGAGCCAGCAAACGAGTCACAACTTTGGCCGGACTTCAGGAAATGTGAGTGGAATCTGTGCGCCGGACCGGAGCTAGAGAACAAGCTCTACACGCTTTTATTACTTGTGTCAGTAAATTATGAGCCCTGTCTCCTTCGCGCGGACTTGAGCGAATGAGCGAGCGGTGCCACATTGAATGGCCTGCCCCGAAGCCGGACACCGCTAGACCGGACACCGCTCACAGGTGGCACCTCCCCCACCAGGCCGGTGCCCCCCGTGGTCCGCCCCTGGTCCGCCCCTGCTGTCGTATGCCGATGCAAAACAGCCGCTGGGGGCGAGTGCGATTTCGACCAGGCTCCTATGAACCGGCAGAGTCTGGCCGGGACAAGGTGCAAGGGACAGCTGCACCCTGGCTGCACCTTGAGCTGACTCTGACCCTGACTCTCCCAGTCCGCCCCATACCGCCCTCCCTGCCCACTGAACCTGCCCCTGAACCTGCACCCTGGTGTTCACTCGGCATGTCTGTCCACGCAGCTCTGTCCGTCCACCCAGCTCGGCATGTCACCGGGCATTGTCCATCCGACAGGTCCGTCTACTTGCGACTCTGCAGTTACGGCAGGTATGTTAAGTATGAGGTCTCTTGGTGTGGCTGCAAGCAGCAATAAAGATGAAGGTGCCAGAGGTGGCGGATTGATGGGTGGCGTCGCCTGGGGACGGAGGGAACGCGCGAGGGCACTACGAGGCAGGCCGAGGGGAGGCTGCCGCCGTGGCACCCTGGCGGAATCTTGCGAAGCACGATTTGCCTCGACGCCCGCGGCTTCAAATGTGCATACAATATTTGCACGCTCGCGTCAGCAGGCCTTCGCCATTCCTTCCGCAGCGACGACAGAGGGACGCGCACAGGCGAAACTCAACTGAAACCTGCTCAGCTGTGTCACGGCCGCGACCTGTGTTGGACCCATTCGAGGTAAAATTCGGCAAACATCTTAGGGAATCACATGAGCGGGCAGTGCGGGCGTGCGCAAGCGCGCGCGCGCTGGCGTGGCACAACACGGTTTTTCCCACGTTCCCGCGAGCGAGCTACTTCCAGGCATTTCCCTATTAACACCCTATCTGCACGTAAATTGGCGACGGTTGTTTCTTGCGCGTCGCCGACAGGTCGCGGACTGCCGGCCCGCACTCAGCTCCACACCCAGGGGGACTGCCCCGAAGATGTCGCGGCCGCTGCTCGCGCTTGTCCTCGTTGTGGGGCTTTCGTGGGGCCCTGCCGCTCGGACCGCGCAGCCGGTGGTGGAGCTCGAGCGCCTGGGCACGGACGAGGTGACGGCAGGTGGGACGGGGATGGACCGCTTAGGTAGGCACGCGCGGGGTGGTTTGGGTGGGTGATTGGGTGGGTGGTGGGGTGGTGAGGTGGTTGGGTGGCTTGGGGGGCCCACAGGCCGGCTGCTTGCTGGTGCGCCCAGCCCCGAGTCCTGCTCCTCATCCTGCCTGTCGGCTCGACTTGTAATCAGCGTTGGCCCGCCTGCGCCGATGCGTCGCTGCCTCTGTGCAGTCCCTGCCGTGTTCACGAACGGCGCTTGGGATGGCACGTCGCCCGCAGCGCCGCTCAACGCATACATCGCCGCGCTTCTGAGCAAGGTGCGTGTCAGCCTGTCAGTTGCGTGTGCACTTCCGGCACACAAACGTGTTTGCGAGCAAGCCGGGACGCAGTTACCAAGCACCTGGGGCCGCGTCACGCCCGTTGGGCCAACGAGCCTTGGGCGCTGGGAGCCAGCGCTGAGTGGTGGGGCCCAATCTGCCTCGTGCATGCCTGCCTGCGTGTCTGTCGCCCCATTGCTTCTCGACATCGCCATGTGTCAGGCCAGGCCCCTTCGCCACTGATTTTGAATAACCTTTCTTCATCCTATCTGCCTCAAACCTGCAGGATGTGTACTTCAAGCACACGGTGAGCGGTGTTTGGAGGGCGAGCCCAGGCGCCGGTGGCCGGGTGCAACACCGCGTGTGACGGGCACGAGCTGGCTGTCCACTGCTGCCGTTGAACCTTGCATTCGGTGCCGTCGCCGCGCGGCTGCAGGTTGACCCCCAGGCCAAGCCGCCCATCCCGCGGCGCAACTTCACGGCGTTTGCGACGCTGTTCTGCCGCTCCATGAAGCGCCTGGGCGCAGACGACTGCGAGTGAGGCCGCGGACCCCGCGCGCACCCCCATAACTCGCACACCTGCACGCTCGCCTGCCTGCCGGCTTGACTTTCTTGTGTGTAGGCCGCTCCCCCTTGAGCTTTGGTGCGCCTGCTTTCACTCAGAAGCCGAACTCGCATCCGCCCACAGGGCCGTGTCGGGCGCGCAGGCGCTGGTGTGGGCGCTGGTGCGCGCCGGGCCCAGCGTGCTGCTGGTGGTGCGCGGCTCCAACTCGCCCGAGAACTGGATCACCGACGTCACCAGCCTGCGAACTACCAATGTGGGCGACTTTGGCGGCGGCACCGCCGGCACCAACGTGGCGGCCGGATTCTACAAGGCGAGCGTGGCGTGGCTAAGCGTGACGTGTGGAGGTTTGCAAGTGTGCGGCCTGCTGCGTTAGGAGACCAACAGGGACGTGTGCAGACTCCGGCGTGAATCGCAGCCTTTACTCCTTGTGGATGCAACATTGCACAGAAGCGACAGTCCGATGCGGGACCATCTCGGTCCCAAGGGAAACCGCCGTCCTCCTCACGCCGACTACCGCAAGCTCGCATTCTTACGCCGACTACCGCGTGCTGACTTCATGCAGGCCTTTAACGCCAACCGGCGAGACATCCTGGCGCGCGTGCAGAGGGCCATGCAGGCTGCCGCTGCCGCGGCTGCTGCGCAAAAGGCTGCCGCCGCGTCGGGCGCTGGCGCCGAGGGAGCTTTGCAGGAGGCTGGCGACGTCGGCGCGCGGCTGTGGGTGTTCGGCCACAGCCTGGGCGGCGCGGTCGCACTTATGACGGCAGCGTACCTGGACTTTCGCGCCGGTGAGTGCAGGCAGTGCGACTCCCAGGCTCCGGTGCGGCGTGTCGTGTACCGTACACGACACGTGTGAACAGACTGGGCGGCGGGCTTGCGAGTCCTTGAGCTACATGAGCTGATGATGTGACCGCTGGGTTGCGCCCCAGGCCTCACGCCCACTGGCGTCTTCACGTACGGCTGCCCCCGCGTCGGGGACTCGACCTGGTCGGCCGCCTACCGCCTGTGAGTCGCAGCCGGGGTGCTGCAGGTGCATGGGCAGGTGTTCGGGACCGGGTGACCGGGTGCAAGCTCCTCAATTGCATGCGCCAGGGTTTCGTGCGGGGCCGGGGCTGTCTGGATGCTGTTGACAGCTTTTTACCTGCGTTCCTTCGCCCTTCTCGTGGATGCCCGCTACGGCATGCCTATGATGCTTGCCACGCTCGCTTTGGCTCGGCCGCTTCGTTCGCTGCAGCCACGCCATCACCCAGCGGCTGGAGAACGCCGGCGACATCGTGCCCACGCTGCCTTTCGGCACCGCCTGGCGCCACGTCGGCTCCGCCATCGCCATCAGCGACTGCGCTGCCCTCACCACCGAGGCGGCGGCTCAGCCCGCCCGCGACGTCGCGGCCGCTGCAGCTGCGGCGGCTGCAGGTGACGACGAGGCGCGGGCGGTGGAGCTGCTGCTGCGGTACAGCACTGAGCAGCCTGGCGAGCAGCAGCAGCAGCAGGTGCAACAGGAGGAGAAGCGCAGCCGGCGGCGCCTGCTCACTCGTGGCGGCGCGGGCGTGCTGACATCAACCAGCGGTGCGGCGGCCGAGCTCGGCTTCCCCTTTCCCTTTCCCTTCATTGTCGTCGATCACATGATACAGGTGCGCATGCAACACAACACTACTGCACTGTCGCATTCGCACGTTGTTGTGTCGGCAGGGCCGCGCTGGGTGATGCCGTGAGGGCGGGGGCTGATGCATGCAGCGCGCAGCGCGCACACAGCTGACTGCCGGTTGACCCGCCCGCCCGCTGATCGCAGACGTACGTGTCAGTAATGTGGAGCTGCCTGCCGGAGGCGCAGCAGGACCTGGTGCCGGGCCCGGAGGATGTGTACGAGCCGCTGGGCGCGACTGCCGCCGCCGCCTGAGCGGCTGCCTGCGCGTGTTCCTTATCAACAGGCCCCGTGGCCGACCAATAATGGGGATAGGCCCCGTGTGCGTGCATGTCCAAGCATCCCAAGCATCCCACCCGATGCATTATGAGGCATGATTTTAGCGGGTGGCACCGACGCTTTGCCATGTGTTGTGCAGGCGGCTGCAGCATAAGCTACACCACCGCACCAGGTCGGGGTCTCGTATATTATGTACCGCAGCATGGGCGGAAGTGGAGTTGGCAGGGCGCCTCCAGGGCGGTGGCCTGTTTCGCCCCGTGTACGATCGTGAAATACTGGTGGCCAGTGCTTTGTGCTGGGCAACGTCATTCATAGGCGTTTGACTTGTTTTGCTCTCTTATGTGACAGTCCTTTGCCGCGTTCGTCGTCTCTGGTGTGTACCGCAGAACTGTTGACCCGGCTTTGCCAGCTGGAGGGGCGGGCCCTGTGTACATAGAAGTCGTGTCCATCGCCTCACCATTAGCAGATACCTAGTGGCTTATGTTATGAATGCGAGGTTACAAGAAGGGGACAGTGTAAACACCATCACGGCTACGAGGGAAGCCACCATTCCGAGGAACGCAGCAAACCGCAACCCCCGCTTGGCTGCCAACCCAACTCACAGCTGCGTAGGCGCGTCGAAGCTAAGCCGCAGCCCGCCAAAGCCACACCAAACAGCAGCATCACAAAGCACGCGGCTCATAAGGCACCGCAAAGTCTTCCACCAAGCCCGAAGGCGCAACACAGGGCAGCGCCCCAAAAAGCAAGCAAACTGGTGTGCCTGTGGCACGATCTGGCCCCAGCCCGAAGGCTCAACACGGGGCAGCGCCCCAAACTGCAGGTCTGTGTGCCTGGGGGCACGGTCTGGGCCTAGCCCGAAGGCTCAACACGGGGCAGCGCCCCAAACCGCGGTCTGATAACGCAGCACAGGGAAGCGCCCCGAACAAGCAGGCAACACCGGCAACCAGTCCAACCGGGGCCAGGAGCCCCGCCCGCAGCACCCAACACCGGGCCAAGCGTCAACAGCCAGGGCGCAAGCGTCCAGGCACGAGCGCGCCGAACCAAATGAAAGGCACCGCAACATTGGAAACCAGCCACGAAGGCCCGTCAACGGGGCAGCGCCCCAACTGCAAGTGCCAATGGCACAGTCTGGTCCGGGCCCGAAGGCCCAACACGGGGCAGCGCCCCACATCACACTGAGGCAGCCACCCACCCACCAGCACACCACCACGCCACTCGACGGGCACCCCGCCCTCCACCCGCCCCCCCAACGACCCAAGCCGACCTCACAGCTAACCCCGCCCGCGCTCGGAGGCGGACAAACCCGACAGCAACCCGGGCCCCCGGGCAACGGCCCGAGCCCTCAAAACGACACCCGGGACACCCTACTGCCGATAGCCGACGCGCCTTCCGGTCCGCTAAGGACCAGCATGCTGACGAAACGGCCGGGGCTAGAGACTGCAGAACCGTAAGGCCGCAGGCAGAGACGACGGCGGGCCAAGCGCCACGAGGAAAGACGCCGAGAAGCACACCGGAACTGCCATCACCACTTGTGCCGGGCCACGAGCGACCACCAGGGCCATCCGCAACCTGCGCACACAGAAGCCGCAGAAAGCACTACAAAGAAGAACCCGCGCGACCGGCCGCCCACGCGGACCCGACCGCCATGAAACTTCGAGGCGAAGCCTGGGCGCGGAGCGACGCTCTGACACCCAACCAGTCTGAACCAAGTCTGGAACCACGTCTGAACCAAGTCTGGAGCCCGTAACAGGCTGAAAAAAATTTGCAACGAAAGTCAAGGTCGACAACTAAAAAGTTGTGCGCCCCCACGCGAGCCAAGGCTCGCGGGCTAGGGGTTGAGCCCTAGAGGCACTTGTTATATGTTATGCGGCTGCCAGAACTGAGCTTGCTGTGATTGCCATCGAGAGGCACGTGTAAGGCGCGTGCATCACTGTCCGGGCCCCCTGCCTCTGCCCAGCTTAAGTCAGGCACGGGGGCTGACACAGGCGACAGTCCGGGTTGACTGGGGCCAACCGCAAGAATGCAAGACTAGAGACAGGGGACACCAGAGTTTACCGTCTGGACGAGGTAACATGCCTGCTGTGTCTGAGTCTTGCTCACCGGCCTTCTATGCGTGCTAGCGACTACAACGACACATGACTACGCATATTCGCGTTCGCGTTTCGAAAGCACTTCGCTAACAGGGGAAGACACCGGGCCAACAGCCAGGGCCGACACACATGCGGTGGCAGAAGGCGTGCGACGGTACGAGAGCCAAGAGGCGACACGGCCGACACCGCCGAGGCGCCGACCCTTCGGATGGGGGCAGCAACTGGACCTGGCATTCATTACCCGTATACCCATCCGGCAGTGAAGCCGGCACCGGGAGGGATGCTATAAATGGGCTAGGGTGGACACTGGACAGGGGCAGGGTGAACAGGATCCAGGGTGGACCGCATTACAATAAATACTGTAGCCGGGGCGTCAATTCCACCACCGCCATGTTTCCAACCGGCCGGAACGACTCCCAGGTTTCTGAGATCACGCCAGACCACACTCAACTCACTTAAGGGATGAATCAATGTCATTGGGTCACGCACCTGCTGCGGCAGGCATTTTAGGTTCCCGCACAAATCCTGCGCTTGGGGAGTGCACCTGAGGCCGTCCCAGGCCCAGACGACCACTGCCAACGATCGTGTGTCCCCGTGCCCGTAAACAACTCAGGTGTCACCTGCTGGGTGCGGCACCTTGATGTGCCTCCCTACTTGCTAGCAGCATCACGGCAGCACACCGCAGTTAGATACCTTTATTGAATCAGCACGCCCCCTATCACAGGCCTCGACTAAGCGAAGGCCTGAAGGTGCCCCATGGCGGTGAGGCACCTGTCAGACGCACTCACAAAGGATGAATAATGCACGGCTCAACATTTCGCCGCGTAACCGCCATTCGCCGTGTAACAGCCATTGGACGCACACGGATCTTACTACCGTAGCCCTACCTCGACATACGCCGCCCGCTAGTACATCACGCACAGCGCGTTGCGCACGTACACAGCGCATTGCGGCGACTGAAGCCCTGACGGCTGAACACACCTGAATCTGAAATTCCCATCCCCTAAGACACTGGGAGGCTACACAAACATGCACCTGCAACCAACGCAATTGTCTTTCGTTTCTGTTTGCCCACTAAGCTTGCGCCAAACCGCCAATTAGTGCATCCTGCCTTGCCAGGTGCCGGCGCGTCCACCTCATCGATGCCTTGGCTTCAGTGCACGAGAGCGCGCGCACTGCGGCGGTCCAACCTGCAGAGCCACCTTAAACGGCGCAGTCGCAGGTGAATGCCTTCTTGTTGTTGCTGGCGGTCTTGCAGTTCGACGTGACGCACATGCCGGTACCCGTCTCCGAGAACACGGTGCAGCCGCGCTGGCCGCTGTAGCTGGTGCCGTAGCCCTGGAGGTAGGGAAAGGCGGTGTGGCGGTTTACGGTTTGGATGGTGTTGGGGAAACTGCACGCCCAGTCAGAGCAACCGGGTCATTCAAGCTACGGTAGGTTCCCGCATCGGCCCCGAAGGTGGGTGGTCCGGCCGACCACAAACCTTGCGGTGGACCGCCATCCCTGACAGGGCGTCAACTGCCAATCCTCCTACCTGGAAGCTGATGGTGTAGCCGTCTGCGCACGTGCAGCCGTTGGGCAGGCCGGTGAAGCCGCGGTTGCACTGCTTGTTGTAGGGGTAGGTGACAGCTCCGCCGGTGGTGGGCGCGGGCGAGGCGGCGTTGCAGTTGTCCAGGCAGTAGTCCCAGGCCGCGCCGGAGGCGGTGGCCTGGCCCTTGGCCAGCACGCACCAGTTGCCCTTGGCGTCGTTCGTCGGGTTGGCGCAGCCGGTGTAGGTGGTGGTGCTGCTCTTGAGCTTCCACGCGGCGGAGGTGCAGGTGAGGCCGCTCTTGGTGGGGGCGCCAGCGCCGCATCTGGGCGTGCCGCCGGTGCTGGTAGGGGAGGGGCTCGGGCTGGGGCTCGGGCTGGGGGAAGGCGAGGGCGTGGCCGTGGCAGTCTTGGTGCCGCAGCTGGGCGTGCAGTAGTCCCACCAGCCATTGCGGGCGTTGGCACAGTTGCCATTGCTGCGGTCAACCTGGCACCAGTTACCCTTCTTCTCCTCGCCGGGCACGGTCACGCAATCGCTGTACTGGTTGTTGAGGTAGGTCCAGCTGTTGACGCACTTGCAGCCCTTGTTGGTGCTGGACTGGCAGCCGGTGTTGCTGGGGGCTGGGCTGGGAGACGGGCTGGGGCTAGGGCTCGGCGAGGGCGAGGGCGAGGGAGAAGGCGAGGGCTTGGCAACGGGAGGAGGCGGGCTGGGCGGGGGCGGTGAGGGAGGCGGGGGAGAGGGCGACGGCGTGGCAACAACCGGGGGCGTGTAGCCAGCGGGCGGGTTGAGGGCGTAGTACTGGCCCCAGGCGTACAGCGTGGGGTTGTTGTCGGCGGTGATCTGGTGCATGGCGATGACCTGGCCCGTGGTCAGGTGGCCCAGCGCCAGCAGGCAGATGTCGTAGGTGTAGGTGATGTAGTTGGCGGTCTCGTCGGAGCCGGCCGAAGAGGGGCACGAGTCGAAGGCCGAGTTGGCGTCGTTGGCGGGGATGCCCACGCGCAGGGAGGCCTGGCGGTTGGCGGTGTCCCAGTTGGCCGACAGCGACTTGGACCAGGCGTTCATGCAGGCGATGTAGGCCTTCTGCGCCCACGACTGGCTCCACACGGGGCCGTTTGTGGTGGGCGTGTCGGACACGGAGGGTGCATCGTCATCGCTGCAGGTGCCGTCGGAAAAGGTGTGCATCATGCCCAGGTGGTGCATGGTCTCGTGCACCAGGGCCGAGGCGCCCGACTCGAAGTTGGCACGGTTGTTCACGCCGTCGGTGGAGAAGGTGGTCCAGGTCAGGCCCATGTGGCCGTAGAAGGGGTCGTCGGTGGCGCCGGGCGCGAAGGCGTAGCCCACCCAGTCGGTCGGCGGCTGCTCGCCCACCACGTAGATGTTGATGGCGCGCGGGAAGTCCACGGCCGAGGGCTGGATCACCTCACCGCACAGGTCGTAGAAGAAGCCGGGCGAGGCGCAGTTGATCCAGGCGTCACGGCTGGGCTTGATCAGGTACTGGAAGTTGGGGCTGGCGCGCACCTCCTGCACAAACAGCTGGATCTTGGCGGGCTGCAGGCGGAAGTTGGCAATGGCCACCATGCGCTGCGCCATGGTCAAGCTGTTGGCGTAGTTGGGCGGGCCGTAGGTGCCGTCGCCGTTCCTGGGGAGAGGAAGAGGGTGGGGCGAATGTCAGAGATGCAACCAACGTCACGACATTGAGGGTCGCACCCCGTACTTGGTGTGCCCAAACTGCCACTGCAGCGCCCTGACGCGAGGACCGGCGGGCACGGCAGCAGCAGCAACAGCGGCAACGGGGCGCCAGAACCGGGCAGAACCAGCGGCGCCGACTCACGAGTAAAGCATGACGTGGAATACCAGCGGGATGAGCACGTTGGGCAGGTCGGCGGGCTTCTTGGGCGTGAAGCCGGCGGGCAGCGGGATGAGGATCTGGCTGTCCTGCAGCAGCCGGCGGCCGGTGCTGGGCACGGTGGCAACGGCGTCGTCGGTCGCCTCGCCCACCACCAGGTAGTCGTACGACACGGTGACCTGCATGCATGCATGGAGCCGCGAGCACGGGAGCAGCGCAATGTCAAGTAGTAGTTGGAGCGGTGCAGCGGAGACGGTAACCCTGCTGGGGCTGGGTATGGGAGTTGGCTTGCGGAATGATTGCGCGGAGGCATGCGAGCCACTGGACCTCGGCGAGGCGAGCGTGGGCGGCACGCTAAGCTGCGCACCTGCACCGAGGTGTTGGCGAAGCCGCCGATGGTGAGCGGCGCCGTGACGGACGGCGGCGCGGTGGGCGACTCAGGGTGGTAGTTGTTCATGACCACGGCCATGCTGTCCACCTGCTGCGCCAGGTCCTTGATGGCGTAGTAGGTGTCCACCGCCAGCGCGGCGATGGTGTCAATGTCGCTGAAGATGGGCGTCAGGTCGCCCAGCGCGCCCTGCAGCGTGGGGCTCTGCAGCCCGCTCTTGATGAACGCGGACAGCACCTGCGACGGCAGCGGCTGGTTGCTGGATGAGGAGGACGATTGCAGCAGCGCGCGGCGGCCCGAGGCGCCGGACGTGGTGCCGATCTTGGACATGTTGTCGCGGATGTAGTTGAAGATGTCGACCATGCCGGTGGTGATCTCCAGGATGTTCTGGAAGAAGTCCGGAGACACCTGCGCGCGCGCGGATGGGTGCACGCGGGGGCAGGTTGGGTTTGAGTGCGTGGCAAACAGTACGGTAGTCCCTTGCCGGCAAGGGACTGTGTGCCGATGCGGCCTTGCGTATGTGCCCCCGGACCTTCCGGCAGGCGGGGCCTGACCATGCACCCACCTGCAACCGCTGCGCGACGTTGAACAGCCTCGAGACAACGTCCTGATCGCCATCGTACTTGCCCAACACTGCGTGGGCGTGGAGGGGGGTCAATGTAAGGCGCGGACACATCACGCAACGGACGGCAAGAAAATGGTGTCGCCCCGACGAGGTCGAGCAACGATCCAGGTTAGGCTATAGTCCGAGCCACATTCTCCAGCCGTGTGCAAGCCCCCTCACCATCAAGCTCAATCCAGCTCTCCCAACAGCCCCGCTAGCTCCCGGACCCAAGCTGCTGTTCCGGCACACGCGCGCTCATTTCCCTTTCCTGCCCAGGTACCGCAGCAACCTAGTCCCGACACGGCTCGATTCTCGGTGTGGAAACGACGTACCGTAGATGCGCAGCACGTTGGGGTCGATCGTGGCGTTCTTCCCTGACAACGCCGTGATGACCACCGAAAGCGTATGGAAAGCCGGGTTCAGGATGGCGTTCTGGTCGTAGTACGACTGAACGGCGCTATTGCTGGCATTGCTAGATATCTTGAAGGGTGTGAACTGCCGCAGGATGTCCACATTGTCGGCCGCCGCCGGATTGGCGTCCTGTGGTAAGGGAACAGGACCGCCCAGTCAGAGGTCAGAGCGACGCCACGACTGAACCCCATGAGCTTCCACGCCGGCCGCATCAACCGTCAGCCACCGTCAGGTTTGTGCGATGACCTGCTAACCGAAGCCCCGCGCACACACTAAGCACGTTGATGTTGGGTGGCGTCGCTACAGCTGGAAAAACGTTTCGCCTGCTACTGCCGCGGCGTGCCGGCTTAGACGGGGTTTCCTGGTTCGTGGAACCACGAAAACGCCGCTCGCACTGGCATTCCAGCCCTCCTACGTGACCGCTAACACCGTCAGGGCGCTGCCCGATGCCCGCGACCAGCGTGCTTACCGTCCCCGAAACCTGAATCGTGCACGGCTCATCGTTCTGGTTGGCGCTGCGTGCCCCCCAGCCAGCTCCGAAGCCGCCACCAAAGCCAGCAAGGAGAACAAGGACACCGATGACTGCAGGCACGAAGAAAACGGCTTTGTCAGCGCACGTCGGCACATAGCTTCCGTTCACGCGTATACGCGTTATCGCTCGTGCGACGCGTTACCTGTTAGCAGGCCCCACGGCGCACGCCAGGAACCTTGGTCATACGTGTGGCCCTGTGTGTTTGTAATATAGGAGGTAAGGTCAGGTGGCGTACTCATACCCTGTGAATTTCGTCAACACTAGTCGTCGGGCGCAGCAGACGCTCGTTGATAACCTGAGTAAACTGAGTAGTCACAACTGCTAGCTACCAAAGCATGTGATGGCTGAGGAGGCCAGGCAAGTCTACAAAGGTGCGAGTCTGAAATGGCATGCCATAAGACAAGTCCGCGGGAAATTGAGCCTGATCTGCGTTCTGCCCTTGGCGCGTCTCCAGTAGACTGTTCCACATCTTGTCTTCGACCGCTGGCTGAGAAACGCGTCGTCCGCAATACAACCTGCGCATGCGCGGAAGCTTACCTCGTCGACGGCCTCCTCATCCTTCCGCCCATAAGCGGGGTTCTTAACGGTGGACATCGCCACCTCGCCTGCAATGTGCGCGTGCTCTTCCCCTCCGTGCGAGCGTCGTGGCTTTGCCGCGCCAAACATAAGCGGCCCTATGCCCGGCCTAGGGCTTGCTTAATCTTAATGCCGTTGGCTGAAGTGAGGTCGGGCACGGGCGACTGTGTTGCCACGGCCAGAAAAATTGAGATTGAAGGCGAGCCGAAGTAGTGTGCCTCGGTCACGTTAAGATAATTGTTGTGTGGTTTGGTATGCAAGGAACGGGTATGAGTGAGAATGAAGAAGTTACAGGGGCTTCATAATATAGGCCATCGGGATGAGCGCCTTGGCGCCCGCGAGGAAGGTGCAGCCGCGCGCAGTCTCTCTCATCCCTGCGCAGGCATCGCTAAACTTATACAGTAGAACTCTACAATGCGCTGCTCTCCAACAGCAGGGCAGCCCCGACTGACTACGAGACGGACTCGGACGGACCGCGCGCCTGACCGCACGCCGCACTCGCCTTCGCCCTGGTTCCTGGTGGGGCCAGGTGCCTGCGCTGCGATGGTCGGTAGAAGCCGTGTGCGTGCGACGGAATGCCGAACACTGGCGGCCGCCCCGCCCGCCTGGAAGTCACATAAGCACCCCTGTCAAGTAAGCATCCGGAGGCAGAGGGATGACACGGGCCATGGGCTGTGCAAGTTGCCTTGGCACGGATTGGCGCTTTCCCACCTAACCAACTTATGCATAGATGAACTTAGGTTTGGTAAGAACGCAAGTTTGGTTGGACATAGTGACAGGTTTGGATTGACGGGTTGGCAGGTAGGATTGACGTACTTGCAGGTTGGGATTGACGGGTCCGTCTATAGGATCGACGGAGTCGTAGGTTGGGATTGACGAAACTGCGTGTAGGATTGGTCAACTTGCGTATAGGATTGGTGACATCGTCAAACCCCCCGAGCGTTCAGAACCGCTTCGTGCCACGCCACTTCTGAGGATTCGTGGGAAATGCCCCCCCGTGTCATCCCTCCGCCGGAAGCGCTGCTGCGCTGCCCAGCGCCACGGCTGTAGGGCGGGAATACCGGCCGTCCCACAACCGCTGCATCGCGCAGCCAAGACCCCGGCCACCCCTCCCCCCAAAATGGCCCGACACGTCGCACGTCCATCACCTCTCATTGCACAGCACCCGCGCCGAACAACATGCCCTCGCCAGGAACTGTGTGATGTGATGGCGTCTACGAGTGATGACGTCCAGGGGAGGCCCCTGATGGCGTCCCTGTCATGTGGCTGCCCCCCCCCCCCCCCGCACGCCCCGCCCTCGCGCAGCCCCCCCCCAACACACATTGGCTGCAGGCTGGGCTATGGCCCCCTCAAGCCGCAAGGCTTGTCAGGGCAGCGGTGTGGGGTTGGGAGTGCAGCTCGACCGGCTCCCCCCGGGGGCAAGCCCGGGGGTGGGCATCAGCACCCACTCGGCACAGTAACCCCGGCGATCTGTCAGCCGCGCGATCATGCCTTGCCGCCGCAAGTTGTCTGTTGACTGCTGCGGTATGGGCGTACGATGCAAACTACGAGATTCGTGTGAGCGGCCCCTTTGCCCTGTACCATCGCACGCCTGGCTTACTACTTGCAGGGCCCAGCGTATGGTCGCTCCTGCCAGCCTTGAGACCAGGTTGCAGCGGCCGGACCAGGCACCAAGCACCAAGCACAGCACTAGGGCGCTAGTCGAATGGAGAACCGTCTTGGCGGATGGCAAATGGCAGGCGGGCTCGACAGCCCCCACTTTGGAGCCCGCCAAACTTGCGCATGACAACAACTCATAAAGGATGTGCGCTACATGCACTTTGAGGGCTGAAAACCCTCTAAGAAGCCCGCACAAATCCGAGCCGTACGGTTTTGTGCTTTTTAGATATCGAAGTATCATGGCTGACGACCCTTTGTGTCCTGAGGGCCAGGCGCTCACGTATAGCTGGTCATAGGTTAGTGTGCATAGTACTACTAAGTTCAGCACTACTGCGAACACTTGGAGAAAACCATTGCAGCCGGAATTAGGCGTGGGCGACGCCGCCTGCACGAGGGATACTTGCGCAACGCCATGCGCCTGCTAAAATAACACACCTGAAACGAAACAGGGTACATGTGCAGACTTGCCACACGACGCCATTGGAAGGTCGCCAAGCTAGATGCTTGACAGTCTATTTAGCTGCTTCAGAGGCTCTAAAGATGGACAACCGTCTTTGGAGCAAGTCGCCGTGGAGCAGGCGGGCGCGGAGAAGGCTCCGGCACTGTCAGAAGTCCCGCAGCCTGCCGCTGGTCTGAGCCCCTTGAAGACGACGCTGCAGACATGTAGTACTTCGTCTTCGCTGTCAGAGCTGGCGGTGGGCTCGCCAGGCAAGGAGCGCGGCTGCGCGCAAGCTGGGACTCGGTGCACGTCAGGGTCTTCAAACCTCACAAGCAGTCGCCCTTCGGTGCCCTTCCGGACGAGCACCGGAGCTGACGACATATCAGGCCAGCTTTGTAACCTGCAGTCAGCGCCGGTGTTGTGCAGTCGCCGGTCGGTCGGCTCGGTTAATAATGAGACCCCGCCGCTTCGCGAGGTGTATCTCAAGCCCAGCAGCGACCGCGCAGCCTCGGCACCGACCGAGCCGTCCATAGTGGGAAGATTGCCTACTCCTGCTATGCTCCTTTCTCTGCGGACACACGGATTTGTCACAGACGGGCTGCCCAGCGGTGTGGGCGCCGCGAGCCCGTCTGTGTTCACCAACGCTGGCGACGGCCTGCCCTACTCCCCCACCGCCGGCGATGGCCGGCCCTACAGCATTGACTTCATGGCGATGGGTCTGGGTGACATGGCGAACAGCGCCAGCGAGTCTGCGTCGGGGCCTATGAGCTTCTGCGGCCTGCAGCCCCAGCTCCGGTTCGCCACAGCCGCCCAGCTGGCACACGAGGTGGCGGCGCTGCACATGCTGGGCCGGTGAGGAGGGGAATGTGCAGTTTGCAGTGCCGGGGGGTGCTTAGTGGAATGCTCGGCATGGTGACACTACGTGGCCGTGTCCTGTGCTGACTCGCCGTCGTTGTACCGCAGGGGGGGCTACGGCGTCGTGCTGTCCGGCATCTGGAAGCAGGAGGGGCGTGTGGCTGTCAAAGTGCTCGTCTCAGATGAGAAGACATGGATGGACTCGTGCTACAAAGAGGCGGTGAGCGGGGATGGGGGCGTGCTGGGGGAATGGCCATGCCTGACACACCACCACCAGCGCCTGGTGTGGCCCCACTTGACAATGCCCGCCATGTGCCCGTTCACAGGTGCTGAGCAAGTGCCTGGCACACCCCAACTGCCTGCAAACGTACGACTTCCAGAGCGCGGTGCTCACTGAGGCGGACGTGCAGCGCGCGCGCGCCAGCTGGGAGGCCGCGCACACGCCCATGCACCTGGGCGGCCGCGACGCGGTATCGGGCAGCAACGGCGCCAGTGCCGGAGGCTCCCCGTCGGCGACGAACGGCGGGGACGGGGCGGTGGAGGCGGACGCGCGCATGGACAGTTTCGAGCTCCTGGCGGCGCCGTGCGGCAGCATGCCGGATGCTGGCGGCGCGGGGACACGGTGAGTGCCCTCAGCAATCCATCGCTGGCCATGTGGAGCGCGGGCAGCTGGTGGAGGCAGAGCCTTTGCTGCGCGGCCGCTTGCGGCTCTCGATTACAGCACCTTGCTACATCCCTTTCTGCTGTGCCTGCCGCCCGGTGCATGCCTCACGTGCGCAGGTCCGGCGCCGCGGCCAGCTGCACCGACCTGTGGCAGGTGCTGTTCATGTTGGGCGCGCGGCCTGGCCAGTTCCTGACGTTGATCGTGATGGAGCTGGCGGAGGTTGGCACGCTGCAGCGAGCCATCGCCGCGGGCGCTTTCAGGTTAGCGCACCGCGCGGGAGTAGCAGCACGCGCCTTGATGCCTGCTGTTGCCTGCTGCGGGCCGTTGCGCCCCGTTGACGGCGGATGGACCACGGATGATGACACCGTGTGCCTGTCGGCTGGGTGTGCTCACTGCAGGGAGGGCGGCCGCCTGAGCAAGTGGGCGGCGCTGCGGTCGCTGCTGGTGACGGCCAAGGAGATTGCGGGCGGCATGTGCCTGCTGCACAGCTACAAGATCATCCACGGCGACCTGTCTCCCACCAATGTGATGTTGCGCGCCTCTCGCATCGACAAGCGCGGCTTCGTGGCAAAGGTCGCGGACTTCGGGCTGTCCAAGGTAAGCGGCGGTCGCGCTGCCGGGGGACAGGACTGGGCCCTGTTTGTTTGGTGGAGGACAGTTCGCACGTGCCACTGCACGTGCTCAACCTCTTATGCTGCTCGTGGGATTTGTGCAGATCACCGCGTCAGGCGTGGCACGCACGGAGGAGTACGCCGGCCAAGCCCAGGTGAGCGCGCATGATGGCGTGACGAGTTGCTTGGTGTGCATGTCAATCGCCGCAGCTTTTTTCAAGACAAAGGCAGCGGTTGCCTGACCTGTGCTGCCCGCCTGCCGACATACCTGCCTGCAGTACCTCGCGCCCGAGTGCCTGGACTATGAGGCGCGACTGGCCAGGTGGGGGTGGGGGGGTGCCTGGCAGGCTTCCGAGCGTATGTATGGAAAAGGAGTGCTTGCCAGTGTTGAACCTCGCAAGGCAGACGCACTCCCAGCTGAACTGCGCCTGCCCCCCGCACCTTTTTCTCCGCGCCCGCAGCGACGTGTTTGCGTTCGGGGTGCTGCTGTTCGAGATGGCGGTGGGGCGCAAGGCGTACGCGGAGTACCAGCCGGCGCAGATCCTGGTGGGCCGCATGACCGGCGACCTGGAGCTGCACTGGCCCGACGAGGCGCCCGCCGAGGTGCGCGCGCTGGCGGAGCGCTGCATGCAGCAGGACCCCGACCACCGGCCGTCCTTCCGCGAGGTGGTGGAGGAGCTGCGCCGCCAGGTGCGTGAGTGTGGGTGTGTAGGGTGCCCTCTTGGGAGAGGGGGCCTTCGGCCCCGGGGGCCTGCGGCCCCCGGGTACTAGAATGAACAATATTCCCAGCGGTGGGTACCCGTAGGGGTACTGAGAGCGTTATCCCGAAACTAGATTTGAAAAACACTGTAGGGTGGGTGGGTGGGTGGGTGGGTGGGTGGGTGGGTGGGTGGGTGGGTGGGGGAAGTTTTCCAATTCCCAAAAGCGAGTGGAGGAGGTGGGGGAGTTCCGTCCAGAACCCAAAGCAACCGACCGAGTGAAACCAACACGGGAGTGGATAGTTCATTCCAGTTCCTAAGGGGGTGTCGGTAATCCATTCCAGTTCCCAACGGGGTGTCGATGGGGTGGGCGGGCCGCACCGCACTGCGCGCCGGGCCAGGTGTCGCCAGCCTTGCTTGGCGGTGCGGCTTGGTGTGTGTGGTATCTGGGCGGCGGGCGGGCAGCTGCACCAGCGCTCACTGCTGCGTGGTCCGGGCAATTTTGGTTGCCTGCTCTGACACCGCCGCTGTTCGCATGGTCCGCAGGACAACGAGGCAAAGATGGCGCACCGGCTGTACAACGCGCGGCGGCACAGCACCATGGAAGGCATGATGTCGGGCGGCACGATGCCCGCCGGCCGGCAGATGTCGTCTCTGGGCCCGCACCGCTCCTCCACCGCGCTCGGCACCTGCACGCCGCGCCACGTCGGCACCGGCAGCGGCATGCTGCCGGCCGGCTGCTGCGGCGTCGGCGCCGCCGCGGCGGCAGCGGCGACGATATCTGCCTACACCTGCATCAGCAGCGCCTGCGGCGCCGTCCCTTCCTCCAGCACCAGCGGCTGCCAGGTTCTACGGTCCAGTGACCAGACACCGCACGCGGTGCCGCTTGCAGGCGGCGCCCCTGGCGGCGGCAACAGCAGCGCCTTCAGCGTCACGCCGCAGCACCAGGAGTCGCCCATCACCTACTTCGCTCCAACGCCTGGGGACAGCATAGCAGTGGCAGCCAAGCCCTCGTCGGCCGCCTCGGCGCTTCTCAGCATGCCGCCGGTCGCGGCCAGCACTGCCAGCAGTGCGGAGTTCCCTGCGCCCGTGTTAGCGCCGGGGCAGCCCGCGCAGTTGCAGATGTGCATCACCCACCGGCAGCAGTCTCCACCGGCGCTGCACCAGCAGCAGCAGCTGCAGCTGCAGCCTGTGTCCGTGCCTCCGCACGCGTTGCCCGCGCCCGCCATGGTGTCGGTGGCACCCGTGCCGCCGTCCCAGGTGCGCGGCCTGGCGGTGCCCCTGCCGGTGCCGTCAGCGGCGTTCCCCTTCTACTCCCTGGCGGGCATCAATCTGGCCGGGCCTGTCGCGAAACTGGAGACAATTGCGTCCGGAGAAATACACTTGCTCGAGCGCAGCCTTGCCAGCGTGAGCAGCAGTAGGCTCCTGAGGCAGAGCCTAGAGGCGGCGCGGTAAGCAAACTTACTTCATCGCACGAGCGAGCCTGCTTAAGGTTGACAGGCGGGCCTGAAAATAGTATACGCACCCAGAGAGGCCATACGTGCAGTGGCAGCAGGCTGAAGGGCCGATTTTGGCTGCGAAGGGTGTTGACACGTCACTCGCGAGCGCAAGCTTGTCCGTGCATACATCATTGGCGTACAATGTGACTCGGGTGCATCTGTATGACTGCGCGGGCCCAGCTAGAGGCCACTTGAGGGAGCGCGCCGTCAGGGCGGGTGTGGTTACTAGGATGGCGGGGAATCGAAGCGAAGAATCCTTGTGGGCTAGATCACTGGTGTTTGTGGTACCGTCTGGGGCGTCCAACAACAGCGTTTGAACGTCCTGCACTCGGGATCCGTTGGTGCACACGCACGGCCTTCACGCACACCCAGCGGCCGTGGTGAAACACTGCACCTTTGAGATTGCCCCAAGACAACGGACGGGTTTTACTAATGAACACTTTCTTTCTGCTTAATATGTCTCTTGCATAACAGCATCACGTGTCCGATGACTCGGGATGTGTGTTGACGTATGCTGGTTGTTTAAGATTGTGTGTATGCACTCAATACCGCGCGCGGCCTAAGAAAAGGCGCACGTTGCGCCTGAGGGGCGTCTGCGGCAGCAGAAGTGCATCTTCGTTTGAGGCGTGCGTGTGCCAACGGATGGCATCGTGTGCCACGGTTTTTGATCTTTTATGGAGGTGTGACGCGGCCAGAAGGTCTGTGATCGGGTCCCTCCTAAGGTGCACGTGTTTGTGGTTGTGTGCATGGCAGTACCGTAACTGTTTAATGTTTCCGGATGTGGTATGTGGTACTGGATGTGGCGCCTTGTGGGCGCTTCAGGGTTTTTCGTGGGCACGCTCGCGTGATGCGCTGCGACAGCTCGCTAGTTTTGGTGCGGGGGCGAGAAGATTTGCCCGAAGTAATTAGCAATTAGCGTGTCACCGCGCGATGAATAGAGCAAAAGTCGGCCACTTATGAATGCGAGGTTACAAGAAGGGGACAGTGCAGTGACTTATGCAGCATCTTTTTTCTGGCGCGTGCTAACACCACCGCTGTTTTGCGGTGCTGAGATGCCCCCGCACACGACATGGTCGTGGTGTGGCTTTAGTCATTTGGGAATCATTGAGGAGAAGCGCTGATTCGTGGTTATTGTGGTGCTGCGGTGCGTGCGACGAGAATGCACAGGGGACACGCGGCGTGTGGCGTTGGGCGGATCTGGCGGTCTTCATCCTTTGGGACGAGCACATCGCACTGAACTTGATTGCCGCACCATGCGGCTGGGCCCTGAGCGGGGTATCTGCAGTGTGTGGTTGCCAGACATCAAACCACGGCGAGAGACAAAGGCACCCATTCATTGCGTGGGAGAATTGTTTGGCGGTCTGGGCGAAGAACATGGAGGGCGGGATTGGATTTGATGGAGGCGGTGGGTGGTGGCAGGGCGGCAGGCAGCAGCGCCATGTGGTGCTTCAGCGCCCTCGTTTTGTCCTGAGGCAGGTACCGGTATAGCCCTTTTGGAGAATTGATAGTCGTCAATTGCGTGCGGAAGCATTACCCAGGAGCTAGCGCCTGCATTAAGGCGCTGGTCAACCGACTGTATGGTGCAAGTGTCAATGTTAACAGGGGGTGGGTTGTGGTAGGACCAGGGCATGGGATGAGAGAGGCATGCCCCAGCGGTGACAGATGCATCCCCGAACCCAACGAGCCCTGGCGCGGTAGCAAGGCAGGAGTTGCGGCTGTGCGACGCGGTTACTGTACCGATGCGCGCTGGCTGGCTGTCGCAGTTTGCTGAAGCGCAGTCGTCACACCCCGGGCGCCCGGCCAGGCTAGAGAACCAGACAGACACATGCGACGCCACACCACGGGAGACGCATCGTCGCAGCGCACCTGCGAGCAGGCGACCAGCGTCCACGGATGAGCGCCGTCGACAGACACCAGGAGAATGCGAACAGAGTGCAGCAAAACAGTGGCCGGGCGACAGCGTGACAAGCAGGGGCAAAAACAGTGCGCGGCAAAGCAGAAGAGGGAGCCCGAATAGTACGACAGTGGTGGGCGTTGTCACGCGCTGACGAGGGCTGACGGCTCTCGTCTTGCTTCGTGCTGGGATTCACACGACTGCTGTCCTCGTAGCAGGCGTGGAGCGAGAGAAGCGACACAGTTGGTAGACTTGCGTGTTACAGCACACGCACCGGAGACAAGCGCCAGCAGGCGCTCTTGCACTAGTTTGCTTAGGGTTTGCGTTGGTCTTGCAATAGAAATGCAGCACACACAGGCTGTATATGTGAGCACGAAGCAAGACGGGGCTTGCGTTCGTGCCAAGCGCTTAAGACGCCGCTCCAGCTGTACTGCAGGGGCACACGCCCATGGCAAGTTTGCTACCACGCGTGCCAACGCTCCCACCTCAGCTCAGCAGAAAGACGACATCACAATGATTATGCATGCGTGAGGCGCGCTTGTGCGCGTAATCAGGCAAAGTGCACACGCTGACAGACACAGCCAACGCACATCTGCGTAGGCAGGCGCTCACGTCGTGACGCACTCTCAAACCGAAAGAGTGTTGCACAACAACTCATAAAATGCACAGGCGCGTGGAGCGCGCCACCTATTCCTCCGTTACCGCCCTGCGGCACGGTTTCCCCCGCCGTAACCCTGAAACTGAACGTACGCCCTTTCGTCCCCACGCTGTCTTCGACACCCGTCCCTTGCCGGGTCCGGTAACGCCGTGGCGCGTGACAGCGTAGCGAATGCGGTGCGAACACGCGAACAACACAACCGGAGGCGAGGACGCGCAGCTGACGGTGTGGTTACCGCACTAATGGCCGGAGGTGGACTGAACGCGCGCCCTAGGCGAGACGGAAGTTCGCGAGAAGTTAGCTGGAAGCGCGCACTGACGCACGCGGAAGCTGGTAGATGGCAGGTGCATAAAGAAGTATTGGTAGTTGTTGGCAAAGGCAGTGCGACGTGACGCTGACGCATCTGGCAGTGGCGGGCGCGCTGTGCACGGGTCTGGAGCACTGGTGCGAGGTCGGAGGACGACCGGCTGCCCTGGAATCGTGGGGACTGGAACTAGCGTCGCTGTAGCGGCCCGGGCTCACGAAGAGCTCCCCGGTGGCACAGAGGCACGCAACCTTAAAAACCAGAAGCCGCCTCACGCACGCCCGCACGCCCACCACTCACCCCGACACAGGCCCAAACCCGGGCTAGCCCCACCGGCCGAGAGGCCGAGCACCGAAAAGATGCCTGGCGGCACCATCCACCCGGCCCCACAAACCAGCAACACAGAAAAGCCCCGCACCGGGAAACCCCCCACACACATGCCCGAACCCGGCGGCTCAGCGCCAGCCCGCCGCCCACCCGGCCCCACAAACACAACAAAAAGCCCCGCCGCCCACCCGGCCCCACAAACCCATAACGCAGAAGACCCCGCACCGGGAAACCCACACACCCACCGCTCACCCCGCCCCACAAACAGGGGGTGGGTTGTGAATACCATCCCAAGCTAAATCCTTGGGGGACAAAGGCGGGGCAAGAAGGTGGCAGCGGACACAAGCCCTGCCGTCAGTGACTCAGCGTTTGGGGTAGAGAAGGATTCAGAAAGGTGCGGTTGGGGTCCGTCCACGTGCCGGGGAAACGCCCTCTCCTGGCCAAACCCGCATGACAGTCCGCATGCGCTCCGATTTGACGGTTGACCGCGAGCGCACGCTTTTGTGCCACAAACACTGTTTTGAACACGCTAGACAACTTAACATTGCGTTGTTGAAGCCGCTTCGTTAAATTGTCAGTTTTTGGAACGATTTGGTCGCAAACGCTTTGAACTCGTTCGAGGTGCGAACAAATGCTCCGTTGAAGAACATGTTAATGAATATGGCGCAAGCCATAGCGCTATCGTGGCCGCGAAAGGCTGGCAGCGTGAACCAGCCGTTCCTGCGAGCTGCCCCCACGCGCGTGTTCATCGGAACGCGACGGGGGCTGACGCCGGGGCTGCAGCGGCGACAGCGAGGTGTCCGGGTATCTGCCGGTGGCAAATGGCCCCAACGGCGAATGTCGGACGAGGAAGAAGCCGCGCGTTGGGGCTCGAGCATGCCGCCAGCCCGCCGGTGAGGGCAGGGCAGGGCGGGGGGCTGCCGCGGCGGCAGGCCTGCAGTTCCTGGGCGCATGGAGCACTCAGGGCTGGGGGTGTTGATAGACCCTAACTATTTGTGGGGCTTGCGGGGCTTCGGGGGGCGTGGCCGCCGCGGCTTGCCTCCATCCACCGCCACTCCGGTTACCCTCCGCCCTGCAGGCGCGGACTCATCAACTACAGGCCTGGCAGTTTGGACAGGCTGTGGGGCGAGATATCATACCAGTAGGTGCCGCTCAGATGGAGTTGGTTGACTGATACGCGGTGCACATGTGCCGGCGTGTAGTGCGCGCACTGCCTGTCGTTGCCTCCGCCGATGGAATGAGTGTCCATGATGACACCCCAAGCGCATTCGGGTCAGCACTCGACCACGCTTTGCAAGCTTGACGTTGCCCTCACCGCTGCCGCCTGCTGTTGGTCCTCGCGCCTGGTCTGCTCCGATCAGATACTATAACTGGTGAGTTGGCGGCAGCTGTCGTACATGGGTGGGCCCGCAATGTTAGGCGCCACCTGATGCGCGGGGCAGGCGGGAGACCGTTGCGGCACCGGGGCATGGCAGCATCAGGCTCAGCCGTGCCGGCGGGGGGGCTGGCTGGCTGGGGCGGGGCACAGGGCGACTGACAAACAGGACACTCGGGTGCAGCTCAAGCCAACATAGACGTGGGTGCGCAGGGCGGGGCCTTGGTGCCGAAGCAGCGCATTCACGCGGTGGCGCGATGCGACTTGACGCTAAGGGGATTCAGCAGCGCGCCGCGAAGTGTGTCAGCCTGTTCGCATGGGCGGCTGCACCCCTCCTCCCGCTTGCTGTGTGCGTGCCTGTGCCGCACCGCCGTGCACACCGCCCACACTCTCCGTGTTGTGCGGGCTTGGTTCCGTTTGGGTTTTCCACCAACACTCCGTGTCGCCACCCACCCCGTGCAGGCGCCAGGACACCACCAACGACCTCGTGCTGTTCGTGGCATTCTTTACATTCCTGGTAGGGGGGAGCGGGGTGTTGGATGTGGTGTGGGTGTTGGGGGGGGGGGTGAGTGCGTGAGAAGGGTGCAGATTGAGGAGTTGAAGAATACGAAACGCCAGGAACACCGCGGAGGCGCGGACCTTTTCGTTACTAATAACCAGGCAGAAACAACCAGGAGCAAGGCGTGTGGGCGTGCATGCGAGTGTGTGGGTGTGTATATGTGTGGGGTGGGTGCGTGTGTGGGTGGGGTTGCAAGATTGAGGAGTTGAAGAATACGAAAAGCCAGGGACAGCGAATACGAAACGCCAGGAACAGCTGGAACCTTGCGCATTACTGATAAACAGGCCAGGACAACCAGGGACAAGGCGTGTGGGTGTAGATGTGAGTGTGTGGATGTGCGAGTGTGTGAGGGGGTTGCAGGATATAGGAAGTTGAAGAATACGAAACGCCAGGAGCAGCGGGAACCTTGTGCGGCATTGATAACCGGGCGATGCGGCCGGACCAGTGCTCGCGAGCATGGGCCGAGGCTCGCACGTGGCACGTACAGTGCAATCCTGTACGGCCCAGTCCGCGTGGTGCGTTAGGCGCACCACCCGATTCCGCCGCACGCTCTCATCCAACCGGCCCACCTTGCTCCCGCCTGCGCAGATTCTGTCGGGCACGCTGATCCGGCCCCTGCTGCTGGAGGGGGTGTCCGCTGGCGGCCCGGATGGATTCTGGACGAACCTATACGAGGTGACTTGTGTGTTAGGGATACGAAACAAGCCCGCTCCTTTATCAGTTTGCGCAATAGAGTTTGGACGAAACGGGGCGTATTGGCATGCGCTGGCGAGGGGTTGTGTGACGCGGCAAGTTGGCGGGCGGTCTCAGGACTCAGGCCCCAATACGGTCCTGCGACAGTCATCCAGCGCCGGAACAGCCGCCGGCGGATCGGGACAGGCCCGAGGCTCCCCGGCCGCGCCCTCAGCTCGCAACCCTGCCCGCCGCCCCACCCGCTTTCGCATATCTTTGCAAAACCCCACCCCGCCCCGCCCTGCCCCGCCCTGAACCCCAACCCCACTGTCCCCACGCACGCACAGATCCTGGCGCTCAGCCTCAGCCAGGACCTGCCGCCCGCCAGCCCCACCCAGTTCACGGCGCAGGTGTTCAGCGTGGGCGTGGCGGCGCTGGGTCTGGCCTCATTCGCGCTGGTGCTGGCGCTGGTGGAGCAGGTGGGTGGCGGTGGCGGTGGCGGCGGCGGTGGCGGTGGTGGGTGCAGGAGCAGGTTGAGCAGGTGGTGGTGCGTGCCGGCCGGTGAGAGTGGGCGCGGGTGCGGGTGATGGTGCCGGTCGTAACTGACCACTCACCAGGCGCGCGGTATGCGTTCAGTCGTGTCGCACTCAGGCCGCCACTACAGGTACTGCATCCCAGCTGCGCGCCTCGGTCGGGAGCCTAGCAACTCAGTACTTGGCTGTCGCACTACGGACGTGCCGCGCGCAGGTGGTGTTCGAGGTGTTTGAGGAGAACGTGCGGCGCGGCAGTGAGGTGTTCGAGGACGGGCACGTGCTGGTGCTGTCGTGGTGCGCGGGGCAGCGCGATTTCGAGGTGCTGACCAAGGTGCTGTACCAGGTGCGGTGCGTGGGCGCCGCGAGCCCGCCTATCTCCCCCACCGCCGGCGATGGCCTGCCCCTCCTACTCCCCCACCGCCGGCGATGGCCGGCCCGCAACCAGCCCTTGTCCTGTCCACCCCTGGGTTAGTGGCGTTTCCTGCCCCACCGCCGGTGACAACAGCATGGACTTAATGGCGATGGGGCTGGGTGACATGGGAACAGCGCCAGCGAGTCTGCGCCAGCGAATCTGCGTCTGAAAACGCTTGCAAGCAGTAAACTTCAGGAGCGCCTGTTGCACACAGGGACGCAGTGTGTGTTAACGTCCCCTGGTAGCCTTGGGTCAACTAGGGTTCGACCAGGGTTGTCTTGGCGGCCCCCTGGCTGCCTGCCCTCTGAATGCCATCTCGACGACACGGCTGCCGCTGCCGCCCCGGTGCCGCCCCGCCCACCCTCGGCCCCTCCCGCCCTCCTTTCCTCCTCGCCCGCAGCTGTGCCAGGCGTACCGCTCCGACGGCGGCACGGTGGTAGTGGTGCTTAGCGAGCGGCCCAAGCTGGAGATGGAGGCGACCTTCAGGTGCAGCACGGCACGGGGCCGGTGGTGGCGGCCCGCATTGGGGTAGGGATGGGGCAAACTCTGAACCAATCCCGTAAGGTGAACACCAGACCAAGCTAAAGCGAATCGAACTGGACGGGGCCTGTTGCCTGTTAGGCGGGGCCGTCGTTTCGCGTCTGGAACGAACCACGATGCGCCCCGCCCGCCCGCAAAGTGCCCACCTGCCCCCGCGCCCCGCCCGCCTGTCGTCCGTGCATGCATGCGTGCAGGCGCTCGCTGCCGGTTGAGGAGCGGCACGGCACGCGCTTCGTGTTCCGCTCCGGCAGCCCCCTGGTCCCCGACGACTTGCGCGCCATGTCCGCAAACACGGCCGCCACCACCGTGATCATCGCGGACCAGAGCCGCCCGCCGGGTGGGTGGGCGCGCTTGGGTGCTTGTATACGTTGGGGGTAAGGGGCACACAAGCACACACAACACACACAAACGGTCGTTTTCCCTTGTGCTCTCTAACACACAAACGGTTTTGTAACACACACAAATAGGTGGTGTTGCCAGCGCCAGACCCAGGTCTGGCCGGCGATTGCCTGCACGAGTGTGTGACGCACGCAAGTGGTCGTGTCACTCGTGTGCTGCAACTAACCGCTTCAACTACCATATATGTGCTCGACAGATGAGGCCGATGCGCAGTCCATCCGGTGCGCCATCTTGCTAGATGAGCTGGAGCCGTCAATGGCGCCGCCAGGCGCCGCCGCGTCCAAGTCTGACGGCGGCGGCGGCGGCTCGGGGGGCTCTGGCAGCGTGGACCTGGCTGGGGGCGTGCTTCAGGCGATGGGCCTAGGCTTGTGGGGCGCAAGCGGGGCAGGCGGCGCGGGCACCGAGGTCGGTGCGAGCAGCCTCGCCGGTACAGGTGCGAGATGACGTAACGTGGTGTGGGAGTGGGTAAGCAAGATGGCGGTACTGTATATTGGGAATGGCCGGCCGTGCGCTGGAGGTGAGGCCATGGAGCAACACCAATGGGTCAAAGGAGCCCGCCACTTGCAGCTACAGCCCGCAAAAAGCCCCAGGTAACTCAGTCCGCAACCACCACCGCCACTACGCACCACCCCCACGCTCTGCAGCTCCGCCGCGGCCGCGGCGCCCCATCGTGGTGGAGCTGCTCACCGGCAACGCCATGGCCATGTTGTACTACTCGTGCTCCAGCAGGTGCGGGGGGTGGCGGGTGGGGGCGGAGCGGCGGGCGGAGGGAGGCGAGGGCGGGCAGGCGGAGGGGGAGGGCGGGAGGGTCTGTGAACACCAGCCCAGGCCAGATCAAACCCCCATGGAGGAGGGTCCCCTGACACCTGCGAGCGCGCGCTCGAGAGCGCAGAGAGGAGGGATGCCGGGCGCACAGGACAAAAGTGCAGTGCGCGACTGGGCGTGTGCGTGTCTATGTTGTGTTTGTTGTTTGGCCTGTCAGCGATGTGCGAGTGGGTGCCGGACTTTACCTGCGTGAGATAGCGAAGACGATGAGCACAGAAGACCTGTTGCATGCGCACCAGACTGCAGTTGCCATTCTTCTCTGTCATCGGCAAGGCTCGGCATGCACCCGCTCCGCGTCGCGCATCCTGGTCCTGCCTGCCTGCCAAACGGCCCTCCTGCTACTGCCTCGCACCCCGCAGGGTTGTGGCGGTGCCCACGGCGCAGCTGAACGCGCGGCGCATCACCAAGCTGCTGCAGAACCCGGTCATCTCCAGCATCAGCCAGTCCATCATGTCATTCTCCACGCCGTCGTCCTGCATGTATGTGCAGGTGAGGGTGAGGGCGTGGCAGAAAAACAGGTCGAAGGAAGCCCGCCCTGTGCGCGTGCGCGTGCGCGTGCGCGTGCGCGTGCGCGTGTGCGCGTGTGCGTGTGTGTGGCAGCAC
The DNA here is from genome assembly GCA_016834605.1 of Chlamydomonas incerta. Lineage (NCBI taxonomy): Eukaryota > Viridiplantae > Chlorophyta > Chlorophyceae > Chlamydomonadales > Chlamydomonadaceae > Chlamydomonas > Chlamydomonas incerta. Next base: position 984,463 of record JAEHOC010000011.1, read on the forward strand.
GCACGCACCCACCAGTCCCAGCGAGGATGGTGCTGGGGCGCAGACCCGCCTGAGGCCCTGCCTCGCTGCTTTCCAGCATTGTTCTGGTTCCTGTCCGGGTTCTGCCCTTTTACACGTACCTGTTATAATGCCCTAGCCCCTGCATGGATGCGATCCGACCTCACCTGCCCGTGGCTACACATGTTTTCGGTTGTTTCCTGCTGCATTTGGACGTCGGCGGCCCACCGAATGGTCCCTGGTCGAAACGCATGTCTGTGCCTCCTGCAACTGTGGGCGCCCCATTCGTGCTGGACAAGTCACCTGCGTATTTTTGGATTGGGAATGAGCTTAACCTCCCCTCCCGCGCCCTCACGCCTCCCCCGCCCATCCAGTGCTTTCCCGAGCTGACCGGACTGGACTTCAGCGAAATTGCCTTTCGGTTTGACTCGGCAATCGTGATGGGCACAGTCAACCGCATCACGCGCAAAGCCACCTTCAGCGTGAACCCGAGCCACAAGGTGTGTGCACATGGGCGCCCCGCCAAGGCCGCCCCGCTAAGGCCATTCACACGGCTGCATGGGCGCGCTCACTCCCCACCGTGCCTGTGCCCACTCCCCACCGCGCGTGTGCTCACTCCCCACCGTGCCTGTGCCCCCCCTCCCACCCCCCACCGCGCGGTTACACGTGCAGCTCACCGCGGATGAGGATGTGGTGCTGCTGCGGCCCACGGACGTGTCCTTCCCCGACTTCAGGCCCCTGCCGCAGGTGCGATGGGCATCGCGTTCTTTGGCACGCGCGCGCTCCGGGGTGCAGCAGCGTCTGGATCATGGGCAGGGAGCCTGCACTGACGCATGGCTCCCGTATGCACGTATGGCTCTGTGCCCTGCCGACAGGCGCTGCCGGGGACGCCGTCAGTGGAGGAGGCGCGGGCCTGGGCGGTCGCCAACAAGTCTTGCACGTGGGCCGCGCGCACGCCCGCGGCGGCAGCCGGCGCGGCGCCTGGCAGCGTGGGCGTGGGCGTGGCCACAGCCCGGACGCGGGCGCCGGACGCCAGCGGCGGCCGCGGTCGTGTTCGCCACGCCGCGCCCGCGCTGTCGTCTCAGTCGCTGCAGCTGCTTATGGGCGCGCTGCCGGTGCCCATCGCCAGCAAACAGCAGGTACCGTATGAGAGAGAGCGGGTTTGGGACCACGGGACCAGAGAACATTCCTCCCTCCGCACGCTAACAAGTTCGCCCCCAACAAGACCGTGCGGTTGCGGAGCGAGCGCAGGGCACGGGGCAAGCACCGCAGCCCAATGCGCCTTCCCTCGACCCGGCACCGTGCACTGTTGACACATCCCTCCACAACAGGCGGCCGGGGGCCCCACGGCGTCCGGCGTGACGGCGCTGGACAGCGCCAGCGAGGACGACGTGGACGTGGAGGGTGTGTGGCGGGTGAGTGCCGTACCGTGCCGTATCTTGCCGTATCTTGGCGTGCCGTGGCGTGCGCTGGCTTGCGCCCTTCCCACGATGTGGCCGGGAGCATGCACAAGCTGCACACACGGTTGGCCGCGGCTACCCACCCCAGTTGCACCGCTAGACGCCATGCACGCCATGCATGCACCCATGCACGGCCCTCCGTGTTAGGAGCATGCGGTAGGCCTGTGACCTCCGGCTGCGCCCCAACCCTGCTGCCACAGGCATTCGCCTCGGACGACTTCCAAAGCATCCGCATCAACGACGACGGAACGGTCGACCTGGACAGCGTCACCGCCGCCGCCGAGGCCGCCGAGGCCGCCGGCGTGCGCGTGAACGCAGCCGTGAGCCTGGACGGCGGCGCGGTTGTGGCCGGTGGTGGTTACGGCAGCGGTAACGGTAACGGCAATGGCAATAGCAAAGGCAATGACAACGGCAACGGCGCCAGGAGTGATGTGGGCGGCAGCAGTGCGGGCCGTGGCAGCACCAGCGCGGCCGGCGCGGGCCGGCGCTCGGCCTACTACAACAGTGTGGGGACGCTGGATGGCGCTGTGGGCGATGACGGCACGCTGCTGAACGTGGGCAGCATGTGGAGCGAGGACCGGGCCCGGGCCGTGGCCGCCGCGCTGCGCGGCACCGCCGCCCCTGCGAGCGCCACCCGCCGCAAGGGCGGCGGGCGGCGGGCGGTGACGCCGCCGTCCCGGACCACCCCGGACTCGTCGGCGTCCGCGCCCGCTGACAGCAGTGGCAGTAGCAGCAATGGCGGCGGCGGTAGTAGCAGCAGCGGCCTCGGCGCCACCAGCGTGGCGGCGTTGCAGGCGGCCGCTGCAAGCGGCGGCAACGCGGCCGCGGTGCAGGGCTCGTCAGCGGGCGCGCCGGCGGCTGCTGCGGGCGGGCGGGCGCCGGCGGCCGCCTCCGCCACCGCCTCCGCTGCCGCAGCCACGTCGCGTGCGCCTGCGTCTCTCAGCTCGATGGGTCTGTCCAGCACGGACGGCGCCGGCGCCTTCACGCTGCTGCAGTACCTTGTACCCATGGTGCGTGCCTGTCGCTAAGTGGCTCCGGGTTACGAGTGGGGCGAAGGAAGGCCAGCGGAGCGGTCCCGGACAGCCCCTGACGGCCGTTTACACGCGTACACCTGTGTGCGTGTACCGGGCGTGCGGGCGGGGGGCCGTGCGGGTGTGTCCGCCGCCATGCTCAACCAAAGGAATGCACGTGATGCACGTGTGACCGCACGCCACCTGCACGCCACCTGCACACCACCACCACCACCACCACCACCACTACTTTTGACCTGGCAGGAGTACTTCATGGTGGACAACCGCGCGGAGCGGGTGCTGCTGTGCGGCTGGGGCGAGACGCGCTTCATGACCACGCTGCTGCGTGAGCTGGACCACGGCAGCTCGGCGCTGCCCAAGGGTGCGCGCGGGACGGGCCGTGCGGGCGGGCGGGCGGGCGGGCGTATGATCCATCAAGCGTGGAGCGTGGCGTGGACTGGCGTGGAATGGACGTTTGTGTATGTACGGCGGCACCGACAGGGCCGCGTGGCCGCAGCAGCAGCCATAGTCACGTCAAGCAGGCGCTGGCCGTAGTTGAGGCGCTGGCCGTGTGCTTTCGTTTGGCTCACGCGGCTCCCGCTGCTCCTGCTGCGGCAATCGTTGCTGCTGCTGTTGTGTTCACGTGCGGTGCAGGCAGTGAGGTGCTGCTGCTCAACGACCACGACCCCACCACCAGCCTGCAGCAGGCTCTCAAGGTGGGTGGCCCCGGCCAGCAGGTGGGTAGACTATCATTCAAAGGCAGAGATGGATCTCAATCCGCTTCCATGGGCTGTCAGCAGAATCCAGTAAGATCCACAGGTCCACCACCAGCTATGGTTTGATTGCGTGTTGAAAACAGAATGGTTTGGATCAATACGTGTGTGTCACTTGGCGGTGGTCGGTGGTCGGTGGTCGGTGGTACTTGGCTGCCCCCCCCCCCGAGCTGACGGCGGTGGGGTGCGGGAGTCTGCCTGGAAGGCAGCACACCCAGCACATTTCCGCCGGTCGCGCCTCATCGCACGCACGGTCACATCGCGTGTGATCCTTTCCATGCGCTATCCTGACATAACCACGCAGACGGTCAAGATCTCGAACATCCGGATTACGCACCTGCCCGCGGACCCGCTGCAGCGGGCGCAGATGGCGGCGCGGATTGATGTGACGACCATTAAGGTGTGTGTGTGGGGGGGGGGGTATGTGTGGGGCTGCAGGCAGCCCACTGCGCACGCACCTCCATGCAGCGCGGCGCGCGCAGCGCTGCAGCTTTGCGGCCCCCGCCTCCCATGGCCGCCCGCGCCGCCCCTCCATAGCCACGCTCCTTCGCCCCTCCGTGTTCGCTACAACTGTCTCGTATATCTCGCGTGCCATCAATATGTGTTTGCGGCCGCTGCTTTGTGGTGCCGGCCTCACCCCAGGCTGCGCTGGTGCTGTGTGACGAGCGCTGGATGGACCCCGACGAGAACGCCTACAACGGAGTGGACCGGCTGGTGCAGGTGCGCGGCGGCTGGACTCGTATCTTCAAAATGTTTGGCCGTTTTCGTGTAGAGGCTGGGTGCTTGGTTTAGAGCGGCTGCTGGGCGGCTGTGCCGCTGAGTGGGGTTGCGAGGCAGGGCGTGAAGTGGAGGGCGGCTTTTGTTAGTCACCTCAGCCAGCTTGCGAAGAGAGTAAGAGCACAAGCTAGAGCCAGGCAGGCGCAGCATGTTTGATGCTCGGCATCGCGGCCGAGGGTGTGTCAGTGCTGGGGGGAGAGGAGTTAACTCCGAACCCTCAGGCAATCTAGCGAGGGGTGGGCAGACAGGGGTGAGAACGCGCGAAGCCTGGTGCACGTCTCAAGCCGAGTGCACCGTCCACGAGTGTCCTCATGGGCGCAGCCGGCGCTGCCCGGCCGCAGGCAGGCATGCCCGCCCAACGTGTCCTGCCCTCTGCCACCCGGTCTGCAGATTGACATGCTGCGCCTGGATGCCATGGTGATGATGGTGCAGGTGAGTGAGTGAGTGGGTGGGTGGGTGAGTGGGTGAGTGGGTGGGTGGGTGGGTGAGTGGGTGGGTGGGTGGGTGGGTGGGTGGGTGGCTTGCTGGCTGGCTGGCTGGCTGAGCTCTGAAAAGCAACTGCACACAAGGGCAGCTCTCCACGCGCGCACATGGGCGCTGCGCCAGTCGCGCTCTCTCCTTCCCCCCTCCCAGCAGCCACGTTACTTGCCCCTCCCCCACCTGCCCTGCGCCGCGCGCTGTGCCGCCGCCCCGCAGCTCAACATCCGCAAGCTGCTGGAGGACTCGGGCCGGCCCACCATCAACATCGTGTGCCAGAAGGTGCGGGGTGCGGGGCCGGGCGCGCCGGCTGCAGGTGGGCGCCCACCGGCCGAGCACACGTCACGTACGGCACACATAACACATTGCTGTCACCATCACGCGGCCCAGTCGCCCAGACCAGGCGCTACGCACCCCGCTGATGCCTTCTCTTGGCACCCACCCCGCCACTTCACTTCACTTGGGGCCGGTACGCACAACCCACGCCACGCTGCCACGCCATCCATCCGCAGGTGGCCAGCATCGGCATGACCCGCTTCGAGGACCGGCGCCGCTTGCCGCTGGGCATCTCGGTGAACTTCGCGTCCTTCGCCGCCAAGCTGCTGGTGCTGTCCGCCGTGAACCCCGCCAACCTGTCGGCCTTCGCCGCCTTCGGCTCGCCGGTGGACATGGTGAGAGAGGGCGTGTGTGCATGTATCTGTGTGCGTGTGCGTGTGCGTGTGCGTGTTGAACAAAAACAAACGGAACAAGGTGTGCGTGTGTGTGTGTGTGTGTGTGTGTGTGTGTGTGTGTGTGTGTGTGTGTGTGTGTGTGTGTGTGTGTGTGTGTGTGTGTGTGTGTGTGTGCGTGTGTGTGTTCAGCACACTTGTGAGAGCACAAGGAAAGCCAACCAGAGACTGTGCATGTGTGTGTGCGTGTGGCTTCGTGGGCGCAGCTGTTTGAGCTAGCCGTGCCACTGCTGGCCGTTGACTGCCCTTCGGGTGCGGCCGGCGAGGCGTTGTGATTGAATGAATGGAATGAGTGAATGCGGCACATGCCACCAAGCGCCCCAACAACCCCAACTGCCCCAACCGCCGCGCCACCGCACGGTGCAGGTGGTGGCGGACGCGTCGGAGCTGGCGGGTGTGGGCGAGGCGCTGTCGTTCATGCAGCTGCAGCGCCGGGCGCAGCTGCAGCGCAAGGTGGGAGGCGTGGGTACAACACACTCACACATGCATGGCGGGTGCATGGGTCGCACGGGGACGGCTGGGGGAGTTGGACCCACCTCGGCCACCTTGCAATGTTGTATCGATCGGCTTGGTGCCAGCATCCTACCGCACGCCCGCATCTCCGCCCCCTTGCCCCCGGCCGCTTTCCAACCGTCCTTGGAACCCCGCCCTCAGATCCTGGTCGGCTACTACCTGCTACCCACCACGGTGGACGAGCCTTTGACCACCATCATCAACCCAAGGTGTGTGTGAACTGGCACCGGCTTCTAGCATGTGGTCACATGGCTAGCTAGCTGCACACCGTAAACGCATGGCTTGGCGCACCCTGGCCGGCGTAAGTACCTCTGTGTGAGTGTGTGTCACCGCGGCGGAACCCACGTGCAGGGGCCTCACTGCGCGCGCCGCTCCGCGCGTGTGGAACCGCGGCAACAGCCTCACCAAGTTCATCATGCTGTATCGCAAGGAGCCCGTGGCCGCCCCCGCCGCCAGCAGTAGCAGCAGTAGCAGCGTACCGGCGGCCGCGGCAATCCCAGCCGCAAGCTGGTCCCCAGTACCACTCACTGCAGCGGACGCGGCTGCGCCGGTGCCGGCCGCCGCGCCCGTTGCAGCGGCCATGGGCGGTGAGGCATCAGGTGTGCGAGCCGAAGGCACCAGCAGTGGCGGACTCTCGGAGGCGCTGGTGGCACCGGTGAGCGCCGTGGCCTCAAAGGCGACGGCTACGGTCGCCAGCGTGGGCGCGGTGGCCGTCGCTGCCGCCGCCACCGCCGCGGCGTCAGCAGCGACGCAGCTTGCGGCTGCCGCGGGGGTGCTGAACGCGGCGGCTGCGGCGGATGTGAGCAGCTCGGGCACCAGCGGCGCCGGCGGCTCCAACAAGTCGGACTCGTCGGGTGGGGAGACGAACGGACAGCTGGACGCTGCCGTAGCAGCTGCTGCGGCCAGCAACAGCCCAGCGGCGGGCCTCGGCGGGACTGGCGCCGCCAGCAACGGGCAGCCGCAGCCCGCGGCGTCAGTGCCCGCGGTGGCGGCCGCGGCGGCCGCCGCCGCGGCGGCTGCAGCCGCCGTGGCTGCCGTGGCCGGCTCGGTTGCGGCGGACGCAGACGCGCAAGCGCATGCGCTGACGCATGGCGCCGGTGCAAACTCCTTGGAGGAGGAGGACGACGCGGCTGACTACGGCGAGTCCCGTCAGCCCGCGATGTGGGTGGCGGCGCGGGAGGGCACCGTCACACCCGTCTGCATCCTGGCCGGTGAGTGTGCGCTGTGGACGGCGTTGTGGTGTTGATTGCGACTGGGGCTCTGCGTCGGTCGCTGCAGCAAGGGCGGAACACGGCTCTTGGTGAAAAGAAGCACTTCCCGCCCACTGAAGGAGTGTTGCGTGTGTGCCCGGGAGCACATGCCCACAAATCTGACGGGCGAACCGGGCTTGCCTCCGCCTCATCCATCGTCCGGACACACGAGTCCCTCACCAAGCGTCCTTGCATTTTCCTTTGCATGCCAGGGTCGGATACGCTGGAGGGGCAGGAGGAGGAGGCGCAACACCGCGCAATGATGGCGGCCCTGGAGGCGACGGGCAGCAACGCGGATGCGACCGCGGAGGCTGGGCCCGCGCCCCCGGAGCCTGCAGAAGAAGCACCCGAAAGCCTTGTTCCTGCAGCGTCGCCGCCAGCGGCTGCCGCGGGCGGAATGCTAGGCGATGAGGCGGGCCCTGGAGAATGGGTGGTGACTGAGACGGGGAGCGTGTACGTCGGCAGTGGCGGAGCAGGCGGTGGCGCTGAAGCGGGCGACGCTTCCGACGCGGCGGCGCAGGCTGCGCCAGCGGTGATGGAGCTCGGAGGCGCGATGGCGTCCGCTGCTGTGGGTGCCGTCAGCAGCACGCTGCAGGGCAATGGCGGAGGCGCCGGTCCCAACCTGGATGCCCGCGACGGCAATGGAGCCTAGAGCCCCGGCGTAGACGGCACGGCTGCTCCCGGTGCGCCGCCGGCAAGTGGTTAGTGCTGGCTGGCATGAATCTAAGAGGAAGAGCAGCTGTTGCTGTGCTCAGCGCTGGCTGGCGACAGGCGCGGGCTCGGCGGCGGCTCGGCGGGGTGCTCGGGGGGCTTGGCAAGGTTGCGATATTGAGGGTACATACTCCATACGCACCCCCGTTGCTCGCACGCACACCTCCCCTGGGCACGCATGCATTGGGGGAGGTGCAGAAGGTCGGTAGGTAGTTGGCAGGTTTCGTGATTTCATGGAGAACTTGCAGGCAAGCAGGCCGGCTGCCGACTGAGGAGGCATGCCGCTCAGGAACCGTGCCTGGGGGGTCGCCGCTGGGCCCGCCAAGGAATGGGGTTGACTAGGGGAGGGGAACCTCACGCAGGAAGTGCCATCACTTTGTATGCCGGGTTAATGGTCGGCAGCGCCGCTTGTGTCTTCGGCGCACATCGTGGCAGGATGTTTCAGCGAGGGAGGGCACACTGTCAGGTCATCATCATCGAAAAAAATAGTACGGCTTGACGACTTGGCGCCGCTAGTTGTGAATCCGCCGGCCTGATCAAAGCAGCGTGCCTTGCTCGTATACATATATGTTATGAACTGGGCTAATGAGCTGTAATAATAAGCTTACGAACCAGGTGTGATAGCCGAGACGGATGCCCCTGCGTATTATCGGCAACTTCCAGCCTCAGTTTTCTATGAATTAATGTTTTGGTATTCTGCCGCGTGTGCTGGCGCAAGGGCCAGACAGAGGGCCAGAGCGCGCGCTTACGCCGCGCCCGCACAGAGTGGCGAGTTCCAGCCTTGTCGTCTATGCTTGTAGCTTGCAGTGCAAGCGATTTTACAGTTTCGGAGAAGCAAGGGAACAACGGGGCACGGCCAACGATGTACTACGCGTGCGACTAGAAGGCGCTGATGACCCTCAGGCTCTGGGCCTGGCTGTTTATCTCCTTTATCTGTCTTCCTGGAGTTCAACTAAGGTGCGTGAATTTTCCTGGGCGTGTTCATGTAGTTGCGACCGAGTCGCTGAAACGCTGAGCCAAAAGTGCTTTGGCTGGTCCGTGTAACATAACGTATCTAAGGTCATGGACAGCTCCGCGTGGGTCGCGCTAGGGCTGTCGGTTGACGGCGGTATCACACGGGTCACACGCCCGAGGCCGAACGTGCCGGCTGTTGCGCGTGACAACCCGAACGGCCTCGAGGTCTCGCTCCAGCCCCTCGTACCCCAATTCACAGGTTCTTAGCTGATAGGGGCCTGAGTACCAGCACGGGGACGACGGGGTATCGGGACTGGTGTGCACATACCCTCAGCATGACGGCGTGTGCCGCAAACCCGTTGACGGCCTGGCCAGTTTCATTATCCCTTCCGCCCCGATCATTGTCCTAGGCGGGTCTGTGGCCTTTCGCCGTGGTCCTGGGCACGACATGTCCTGACTTCCTGAAATGCCCTGTCACACCAGTCGCTGCCTGGCCATCTCACACAAACACCACGCATGCAACCTGACTCGCGGGCGCTCCCTGTCCACCTGCCCGCCCGCCGCCCTGCCCGCCTGATCCGCCACGCCCCACTCCACCCACCCACAGTGGTGATGGTCAGGCGGATATCAAGTGCCTTAGCGCACAGGGACCGAAGGCTCTCAGCTTCAGTGTGTGAGTGCAGCACTGGCCATACGGGACGCTGATGGGGATGGGGTGGGAATCATGGGATGGGATGCGGGTCCCCGGCTGGCGGAGGACGGAGGTGCGGGGCCAACGTCTGCCACCGTAGTTTGTCATTTGGCCGTTGGCCGTTGGCAGGCGACGTGGTGACAACGCGTCCTGGCATGTGTTCTCGGATCAGGTGCCGCGCTAACGAGGCGACAGAGGCGCGGAATGCTTGGGCCGGGCTTGCCGCCCTCACCCGCGACTGCATCGAGGATCGGCAGGTGCGCTGTTGCGCGCTGTTGGCAGTCTGCAGCAGGCGGGCAGGCGACGGCCGTGGGGCCTGCCAGCTGCCACTCACTTTGTGAGACGTCCGCCGCCCCGCTGTCCCTTACCATCCCGTGTTCGCTTTCCCCCACCCCCACCCACACACAGGCATCCCTACATGCACCTGCACCGGATGCAAACGGGACCTTTGCAGCGACGCGCATGTGAGCTGGGCCGATCGGGGGAAGGGGAGGGGGCAGGCAGGCACGCGATTGTGCTGCCAACTGCGCAGATTGGGTACATCAAAACCCAGCCCTTCCCACCTCATCTCCTGTGAGCTCATTTGTGCCGTTCCCTCCGTGACAGTGCGCTGGCGTACACCTCATTCCTGCGCGCCCTGCGCGCCGACTCGGGCCTCAACATCTCGGTGCAGCTAGTCGACTCAGCCCAGTACCAGGCGTGGCCAGACCGCATGCCCATGTGGCCCTCAGCGGGCGACCCCGGCCCGTACGACTATTGGTTTGCCGAGGCCGAAGTGTTCGGGGAGGCGTCGCGCCGAGACGCGTTCGTAGATCTGACGCAGGTGCTGGCGCTGGATGACGAATACAAGTTTGCGGACATCCCCGTGACGTGGAGGTGGGTGCGCGGCCGTGGTCATGGAGGGTGGTGCGGCGGGCGGCCCGGGTGGCGGCGCGGGGCGGTGCTTGGTTGGCCGCGCAAGGGTGTGATTGTGGTGAGGTGCGTGTGCGAATGTGCGGGAATGATGGCATGGCGCGGCGCCGGGCCTAGCAGCCAGGGGCTCTATGGCATGTCCGTGTTTCGTTGTTGTAGGAAACAAAGCGCGCCTGGTGCCATGCTTTGGGTGTGCAGGGCCAGTGCCTCTTCTGCTACCTACGGCGGAACCTACACGGCGCTGCCCATGGTGCAGGTGGGTGCGCGCGCGGGTCTGGTGTAGGAGTTGGCAGGCAGGGTTGAAGGACGCTAACAGGTCGTGCCCGAATGTTAAGGCTGCTTGTATCTGATCCTGCATCCTGATGTCCGGCCTGACTGAGGGTCTGCACCGACCGAATTGTGGCTGACGGCACGCGTGCATGCCCTCCATCCCTCCGGCAGTGGGCCTGGCCGCTGCTGTACCGCCGTGACCTGTTCAAGCAACTAAACATAACCGTGCCTAACTCCTGGGACGACGTCGTGTACCTGGCGGAGAAATACGGGCACGGCCAGATGGGGCCGGGCATGCCGGAGCACGCGTTCTGCTTCGAGTCAAACACAGGTACGCCCACTAGCGCCACCTGTCACATGATTCGCGTCAGCCGCCACAGGTCCCACGAACATTAGTACATCCCGATGTTGACATGCCGCCTAAGTTCACTTGTCCTGCCGGCCGCCTCTCTCACTGCAGCCTGCAACTCGCCGCACCACATCCTCAACTACATCGTGGGCAGCATCACACAGACGCTCGGCCCCGGCCAGGGCTGGGCGTTCGACCCCAACGACATGACCTTGATGCACGCGAAGCCCGAGGTGCTGCGCGAGGCGCTGCGCATCTTCACCACCCTGCAGCCGCACAGCATCAGCGGCGCGGGGGCGGGCGCTGCCGCCTGCTCGGCGGTGTACCGCGGCCTCGCTTCGGGCCAGTGCCTGATGCTGTTCGGGTACAGCTTCGCATGGAAGGTGCGTGATTGCCGCAATGCCGCAATGCGCAGTGAGTAAGGCGGTACTTAGGGAGGGACGCGGTCGAGGCATCCACGCTCGCGCGCAACAACCCGGTGGTGACTGCGTTGCTCGCTGGTCTGTCCTCTCCGCACGCAGGCTTCCTCACACAGCTCGGGGCCGCTGCCGGGGCGCCAGGGCCTGGCGCGCACGCCCGCATCCACACGCGTGCTGGACCGGGCCAGCGGCCTGCTTGTGGAGTGCGACGAGCGCCGCTGCCCGTACGGCCGGCGAGTGCAGGACCTGCGCAGCGGCCGGCCGGTGGTGGTGAACAACATCCTGCCGCTCAAGTCTCTCAGCCTGGCCATCAACGCCTTTGCGCCTCTGCACCGCCAGGTGGGTCCGTGGCGTGGCACTGGGGCAGGATCACAGGAACACAGGGGAACACAAGAAAGGCCGTGAGGGAACACAAGGGAGGGCGGGAGGCGCGCGGCCTGCGCGGTCGGGCAACGCCGTGTCTACTGCGACGTGTGCACGCTCAGCTCCCGCACTTTAGGTGACGGGCCCCGATCGGTGTCGCACCCGTGTGGGGAGAGGCACTCTGGGGCGGCACTCTGCTGGAATGCTTGCTGCTGGAAACGCACTCTGTGCTCTGGCCATTTTGGCGCAGGCCGCGGCGTTCAGCGCCATCCGCACCTTCACGCTGCCCGCGCGCCACCTGGCGCTGACGCTGGACCCCACGACCGGTGAGGGCCGCCGCCAGCCGGTGTGCGGTAGTTAACCCGCGACGGGCGCATGCATGTGCGGCCACGGTACCCCAGCACCCACCCCCAGTGCACCTGTACCGCTTTTCCAAACATCCTTGCAACCCCCGCTGTCCTGCCTACCAACTGCCAAGTATCATTTTTGCGTGCCACCATAACGATTCATGCCGCCCCACAACAAACAGGAGAGCAAAACCTGTAAACAATTAATCCCGCGTGTGTGCTGTGCTCTGGATGGACAGAGGCGACGCCCATTCGCGCCACCGAGCTCCACCTGGAGGACTGGGTGGCGGCCGGGTGGGTCGGAACTCGGAAGGGTGGGGCAAAGCAAGGCGCGTCTGGTGTGGCGCCTTCGGTGCCAACCCCCATGTTGCTGTTTGCGCTGGGAGCAACGCATGGGCGCGCTCGGTCCAGACATTGTAGCTAGAGCGGCGGGCTGCAGCGTGCCCCCTTGGGAGAAGTGCGTTTTGAGGTGCTGGTTGCACCGTGCCATCGCAAGTTTGCTTGGATGTGTGACACCAACGTGTAACCAATCATGGCACGGCCCCTCACACCTCGGACGCAGGTACGACCCAACCGACGCGCGGGAGTTTGTGGCCTACTACCTGAGGTCCCTGGAGGTAAGCGCTGCGTGCCCGCGCATCCGGGCAGAGTCGTGGAACCCCCCTGGCATGGGTGAGCAACCCGCACAACCCGGACCATTTTGTTTCTCCTGTCGCCGCCCGCAGCACAAGAACGTGCTGAACGAGCTCAACATTCCCGGCGTCTACGCCTACTAGTGAGTCTTTACTTTGGTTTTGGCATCACGGGTCTGCGTTGCTGCCACCTCTGCCACCTCTGCCACCTCTGCCACCTCTGCCACCTCTGCCACCTCTGCCACCTCTGCCAGCATACCATAATTTAGTCCTGGTGTTGCCGTACGTGACGTGCCGTGCCGTGCCATGCACTTACGCCCACGCCTGCCCCTCCCGCCCCACAGCGACATGGTGCGGGAGCTCATCCGACTGGCGGTGGCCGGCAACAGCAGCACGGAGGACCTGGCCGCCTTCGCCGCCACCACCGCAGCCGACATCATGAACAGAACCCCGGGCGGGCGGGAGGCGGCGCTGCAGGCGTACCGCCGCTCAATCTCGTTCGTGGCGCCGGAGGATCAGACGACGCCCCCAAGCGAGGTGCGTGCGGACTGGCTTTCCTATTACCTAACTGGAGAACGGCTCGAGGGAGGTTGGCGGGGCCAGCCGAGTCAATCAGCTGCTGATGTAAAGCCACCGCCGACGTGCGCGGTGATGCCTCGCTGCGCCTGCGCAGGGCTCCTCATCGAGCACGTCTCTGCTCGTGCCCATTCTAGTGCCGGTCGCGGCCGCGCTGGTTGCGGCGGCGGCCGCGGTGTGGGCGGGGCTGCGCTGGCGGCGCCGGCAGAGGGAGCGGCGCCAGGCGCGGGAGGCGGCGCCGGCCGCCGGCCCGGACACGACGCTGCTCATCACCGACATCGAGTCCAGCACGGCGCTGTGGGAGTCGCTCGAGGCGGCGACGATGGACGCGGCGATCAGGCTGCACCACCGCATTATGCGACAGCTGCTGCTGCAGCACGGCGGGTGAGCAGGCTGATGAATGGGTGCGGCATGGCATTCTGGAGTCAGTGGGTCTGCCGTTTGACCTGGAGGGAGGTCCGTTGACGGCTTGCACGCACGCACGCACGCACGCACACGCACACACGGCGCGCCCCTGTGTGTACTCTAATCTCGTACTCTCTAACACACGGCGTCCCACGGCTCCCACAGGTACGAATGCGTCACGGAGGGCGATTCCTTTATCCTGGCGTTCCGGAGACCGGACAGGTGTGTGCACCGGGTGTGTGTGTGGACCGGGGGTCTGGTCTTTGCCTCTCGTAGCGCATCGGCGGCCTGTCCACACTTCCACACGACCTCCTTGATACGGACAACGCACTTGTGTCACGCACTGTCCTCCCGCACCGTTCCTGCCGCGCCAGGGCGCTGGGCTTTGCGCTGGCGGCCCAGGAGGCGCTGCTGGCTGCGGACTGGCCGGCCGAGCTGCTGGCCAGCCCCCACTGCCCGACCGTGGCCGTGGCGCCCGACCCGTCCGCTGTGGTGGGCCTGGTGGAGGCCGCCGTGGCGGCGCAGCTGCTGCGTGACCTGCTGCTTGCGCCAGCAGCAGCAGCAGCAGCAGCAGCAGCAGCAGCAGCAGCGGGGGGCGCTGCCGCTGCTGCTGGTGCAGGGACGAGCTTGGGCGCCTCGGCAGGCCGTGCCAGTGCCGTGGGAATGGCGCCGACGCCCGGACTGGGCGGTGGCCTGAGTGAAACTGGAATGTTGCCTGCCGCCGGCGATGCAGCCGCAGGGTCCATGACTATGCGGCCGCCGGCGCGCAGTCCCCTGCACATCAGAGTGACCTCCCAACAGGCGCAGCGGCAGCGAGTGCCGTCAGGCACAAGCCTTGCGTCGGGCGCGCACCTGCCGGCGCGGCGCTCGCCGGACCACCAGCTGATGCGGCTACTGTCGCCGTCATCAGCAACATCACCGCAGCTACAGCTATCGGGGCTGGCCACACTCAGTGAGGGCATGCCCTACTCCGCCGCAGCCGCGGCCGCAGCCGCGGCGGCCGCCGCACCTGCCTCTCCGGCTGAAAATGATGGGCAGGCGGCGGTGACGCAGTCCATGCCCCTGTCTCCGCTACAGCCGCCAGCACCGGCGGCGGCGTCCCTTCCGCAGCCGCCGCCGCCAGAGCCGCTGCAGGGGGCGTCCTCCCGGTCTGTGGCAAAACTGGAGCCAGCTGCGTCAGCCGCAACCGTGGACCCGTTGACGTTGACGCACGCTAGCACAATGGCGTCGTGTGTCTCCATGCACCAGGGCGCGGAGGACCCACTCGCGCGGCTGTGTGACACAGCGGCGACCGCCGTGAGAGTGGCGACAGGGCCGGCGGGCACAGGCGCCAGGGTAGCAGCAGGACTGGACCCTGAAGCCCTTGTGCGCCGGAGTCGGACTGCGGCTGGCGCAACGCCGTGCGCCGGTGCTCCTCATGTGGCGTTCGACTTGTCCACCGGCGGCGACCACAGCGTGTCAGGCCCCGGCGCCGGCAGTGCAGCCTCCCGCGTGCGCCACGCCTCCGAGTGCAGCAGTCGCAGCGGGTACGTGGACGCCGGCGACCTGACTGACCCTGAGGCTCTGGAGCGGCATCAGCAACCACACCTGCACCCACAGCAACACCAGCACCGCCAGCAGCAGGCACGCGGGGCCCCGTCGCCGCTGCCCAGCGTCAGGCGACGCATTTGGTCGGCGATAGGGTACGTCTCAAAGCACACGCGGCGCGGCGCCGGAGCCGACCCCAACGGTGGGCCGCCCTCATCGTCACTCGCGCAGGGGATCATGCGCCCCTTCTCGCAGCTGCTGACGACGACGCCGGTCGCGGCGGCAGCGGCCGCACCGCGACCTGGTGGAGAGGCGCCGAGGCAGGCGTCGGCGGCAGCTCTGGATCTGGATCTGGAGGGTGATGGAGGCGGGGAGGACGGCGCCGGCCACGACAACAGCACCTGGGAAGGCGATGCGGTCGGCGGGGACACTTTGGACTCGGTGCACCACCAGGCCAGCATCAGTGCTTCCGCTGCAGCCGGCGCGGGGGGCGCTTGGCGCGGCAGCCGGCGCGCGGCGGGCGCACTTGACGTGGCGGGTGCCGCGGATGAGCTGCCTCCCGCCGGGATGTGCATGACGCTGCGTGCCGCGCTGAGGCTCGCCTACCCGGTGCTGCTGCCGGCGCCCACCGGCTCCATCTCCACGTCAGCGTCCGTGCGCACGCCTGGCCTGCCGGGCCACCCTCGCGGGGGGCCCGAGCGGGGCCGGGGCAGCGCGCGCGTGAGCAGCAGCGGCAACGGCAACTCGGCCGTTGGTGCGGCGACCGCGAACCGGCCCAGCGACTGCGGCTCGGCCGCCACCGAATCCGCGGCCGGCGGCGTGCCCGCCGCCGCCGCCGCGGCGGCTGCGGCGGCTTCAGCCTCCGCAATGGTTATCGCTGCGGTGCCCAGCGCACTAAATGTGCTGGCGCAGCCGGGCGCGATCCTGCTGTTCCGCGGGCTGCGTGTGCGGATGGGCCTCCACCGCGGCGTGGCCGCCTGCGAGGTGCGCTTTAACGCCGCCTCCAGCCGCACCTGCTACAGCGGCGTCGCGCTGGCGGTCGCCAAGTCCGTCACGGACGCGGGGCGCGGCGGGCACGTGCTGCTCTCCCACAGCGCGCTCCGGGGCCTGGACGCCAAGTCGGCGGTGCTCCAAGCCGCCGTGGTGCTGGCCGAGGGCTGCCGCGTGGTCAAGCCGGGCGAGGCAGCCGTCGAGCTGGCGGCGGCTTACCCGCGGCAGCTAGCGGCGCGCGCGGGGTGTCTGGGGGACCTGCGTGTTGAGGCGACGATGGTGCCGCCCGCGCTGGCGGCGCCGCTGGGCCGCGTGGCGGTGGCGCTGGCGCAGGTGCAAGACCCCGAGGAGGTGAGTGCGTGAGCGTGGGGCCCTCGCGTGGGCATGTGGGCATGGCACGTTGCGGTACCGTGCCCGCACAGTACGGCGCCGCGTGGGCGAGTAAGCGCTCGGGTGGCGTCGAGTTTGAGACGTACGTCCGATTCTTGCCGCGTCCGCAGTTTGTGAGCTGGGGCCTGGAGGCGTCGCTGGTCAGCCACCGGGCGGTGCTGCGCGCGGCGGCGGCGCTGGCGGTGGAGCACGGCGGCTACATGGTGAGCGGCGGGGCCTTACTTGCAAGGGGCCAGTGAAGGGTCGGGTCCGTGTGACCGCCCCCGTAACACCAGCAAAGGCCATAGGGTTGGTGGGAGCTGCTGGCAGGGCACGCGAGGGCGTGAGAGTGCGCCTGGTTGGAAGCGCGAGGGTGGCTCCTGCTCGGTTCAAGCCGCTGCTGCACGCCCGCCTTAGCGCACCTCGCCTGCATGTCAAAGGCACAGCGCCACCACCACCACAGGGAGTCGTTAACCCAGCTCGCACCGTCTCCCATCATCGTGCAGGGCGCGGCACATACGCGCCGCTACACTCCTCTTACCATCCTTGCAACCCACCTACTCCCTCCCACTCACACACGCACGCGCGCCCGCAGGTGGCCAACACGCCTGGCTCCTACCAGGCCGTGTTCACGTGCGCCGAAGACGCGGTGGGCTGGATGATGACGCTGCAGGTGCGCGAGGCGGCCTGGGCCCCCCACCCAACGCGTGTGCGCAGCGCGCGAAGGGCATGCGCGTACGTGCTGGCAGCCTCGTCGCGCTGCGCCGCCTGCAAAAGATTGTGTTTTGCGAGGCTGCCGCGTGAATGCCTCGTGCTGCCTGTGTCCCACAGGAGGACCTGGGCCCAGTCATGGAGCAGCAGGCGCAGGCACACAGCCATGGCCACACGTCCGCCACACAGTCGCAGTCGCAGCAGGAGGCCGCCATCTCCGCCTCCACCCCGCCCGCCAGCAGCCGCGAGGGGGCAGCTGAGGGCGAGGACGCGCGCGACTGCAATCGGCAGCTGCACCGCGCGATGGCAGCCGCGCGGCTTTCCATCTACCGCATCAAGGGCGGCGTTGACGTGGGGCTGCTGCAGGCGGCGCTACAGACGGCAAGCAGCGCGAACAACGCGGGCGGGTTGAGCTACAGCGGCGCTGCGGCGAAGCGCGTTGCGTGCCTGGTCGCGAATGCGGCGTGGAATGAGGTGCTCGCCAGCATGGACGCGGTGGCGGATGTGCTGGGGCAGCAGGTGTGTGGCGTGTGGCGTGCGGCGTGTCCGGCCGTCAGTGCACGTGTCATTCACCGTAACCACCACCACCACCACCACCACCACCACCACCGGGGCTTGACAATGCGCTGCGCTGCTCCGGGCTGTTCCCGCAGGATCACCCAACGCTGCAAGGCATGTTCGCCGCAGCCGCAAGCACCAAGGGCATGGCGAGGGCCGGCACCAACTTGCGCGTGACCCTGGCCGAGCGCTGGGCCGCGCTGCACCACTACCATCACCACAGCCACAGCCGTAGCCACAGCCACAGCCACCCGCCGCTGGCGAAGGAGCAGTCGGCCCAGTCGCAGCAGCTGCCGCACTTGAACACCTTCATGTCGGCGGACCTGCCTGTCGCGGCCCAGCAGCAGCAGCAGCAGCAGCAGCAACAACAGCAGGAGATGCTAAACACAGCCAGTACCGTTTCGGAGCCCTCCAACCCGGGCGCGGCTCTGTCAAGCGCCGCTGGCGGCGATGCAGATGGCGCGGGTGGGCGGTCTCTGACTGTCGGAAGCGGCAGCGGCGTCAGCCGGCTGGGCACGTTCCCAGCAGCCGAGGAGCAGCGCACTTCCATCGTGCACGGCCCGTGGGTGTTTGGCCCTGGCGTCAAAGGCATTAAGTTTCGTGGGAGTGTCGTGAACGCGTGCGCGGTTAAGCTCCTGGCGCAACAGCAACAGCAGCAGCAGCAGCCCGTGACACAAGTGTGAACGTGTGCGCGGATGAGTGGACCGGCAACGTGGCCCTCGGGCTGACCGGGGAATCAATGCGGTGCACTTCAGCTATGCATGATATGAACAAACGACTGCTTAAGCAAGCACTGTGACGAATGCACCGCTCTGCATGTGGCATCGTACGTCTGACTACAGTGATGCAAGGTACCGGTAACTGCAAACAAATATCAGAAACGCACAAGCAAAATTGCTTTTTGCCATGGATACTTGCATTGGCACCCGGTGTCGAAGTGTTGACACATGCATGGTCCACGTTCACAGTTGCTTACCGTTTTTTTTGTTGCCGTTAGGTTGCAGTTAATTTCATGGCGAAGCATGCAGCCTATGCTGCCAAGTTGTGGATTGTGGTTAGTAGTGCCCCGTGCCCGGTGGCAAATAGCTTTGGAGAAGCAGTACAGACCGCGGCGGCTGGCTCAGTTTCCGCTGGTGACTGGTGCTACAGGCGCCTGCGCGTGGCCACACGCACTGCCCCGTACGTGAGAACCGCCCACAGGCGGCGGCGGTGACAGGAGATGGAGAAGTAACCGCGGACGTGGTGTGGTCATACTTGCCGTATAGCATTCATACACCGTCGTAATGAGTATAGAGGGAGTCAGGGAGAGGTGAGGAACTGCGGACGGATGTGCGTGCGCGGCTCCCTGGCCCTCCTAGCGTGGGACCAAACAAACGCACCGTGGTGCAGGAAGTCATTACCGTCTACCGTAATGCGGATAGCCCGGACGGGACCCCGTTCAAGGCACTGTTAGCTTATTGTTGAGTCGGAATGTTGACAGGGCCCGTCGCATGTGCGGACATACACACGGATGCTGCCGTACGACGTGGGGAACGCACCACACCGCGACAGTTGGAGGCGGGACTGTGTGGGGGCCAGGAGGCTGTTTACGTAACGCCACCTGGTCCGCTTGCGGGACACGTTCTGTGGTTGCTGGCACTGATAGGTGTCCGTTGCGGCCAGGCACGGGCGCGCACGCCTGGTGAGCTGAGACGGCTGAGAAGTGGCGTAACTGGGCGTTGCTGTGTGATGCTGTGGCCGCCCGCACGAGTTTATGCTTATTGAGCGCTGTCAAGGGACTCAGAATGCGGAGGCAGGCGGGCTGGGCGCTGAGTAGCTGATCGCTGACGGGCAAGATGACTGACGGTCGGACGCATGAGGATTGAGGGACCTGAAGGCGACAGGCTCAGACGGGGAAGTATGCAACCGCGGGCGACTCGGGTAGATCCCCAGGCATCCCTGTGGCCGGTGCAACGGCTGCAACCTCATGCGGCAGAGTGCGCCAATGCCTAACCGTTGAATCTGCAACAGTGCATTTAAGCATTGCGCCCTTTCGAACGTGTCGGGGGGTGGGCAGGTGCCAGTGCCGACCGCCCGCATGGTCGCCGCATCCACCGTGCCTGACCGCCATGCTACCCATCTCATCCTGGCTCACTTCGGCACTTGGAGTTGCAAGCTTCACATTCCGTGGGCCCCCCAGCAGCATAGGACGCTTAAAGTAGGAGGACCCAACACAGCGAGCATCATCTGTTCGCGCGAGGTCCCTAGCTCATATTAGGAAATGTTGCGGAGAGTAAGAGCACATGCGCAAGGCCTCAAGCTGCACGATGCGCTCTCAAACAGCCCTCTGACTATCGTTTTCCAGTGCATCGGCAACGTCAAAGCTGCACAACTAGAAGACTCTTTAAAAGGACAGGTCACAGAGTCTCCAGATGGACTCAGCGCGATACCGATCAGCTTTCGGCTGAAGAACAGCCTCGCGACCGCGACTGGGCGTGCCGATGTGTCGGCCGTCCTTCAAGCCACCAACCTGCTGGTCGGCTGGGAGCTGCGGACGAAGGAGCAGGCGGAGAGCAGCGCCAGCAGCACGAGCACCGGGCCCGCTTCAAGCGTGTCGGTCCGGCAAGCGGACAGGCTGACGGACATGGTCGCCAGCACCTCCGCCCCCGACACGGACGCAGCCCCTCGCAAGCAGCCGCCGCAGCGCACGCTCGCGACCATCATCAAGGCCAGCCTGGACCTCTCGAAAAAGTTCCCTGTGGCGCCGCTCGCCGGCTTCTTCCACGGCCAGCCAATCCGCCTGGCTGACCTCGCGCGCTGGAGCGAGCTCGACGACAAGACGGTGTACGGCGAGTTGATAGCGCAGCTGGAGTCGGTGCCGGCGGGCATCGTGTCGGCCACCAACGTGGGTGACGCCGGCATCAGCTCCATACTGGATGGCCAGTCAGCGCCGCTGCTGCTGTATCTGGCGGCCAAGCAGGCGGAGGCGGAGGCGGCAGCCGGCGGGGCGCAGCAGAAGGCGGCGGCTTGATGCAGGGTTCTAGGGTGATGGAGCAACAGACGTTAGCGAGTGCAGTGTGAGCTTTGGTATTGGCGGTGGTTGCAGCATGCAGGCCGTGGTAACGGGTGTGGTGGTTAGGGCGCTTGAGACAGTGAAGCGACGGGCAGGCGGCAGGAAGCTCGGGACCCTGTGGTGGACCGGGGCCGGGACTTGAGGGCGAACCGGTGTGCTGACAGCCTGACGTCCGTCTCCGGGCATGCACGATGACAAGGCATGGCGCGGCCTTCGGCGAGCAAATATGTTGAGCTTGCGGTGGGTTGGCAGGCGCCGACAGGGCGACGGGTGGCATGTGCGCCATTCGATTGTGGTGTTGGAGGACTAGGGCCAAGGATGCGAGGTGGCATTCCCAGCAGGGGCAGATGAAGTCTGTCACGTTTATGGACCGGTGATGCGCGCTGGATGGCTGTCTCAGTCTGCAGCGTGTGATGTGACCGAAGTGGCATACCGTTGGTTGACGGCACAGGGCGAAGTGCGTGAGCACGCAAAGGCGGAGGTGCAAGACACGGATGGCACCCAGCTCTACTTAAGCACGGCCGCAAAGTGAATGTGAAGTGTAATCTTGGAGTATACATCAACACGTTTCACAAGGAGTCGTAAAAGAGGTGAACGTGCGCCATTGCGGGTACACATCAGGCGAGCCTCCTCCGGTGCTACCGGCACTTGGTCGAACGGCCAGCGGCCAGCATGCAGTGCAATCATCCAGCGTGTCGAGCAGAGCGGCGATATTCGATATGACAACTACTTGTATCCAGCCGTTGTCCGGATCGGCGGATCCCTGACATTGAACCCACCAGGTAAACGAAGACGCCCCACACAGCAAGTTTCTCCACAGGGCAGCCACCAGCACTACAGAGGCCTCCTCACACGCGCCCCAACACACAAGCCGTCCAAGTACTCAACGCACCTGCCACATCTCACAACAGCGCCTAGCCCTGAAGTTGTGACAGCAGCTTTTGCTCACTGGCATGCTATTCCCCGTCGCCACCCTGACGACCACACTGTATGCTATCGATGCCTGCTACGGCACCAACACAGCGCAGCTGACTCAAGTGGCCTTGCCGCCTTTCGCGCCCGCGCCGGCCGCGGCCGGCGCCGCCGCCGCCGCGCTGCTGCTACCGCTGCTGCCGCCTGGCCGCCGGGAGGTGCCGCCCTTTGATGAGCGGCCGCGGCCGCCGCGTCCGCTTTTCTCCAGCTGCGTCACCAGGGTGGTGACAAAGTTGCGGTAAGCCATGTAGGCAAAGGTGACGCCCACCAGACACACGCCGCGCATGCCGCGCAGGTCGGAGCCCTGCGAGGTGGTGGGGCAGGTGGCCGGGCGGCCAAAGGTAAAGGAAAGTGGCGCGGCAGCGCAGCCGGCAGCGCAGCCTCGCGCGAACGACTGCCTGCCGTATGCCCGCTGCGGCGCCCGCTACCCTGTCCAACCATCCTTGGCCCCCCTGTCGCTCGTCTAGTTCTGTTGGTTTAGCTTGGGCTGGTAAGAACACTCGCCTCCTCCCCCACACCCACCTGCGCCTCGTTCTCCAGCCAGCCCTCGGGGCTGAGCCAGGCCTGGTAGGTGCGCCATGCCACGCCCGCGCCGATGGCGAATTGCGCCACCTGCAGATGAGGGCAAAGTGACAAACACCACACGTTTCGTTTTCGTCCTTGAAACATACTTTGGGTGTGTTTCCTTGCGGTGCGGTGCGGCCAGCAGGGAAAGCCGGCGCGGAACTGTCAGCGGCTGCCAGCGGCTGCCGGCGCCACCGCGGCGCCCATCAGAGCTGCCGGCGTCCCGTACGGCCGCCCCCCCCCGCAACCCATGCTTCTGCCCTGCTGCCCTCGACCACGCCGCCGCCGGCCCCATAAGACCTCGCAGCCCTGCCACGGTTACACCGCACCTGCAGCGTGTACAGCATGGGGTACAGCAGCACCAGCTGGCCGCTGCTGCCGCTGCTCTCGCCCGCCACCACGTCCATGGAGGTGTTGCGGCCCAGCGCGATGCGCGTGTACATGCGGCGGCGCTGGTAGCGGTTCTGAACGAACATGACGGCGGCCTGGCACACGCTCCACACCAGGAAGGAGCGGAAGAACACGTGCACGGCTGCGGGGTGAGGGAGGTGCACGAGTAAGGGCGGGGCGCGACATGGCGTGGTGTGGTGTAAGTAGACACGTGCTCCAACCCGCAAGCGACTCCTGGGCCGCAGCATCACTCACCCTGGCTGTTGATGGGCAGGCCGAGCATGCCCAGCGACGCCGCCGCCGACCAGTAGTGCTGCGGGGTGTGCAGCGAGTGGCATGAGTCATGATGCTGTCAGGAAGCTTGCGTGCTCCTGGTCAGGGGCACCGCCACGCCACAGGGCGCTCCGGCCTCGCCAAACAACACACGCGTATGCGTGTCGTGCACGCGCACGGACAGCAGACTCCAGCCCTCGCAAGCACCCTGCCACACACACAAACACACTTTCACACCGGCCTAACGCCACTCACGTGCTGCATCCACCAGGCCCGGATGCGGCTGCCGTTGACGTACAGCACGTTCTCCCGCAGCGCCATGGCCATGTAGAAGTACGACAGCCAGGCCAGGTACAGCTGCACGCCTGCGCTTGTGTTTGTGTGCGTGCGGGGGCGTTGGGAGGTGGCGGCGGCGTGGAGGAGTGGACTGCACTGCCGCCGCGCCGTACTCCGGGGCTCTCGACCCACCCATGCAACCAGTGGACACCTGCACGACCGCACCGTCCATCGTCACCCGCAGCGCGAGCGCGCACACGGCGACCACGCCCCCCGCCCCCTCGCGGCCGGACCCTCGCCATCCGCCTCCCGCACCGCCCCGCCCACACGCACCCGTCTGCAGCCAGGGCGTGAGCGTGCCCGTGCCCAGCGGCACGCCCTGGTGCCGGTCCGCCCAGCTCATGCCCAGCACCAGGCTCAGCGGCCCCAGCAGCATGATGATGGCGGCGTTGTCGCGGAAGGCGTGGTACTCCTCGCGGATGCCCTGACGCCGCGGCACGCAGGCACAGCATGAGCAGCAGAGCATGAGCATGAATACAGGGGTTCGAGCCCATGTAGCCCCACTAACCCCTGTGAGCCCGGGGGCGCGAGGGAGGGGCCGCGAGGGAGCAGAAGCCGGGTGCAGAGCAGCTGAACAAGGCAGGATCTTTGGGCCGGTATGCCGGTGCGTTGGGAGCTTGCGCCGGCGGCGGTGTGGCCTTGGCGGCATGCACTTGACTGTCCTCTTGCCTTGCTTTCATCCGCCGTGCCCCGTCCCCGTGCACTTGCCTGCTTCCCAGCCACTTTCCCGCCAAGCGCCGTGCTGCCGGCTCCTGAACAAAACCCGCGCCCAGCTCGCTGCCGACGCGGCCACCGCACCCCGCCCACGCCGCACCTGGCTGACGTCCCGCCGCAGCGCCACCAGGTTTATCTTGTCGCCCAGCAGCAGGGACACGAGCCAGGGGTTGCGCGGCTTGCAGAACTTGCGGCTGCGGGGGGCGAGTGCGGAATGCGTGATGTGATGTGCGGGGCGCACGACCGGCGGGTGAGGGCCGGTTAGGCAAAAGGGAGCAGCTTAGCAGCTGGGATGTGCGCACTCTGTGCGATTGTATCAATAAGAAGCACTGGTACATGAGGTAATACTCACAGGTCTCCGCCCGGCCCCATGCCGGTCACCACCTCCCGCGCCTCCTGGACCGTGGCCAGCACCGCATCCGCCTCGGCCCGGTTCTTCAGGCCCTTTGCCTGCTTCTCCACCGTGGAGATGTTCTGCAGCAGGGACTTGATCTGCAGAGCGCAGCAGCGTGGAGTCATGCGGTGTTGACAAACGGCGAGGCGGCAGAGCCTCTTGGGACGCGAACGCACGGGGTTGCCCTAGCAAAGCGGCGTGGGCCATACCACCACGTTTCCGCTATCGTAGCATCTCACACGGGGTCCCCTGCATGCTTTCGTATCAATCGCGTGGGAGCGCTCTGGGCGAACCGAGGGTGGCTCACCTCGGTCGCGAGGGCATCGCTCTCGCCGACGATGCGATTGCAGTAGGTAAGTGCCCTGCTGCTGAGCGCCCGACTGCAATCCAAAGACATTGCATAAGCTGCATGCAAGCAAACCAGCGATTACTGCCGAAGAATGCACACGCACCTCCGCGCCAAGACCTGCTCCGCTTCGCCCGGTAGATTCTCTTCTTTCGTCTGCGGTTGTGCATATTTCCAGGGCACAGCGTTGCTTCAGCATTCGCGGTGGTCGCAACAGTCCCGAGGTGCATGTCATGTTTGCGCCACGACTCGCCTCCATAACGCCGTTCAGTTACTGAAATCAAAAATAATCCACAACGAAGCATGCGGCTTCGTCTCGATATTGCATTCATTATCAAGTCGGATCCGGCACACGCGTGCCAAACCTTGACCCGCCCAGCTAGGCCGCCACCGCAGTCCGCACTCGCTGCCACCCATGGTCAGCGCCTTTGCTTCTCCACCTGCCGCTTCTGCTTCTGCTGCTCCTTCGCCTGCCATATAGCCAGCACGGGGGCATCCCGCGCCTGCCGCGCCTGCCACGCCTGCTCCTGCCGGGCCTGCTCCTGCCGCGCCCGCTCCTGCCGCGCCTGCTGCGACCGCTTGTCCGCCGCGACCGCAGCCTTGATTTCCCGCGCCCGCTGCCGCGGCAGCTGCTGCTCCCGATGCACCACATGCTGCGCCGCCTGCTGTTTGGCAGCCGCCGCCGCCGTCCGCTGCTCCTCGGTCAACACCGCCCGCTTTTGCCCCTGCTTGTCACACTGTCGCCCGGCCATTGCTTTGCTGCACGCTGTTCGCATTTTCTCTCGGTCGCCTTCGCCGCTCATCCGTGGACGCTGGTCGCCTGCCTGCAGGTGCGCTGCGACGCGCTCGCGTGTGTGGCGTTGTGGTGTGTGCGTCTGGTGCTATCGCCTGGCCGGGCGCCCGGGGCGTGAGGAATGCGCATCAGCAAACTACCAGCCTGGCAGCTAATCAGCACCGCATCGGTACAGTAACTCCGGCGTTCAACCAGCCGCGTGCTCTTGTCTGCTGTCGCAATTTGTTTGTTGGGTCTGGGAGGTTCTGCACACTATGGGACTTCGCCACCTGCCCCGCTTGCATTGTTCCATCGAACACCGCCCGGGGGACTCGTGGAACTTTGCGATGTCCGCGCCCAGTGCGCGTCCAGCGTCCTTGAGTGTCATCGCCTTCGCGGCCGCCGCCACCTGCCGCACCAACACACGCATGCTGCCTGTGAACACCCACTGCGGCGGCACAGGCTGTGCCGCCTGCGCCGCCGTCCGCCGTGTAGGGCACGATGCAGGTGCCGGCAGCGCTGTTGGTGCCGGTGGCGTCGGGCCGTCGGCGGGGCTGAATTCCACCACCACCTCCCACTTCTCCTTCTCCTTCCCCTGCCCCGGCCCTCACGCCACCTCCAGCGACACACGGTAAGCATGGGTCACCGGCGGTGACTCACCGCGGGGCGGAAGAAGCTGGACTGTGAAGCTTAGTGCAACGTTGGGATCATGGCAAGGGACGAGAGTTGGCAATGCCCCAGTGGTGACAGGTGAAATCCCTGACCCAGAAAGACAACATGGTTGTGCGCCGCGGCTACTGTACCGATGCGCGCTGGCTGGATGCCTCAGTTTGCTGACACGCAGTCGGGGTCCTCACGCTCCGGGGGGAGGAAAAGTCTGCATGCGAATGCAGCATGGCACCAGACTACCAGTGTGCGCGATGCATGGTGGACCATGGAGCTGCATTGCAACACAAGCTGGGGCGAAGAAGGCAAGGGGGCGTGTAGACCTGCGTGTAGACATCGCTCACGGAGCACGAGGGTCACCCGGCACCGGCATGACACCCCACATTGGACACCCTGCATTGGTGCACCACTACACTGCAGTCGACATCCCACGGCCGTTCATAAGCCCGCTGCAAACAACCACTCCCTAGGGCTGCACGTTAGGGACTGGGGAAGTCCTGCCTTTCCTTTCAGTCAACAGTGTTCCTTCCTGACTCGTTCCTGTCCGCTTCGCCAAGCTGTTCCTCAGCAATTCTAATTTATGCTGTAGCAAGTTTTAGGACCGAGCATTACCACAGAAGGATTCTGCGTGGCGGGGCATTGGCTCAACGATCGCGTTGTTGTGACAGCTTCGGTGCGGAGCTTGGCGCGGAGCTAGGAGCACAGAAGCAGCACCAGCAACATGGTGCTGCTGCGCATTAAGCGAGACTAAGGCTCGGCACACGCAAACCCGCGTGCGAGAGCAGCTGCACCGGTGTGTTTATCGGCGAGACACTGGCTAGAAATTGTTGTTGCCTGATACCTGGGAAGCAGTTTCTGAGGGCCGGGGCCTGGGCGGGTGCGCGGTGCGGTGGCAAGACTTTCTTTTCCCGAACGTGCAGGCCGAGCGGGCGACCTCCGCGCTAGGCACCTGCAGCCATGTCGTCAGAGCCGGTGTTTCATCCGGCAGCGGAGATTGTGGCAATAGCCCTGAAGAAAATATGTAAGGTTGCCAACTCTCGCAAATACTCCAAGCTCCATGAGGAGTGCAGGCTCTTCCTGGATGAGCTGCACCTGATCATTCCAGCGGCGGGAACAGCTGGAGGCACTCGCCTGCTGGTTTATGGGCGCAGCGACACTGGCTCGACCACAGACCTGGCCAGCCAGGCAGCCGCGACTGCTGCCACCTCCCGCCGCGCGTCCGTAGACGGCCGCGCCGCAGCGGCAGCAGCAGCGGCCACGCCACCGCCCGAAGCGGCGACACCAGATGCAGGGACGCCGAAGCCACCGGCTGCAGACGAGCCGCTGGCGGGGGCCTCGGGTGCGCCGGAGGACGCTGCGCAGCCGGCCGCGCAGGAGGGCGCAACACCCGCCGCAGAGGGGCAGGACGCGGCCGCCCCGGCGCCACAAGCAGCCGCGGAGGCGCCTTCTGAGGCAGCCGCACCACCTGATGTCGCTGCACCTGTGGCGGCGGCGCCGGCGCGCCCCGCAGCGCCGCCCGAGCCGGAGCTGCCCGACCTGGTGCCGCGCACGGCCACGGCGCTGCCGGACCCCGTGTGCGACCGCATCCTGGGCATCTTCCGTCTGGCGGTGGACACGCAGCGGCCGGAGGTGATTGAGGTGGCGCTGGACTGCATCCAGAAGCTGGTGGCGTTCAGGTTCATGCAGGTGCGTGGGTGGGCAGGCTCGCGGGGTGGGGGCCTGGCAGTGGGGCGTGACGCGGGAATGGGCCCGAGGAAGCTGCTACAAGCGGCTTCACGTCGGGCAGCGGTTTAGGCGTGACTGACATCGCGGGCGGGGCTGGATATTGAAAGGAGCTGGTCGTCGGTCAGGGCTGGCAGTAGCACACACATGGCTAGGGGGTGTGGTATGCTGGCGTGTTGGTTCCAGGGGCCGCCATGGGGCCGGAAGCGCTGGATGATGGCAAAAGGGATGCTGCGTGGCGTAGCACGCGAGCAGAAGGGTTCTGCGGTCATGCAGTTGACGCATGAGACATATGACAATGAGCGCTCATGCCATGTCCGCAGGGCGCCGTCTACGCGGTCAATGCGGAGCGGGCGCCGGGTGCGGGCAAGGATGGCGATGATGCCGGTAAGATTCCCCGTTAACGTGTGGGGCTGGCATGGAGGGGCTGCGAGGCAAGCCTCCCGTGCACCTGTTTGCGTTCGGTGCTGCCTCATACGTTACTCGCATGTGCTGAATCGCCTCTCTGTGTGGCTGTGCAGGCGAGGGCGGCCAGGCTGGCAACGCCGGGGCACACCGCCCACAGGTATGTCAGTGCAGAGTAGCAATGGGATGCACTGGACACGCACTCTCTGTTGGGACGGGCGGTTGCGCGTGCTGTTTGCTTGCGGGTCTGGCCGTGGGCTATGGCCCACGGGTTTGGCACAAAGCACAGGCCGATGATACCCACATTGCGGCACACCGCGCAGGCTCAAGCCATCGAGCTGATCTGCAAGTGCGACGAGATCCCGGACGACAAGGTGGAGCTGCAGATCCTGAAAAACCTGCTCACGGCCACCACTTCCACCACCTTCACAGTGCATGGCCAGGTCGGCATGGGTGGGCGGGCGGGCGCACGCGGGAGCGGGCGGGGCAAGGGCGTAGGCCGGGACGGGGATACGCAGGAGCTGGGAGCGTCCCCACGAATCAACTCCTGATTGACGTTGCTTGTCACCCACCCACAGGCGCTGCTGCTGGCTGTGCGCACCTGCTACAACATCTTCCTCATGAGCCGCTCGGACGTCAACCAGCAGACCGCCAAGGCCACGCTCACGCAGGTGCGCCGCGGAGTGGTTTACACGTCGCGCCGATGCGTCGGCTTGCGCGCTGCAACTCCCTCTGCTGCCTCCGCACCTCCGCCGCTCACAACCGCACTCCTCTTCCTCTTCTGCAGATGCTCAACGTCGTGTTTCAGCGCATGGAGGCCGACTCTGTCTTCGTGAGTGGCAGGGGCATTGGCGCGGCGGTTGGGGGTGTGCATGGAGCTATTAGGTCGCGTCCAGAACCCTATCATGCAGGAAGGACAAAGTACACAGCGTGCAAGCGGGGCTGACTGTCTGGGGCCTGGCAATGCGCAGGTGGAGGTGCGGCCCATCATGGTGACGGACGTGTTGGGGCTGCCCAAAACCAACCCATCGGACGTGGGCTCGCTCACGGCGGTGGTGCAGGTGGGTGCGCGCGGCGCTGGGAAGAAGGCATGTCGCTGCAGGAGGGGGCTGGGCAGGCTTGTACAGGCCTGAACACGCCTGGACGAGACCTGGCATAGAACGGGGCACGGTTGTTGCAGCAGGCAAATGGGCGCGTCATGTTGTTCATCCTCGGTGTCCTCCGTGCCGCCGGCCAACGTGCAGAGCTTCCTGAACAACGTGGTCATGGTCACGGCGGGCATGGGGCAGCAGGTGAGGGGCAGGGACACGGGCGGAGCGGGGCGCCTGGGGGCCCTGCGAAGGAATCGGCTCACCGCGGCAACGCACCGCCGGTAGCGTGACGGGGTCCCGCCAGCGGAGGCGGTGCTCATGCGCCCTCGGGCGTCCGTTTACGCAGCAATTGAGCTTTGCACCGACACTGTTAGCAAACGAGTGATGACGCCTGCTTCCAACTCGGTTCTTTCCGACCTGCAGCAAGGACCCAACGTGGATGAGGTGCGCTCCAGCGTGTCCGCCGCCGTCATGGACGCCCGCGGCGCGCCGGCGCTGGTCCTGGCGCCCGACCCGGCCCTGCTCAGCCCCGGCGCCTCCGCGCCCTCCACCACCTCCGCCATCTTCAAGCCCAGCACCAGCGGGATAGACCTGGCGGGCGAGGGCGCGGGCGGCGGCGGCGGCACTGCCGCGGCCGCAGCGCTGGAACAGGCCGGCGGCGTGCCCACGGTCACGGCTGCCGCGGCCGCGCCGGTGGCGCCGGCCGCCAGCGCGGCGGGTGCGGGCGCGGTGGCGGGCAGCGGCAAGGCGTCGGACGGGGGTTCGGGCGTGCCGGTGGTGGCTGACGCCGCCAGCCGCACGGCGGTGCTGCAGCGGGACGCGTTCCTGGTGTTCCGCGCGCTTTGCAAGCTGAGCATCCGCACCAACGACGCCACGTCCGCCAACGACCCCTCCGCCATCCGGTGCGTCCACCCCTTTGTTTGTTGTGGTGTGTGCGTCCCTGGAAGCAACGAAGGGCATGGTGGGGCGTGATGTGTACCATGCGTGCGTTTGGGCGCAACCGGCTGCTGCAGACCTCGATGTCACCCCACGATGTCACCCCCAACCGCGACGCGCTCCCACCTTGCCCACGACTGCCCCTCCCACACCCGCAGCGGCAAGGTGCTGGCGCTGGAGCTGGTCAAGGTGCTGCTGGAGAACAGCGGGCCCGTGTTCCGCCGCGCCGACAAGTTCCTGGCCGCCATCCGGCAGTACCTGTGCCTCAGCCTGCTCAAGAACAGCGCCAGCTCGCTGCCGGCGGCGCAGGCGCTGTGCGTGTCCATCTTCATGAGCCTGCTCACGCGCTTCCGCACCGCGCTCAAGGCAGAGGTGGGCGGCGGCGCGGGCGGCGCGGGTGGTGGCCCGGGTTGCGGGGGAGCGGCCAGCGGACCCTGCGGCGCTGCCGCATTGCTGGTGTAAGGCCGGGGCCGATTGGGGCCAACCGGGCCATTGACAACGCCCCGCGCGTATCCCGTCTCAACCCTAAAAACCCTAAAAACCTCTTGGGATCCGCACTTCCGCAGGTGGGCGTGTTCTTCCCCATGATCCTGCTCAAGCCGCTGGAGGGGCCGGCGGGGCCGCCGCAGGGGGCGCCGGGCGCGCCGCAGCAGCCGCAGCCGCTCAACGCCGCCATGGTGCAGCATAAGGTGGGGCGGCGGCGTCGGGTCCGGGCGGCGGCGTGGGTGGGTGCGGCCGTTTATGGCACGGATTTAGCTGGCTCAGGAGTCAGAGCGGGCACGTTGACACCGCGGGCAATGCAGACGTGTCGTGTGACCAACCCGGGGCCGCCCCAAACCGCGCAGGGCGCCGTGCTGCGCGCCATAAAGGAGCTGACGCGCGACGGGCAGCTGCTGCTGGACATATTCGTCAACTTCGACTGCGACCTGGAGTCCTCCAACCTGTTCGAGCGCCTCATCAACAGCCTGGTGCGCCAGGCGCAGCAGCCCGTGCAGGTGCGCGGGAGCCGGTCGGGCTGGACTGGAAGCAGCTGGAGGGGGCGGCACAGGGCAGCGCCGCGGGCGGAGGACGGGGGGCCCACTCGCAACTGGCTAATTATGACACCCCAAACACCACGCCAACTGCCTGTTCGCCGCCGCCCCATTTGCGCCCACCTCGCGCTGCAGACGCCCAGCAGCCAGGGCCTGGCGGGCCTGCCCGGCCTGGCGGACGGCTCGGCCTCGCTGGCGGCGGCGGAGCAGGGCCTGCGGCAGGAGGCGCTGGTGTGCCTGGTCAACGCCATGGAGGCCATCTGGACCTGGTACAGGTGAGGACGGGCGGCAGCAGGGGGCCCGGCAGCTGGGATGCCCGTGGCTGGGCTCTCGCATTGCGAAGATGGGGTGCGTAGCTTCGTAGCTACCAGACATCTCAGTGGAGCGGAACCCATAACGCGGAACTGATTGGCGGCGCAGGCACGCGTGCGGCCTGGCGGACCCGATCACGGGCGCCCGCCGTGCCGCGCCGCAAGCCGGGGGCGCCGCCGAGGACGACACCGGCGACGACGCCGACCTAGCGGCCGCGGCAGCGGCGGCGGAGCGGGAGGCGCGCGCGGCGGCGGCGGCGGCGGGTGGAGAGGGCGCGGCGGCGGGCGCGACGGGCGGCCCGGGCGGCCAGGACGACCTAGTCGCCAAGCGCGCCTACAAGCTCAAGTTCCAGCAGGGCATTGCGCTGTTTAACAAGAAGCCCAAGAAGGGTGGGCGGGGCGCGGGGGGCTGGTGGGGATTGTTGTGGGGAGGCGGGGGAAAGGGCGTGCGACGCGCGCGCTAGCACCGGGAGGGGGCCTCGGCGTTGGCGCCTGAGCTTTGGCGCCGCGGCTTTGGCACGCTGAGCCGCGGCTGCGCGCCTGCGTTGGAATCCATGTGTTAAGAAACAACCAGACGGACTAAAGCCTGCGTTGTTAACCATGTGTGTGTGCCCCTCCACGCAGGCGTGGAGTTCCTGCAGCGCGAGGGCATGCTGGGCTCGGACCCGGAGGAGGTGGCGGCCTTCCTGTCGCGCACCGAGGGGCTGGACAAGATCACCATCGGCGACTACCTGGGCGAGCGCGAGGAGAACAGCCTCAAGGTGGGGGGGCGGCTTGGGGCTTGGGGCTTTGGGGCGGGGCGGGGGCGGGGGCAAGCCAGGCTAAGAAGCCAAAACATGTAAAGAGCGCAGTGCGGCAATCTAAGTTTGGGGCGGGGAGCGGGAGCAGGTGCGCTGCGCATGGCCGGGGTGATCAGGGATGCGGAGGTGGAGACGGATAGCGAGGCATTGGGAGGATGTCACACCACGGGAACCTTCGCCAGGCCGGCGCCCAAAGTCTCAACCTCTGGCGCGCCTGCGCCACCCCCCTCCCTGTGCAGGTGATGCACGCCTACGTGGACGCCATGGACTTCACCTCGCTGGAGTTCGACACCGCCATCCGCATCTTCCTGCAGGGCTTCAGGTGCGTGCGAGGGCCTGCGTGCAACTTTCAGTGCCGCCCCCGAGCGCCGGGCGGTGACCGCCCGGCCCTGCGCATGCCTTGCCGCCTGCCCGGCAGACCTGCTGAACTCCTTTCCTCGCGCCCGCCCTCCCACACCCCTTCCTGCAGGCTGCCCGGCGAGGCCCAGAAGATTGACCGCCTGATGGAGAAGTTCGCGGAGCGCTTCGTCAAGTGCAACCCCGGCTCCTTCAAGGCGGCCGACGTGGCGTACGTGCTGGCCTACTCCGTCATCATGCTCAACACCGACGCGCACAACCCGCAGGCACGTGGGCGCCGTGGCGTGGGCGTCGGGGTGCTCCTGACCAGCCCGTGGACGAGAGCGCGGGGGCTGGGCATTGCCGAAGCACGTGGCCGGGTTTTGGGGAGGTGCAGGGTTTGGTGCGCGCGACGCGACGCGACCAGGATGGATGGCACCAGCACGCGACGCGCTCACGCAGCCAGCTTGCGCCTGCACCTGTTCGTCAATACAACCCCGCCTTTGGCTGGTATTCGCTCCGCCAAATTTAATCATGCTCGGTAACACACACACCGCAGGTGAAGAACAAGATGAGCAAGGCGGCGTTCCTGAAGAACAACCGCGGCATCAACGACGGCGCCGACCTGCCGGAGGCCTTCATGGGCGCGCTGTACGACCGCATCGTCACCAACGAGATCAAGATGAACAAGGACGACGGCGGCGCCGCGGCGGGCGGCGCGGCCGCTCAGCAGGGTGAGCCCGGCCCGACGTCCTGCGCCGCCTCCGCAAAGCACCACCACCCTCGGCTGCACGGCTTGCCGCCCAACTGCTACACACCCCAAACACGTCTGACGCCTCCCCGGTCCCCGCGTCTGCCCGACCACCCAACCACGCGCCCGCACCCCGCAGACACGGGCATCGCTGCGCCCGCCCGCGCGCTGTTCAACACGCTGCTGGGCCTCATGGGCGGCCGCGGCCCGGCCGTGTCCGCGGGGCCCTCCGACGCCGCCATCCGGGCCACTTTGGACTACCTGCACCAGCGCGCCGCCTCCGCCACCACCGTGACGGTC
Source organism: Chlamydomonas incerta (assembly GCA_016834605.1). Lineage (NCBI taxonomy): Eukaryota > Viridiplantae > Chlorophyta > Chlorophyceae > Chlamydomonadales > Chlamydomonadaceae > Chlamydomonas > Chlamydomonas incerta. Next base: position 1,018,394 of record JAEHOC010000011.1, read on the forward strand.
ACGGAGGCGGACGCGGTGCGGCCGCTGATGGAGGTGGTGTGGGCGCCGCTGCTGGGCGCGCTGAGCACCATGTTCGACGAGTACGGCGACGCGCGGCTGGTGACCACCTGCCTGGCGGGCTTCGCGTCGGCGGCGTGCCTGGCGGCGCAGGTGCGGGCGGCGCAGAGGGCAGCTGCGCGGGGCCGACAGCTTGGGTGCCGCGTTGTCTTTCAGGCTTGCTGGGGGCTGTGCCCCTGTGCGTCTGGAGGGCTCGGTGCGAGTCCACGTGCGCACCCGCCTGCGCAAATCCCGCGGTTGGTTTAGGTTGGACGTGTTTCACAATACGGTGTACCCAACCCGGTATCTTTCCCGCGCAGACCGGCATGACGCACCTGCGCGACGTGTTCCTCAACGCGCTGTGCAACTTCACGCACCTGCACTCGCCGGGCACCATGCGGCACAAGAACGCGCTGGCGTTCAAGTACATGCTGCGGGTGGCGGAGACCGTGGGCGACCAGCTGCAGGAGAGGTGCGCAGCCCGGGGCGGGCGGGGCTGGGGTTGCAAGGGTGGTAAGACAGGTGTAGCAGGGTAGACAGCAGGCGTAGTGAGGTGAGGGGGAGAATAGACCCGTACGGAAGCGGGATGGAGACGGGCCCGTGCGCTTCGCCGTACATGCTGGGTACCGCGCGCGCCGCTGTGTCCGTGCGTTTGTTGTCGTTGCTCTGAGCTGCGTGCTGGCTGTTGCCGCCTGCTCCGCTCGCGCCCTGCGCAGGTGGGTGGACGTGCTGCGCTGCATCAGCCGCTGGGAGCTGCTGCAGCAGATCGCCAGCGGCATGCCCACGGACGCCGCGCTGTTCCGGCAGCCGGAGGAGAAGGGGCTCAAGGTAGGCAGGAGGATGCCGGGCGGACCACATTGTGCAGCAATGCTGTTTTGGCCTGCCCTGTGTGTCGGTACCAACCCGCTAGGCATGCGGGTGCACGCTCACCACCACTCCTCACACCCGCGCCGCCACGCTTGCATTGCAACTCACCTCTTTGTTCGGGTTTATCCTTGACAAACCCATGCCACACGCACGCACGCGCGCGCACAGGCCGCCGCCGCCGCGCTGGGCCAGAAGCTGCGCAACGTGGCGAACGAGCTCCCCGGCATGCCGCGCTCCGCCGACCTGGCAGACAGCTTCTTCCACCCGCCCACCTCCACCGTGGGCGGCGGCCCCGGGCCCGGCTTCCCCTCCTCCGCCGTGCCCGGCGGCCTGGCGGCGGCCTCCGCGGCGTCCAGCAGCTCCGCCGCGGGGGCGGGGTCGTACGCTCGGTCGAGCACCTCGTCGTCGGTGGCGGGCGGCGCGCACGACGAGGCGACCATCAAGCGCGTGCACATCGGCGGCTCGGGTGAGGCGCGGCAGCCAGCGGCAGTGTGTATGTGTGTAGGAGCAACGGCACCGCTGCGCTGCGCGTGGGAGTAGCGCGAGTTGGCGGGGCGGGCTGCTGATCAGTAAGACTGCCACATTCGCACTGCCTGCACCCGCTCGCAGCCATGTTCGGCCACAGCGGCAAGGGCGTGCACCACGGCCACCACGGCGGCCACCACCCTCACGACCCGCTGTCGGTGCCGGCCGAGGTGATCAACAGCGTGGACAGCGGCGACCTGAACCGCGTCTTCCTCACCAGCGGCCAGCTCAACAGCGAGGCCATCGTGGAGGTGAGCGGGGGGGGTGCGGGCGTGAGCTAGCCGGCGGCATGGATGGACAGGGTGTGTGTGTGGGGTGGGAGACGACCCACAAGAGCTTGGGGGCAGGGGCAAAGCCGGGCACACTTGACGCTGTGCCTGAACCAGAGGCACATTCTGCGTGTATTTTTCTTGTGCTCTCTAAACACGCGCTCACCTCACCTCACCTCTCACCTCACACCACCACCCGGCCTTACCCACACACACACACACCCAGTTCGTGCGCGCGCTGACGGCGGTGAGCTACGACGAGCTGCGGGACGCGCGCGCGCCGCGTGTGTTCAGCCTGACCAAGATCGTGGAGGTGGCGCACTTCAACATGACGCGCATCCGCCTGGTGTGGAGCCGCATCTGGGCGGTGCTGTCAGAGTACTTCATCGCGGTGCGTGGCTGCGTGCGTGCGTGCGTGCGTGCGTGCGTGCACACGGGCCTTGGCATCGGGGTCTTTCGATTGCAAGGGCATGCGCGCATGCTCTTGTCGGGTGCCGCGGCTGTGCCGCTTGCCTGCACATGCCCTCGGCGTGCGCTCCGTACTCGCTGTCATTCGCCCTCGTGCTCGGCGCCATCTGCTCTCACCCCGCCACACGCGCCCACTCTGCCCCGCGCCGCAGGTGGGCTGCCACTCCAACCTGCCGCTGGCCATGTACGCGGTGGACGCGCTGCGGCAGCTGGCCATGAAGTTCCTGGAGCGCGACGAGCTGGCCAACTACACCTTCCAGAACGACTTCCTGAGGCCCTTCGTGGTGGTCATGCGCCAGAGCCAGGTGCGCGGCGCGGCGGCCGGGGGGCCCGACGACTGACACACCGCTATCGGACCTCGGGCGCAGCATGCACCGCTGCACGCCCCCCCCCCCCCCGCTGGCCCCACCCACGCACCCACCCTGCCTTGAATTGCAACGCGGCTAACGCCTTGCTTCGTTCTTCAACCTCGCGCACCCGCTGCAGGCCGTGGAGATCCGCGAGCTCATCATCCGCTGCCTGAGCCAGATGATCCTGGCGCGCGTCACCAACGTAAAGTCGGGCTGGAAGAGCATGTTCATGGTGTTCACCACCGCCGCCAACGACCGCGACCCCATGATCGTCAGGTGGGTGGGTGGGCGTGCAGACGGCCCAGGGCCTGGAGGGTCTCGGGCGCGCGTGCATGGGGAAGGGGACGCGCGGGAGCACTCGACGAGAATGTATGAAGCGCAATGCAATGCAATGCAGGCAACTCCCCAATCGCAATGTTGCTCAAACATGATCTTTCGATGCTCCATGTCCGTTGCAGGCTGGCGTTCGACACGATCGAGAAGATCGTGCGCGAGCACTTCACGCACATCACGGAGACGGAGACCACCACCTTCACCGACTGCGTGAACTGCCTCATCGCCTTCACCAACAACCCGCACTCGCTGGACGTGGCGCTCAACTCAATCGCCTTCCTGCGGTAGGTCCCGGGAGGAAGGGCTGGCCAGTCGTGGGGCGCGGTGCCGGTGAAAGTGCCGGTGCTCGGGGCTTTGTCATGCAGCACCCACCTAGGGTTTTCCCCTGAACCGCGCGTGCAGGGCCGCTACAGCAGTGACCGACAGCAGCTCCCTCCTGCTTTCGCCTGCTGCCTGCCCTGCTACACACACTTCTCTCGCCCTCCTTGCAATTCCCTAAACCTTCCTCCTGCGCTCACCATTGTCGTCTGCAGCTTCTGCGCCATGAAGCTGGCCGAGGGCGCCATCGGCGACGTCAACATGCTGCCGGAGGGCACGCTGCCGCCGCAGGCGCTGCAGCACCACCCGCTGCGCGTGGTCGCCATCGACAACAACCCGGAGGCCTCCACCTCGTTCGCGCGGGGCGGCGACAGCTGCGCCGGCCAGGGGCCCAGCGGCGGCGGCGCGCAGGGCACCAGCGGCGGCGGCGATGGCGGCGATGGCGGCGGCATGGACTCGATCAGTCGGGAGAGCAGCGCGGAGGGGCTGCCCGGGCCGCAGGGGCTGCCGGAGCAGCCGGGGACGCCGCAGCCCGGCCGGCTCGGGCCGGGTGGGGAACCGGACGGCGGCGACGGCGACCGGGGGAGAGCCAACGGGGCCGAGGCCAGCGGGCGACCACCCGGCACCCCGGCGTCGCCGTTCGGGGTGGCGGCGGGCCAGGCCACGACAGCGGCTGGGACGTCGGTGTCTGCGGCGCGGCCGTCGGAGCCTGGGCGCACGCCGCTCACCACCTCGGCCAGCCACGCAGTGAGTACCGATAGCCTGGATGCGTGGCACGGGCCTTCGTGTGCACATCCTTGAGCGTGGCACGTAACAATTTGTCCTGCCTGCCCTCGCTCCACCTGCCTGCCTGCCTCCCTCGGCCGCCACCCCCCGCAGCACCGGCCGCTGCGCTTCATCGACCGCGACGAGCACGTGTACTTCTGGTTCCCGCTGCTGGCGGGGCTGAGCGAGCTCACGTTCGACCCGCGCCAGGTTCGGGCCCCAGGCAGCGCGCGCCCCTGCCCCCACTGCGCCCCCTTCCAGTTGGGAAGCCAGTGTGATTTGCCGCAAACACACCAAAATTGCGCGCCCTGGAACCCCTCCGCTCACACGCATGTTCATTTCTTTCCTTGCGTTCTCCAACACAAATTATATCTCTAACACAACGCTCGCAGGAGATCCGGCACAGCGCGCTGGAGGTGCTGTTCGACATCCTGCGCTACCACGGCGGCTCCTTCGCGCAGTCGTTCTGGGTGCGCATCTTCGACTCGGTGCTGCTGCCCATCTTCGACCACGTCCGCGCCGAGGTGACCGACACCACCACCTTCACCTCGGAGAAGCGGCGGCAGCAGGAGGAGCAGTGGCTGTACGAGACGTGCACGCGCTGCCTGCAGCACCTGGTGGACCTGTTCGTGCAGGTGCGGGCGGCAGGGAGGAGGGAGGGAGGGAGGGAGCATATGGGCACGTGGTGTGCATGCATGTATTTTGGATGCATGCCCGTCTGTGGGGATACAGCACGGCGGCGGGCAATGGCCACGCACGACAACACGATGTACGGACCTCCTCGCAGCCGAATGCCCAGGCATGCCGCCACATGCTGCGCCCCTCCTCGCCCCGTTCCGTCTTAGCTCGGGCTGGCAGCTATAACAACGGACCCTCCTTACCCCGGGCCGCGCAGTTCTATGACGAGGCCTTCACGCTGCTGTCGCGGCTGCTGGACCTGCTGCGCGGCTTCATGAACCGCAGCCACCAGTCGCTGGCGGCGGTGGGCGTGGCGGCCTTCGTGCGCCTGGCGGTCAACGCAGGTGCGGGCGTGTGTGGGCGTGGGCGTGTTAGAGAGCACACGGAGAAATGTGTATGTGCATGTTTTGTGGCTGGACGGTCCTTGTGCAGTTGTGCACGTATCTGGACGAACGGGTAGAGGATACGAGGGCCCGGCCGGCCCTGCCCAACCCGGCCAAGCCCACGAGGCCTCGTCGGCTTCCCGTGTTAAGCGCCTGTCCGCTGCCGGCTCGTCCGCCCCCGCCAGGCCCCATCATGAACGAGACGTGCTGGGAGATGGTGATCGCGGCGCTGCTCGCCATCCTGGAGGAGACGGCGCCCGAGGTGCGCGACCTCATCACGCCGCCGCAGCGGCTGGGCGGCGCCGCCTCCGCCATGCCGGGCGGCGTGCCCATGCCTGGCGGCGGCGCGGGCGGCGGCTCGGAGATCACGCCCGCCGCGCCGGCGTCGTACGGCAGCGGTGGCAGCGGCGGGCTGCAGGGGCCGGGGCTGGGCAGCTCGCCGCCGGGTGGGGCGATGATGGCGCAGGCCGGCGGCGGCGCGGGTGTCTCGGGCAGTGGCGGCAGCGGCAGCAGCAGCGGCGCGGCCGGGCGGGCGTTCACGCTGCGGGAGGGCGTGGGCGCGCGGCGCCTTGCCAAGTTCCGGTGCCAGGCCGCCACGCAGCTGCTGCTGGTGCAGGGCTGCAGCGAGATCTACGCCAAGGCGGCGCAGGTGAGAGAGGGCATGCGCCAAAACGGCGGTATGCACGAAGTGGGGCGTTGGCGGTTCCTGGCACCTGGGCACTGGGCCATCAGCAGCTGCACGCGACGCTGCATTTTGACCATCAACTCGTCACGCCCTGCTTTCCCTGCACCTTGATGTAAAGGCGCTGACCGTGTGTGCCCCTCTGTTTGCCCCTCGGCCCGCCGCGCCGCAGTCGCTGCCGCCCGGCGCCGTGCGCGGCCTGCTGGACGCGCTGGCGGCCATGCACCGGCACGCGCACGCCGCGGACATGGACATGGACCTGCGCCGGCGGCTGGCGGTGCAGCAGGTGCGGCTGGAGGCGGCGGCAGGAGCCTGAACCAGGGGTCGCCCAGCGGGCGGTTGCCGTGGGCCGGAGTACGGGTGTTGCAACCGCTGCACTGCACTGCACTGCGTGCCCCTGACGTGTGCGCGCTTCCCGCTGCTGCTGTGCGCTCCACGCAGGCCGAGGACCGCGTTGCGGAGGACAAGGCGGTGGCGGACCCGCCGCTGCTGCGCCTGGAGGTGGAGGCGGCGGCGGCCTACCTGTCCGTCAACATGGCCATCACTGCCGCCGCCAGCGCGCCCGGCGCCTCGCCCGACGCCGCCGCCCTGGCGCGGCTCACCAACGCGCAGGAGCGCCTGGTGCGGCTGTGCCTCTCCACCCTCAGCCGCTACACCCTCGGCGTGCGCCACGAGCTGCACCAACAGCACCACCACCCAGGCGGGCCGCCGGACGCCGCTGCCGCGGCGGCTGCGGCGGCTCCGCCGCCGCCGCGCGACCGGCCGCGGCTGCTCGGCTTCCTGCCGGGTCGCGGCGGCGGCGCGCCGCCGCCGCCGCCCAGCATGCTGCCGCAGCCGCGCTACATCGTGGTGGGCCGCACGGCAGGCGGCGCGCCGGTGCTGATGGCGCCGCCGGCGGTGGAGTTCGCGTCCTTCTCGCCGCTGGCGCTCAGCAGCCTGTGCGCACTGGGGGAGCTGGAGGAAGCCACGTTCAGGAAGTATGTGGCCGAGCTGTTCCCGCTGCTGACGCAGCTCATCCGGGCCGACTACGCGCCGGCGGACGTGCACCGCGCGCTCAGCAGCCTGTTCGCGCGGCGCGTGCAGCCCATGGTGCTGGCAGTGGCGGGCGGCGCGGCGGCCCCCGGCGCGGCGGCGGGGTTGGCCGGCCGGGCCGGGTGATGGCACCACCGGCCCGTGCTTTTGGTGTGGCAGTGGCTGAGTGAGGAGGCGCTTGAGGCGCGTGAGGCTAGGCCATGTCCCGTCAGGGGTGGGCGCGCTTGTGTCTCGTGGTGATTACGGTGCCTTAGCATAGAGCGTTGGCGCTGTTTTGCGTGCGGTGGGACCCTCGGTCGGTGTGTGAATTGGATTGGTTCTGTAGATTTGGTGCAATGGGGCAGATAGAACCTTGGGATGCATCCGACGCGTTGCTCGTTTTGAGACTGGCGGCTGCGCGGGAGCCGCACGGGAGCCACACGGGCTGAGGATGTCACGCAGCGCTCGACACCGCGGCCTAGTGGCTGCGCAGAGCGCAGTGTGGGGTAGACGGGGTAGTAACATGCACATGGAAACTGTACATACGCGCCATTCTGTTCGCCGCCACTCTGGGGCGGCTCTCCTACAGTCTACAGTCCACACGTGACGGCTACCTCTCTGTTCCGCACCCAGACAACAGTCTAAAATTGCGCCAGCAAACCACAGCGCTGACACTTTCCGCGCTTCCACACACGCCTGCAACTCGCAGCGCGTCTCCGGGCCCTCATTGGGGACTTGGTTCGGGAAGCTCCTCCACGAACTCCCCTCCAACAGCAGCTAGGCGAGCCGCTGCCGCCACCGCCCCGGCCGCCGCCACCGCGGCCGCCTCCAGCCCGCGCGCCCAGTCGTCGATGCAGCGGAACAGCTCATCATTCGGCAGCAGGATCCAGGTGACCAGGGCCGTGTTGGTCCGCGGGTCCGTCCTGCGGAGGGGGGCATCGTTACCAAAGTGTTTCTACATGCCGGACTTGTAGCTGCCGGGACGCGGCCTCTGCACGGCGGCTAGTTAGCAAAGGCCACTGCATCCCGCCCGACTCACTGGCGCAGCGACAGCCACGTCTGGATGGCGCTCTGCGAGAGCGCAAGCGCAACGAGGGGCAGGTCACGGTGGGAGGGGGGCATGTCGCGGCGAGTGGAGGCCAGGCACATGCTTGCATCCATTGCCAGTTTTGGTATCCAGTGCGTCCGCTACAGTCACACCCCAGCCCTGTCCGCCCCGACCGCTCAGGGCGCGCGCCCGCCTCACCCGCTCGTATGTCGGCGCACTCAGCAGCTGCGGGCTGATGAGCAGGCAGGGCTGGGTCATGACGTCGTGCGTGATGGGGCACAGGAAAGCGCGCGGCGCAGTGCCGTCGCCGGCGCCGCCCGCGCCTACGCCTGCGCCGTCCGGCACCTGCAGGGATGGTGGGCCATGCGCAGCCAGAATCTCAACCCTCAACGGGCAGTGCCGCACATTGGACCACGTACATTCGCCTCGCAGGCTCGCACACAGTGAGCAAGCCAAGGCTGCATACCGCACCTTAATCGGCGGCGGCCATTTGACATCTGCAGCTTGTCGTGCGCCGCCGCTGCTGCCCTCCTCCAACCCAGCGGCCGCCTCCTGTAGGCGTCGTAGCCGCTCCCGCTCCCGTTCCCGCTCCCGCAGCTGCTGCTCCCGCTGCCCCGCGCCCTGGGGGCGGTCGCGGCCGCCGTTCCGGTGACGCTGCATTGCCATCTGTGGACGGAAGAAATCAGTCTCTTTCTTTCTCGCCGCCCATCCGCCGGCAGGACAAGTGGACAGGGTCCGCGGCGCAAAGCAGTAGGCACGTTCGCAGCCAGCCTCAACCACCCCAGGCACGCACCAGGACGTGCTGCGCAGCCGTCCGCGGCAGTGCCGCATCCCGCACGTCGTCCGCCGTCACCAGCCGCCACAGCTCCCGATTGTCGGGCTCCAGCACAACCGCCATCTGGAGAAGTTGGGGGAGCAGCCAGCGGTGTCAGCGCGACCCGCCTCGCGTGCGGGACAGCTGCAGGACGTGCCTACAGTGTGTGCGCTCCGGACCAGGGCGGTGCCCCCACAACCACAACAACATGTGGCTGTCCGGCGCAAGATAGTCGCGCACCTGCGTCAACGTGAGCGGATCCACGGAGTCGTGAAGCAGCCGCGCCGTGGAAGCCACCTGCGGCCGGGGGCGACGCAGCCGGCGTCGTTCATGTCGTGCGTCTCACGGTCCGAGCACCTCGCGTACACCTTGGTTGGCTCGCGCCAGGCCGTGCCGCCTGCCCAAGCCGCCGCCCCGCCCCCTTGTGCCGTCCCTCCACAGTCCACACACTAAGCACAGTGTCGTACGGCAGCGCACACCTGTATGAACTGCTTGGAGGCGCGTGTGGCCACCTCCACTGCCGACAGCCGCGAGTACACGGCCTGGCGGGCGGGCGGCGTGGCGGGTGTCGGGGTGTCGGGGTGTCGGGGTGGCGGGTGGGTGGCGGGGGCCACAGCGGAGGCGACACCAACATAAGAAGCACCCCCATTTGTTGGAAGTCACACGTGCGGCGCACAGCGCACCCCTTCAAGCCCAGCACGCAGGAAACTCCGCGCGCCCATGCGCGCGATGTGCGAGAGCCTGTGTTGGACAACACACGGAAACCAAACCCGCCCAGAGAGCCAGTGTGCGTGTGTGACAGACAACTTACCTGCCCCATCAGGCTCTTGGCCTGCTCCCAGCGGCACAGCAGCGGCAGTAGCAGCCGCAGCAGGGGGTCCAGGCCCGCACCCGCGCGGCTGCAGCTGTACTGGTACACGGCCGCGCACACCAGCGCGCCGTCCAGCGGCCCGCGCCAGGCGAGCAGGCGCCGCCAGCAGAACAGCCGCGGCCCCGATGCCTCCTGCCACACCCTGCAGCGTTCGCATCCCGTGCCACGTCGCATCCGCAAAGGTTGGTGCTCGGTCATAGCTCACACGTCCCAGTAAAGCCTTCACCGCTAGACCTTGAGCCCGCAATGCTTCATGCGCCCACCTTCGCCATATGATGCTGGCTGTGGGCGTGTCCAGCTGCACCCCTGCCGCGTCCTCAACGTCCGCCCGCCACCGCAGCAGCAGCCGCGTTACCAGCAGGCACTCCGCGTAGCAGCACACCAGGCCTGCGGGCGGCCACCAAGGCCACAGCAAATTGTCGGTCAGGCATTGCTGCTGCGTGTGGCTAGCTTGCCCGGCCTACCCATAACGCCACAGCCCATTAAATCCCCGAAACCCACGAGCCACTTGTCATCGGCCTCCCCACACGTACCTGCAGCCGTAATGAGCACCAGGTCGACCTGCCACAGCTGCGTGTGCGGCAGCAGCAGCCGCAGCACCGCCAGGTGAGGCAGTAGCAGCGGCCCGCCCAGCGCCGCGCCCATCCTCCAGACGGCTACAGCCATGCCGCCCAGCGCCCGCCAGTCCAGCCCCAGCAGGGTGTCTATCATGCGCAGCAGCGGCAGTAGCAGTGCCAGCAGCCCCCTCTGCAGAGCCGAAAACACACTGCCACGTCCGATTCCTCCACCGTGACTGTCACTACCGTCGCTATTATCGCTGATGACTTTCTTAGGCTTGAATGATGTCGTGTCACAGAGGTAGGAGGAGCAGTAGTAAAGCGTGGCGCCATCTGAGCCTCTGAGCACGCGGCGCAGAGCCGCCAACCACTGCGTCAAGAGCCCTGGCGACGGCTGTTGTGGCGGCCGCTCCCGGTCCGCTCTCCACGCTCGATCGCGCTCCTGCTGCCAGTACCGCTCCGCGTCCGGCCGGCCTGTGGGGCCGGTGTCGGGCGCGGCCGCCTCGGTAGTAGCAGCAGGAGCGGCGGCAGTAGCAGGCAGCCACGCGCCCGCCAGCAAACCGCCGCCCAAATGGAAGCCGCCGCGCATCCAGCCCAACATCATGCCGGACCGCCCGTACATGCCCGCCGCTGCTGCATACGCTGCCCGGCGGGCGCTGCCGCCCCGCCCGCCGCCGCCACCGCCGCCACCGCCGCCACCGCCGCTGCCATATCCCCCCGAGTGCAGCCCGCTGCTACTGCCTGTGCCCGCGGCTGCTGCTACTGCCCCGTCCGCCGACGTGAGAGAGCGGGCGAAGGTGTCGAGCTCTTCATAAACGTATATCTTCGTATACCAATGCGTCGCATTCCGCTGGCCGGCACCGGGACTCTTGGCTGCAAGGCCGGACAGCGCTGATGCCGTGGCTTGGGACACAGTGACCTGGCAAACCACGCGTCGCGCACGGCGCGGCAGCCGTGGCAGCGGCAGCACGAGCGGGGTCAGCGCTGCCCCCACCATTGCGCCGCCGCTGCCAGCACAGCAGCTGGTGCCAGCGCTCGTGCACACGCCCTGCGGCTGCGTCGCCCGCGCTACACTGGCGCCAGCATTGGCCGCCGACTCTGACAGCACCCACAGCGAAGCCGACTCCTCCAGCCGGCACTCGGCCAACGCGTTGCTGTCCCTGGGCAGCTGTAGCAGCAGTAGCTCCCGCTGCCGCGCTTCGTCGCCATCGCTCTGAGCCGCACCACACTCGTGACGACTGCTGCCGCCGCAGCTACTGCCGCCTGCTGCGGGCTGGCCGGCCCCGCATCCAGCCCCGAGTGCGTCCGCTGGCGCCAGGCCGGGTGCCTGCTGCTGCTGCTGCTGCTGCTGCTGCTGCTGCTGCTGCTGCTGCTGCTGCTGGGCGTGTGGCTGCTGGTGTGCGCTGAGCGGCAGCGGGGTGAAGTGCGGCAGGCGGTGGCGCTGGGCCCAGTCCAGCAACGGCAGCGGCATCCCAGAGGCCGCCAGCGCCGGAGCCAGAAGCAGGTAGTACCTGGGGGAGGGCGTGAATGCGCGCACGCGCTGTCTTAGTAAGCGCGCATCTAAGTCATGCCGCTCTTCCCTCCCAAGCTGGCGATCACCCTACCCCGCCCTGCCCTGCACGCAAGCCCGCTATCTACGGTAGCTGTGTCGGCCGGACCGCGGTGCCCTTCGCCAACCACAGCGCGTACAGGTGAGTCCCCCGCATATAGGCCAGGCGCCATGAAGGCACTTGCAGGGCCGATGCCAGCACGGGCCAAGTGCTTCGGATCAAGTGCCGACATGGGCCTCCATACTGACAGATCAGCTTTAAAGTCATTGCGAAACCGCGTGATCATCAAACCCTGCCCGCCGCTGCGCAACCGGCAGGGTGTTTTGATCTATCGGGACCCGTGACGCCCGCCGCCCGTGACGGGCGATGGGGTCATCAAACTCATTTGTTAGGGACCAGTTGTCCCGCATAGCCTTTTCAATTTAGCATCGGGATGGTTTAGATCGATGGTTGTGGATACCAGCACTGCCGAACACTACCGGGCCCTTGCTGATAAGGCGCGGGCCCAGGGCGACTGGCAGGCCATGAAACAATACAACGCAAGCGCAGCAGAGGCCTTCTACTATGCTTACAATTGGAACCGCGACTTGACTGAGCTCGACCTGCACGGTCTGTTTGTCAAGGAGGCCCTGGACTATGTGGAGCGCCGGGTGGCTCGCCTCCAACAGGAAACAAGCAGCGGCACCACCACCCAGGTGCGCATCATCGTGGGGCGAGGCAACCGCAGCGCTGACGGGCCGCGCCTCAAGCCTGCGGTGGCGGAGTGGCTGCGGGACCGCGGCTACACCGTCACATATGACGGCCGCAATGACGGCTGCCTGACGATCCGGGTGCTGGGCGCGCAGCGGGAGTACGTTCAGCAATGGGACAAGCAGCACGCTCACATCGAGCTGCCCCGCGCGCAAGATGGAGATGGTCCGCCGCGGTGGCTGGTGTGGCTGGTGTGTATCCTCGTGGCTCTGGTTATCAAGTTAGCCATAAGCTGAGGGGCCTTTGGCGGAGTCCTGTATGACAGTCACGGCGCGCGACTACGTGCGTGCTATCTATGGTGTCAGTTTACGTGTGCGCGCAGGGGTTGTGTTACGGGTTGTTGCGCGCGGGGAGTTGTGGCCAATGTGCACTAGCTGTCTGACATGGGCCCGTTGTTGGCTGTGCCGTTAAGCATTTTGGTCAAAATATTGTTATGTTCATGGGAACACGTCCTATGCGACTGCCCGCAGCAGAACATCATCAGGGCAGGCCGCGCTTTGGGGAGGCCAGTCAGGAACCTTGGGACAGTGGAGTAGACGTGGCAGTCAAGGCAGGAGGGTGGGTTCTGGATCAGGCGGGGTCTAATTGCGTTCACGCTTACAGATAAGACATAGTGACATACAGTGGCGCCACGCCGCAGGCCACAGCGATGCGTGAACACTTGTAAGCTGCATCTGCTGTTCCACATCCCGCGCCCCGTCCCTGCCCCGCCCCTTGCATGCCCCACCTGGGCATGAGCGCCAGAAGCTGCACCTGGGCGCTGTACCACAGGTCGAACCGCCCACCCGCAGTCAGCGGCAGCAGCGGAGGCAGCCGCAACGCCAGCCACGCCGCACCGCCCACCGCCCTCCGGTACAGCGTCGACGGCGGTGGCGCGGCCGGATCTGCGGCACCCTCCGCCTCCGCTGGCGCCGCCGCCACTGCCACGGGTGTTGCCGCCGCGGTGTCGGCGCATGCGGCGGCTGCCAGGGCGCCGCCAGCTTCCGGGCCGCCATTACCGCTGGGCAACGCAGCTGCTGTTACTGCTGCAGCTTCACACTGCTGCAGCGCCCTCGCGTCCTCCATCCCGCAGTCCGTCACAGCAGCGCCGCCGTCAGCACACGTGGCTTCTGCTGTTGCTTCTGCTGCCGGTCCTGCAGCATCGTTGGATGTTGCTGCGCCATTGCCATCAGCTGCGCTGCCAGCACAAGATGCCAATTCTGGCGTGCGGGTCTTGCAAGACTGGGGCCCGGGCTGCGAAACAGTAGGGGCCGCCGGAGTCGCCAGCGCGAATGAGGAAGCAGTAGCAGCAGGCGCAGCAGCTGTAGCAGCGGTTTGCGGCTCGTGGGACTGCCACAGCCCGCAGCGGACCGCTATCCCGCACGCCAGCTGGACTCCGAAGGTCACGGGAGGCTCAGCAGCTGTGTGAGCCGCCTTGAGGGCAGCTAGCGCTTCAGCCGCCGCCCCAGCCGCTGCCACTGCCGCCTCCACGCCACCTCGCTCCCGCCCCCCACGCCCCGAAGATGTTATGGAGTCTGAGGCCTCCAATGCCAGGCGCAGTTGCCGCTCGGCCGCTGCAAGCTTCCTGGCGTGTTCTAGACGCATGCGATCGTGCGACGCTGCCGTGTGCCGCACAAGCCCCGAGCTGACGAAATGGAAGGTCGCGGCATGGGGCTGACTGCTACGGCCGGCGTCACGCCCGGCATCCGCCTCATCCACAGGCGACTGCCGTCGTGAAAGCTCTTCTGACTTGAGGTGTTGCAGGAGCGCCTCCAGAGACGTTTTATTCAGCTTTGTCACAGCCTGGGGAGGCGCACACGACAGCGAGAGAGCAAGTCAGCAAATTTGGCCGCCTCGCGACATCCGAAGGCGCACGGGTCAGCGGCACAACATCGTGAAGCCACGCTTTGCGCGTCGGGGGATGTGATATGTTACCCCCGTGGTTTTCAGCAGTGCTAACGCTTGCGCGAGTCTTCCCGGGGCGTTCATCTCGTGCTTGGGAGCCCTAGGGCAACGCAACCGTGCGTTCCCTCACCGCCACCCGCCGCACCTGCTCGTGCTGGAACTCCAGCAGCTGCCACACGAACAGTGAGAGGACGAGTAGCCCCATGCCGAGCTTAAGGCCCTTGCTGCAGGGCTGGAGGACCGGCATCGAGACTATCGCCGGGCAGGAGCGGCGGGGCTACTGCCGCTGACGCGCCGAAGGCGTGACCGTTGGACACCTCCGAGACGCCGGCCTGGCCTCAAACCCAGTGATTATTCGGCCCCATTCAACCCTGGCAGTCCAACCCAGCCTATCCAAGCACGACATCAGTACTGGAAACGCCTTAGCTGCGGGTGAAAGCCCGGGGCGCATGCCCGGCGCACGCTTGGTTCACGAAGTGTATACATCATCATTATAACAATAGGCCAATCCCCCCTATAAGCCATTCGTAAGGAGAGCTTGCATCACTGGCTCAGCTTTCGTGCCCAGGATGATAAAATGAGGCAACCGAACCCATGCAGGAAGTCAAAGGCCGCCACCAGAGTCTAAATAATAGCACATGGGAAGCACTAACTCGAGGGATCCTTCTTGATTACGACCGAACGCTGCGTCTGCGAACTTGAGACTTGAGTGTCAGCTGCACTGCCTGACTGCCCTCGCAAGGCCTGTCCACCGCAGTATAACCTAGCTAGCGAGAGTCGTGAAATGCCCCGGTAACCCTCAGCCGGCGCGGCAGCGGAGCTCGCGGGCGAATCGCAGCTGAGGCTCGCGCTACACACAGCAGTTCCAACTTGACTGGGGCTGAGTTAGCACAATGGGCGACGGTGAGTGGAGCACCAGATCTCGCTCAAGTTGGCGCGACCGGGGCAAACTCGACCTGACAGCCGGGTCAGCGGCCCTTGCCCTGCCGGCCTCACGCCACGGAGCACCACGCTATCGCGACGGGCGTCGTACCCTGTCCCCCGCGCCGCACCTGTCCTGCGTCTGCAACAGGATAGGAGCACCTGGCGGCCGTTGTGCGCAGTGCGTCACGCGCCTCACTGACCGCCGCGGCGCGACCCCCCTTCCCCGTCCTCGCAGAGCGACGCCGGCGGAGCCCCTCTCGCTCGCCAGAGCCGCGGGACCGCGGCCGCGACAGAGACCGGGATCGTGAACGGGAACGGGAGCCGCGCGACCGAGCCGACCACGGCCGTGGGGACAGGGACCGGGAGCGGGACCGCGACATGGGCCGCGCCCGAGATGGGGCTGCGGACCGGGAGCGCGACCACGGCCGGGACCGGGAGCGGGAACGAGAGCAGGACAGAGACAGGGGCCGTGACCGGGGCGGCCGGGGCGGGTACCCGGAGCCGGAGGAGCGCGGCGGCCGCGGCGGCGGCGGCGGTGGCGGCAGGCCTGCAGTGAAGGAGGAGCCAGCTCATGATGATGCGCCCGGTCCGCGGTACGGCGGCGGCGGCGGCGCCAGCGGCGCAGGGCGGGATGAGGGGCGGGACCGCGGCCGGCAAGGGTGGGAGCGCGGGGAGCGCGACGGCGGTGGCCGCGGCGGCGACGCGGCGGGCGAGGACCGCGGCGGCGGCGGACGCGGTGGCGGCGACCGTGGCGGCGACCGTGGCGGCGACCGTGGCGGCGATGGCGGCTTCGGGGCGCCGCGGCGTGACTGGGACGACGAGGACCGTCGCGGCGGCGGCGGCGGCGGTGGTGACGGGGGCCGCGGCGGCGGCCGAGGTGGAGGCCGGGGCGGGGGCCGGGGCCGGGGGCCAAAGCGCGGCCGCGACGACGACGACGAGTGGGGCGGCGGCGGCGGTCGGGGCCGGGGCGGCAGCGACTCACGCTACATGTCAAAGGAGGAGCGGGAGGCCAAGGAGCGGGAGGCGGAGGAGGCGGCCAAGCCCAAGGCGCCCAAGGCAAGTGTGCGCGCGTGCGTGCCTGCTCAGGCGGCACCGCACACGGGAGCAGGAAGCGGCACAGGACCGCGGTGCCGGGGCGCTGAGGTGCAGCTAGTGCTCATGGCGCTCATGCCGGAGCGGTTGCACACGCACCCTGATCTGGTCCACAACGCCTGACGCCTTCCCGCTACTGCCGCCACTGCGCCCCATGCGCTCGCACTTGCCGTGTGCACGTTCGCGCCCACAGGAGCAGCCCAACCTGGGCTTGTCCGGCAAGCTGGCGGCGGAGACCAACAAGGTGCGTGGGCGGTCGGGCAGGCAGGCAGGCGGGCTGGTGGGCGGAATGGTGGGCCGGGCATTAGCAGACGGGGCCCACTCGGCAGGCGCGCGGCTGGCCAGGCAGGCGGGCATGTGCCCACCCACCCGCCCGCCTGCACAACACACAGGTTGCGGGCGGCGTGGTGCTGAAGCACGTGCCGCCGCCCGAGGCTCGCAAGCCCGACAAGCGCTGGCGGCTGTACATCTTCAAGAACGACCAGCTGCAGGACGAGCCCTACCACATACACAGGTGGGGCGCGCGGCAGGGCAGGGCGGGCGGGACAGCTGGTCCCGCGGCCCTTTCCTTTGGGCAGGGGCGGCATCGGGAGTCGAGTGCTGCCGGCGTGCCGGGCGCCTGCGTCCCCTTCCCCGCCACCCACTCTGCCACACCCTGCTCCACCCTGCCCCCACGCTGCCGCCGTCTCAACCGCTGCCGCCGCCCCGCCTCCGCCGCTACCACCGCCCCCGCCCCCCTCCCTGCAGGATGGACCACTACCTGTTCGGCCGCGACCTCACCGTGGCGGACATCGTCACCGCGCACCCCTCCTGCTCCAAGCAGCACGCGGTGCTGCAGTTCCGGCTCACGGAGAAGGCGGGCGGCGGCGGCGGCTTCGACGAGTTCGGGCTGGCGGTGGGGCCGGCGGCGGCGGTGCGGCCCTACCTGCTGGACCTGGGCTCCATCAACGGCACCTTCCTGAACGGTGCGGGTGCGGGGCGGGTGGGGGGGGGGGTGTAAACACCAGCCCAATCTAACCCCAAGCGAAACTAGACAAGGGACAGGCAGGTGCAGTTTGCGGCAAGACAGGTTGACGGTATACTGGGGGGTGGAGGGAAGCGGGGTAGCCGTCGATGGGTTGGGGGGCAGGAAGGGTACCGGTGCCGTGTGCGAGAGGGGGGGCAGGACATCGGCCGCGGACGTCAGCCCGGAGGTGACGCGCAGCGGACACGAGCCTCGCGGGTCTGCGGTGCAGAAAACAGCGGGCCCCCGTAGGCTTCCGGACCATCACTCCCTGCGCCCTTCCTGCACCCTCGTCGTGCTTGCCCACCCGCCCGCCCGAATCCCCGCCCACCCACCCGCCCACCCAACTCTCCACCCACCTCCACCTGCCCACCGCCCCCGCAGGCGAGAAGCTGGAGGCGCTGCGCTACTACGAGCTGCTGGAGAAGGACGTGGTGCGGTTCGGGCAGAGCAGCCGCGAGTACGTGCTGCTGCACGACCGCAGCGGTGGCGACGACGACGACTAGGCGGCCGCACGGCCGGGCTGCACGGCCGGGCTGCACGGCCGGGCCGCACGGCTGGGCTGCACGGCTGAGCGGGAGTGGGGGGGGCGCTTGGGTCGTGTGTGTGTGTGGGGGAGCTGGAGGGGCTTGTCATGGGGCGGGGGCAGGCGAGGCGGTGGTGGGGGTGGGGGCTGGCCGTGTCCTGGCTGTGCGGTGGCACTGCGGGCGGTTGCGGCGGCGGACGTGGATGCGGACGCGGACTGCCAGGTCGGCAGGCGGGGGCTGTTGGGCGTGACTGAGCACACTGAGCACGGCCCGTCTGGGGGCAGGCGGAGTGGGCGGGACCAGGTGTGGGGGCGCCTCTGTCGCAGGCGCACGGGGGGCAGGCCGCGCAACAGCAGTGATGGGTAGTTGCTTGCGGCGGTGTGAGGCTGCGGCCGCAGCTGTGACCATTGGCTGGCGGAGCGCCGGTGACAGGTTCGGGTGGTGTACAGGGTCGTTGACGTGCGAGCATGGACGTGGAAGGGGCGCTAGAGTACACGATTACACGAACCCGTGCCACGCCCGGGTTACTTCAACTGATTAGGTCTATGTATGGCGGGCCCTTTTCAACAGGGCTGCGCCTGCAATGGTGAACATCTGGCGATGCCCGTGAATCTCTGCAATCCGGCTGACACAAAGTGCCTACTAAAACGTGGCTACAAGGTACACACACAGACAGCCAGAGCAAGGCCCGAAGTGATACGCCCTCAGTATGCGGCTTAGGCAATTCAATCCGGCTTATAGCACACCAAAACATCAAGTGACCAATGTTTGTCCGCAACAGCAACGGTTTGCCAACGTCAAAGTGTCAGAAAGTGCCACACATCTCTACCGTCCAAAATCAATCGTACGAAGCGCGCCCCGCCACCCCCCCCCCTGGTTACCCCCACCACACCCACGCGTGCCTGTCAGCCCCCCAAAATGTCAAACCGCCTCAACATAGGCAGCCGCCCCTGCCCCCTGCGCCCTCCTACACGCGCGTGTCATAGCCGCGCGGCGGGTAGTGCTGCTCCTGCGGCGGCGCCGTGGCGCCGTATGCGATGCCGCCGTCGGGTTGCTGCACCACCGCGCCCACGGTGGGCAGCTTGACCAGCACCGCGTGCACCTCCACCGACGACACCTGAGCGGCACAGCGCAACGCGAGCACAAGCACATACACACACGTCACGGGGCGCACATGCGAGCATGTAGGAAAGACTCACTCGGACCCTTTCCCTGTCTACCCACTGCTTACCGCCACCGCCCCACCACGCCCAACCCAACCCAACCCAACCCAACTCAACCCAACCCAACCCAACCCAACGCAACCCTACCCCGCAACCCCACCCCAAATCCCACCCATCCCTCCCAAGCCCCACCTGGCCCGCGTCGCGGTCCATGGCGAAGCACACGAACAGCGAGTCGATGACGTTGAGCAGCAGCGACGCCAGGAAGCCCAGCACCGCCCAGGCCGCGAAGAAGGCGACCACGGCCGTCAGCGCCGCCGAGGCGGCGGCCTGGTTGCCGGCGGCGGCGGCGGGCGTGCCGGGCGCGGGCTGCTGGTGGCTCCAGGTGGTGGCGTAGGAGATGAAGGCCACCGCCACCGCCCAGCACAGCGACAGGATGAAGCTGCACGACTGCAGGATCATGGGCGGCAGCCACCTGCGCGCCAGAAGCAGGATGGCGGCGGCAAAGGGACGATCATCTTCCTGACCATCTCGCGTGTGTGCTCGCCCCGCTTCCTCCGGCCCGTCGCACGACACCTGCCCGACGCAGCACCCGTGCCGCCAGAACCCAACCCAGCCGTCCCAAGCACCCCAGCAGCACCCAGCAGCACCCCCACGCACCAGACTCCGAAGGCGTCCATGGCGTTGCGGCTGAGCAGCGCCACCACGTTGCGCCCCGCCGCGAAGAAGGCCTCTCCGGTGATGGCCGCGCGCACCGTAGCGAAGCGCGTCACGTACTCCACCAGGCTCAGCAGCAGCGACAGGCAGGCGGCGGCGCAGGCCACCAGCAGGTTGCGGTCGCGCTCCTGCCGCGCCTTCTGCATCGCCTGCGCGTGTGCGTGTGTGTGCGGGTGCATGCGGGTGGGTGGACGTTTGTGTGTGTTAAGAGAGCACAAGGGAAATTCTGCAACGCGTGTGCGTCACACAACAGTCGCGAGGAGGTCATGCAGAAGACCCCGCACAGGAGGCAGACGACCACGGACAATTGCCAAGCCGTGCCGCCACAAACACCTGCCGCCTCCGCGCAACCCCGCATCTCCCCCACCACCCCCACCCCGCCGCCGCACCTGGCGGATCAGGGACACGAGCGTCAGCACCGCCGAGCCGCAGCACAGCGTGCCCAGCGAGCTGCCCGCCGCGAAGCCCAGGCACTTGAGCGTGCGGCTGCCGGCGGCGCGGCCCTCCTGCTGGCGCGGCGCGAAGTACCACATGGCGGTGGCGCCCGCCACAGTGAACATCTTGATCTGGAACGCCAGGAACATGCTGCAGGGGAGCGCGTGTTGCGGAGGAGTGGAGAGATTTAGGGTGGCGGTCACGGGTGGCGGTGTTGCGGAGGGAGTAAGAGATTTAGGAAAACAAGCATGGAACATGAACATATGTAAAGCACTGAGCCCGCAGGTACGACAGGTATTCCTGCCGTGCAGCAGACTGCAACAACATCGGCTATCGCGGCTATCGTGACCAGCTGCACCCACCTCCACGCCATGGCCACGCCCACCAGGCTCAGGTAGCCGGGCACCCAGGGCTCCACCTGGGAGGGCGGATTGGGAATTGGGATTTGGGTTGGAGCCGGGGCGAGGGAGGTGGTTGAGCGGTGTACGGGTGGTAAGCCAGCCAACAACGTGCGGTGAACAACGGGCGGGTTGGCCACAGCGTGGGAAGAACTGCGTGCACCGGAATGTGCCCCACCTGCTATTGCCTGCCATCCCCTGCAACCCCACGCCGCCCGCTGCGCGCGCGCGCGCGCCCAGGCCAGCCCGACTTCATCGGCCCCGTCGCCTCTCGCACCCATCCACCCACCTGCCACGTGCAGCACAGGACCTGGTTGCCGTCCGCGTCCACGCACTGGTCTGCCGACGTGGCGGCGCCGCCATCCGCGCGCTGCGTGTTGTAGGCCACTGAGCCGTTCATGTAGGCGGCCACACAGGCCAGCAGCAGCGGCAGCTCCAGCAGGCCCAGCAGGACCACCTGGCGGAGGGGGTTACATTCATCATTAGTTAAGGAAGTGGTAGACGGTAGACAATCTTGGGGAACAGCCGGTGTGGGGGGGGATAGTCCATTCCAAGTTCCAACCCTAAAGTCAATCATTGTGTGCGTGCGGGCAGGGCGGAGGCCGGGGGGAAAGAGGAGCGGGGTTGGTGGTGGTAGTGACACAAGCGTTTCGCGATGGCAACGCACTGGTGGTCAAAGGATGGGTGCTATAGTCAGTGCGCTGTGAAGCTGCGCCAGTATTGGGAGTTTGTTCGTGTCAAGCCCGCCCGGCGTGCGGGCTGCGCAGCCGCCTGCCGCCGCCCGCCGCCTGCCTGCGCACCTGCAGCGCCAGCGCCAGCGGCACCAGGCCGGGGTTGGCGGACAGGCCGTGGCCCGCCAGGCCCAGCAGCCGAGTCACCAGCTCCACCTGAGGCAGCAGGGGGGGTTGCAAGGTTGAGCAGTTGTTGGGGGGAGGCTGGAGCAAGGGGGTGGGGTGTAGCGGGGAGATCAAGCAAGGACAAGAAGTTGTCGAAGTGGGGAGCCGAGTCCGGGAGGTGTTTGGGCGCGGGGTTGCGCACGGGGCGGCAGGCGTAAACAGGACCTAGAATGCGCCAGCAGATTGGAAGTGCCCAGTCCGCACGCCATGGCCACCCGCGCTCACCACCATGCGCACACAACCCAATCCCACCTTCCGTTCCCTAGGCCCATGCAAGAACTATTCCCCCCACACACACACACTCTCTCATGCACGCGCGCACCTGTGGCCTCCAAAGCAGGAACAGGATGATGGTGAGGGCGGCGAAGCCCAGCAGGATGACGCCCGGCAGCACCGCGCCCTGCGCCAGGCTGACGGCGCCCATGGCCGCCGGCACCGCCACCTGCAGCCCCAGTGCCGCGCCCACCAGGCCCGCCGGGCTCACGCGCACCAGCCACACGAACAGCAGGCCCACCAGCAACGCGCCTGTGTGCGTGTAAGCGTGTGTGTCCGAGCGTGTGTGTGCGTGTGTTTAGGTGTGGTGTGCAGTGGATGTGTGGATGTATGGGGTGAGCGCCGGTGCAGCAGTTGCGGGGGTGTGGAGCGAGCTAGCTGGTTCCAGCGCACGCACCTCCCACGGACGCGCCGATCCAGGCCCCGGCGGCCTTCACGAACAGGCCCAGGTCGAAGGAGGGGGGCGCGTCGGGGTCGTCGGAGGGCGACTGCAGCAGGCGCCGGGTGGCGTGGTTGGAGCCGACCGGGCAGAGCTTGGGGTCGGTCCAGGTGTCGGGCGACACGAAGTCGCCGTAGCGCGTGTTCCTGCGCGGTCAAAATGCGGGGGGGGGAGTGTGGGCATATCCAGGTCAACGCTGCTAGGTGAGGCCCATGGGGGGGGGGGGGGGGCGGCGCGGGGCCCGGGAGGGGGGGCCGGGGGGGCTGGCGATGTCAGTTAATGGGTGCCGAAACCTCGGGAAGTTGGGAGCAGCTTCTCCCGGTCGCGTCCGTGACCGGCCTGGAAAGCTGCGGCGCTCAAAAGCGAGTCAGGGCCATGCATGACAGGCCTAAGCCGGACCCGGGGCTCGTCGACGCGATGACGGGAAGGTGTGTCGTCGCGTTTGTCAAATTTTTGTTACGCGAGGGAGCGCGCGCCGTCTGGAACTTGTGCGTTCGCACTGACCTGTGGTAGAAGGCAAAGATGCCACCGCCAATCGATACTCCCAGGAAGAGCAAGTAAGCGATAAGCCATGCAGAGTCGCGCCTCGGCCGATTCCTCAGCTCAAAGAGGCCTCCAGCAGAGGCAATCAGTGGCACCTCCGGGCCACCCCCATAATCCCGCGAATGCTCGCCTTCGTGGCGACCCATCTCTGCAAAACGTTGAAGCTTTGTCTAACGAGGCCAGGTAAACGTTGCAGCAGCTATTGGTGTTAGGATTAATATTCACAGGCCCACGAGTGTATTAGACCAGCAGGCGGGCTGCGAGAGAGGAATCCCCAATCGCGAGTGCAGGTCCTGCACCATGCACTGGTCCCCTGCGCACCGCGCGCGGCCACAGCGCCTTACCTTCAGTGCTGCGGCACCACTTGACTATCTCAGCACACTGAGCAGCGACGCGGGAGCTCGTAAAGAAAGAAAGCAAGAGGGTTTGCACCGACCGTACGTGACCGATCGTACGTACGGGTTGGTCGTCTGGGTGCCGCCGAGGGCCCTCAGACTGGGCCCACAGGCCCAGCGGGGCCTTCATAGCGGCGCTTGTGAGCGCATGGCAATCGCAGCTGGACACGATGCAGGATTACAAGAGGGGACTGTCCGATACTTGACAATCGATGGCCAGAACACCATCTTGACCCCCCATCTTGACGGCTTTAACCCTCCCAGGCTCCCACTGCCTCGTCCGCGCTACTCCGCGCAGAGTGGGCTCCAGCTCAGCGGTACACTCGCCCGACTCCCACCAGTTGCATAAAAGCCGCACGTATAAGTACGCGAGTTAAAGGCGAAGCCTGGAGGCTTCGTTCGATCAAGCCTGGAAGCGGGAGCAGGGGGGAGCACAGCAGCTGCTCGCCAGACAACGCCTTCACTAATCACCACTCCCACTCCGCCTCCCGCTGCAGCCGCGCCCCGGTCCACACATCAAGCACGGATGTCGTACTTGAGTACTTCCCTTCCGCCACGCGCATCGATGTTTTGCGCTTCACCGCCCGCTCCACATCCCTTCGGGCTCCAACTGCCCCATTGCGGCACACTTCTGCACATGCCATATGGCCCGTGCCGTGTCCACGCTGCGTCCCCTGGCGGCTCTGCCCTGCCCTGCGGCCCGCTAGCCTGCCCACTGCTGCTGCAACAGCCTGTGTGCCCTCTTCCCAACTGCCTCACCTATCCCGACACCCGCAACACGCCTTCCAAACGCGCACGACCCTATCGACGCTCCTGCCCCAAACCCGCCAGCACCCACAAGTACCAGCTTACCCATCCTTAAGCGGCCACCCGCAACCGGAACACCGGAATACACGTGTCATGCCCCCATGCGCTAGCCATTTAACTTGCCCAAAATCATGCTTGTGCTTCACGCTGATAAATGAACTGCTCCATTTGCAGCATGCCCCTACTTTCTCATTCTTTGTTAGGAATCCGCAGGGAAAAGCCCCGAACCCATGACATGAATTCCGCATAAGAATCCTGTAAGAATGATACTTTGAGCCTGACTCTATCTTGCGTTGCGTGTCCATGCGCGTGCCCGCACACGTGCGATGCACTGCCACACCCAATGAATTTGCCCGGGTGGTACGTGCACCCCTGCTAGGACAAATTCTATCGCACGAGCCCAAGCACTGCTTAAATGCCCGCACCGTTACTCAGCGCCTCGTCCGGCCGGCACCGGCCCCCAGCCGAGGCGCTGCCCACTGTCATCTTGACCAGCTCTGCGCTTTCCTCCGCCCGCTCCACGCCCTCCTCCAGCGCGGGGAGCTGCGACACCATCGACCCCGCCGACCAGCTGAGGCCGCTCCTGCTCACAGCCGGGAGCCTCACGCCCAGCTTCCGGAGCTGCCGCTGCGTCAGCGCCTTTTTCATCATAGCCCGATGCGCCGCCGCCGAGTGGCCCAGACCTTGGCCTGGCGGCTCGCTGCCGTACGCCACGGCACTCCCGCCGCCGCCGCCGCCGCCACCGTGGGCGCTGCCGATGTCATCCGACAAGGCGCGCTGGAGCGGGCTGTCGCTCCCGCTGCCGCTTCCGTCGCTGCCGGCGCCGCGCTGGCTGCTGCTGCCAATGGGCGACGGAAGCCCCGGCGCCGCGACTGCGGCGGCGGAGGCCGCCGCGGCGCCTGGGCCCATCAGGCTGCTCGTGTCCATGCATTCCAGGGTGCCCAACACAATGCCGCCATCCGCCGTGTAGGTTGCGCCCAGAACCGCGCCTGACTTGAGCACTCGCAGCGGGCTGGCAAAGCCGCTGGCGCCGCCCCCACTTGCACCGCCGCCGCCGCCGCCGCCGCTGCCGCCAACACCAGCAGCGCCGGCAGGTCTGCCGCATGCGAGGGAAGTGGCGCTGAGGCGCGAAAAGCTGTTCGGCCGCGAGCTCAATGAGCCGGGGACCATGCCTCCTAAGTCTCGGCCAATGTTCACCGCCGCCGCACCCTTGAAGCTATGTCCTCTCAGTCCTGCCGGGGGCTGTGTGGCGACGGGCCCCGCGCCCACCAAGCTGCCGCTGCGGCTCGGGACTCTGCTGCCCAGCACGCCTGCAGCCAAGCCGTTTGACGAGGCGGCCCCGCTGCGCGGTTTGTTCTGTGTCGGTGGCGGCGCCACCACCACCACCGCTGCCGTGTCACCGCCCAGCTCCTCCCTCATGCGCTCAAGCTCATCCAACACCTGCGGGTATGTGACAGCGGCAAGTACAGCATATCTTTCGGTTGTTTGTGTTTGTTCCAGCCGGTTGGGCTCAGGCTCCGTCCTAGCTCCGATTGTTCTAAGAGCGCACTCACAAACTGCACGCGCATATAGGGCACGACATGCGCACCTCTGGAAAGGTGGGCCGCGCTGCCGCGTCCGCGTCCCAGCACCGGGCGGCAAGCGACGCATACGCGCGCGGGGCAAACGGAGGGAAGCGTGGCCGGCGGCCCTCCCGTGTAATGGCGTGACCCAGGTGCGCACGGTTGATGCCGGCAAAAGGCTCCCCCGCACAGAACAGCTCCCACAACAGGATGCCAAACTGCGAGGCGTTGATGGGCAGTAGCAAATACGAGAAGCAGTAATGGTGACGGTGATGCGGGTAGACAGGAACGACGTGATATTGGAATTCTGCCAGCACATTTCCCGCGTTCGGTCCTCACCGCGTACACGTCCGCCGCCTTGCTGATGCGGCCCTCCAGCATCACCTCCTGGGGGGCGGCCAGGGGAGGCAGGCAGGCAGGTCGCGTTTGTGGTCAGCAGTGGCCCGCAGTGGCCCTCATGCATCCACTAGATAGTTGGCGGCGGACGGGTGCCCTGCCCACAGCAGCTTCGTGTTGGCCGAGGATGGAGACATCGGCTGCTCCGTGGCCCCCAAACCTAAACGCGCTGGGCAGTGCAAGGCAATGATTGGCGCCACGCACCGCACCTACCGGCGCCATGTGTGTCAGTGTGCCGTGGAAGCAGCCGGACAGGTGCGTCTCTGTTCGCTCCATGCGCGTGGACAGCCCGAAGTCCGCGACCTTGGCCATCAGGCCGCGGCCCGACTCGCCGCCTCCGGTGCTCTTCAGCAAGACGTTGCGTGCCTGAAGCAGGTTACGGCCACGGGTGACGGGCGTGTGCGACGTGTCATGTTAGCTAGGTGACCGTGACCATTCGATTCGATGGATGCATGTACCCTAGATGGGACGCAATATCACGCTGATGTGAATGGAAGAACTAGCACGGGCACACCCACACCTTCAGGTCCGCATGCAGCACGTTGGCGGCGTGCATGTGCACCATGGCCTTGGCCACGTCCGCCGCCGTCTCCAGAATCGCAGCCAGGTTGAGCGCACCCGTGCCGGCGCCGTCTGCGAGTGAGCGCGGCAGGTGCGGATGCATCAGATGCCTGACACATACTACAGGGAGCGTGCCGCAACAGGATGAATGAGCTAGGTGCGAAGCCAATCGCCGGCCCAGCCGCCCAGGCCCGGATCGTGAGTTTTATGCTCGCTCACCGCCGCCTGTGGACATGAACGCGTGTTGCTCGAGCGCATCCTGCAGCGAGCCTTTGTCGCAGTACTCCAGCACCAGCCGCACCTGTTGTGAATGCCGCGGGCCGGTCAGCAGTTCACTGGGCCAGCCCAACAAGGCAAGCAACGCTGTTAAGCTGATGAATACGGTAATCTGCGTGTGCGCGCGTGCGTGCGTGCGTGCGTGCGTGTGCGTGTGTGTGTCCCCTGCTACATGCCTTGCTTGCCGCCCACCTCGTAGCTGTGCACGCTGCCCTCTGACCCCGACACGCTGCGCTGCGTGCCGTGCGAGCCGCCGCGGGTGCCCCCCGTGCCGCCCGGCCGCAGGCTGCTGTCGCCGCCGCCCACGCCGCTGCTGGGCATCTGCGTGTGCGTGTCGGCCGGCCCCACCACCAGGGCCTCGTGCACGGGCTCCGTGTACGGGCGGATGAAGTAGGTGTAGGTGGTCACTGCGTGTGTGTATATCGCATGCAGGGAGGGTGCGGAAGGGAGGGCCGGGTCATTAGCAGCAGGATTGGGAGCACGTAGGGCGGGGCTGCTGCTGCTGGTTGGCTTCACAGTTCACACACGTGCTTGGTGAAGGCACCCGCCCTCCCCGTCCCCTCCACCGCCTCCACCGCCGCTCAAATCAGCTGCGAGCACCCGCGATAAGAAAAGGGCGCCTTGCCTTACTCACCGATGTTGGGGTGCACCAGGCTGCTGCTGATGGCCGCCTCCATCACCGCCATCTTCTCGCGCTTCTCCTGCCCCGTCATGTTGGCTGGCAGGATCATGGTCTTCACCGCCACCGTCTGCATGTTGCGCATGAGCCGGGATTGCGGGGCGGGGGGGGGGGGGAATTGCAAGGATGTAGGAAGGGGGAGGGGAAGAGTCAGGAAACTGATTCAGCGAGTAGCCGGAACCCAAGGTTTCCTGCGCTCGGAGTGTGCACAGTTGTGGGCCCCCAAGGGCGTGGCGTGTGTGTGTTTGTTGCGATGGGCCCGGTTAAACAGCGGAGCGTGGGGTCGCGCTCGCTACTTTGCGAATTTCCTTCTGTCAGTCCTGACTACCCGTCGTCCCTGGCTGCGCCTTCTGCGTGGCCACACGGCGGTTCGGGCTCGCCCTCCCAACCCCGCACGAAGACCGCCGTTCTCTGCTTGCAGGTACCCTCTACGGCGGCGGAGCCGCCCTCACAACGACGCAATGCATGGAAACCAGTCGGTTGGTCACGTGCATGGGCAACCAGATCCGAAAGGCCGGACCATACATCACGGCCGCTGAAGTATGCGCACGGTCCGTGCGCACGTCAGCGCCCAACTCACCGAGCCGCGCCACACGCCCTTGTGCACCTTGCCGAACTACATGGGTGACCGAGCAACGTGTGTGTGCGATGTCATAGAATGCGCCGCGCAACACGGATTTGCAGATCAGGATCAGGCATACGGTAGATGCGCTGACGGGTAGTGTCACTGATCACCAAGCACGTACTCAACGTGAACCTACGGTTAGCTCGGCTAGACTCGCCCGGCACCAAGTCCGCACCCGTACCGCCGCCCCACCCCTTTCGCTCACCGCGCCGGACCCCAACAGCTCGTTCACCCGGATGGTGTCATCGGCGCAGGCGGCAGAGGCAACGCTCAGCGAGCGGCGTGCCTCCTCGATTCGGGCTGCGGGTGACACGGCGAAGAGATAATAGGTGCGGGGCAGGCATCAGTGTGTAGGGGGGCCAGGCAGGGGCTGACACACAGCTGTTTTACAAGGATTGATGGCACCACGTGTTCTGCTTGGCACCGCCCGGGTGCAGCAGCGTGCCGGGCTCGCGGGGCCATGGGCGGAAAGCACGCCGCCGCCGCGCCTCGCCCTCGCTTGCTCACCCATCATGGCATGCTTGGACGTGCCGGCTGACAGGCTGCTGCCGCCGCTGCCCGTCACACGCAGCCCGCCGTCCATTCCTGCGACGCCCTCCGAGCCCGGGTGCTGCTTATGCTGATGCATCAGTAGGCCGGAGCTGGGCTGGCGAGAGGCCGCGTTGCCGCCCAGGCACGCCAGCAGATTGTACTGCCGCGCCAGAAGCACATCCATGCGATCCTGTGCGCCGTGTGTGCATGCATGTCAAAACGCTGTGTGAGTGAACCCTTGCAACATACACGCGGTGGCTGCGCTCGTGGGGTTAGCTTCGTCTCACGCATAGCGCTTCGCGACGATTTACTGAAGTTCCGCACGCACCCAGGGTCATCTGTGCGCACTGTGGCTCGTAGCACCACATTACCGTACCTTCTCATCCTCCAGGCGTTGTGTGGTCTCCTCCAAAATCTTGTTCGCGGCCTGATGCAAGCGCGGAGGCGGGGCTTTGGTAAGGAGACAGGGAGATCGACTGGCGAGTTGTCTGAAACGCCACGCACGCCCGGGCATCTCTCTTTACGCTCAGAATGTACATTCTGGACCTAGGACACCCCTCCCCTACCACGCCCACTCACCACCATCTCCGTTAGTAGCACCCGCTGCTTTTTGAAGAACGTGAGCGTGAGGAACAGCAACACCGAGAACATGAGTGCCAGGCCCACCACCGCTGCAATGAGCGGGTCGCGCCATGTCGTCGTGAAGCCACCCGCCGGCGCCACCTGTGTGTTTGCAACCACCGTGCGGTACAGGCACATGTGTTGCATTCGTGCGATCGACAGCAACGCATGGGAACCTCCATCGCTGGCGCCAAGCGCTACGGAGAGCGTTACAGTATTACATGCCCAGCGGCGGAGTGCGACCTTGCCGTACTTTCTTCACTCACCCTCAGCAGCCAGACCTCGTCGCCGATGACCCGCACTTTCACGGTTACCGAGTCGGCAGCCCTCAGGTCCTCGCCGCCCTGCTGCGCTATCACATACTCCGCAGTCGTGTTGCCGGACGCCGATGACGCGGGTTTCACCAGCGCATAATGGAAGCCCTGTGCAGTGTGATGCGGAGGTCGTGTTGTATGTGTGTCACGCCAGCCAACACAACAATATGGGCCCCCAGGTGCTGACTCGCACAACAACCATACCGCCGGTGACCTTACAAGGGCCTGAGGCACATTGATGGCCGCCTTCCCCGCGCGCCACCCACCCGCGACCTAAGTTGGGCGAGGTAGGCGTCCTGGCCCGCAGTGACCTCGTCATAGTTGACCACCACCACCGCGCTGCCCCACCTGCGGCGGCAGCAGTTGAATTCAAGGCAGCGTCAGCGGTGTCATGTGCATCAGGTGAGGCAGTGTCGCGAAGTGAGTGAGCAGCAGCCGTGGCTAGGTTGCAGCAGCAGCAGTAAACACGCACAGGCGCCCGCGCACACAGACTCATCACGCCGCGCACCATTTCTCGCGGGTGGTGGCGTTGTAGCACTGGGCGCAGTCGCGGTAGCTGGCCGGCACCTGCTCGTACGGCAGCGCGCTGGCGTTTTCCCGATAGCGGAAGCCAAAGGTGTCGCTGGCGTCTACGTCGGCTGCGGTGCGTCGTGCACGGCGCGGGCAGCAGGGCGAGGAGGGGGAAGAACCTACTGAGTGATAAGGCTGGCGGCTGGCGAGGAAACGAAGCACTTTTCGCCCGCACGGCCCCTTCCGACCGCAGCATACGGCAGAATGACACGCATGTGCTAATGGCGCAAGCTGGGCCCCATGCATGCCCAGCAACTCACGGACGTAGATGGGGAAGCGCACGAAGGCGCCCATGAAGCCCTGCCACGTCAGGAAGGGCCCGTTCACCACGACGCCGTGCCGCGCGATGGACGCCGTCACGTCCGGCCGCCGGCTGGGGTCTGCAGCAGGAGGCGAACAAAGAGACCGCAGGAGCGCAGGCGGGCGATTACTGGAGCGCTCATGTGCTCACACGCACCCCGCGAACCTACCCTTCCTACCTCAAGAGCCCGCTCCCACAACCCTCGCACCCTCCCATGCTGCCACGCGCGCTAGCCCATTCCCCTCCGCACCACGCGCGCCGCGCGCGCCACGCACGCCACTCAAGCACTACCCCGCCGCCACGCAAGCACTACCCCCGCCGCCACGCAAGCACCACCAACACACCACGCGCCCACCCGCCAGCAGGTCTCGGGGCGGCTCCAGCTGTGCCAGGTCCTCCGGGCGTGTGGGCCAGATGCCCATCACCTGGCCCAGCGGCTGGATCTGCAGACTCCACAGCGAGCCGGCGGGCGCCTGCGGCGGTAGTGACAACCCGGGCGTGGGCAACCTACGGTCTCTAACCTGGCACTTATCCCTGTGGTTAGCCAAATGGTTATAGGGGCCCAAGAACGGTGGGGATTCTGGGGAGCCAGCAGACTCGTTGGCGTGCAGCAGCATGCACGTAGTAGGAAGATCGCGTGGCGTGGGCGACTGACCAGATGAACACCGCCCGCCCAGCCGCCTGCCGCCCTGACTCGCTCGCTGTCGCCCGCAGACCCCCGCGCACGCACCCTCGCCAGCAGCTCCTGCGCCGTGTCGTTGAAGTGGGTCTGCCAGTAGCCCCAGTCCGGCCGCTGACGCACCAGCAGCTGAAAGGTCACGCCAGGCGTGAACGACTGCTGCATCTGGATCTGAGGCGGCAGACAGCCAGGCGTGCGGCACATGAGGAGGAAGGGGGTTGTTCCAGGTGGACACACCGAGTCGTGACGTCGGCACTGATGCTACAGCCCGCCGTCACCACCACCCGTGGCCACCGCCCACCCGCCACTAACTACCGCCCGCCGCCGCCCCCCACCCGCGCACCTCAAACCCGATGGCTGCATCGAGCGCGACGCTGCGCGCGTCATTCTTCTGCTGCACCACGTCACGGCTGGCGCTCGCCACCACACCCCACACGCCCAGCCCGCACAGCAGGCCGAACAGCAGGAGCGGCGCCAGCAGCGTGCTGATAGGGTACAGCCTGACACGTGGAGGAACGGGGTCACAGCCTTACAGGGCTGGCGGAGTCAAGGTGCCGAACGCAATTCCACCCAAGCACCCAACGCCATCCATCCAGGACGTACGGGCAGCTACGCCCGCCCCGTATCTCCGCCCGGCGCAGCCGGTGGGCCACGACACACGCACCTCACAACGTCCCATATGTCCTACAGAGAAAGGAGCAGTTTCGGGATGCGTGGGCCGATGCATAGGGTTGGTCGTCGGGCCAGGGGTGTTTGGGTGCACAGCAGGGATTTTTGCGGTACACCGCCGTCAATTAAACGCATGCGATGCCTACCAGTGACACTGAGGCCCCAATCAATTAGGTGCGTCAAGCCAACAAGTCCCCTGCTTACTCGCACGGTTGAGCACGGTTGGTGGGGGTCGGCGCCAGGGATGCCCGTCAGCGTGAAGCGGCGTGACTGTCCCCGGGAAATGGTCGGGCCGGCGGGGAAGCTGGGCAAGGAGTCCAGACCTGTGAGGCCCGGGATTGAGGCCCCCGCAGAGGCCTGGTGTGCCGGCTGCGATGGCTTTTCCGAACCTCGGCTGTGAGGAACCGCGAGTTGCTGCGGCTCCGGGTTTCCGGCCACGCCGCATCTCCCCGAAGTCGCGTCGAAGTGCTGCGGCTCCCCCGCCACGCCCGCGACAACCACCCCCACCACCGGCTTGTCGCTGAAGCCCTGCTCGACATCGCGCTGTTTGTCTGCAGCCTTCATATTTATGGGGCCTGCTTGTGAGTTGCCGCGAAGGGGTCACAGCAATGCGTTCTATATCGCGTGCATTATCAGCACTCAGTGATTGTCTGGCGCGTATTAATAATCCTATGACAAGTACTTGAACTCGGTATGACCTGAAAAACGTCCAAGACGCGCAACCTGTTTTTTTCTTGTTGCAGCAGTCGCCTAAATGTCAAGTTGATGGCTGCAGTGGTCTACAGCATCAGAAAACACATGTAAGCATAACATTGCACTCGGCTGCACAGCGCTGCGTCACTGCAAAAAGTCCTGTAAATTCAAATGTCTTCGGTAAACACGCTAATAGTAATATTTAAGGCACATGTATCACGCCTAGCTTTATCCCAGCGCGGCCACTCCTATTCGCCGCCGATGACGGTACCTGGTAAGCGGTACTGTGAAGTTTTTTGTCGTACGCCCATGTCGCTGGGGGCTGAGTGGCAGAGCGCTGGGGCACCGCACACTCTTGGTGCGCCGGAACACCCGCGATGACCGCTCACCGGTTAGGTGCAAGCAGCTGCTTCCGCTCGGGTGTCGTGACGGTACCCTTACAAGTCCCCGGACTTCACATGTCGGGATGTAGAATGGAGGAGTCGTGCCCCGCGGTCGACCGGGTTGCACGGTCAACCGGGTTACGTGAAGTAAGGCCAGGTGTTGGCTCGCATTAAACTATTGATGTGGCCCACAGTAAACCGTATACTTACGCACACGCACACGCACGCGCACGCGCACACACGTCCTGCGGCATTCTCTCCAGTAATTATACATAACCCTGTGCACCAGCCACAGCAACTTCGCTCGCCGCTCTTTGCATGCTTCTTCATGATCACTGAATCCGCCCTCGCCATCCACCAGCTCCGCGCATGCGTTTCACACCCGATCGGAGCCATCCATTGCGGCAGCCGGCTCGCCCCAAAACATCACGTCACGGTGCAACATCCCCTGCGCGCCCGCCCTGCCCAACGGAATGCACACGCTTTGGCCCGTCCGGGCTGCGGCGCGCAGGGGCGGGTACCGCGCAGCACCATCAGCCCCACAGCGCTCTCGAAGGGCTACTGCCGCTCGCCTTGCTGCTGCTGTCTTTGCCACCGCAGCCGCGATTGCCATTATTATTGCCGCCGCCTGTGTCCTTCACCCTAGGCTGCCACCTCGTACCCCTCATACGACGCGCTGGCCGTCAGCGCGTGCCCGTGCCGGCTGCTGGTCACCATTCGTGCCAGGCCGAGGTTCTTGCGCGACAACATGGAGGGCGTGACCGTCCGCTTCATGGCGCTGCCCAGGGCCTTCTGCGCCACGGTGACGCCCTTGCCCAGCGTGGGCCAGGAGGCCATGCGGAAGTTCCAATCCTGCTGGCGCAGGCCGCGCATGATGATGTCGAGCTGGTGGTAGCGGCAGGTCGCCAGCAGTTCGGTTTTGAGCGTCAGCCCCGCCGCCACCGCGGCGACCGGGGCGGCCACAGGCGCGAAGGCGTATGCGGCAACCCTGCAGGAGTGGATGGGGTGGGGAGGGGCGAAAGCAGCAGCTGGGCACGACGGTGCGTGGGTGCAGCAGCGTCGGGAACGCAGGAACAGCGACAACCAGTAATAAAGGCAGGGGCAATTCCTCAGGGCAGCAGGTTGGGTAGATAGCAGAATAGATAGCCCCCGCACGTGGCACACATGGGCAGCCAGAGGTCTGGCGGCGCGTGAGCGCTGCCCCCACGCACGCACGCACTCGGCCCACCTCGACACAGCGGCCTGCGCATTCGCTGCAGTCCATTTCGAGCTGTCGTACAGCGGCGTGGCCACGTGGCGGATGGTCATGTACTCGGCTCCGTCGCGCTTGTCCCGCCGCCGGCCCAGCATGTTGACCGGGTTGCAGTATGACAGATACGCATGCAGCATGCTCTGGGGGCATAGCGGGCAAGTGGGATACGGAGAGGCCGGTGTTGAGATGGGTGGGGATGACTACTGGGCGGGGTGAATGCACTCGGGGACCTCAACACGTTACAAACCCTTGCCCGGGCCGCTGGAAGCTATAGCCCCGGCGCACGCACAGCTAGATAGCTAGCACGGCGCACTGCTGAGTGGCCCCGCAGCCGCCCCAGCCACCTACCTGCACCTCGCTGACGGTCAGCAGCCCGTCACTGCGCTGCTGCTTCAACCGATCCAGGTCCTGCGGGCTGAGGCCGGGCGCGTCGAAGACCAGGCACTGCACAACGTCCACGTGCTCCAGGAAGGCGCGGTCGCGCGGGCAGCCACTGCCGGCCCCCTTGGCGGCGAGCCGGGACGTGGGCAGAAGGTAGAGCGCCAGCGCCTGCGGTGGCGGTTGGGTGAGGTGGCGCCATGTGGTCAATCAACGGCACGCATACCGGCTGGTGGAGCTCAGGCGCAGCACGGGTACTCGGGTAGCGTGGTTCGGGCTCGCTCCTACCTCGCGGCGAGCACCGCTGTGCGCCGCGATGCTCCCGCCACCGCCGCGCCTGCCTACCTGCGCCAGGTAGCCGCCGAGCGAGTGGCCGGTGATCACGACGCGCAGCCTGCGGGCGGCGGCCGGGACCGCGGTGCCAGCCCGCACCAACCGGTCGTACTGCGTGCGCAGCACGCCCACCACCTCCTCCACCACCACGTCCCGCATCTCGACAATGCTCTCCGACTCGGGGTCCAGGTTGTCCAGAACCAGCTGCACGTCAGCCAGGATCGTGCCCAGCACTTTGACCGCGGTGCCTCGGATGGCGACCAGCACGGTGTGCCCCTTGCCCCCGGGTGGCGCCGCCTTCAGCGCGGCGTCCGAGGGCACGGCCACCAGCACTCGGTGGCCCACGTCATCACATTTCAGCACCTGCATGCACGCAGTGGATAGAAGGACGGGGAAGTACGGTAGATGAGAAACATGCACTGAACACCGCACTTAAGCAGCCGTGTGTGCGTGTGCGCGCGCGCGCTTACGCACGGACGGTGACGCCACAGGCAACGAACGCAGGCACGGGTAGACAAACACAGTGCAGCGCGCGGCGCGCGCAAGGACTCGCTCGGGGCCCAAGCGCACGCGGGCGACGCGCGGCATCACAAGGCTGGAATGCAGCCGCGCGTACACAACATCCGAGCTTGTGAACGTAGTGTGCGTGTCATGCGTGCGCCGTGCGCGTGCCTAAAGCGCGTGCTTGGAGCGCGTGCCCGGCTGATCGCACTAGCTAGTCGACCGCATGCCATCCACAGACAGTTACTTTGGCGAGCCAGTCAGCCAGCCAGCAGCTCACCTGCACGGTGGGGTCAAAGTAGCCATCCATTGCGGCAGCCGGCTCGCCCCAAAACATCACGTCACGGTGCAACATCCCCTGCGCGCCCGCCCTGCCCAACGGAATGCACACGCTTTGGCCCGTCCGGGCTGCGGCGCGCAGGGGCGGGTACCGCGCAGCACCATCAGCCCCACAGCGCTCTCGAAGGGCTACTGCCGCTCGCCTTGCTGCTGCTGTCTTTGCCACCGCAGCCGCGATTGCCATTATTATTGCCGCCGCCTGTGTCCTTCACCCTAGGCTGCCACCTCGTACCCCTCATACGACGCGCTGGCCGTCAGCGCGTGCCCGTGCCGGCTGCTGGTCACCATTCGTGCCAGGCCGAGGTTCTTGCGCGACAACATGGAGGGCGTGACCGTCCGCTTCATGGCGCTGCCCAGGGCCTTCTGCGCCACGGTGACGCCCTTGCCCAGCGTGGGCCAGGAGGCCATGCGGAAGTTCCAATCCTGCTGGCGCAGGCCGCGCATGATGATGTCGAGCTGGTGGTAGCGGCAGGTCGCCAGCAGTTCGGTTTTGAGCGTCAGCCCCGCCGCCACCGCGGCGACCGGGGCGGCCACAGGCGCGAAGGCGTATGCGGCAACCCTGCAGGAGTGGATGGGGTGGGGAGGGGCGAAAGCAGCAGCTGGGCACGACGGTGCGTGGGTGCAGCAGCGTCGGGAACGCAGGAACAGCGACAACCAGTAATAAAGGCAGGGGCAATTCCTCAGGGCAGCAGGTTGGGTAGATAGCAGAATAGATAGCCCCCGCACGTGGCACACATGGGCAGCCAGAGGTCTGGCGGCGCGTGAGCGCTGCCCCCACGCACGCACGCACTCGGCCCACCTCGACACAGCGGCCTGCGCATTCGCTGCAGTCCATTTCGAGCTGTCGTACAGCGGCGTGGCCACGTGGCGGATGGTCATGTACTCGGCTCCGTCGCGCTTGTCCCGCCGCCGGCCCAGCATGTTGACCGGGTTGCAGTATGACAGATACGCATGCAGCATGCTCTGGGGGCATAGCGGGCAAGTGGGATACGGAGAGGCCGGTGTTGAGATGGGTGGGGATGACTACTGGGCGGGGTGAATGCACTCGGGGACCTCAACACGTTACAAACCCTTGCCCGGGCCGCTGGAAGCTATAGCCCCGGCGCACGCACAGCTAGATAGCTAGCACGGCGCACTGCTGAGTGGCCCCGCAGCCGCCCCAGCCACCTACCTGCACCTCGCTGACGGTCAGCAGCCCGTCACTGCGCTGCTGCTTCAACCGATCCAGGTCCTGCGGGCTGAGGCCGGGCGCGTCGAAGACCAGGCACTGCACAACGTCCACGTGCTCCAGGAAGGCGCGGTCGCGCGGGCAGCCACTGCCGGCCCCCTTGGCGGCGAGCCGGGACGTGGGCAGAAGGTAGAGCGCCAGCGCCTGCGGTGGCGGTTGGGTGAGGTGGCGCCATGTGGTCAATCAACGGCACGCATACCGGCTGGTGGAGCTCAGGCGCAGCACGGGTACTCGGGTAGCGTGGTTCGGGCTCGCTCCTACCTCGCGGCGAGCACCGCTGTGCGCCGCGATGCTCCCGCCACCGCCGCGCCTGCCTACCTGCGCCAGGTAGCCGCCGAGCGAGTGGCCGGTGATCACGACGCGCAGCCTGCGGGCGGCGGCCGGGACCGCGGTGCCAGCCCGCACCAACCGGTCGTACTGCGTGCGCAGCACGCCCACCACCTCCTCCACCACCACGTCCCGCATCTCGACAATGCTCTCCGACTCGGGGTCCAGGTTGTCCAGAACCAGCTGCACGTCAGCCAGGATCGTGCCCAGCACTTTGACCGCGGTGCCTCGGATGGCGACCAGCACGGTGTGCCCCTTGCCCCCGGGTGGCGCCGCCTTCAGCGCGGCGTCCGAGGGCACGGCCACCAGCACTCGGTGGCCCACGTCATCACATTTCAGCACCTGCATGCACGCAGTGGATAGAAGGACGGGGAAGTACGGTAGATGAGAAACATGCACTGAACACCGCACTTAAGCAGCCGTGTGTGCGTGTGCGCGCGC
The DNA here is from genome assembly GCA_016834605.1 of Chlamydomonas incerta. Taxonomy (NCBI): domain Eukaryota; kingdom Viridiplantae; phylum Chlorophyta; class Chlorophyceae; order Chlamydomonadales; family Chlamydomonadaceae; genus Chlamydomonas; species Chlamydomonas incerta. The sequence continues at coordinate 1,055,824 of JAEHOC010000011.1, forward strand.
GCGCTTACGCACGGACGGTGACGCCACAGGCAACGAACGCAGGCACGGGTAGACAAACACAGTGCAGCGCGCGGCGCGCGCAAGGACTCGCTCGGGGCCCAAGCGCACGCGGGCGACGCGCGGCATCACAAGGCTGGAATGCAGCCGCGCGTACACAACATCCGAGCTTGTGAACGTAGTGTGCGTGTCATGCGTGCGCCGTGCGCGTGCCTAAAGCGCGTGCTTGGAGCGCGTGCCCGGCTGATCGCACTAGCTAGTCGACCGCATGCCATCCACAGACAGTTACTTTGGCGAGCCAGTCAGCCAGCCAGCAGCTCACCTGCACGGTGGGGTCAAAGTAGCCCTCGCCACCGCTGATGTCCACAATGGCGTCCTTGCCCGGGTCGGCGCCCGTGCGCCCCTTGGCGCGCATGTAGAGGTCGTAGGGGTCCCCCGCGGTGCCGTCCCCGTAGCTGATGTCGCAGATTCGCGCGGCGGCTGGCAGCGACAGGCGGCCGTTGCGGGCGATGTGGTTGGGCGCAGCCTTGGGGCGGATGGCCTCGTAGATGCGCACCTTGTCACCTGCGTGTGCATGGCGTGCGGCGTGAGGCTTGGCGACGTGCGTGGGGCGTGCGAATGAGCGTTCAATCCATCCGGCGGTGTTTTAGCAGAAAAGGACGGGAACACGCGTAGGGCGGGAACACGCATCCAGCAGAATGCATGGGTGGCGCATGTGGCGCATGATCCATGCGTCCGCGGGTCCTACCCTTGTATCGTGACTTGCAGGCGATGCCCGCCGCCTCGCACGTTGCGTTGACGTGAGCAAAGTGGCACCGATGCTCCGCCTCGGCGGCCCAGCACGGCGGGCAAAAGTACCTGCGTCCGGGGCCGCACGTGTGCGTGCGAACTTTCGGCTGTGGGCGGCGGGCAACTCGACCAAGTGGCAGATTGCGGAGGCACGCTTGCAGAAACCCAAGCCTGCACGTCGATAGCTCCCACCCCCCGTGGCACGCACCTGGCCTCCTCCTTGGACGCACCGCCCTCAAAACGGAGGTACTCCAGCGTGCAGTCGTACCCCTCCTCCACCATGCCGCCGACGTACGAGCCCACGGGGAAGTCCGCGAAAGCCACCTGTGTGTGTGGGGGGGGGGCGGGGGGGGGGGGGTAGTTTTCTCCAATTCCCAAATCAACCATTGCCAACCCAAAACCCATGTGCGGAGGAGAGCGGTATACGGGGGGTGGGTAGGCTGGTGCAGACTGCAGAGTGGCAGTTACTGAACCCGCGGCCGCACCAAAGTTGCACCCAATGTCCGAGCCGCCCTAAGCTTGCATGCCTGGCACCTTGTTAAACGAAGTGCGCCGCGCCGCACCAGGGCTAATAGCCACTTTGCAAGCCAGGAGAGCCCGACATGGCCCCCGCCCGCAGCATGCCCGCAACGGCCTGCCTTGCCTACCTCGTAGCGCTGCTTGCTGCTGTCTTCGATGTTGTGACGACCTGAGGCGGCGGCGGGAGTACCGTATTCATTGATGGACAGGGGTCTCATGGCTGGAGCCGGGAAGCAACTCAAGCAAGCGGAAGCTACGGCTGATGGCCGGTCGCGTTGCTCACAAGCTGCCCCTTACTACTGTGTGCCGCGTCCCACCATCCACCGACTACCGGTGTTGTACTCACAATAGAAGATGTACACCGTAGGCCCAACGCCGTCAGGGCGTCGGCTGTCGACCTTCTTGCCGCGAGTGACGGGGAGCGTCGAGCGGCAGCCGCGGCACGTCACCGGCGTCGACTCCCAGCAGCACTCGGTGTCCGTGAGCTCCGCGATGACCTCCTGAGCCGCACAGCGCACCTCGTGGATGGTTTTCCTGGCCGCATTCTCAACCTTGGCTGCCAGCGATTTTAATAAACTCATGGTAGAGCGTGGCGGTTGCTGCCTGCGGGGGGAGGGTTTGGAGGAGGCGGGGGCAGGCGGGGGCGGCAGCAGTGCAACAGCTTTTGATGTCAGCCGGCGCCATCGATTGGCACACAAGCGCCACGGGCGCCCATGCTGGAAGTTCCGATAACCTTTCCAGATTTGCAGTTGCGAGCGGGGGAGTGTTCGGTGGGACAACACAATGCCTTATGACACCTGCGCCATGTGCGTCCACTACGCTAAATGTGCGTCCGTGTGTCACACTGGCACTATGTGTCCCCCACCCCAGCCTTCGCGAGCCCGTCCAGGCGTACAAGCACGCCTTATCGGCACTCACCGTGTGGCGTTTTGCAACCAGAGGTGCTCGCAGCGATCAGCAGGCGCTGATTTCGGGGATGGTCTGGTGCATCGAGGCAGCAATCGGGGGGTCAATAGTGTCGCTCGCGGAGCGCTTAGCACACTGATCGCTCATTGCAATAATTTCATACCTGTTGGCGTCGTCCACAGCCGCAGGCGATGGGCGGGGCAGCACGCTGAATGCGTTCGCGCGCTCGGCTGCTACTGTGTAACGATCAATACGAGGAGACGTGTTCTGTGTATGGCGGTGCAGACCATCCCAGCTCAGCTATTTATGGGGATGCAAGCCGTATTGCCCGCGAACTGGTCCAGTGTGGCCCCAACCGCCGATCCCCTTCCCGCCGGATTGCTCCGCTCCGCTGTGCTTGCCATGCGCACAAATGATAAGATAACGCTTGGCTATCATGTTATCGTTACGTTTCACGTTCGCGGTCACCAACCGTCATTGATCGATCGAACTCGCCGAGAAGACGAGCGGTTTTCATGCTACCAGACCGCTGGAGACGCTACCGCCCAAATCTATGCAAGCGATAACAGCGCAATTGCCAAGGCGCCACGTGTCTGAAAGCTGCGCCCCAACTGCTCAACAGCACACCCACCCGGCGCGCCTGCCGGTCAGGACGCGGCCACCGCGCAGTTACCCCCAAGCCGCCGCCTGCCGGGCCAGCCAACGAACAGAGGTTGGCACATGAAACTCATACACTTCACGCTCTGAGCAAGCAACATCCCCACCCCAATGTACCTAAGGAAGCCATAAATCACTGCCTACGAATGAATGGAGTCAGTTCTGGTTGAGTGCACGTACACGCCATGGTCAACCGCCGCTGTGCCCGCCCTTCCCGACGCGGCACCCTAGCCATAAGTACAAGTTCTCGATACGAGGTGTAACCTGCAAGCCACATCACCGCATTGGATCATCGAACAGATTCCACGCAGATGGTCGGAATGTTAGCCCCCATTCCGCGCGCAACGAGCCTGCCCTAGCGGTTCCTCCTGCCAATCACAGCCGCCCCGCAGCTACCCCTTGCAGTTCCCATACAACCCCACATCCTACCAGCTAGCCAATGTCTACTCAATCATGAGCATTCATGGGTGTCAACTACATGCATGGGTAGAGCGAGCTTAGATGGGCGGAAGGCGGCTGCGCGCGGTCATGGGTCGAAGCGGCGGCAGGCCCCCAGCGGCACTGCCTGTCGCCGCTGCCCCCGTGTACACGCCCGCCGCTCCACCCGGCGCTGACTCCAGCTCTGGAGGCGGCTGTCCCAGACTGCGGCGCTGCTGGATGGGCGCCAGTGGCGCCAGACCGCCGATACTCCTGTGCCCGCCGCCCGGGGGCATGGGCGGCAGCGGCACGGCGCCACCGCCGCTGCCACCACCGCCGGTGCCGCTCCCGGGCAGCGGCGGCAGACCGCTCGCCCGAGTGGAACCCCCCTCATCCGAGTTCCGGGTGGCGCGAGCAGCTGCAGCTGCAGCTGAGCCCGGCCCCGACCCCGCCTCGCCCCCGTCAGCTCCGTGCTGCTCGTGCGAGAAGCGCGGGTGGCCTGCAAGCGGCTCACCCATGGGGCCGGTGGCCACTGAGCCGCCATACCCGCCCGCGTCGTCCGCCGCAGCATCGTCACCCCCATTCGCCATGGATGAGCCCGGCAGCCTTGCTGGGCCGTTCGACGACTTCGCACTCGGCTCCGGGTGGTAGCTGCTCATCGGCTCCGGCGGCGTGTGCGCCTCCTGCGGCCCCGGATAGGGCGCCGCCGCCACCACCTGCGCCGGCTCCGGCGTGCTTTGTTGGTGGTGCTGTTGGGGCATAGTGGTGCTCGGCGGCTGCTGCTGCCCCGAAGAGTAGCCGCCTGACCCCCCCATCGCCTCCGCTGGTGGCCCTGCCGGGGCCCTGCCGTCCGCCCTCGCCGCCAGCCACTCGACCGTCTCGAGGCACAGCTCCTCCCAGCCCTCCTCCTTGCTCAGCACGTGCCATTGCTTCGTCAGCATCCGCAGCGTCTTGTCGTGCGTCTGCGAGAAGAGAGGCCAGACATAACTCTCATCAAAAAGGAGACGCGCTCAATCAGCTCACAGCCAGGAGACAGCCTCGCACCCCGCAGCAGCTCCCTCCTCCACTTTCCATGGCCCCGCCCCCGCCCCAACCCCAACCCCAACCCCAACCCCAACCCCAACCCCCCAACCGCCCCACGCACTCACCGACGCGCGCGCAATGAGCCTCCTGGCCCCGTCCGGCTCCACGTGTGTGTCCCGCTCGCTCTGGAACACCAGCAGCGGCAGCGCCACCCGCGCCATCATGCCCATGTCTGGCGGCGAGCCGTCCGGGCCCGGCGCCACCTTGGCCGTGCGCCGCCGGCCCTTCCTCCGCTTCTTGTCGCCCTTGCCGTCCTCCTCGCCCTCGCCCTCGCCCTCGCCTTCAGCCCCCGCCTTGCCCTTGTCGCCGCCCGCCTCCACGCCCTCCTTGGCGACACCGCCGCCATCCTCGTCCTGCTGCTCCGCGCCCAGCCCCGGCGCCCAGTTGAGCTGCTCCGTGGCCTTGAAGAACTCCTCCACGTTGCGCGCCCGCATGCGGCCGTCGTACACGTACGGATCCGCATCCCACGCGTCGTAGATCCAGGGCACGTGCCGGATGCTGCTGCTGTCGCCCACCTCCATCTTGGGCGCCATCGCCGCCAGCAGCTTGAGCGCGTAGCGCAGGTTGCCGGCGTCCTTGAGCCGATGCGCCAGCGACAGCATGGGCGCGATCAGAACCAGGCCCGCGTAGCGGCCGGGCTGCGGGGCACACACGCGAAAGCAGGCGGAGGGCGGGGCGTTGGCAGGGGTTATGCCGTATGCACAGTTCAGTACCAGGGCAGGGGGGAGCAGTCGATAGATGGACGCGCCGGGCTCAGCAAGGAGAGCGCTGAGAACCGTATGTATACTGCACCGCCCGGCCCCCTCCTTTCTCAGCCCCCCGGTCTCACCCGCTGCACGCACGCCAGCGTGGCCGCCAGCCCGCCCATGCTGTGGCCGACCAGGTAATGAGGCAGGCGGTCGACCGGGAAGGAGGCGCGCTCGTTGGAGGCCAGGTGGCTGCGCACGGCGGTGGCAGGGACCGTTGGTTGGTCAGGGCGTCAGGCAAGGGAAAGAGTTTTATGTGAGCCACAGACTCGCAAGACGCCTGTTGTAGCCCACGCAGCCCTGCGCAGCCCGAGCACACACCCATGCCAGCCCAGGGGAACGCATATCGCATCGCGCGCCGCCCGCCGCCCGCCGTGAACTCACTCGGAGAGCAGCATGAGGTTGTCGACGTGGTCCTGGAAGCGGTCGATGTAGGAGCGCACGCCCTTGGACCGGCCAAAGCCCTGGTGGTCAATGCCGGCCACCGCAAAGCCCGCCTTGTTCATTGCCTCCACCCACGACCCCGCGTACACGTTGGGCTGGCCCTGGGCCTATGGGGGGTGACAGCATGGTTGGGGGAAGGTCAGAGAAGCATTGCCAGGCGGAGGAGCGGGACGAGGGGCATACGGCGGTGCTTTGGAGGGGTCTGAATGGACCCGTGAAGGTCGTGCCAGGGGGCCACATCAGAGGACACATCAGGCACAGGCCGTCGACGCGTAACGCGGGGGTTTCCCGACCAGGCTCCACGCGTTCTCAAGGCTCAAACCCACCACAAATTTCAAGTAGTCAAAGCATATGTAGGTCGCGTTGCCGTGTGCGAGCTGGACGACGCCCTTGAGCGGCACGCTGGGTTCACAAGGCCAGAAGTAGGCGTACAGGTCCAGTCCCCTCTTGTTTCTGATACGTCGCGTGTATCCATGCTGGCCCAAATACAAGCGAGTGTCGTCGAAGTCGGGGATGAGGTCGGGGACTACTTGGTTCGCGGCCGAGCTTCCGCAAAAGCAAGCCATTGTTGCAGGCTGTCCTGATAGGAGATTGTCAGAAAGTCATAATTACAGAAGTCGCGGAATCAGTTACTATCATAAAAGTTGGGGACCGTCAATCCGCTTGAGTTTGTGCGTGAAAAATAAGACAAAGGTATAACACGTATAATGATGAGGCTACAGTCAGTGGAGCGTGACAGGCGCAAAACGCGATATGCCTTAGAGAGGTCCGATCGCGCGTCGAGCTCCGGCGGTGTCTGGCCGATGGGGACGGCGGACAGAGGCCAGGGAGCACGGGCCAGGGACGGGGGCTGGGACCACCGAAATGGACGGGGTTTGACATGGTTTTAGGCTGCCAATGCACCAACTGTGCACTGGGTTCACGTTGCAGCGAGTGTGGAAGCCGGGGACGGCCGGGAAACAGCCACGCGAGGTGCTAACCGGGGTTGGCAATGGTCCATGTCAGCGGCATCGGGGCAAGGTTTGGGCTACATATTTGTATCACCCGCATATCCGTCAATTTCGGGCTGGGGGCGCTGCGCACCACCAGGTTCGGTTGACAGGTTGAGCTCGGACTGCACTCCTTAGCCGTGAGGACATCTGTAATAAAACTATTTAGTGTTTATGTAACGAAATAAGCCAAAGCGCACTCAGCGACAGGCAAAGGTGCAAGGTTGACCGGCGAGCGACGACGGAAAGACGCCTGGGGCACATCTACTGGCCACAAACGCATACGTTCTTATGGCATGAAGAAGGCCTGACGTGAATGCAGGCAGAATGAACGAAAACAACAGCGACATTCGCTTTTAATCCGGCCAGGGACGGCGCCCCGTCCCTGGCCCCGTCCCTGGAGGACGGCCGCCCGTCCCTGGCCGACCGACATTATAGCGATGAGCGTCAGCCTGAGTTTGAGCTGATTAGCATGCAGGCCATGACATGTAATAAGCAATGCCAGTAGAAGCCGACGTAGCCAATGGTGGCGGTTCGGCTGCTGGGCGGCGGGTCCAGCCCTCAGCAGCCTTCCTTTGTGCCCCTCCGCGCGTTCTGGGTTACACGGACCCCTCGCTTCGCCATTTCCCCCCCGGCTTGCGGCGTCCGTACCAACAGCACCACCACAACACGTCCACCACAGCGCAGGTGCCAGCTGGGGCTAATGCAAACAATGAAGTAATGCATACACGTATTTCGAGCGCACACGCCTTAGAAAGCCTTAGGCGACCCAAAGCAGGCGGCAGGCCACTGGCATCGTAATCATCGTCCTCCACGCTTTCCCAGTCAGTAACAGTTTATTACCGCACTAACGACGTCAATTGGTCAGGTGCCGTACGCCATGGGCGCACCTACCCGCATCGCAACTCGACGCGCACACGCCTTTGCACGCTTCGGACTGTCCCCTAAGCTTGCATTCATAGCATTAGCACGGCAGGTGCTGATATGCACGCAAGAACGCACGCATGCCAACGATGGCTGCTGTCCTCGGACCAGTACCTAATACTGGCTCTTGATGCTAGTGTTCTCAGACCGTAACCAGTCTGCCGCATTGTCCCATGTTGCGCAGTTCACGAACATACCGCCGCCATCACCGGCACCGAACTCCAGTTAACGTCCAAGTTCACGACAAAGTCCTTGACTCCCTGAAACGTCCCAACACATGATTTGGAGCATGCAACCCGCTTACCACGAAAGCTTAGATAGACAACGCGTAGCGGCATGGATTAATATGAAGTCTGGCATAAGAAATCTCCATTGTTTTCTTGCTTCTCACAGGCGGAGAACCGCCCACCGACCTAGCCCGCTCAGTCCTCCAGGCTGCTCTCCCGCCGCGCGCCGCTCTCCCGCCGCGAGAGGCTGCTGGGCCCGCCCATCACCAGCACGCCGCTGCCGCTGGGGCCGCGCGGGATGCCGCCGTACGGCGCGGCCGCCGGGCCGGGTCCCGACATGCTGGCTCCGCTGGGGCCCATGCCACCCAGTCCCCCGCCGCCGGCCATCGCGTGCATGGAGGTGGCGCGCTGCGCCACCTGCTCCACCTCCGCCTTCAGCGACGCCACCGTCTCCTTCAGCTCGCGGCCCAGCTTGCGCGCCATCTTGCGCGCCAGGTGGCCCATGGCCGCCGCAGAGTCCAGCACGCCGCCGCCGCCGGGCGCGGCGCCGCCAATCGGGCCCGCCGCCGCTGCGCCGGCAGGCGCAGCCGCAGGCGTGGCCGCGGGCTGGCCCTGGTGCATGCGCAGGTGGCCATGCTGACGCGACATGCCGTAGCCGCCGTACCGCGGGCTGGCGTTCTCGTCGTCGCTGCTGTCCTCGCCGCCACTGGAGCTGCTGCTGCTGGCTTCATCGTCGCCGCCGCCACCCGCGCCTCCCAGCAGCCGCAGCGTCGCCTCGGCGCGCTGTGTCATGCTCTGGCGGCGCGCGGCGTCGGAAATGCCGGCGGCGGCGCCCAGCGCAACCGAGTTGGCAATCATCATCCGGCGCACGGCGTACTTGGCGCCGGCGGAGGCCTCCGACGGCGCCAGCGCGCCCAGCCGCGCCACCGCGAGCTCCCAGCGCTTGAAGCCGGCGTGGCGCAGCGCGCGAGACAGCTCCTTCCACGTAATCACCTGGGGGCGGGGGCGGATATGGGCAGCGGGCAAGCGGGACGTGAGCCGGGCTGAGCTGTGCTGTCCCAAGCTGTGCTGTGAGCTGTGCTATCCTAAGCTGTGCTGTGCACATTCGCCGCCTGCTGGCGTCGCACGTCTCCCTGTACAACCCAGCTCGGCCCCGGCTCTGCCCCCGCACGCGCACGCACGCACCTGGCCCGCGTCCTTGAGCAGCGCCTGCTGCACGCGCACCCACACGCAGTCGTGTACGCGCGCCAGGGGGTTGAGGGTGCTGGTGGTGCTCTGGTTGGTGCTGGCGCCGTCCTTCTTGGCCAGCACGATGTTGGTGGCACCGAACCAGCCCTGCGCGCGGGGGTGGGGGAGGCGGGGTGGCGGGGGTTCCATGCATGGTTAGCTAAGAAGTAGGCGGAGGGGTGTGTGTGGAGGCGGGCGCAGCGTGTCACCGCGTGTCGGGTGCCCGGTGTCAGACCGTCGCCGGGTGTCCTCAGCTCCCCTCCCTCCGCGCCCGCCGCATCCCGCGCCCACCGCGCGCTCGGCACCGTTCCGCGCCCCCCCCCGTTCGGGCCGCCTCTCACCTGCAGCCAGCCGCGCACCACCCAGTAGGCGTGGAAGGCCAGCTTGCCGGCCCAGGTGTACACGCCCAGCCACACGGTGATGAGCAGCCCGCCCAGCAGCACCAGGTAGCCCAGCACACCCAGCACCAGCCACAGCGGCCGCGTGACGATGTAGATGGCGGCGGACCAGGCCATGTGCAGCAGCTGCAGGAAGTTCTGTGGGCGGGCGGGTGACGGCAGGAGGGAACGGCAGGGGAGGCGGGGAGAGGGTGAGAGGAGTAGTGGCGGCAGGAAGGTCTGGGACAGGCACTGGGGCGGGCTGAGGACTGACCCGGCACACACACGGTATACGCACCTTCTTGTTGTCCCACTCCTCGTAGTTGGGGGTTCCGTCGTGGGTGGCCGAGTCCAGGTTGGCGGTGGAGGCGTGGTGGTGCTTGCCGCTCATCTCAAACATGTCGATGGGCGCCTTCTGGCTCTTGGTGGTGGCCACGGCGACGCTGGCCGCGTCGGGGCCCACCTTGGCGGCGCCGCCCGCCCCGAACGCCGGCGCATTCTGCGAGGTTCACCAAGCAGCATTCGCGTGAGGTGCCACCGAGACCATTGCATTACAACTCCCATTTCATGCCAAAGGCTCCAGGCAGCGCGCACGATCGCTGCAATCGCAATCGCAATCGCAATCGCAATCGCAATCGCAATCGCAATCGCAATCGCAATCGCAATCGCAATCGCAATCGCAATCGCAATCGCAATCGCAATCGCAATCGCAATCGCAATCGCAATCGCAATCGCACTGCCCGCACCTTGTTCTCGCTCTCGCCCGTCCACTTCTTGTAGCCCAGGAAAGTGAAGTAGCCAATGCAGTAGGGCGCCATGCCAAAGTACATGGCCCAGGACAGGCCCAGCACCGCCGGGTAAAAGGTGAGCAGGTAGATGAGGTAGGGCACCTCGTTGGTGCCAATGGGCAGGAACTTGTTTTCCGTGTTCTCGCCCGACACCACGATGCCGTCCATGGGCGACAGCGAAAAGGTCTCGGCCAACCAGGAGCTGCTGCCCTTCTGCCGCACGCCGCTGGGCAGCAGGTTGCGCAGGATGAGCTGCGGGGGTTGCGGGGTGGGGGTGGGGGGCGAGGGCGGTGGAGCGGAACGTCAGAAACGGCACGCGGAGGTGCAAGGAAGAGTAAACGGTGCCGCAAGGCTGCTATAGGCAAGCCGCCCGTGACCACGCGCAGCGCACAACGCAGCAGGAGTTGGTTTCAACTTTTAAAGGTCACGCGAGTCGCGGCGCGCACGCACCTGCGGCAGCGAGAAGGGCGCGCCGATGAGGTGGTGGTCGATCATGTACTCGTAGTGCGCCAGGATCTCGGCCATCTGGAACTTGGACTGCGCCTCGGTCTTCTCGGGCTGGAAGTGGTAGCTGATCAACGCAATCAGCAGGTTGGCCAGCACCACAGTCGCCACCAGTGCGTACATCAGCACGATGATGGTGCCGTAGATCTGTGTGTGTGAGGGAGGGGGGGGGTTGCGATATGATTATTAAGATATGAGAAAGCGGGGGGGGGGGGGGGTAGTTTTCTCCAATTCCCAAATTGGGGGGTGCGCACCAAAGTCAGCCGCACAAACCCCCGCAAGCTCTGGCAGCTGTTGAAGGGTGGGCAGGCAGGCGAGTGTCCGCTTGAGGATGTTGAAGAGTGGAGTACTTATTTCGATGGCCTTTATAATGCAGGCTTGCACGAGCGCACCAGCGACGCGGAGGCCAGGGTAGTAGAAATCTTGAGCTACGTAAACGGTATTGGCAGGCAGGGATCAACGCAGACGCTTCTAGGCTGTGCTGCCGTCGCAGAACGTACACGGCAGGCTGACGAGGTGCTTAACGCAAGCTTTACGCAAGACGAGGTGCACTATGCGGTTGGCAAAATGGGCAACAATAAGTCGTGTGGGCCAGAAGAGGCGCCCAGTGAATGCTACAAGAAATGCACCTACCGCACGGAGGGGGAAAACCCCACCACGGTCAACGCCATTATACCAGCCCTTACGGCTTTGATGGAGCGCATTAGGATGCTAGGTGATTACCCTGCGCAGTTTGAGGAATCACACCTCACGCCGGTGTACAAGAAGAAGGGAGAAGCTGGGGATCGTACGAACTACCGAGGCATAGCAGTGGGAGGCACGCTGGCTAAGTGCTACGCCGCCCTCAACCAGGCACGGCTCGCACAGTTTGGCGACGTTACGGAGGGAAGGCATCGCTGTCAGGCGGCTTTCAGGGCTGGGTACAGCACAGCCCACCATCTGTTCGCGCTGCGGCACATTACGCATAAGCACAGTGCTATCGGGGCAAAACCGCTGTTTGTTTGTCAGATTGATTTTGAGAAGGCGTTCGACAAAGTGCCTAGATGGGTGCTTTGGCAACGACTGGCTGAGCGAGGGGTGAGCGGGCACATGTTGACGGTGCTAGAGAGATGCTATCAGAAGGTCTGCCTAAGGGTGAAAGTGAACGGCAAGTTAAGCAGCCTGTTTGCATCACTGCAGGGGGTTAAGCAAGGATGCCCTAAAAGCACGGACCTGTTTGGGATCTTCATTGAAGCCCTGGCCGATTACATAGATGCATGGGATAGGCACGAACTACCCAGTCGCACGTGGAGTAATGAGGCACCTGAGATTGGCGGCAAGCTTGTGGCCTGCCTGCTGTACGCTGACGATCTGACGTTCTGTGCGCTGTCCATCCATCGCATGCAGTTCCTGCTAAACAGGTTGCATGAGTTCTGTGAGGCCTTCGGGATGCGTGTGAATATAGGCAAGTGTGAGATCATGGTTTTTGCTGGCACCTCAGTAGAGAGGCAACTGTCTGCGGTGCGAGCTACTGCCCTTAGGTACGGAGGCGTGCGAATCCCTGTGAAGGGGCGCGCGCGGGTACCTAGGCCTTTACTACGGGCCAGCCACGACGTTCGATTCCTGCTACCAGGAGCTGATTGCCGCGGGTAAAAGAGCTGCTCTCGGTTTGATAGCTGCGCTAGACAAGAGGGGCTGTTTGGCACCTGACGTTATGCACACCTGTTTCGATGTGCAAGTGAGATCGGTATTGTCCTATGGTGTAGAGATATGGGGGCCGGACGCGTTGTACTCTCTCTTCGAGGGGGTCAGCTACGGTGGCTATGATCGCGCACAGGAAGGGGCCATACGTGGCAAATGGCGGAAGGCCAGCACGCTGTTCGAGAAGGCCTTGGTTGACCCAATGGTTGCGCTGCAGACGTCTTTCCTTGCGAGAGCGGCTGGGGTGCGTAAGCCAACACACAGGCTGCTTTATGCTGAATTCGCGGCGTACCCAATGCATCTGCATTGGGCGCGTCTGGTCTTTGGTTTTTGGAACCGCATAGTCAAGCAAGAAAAGTCACTCGCGCACACGTTCTTGGAGGATGCTGTGAACACGGCAGTAGCAAGTGCTTTCCAGGGGATGTGCTGGGTAAGCAAGCTGTATAAGGTATGCAGGAAGCTAGGTTACGACTGGTCCGAAAAAGGACCGCAAGGCCAGGCTGCGCTGGGTGCATGGTTGCTTCGAACTGAGCTGCCGGTTGGGACGCTCCTAGCTGAGCTTTCCAGCAAACTTATGCACGAATGGGAGGCTACTAGTCTTCACACTGACCCGCGATTGTTTGCTGAAAGTGGGGGGCGGCGCTCTGTGGGCGGCGCGCCAGGGGTGAAAATGTGCAGGTATCTGCAGTGGATGGGAGTGCCACTAAAAGATGCATCGATTGAGCAAGGCAGACTAGCCCATATGAGGCAGTACGTGGCGCATAAGCATTTGATAGCCCTAATGCGCTTTCGTTTGGGCTGCTGGGACCTGGAAGTGAACCGCCCCCAGGCGGGGGGACAGTACCGGGCTAGGGCGCAACGGGTGTGTAGGCTGTGCGGGAATGGAGGCGTGGAAGACGAAAAGCACGTCTTGCTGGAATGCACGAAGTACGCGAGCTTGAGGGAAGCAGTGGGTATTACAGGTAGTGATATGAAAAGAGCTATGCTTGGCACGGACGTTCAAAAGCTAGCTGCTTACTTGCACGCGGTGACAACGCTTCGGTCTAGTGAATTGCGCAACCGCTAGCTGATTCCCCTTTGTTTAGTTATCATCGCGCCTCCGGACTCAAAGGAGTTAGTGGGGCCGCATGGACTTCAAGCCATGTAACATGCTCATGCTCATGCTCACCAAAGTCAGGCGGCAGCTCATCGCCGTGTGAGCGATGAGCTCTGGCGAAACAGCGTGGCAAGTGCTCCTCCAGTGCTCAGCTGGCTCCCAGCAGAGCATCACTCCACCCAACCCGCCCCATGATGCCATACCGCCCATACGCGCGCACATACACAGCATGCTACCGTCGTACCGCATGTCCATGCCGCATGTCCGCATCGCATGCGACATACCCTGCCTGCGTCTTTCCTGACCCAACGCACCTGGTAGATGGGGGTGGGGTCCTCATCGAACACGTCAAACATGGTCTCGCCTGGAATGAGGATACGCCGCAGGGGGGGGGGGTACAAGGAATGGTAAGAGGAGTGCAGCAGCGTTGACAGCAGGCGTCGAGGCGTAGGGGCGTGCAGCAAGCGTTCAGGCGTTGAGGCGTAGGGGCGTGCAGCAAGCGTTCAGTCGGTTAGCACAGGACACCTTGATGCAACCGAGAGCTGAGCCCCGTCGGCCGTTTTGTTTTCTGCTACCGTACTTCCCCTAATGTTTTCCGCACCAATGTTTTCCGCACCCCGAAAAGTATTTCCTTGGAAATTTTTAAGATTTCCGCACGCTGTAACTTTATTTCTGTACATATTTCAAGATTTCCGCAGGGGCCTATGTGGCCCCAACATTCCGCACGCACACATGGCGCGCACGCACACACGGCGCGCACACACACACATGGCGCACACGCGCACACAGCACGCACGCACGGCGCAATCCCCCACCGTATCCGAACGCCACGCTACCTCAGCAACTCAGCACTACACCACGGTATGTGGCCCCAACATTTTGCACGCACACGTGGCGCGCACGCCCACACAACGCGCACGCACGGTGCAGCGCAATCCCGCGCGGTACCCTGAATGCCACGCTACTGAACTCAGCACTACACTAGCTATTACTCAATTTACGGCAACGGACTGCACTAATGCCAGGAGGTTTCCCGCTTCGATTTCAGCAGGGGCTTGACGTTTGCGTTTGATGGCCGCCGGCTGCGAGCCGGTTGCATCACCGTAAGCCATGTGAATACGTTTTAGGACACTTCTGTGTACTTATCTAAATAACGCTATTGCTGTAAACTGCACTTGGGCTATGCTCCAAACACCGCCTATGCGAGATATGGGCTTCGGTCAATTTCGCAACATGAGCCCCGACCAGCTTGTTTTAGTCCTCTGTCGAGCGCTACTGGCCAATGGTGTTGTTAGATATGTACCTACAAAAAGGCGGCGTCTAAATCGTGCGGTAGGATTTGCCCGGGGCGACTCCCGGAGCCCTCCGAGCGTGCGGGTTTGGCTGGGGATTTGCACCCCCCGGACGGAATCCGCCGTACGACACCGCGGACATAACTTGGTCAGGGTCAACCCCGGCTCAAAACCCGTGTCGGGTGCAACGCCGCGTCAAGCAACCTTGACCGAACAGATCTGAAGGTGCTACGGGTGCCTCAAAGTTGTGGCAGCGTCTAGATTCAGCCCAAACCGGGAGTGGCACCCGGGTGTCCATCGGCAGGCACGAACTATGTCCGACTGTCCATGACCAACTTTCCGCACCCCCCTCGGGATTTTCCCGGTAAATTTTCATATATTTCCGCAGCCCAAAAAGTATTTCCCAGAAGATTCCGCAAGTCCCTTTAATTAATTATTTTTGCGGAAACATTAGGGGAAGTACGGTAACCGCACTTGCTACCGCTCACTCCCGAATGATAGTAAGCCGGTTGGTAGGGAGGTAGGTAGACCGCTAGAGAGCAGCATGCGTTCAGTCGGACAACACAGGACACAGGGCACGTTGTTGCTAACCGCACTTGCTATATCCCGCTCCCACCCCGCGCTCCTGCCTACCCAGGAAGGTGCGGAACAGCTTGAGCATGACCTTGGGGAAGGAGGACAGCTCGGGGATGCGGCCGCTGCGGGGCCGGAGGTGCGGAGTGGCGGGCAGGATGAGCGGGCGGGGCAGCGAGCGAGCAGGCGAGGCAATAATGGCGGGTGGGAACGCAGGAGGCCGTGGACATACGGCCATACCCCTTCCCTGTGGCCATACCCCCGCGCCTCGTCCCTTCCCCGTCATTCGGGTGTGGAATCAACTTCCCCGGCCGCCACCCACTAAACGCGGCACAACGCACACGGCACTGAGGGCGCCCGAGGCCCACAGGCGCCTCCCGCAACCGCACCCACACGCCAACACGCGCCCGCACACGCGCCAGCACTCACTTGTACATGGAGTAGAGGCAGAAGGTGACGCCGGTGAGCAGGATGGTGCCGGGGATGGCGAACTTGAACACCTCGCGGAACATCTGGCTCATGATCATCAGCTGGCTGCCCATGCCGTCGTACAGCGGGATGATGTACTGCAGCAGCCGCGCCCACACCAGGATGGAGGCGGTGTTGTAGATGAACTCCTTGGCGGTCTGCAGGTCCGCCCACGTGGGGTTGTCCTGCGTGTTCGGAGGGAGGCAGGGCCGCAAGGATGGTTGCAGGAGCGGCACAGGATGCAGTGAAGGGGGCGGGGCGGGCGGCAGGCGGACGGCGGCGGCCGTGCAGGTCCGGAGGAGGGTGCGGGCCGTGGCACCCGTGCAGACACGGGCAACCTCATGAGCGCGTTACCGCCACGGCACTCCCCTGCACGCCTTATCCACAACCCCAGACACGCACTCATCTGCACGCAGGCCGACATGCAGGCCGACACACGCCCCCACGCCCACGCCCCCACGCACCTGGCCGTCGGGCAGCGCCCACATGGCGATCTTGAGCCCCGACGCCGCCACCAGCATGAGCCAGCACATCGCCTCCACCATGTTGAAGCCGCTGGCGAAGTACTGCGCGATGCGGCCGCCGTACTGGTGCGCGCCCTCCTGCCACTCGTCCACCAGCATGCCCGCCAGGTACAGCACGAACACGATGTGCTGCCAGTGCAGCGAGGTCTCGTCCGACATGAGCTGGATGGAGTGGTAGATGTACAGGAAAAAGGCCTGCGGGGTGTGCGTGGCGTGTGTGCGGGCGTGTGCGGCGGGGAAGGGATGGAGGAAACGGCGAAGGTCGTCGCACAAGCCGCAGCACGCGTTTTATGTTTTTCTCGCTTTTTGAACGGTTTACGGTTCCACTCGGCGCCCATGCCGCCAGACCTCATCCTCACCTCCAGGAACACCTTCCAGATCCAGCGCCCGCGGGGCGAGTCGTAGAAGGCCCGGCTGGCGAAGACCAGCATGTGCAGGATGTAGGAGTGGTAGCGCATGATGGGGCGGCCCAGGCTGCCCACGAAGCCGCTGCCCTCCAGCAGCCGCAGCATCAGGTGGTGGTCCTGTGGGTAGGGGACGGGGGGGGGCGGCTCAGGACACGGTGAAGCAAACACGACATGGCCTGCTTCCCCCTGCCTGACAATTCAGGTCACGGCGGCAAGGGCCATCGCCCGCGCACCCCACACACCCCACACACGCCCGCACCTGGTAGTGGAAGGTGGCTCCCTTCTCCTGCAGCGCCAGCAGGATGTAATCCGGCCCCAGCCAGCGGTCCTGCAGGTAGCCCTGCACCACTGGCGCCGCCATGAACTCCAGGTCGTTGGCGTCGTACGCCACCTGCGGTTGTGGGGGTTGGCAGTTGGTGGTTGGACGGTTGGTTGAGTTGGTTATTTTGGTTGTTTTGGGGTGTGGGTTCCATACTTCATTATGCATGGGGTGGCATGGGCGAGCGGGGGATGGGCGCGTGTCCGGCGTAGAAACGTGCTGCCTGCCCAGCAGCGCCGCGTGCTGCCCCCTGTCGGCCGCACCCACCTGCAGCGGGCTCGAGTCGTTGACGCTGCACGGCACGCCGCGGGGCGCCAGCACGTCGCTGATGGCGGCGGGGATGGTGCCGCCCGTGCCCACGCCCGGCCCCAGGGGCGCGTCGTCCGCGCCGCCGCCGGCCTTCTTTCCGTCGCCGCCCTCCGGCGGCGCTCCGCCCGAGGAGGCATTGGCTCCTCCTCCCGCGCCGCCCGCGGCCGCGCCCTCCTCCGCGGGCGGCAGCTCCAGCTTCTCCAGGCAGCCCACCAGCTCCACGGACACACTCCGCAGCTGCTCCGCCAGCGCCCTGCAGGGACCACAGCGGCACGCGCGTGCGTACGTGTGTGTCGATAAAGAAACACGAAGCCCGTCGCGTGCGCGTGTGTGCATGTGTGCTTTGGACAAGTGAACGATGTGCGACGTGTGCCCCCCAACCCATGCCCTGCCCGCCGCGCCCGGCAGCCGCACGCGCGCGCGCGCGCACCTCCACTCCTTGGCCTTGGCGCTGTTGGTGGCGGCGCACTCGTCCAGCACGGAGGCGCAGGCCATGGCGCTGGAGATGGGGTTGCGCTGCAGCGCCAAGTAGGCCACCATGAAGTGCGTCACGTCGCAGTAGCCGGCCGACACCAGCGCCTTGGACTGGTTCAGGATGTAGCTGCAGGGGAGGCGCGGGGGGCGAGGGTTGGGGGAGGGGGTTGGGGTGGGCGGGTTGGGGTGGGTGAGTGGGTGGGTGGGTGGGCGGGGAAGTCCATGCCAAGCCCGGTATGACAGGCATGAATGGATGGGTGGGTGGGTGGACGCACACTGTGGCAGGTGTGGGGCCACCGGGGCGGCGCACAGACAGCGAGGAGATTGCGGCTGGCAACGGTGGTGGGCGTTGGCAGGTGCAGCAACCCTGGCCCTTCTCCGCAGCCTCCGCCCGCTCCCCCGCCAGCCTCGATCAGCCCCGCACGCTGACCCATTGCGCAAACCGGCCAAGCACTTCAAAGCACCGGCACTTAGCAGATCCCGCTTAGCAGCACCCACTTAGCAGCACCCACTTAAATCCACCGGCACTTAGCAGCAGCGGCACTTCGCAGCACCCACCGCAGCCCCACGGCGTCCAGCTCCGCGCCCTGCGACACCAGGTACAGCACCAGCTTGGGCTGCGCGTTGCGCTCCGCCGCGATGGTGGTCAGCGGCCGGCCGCCCGAGGTCAGGAAGGAGGGGCGCGGCCAGGTGGCGGGCGCGGCCTTGGCGCGGGCGCTGCGGTGGTTGCGATACGGGGCAGGAGTGGGAGGCGCGCGTGAGGCACGAGGGTTCAGGGCAGGTACAGGCGCTAGGATGGCGCGGCATGTGAGGTGGCAGCCACGCCCGGCCACCCACCGGCACACTGCAAAGCATGAAGTCTCCTGCGCACGACCCAACTCCCGCCGGCCTCGCGCCCCCGCGCCGCCGCCCCGCCTGGCTCCCACACGCGGCCTCCCGCCCACGCCCCGCCGCCCTCCGCCCCCCAACCCAACCCCCACATTTTCAACACTCCTTGCAACCCACCCCATCCCACCCCCACCCCACCTATAATTGGGGAAAACTATAACCTACCTGTACGACTCCACGCTTTTCCACCCCACCCCAACCCGCCCCACCCCCACCTGTACGCCTCCACGCTGCGCTTGAGCTGCTCCATGTCGTCCTCCGCCACCGCCTCCGCGATGCGCCCCAGCAGCTGCAGCCGGTCCTCCTTGTGCTCCTCGCTGTCCACCGCGGCCGTCACAGCCGTGCGCGCGTCTGCGGTGGTGCGCGGCCGCAGAACACCACATCAGTACATCACCCCAATGCGGCGTCAGTCCCCAACCGCCTAGCCGCCAGTTCCCAGAGGCCCCAACGCCCTCACGGGCTCTGCGACCACTCGGTAGCAGCGCCTCTCCTCCTGCACGCCCCACCTTGCGCCCGCACGCAACTCCCCAAGTTGCAGTGCCGTCGGCCCCCCCATCGTTGATTTTGGGCCCAGATTCAAACCCGCAGCCCCTTCCCTTCCCTTCCCCGCCCCCCCCCTGGCCGCACCTGGGTTGACCACTTCCTCGGGGTCCAGCGGCCGCCACGCCAGCAGGTAGGTGAAGTCCTCCAGCGGGCTGTTGCCCTCCGTGCCGCCGAAGGTGTAGGCCACTCCCGGCACGCAGTGCTGCTTGCGCTCCCACACGTGCATGCGCGCGTTCTTGATCAGCGCCAGCTTCTGACTCAGGATGGCCAGCACCTGGCGGCCGGGCAAGGAGGGACGGGAAGGAAGGCGTGTGTGCGCATGCGGGCAGCATGCGACTCTAGAAACGACGGCGCGGCACTGGCACAAGCAAGGTCGCCGCCGGGCCCGTGCCCGGGCACACCGCTGCTGAGGCGCCATCTGGTGCCCCCTTCCCGCGAAGCAAATGGTTTCAATGAAGCGGGTAGGAGTCGGCTCCCCCTCCTCAATCAAGCGATTATCCTGGCAACCCCTGGCAACCCCTTGCAGCCCGCACATGACCCGCCGCCCAGGCACCTTGGTGTGCAGCCCGAACTGCCAGTCCACGGGCATGGACGCCTTGCTCTCCGGCAGGCGGTTGAAGTCGTTGCGCAGCCACTGCGGCACCTTGGTGGTGCTGGTCAGCAGCACATACACCTTCGCAAGCGGGGGGAGAGCGAGGGCGGGCGGGCAGATGAGGATGTGCGGCAGGAGGAGGAGTCGGCACGCTGGGTACGGCAGGTACGGCGGTGGCCATCGGCCTGCACCACCACCACCACCCAATGGCCAAGCGCGGCACGTACTTTGCTGCTCCGGCACCCATGCAGCCGTCCCGCGCACCCGCGCGCCCTCCAGGTGACAAGCTCCCGCCAACCTGCACCATCCCTCCGTCCACGCCGCCGCCGGGTTGCGCCCAACCCCCTCCACGTGCATCACCCAGCACACGCTGCCCCCACCCCGCCACCCATGGGCATTGGACAAGACTACCCCACCCCACCGCCTCCACCGCCACCCCCACCCCCACCTCCCTGCGCCCCACGCCGCCCCACCTGCGCCGGCTGGAAGAAGCTGGCGTGCATGTAGTCGGGCCGCGCGAACGTGAAGTGCTCGTTCACGGCCGTGAAGCAGTGCACGGTCTTGCCGCGAAACACCTCGGGCATCTCGGCGTCGGGCACGGCAGCCAACTTGTGGGAGGTGGTGTCCCACAGCGGCCGGTGTGCGTACTCCGCGCAGAAGTCAAACATGGACTTCGGGTCGACAGGCACGCCCTGGGAGTCGCGACCGTCGGAGTGGAGCGTGAGCTCGAGGATGCCGCGCTCCTTCATCCCGGGGGCGTGGCTGCCCGGCGTAGGGGGGACCTCCAGGATGGCGGGGCCGCCCGTGGAGATGCGCACGTTCCTCCGCGGCGCGCCCTCCCCGGGCTGCTCCTTGTCCGCCGGCATTTCTGACACCTCGTCAGAACTCTTCATTTCAATCACGTGGGTGTCGCCACCGGCCGCGCCGGGGCCCTTGTGTTCCGGCGAACCCAAGTCCCAAGCAAGTTTTCGAGACGCGCCCCTGCGCGCTGCTGTTGACTCAACGACCTCAGGACGGCGTAACTGGTGCAGTGCCAAAACGAACGACTGGCCGCGACTAATACACGCGTTCGCAGAGTCCTAAGCAGCGCATGAAGGTCCGCCGTTGAATTAAACCAGCTTCATTGATAAAGATGCAGTGAGAAAGCTTTATTTGCTTGCGTGTGCATTGCCAATGAACGGTGGGCGAGCGTCGGTGCGGTGCGTCGTTCGCAGAGTTCTGTTGTCGCGCTTGAGTACCCGATAATTTCAATGCGTGTTAGCCCACGAAATCTAGCTTCGGCAACAGGAAACTACAGGCTTTGAGTTTTTGGCCCGGCATGCTCGTCGGGTCGCACAGGCCCGTCGGGTCACAACGCGATCGGGCGGTTTGTTTTCAGCGCACGACGCACGAGCCTCCTTGCACGACCTGGTGTAATCGATAACGATCTACACAACGCACATGCGAGGTCGGGCGGCTGCGGGGTCGGCGGGTTGCATGGGTCCTCGAAGCACCGCTTCGAAGACCCTTCGGATGACAGGACTTGATAAACGCCGCCCTTGGTTGTAGTCTCCACAACTAAACTTGCAAGTTCGACGTGTGGCACTCATAAAAGCACCAGAGCTCAGTTATTGCACCTCAGGAGCCAGCACACCATCCCGGCAACACTTGTTCGAGTAGCCCGCGTAGCCTTTCCAGGGACCCAAACTTGACCCAGAGTCATCGCTTTGTAAAAGGGTGTCATCATGGGCTGCGGAGCGAGCGTCATGAACCGGGTGAGTCGGTTCGCGCGCGGTCATGAACCCTGTCAGCCAGCGTGTCGACACAGCGCTGGTCCTGATAGGCAAGACGCGCCCCACTGGAGTCTTCAATTGAAGACTGCATTGTCGCAGTCTCGAAGGGGTGCGCGTTACCAGGCGCCTTTTTTTGCGACGTTGCTGATGTCGCGCAGTTCGGGCCCTACTGGTGGCTACGCACGCGCCATACAAATGAACTCACCTAAAATGCTTTGCTTGTTGGTTTACAGGATGGCGGCGATGGCAACAACGCCAGTGCGCCCCAGCCCAAGAAGGATGCTGCTGAGGGAGAGTCCTTCAGTAAGGACCTGAAGGGCTTCCTTATCAAGATTGTCAAGGTAATTGCGGGGTCGCAGGAAGCCTTGCGCACGGGAAGCGGCTGGCATGCCGGCCTCGATGTTGCGGAGGGCGCGCGTTCCGCCCGTTGCGCAGACTGGCGAGGCGTTTGTGATGTCGTGACACGGTGACCGACTGCCGTTATGAACCAGCATTGATCGGAGCTCCTGCACCTGACTCTTGAAACACAGGACCCTGGGTATGCCAAGACGCTGCCCGAGACCCTGGCGGCGACTGAGGACCCCACCAACCAAGTCGAGGTGAGCACTGGCAGCGCGTCCCCACTACTCCGGCTTTGGGCTCGCCCCTTCTAACCGCTGCGCGCAACCTGTTAACGCAGCCTAGCTAGGGCGCCCACTGTCTGCGCAGCACCCGCAAGCTGACGCCGCCGGCGCCCCTCACCACCGCGTGCCCACGTCTCGCACCCTGACCCTGCCCTTCCGCCCCTCCTCCCCACCACAGAAAATGCTCAAGATGATGATCAGCATCATCGACATGGTCAAGGACACCACCACCCCCAAGCACGACATTCCCGAGTTCCTCGTCGGCTGGTGAGTCGTGCGATACGGTGGGCACCTCGATGGGCACTGGCGAGCGGTGATCATCACTACCGGGGCCAGGGCCTCGCAAATAGCCACCAGCCACGCAACAAGTGCACCACGCGAGCGGCGACACTTCTCGCCATTCGTATCTGCTGCTCCCGGTTCCTCCCGCACCTGTAAGCTCCCATTCTTACGGCGCCGCCCCCCTCTCCCCGCCTCCTCCCGCGCAGCCTGGTGGCGTTCCTGTACCACCTGACGGTCAAGCCCTCCGCGCCCGAGAAGCAGGTGGAGCTGCAGTCCCTGCAGGAGACCGGCTACCACATCGACGCCAAGTGGGCGGACGCCGTGTACGACAAGGAGGAGGTGGAGGACCCCAAGGCCGCGCTGGTGGCGTCCATGGCCGCCGAGCCCACGGTGAGCACGGCTGCACACAACAGTGCTTGCGCGGCGTGTCCAATTGTCCGGCGCAGCCAGCTCCCTCGGTTATCCCACACGCCGCGGTGATGTCCGCCACGCCAGTCTTGACTACTAGCTATTCTCCACAATCGTGCGCCGCCGCGTGGCTGACGCTCCCCCATGCCCCCCTTCCCCACCCACCCCGCAGCCCAAGACCATCAAGGTGGAGGACGTGGCCTACTTCCGCGCCGCCTCCAAGATGGGCCAGCCCGCCGTGGCGGTGGCGGCCGACCGCGAGCGCGAGCTCATCCTGGTCATTGTGCGCGGCACGGCCAACATGAAGGACGTGCTGACCGACCTGGCCGGCGCCTCGCGCGAGTGGGAGGGCGGCTACGCGCACGAGTCGGTGAGCCTGGGCGCCAAGAAGGTGTACGAGGAGGTGAAGGAGTACGTGCTGAACCTGAAGGCCGAGAACCCCGGCTTCGCCGTGCGCTGCGTGGGCCACTCGCTGGGCGGCGGCACCGCCGGCTGCCTGTCGATCCTGATGCACCATGACGAGGAGTTTGCGGCGCGCATCTACGGCGGCGTGCCCATGCCCGGCAAGAAGAGCAAGGGCAGCTACATGATCACGGCCGTGGGCTTTGGCTCGGCCGCCTGCATCAACAAGGAGCTGGTGGAGGAGGCGCACCCCTACTGCACCACCGTCGTGCACGACGCCGACCTGGTGCCCCGCCTGTGCACCGACAACATCTCGGACTTCATCGTGCTGGCCGACAACCTGGTCGACACCTTCAAGGCCGTGGCCGACGACATGCGCATGCTGCTCAAGGGCACCAAGCCCGAGGGCTACGACTTCAAGAAGGTCCTGGGCATGCTCAAGAAGGCCGGCTCCGACCCCGGCGGCCTGCTCAAGGACCTGCTGGACGAGAAGATGGACAAGGCGGAGGACGCGGTGGACGCCGCGGCGGCAGCCAACGAGAAGCGCCTGTACGCGCCCGGGCGGCTCATGTTCCTGAGCAAGCCGGAGAAGGGCACCGGGCCCTACAGCATCAGCAAGGGGTCCATGGCGTCTGACACGAGCAAGATGCTGCTCAAGGGCTCGATGTTCCGGGATCACTCGTGCGGCGGCTACGTCAAGGTGTGCTGCCTGGGGCAGCTGCCGCCGGCTGCCGCATAAGGCGCGCCGTGAGCTCTTGTGGAGCTGGAGCCGGTCTGGTGGGCTATGTGCCGGCCTGGGCACGCGCGAACGGGGTCCGGGGAGTCCAGGGGTGGGGGGAGGCGGGGCAGTCAGCAGGCCGTGACCGCCGTACAGAGCAACACACACTGGTGGGAGTTGCGCCGGGCCGTGACTGGCTGCGGTGGCTTGCTGACGTGCACGCACTCTCATGATTACTATCATCGATACATCTATTCAAAGTTGGAACCGGAAGTCTGGTGTGTGTGCTGACCGCGATACTGACTGCCGCGTGTGTGCGTGCCGCATCTTTTGACTGCTTTGACTTTGTCGTGTGTTGTGCGCAACTGATCCGTGGTCCGGGTGTGTCACCTGGGATTCCGGCTGCCAGACTACTTAAATGCGACCGTGTGTGTTTGACCATATGCGTTGACCGTTTTGACGAGAAAGATAAGTATGTGAGCATGCGCCCGCGTGCAGCAGCGGCGCATTTCCAGATAGTGACGTAATGACCGCACTGCCGTCCGTTTGTGACCGCCTTGTGACACGAGTGGCGTCTCTGACATGAGCGGGAGGAGCGCAGTTTGTGAGTAGGATGGTTCCCGCACGTCTGGACATGTTAGCAACTGCAGCAACGCAGCAGGAAGGAGCTTGGGTAATCGTGACCGGTGCGACGCTCACGTGGGGGATATGTCAGGATGCTGGAATAATGCATGAGGCGCATCGGAACAAACTGTTGACGCCCAAGACGACTGTGCGAATGCACTGTAACCATTATTTTTTGCCAAATCGCTTCCCGCCTCTTACCTGAAGAGCAGACAGCAAAAGTGAAGACAGACGGACAGACCGGTAGGAGGACCCAACAGACCGGTAGGAGGACCCAGGGGCAGGGGTGTCTAACCAGGGTGTGCCGGTGTGGGCCAGGGGTGTCGTGGCAGGCTTGGCTAGGGGCGTGGCCAGACCGCTAGGTGCCGAAACTCGTCTGAGTTGCTGACACGAGCAGAACGTTTCTACAAAACTTTGCCATCGCATGGGGCTGGCCGGCTGGCGAGCCGGTGCTGTGCTGGAGCTTGCGTGATTCCTGCCTGCACGTCCATTGCCGGGCGTCAGCTTGCATGCCGCATTGCCGCTTCACGTCCAAAGTGGGAGGTTGACAACAGGGGCAACCGGACTGGCTGTGGCTGTGTTGCAGAAACAACTCCTGTGCCTCTCCTGCTGTCCTGGGAACCATAAGCGACACGTGCGTACACCACACTGGCATGGAGAGATCCAATCAGTCGAGGGCAAGGACATCAGGGACTGGGGACACAGCCGGGGGCGGGGACAAGCCGTTACAACTAACATACCGGTACATGGTGCCAGTGTCATTTAAGGTTATCAACCTGCTAGTACGGAGTCTCTTCCCCTGTTCGGGGGCCATCTGCCGGCGTCACCCCCACCCCACCCCCCATACTGCCGAACGCCCATCCAACTGGCAGGTCTTATCGCGTGGCGGCCGTGGCCCAACCCCCCGCCAACGCAACAACAGCCCTGGCATATGAGCCAGGCCGGATCTTACTCCGCCTTCACTGACAGCAGCCTCTCGCGCCTAACCACACTGGCGTGCGGACGCGGACGCATGCACTGAATAATGCACTGTCGCCACCGGCTCCGTAACCCCGCCGCATGAGTCAAAAGCAATTGAGTTCGGTTGTATTACTGTTTTGTGGCCGCCCGGAGTCCAGCGCCACACACTGCCACGCACAGCCGCGCACTTGCCACGCGCATCCGATACACATCACACATCCGACACTCAACCAAAGGCCTTCAGGGAAATATCAATGCCAGTATACGTATAGCTTTATGTATAGTACACGGCATCTGCCTAGCTACTGTGCCTCATTCTCAAACGGTAGGCCCCCCATCGCACCAAGAGTGGAAGCATGCAGAGACGCAGGTTACTGCTGGAGTGTAGGAGGAGGTCATGCAAATGGGAATACGCAAAGGACTGTGTCTCCACCGTGTCCTGAGTTCTATGTGGTGCTATATGCATGTGTAGTTATGGCACAGTAGCTTCGGCATCAATGAATCGACAACCCAAACAACCGGGGCACGTAGGCTCTCCGTCTGCCCACGCATCGTACACTGTCGACAATTGACAATTTGCAGACGGGGCCCAGCTTTCCGATGCTGGTGTCGTTCACAAGAGTCCGTGTGCGCCGCCGTCGCCCGCACGCACGGGTTTTAGCTTCCCCGGCCCAGGCACGCCACGGCGGCGACAATATCCCACACCTCTTAACCCATCCGCACTTGTTGATGCTTGTCAACCCCTTGCGCATTGTGTGCACCGGGCATGACTTTCTATGCGCCTCAATAGATTTGTGTCATAACACCACGTGTTGAAGCAGCGGCGGCGCCTGTAGCCGTGCCTGGAGCCCATTTGTCGAGTCCACACTGCGGCGGACGACTGACGGTTGGACCGATTGCAGAAATCGGGCTGGGTAACACATTCCTGTCGCCTCCCAGGCGCAACCCTTGGCCACAGATAGCTCCAAAAGTTTCTGGCCACGACCTGGAGAGGCAGCAGTCAGTTGTTTGGCTCATGTCAATTCGTTTCAAACTTGTGGCCGTTTTTAATAGCGCTCCGAGCTATCCAACATCACCCGTATGCTTGGAATGTAAATAAAATGGCCTATCAGCGTGCATTTCGTGGGGGAAACGGCAGCGCCCCTTGGGCAACCTGAACTGCCGCCCGTTGTGCCTCCCTTTGATATCTTTCTGCAGGTCGCTGCCGGACACAGAGATATTGAGATTTCGCGCCACTCACCGATGAGCGATGCAGCGACGACGCCGCGCCCAGCGGGCGAACGAACGGGTGTTGCGAATTACATCGCGCGCTAGATTCAGAACTCGTCACTCAGTGATGGGGTAATGGACACATTGAAACGCGACTCCGATTTTATTGTATTGCTGCGGGATGACAATTCACGGCGAGTCACCTGTTCATCGCAAAAATCGGCCCGCTGCAAACTAGTGCCGCCCAGACTCGCACGCATTATCCCATACAGTTTTATTATACTGTCACGACGCCGAGAAAGGGAGCACGTGAAAGCTAAGCCCACCTGACCGCGCGTTTCTTAAAAACGATTTCTTTAAAACTCCCGCATTTCTTTTAACGGTTGTCGGTCTGTTATGCGCTCACGAGCCAACGTCGCGCTGTGTCACTGACTTCAACGGTGAAGTCGGGCGAATCGCGTTGGCATGTCGATCGAGTCCTGCAAGTTCGCGGCCAATAGCCCGCCCCAAGCTACCCCGCCCACTCTACACCTGGTGTCACAAACGCATAGAGGCGAAGGCATTACCATAATTGGATGGTGGCTGCTCCGTGCGGGGTGGGGCGTGGCGCTGGGATTGCGCGGGGGGGGGGGAGGTCGAGGGCCCGTGAACCCCAGGACCAGGAGGAGTCTCCCGGTGTCCTCTTAGGGTTCCAGTCATCCCTATGTGTGTGGTATCGCGTGATCTAGTGTGGGCGGAATCTATATTTACAGGTACGCATTTCCTTTTATCCTCCCCCCCAGCGGAGGTCCCTCCTGATCTGACCTTGTGGCTTTGTGGAACCCAGTCATCACCTCCGCACCCCCGCCCTGCGTCCGTCAACCCTTGCTGCGTCCGTCAACCCTTGCTCTGTCACGCAGCAACAAGCCAACAGCCTGCAAGCCACACACCTCCAATCAATCAAGACGCACACATACATAGACCCTGCATACCGACACGGTATTTGCTACTTGCTAGGACCGAGGCTAGGACCGAGGCTAGGTTGCGACTGCGCACACCAGGCCCCACTGCATTGCTCCCCCGCCGACTTCCTCGACCAGCAGTTGTGCCGCAGCATTTAAAGCTACCCGTGCACTGACCCCGATAAAGGTTGCCCAACCGACTCATGGTCCGCGAGGGCACCCGCGAGCCGCCTTGCACTCACACCTAACGCCGCTCTGCTGCTGTGGCGCGCTGTCGGTACAACTGTTGCCTAGTGCCTCCATAACGCTGGCTCCGCCTGCAACAGCGGCCCGCCGTGCCGCTCCGCTTCCCCCCTCCTCGCACCACATGCCTGCTGCCTGTACGTCACGCTGCGCTGAAGCTGTCATTCATGAGCCGCCGGCCCGCTTGCATTCCGACGAGCATTGCTTGCACTCCCGCGAACCCTTAGCTGCCCGCACACACGCCACAGAACTGCAGAAGCGCGGCTGCCGCGGCCGTTCGCCCATCGCAGCAACGCCACGTCAAGCCGAAGCCCCAGATCGACCACGCAGGCCGTGCCGGCCGCGCTCAGCAGCAGCTGCTGGACTTGGCGGCGCCGCCCTCGCCAGGCTTGACGGTCTGCGGCCCGGCGTTGCCAGCGCCATAGCCCACCTTGATGCCGTACGACTGCAAGTTAGGCCGGAAGGCACAGATCATGATCGAGCGGGTCGCACAAGCGGCAGTGAGGGACGTGTGGCCGCTTGGCACCGCAGACCGGCCGCCAAGACTACCATTCGACAGGAGCATCGCGCACGCCTGCCTCGAGCCCGGTAGCTCAACCGGCTCATATGATTGAACATCGAGTCCGGGTGCGGGGTAGCCCATGCCCTGTGCCATACTGTTGCTCTCATTTCTTATTTCCCTGGCGCCCGCTCCTCGGCGCTCCGCTCCGTAGGGCCGCTGTCCGACCTTGTGCGGCATCTGCAACCGCCCATCTCCCATCCGCCTTCCTCCCACCGAGCCACCAACCGCCTCACCTCGTTGGACACGTCAAACACGCCGTCCTGGATCTTCTTGTAAATCTCCTTGGCAGTGTTGATGAAGGCCTGCAGGCCGCAAGGAAGTGCAACGGATGATGGTCAGCGTCAGGCCGGCTCAGGCGACAGACATTCCTGCCAGGCTGCTGCGTCTTCGGTTGCACAGCTGTGGTAAGCTGGTGGGGGCTCATGTTGGGATTCTCACATGTTACGCCCAAAACGCCTGCGACTGTGACCGCTTCTAACATACTTGGGCTCTGTTGCTAAAGGCGGCTGTTGCACATGCGGTGCGGACTGTAACAGGGGAATGGAACCGTGCCGTCCCAGCCCCCGTGGATGCCGGTACCCCGAACCGTCGCCTCGTCTGCTCTATTGCATGCTGAATCCATGCCCTTACATTCTGATCGCGCATGCGGGCTTATGCCCAGCTCTGTGCAGCTCTGTTACCCCCCTGCGCCGCCCCTGCCGCCACCCTTGGTGCGCCAGTCTGTGCAGCTGCTGCGCCGGTGGGAATCCACGCACCTCCTCCACGTTGTGGGCCGTCCGCGCCGAGGTCTCCAGGAAGATGAGGCCGTGCTCCTTGGCGAACTGCTCGCCCTCCTCCGTGGTCACCGCGCGCCGGTGCTGTAACGGCAGCAGACACAGACCCCATGCGGCACAGGCATTTTGAGACACAGGTACCGTGCACAGGCACGCGGGTCAGGGTAAGGGTCAGGGGCCCCGCCCGCGTTCTTCACACCCACAGGCCCCCGCCCCCGGTAACATGCGGGCTAGCAGCGGTGGTCAGCAGTGCTCTGTTGGACGTGCGCTCACCGTGAGGTCGCACTTGTTGCCGATGAGCATGATGGTCATGTTGGGGTTCGCGTGCTGGCGCGCGTCTTCAAGCCAGCTCGCCAGATGGTTGAAGGTCTCGCGCCTACGCAGCAACCATCCCCATGGTCAGCGCCCGCATTCCGAGGTGACCGCAACACCATCGCGACAGCTCCGCCCTCTTACCGCGTGATATCATACACGAGTAGCGCGCCAGCCGCGCCGCGGTAGTAAGAGCGAGTGATGGAGCGGAACGACTCTTGCCCGGCCTGCAGCGCAAACCGCCCTCGCGTGAAATTGGTTCGAGCGCGCGGGTATGTTGCCCTGAGTCTCACCGTGTCCCAAATTTGCAGCTTAATCTGTTTCCCGTCAATGTTGATCATGCGAGCGCCAAACTCCACGCCAATGGTCAAATCGTGCACTGGCTGGAAGCGCTTGTCGGTGAACTGGAGCAGGAGGCATGACTTGCCAACACCTGCGACAGCCAGTGCGAGGCACGTCAGACGACCGCGGGCGCTGCGAAAAGCCTCTGTGCAGCATACCTGTGTCGCCAATAATGATGTACTTGAAGAGGTATCTGCGCGCGCACCAAGAAGCGAGACCGGCGTCAACTTAAGCGGGGGCCTCCCTCCGAGGCCTCGCACTCGCAACTCACGCATATGACATCCTGCCGCTCTAGCTCCGGCACGCCAGTCAAGGCCCTCTGTCGCTGGCTTAGGCGGTGGAGCTAAAGAAGAAGCTGGTACTTTCGCGAGGATCGGCGTAGTTCAAGGAATCCAGCGGATGTGAAACCAGTGGAAAGTATTCTGAAGGAATGTGTTGTATAGTAAGTAGAACATTACCAAGGCCTCGCTGGCTTCGGCGTCGGGACCGAGGGCAGAACGCCCCCATCATGCAGAGAGGCCCAGCCCCGGAGCTACTGAATTTGGGCGCATGCGTTGTCAGTTTCCAAAGACTGTTGCGTTATACAAAAGCAGACAGGTCAAACCTCCAGCTACGCAACAACCCTGGTTAACGCTTTCGGCACGCGGCACCACGCGCCGCTAGAGGAACCTCTCGCTGCTGCTCCCGTTGCCAGCCTCGGTGCTTTCAAGTCATGCTTTCTATCAATGCTTCGAGCACTTTGTGGGGACTGCTCGGGGCGCCGTTGTCAGTTGGAGAGGAAGGTGCCCAGGCATAACCGGGAAGGCGGCATGACACGCCCGGTCCGTGCCGACTGCCAGTGCCCTGGTTCCACCCTCACCCGTCCTCATCTGTCCGCTGCGGCACTGCATTCACTAGCAAGCACTTCGGTATGCCCATGCAGCACAGCAGCGGTAGAGGCACTGCCTAAATGAAGGCGGCTCCCTGCCGCCAGCCCGCCACACGCGTGAGCTCAAGCTGCGGGGCAGGGGCACACTTTCGGCCGCCCGCGCTGCACCCAGTCCTCCTCCACCCACTTGGTCCCATCCACAGCAGCACAACCTCTTCCTCAATCGACTTCTCCGCTCTCCCCCTCCCGCGCCTCTGCCGCATTGCACGGCCGCATCTCCACATGCGCCTCACACCATGACGTTGGTGTCCTCACGCGCCGCGCGCGTCTCCAGCCCCGCCGCCCACGGCCCCATGCCGAACTGCCGCTTGGCCGCCATGTGCCCCTCCCACCGCGCCAGCGACCGCAGCACCTGCGCCTGCGTCTCGTTCACAGGCGCGCGCGCCGGCGGCTCCAGCTCGATGGCGGAGCGATGGCTGTGAACGAGGGCCAGCTTGACGCCCGCCGCCTCGCCGCCCGCCGCCGCCGCCAGCATCTCCACCACCCGCTCCGGCGGCAGCACGTTGTTGTCCTCCTTCTTGCCTGAGGCGGGTTGGCGGATCAGGGTGGTAGGGCGAGCGTCGGGCCGCGGTCGGAGGTCGGGGTGCGGTGCAAACGGGGCGCGTACAGGGCGCATGAGGCGGTTGTGGCGGGACCTCCCCACCACCCACACTCCTGCAGGACATGAGCAGACAACACGCAACAGAATCGCATACCTCTGCGCAAAGTAGGTGCGCGCACTCTTCCCCCTCCCGTGCATGCCCGCCCATACCTGAGGAGTACTTAATCACCGCCCAGGTGCCGCCCGTGCCGGCCAGCTCCGCTGCCGCCAGCCGCCCCAGCAGCGCCGGCGCCGCGGTGGCGAGCGGGCTGTCCAGTGGGTCGGCGATGTGGGCGATGCTCACCAGCTGCGAGCGCAGGTCCTCCTTCACCTTGCGCTGCTTCTTGAGCGTGCGCTTGCTGATGATGAACCTGCGTGTGCGCGTGTGCACGTGTGCGCGTGTGTGGTGGTGGGTGGTGCGTGGTAGTGGGTGGGAGTCGTGGGACCAGTATGAAGGTACCGTATCGTTTTGGTTTGGCGCTGAGCGCCGCGCCGCATGGCGAGCAGTATCTGCGTGACCTCGTGATTGATGAACGATTTACGTGGCTCTGCATTATTGCGTTAGCAAGGCGGGAGCCGTCACTCACTTGTCCATCCCGTGCACACCGGCCACCGCGGCGGCGAAGTCCACGGGGGCTGCCGGTGCGGCGGCGGGCGTGGCCGGCTCGGTGGCGGCGGCCTCCTCGGCGGCATCGAACACCTGCCCACACAGCGCGTTAGCAATATACTCACAGTTACACACCAGCAGATCACGACTGAGCGCAGCGCGCCTCGGCCCAACCTTTGCCTCGCAGGGCTGGTGTCTGCAACGTTCCCTCAACACACACACATCATTCGCGGCCGCAACTGTGGCCGTGCTCGAGGTGGAGACTGGCGGTGGAGCGGCGGCCAGGCTGGTGCAGGGCCCCAGCGCACCCCCCAGCATCCACTCATCTGCAGCAGCAGCGGCAGGCCGTCCGGCGTCGCCGCCGGGCGTGCCAACCGCCGCTGACTGCCCCTGCGCCGCGGCGGACCCTGCGGCAGGAGCGGCCACACGGCCGCACCAACTGCACCCGCCCGCGTGCGCGCATCCGCTGCCACTGCCTAGCGCGGTGGCGGCCAACAAACTTCTGTTCCGCGGCGTGAGCAGCGAGCAGGCGGCGGAAATGGCGCGCGGCGACTTCACTGCTCTGGGCCTGGGAGAGGGTCCGGTCGGCATGTATGAGCGTCGCTGGCGCGCTAGTGGCACGGGTCGTGTCTGGAATGTGGAGGTGGTGGTGACCAGGGATCAGCGGGCAGCTCTCATCCGGGCTGCTGCGCGGATAAAACACACCGCAGGCGTGACGGTGGCGCCTTTCCTAACGCCGGAGGGGCGCACAGCTAGGCGCGCAAGGCAAGCCCAGTTCGACAGCCTTGTGGAACGGGGGCTGCAGCCGTACTGGCGGGGAACGGATATTGTGACTGAGGAGGGGGACCGGCGCCGCGTACACACAATGCAGTAATGCATACGGCGGATCACTGAGAGCGGCGCGCGCTGTGTAGGGTTTCGAGGCTAGTGGAGGCTAGGGTTGGCGTGACGGCGACGCTAGGACATTGACGGCATGGCAATCAGACCTATTCTCATTTTGTGGCTGCCCATAGGCGTATTCTGCCCTGTGAGGGAAGGACTTCGGTAGTTTGTGCCCCAGTGTGCTTGCTGTGCAGTTGCCTTGACTACGTGTGCCTGACTTGGTTTGGTGCATGACCTATTGCTAGTCGAACAAACAATGCATAGCGACAGTGCCGGCTCACAGAAGTCGATGAGGGTATGCCAACAGGGCAGAAACGGCGGGTTACTCCGCAACTTCGCGCATATGCTTGGGAGACACGCACTACCAGACTATGCGAACACTACTGTGCTGGAGCCTGGCTCCAGCGCTGGTTAGTTGTTCAGGACACTCGATCACGAGGTTCTATCAAGCAACTGTAAACCGTAGTTACACACACACACACACACACACACACACACACACACACACACACACACACACACACACACACACACACACACACACACACACACACACACACACACGCCCCTCGAGCCCATGTTCGCAACGCACGCACACATGCACACACGCACGCACGCACCTGCTGCACCGCGATGTACCACTCCACGGACCGTGTCAGCTTGGCCATGGTCTCGGAGCGCGTGCCGTCAGCCTGCGGTGGCGGGGTGCAAGGGTGAGATGGGCGGATATATTCAAGCCGTCAAACGATGAACAGTCCAGTATGGCAAACTGTGAACTGCCGATGTCCAGTTGGGGTGGGAGTGCAAGGATGCGTTGCAAAGTGGTAGAGCGGGCACGAGGTGCAGCAGATGAAGGGGAAGGGCAGGCGGGAGGGGCGAGGAAGCAGCGCAGGGGTCGGGGTGCGTGGTGCTTGGCAGCAGGCAGCGCTGCCCCACTTGTGGAGCGGCCAATACCCGGATCCATCCTTTCACCAGCATCAGCACAATTCACCATCACATGATCCTCCAGCCTCCACCCCTCCACCTGCCTTGTAAATCTCACACTCCTCCACCTGCTCCTCCAGCACCATGCCCGGCGGCAGCTGTGCCTGTGTACGCGTGGAGCGGGTGGCAGGGGGCGCCAGGCAGCAATGTCGAATGGCATGTGCTAAACACAGCGCCACAGCCCCAAACCCGGTGTCGCAGCTGCAGCTTCGCATCGTCAAAGCCTCCTTGCCCCAAATCTCGGTGGAGTGGCCGTCGTGACGGCCCCGCCCGCTCATCCCTTCCGTTGTCCGCTGCGGCGCTGCCTGAAGGCTGCCACCCACCTGCAGGCGCTGACGCACCTCCGCCGGCTCCACGCGCTCAGCCAGGTACAGCTGCACGCGTTAGAGAGCACGAAAGGGACTGGGATATAAGCTGTGCATATGGTTAAGGACACAAAGAAATCACATCAAGACCGGGTAGGCGATGCAGCACGGGCTGCATAAGTGCGTGTATGGGCGAAGCGGTACGAGTTCAGCATGGCAGGGCACCAGAGCAGCATACGAGCGGCTTGAAGGCATCAAAGTTGTAGGCGGCCCG
Organism: Chlamydomonas incerta; assembly: GCA_016834605.1. NCBI lineage: Eukaryota > Viridiplantae > Chlorophyta > Chlorophyceae > Chlamydomonadales > Chlamydomonadaceae > Chlamydomonas > Chlamydomonas incerta. The sequence continues at coordinate 1,090,314 of JAEHOC010000011.1, forward strand.
GGGCCGAAACGAGCCCCCTGCTTTGTAGGGATGACACGTCCGGCCCCGGGCGCCAGGCGCCTCGCAAATGCCCAAGCTCTCAAAAAACGCTACAGATGGGCCGCGCGCACACAAACACGTCTCGCACCTCTAGCAGCTCGCATGATGACGTCGCCCCCAGCGGCAGCGGCTGCGCCACCGCCACCAGCGGCCGCGAGTGGAAGGGCGACTTGTCGTGCGCCACCGGCAGCGCGGCGCGGCTGAGCGGGGGGGGAGGGGAACAGCATAGGGAGGGAGGAGAGGGCGGTCAGCGCTCGATGAGACAATGACCCCAGCCCAACCTCATGTCAAACCACACCCCAAGCCATTGTATCCTTGCGCATTATTTGCAGATACGGCCGCCTGCCAGGCCGCAGTCCCCCAGCTCCAAGGCTACCCCTCCAGAACCCCTCCAGAGTCCAGACCCTCATCGATCCACGCTGTACTGGTTTTCCCACCAAGAACACACAACCCCCTCCTCCCCCCGTCACCCCCCTCACCGGATGGCTCTGTCAATGGCGCGCAGCATGTCCAGGTGTCCCACGAACACCAGGTCGCCGCCCTTGCTGAAGCGCAGCCGCAGCCGCTGCTCCTTGGCGGTGCGGGGCCTGGAGGACAGGGGTGGGGCGGGGGGGCAGAGGGCAGAGGGCGGGCGGCGGCGGGGTGGGGCGGCCGGGAGCGCATGGGAGGTCAGGGGGGCGAGAGTGACGCAGCAGCGACATGCGTGCCTGGCACCTTGACTGCTGTCAATAGCGTGGGCCGTGGTTTGCAGACGCATGCACATACACTTCGCTCTTTGCTTCAACACACACACTCTCTCTCCTGCGCGGTACCCGACTGCTCGCACAGCGGCCTCTGCTCACTTGTAGTGCCCCTGGAACTCGGGCACGGGCGGCGGCACCGCCACCACGTTCTGACCGAACCCCGCCTCCTCCTCGCACACGCCGCACTCGGAGCAGAGGCCGCTGTGCGAGCAGTCGGGTACCGTGGACGCCTCCAGCGCGCGCTGCAGGTCGGCCTTCAGCCACCACTTGGCGATGCCTGTGGTTGAAAGCACAAGGAAATACGTTTTAGCTCGCACAGATAGCTGCGTGCGTGTGTGCAGAGGTGAACAGAGGCGCGCGTGTGCATGTGCGTGTGCACGAACTCGTGTACTAGGCCGCACACTACTACTGTAGGGTCCTCTCCATCCCCTGTCCATCGACCCCTTTCCCCTTGTTCTCACCAGCGTTGCATCAGCCCCACACCTCCCTCCCCCACCCCCAGCCTCACCCGTGTCCACGTGGTCCCAGGGCAGCGGCATATTGAGCCGGTCGTCCGCCAGCACGCCGCGGTCCAGCCGCCCCCGCCCGCCGCCGCCCTGGCCGCGGAAGCGCTCATCACCCAGCGCCTCGAGCACATCCCACTCGCCCGTCTCCACCTGCGCGCGCCGGGTGGGGAGGTGAGCGCGCGCGCGCGGGCGTGGGCGTTTGGCGCGAGCTGGCGCCGCGGTACGTAGTACGGCACGGTCCGTTCGAGACTGATACAGTGAATCATGGAGCCAGCATCATGGAGCCAGCAAGGCGCACAATGCGCCCGCTCGTGACCTGGGCGCCTGGCCCTTGGCCCCTGGCCCCCCCCCCCCAATGCTCCACTGCCCAAGATGCCCGACGACCTACGGTGACGTACAATTTCTCCTTGCACCGCTGATGTTTCCTTACGGGATTGGTTCACAGTTAAACCCCCCAAATGGTTGATTTACGAACTGGAACTGATTGATGCACACGCACTGGTTTGGTTTGGTTGGATTTAGCTTGGGATGATATTCACAACCCCCCCCCCCCTACACACCTGGCGGTACTTCCAGCTCATGCCCGCCTCCTCAATGGCCCGGCTCCAGGCCGCGTACGCCCGCTCCTCGCTCTCCCACCTGCCGGCGGCAACGGGCGGCGGCGCAGCAGCGGGTGCGCGGTGCGCGTGAGAGGCGGGGCCCACCCCATGTGTGCGCGCGCGTGGCCAACAGCAGCACCGCACAGCACGGCACGGCGCGCGCGAGTCCTGGCATGGTCGAGGTGGCGGCTGCGCTACAACACCGCAGGCAGCCGCCCGCACGCACCAGGAGTCGTTGGTGGCCCCCAGCTCCCAGGCGCGCCGCACCACGCCGCCCACGCGCCGGTCGCCGCGGCCCACGAAGTCCTCCATGGCGCTGATGCGGATGGAGGTGAAGTTGGCCTTGACCTGGGGGGTGGGGTTTGAGGTGGGGGTGCAAGGCGGGAGGGCACAGAGAGAGGGATTGGGGGGTTGTGAATACCCTCCCAAGCCAAACCAAGCTAAACTAGACAGGGGACAGGCAAGTGCAATGGCGGCAATACAGAGCAGAGGGGGGTTGCAAAGGCGGTATATAGCAGCAGGGTAGACGGGGGGAGGCGGAAAGCGGAGGGATGGAATTTGGAGAGCGGCACGGGCGTGAGTGGCGGCCTGGCGGGCGTGTCGGTTGTGCCGCGTTATGGAATGGTGTTTGGCACACATACACGCATAGACACGCATAGACATGTAGGCGCACCTGGTGCAGCTTGCCCAGCGCCGCCCGCAGCATGGCCTGCTTGCGCGCGAACTCGGAGGTCGACACCGAGTGCCACTGGAAGGGCGTGTGCGGCTTGGGCGTGAAGTTGGAGATGGTGACGTTGACGGCGAGGTGCCACTTGCCTGCGGGAGGGCGGTGAGGAGGGGGTTACATGCATGTTTAATTAAAGACGGAGGAGATGTAGACAGGGGGCTCCATTCATAATTAATTGGGATGAGGTGGGGTCAAGGGCTGGAGGGATGGGTTGAGGGTGCTTGGGGGGAGGCGGGGACAATCCCTTGCAAGCCACCCTCCTCTCCTCCCTCCGCCGGCGCCCTCCCTCAATTTCTTGTCTGGCTCTCCCGCCTCCTCACCCGTGCGGCACTCGCGCTGCAGCCACTCGATGGTCTCGGCGATGCCCATCACGTCGGCGTCCGTCTCGCCCGGCAGCCCGATCATGAAGTACAGCTTGACCTGCGTGGGTGTGGGTGTGTGGGTGCGGGTGTGTGGGTTGAGTATGTGGATGTGTGGATGTGTGGATGTGTGGGTGTGTGGATGTGTGGGTGTGTGGATGTGTGGGTGTGTTTTGGGGTTGGGGATGGGAGGGTATGTGGCATTGTACGACCACGCGTAGGCCACAAATGGTTTAGGGGATAGAACGGTACAGACGGGTGAAGGAGTGATGAGGGGCTGGCGAGGGATAGGCGTGGCGGGTTCCCAGCCATGCACGCACATCGCCAGCGTCGCTGCCCCTCTCCTGTCCGCCCCCCGCCCCGCCCGGCCCCACCTGACGCCACCCGCCATCCCAGGCGGTCTTGATGCCGCGCAGTAGCTCCTCATTGGTCAGGCCCTATGCGGGTGTGCGCGCGGCAGGCAGTGCGCGCGGGTGTGCCACAGTGCCACACAAGGGGATTACGCAGGCCGGTGTTTGTGATTGCGGTGCGAGTGTGCAACGCGCTGGGTGCACACATGCACCTGCACGCCTGAAATCGACCCACCACCACACATGCACTCTACAGTCTTTGTGCGGTTTTCCTTGGGTCCCTCTCGCACAATCTCCGCACCTTGTTGATGATGTCACGCAGGCGCTGGGTGCCGGCCTCGGGCGCGAACGTCAGCCCGCTCTTGCGGCCCTGGCAACGGCGGGTGCGTGTTAAAGAGCATTAGAAAAAAACACAAAATGTGTGGCGGGCGGCGGCGGCGGACACGTGCTCAGGTGTTGGTTGGCTCTGTGGGGAGGTTCGGCAGGCAAGGCGCAGACGGCCGCTAACGCCCAGGCCCAACACGAGAGGGCCGCCCGCCATTGCATCCCAGGCCCAGTATGAGAACACCGGCCCCAGGACACACGCATGCAAGCGACAACAACGTCTGCACTTGCATTCGCATTCGCATTCACATTCACATCTAAGCATTTGAGTGACACGCATCCGCACACTCCCCGACACTCCCACACCCTCCTCACCTGGCCCGACCCGATGATGTTTGCGATATTCTCGTCGAAGCGGTCCACGCGCTGCGAGGGCAGCGACAGCACCACGCCCTCCGCCTGCGTGTGCAGGGGGAGGGCGCGTGTGCGGCAGAGCGCAGCGATGACGTGCGCGCAGAACCATGTGGCTTCGGATGCGGTGTGAAACTGGGCATGAGCTGCGCCCCCTTGCAACCCCATCCCCCGCACCCGCCCACCCGCACCCGCCCACCCGCGCCCGCCCAACCGCACCCGCACCGCCCAACCGCCCCCACCTGCATGCGGTTCTTGATGGCCAGGCCCACACTGGGCAGCGACAGGTAGTCGGAGCAGGACAGCGACAGCAGCGAGAACTCCTTGTAGCTGGGGGCAGTGGGAGGGGCGGGGGAGGGGAGGGGCGGGTAAGGGAGATGGAGAGAGGGAGGGGCTCTGAAGAGAGCCCGGTCTAAACCAGAACCGAACCGAGCCGAGGATGGTTGAAAACGATGGGGGGGAGCCGCCCATGCGAAAGGTGTGTGGTAGGTTTGACGTGCCGACGTCCGGAGGCACAATGCGTACAGGGATAGCGCGGGGGGCGGGGAGCGGCGAAGGTAGGCACGGGTAGGAGGGAACCAGCCGCCTCCAAAACCTTAAAACCCGATATTGGATCCAGACAGCAGTCGCACGTGTTGCGGCTGCCCCACTGGCCAGCCACGTGGCCCCACAGGCGGGCACAGAGTCTGCCAACCACCGCCTCCCGCGGCACCTGCCTCCGCCTCCCACCGCTTGTCCCACCCTCTGCCCCGGCTCGTCCAGACACTCACCCCGTCTTCCGCAACCCGTCCTCCACCGCCGCCACCACCCGGTCCGGGTCCACGTCACGCGCCGGCCGCGTCAGCATGCCGGGCTGGCAGAACCTGCGGGAGCGACATCCCGTGTATGGGGAAATTGCAAGATGAAGAAGTTGAAGACGGGGGGCCTGGTGTGAAACGGGGCGTGATACCCCAGCGCGTGGGCGTGTGGCATCCACAGTTCCACACGCACAGTAACCCCACGCACAGCACAACCTAGGACGTCAAGCAGGGGAGACATGGGCAAAGCAACGCCAGCCAGCCAGCCCCCCGACCGCCGGGGGCGCCCCCACCTGCAGCCGCGCGTGCAGCCGCGGCGGATCTCCACCGTCATGCGGTCGTGCACCGTCTCCACGTACGGCACCAGCCCGATCTGAGCAGCGGCACACGCGAGGGAGGGGCGGGGGAGGGACAACTCAAACCAATCTAACAATAAACGCGACGGGCTTGGGCCCCGGACAGGTGCGGCTGTCAGCAGGGCTGCGTGGTATGGCGGCTGCAACCCTACCCGCGCCCGTCCCCCACGGGCCACGTTCAACGACCGTCGTTCAGCCGGCCTGGCTCGGCCCTGTACCTGCACCCAGCGTGTGCGTACGTACTGCCGCCCCCGCCCCCGCCCCGCAGGCCCCGCCCCACCCACCTGCTGGAAGGGGTCTGGCTGGCAGGTGCGGCGCTTGACGCGCGCCGGCACACCGTCCACCACCGGCACCACGCTGCCGCCGAAGCCCTGGAGGCGGCGGGTCGCGATGGGCGACAACGCAGGCGGGCAGGTTAGCGCGGCAGGCGAGAGGGCGGGGCCACTGCAGCACACCGTACTCACACTCCAGCCGCAGCGGCCGCACTGGCATCGCCCTGTCAAGCTCTCCCCCGCTACCAGCTCCCCAGGCCCCCCGGTGCAGTCGACATCCACCGACTTCCTAACCCGGCACCCGCCCCCCCCGCTCTTGCACATACGCACTACGGCCATGCGCATGCGTTGCGCTGGGTTTGGTTTGGGTCCAGCTTGGGCTGGTGCCCACACCCCGGCATCCCCGGGCCCCCTCCCTGTGCTGCGGTGCGGCCGCTCACCGGCGGCGCCTCATAGAATTGCGGCACGTACACGCCCTCCACCTGCGTCGCCAGCCGCAGCAGGCTGGAGCGCCGGTCCAGGCCGTCAGCCACACAGGACTGCAGGGGGAGGGGGTTGTAAACACCAGCCCAATCTAAACCAAGCTAAACTAGGGGGGTACATTCATCATTAGTTAAGACGTGAAGGCGTAGCCAGGAGGGGGGGGGAGGAGCGCAGCCGCGCAGGGCGCAGGGTGGAATGGGTGGGGGATGTGAGTAGTCCAGTCAAGCGAATGCTGGCCTCGCGCGGATCTAGTCCTGCCTGGCCCCAATCCAACAGCAACCTCCCAACTGACACACCGTACACATGCAAACACACACATACACATCCAAAACTCGGGGGTAGGGGCAGGGTGCTTTCTTCCGTTTGTTTTTGTTTAACACATACAAACACACGCGTACTGTGCTCTCCAACACATAATGTACGCAAAGAAGCGCACACACCTTCAGGCACTGGCCAATCTCCACCAGCAGCTCCTCGCCGTCACCTGTGTGCGCGCGACGACGTTGTTTGGGTTTCATCAAGCACAAGACCTGGGGAGCGCGCAAGACTGAGTGCATATGCGTGTGTGACACCTTTGCGGTGTCGTTCCTTTCAAACCCAAAACCCCCGACTGCGGACCGCTACCACCAGTGGGGTGCAGGATGAAGTGGCCTGTCCCGGTTCCACAGCGGGTAGGTGGCTGTGCACACGGCACACGTGCCCTGGCGCCCACAGGACCCCCCCTACGCCCACATGCCCACAGACGACCCAGCGCGCGCCGCAATTGTGGTAATGTCTACTTATTCACCGAGCCACACAAAAGCTGCGGCACTTGCCCAGCGCGAAGAAGTCGAAGAAGTCCGCGAAGGGCTCTGGGTTGGAGGTGGCGGTGGGGCCGCCCGCAAACACCAGCGGCCAGGAGCCGGTGTCTGGGTTCCAGGGCACCCCCGCCGGCTCCTGCCGCTCCTGTTGGGGTAAACAGCCGCCGTGGTGCACGGGTTTGCAAGGTTAGAAGGTATCGAAGTTTTGCGGAGTGGAGTCAGGGAGGTTTGTGTGGTGGTGAGGGGCCAGCGCTGGCAGCAGTTGCGCGGGCTGTTCCGAACGGCTGTTCCGGGCTGTTCCGAACGGCTGTTCCGAACGCAGTCCCCCACAAGCAGCTCTGCCGCATCCTGCTCCCACCTCCATCCCCCGCCCCCTGCCCCCGGCTGCCGCTGGCCAGGCCTCCGCCCCCCCCCCCGCCGCCGCCTCCGCGCACCTGCCAGCTGACGGGTATGGCCGCCTGCCGGCACATGTCCAGCACGTTGGTGCCGCCCAGCTCGTAGGCCAGGCTGAAGCCGAGCACGTGGAAGTCACGCAGCGGGCTGCAGCAGGGGTGAGGGGGGGGGGTGCGCGGCGGCGGAGGGGTCCATGCATGATTAATCAAGACGAGATGAGGGCGGGGGCACACCTAACTAGGCAAACGCAACAGCGGTACAGTAAGACAAATGCGGCGAGGGCGAGGACGTGGCAGGACGCGGGAGGTTGCAGGGAGGTTGCAGGGATGGCTGTGTGGTTTGCGTCTTCCAACACACACACTTGCACGGTCTCTTGCTTGCTATCGTTTTCCCTTGTGCTCTCTAACACACTTGCACAAGCAAAGCGCCTGCCCCCTCACCGCCTGCTCTCCACCGCGAACAGCGGCTTGCGGTGCCGCTCCAGCAGCGCGCGCATGTCGGCGGCGGGGAAGTAGGCGCGGTCGCACAGCAGCCCCGCGGCGGCGTTGAGCACCGTGTACAGGATGATGTGGCCCAGGTTGGAGGCGCCTGCGTGTGTGTTCGTGTTGAGAAAACTTAAACTTTTAAATTTCAACCCACCCACTAGTGGCTGCGTGTCTGGGATGCTGGTCGGTCAAGCTCATGCATCAAGGTGCGTATCACCGTGTGCGGCCCCCTGGCCCGCGCCTCCCCGGCCGCCCGGCGCCGCACCCACCGACTTCGTAGATCTCGGGGTAGGTCAGGCAGAAGCGCACCCCCGCGTCCTGTGCCGGCGTGCAGGCGCGGCGGCAGGGGCAGGGGCGCACGGGGGCGGCAGGGGCGGCGGGAAGGCGTGAGGCAAGTCACGGGCGCAAGTCTGGGGAACTCAGGGGCGCGAGGTCACCGGCGCGGCTGCCCGACCCTCCCCCGCAATGGATTAATTTGGGATTGGAATGAACTATCCCCCGGCCCCCGGCCGCCCCCTGCACTGGAGGCGCCCAGCCGTACGCCCGCACCGCCGCAGTCCGCCCGCTCGCGTAGCAGGCAGCGAGTGGCCCGACTGCAGCTGGCTCGCACCACACGCACCGATGCGCACGCACTGATGCGCTCTCGCACCCATGCGCACTTGCATCAATGCGCGCTCGCAAACGGCCGCACCTGCCAGGGCTTGTGCACCGCGCCCACCTCGTTGCCCAGGTAGCGGCTGGGGCCCTGGGGGATGCGCAGGGACGGGGGCGGGGGGTTCCATGCTTGGTGAATTACGGTACGACGAGATGGTGTTGATAGGTTGGGGTGGCGGCAGAGGGGAGCAGGGCTTCGTGGTGTGCGGGAGGGCAGCTGTCGTGCCCACGCGCGCAGTACGGTAATGAGCAGCAGGCTGCTGCCCCCAGGTGGCTCAGATGTTGGCGACCGACGCCAGGGGATTTACCGCTGACAGGTTTGACTCAATGCTGACTGGTGGCTGGCCAACTGCTTATGTGCCACTGCAGAGTCCCGTGCAGAGCCCCTGGCGCCAGTGCGCCGCGCGTCTGCACGCGCAGCCACACGTGTGCGGCCCCCTACCCGCTTGCGTTGCGCTGTCCTCTGACCCCGATGCCACTCGCAGTCTTGCCCCCCGCCGCCGCCAACCGCACTGCCCACAGCCCCCCGGCCCCCCGGCCCCGCAGCCCCACAGCGAACCACGGTCCCACAGCCCCACAACCCCATAGCCACCTGCAGCTGGAGCCACTCGTCGCGCGGAATCCCGTAGATGTGGGAGTCCGTGTGGCCGCTCGCCGCCTCCGTCGCCGCTTTCAGCCGCAAGGCCAAGTCGGCCGCCGCAAGCCGGCTCTCCGCCGTCCCCGCCAACGCAGGTGCCTCGGCAGCAGCAGCTGCTGCAGCCAACACCCGCCGCGCGGCGGTGCGGCTGTTTGCTGCGGCCACACATGGCGACACCCTCACGGGCACGCGCAGCCAGGCCCCGGCTGCCTCAGCGCCAGGGCCTCGTGCCAACCCACATCGCGAGTGGCTGGGCACTACGGCCCCAGATACAGGCATGGAGGCTCTCACTGCGCTGTTCCGCACGATCACGTGGGCAACGTCGACGTTGGGCACGGGCGCCTGTGCGCGGGGCCGCAGCAAAACCAGGGGGCGGGGAGGGCACAGTGGTGCAAGCAGTCGACGGCGGCCCCAGACCCTGGCGTGAGCACGATACATTCATTCATAATTACTATAATGGGTATCCTCCCGGTGCACGGTGCCAGTCAAAGCTTGCGTCCTCGCTTGCAATTCGGTAATGCAAGCCATTGTTCGTGTCGGCGCCAGGTTTTTGCGCTTGAAAAGGTGAAGAATGATGAACCTTCCAACAAGGCATACTAGAGCAGCCTTGTAAGGAGCCGGCCGCTCACCCGTTAGACGTTGTGTGTGGCTTGTGTGCAGCGGAGACTTGAGCTGTTTGACGGGCGTGCAGATATTCAATTGTGCCAGCACTCTGATGCACGGTTTAACCTGATGATAACTTGAATTAAAGCAATTCTCATTCGAATGGGCTCGACCCCTCGACTTCGCGTCCCTTGCCCCCTCTTGTGGCCAGTCCCCCTCCCGACCCACCCACGCACATACATACATATACACGTGTGTGGGGTGCACCCACCCCGCATACGTGCGCAGCTCTCGCATTCGCACACAGTCTTTCCGTGGCCGAGCGCAGCCGGAACATCCGCAGTGTCGGTGCCATTCTCCACCTGCCTCCCATGGTCCCACCGCGTTCCACCCACCTGAACCTACCTGAATGCCTAGTTATGGCCTCCAAAATCTACAGCCTACTACACATCACGTGCTTTTACATGCCCACAAAGGCACATGGACACTGGGCCGGTCTAACTGTCACCGGCAGTGGCACCGCCCAGACTCCCCTGCCCCTGCTGCGGCCCAAGACCCTGTCATCTGCCACCCGAAGTGCGCCAAGGTGCTGCTGGCGCAGGTGTCCAAGGTTGGTTGCAGCACGCGAAGCGGCCGGGCAAGTTACACGCGGAATGTTTGGCGACGAGGTTGTCAGATGTGAGCGGGAAGCACCGCGATGGGCCGATGGCACGATGGCGGGCAGTTCGTGAAGTCAGGTATGCTTTGCAAAACGTGGAACGTAAAAATTACTTTCCCCGCTATAACGTATGCATATGATAGGAGTATGATTCACTTGCGCTCACAAAATATTTTGCCCATTCAGTGTGCGTAGTCTGCTGTGTCTGTGGCCAAAACTTGGGATTCGGCTGAAGCATTGATAATGATGGCGTTGGGCACAGCTTTCACTACGAGGGGAGCCTGGCGCGTCGCAGCACGAGGCGCCTGAGTGTCCAAATGAGCAGAGGCAAACTTGTCTCGCTATTCGTAGTCTTGCATGTGCTTGCAAGATGGTCAGCTACCGCTGCGGGCCAGGCGACGGAAGTCCGGGCCCGCAGCGAGCAGGAGTTCCTTCGCGGACTGAGCGACTCCGCGGTGACCCGTATTATTCTTTACAAGGTATGACGCGGAAGGGTCCAATCGATTTGGGAGACTAGTGGGGGGTACCCGTTGGAGGCATCTTGCTGAACCTGTCGCTGAACAGCCAGTCCAGACCGGCGTGCACCCGGGTGACACGTTTACGACTGAGTGCACGCCCATCTCGCAAGCACGTTGCGTGGGCGCAGCATAGCCCTCTCACTCTATTACCCGAGGGTGTCAGCGGGGCACTGCAAAACCGCGCGACCCTTCACGAGCACAACTGCGCAAGACTGCGCACAGCGGCTCTCGCGATGCCTTCGTGTCGTGCCCCAGTCCACGGCGCTCTTGCTCTGGCGCTGCCTCACTCACCCGGCCCCGGCCCCACAGGACATCACTTTCACGGCCGCGGAATGGGACAAGTACCCGCGGCCGCTGCAGATCAACCGGTCCGTGTCAATTGTGGGGTCCCGACTGGATGTGCTACTCGACATGGTGGGTGTGCCGGCATGGGGCTAGGGGACTTGGCAGGGGTCGGCGGTCGCTGGGTGCGGCGGCGGCGGTGTATCATCACGGACAGTCGCCGGTCAGCGCCGGTGCCGCCCGCAGCGGAGCAAAGCAAGATGGGCAACGGTGCAGCGTCCAGACTGGAGGCAGCGCACCTTCAGACAACTTCACGTAGTGTGGGCACGAGAGTGGTCAGGGGCTGGTAGCACCAACAGCACCAGCAGCTTGGCGAGCAAGAACCGAAACTGCCGTGCGGCTGGGCGTGGCTGCAAATGCATCGTCCTGTGCGTGAGCTGCAAGGAGAGTGACTGTTTGCATTGGCATGTACATCCGGCCCCGCCGTGTCCGGTGGCCTGCAGGCCTGGTTGAAGCAGCGTGTGCAGATGGCGTCCAGCCCCGAGCCGCCGGCGCCGCGCGTGTGGTTGGAGTTTTCGAACCTGTCCTTCACGCGAGTGCGCGCGCCCGGCTCACTCAGCATGGCGGGCCTGGGTGAGTGCTGGGAGGATGCTGGGTGCTGGGTGCAGCACACGTGCGGCCGCTCCAAACCCTCCCCTTCCCTGCCATACAACCCTCTTGAACGCGCTCCCCGCGCTGCAGACCTGCTGGCGCCCTCGCCCGGCTCCTTCCAGATGTTCACGGACCTGGTGCTGCTGGCGGACGCGTGCGTGCCCATGCCCTTCTTCGCGGTGGAGGGGCCGCGGCTGGAACGCCCGCTGTCCATTCCCAACGGTGCGCTGCGCGCGGAGGGCGCGGGGGCTGCACCCGCGGGGGCGCGCGACTCCGCTCTTGCGGCTCCCCTCTTGCACCTGCACCCGATGTGAGCGCTCACGCTCACATGTTAAAGTAAGCTCAAACGAAGCTCAAATGCAAATCCCCTGCATGTACTGCGCAGTGTACGGCAACTTGACGCAGTACGCGAGCGTGTTCAACGGCGGCTGGTGCCTGCCCGGCCGCTACCCGCCGCCGGGCGCGTCGCCGCCGCCGCCCGCCGCCGACCCGGCCAGCGGCGTGGACGTGAGCAGTGTGCTGACGGACCCAGCCACAGGCGTCAGCCGGCTGGCCGCCAGCTGCTGGGGCACGGCGGGCTGGATGCAGGACATGGGGCTGGTGAGTGTGTGCGTGCGTGTGTGTGTGTGTGTGTGTGTGTGTGTGTGTGTGTGTGTGTGTGTGTGTGTGTGTGTGTGTGTGTGTGTGTGTGTGTGTGTGTGTGTGTGTGTGTGTGCGTGTGTTAGCAGCCGGGGAAGAGATAAGGGATACGGGAAAGGGATAACGCGGCACAGCTTGTGTGCGACTGTGTGTGTGCGCGCGAGTGAATTTGGCATGTTTGGGAGCACGAATGACGATGGAGCAACGGCGGAGTCCGCAGAATGGCGGCGCCGCGCGCTCCACGCCACGCCACGCCACGCACACCGCGCCGCTCGCGCCTCACGCCTGCGCGCCCCTGCCCCCTGCCCCACTCGCGCAGGTGTCTCTATCCTACGGCCTGACCGGCAGCCGCATCAGCAGCGGCGTGGCCCTGTACCGCAACTGCACCTTCGTGTGCCGCACCACCATCCCGCTCAAGTGCTTCACAAAGAGCGGCATGGACACCGCCTGCTTCGGGGTGCGTCGGCCCCGCGAGCCTGTGTGCGTGCCTGTGTGCGTGCCTGTGTGCTTGGCTTGCACTTTCCCTTGCGCTTGCGCGCTGGTCGCAAGCAACTGGCGCGAATGCTGGACCCCTGAGCCTGCACGCGCGGCGTGCCGGCCTGTGTCGCGTTGTGTCCTGGCCGTGCCCAACGCCTGGTGCCCCCGCCGCCGCGCCCACCTGCAGACGGCCCTGGCATCTTGGGGGCTGAGCTACGCGCTCATGGAGGACAGCTACGACACGCGTGTCAATGACACGGGCATAGATCCGGCCCCAAACACGCCGTACACCCCGCCGCTACCCTCGCGCCCGCCCCCGGGCCTCGCCGCCTCGCAGCCCTCCAAGCCGGTGGTCGGCGTGGTCGGGAGCGTGGCTCCGCGTGGCGCACAGAATGGCAGCGCGAGCGACAGCGGGGGCGACAGAGGGAGCGACAGCGGGAGCGGCGAAGACTCGCTGGAGATCATCCTGCCCGTTGCGATTGGAGGTGGGTTGGAGGTCAGGCGCCGCGCAAGTGTAACCGCGAGACGTAACGGGCAGCCGCGGAAACAGCGCAAGCGCGGGCAACCGCCGATTTTTGGGCTTCCAAGATAATCTGACGTCATTTGCCAGAAGCGTGTTCACATTCTGCAGTACCATAAATTTATTTCTGTCGGTTACAAGGTTTGTGTATCTGGGAGCACTGGGTACGAAGAAATATCATCGACGCCCGGAGACACCCTTGCCGCACGTCACTTTTCTTCTACCGTAACGCACCGTACCGTACCGTACCAGCACGCTCGTCAAGCCGCACGCCCGCGTTCGTTCCCTGCCCTTATTACTGCAGGCGGGCTCTTGTTGGCAGGTTTGGCAGCGGCGGGCGTGGTGATGGTGCGCCGGCGGCGACGGCGCGCGGACGATTCCAAACCTGCCCCGGATGCACCCAGCGCCGCTGCCCTGGGCGGGGCCGGCATGCGGTGCGGCAGCAGCTGCAGCGACACCGCGGCGCTACAAGGTGTGTGCGTGGTCTGCACGGGTTGGTGCGGCGTGGGTGCTGCTGGGCGGTTTTTTGTGCGTTTGCCTGTCTGGCGGTGCCCACGTGCTGTGGCGAAGTGGGCTGCGCATTGCCATGCACAGGTGCTGTGTCAATTGGAGTCTGCTCTCGTCGATTCATCTTCAGACCTCTGATTCACCTATTTGGGCCCGTGCTTGCGCTGCGCACACCCCGCCGCGCAGCAGGAGGCATGCTACAGGCCGGCAGCACAGTCGCGGTCGCGGTCGCCGCCTCACCGGCCCCCCACAAGAGCAGTAAGAGCAACGGCACCGGCGCTGGCGCTGCCGGCGCTGCCGTCACCGACAGCCGCAGTGCCACCGAGTCGGGGCCGGACGCAGTCGCTGACGACGTCATGGGCTCGCCGCAGCGCCTGCTGGATCCGGCAGCCGGCGCTGACGCCGCCAGCGCCGCGGCCGCCGCACCCGTCGTGGGGGAGGCGGTGCCGATGAGCAGCCCTCACCTGCTGTTGGAGCCGGCAGCTGCCGCGGCCGCGGCCGCGGCGGCGGCCGCGGCCGCGGTAGTCATGGCGGCTGACGGAACGCCGCTGGCGTCCGCAAGCGGCAGCGGGCCGCTGGCGTCCGTGGCGGCGGCGACGCCGCCGCTCTCTGCGCAGGCGCGACTGGCCTCGCCGGCGGCGCCGCTGTCGGCAGCGTCTGCGTCCGGATCGGCGTTGCCAGCTGCGGCGTCGCCGGGAGGGGGCAGCTCGCTGCGGCAGACGCACATGCGGGCCAGCAGCCTGGGGGCTGCCGGCGTGGTGCAGGCCGGCGCGCGGGTCGGCATGGGCGTGGGTGGCATCAGCACGCCGCAGGGCCACCAGGCCACCGGGCACCCGGCGGCCGCCGCCGGGCTGGCCGGCGCGCCGATGATGCTGGCGGCCGGCACCCTCACCAGCCTGCCGCCCATCGGCCGGGCGGAGTCGCTGCGCCTGATGTCGGGCCTGGGCGCGAGCGGCGGCGGCGGCTCGGGCACAGGCGGCGGCGGCGGCATGCTGTACCAAAGCACGGCGTCCAGCCACGCCTTCAGCACCATGACGGCGGGGACCGGGTATGGGCATGCGATGACGGGTGGCGGCACCGCTGGCGGCAGCAGCCACAGCGCGCGGCTGGCGGCTGCGGCTGCCGGGCTGGGCATGGGCATGGGCATGGGCCCGCACAGCGGTGCGACTGACGCGGTGGACACGGTGGTCACCAGCGCCACACCCGTGGACACGGTGAGGATCAGGGGGGGGGCGTTGTGAGCCTCTGGATTGCTGGATTGGGTTGGTTTGGGCTGGCATGGCATGCAATGGAGCGGCGGCCGGCCGGATAATGCACATGGGCGGGCGCCAACCTTCGGGGAGCCATGGAATGGGTTGGCTTGGGCTGGCATGGCATGTCATGCATGGGAGCGGCGGCCGGCTGGCGCATGCACATGGGGGGGGGGGCGCCTTGCCGTTTCGCGAACACGGCAAACGGCCCCTTCGCTTACACCAGCGCGTATTCGGCCTGCCTTCACAATCGTTCCTGCAACCTGCCGCCGCCGCACCCCCTACAACCGCTGCTTTACCGTGCTACACTTCTTTGGTACCATCTTCGCAACAAGGCCCCGACTCGTCTTCTTAATGTATCACGCATGGAACCCCCCTGCCTCGCTCCCGCAGTCCATCAACATGAACATGGTGGTGGGTCGGGACCTGGTGATCCTGGAGGGCGAGGTCATCGGCATCGGCGCCTTCGGCACCGTGGTGCAGGGCGTGCTGCTGGCGCCCGCGGTGGCGTCCGCCGCCGGCGCCGCGGGCCTGGGGCCGATGAGCCGCAGCGACAGCGAGGGCGGCACCGGCCGCAACAGCCCCAACGCGCTGCCGCCTGTGGCGATGGCGGGGCGGCCGGGCAGCAGCAGCAGCAGCAGCCACTGGCCGGGCGCCGCCAGCTCGGCGGGTGGGGCGGGCGGGCGGCGGGTGGCGGTGAAGATTCTGCGCGGCCTGGCGGCGATGATCAGCAGCAAGGAGGCGACGGCGCTGCAGAAGGAGGTGGAGGTGCTGTCGCGGTGCAGGTGAGGCCGCGGCGTTGGGGAGGCTACTGTGAGGCGGGCTGCGGGGACGGGGAGCGCGCCAGGTGTGGCGTGGGGCTGCGTGACTTGTGCGGGCTTGCCTTGGACGTTTAGATACTCGTCTGTCCCGAAAAAGGAACCCCGAGGTGCGCAATTAGCGCGTGCAATCACCGCCGCCATTATGCAAGCTACGGTATCATACCGATGCAAGCTACGGTACTCGACCCGCGCGCGCGCAGGCACACCAACATCGTGCGGCTACTGGGCGGCAACCTCACGCCGCCGGAGCTGTTCCTGGTGGAGGAGCTGATGGCGGTGAGGCGGGAGGGCCAGGAGGGACAGGAGGGACAGGCGGGAGGAGGGAGGAGGGCCGGGAGGGAAGAGGGACAGGAGGGAGGCGGGACAGGGGAGAGAGCTCAGGAGAGCTAAGGGGAGCTATGACATAGGAGCCCAGGGCAGGGGTGCTGCCAGCATAACCGGCTGCTGCCCAGGCTGTTGGGCTTGTGGGCTAGTATGGGAGCAGCAGCACCTCGCGGGGCAGCCAGTCACGGCTGGCTCCCTCGAGTGGGCGGCCGAGCACGACCACGCCTGTCTGAACGCCTGCCTCACAACCACGACCACCACCACCACCATCACCGCCGCCGCCACTGCCACCCTGGTGCAGACGTCGCTGGACAAGCTCATCCACAATGTGTGGGCGGACATGGACCCGAGCCAACAACCGGACCAGCAGGACCTGAACCAGCCGCAGGCGGGCCCGCCCACCCTCGGCTCCGGAGCGGCCGCAGCTCTGGGCACACCCTTCACCACATCGGCCGCTGCGGCAACCTCTCCAGCCACCACCGCCGCCGCCTGCGCGCCGCTGCCGGCGCTGCCGGCGCCGTACGACGCGCCGCGGCTGGAGGCGGTGCTGCGCATCGCGCGGGATGTGGCGCTAGGTCTTGCGTACCTGCACCCCACAGGTGCGGCGGCGAAAGGCGCGAGGCTCGAGGCGCGGGGCCCGGATGCCGTTTGCGTGCTCCGACATAGTGGCAGCAGCAGCAGGGCTGGGGCGCTGGATGAGGCGTTGACGCAGCCGGTTGTCACGCTGCACCTTGCACAACCCACTTTTTCCGTTCTCCCCCGTGGCAGTTGCCTGTTCCGTCTAGTTCGGCTTATTGAGCTAGGGCTGTCATCAACAATCCATTATTCACGCTCGCGTCCCTGTGGCGCCGCTGTTTAAACTGGCACACTTCTCTTACCATCCTTGCACACACACACACGCGCCTCGCCGCCCACAGTCTGTCACCGCGACCTGAAGCCCGCCAACGTGGTGCTGGACGAGCAGGTGCGAACAGGGGGCAGCATGGGGCAGGGGCGGGGTGGCTGGGTGATGACGCCACGAATGTGTTATCGGCCACGACTGCGCCGCGCCACGCGCGGCGGCGAATCTCCTCGCCCACGCCCCCCATGCGATCCAATCTCGCGATATCTCGATTCTCTTACCATCCTTGCACCCCCCCCCCCACGCCGTGCCCTACGCTTCCGTTGTCGTGTCCCCCGCAGGGCAACGCCAAGCTGAGCGACTTCGGCCTGGCGCGCCTCACCGCCGCCACCCTGCACAACACCAGCCCGGAGATTGGCTCAGTGCCCTACATGGTGAGGGGGCGGAGAGGGGGTGGGTCACGGTGGGTCCGGAGCGCGGGGGTCGAATCGGCGCCCGCGGTCGGCAGCCCGCAGGAGGACCGGCAAGCTCTCGTGTGCAACCGGAGCCGTGAAGCGGGGGCTGATGCGCACACGTCTCGGGCTCTCCACGTGACCACCGCCATGCCGGATGCCACCTGACGCCTGGCCACTCTTCGTGCGCCTCGCCTCTCCCCGCAGGCGCCCGAGTGCTTCGGCACCACGGCCCACTCGGTGACGCACCGCTCCGACCTGTACGGGTTGGGCGTGCTGGTGTGGGAGATGATCACCCACCAGCGGCCCTGGGCGGGGCAGCACTACATGAAGGTGCGTTGCCACATGCGCGCGACAGAGAGCGAGGGAGCACGTGAAGGGTCTGACGTGAGGCAGCGTCACAGCTTCGGCTGCCGTTGCGAGATATGGCGTCGAACTCCCGCCGCGCTGTTGCCGGTGGCTGCATCTGCTGGGGCATGTGTGCACATGAAGCTGCGTCGAGACGAGTGCGCGTGCGTCCTGATCACCATGCAACCAATTACCCCCGGCGCAGGTGGCTCTGGCCGTATCTATCCGTGGCGAGCGGCTGCCGCTGTCTGCCGTCCGGGACAAGTGAGCGATGCGTCAATAACTGTCACGCGAGCTTGCTGCTGCCTGCTACCTGCCACCTCGACCTGCGACCTGGTCCCTGCTACCTGCTACTGGCAGTGCACGTGCAGTGTCGTGCGTGACTGCACGCTCAACGCCTGGTGTGCCCGCCCGCCCCCCGCCATGGAACCCCCGCCTCCTGCACTCAGGGCGCCGCGGCGGCTGGTGCAGCTGCTGGAGGAGTGCTGGCACGAGGACCCCTACCGCCGCCCCTCCGCCCTGGACGCCGCCAAGCGCCTCACGCTCATGCTGCAGCAGCTGCTCGACGGCACGCTGCCGCAGCCCGAGCCCGAGACCGCCGAGCAGCAGGCCTGCGCCGCCGCGTCGCGCAGCAACTCGGGCGGCGCCACGCTCGCCCCGTCCGTCGCGGCGGATGCGCTGCTGGTGAGCTCCTACGCGGAAGGCGGCGGCGGCGGCGGCGCAGGAGGCGCGGGTGTTATCGGGCTGGTGTCTGCCACCAGCACCGCCACCGGCCTCCACACGCCGGCCTCGCCAACGGCCGCCGGCACCACTGGCGCCACCGGCCGCATCCCCAAAGCGCCCTCCTGGCAGAATGACATGCAGCTGCTGCAGCAGCAGCCTGGCAGCCCGCTGGGGCGCCGCGGTGGCGGCTCAGGCGGGGGCGGCGGCGGAGGCAGCGGCGGCGCGTCGGAGCACGGCGGCTCCCGGCACGGCGCCGACGACCGCAGCGGCAGCATCGGCGGCGGGGCCGGCGCTGGCAAGGCAGAGGCCGCGGCAGCCGCAGGCACTGCCGCCGCCGTGGCCGCGGCCGCGGCCGCGGCAGGGCCGGTGCGGACTGCCTCCGGGCGCGGGCTGGGCCGCTGGTTAAGTGTGCCCTCGCGCCGCAAGCCCGCGGACCTGCAGGAGCAGGTCGACAGCTCGCATGCGTCGGGTGATGGCGGCGGCGGCGGCCTGGAGCTGCCGCCGCCGCCCCTGGCGGCGCAGGAGGCGGCGCTGGGCCCGGCGCTGGTGCTGACGTCGCCGCGGCGGCGGGCGGCGGCTGCGCTGTTCGCGGGCGCGGCGCCCGCCATGCGCGGCTCCTCTCCGGGAGTCGCCTACACGGTGGGAGGCGGCTCGCCGTCAACTTCGCTGCGGCCCAGCCGTCTCATCTCGAGCAGTGGCGTGGCGGGCCACGCCGTGCCCTCCGCCGCCGTGGGCCCTGGCGGCAGCGCCGCGCTCGCGGCAGCCACAGCGGCTGCCGGCGCGGCGGCGGCAACTGCCGCGGCCGCCTCGGCGCCCCAAGTGCAGGTGGCGCGACGCGGCGGCGCCGCCAGCGCCACCGGCTTCGCCAGCGCCGCCGCCCCCAACGCCGTCACCGCCAGTGGCACGGTCCCGGCGGTGGCCGCCGCCACAGAGCCCGCCTGCGGTGCCGCGGAGGCCGCTCCGCACTCGGGCGTGTCCAGCCTCCCGCCCGCGCTGTCCACGGCGCCCGGCAGCAGCGGCGGCGCCGGCGCCGGCACTGACGATGAAAGCGGAGCCGGCGCCGGCACCAGCTGCAGTTCTCCGCGCGCGGGCTCAGCAGCGGGGCCAGCGCCGGCTCAAACGCCGGCGCAAGCACCGGGGCCGACCGCGGGCGGCCGGTCGGCGGCGGCCGCCGGGCTGCTGTCCCATCGCGCGAAGATGGCATCTCTGATGCGGCAGCAGAACCAGGCGGCGCAGCAGCAGCGGCAGCAAGTGCAAATGGCGGCGGCGGTTGCGGCGGCGCGTGCGTCGTCCAGCGTGGGTGACGCGCTGTCGGGCGGCCTTGCGTCGCTGCCGCAGCACCTGTCTGGCGGAGGGGCAGTTGGCGGGGTGAGCCCGGGCGGTGGCGGGCCGGGCGGAGCGCCGGCGCTGCCGCCGGCGGCGCTGCTGTCGTCAAGTGACGGCACATCGGACGGCGAGGAGGAAGAGGGCGCCGAGGTATGAGGTCGACGTGTTGAGGTCACAAAGGCGCAGAACTGCACCGTATCCGAGGCCTCTGGGAGAGAACATCTGCACGGTTTGTCTCCTTTTGGCGTGCCTGCGCCGATGATAGAAGTTGATGGCCCGACCTCGGTGCGTGGAGGCGACAACGCACGGATTAGAGCACCAACACCGGCCCGCAGGTGACGAATATTTTATGTCAATACACGTGATATGATGCGACGTAATGGCGGGCATGTTACTACGCTGCTGAGCAGTTTTCCGCGTGTGGGCATGCGACACTTGCTGGGGACTGCATTTGTGAGCGTGATGCGGAAGTTTGTGCGGATCCATGGTCCGGAGGCGTGATGCCCCCCCGTTTTGGAGATTGATGTTGCGCGTGTCGTCCGCTGTTCAGTTAGATTGGATCACTGGTCGTCTACTCCCGCGAAGTGGTCTCAGCGATTGGCTTTGCCTTCATACCTTTATCGTAATCAATTCGTCGCCCTTTGAGGGCGCAACCCGAATGCATTGTTTACTCATGTGGGGACGGCGCTGCCCACAGCCATGGATGGAAGAGCTAATGTGGGCGGTATTGGCGCCTCTTTGTGTACGCCGTAAGCCCCATGCATGGCGCTGCAATGACTCTTTGAGATGGGACTCGAACGCCAGAACAGTATCATGTATAGGGATGCAACAAACGTCAATGCGGATGTGGCGCGCGTTACGTAAGTCCGTCGTGACAGCTGCCGATGTTGGGGAGATTTGGCATATGTGCCAGCTGTTGGGCGGGGCACTGTGCGGCGCGCCAGCAAACGTGGCGTGTGGGTGCCAGGGCATGGGTTTCCCCTACCTTGGAGTGAGTGGCAGGGGCCACCCGCACAACGCATGATATGAGAGTCGTGTTGATTGCTGGTGGCTGTGGGAACCGGCCAGCGTTGCGCAGTGTGCCGGTGCAACGTTGCGGAGCAAAGGTGCATGTATACAGGGAAGGGAGCATGAAAGGTGGTACGATATAATAACGATAGTACCGTTAGCTCGATGCAGGGAGCATTTGGGCACCACAGCTGGCTGAGAACCATCCGGCGCAGCGGGGACAGACCTTGCTGGTCCATGTGCTGTCGGAGGCCCATGTGCGGCCAGTGGGTTACCGTAGTTGGACAAGAAGAGACGCAGGTTGCAGTGGACCGCCATGATCAGCAGTGTTGGAGGTTTTGAGCCCGTCGACCCGTGGATGTGTGTGTGTGTGTTTCAGGGTTGGAAGTGTGCATTCCTAAAACCTGCAACGAGACTAACCGAGCCGTAAAGGCCCCTCGTCTCCTGATACTGGATTGTCATTGGCCTGATGCACACCATGTGCACCGTCTTGGTACTGCCTCATCAAAAGACAGCGCTTCGAGCCTTCGACCAGATATCACGCACGCAGCAAGCCAGCTTAACCTGGTCAGCACCTTGCATAACCTGCTTCATGGGATCAAAGCTGATACCGTACGTTGATCTGACACTCGTGTACGCTTCACACTCAAGTAAAACATGCCGTTCATCCTCTACTCCTTTGTTGCAGAGGGGGCAGAGCCTGGCATTTCTAGGTAGATGATGGTCTCTATTAGCTGCAATCGGCCAACAGCAAAGCCGAAATCTCATAAGGCACCTGTGTGCTTCAAAAGGGATAAAACAGTGCGCGTGGGGTGGGTGCATGGGTGGCGCCGCTCGCTCAAAGCTAAGCCCCATCCAGTGCTTGTACTTCGCCATATGCAGCCCGGGGTGCAGGGAATCAGATGGAAACGTCTCGGGTGGAGTAAGCAAACGGTCGTGGGCCCAGGAGGCCATCATTCTTTTCCTGTACGTACGCGCTAATGAGCTCAGCCTCAGGCAGCGGCTTGGAAAGCAACCAAAGCACTTGCTCCCTAGCACATTGACTACGCAGCGACGCAGGCATATCCTTCCATACATCATAGAGGCTTTCGATAATACGCAAAAAGTCGGGTCCCCAGCCTATCCTGGCCGCATTAGCGCCTCCTGTCCTGGTTCTGCTAATGACCGCCTCTACCAGCTCCTCGGTTAGGGCACGGTGACAGTACGTATGCCGCTGCTTCTGAACACGGTTATAAAAACCCACAAGTAATTTGAAAACGTGATACTGCATAGGTAGCTGTGCAAGCTCGGCAAACAGCAGGCGCTGTGCCGGTCGTGCCGCTCCAGCGCATTGCCGCATATAGCTGACTTGGAGCTTAACCGCTGGGTCCCTCAAACAGGCCTCAAAATAACCGTCTTCATCGCTTAGAGCGCGACTGCTTCTCCCTGGGTTAAGGACGTCCCGTAGCATATCCGTACCCCAGGCCTCACATCCGTAGGTGGCAATAGTCCTCACTTGAGAATCAAAAAGCCGCATGCGAACGTCGGCCGCAAGAATCCGTTGTTTGGAAGTGCGGGACAGCAGACTATAGCTGGCTCCCCGTGCCGCGTCAGTCAGGGTATCTCGGCAAGCGCTGAAAGGTGCGCTGGGCCCGTACGTAAGCCCTAGGTAGCGTGCTTTATTGACAGCAGGAATGCTCTGCCCCTGCAGCCGCAAGCCCTCACACCGTGCAGCGATCCTGTTAGCTGTCTCTTCGCTGTCAGCAAAAACAAGCCGCTCACATTTTTGACATTTGCACGCATCCCAAAACCCTCACAGAAATAATCCACATACCGCAGGAGCTCACGCATGCGTTCGAAAGACGTGGCTAGAAACTTATGTCGTCTGCGTAAAACAAAAGCGACAGCCGCTTGCCATCTAGTTGCGGCGCGTGCATACGGTGCCTTGACCCCTCTGGGCCGTCATCTTCGTCGGTCAGAGGGGGCAGGTAGGAGAAGGTCTCGAACATCTTGTTGTTGACCGGGGTCCAGACCATCATCTGGTTGGCCTGAGCCGGGGCAGCCACGGGGGCGGCCTTGACGGCGGGCTTCAGCGCGGCCATGGGGCGCACGCTGGAGCGGGCCGGGCGGCACACGGCCGCGGAGATGGAGGACTTGGCAATGACGGCGGCCATTTTAGATGTAAGAGTGACTTCTCGACCAAAAGGTGGTCGTGACGGCGTGGATGTGACGGCGCCGGGAAGTTAGCTTATGCAAGTGTGGGCAATGCCAGCTTCGCGGGAGGAGATTCTCATGGAGCAGGCAGGAACAGGACACTTGAGGTGAGTTCCAGGCAGGATTTGGGGAACTGAGACACATTTCAGGGCAGACAAGTTGCGCGGGCTCTTGCCCTTTGTCGCACCCGCCGGGGTGGTGGGCCTGTAAGTTGGAAGGGGCTTGCGTGGTCGGGTCTGCCGCCGAATTCCCGAATCATTACCATCCCGAGTCCCACCAAGGCTTCTACCGCTGCCGCCCGCCGCACCACAGCTGTCGCGGGAGCTTATTAGATGACCGCACTAGCCGAGCAAGAGTTTACACCAGTTCACACCGAACCGCAACCTGTCGGACTGCAGTTCCATGCATGCGCATATCGCTCGCAGCCAAAGCTCTGAGAGTAGTCGTTTTCCATGTGACGATATTATTGGCGGCATTAAATATCATACGTTATATAATACAGAAGCTGGCTGCGAAACTCGGACAGTTGGTAACTTATCCAGCGTAGTCTTGCAGCGCCTTGAAAACTTTAAGAATGCCGAGCTTCGTGGCGTTGTCATTTCTGGCTGCGGCACTGGGCGCGATGCTTGCGACTGCGCAAAATGCGGACCAGAACACTTGGGCAGGCATGGCGCGCGGCCCCACCGGCCCCAACTGTGTCTTGAAGTACAGCACGCTCGTCGAGCCCTTCTTCGCCAGTGGAGACTGTGCAGCACTGGTCAAATCTGCGCTCGAGACCAGTGTGAAGGCGGACTGCCCCTCCACGGTTGCTGGTGAGACGCCCCTCGACACGCGCACACTAGCCGATTCACATTTCACAATCATTTCACTGCTGAAAAATTGCAGGATCTGCCGTCTGGGTGTGCATGAACGGGTGGAATGGCACCGCCGTGGACCAGGCAAGCAGCGTGTTGAGGCCCCTGTGTATGGGGGCTCGCGGAGCACGGGGCGGGCGTGGTCAAGGCGGCGCAGGCCGCAAGTGATGGCGCAGCGTGTGTGCCCAATGCATGTGTGCCTGAAGTGCCCCAACACAATGCCAACTACGTGCAACTGCCTTCAAGCACCGCAGGCCAAGATAAATGCGTGGATGGACTTCGTCAAGTATTGTGAGATCCTGTACATTGCACAGGTGCGTGTGCACGGTCTGCGCCCAGCCAGTTGCGATTGCCGTCTCCAGCACACAGCTAGGAGCGGGTCCCCACAGCGCGATCGCCTAGGCGGTGGGGAGCGCTTGAGCGCCGGGTTCTCCGCTGGGTGGGGAGTTCCCACCAAGTTATATAATATATTGTAAATATGAATCTGGACACCAATGACTTCTACAGCTCAATAATAGTGCCCTTGAGCCATCGCACGAGTCTCCCCCGCCCTAAGGCCCCCGCCCGTCCCCATTCGCACCTGCGGCCAGCCCATCATGCGCGTGAGCTGCTTCAATAGTATTTATCTGGCATAAATTGACTAGTGCATGCTTTCTTGCAACTACTAGCGCCCCGCACAGTCCAAATGCTCTACCATGTCCAACTTCTCTTACGCTGGGAAGTACGCCAACAAGAAGAACATACCTAGGGCACTGCGGCTTACTGAGGAGGAAGAGGAAGACTTAAAACAACTTGGACTTAGGCAGAGGCGCCAAACTAGTTCTTCGGCGGCGGCATCGCGCAAACGAGCCCCAGACGGACGCTTCGCCTCAGCTGCGGAGGATCCCCACCCAGTTGACGATGCTGCCGAAGTGGACGGCGCCGCCTATGGCGGTGACGAGGGCCCGGACGCTAGCGGCACGCAAGGCGGCACGCGTGGAGCAGCAGCGCGCACTGACCGCGCACCTGACCGCGAGCAGTCGGTCGCCCAGTCTCCCGACCTCACGACAGCTTTCCTTCGGGATCTCGCAGACTCCCAGTCTGCACGTCAGCTGGTGCTCCAATCTCAAGCAACCGCAATCCGCAGTCTGGTGGCGGCGAGGAGTGGCGTGTGTCCCGAGTGCGGCAGGGAGTGCAACCCGACGCACCACGTGCGTGTCGTGGTTGTCACCTGGGAGCAGCCCGTCCTCGTAGAGGTGCCCGTGCTGTACTGCGAAGGCTGCATGCAGAACGTTAGCATGCGGCCGACGGTCGTGGACTGCCTGCCAGACACCACAACATCGTGGAATCTGCCCAAACACTTGGATGGGACCACGGTGTTGTGGTGGCAAGCAACCACGCTCCAGCAGTTCTCCCGCGCCTGCTACTACAGCCGCCACGAGAGCTCGGAGGCATTTGCTGCTTCCATGATGGAAGTGTGGAGGCTCAACGGCACTTGGCCAGTCAGCTCGCCCGCAGCCCCTAAGCTCAGCCGGGACTTGTTGCGGCAGCGTATGCGCTTCGCGCTGAACGCCTACTACCACCTGGACGGTGTTGTCCGCGACTATCCAGAGGGCTTGGAGGGCTGGCCAGCTGCGGGGGCGCTAAACGCGTGCCCCTGCTGTGGAGACTGCAGTCACTCATCAGCAAGGAGCTGCGGCGGCAGTGACGTGCAGGGGCAGGGCGCCGAGCCTACCGCAGGCACGACCGCAGTCACGACGGCTGCGGGCACAGCAGCGGAGCCTTCGCCAATTCCAGCAGCAGCAGCAGCAGCAATAGCTGGGGCTGTGGCGGGGACAGCAGCAGATGGCGGCGAGCAGCAGCACGGCGAGGAGGCACGGACAGCAATACCAGGACCCAGCGGGCAGCAGCAGGGCGAGCAGCAGCAGGGCGAGGAGGCAGGGACAGCAGTAGCAGGACCGAGCGGCCAGGGAGGCGGCCAGGCAGGGACCAGCGCGCCAGGGGGGTGGCGGAGTGCAAGGGCCACGGCAGAGCTGCACGGAGGTGCAGCTGCGGCAGCGTGCGCAGCTGCGGCAGCTAGCCCTGTGTTGCTGGGCTTACCCATTCCAACACGACGGCCGGCGGGGGGTTTGCTACCGCTTCCCACCCGCTGGCTGTGCGTGGAAGACGTGCGGGCAGGGCCTAAGTGGTTTCACTCACTGCACTTTGACGGCTGCTTCAAGCTGAACCTTCTGTCCCGGGGGGTATACCGGGACAAACAGTACGTGCAGTGGGGTGGTCGGCGTTTCTTCTTGAGCAACAGGGCGGTTCAGGACCTGGACGAGACATGGGCGTCGGACAATGGCCCCAGCCGGTGTTCATCATTCCACGCCGATCGTGTGTTTGCCACAGAGCACGGCAAGGTGCGATGCTGAAAGATATGGCGCTGTATTGCAATGAAGTGTAGTTGTTTTCCTTACTTCTTAAATTTCTGTCGCAGAATCTGATCACGGGAGCAGGCGTGGTGCTGTGTCGGCACGGCATGCTGATGCGCCTGGTCAACTTCTTCACCGGCGAGCGGCATATCTATGCCATTGCCGCCATACACTCACTCCTCTTCGCAGGCACAGCCGTCCAGTTCTGGTGGTATGATATCGCATGCCGCTGGAGCAAGTCCCTTGCAAAGTGGCTTGACGCCCCAGGCCAGACTCCTGACCTGGTGGCCCTGGGCCGCGCAGTGACTTGTCTCATTCAGCCGTGGCATCGTTATGCGCACAAGTAAGTAGGCGCGTTAGTTAGGTCAATATGGAAACGCGACTAACAGTGCTATCCGCGTGCAGCTTCGCCTGTCAGCAGGAGTTTGGACATACGCAGCAGCCGGGGGCAGGCCGGGGCACAGGAGAGCCCGCGGAGGTGTTCAACAGGGTAGTGGGGGCCGCATGGAGCCGCGACGCGGTACATGGCACCCGCCAATCGTGAGGCCCACCTGGAGCATATCTCGCGCCTCTACAGCGACCAGGTAGAGTGCACGGGGGAGCGAGCTCATAGTTAATAATGGTGCATGCGTCTGCGCCTCCTGGCGTCACGCCCCAACCAACTTCCCTAACATTTGGGTGGCGTTGCCTCATGCACGCAGGTGCTGCTCGGGCTGCCTGCGCGCCTGTGGCGTGCCAGGCGCAAAGCGGACCTGATAGCCTCCGCCATGCGCGACCGCATCAAGCGGATAGAAGGCGGGCTAGGCAGCAAGGCCGCTGAGGTGTGCGGGAGTGCTCACGGACTCTGATTGTCAGGTCGCATGATGTCAAGTCGCCCTGAACGTTCACGCTGCCCTTTGCTTGCGTGTGCACAGGTGCAGGCTGACGTGGAGTCGCTCATGGCACGGGGCCCACGGGCTCCTGAGGCGCCGCTTCCATCGGAGCCCCTCCCTGCTCGCGCGCAGTATGTACGCAGCCGTGCGGTTGTGGAGAAGCTGTCGCGCCCAGACGCGCTGGACGCCTCAGGGGAGGTACCGCTGGATCTGCTGTATGGAGGGGGCGACGACCTGACCGTGCGGCAACGCCCGCAAGTAGTCAAGGCCATGAAGGAGCAGGTGTGTTGAAGGGAGAGGGGGGCTGTGCACGCATGGACGGGTGACGAGCGGCTGCCCGTGCGTGTGTAAACACAGGGCCTCGATTGCTGCCCCTATTGCAGGTCCAGCGTTATGAGGCCGAGAACCCCGCTTGGAAAATGTGGACTCCCGATTCACCTGACTTCGTTGCAGGCCTGCACGAGGTTGCTGCTAGCAGCCTGCAAGAGCTGTACGTGGAGATTGAGGTGAGCTGGTTGGTCATGGGTGGGAGCGGCGCGGCAAGGACGCGGGGGCGGGTGTGGCAAAGGAGGCACGGGCGGACAGGGTGGGCGCAGCAAAGAAGTTGAAGGCTGGGGAGGGTGGTGTTTGACGACGTGTTGCCCAGGATGGCGACAGAGGCTCAGGTGGGGGAGGGCGGGGCGGGAGGGGAAGCCGCTGGATCACGGGGTGCCGGCGGGCGAAGGGTCTGCCGACACTCCATTTCCAAAGCTTTGCCGCTGTCTCCGCCATTCAGGCCGCAGTGCTGGACTACTACTGCTTAGAGCAGCTGCTAGCGTCGCTTCTCTCGCGGAAAAAGGAACGAGATCTGGTCAAGAAGGAGAAGGAGAAGGCGCTCGCGAGGATTCGTGGCGCCTGGGACAAGGTGGTGCGGTGGAGTAGGTGGTGCCTCGCACATCCTGCTGGCTTGCGCACCCAAGCGGAGGCGACTGTGTTGCGCAAGATTGTGGGGCAAGACACAGACCGTGAGGGTCTGCCGGGTGGTGCGGGACAGAAGGGCACTGGGCACAGCGACGCATTCAGCGCCGTTCTGCGCCAGCAATTCCCATGGGACCCTAGTGTAGGGGAGGGCGCAGGGCCGCGCATTGTGGCCACGCTGCTGAGATGCAGTCACGAGCTGGCCAGGTGCACAGAAGAGCTAGAGCTAATAGAGCGGGAGGGAGAGTGTGCGAGGATTTATTATGAGAAGCGAGTGGTGTGCTTGAAGCGTCACGTGCTTCAGGCTGCGGAAGGCTCTTCCCACGCTCTTATTCTCCGTGCACACCTGTACATGTACGAGACCATGCTGTCGGCATGGGAGGGCTTCACCTCTGGTCAGGAGCCTCCAATTGACCGCAGCTACCTTGACTTCAATGATGACGCGTGAAGCTGTACATATTGACCCCTGTATTATATGTTGTGCATTTGGTGAGCTGCACGCTGGAACACGCGTGTCGTGTAGAACCCACTTGTCATGCTCATCCGTCTTTGCATCCACGCGATCAATGCGTGCCAGTTACATGTGGGGGACGGTTTCAGTTGTCTGTTGATGGCGCAAGGTGCGAGCTACGGGGGGGGGGGGTCGTCAAGGGCGGCACATTGAGTAATGTAACATCTGCGCACAGCTGAGCCGGACTGCGGGTCCAACCAGCGGATGGATGGGATCACGGCGCATGCATGCGTACGTTGGCTTGCCCCTTCCCCCCCCAGGGGGAGGGGCGGAAGCCATTGCGGTCGCATCATCTTTTTTGAGTCGCCGTCACCAAGAATGGCTGTCAGGAATGTCAGACAGCAGGGGAACAATGGGATCACGGTGAATGCAGGCGCACGCTTTTAGTTTATCACAAATGGGGCATGCCAGTTCTCGTCCATGCCTTGTCCTACCAGCGCACACTTCCACACTTTGAGCCGCCGGCAGCAAGCCTTGCGTTTAACTGTGTGGCTACAATGCAGCTCAACTCTATTACCGGGTCCTCGCGCTTCCCACACTACCTGACACTTGCTGCACCGCTGGCCACACCACTGGCCACAACTGCCAACCGTTTACCTATGCTTTGATCGACATTATCAACCTGGCCGCGGCGGCATTGACATACACCGACCATTTGACGCCAGTTTAAAGCCTTCTCTTGACTGCTGCAAGCAAGGGCACCATGCGCGCCCCAGCGCCAGCTCGTGCTGACCGGCGAGGTGGTCCTGCGCTGGGAGGGCTACCAGGGGCGGCGGCGCCAGCCCCGTCGGCGGCGCTGCTCGCCTCGCCGTCACCACCGGCACCACGCCCGCCGCGGCCGCGCCCGTTGCCCCTCCCCCCGCGACCCCGCTGCCCCTCCCCCTGGACCCTAGTTGCTGCAGGCTGCGTCAACGCCGCCCCTGTTGCCGGTCCTGAGCTGGGAGGGCTACCAGGGGCGGCGGCGCCCGCCCCGTCGGCGGCGCTGCTAACCTCGCCGTCACCACCGTCACCACGCCCGCCACCACCTCGCCCACTGCCCCTCCCCCCGCGACCCCTGCTGCCCCAGCCGCCCCGCCCCCTTGCTGCGGCAGGCTGCACGACTTGCTGATCTGCACTCCCCTCACTGCCACTCCCCTCGCTCTCCTCGTCCTCCTCCTCGTCCTCCACGTCCTCCCCCTCGTCCTCCTCCTCGTCGTCGTCCCCATAAGCGAAGTTGTCCTCAGACGAAGCTGCGCCATCCTCCTGCTCATCCTCGTCGGATGAAGCAGGGTCCGCATGGTGGCGTCGCCCTTGACCAGGCGCTCTGCCACGAGGGTCTGTTGTGGTGATGGGAGTAATGGGCACGTCAATAGTTCAGGCAACAACGGGGAAGGGTCAGGGCAGTTTGTTGTTGTGGCAGCGGGTTTGTTGTCGGGGCACCACGTTACTCCTCACGTTACTCATTATACGTCGTACGTATCGACTGACCTGCCTCCCACACGCCCGCCGCCTTCACCGCCTTGATCAGCTTGTTGTCCGGCCAATTCTCGCCCAGCTCCGCTCTGATAGCAGGCCAGATCTGCTTGTTCCGCTCCCGTGCCGCCCTCTTCTCCCGGTACGCCGCGACAACTTGCTCCTCCTGTGATAACAAGTCAGCACGAACACAACAGATAATTGCCCTCAGACCCCCGCCCCGCAGCCCCTGCGCCGCCCACCCCTCAAAAGTCGACGGTCGCCGTTCTGGCTGCAAACTCGCCAACCGCATGCATATGATGTGCGTACTATGTGGTTAAGAGGGCGCGCCTGGATTCGGAGTCTTGGCCAGCCCGCCCACCCCTCCGGCGCCGCGGTGGGCCGCCGGCTGCCCTCAGACCCCCGCCCCGCAGCCCCTGCGCCGCCCACCCCTCAAAAGTCGACGGTCGCCGTTCTGGCTGCAAACTCGCCAACCGCATGCATATGATGTGCGTACTATGTGGTTAAGAGGGCGCGCCTGGATTCGGAGTCTTGGCCAGCCCGCCCACCCCTCCGGCGCCGCGGTGGGCCGCCGGCTGCCCTCAGACCCCCGCCCCGCAGCCCCTGCGCCGCCCATCCCTCAAAAGTCGACGGTCGCCGTTCTGGCTGCAAACTCGCCAACCGCATGCATATGATGTGCGTACTATGTGGTTAAGAGGGCGCGCCTGGATTCGGAGTCTTGGCCAGCCCGCCCACCCCTCCGGCGCCGCGGTGGGCCGCCGGCTGCCCTCAGACCCCCGCCCCGCAGCCCCTGCGCCGCCCACCCCTCAAAAGTCGACGGTCGCCGTTCTGGCTGCAAACTCGCCAACCGCATGCATATGATGTGCGTACTATGTGGTTAAGAGGGCGCGCCTGGATTCGGAGTCTTGGCCAGCCCGCCCACCCCTCCGGCGCCGCGGTGGGCCGCCGGCTGCCCTCAGACCCCCGCCCCGCAGCCCCTGCGCCGCCCATCCCTCAAAAGTCGACGGTCGCCGTTCTGGCTGCAAACTCGCCAACCGCATGCATATGATGTGCGTACTATGTGGTTAAGAGGGCGCGCCTGGATTCGGAGTCTTGGCCAGCCCGCCCACCCCTCCGGCGCCGCGGTGGGCCGCCGGCTGCCCTCAGACCCCCGCCCCGCAGCCCCTGCACCACAGACCACCCCTCAAAAGTCGACGGTCGCCGTTCTGGCTGCAAACTCGCCAACCGCATGCATATGATGTGCGTACTATGTGGTTAAGAGGGCGCGCCTGGATTCGGAGTCTTGGCCAGCCCGCCCACCCCTCCGGCGCCGCGGTGGGCCGCCGGCTGCCCTCAGACCCCCGCCCCGCAGCCCCTGCGCCGCCCACCCGTCAAAAGTCGACGGTCGCCGTTCTGGCTGCAAACTCGCCAACCGCATGCATATGATGTGCGTACTATGTGGTTAAGAGGGCGCGCCTGGATTCGGAGTCTTGGCCAGCCCGCCCACCCCTCCGGCGCCGCGGTGGGCCGCCGGCTGCCCTCAGACCCCCGCCCCGCAGCCCCTGCGCCGCCCACCCGTCAAAAGTCGACGGTCGCCGTTCTGGCTGCAAACTCGCCAACCGCATGCATATGATGTGCGTACTATGTGGTTAAGAGGGCGCGCCTGGATTCGGAGTCTTGGCCAGCCCACCCACCCCTCCGGCGCCGCGGTGGGCCGCCGGCTGCCCTCAGACCCCCGCCCCGCAGCCCCTGCGCCGCCCACCCGTCAAAAGTCGACGGTCGCCGTTCTGGCTGCAAACTCGCCAACCGCATGCATATGATGTGCGTACTATGTGGTTAAGAGGGCGCGCCTGGATTCGGAGTCTTGGCCAGCCCGCCCACCCCTCCGGCGCCGCGGTGGGCCGCCGGCTGCCCTCAGACCCCCGCCCCGCAGCCCCTGCACCACAGACCACGCGCCAAAAGCAATGGCCTTGCGCCGACCCACCCACCTGCGCTGGTGTCAGCTTCTTGCTGCTCTCGCTGCGTCGCTTGGGTTGCTTGCGGTGCACGCGCGGTCCTACAGAGGAAAGGATAAGATTGGCCAAGTACTGAGGCCCCAATCTGATCTACTCAGCCTACCTGCTTGGGGGTCGTCCTCGTCGTCATGGCTGTCAGCGACCACAGCACGCACAGCTGCAGCTCGCCGCTCGCCTGCAGAAGCCTTCTTTGGCGCAGTGTTGCCCTGCAACACAAAGCACAACATATGTATACTCGACAACCGCGCATCAGACCGCGTAACACCCTGTGTACCTGCTTGGCTGCGTCCCGGGCGGCCACCTCCCTGCAAGCAAGTGACGGCGCCCGGTCAGTTCAGTACGATGCAGTACGTGCATGCAAGTAACACCTTGCGTACCCGTTGTACTCGGCTTTAAAGCCGGAGTCGCCCACGTGATGACGCCAAGGTGGAGCGTGTTGTTGCCGTCCACCTTGCGGCTGCCGTAGTCCACCAGCGGGACATTGGCCGGCCAGCGAAGGTGTGCTCGAGCAGCGTGGCAAGCACCACCACACTTGCAACGCCCGTTAGTTAGCTGCCAGGTCTTCCACTTCTTTGAGACCAGGTAGCCGTCGCAGCACAGGAGGCCAGCAATCGACCCCCCAAACGGCCCGAACTTCACCTCACCCTCGCCCCCCTCGCCTACTGCGCCCTCGCCCGCCGCGCCCTCCACGTCATCCGTGGCCTCGACCGCGGCGCCCTTGCCCGCCGTGCCCTCGCCCGCCGCACCCTCGCCCGCCGCGCCCTCGCCCGCGGCGCCCTCGCCCGCCTCGCCCTCGCCCGCCGTGCCCTCGTCCGCCGCGCCCTCCTCGCCATCATCAGCCTCCACCTCAACTGCTACAGCGCCAGCTGCCAGGCCACCTTCGTTCACGGCACCACCACCAGCCGCCTCACCAGCAGCTGACGGCCGCCACACACGCAGGGCCATTTTCATGACGCCCGCAGCCCGCCTGGCCATGCGCCGATAGAACGTGCTGGGAGCCTCCGTTGTAGCGAGATCTGCGACTTTGAGCGAAGCAACGATGGCCTTGTACCGCTGAAACTTCAGCGCCTTGATGCCGTTGAGCCCCTCCAAGAACTGGTAGACGACCTGCTTCACCTGCGGTAAATGCACGGGTTTGTCGGGCCATGCGGCTATTACCACTGCACCCCCATGACACCGGCGTTTTGAAGTCCAGATGATGTTATCCATGCAGGTGCAGGTGTGGGCGGGGTGGAGAAGGTTGGCAAGCAAGTCCGCCGCACCAGCGCCGCACCGTGCGTCCCCCCCTCCCACTGGCCCCACCCCAGCCTGCGCCCCGGACGCACCCCGCATCCCAACGCACCGGTGCGCAGTTAAGCCATCCGCGCAGCGACACCTGCAGGTTCGCGTTGGTCGGCCACGTCGTGATGACCAGGCTGGCAGGGGGAAGGCGGCCCTCATCCTCCTGCGTGCGCTCGCTGTCGAACTCCCTGATCTCCTGCTTAACAGTCTTCTCCAGCAGTTTCACTTTGTTCCTGACGCGCCTGCTCGTGTCCTTTGCCAGCTGAGACGCTGCCACCTGCGAGACAGTGGCGCGTGATGGCCCCACTGAAGTGCCCCCGCCTGTACGCCTAGTACCGCCAGTAGACTCACCATGTTGTTGTGACTCAGTAAGGAAGGTAGGATGGCTAAGATGCGCAAGGGCGGAGGTCTTGACGCGGACTTGCAATCGACACCGAGCTCGTTCAGTGGGCGACTTTACTATGCACTTCAAGCGTATTGGATCATTGTGCAGTGTTTGCTTTCATATATATACTTTTGTGGAGACTCCCCACTGACCCGAGGATCGGCCCCTTTGCGGCTCCCCACCCCCCCGAATGTTGCCGATGGGGAGCGCCTCAGACCTCCCAGCACACCATCTTCCCGGCTGACTGAGACCCGCCTGCCTGCCTGCGCCCGCCGCCGCCCCCCGCCCCAGCGCATCACCTCCGCCGAGTCGGAGGATGGATTCGTGTATCGTGACAACTCCTGCTTCCCGCGCTTCATCAACCCAGCCGCCTTCGCCGCCTACCTCTCCACGCCGCCGCATCCCGACACGGCGGGGCCCATCCCCACGCCCGGACTCCCTTCCTCGGCCGCACCCGCCCCCACGCCCCGGGTTTCACCTGAACCCGTGCCCGCCGCCACATCCGTGCCCGACCTTAGCAACGACGACCGAACGCCCGGCAGGAAGCCCTCCCGTCTCCATCGGTCGCCGCCGCAGGACATAAGCCTAGAAGTAGGGAAGTCCCCCTTGCAAGGGGAGAACAATAAATAGGACAATCATGCACTGGCGTTATAAGGGTCACCCCGGCCCGGGCCTCCGGTTTACACGCAGCAGGAAGGCACGCAAGAACGTGCGCACCGCTCTGTAACCACACACGCACCAATAAGCCGCGCCCGCCGGCCGCCACCCAGCCACAAGCCGCGGCCGCGCGGCTGAGCCGCGCACGCATGTGTGTGTTGATGGAGCAGGGCAAGGGATGTATGTGGCTCTCCCACGACGCGGTGGGATAACTGATTCTCGGGAGTCGGGACCAGTAGTGAGTCCGTTGCGCGAGAACAGAATCAGGATGTATGGCTAGATAGGCGACGCATGCGTGTGTGCGGACGCAACTAACCCCCCAGCGAGCAGCACGACGCGCCCCGTAGCTGGGTTAGTTGCTCTGTGCCCTGGTTGTGAAAGTGGCTGAGTGTTGCTGGGGGGAGTAAACAGGCATTAGGCGTGAGTTCATGCAGGAGGCCAGACATACTACTTCGTTGGCGGTGGGGCTCTGAAGCTGACCGCTGCCGTATGGGGGCGTTTGCACTTTGCAGACGACAGGGCAGAAGAGCAAAGTCTCCACACGATGTTACACGTCAAGCAAGAAATCGTGTTGCTACACTTGGCCATACGGTTGTACACGCATCGGCACGCAACACAGACAGCAGCTGCAGCAGCCCCCCCCCCCGAGCCATTAGAACCGCGCTACAACGGTCCCACCGCCCATGCCGCATCTGCACAGCAGCCTTTGCGGGCCTCTGTCCATTGCAGCCGACTCAGTAGATCCTCAGCAGGCTACGCGCGACCTCTGCAGCGGACGGCGCAGAGTACATTGCCACGCCGCGGGTGTTGCAGACCTGCACGGCACAGACGCACACGCCAGCAGCACGATTTAACCCGCTCATCAGCGGATGCAGGCCCCGGCCCTGGAGGACACCAGGGTTCTGACCGGTCAGGCAAATGGGGAGTCTAAGCTACTCCACTTGCAAGCTTTGCTATACAAGCTCAGCCCCCCGCTCACCTCGTGCGCCACCTCCGCCGGCCGCCACAGCGACCACACCTCGGGCCGCTGCTGCCGCGACGCCACCCATCGCGGGTCCAGCTGCGCCTTGGTCCTGTGGGCGCGTGGCATGATGCATTGTGAGCGCAGGCGGGCAATTGGCAAGGAATGGCGGCCGCAGCGCAGGGGAATGCATCGCGGAGGGCGGCACAGCAACATGGGCGAAGGGCACGCCGACACCCACGCCTGGACTGGGCTACGCGAATACCGCGGGCAAACCGGCGCAACAAAAGCGCACGCACTTGGGCGCCTGGGCGGGGATGTAGTCCACAGGCGGTAGCTCGTCGTACACGGCCGCATCAAACGGCACGTTGGCGGCCCGCGTGGCCGCCCGCCGCGCCGCCTCCTCCGCCGCCGCGGCGTTCATGCCCACCGCCTCTGCCGCAGCCACCACGTCCAGGGGCAAGCCCGCGCCGGTCACCCACGCAGCCTCTGACGGCGGCGGCAGCGGGCCCGGCGGCGGCGACTCCAGCACATCTCGCAGCGCTTCCATTTTGCGCAGCAGCAGGGCCGTGCCTCCGAATTGCGGCAGCGCGCCGGGTGTTGCAGCTGCCTCGAAGGCAGCTTCGGCGACCTCCGATACTGCATAAGCGAAATCGCCATCGCCCCCGGGCGAGACATCCTCACTTTCCGCCGCCGCCGCTGCTGCATGGGGTTGGTGGCGCTTGGAAGTGTGTGTTGGCGCCCGGCCACTGCCCGGCTGCGTGCCGCCGCCAACCCCGTGCGCCGCAGCAGACCGGGCCTGCAGCGGAGACTCGGACGCAGCTGGACCGGCCAGGGCCGGACTCCTGCGACTCTTGGGTGCACCTGTAGTTGGCGCGCGGCCCGGCTGAGAGGCTGCGCCGGTGGCAGCGGCTGGCGTGGAGTTGGTGGAGCGCGGGGCCCCGGATGCAAGCTGGCGCGCCTGCGCGCGCGCCTGGTGGTGCTGCTGGCGCTGCTGCCGCAGGTACGCCAGGTGCATGCGGCTGCCGGCAGCGGGCACGCCGGCCGAAGGCATGCCGCCCTTGCTGGACCCGGCGGCCGCCGCCACCGCCGCCGAGGCCGCAGCTGAGGCATTGCGCCCGCTGGCACGGGAGGCGGACGCCACAGGCGCCTCCGCCCGTGCGGCCGGCAGTGCAGCTGTGGAGCTGGTCGCTGAGGCGCTCGGCGAGCCCAGCAGCACGCCGGGTGACTGCAGCCGGCTTCGCGAGGGGCTGGGGCGACCTGCACGGGCGTCGTGTCAGCAACAAGGTGACATTACGTGGGAAACGGCCACAGCCGTAGCCCTCTGTCGGAGTCATCGCGTGTGTGTGGCACGGTGTGCGGCTACCAGTCCCCGTACCCGTCGGCCGCCACGCATAGGCACAGGGCGCAACAGTCCACCCCGGCCATGCCCCCACCTGGCGTTGCGTCTCCGCCGGAGCCGGACTGGCACCGCTCCGCCGCCACCGCCGGCGAGCGCTCCGCCGGCCTCGGGGCGTGCCCAAGCCCTGGAGCCCGGGTTGCAGCTGCCGCAGACACGCCGGGCACCGGCGGCTTGCGCTGCCGCAGCTGCATCAGCATCTGCCGCCCCGTCCAGCCCGCCTGCTCGATGACGGGGCGCAACGCCGCGTCAACAGCAGCGGCGCCACCGGTGCCAGGTGCTGCTGCCGTCAGAGGAGATGGCGGCTCGCCAGACAGCTGCATGCGGTGGCCGCTGCCTGCGGGCGACTGCCGGTGCCGCGCGGAGGGCCATGCGGGCCGACTGGGGCTCGCAGCCGCAGCCGCCTGCACACCGCCACGGCCAGCAAGTCCAGCAGCCGCCTGCGCAGCCACACCGCGACCGCTCAGCACGTCCGCATTCGCAAAGCCCTCCCACGGCCCCGCCGCGGCCGACAACTCCACCTCCTCCTCCTCCTGTTGTCGACGCATGCCGTAACCCAAACCGCCGTGTGCGCTGTCGCGTGCCAACGGCGCCGCCGTGGCGTCCGCGCCTTCGTCCCCGCCATCCTCCTCCCTCCCGGCCGCTTGCTCCTCCTCCTCTCGGCTTTCCTGCCCCTCTTCAATCGACTGCAGCTGCGGGTGGTGCCAGGCATGCCCGCGGCCGCCGTGCGAGTGCGAGCCCGTGTGCTGCTGTGCATCGGCGTCCTCGCTGTCGCCGCGCCGCGACGGCGCCGGCAGGCCACCCGCGCCTCGGGGCATCAATACGCCGTCCTCCTCCTCCTCCTCCTCCTCCTCCTCCTCCTCCTCCTCGTCTCGTTCCCCGGCGCCCTGCTCCTGCCCCTCCCCATCGGCACTCGCGCCAGACCCCAGCTGTAGCTCCGCCAGCTGCTGACCCAGGTAGGCAGTCTGCTCGAGGGAGCTGTAGCGTCGCTGGCCCCAGCCCTCCTCCTCAGCGGCCTCCGCATCAAGTTCCGCGCGCGCGTCGTCGTCCGCATCGTCGGCCGCGACCCCAGCGCCCTCACTCTGTGGCTCAGCATCGAAGCCGGCCGTTGCTGCATGGGAGTAGTGACTGCCGGTGTCTGGAGCGTAGGGACTGGCGCCCCAGCCGCCACCGTCACCGGCATTGAGTGAGCCCCCAGCCAGTGCTTGCCCGAAGGCGGGGCCGCCTGCAGGGCGCGCGGCGGCGCGCGACGGGGCGGCCGCGGCGATGGGGAGCGTGACGAAGCGGAAGCTGCCGGCGCCGGCAGCAGGGGCGGCAGGGCCGGGAATGCCCGCGGATGCGGATATAGACGACCTGCAGCGGCAAGGGGTGAGGGCGGGTCGGGGTTCTTTGACAGGTGCAGCGGCGCGGATGTCCACACTCCACACAGGGCGGCTTCAAGGGGGTGCCATTGTGTCCATCATGTCGTGTACACGACGTCGCGCCGCCGCCGCACCTGAACCACTCCTCGCCGCCGCCCTCCATGACAACCTCGCCCTGCCGCCACCAGCCGCTGCCGGCAGTGCCGCCGCCTGCGTCGCCGTGTTCCCCGGCCGCGGGGCTGCGCTCGTCCCCCAGGCTTACGGCTGCCTCCTCATACCCTTCCATGGACGGCCGTGGCGGCCGCGCCGGGCGCGGCTGCTCCTCCGCCTCCGCATCTTCCGCAGACGCTGCGGCGCTGCGCGGCCGCCCCAGGCCAGCGATGGTGGCTTCGAGCGGCGCATCGCCGTCCTCCTCGCCGGCCGCCGCTGCGCCGTCGTAGTCGTCGAATGAGGGCTGGGCGGCAGCCGCGTACCGAACAGCACCGCCTGGAAGGCCGGCGGACATCGGAGGCACACTTGATACATCAGCGCGGGCCAAAACCGAGCGCGGAGGTAATAAGCAATTGTATCCCAGACGCAAGGCCACAGCAGCGCACCTGCAGTAGCGGCGGGGCCCAGAGGCAGCAGCGTGCCAGTGTGCGGGAGCTCTCCGGCTTCCGTGTCGCCCAAGCCCTCCCGCAGCCCGGGGTCCAATCCCGAGTCGGAGCCGCGGGATGCGTGTCGGGCGCCCGCGCCAGCAGCAGGAGCAGCAGCGGCAGCCGCCTCCGTCGGGGTCACAGAGCGCAGGCGTCCGAAGGCTAGATCGGCAGCAGCAGCGGCAGCCGAGGATGGCTGCAATGGTGCTGGCAGGAACTCTGCGCGCAACACACCGTGCCCCACAGGAGGGAGCTCAGTATGCAAGGTGCATATCAGCACCTACATGCCCTACATGCCCTACATGCCCTACATGCCCTACATGCCCTACATGCCATACATGCACCCGTGTGGTGTGTGCAGGCACACTTTGGGCAGCAGGTGCCCCACAAGCCAGCGGAATCCGGACATCAACCCAACAGGACCCACCTGGCCGAGGGGTCAGGCCCGTGATCCAGCTACGCGGTGCGGGCTGGGTGGCGGGCGGCACCGCCTGCCACGTGCGCGCAGGGCTACCGCCGCCGCCGCCACCTGTGCTGCCCCGCGCACCGCCGCCGCTCCTCTCATCGCCCCATCCCGCCCCCGCAGCTGCCGCGCCGCCCCAAGCGGCTCCGCCCATGCCATGCCCGCTCGCCCGCTCGCCGCCGCCATCCGGACCCGCCGCCGCTGCGCCAGGCGAGACCCCCCGCGGCGGCGACGCCCAAGGCTCGGCCGCCGGGCTGCTCGCGCTTCTGCCGCGGGCACCTCCCACGCCGTCCTCGTGTCCACCGGTTCCGAGGCCGGCGCGCGCGAGCGCTGCCGCCGTGTTGGGGCTGGTGGCAATGCCGGCGGCAGAGGCCGTGCTGCCGCGCACCGGCGCCAGCGGACTGCGGGGCGCGGTGCCGCGCGCCGCCACCACCAGCCCCGGGTAGGGGCTCTCCAGCGGCACCGTCGCCGGCACGTAGCCGCCCCCACTCGATGCCCCCGCCCCCGGCGAGCCATGCGCCGCGCCAGCGCCCACTCCCCAGTTGCCGCCGAAGCCTCCCGACACGCCAATGCCTTCATAGCCGTACTGGCCGCGGCCCCGGCCCAACAACATGCCGCCCGGGGAGGGGCTGCCGCCGCCGACCAGCGCCGCCGCGGCGGCGCCTGGCGAAGCCGCGCCGTAGCCGCTGCCCGGCACACGTCCCGGCGCTGCAGCTGCAGCTGATGCCGATGGCCCGCCCGCCTTGAACTGAAGCCAGTCGAGGAAGTCCTGCCCCTCCTGCAGCTCCGCCTCGCCAGCGGCATCCAGGGCTCCACGTCGCGTCGCCTCGTGCACCGGGAACGTCAACTGCGGGGGTCGGTGCACACAACCCGTGTCAGCGCCTCCTGGGCACAACCCGGTGCCGGCAAGGCGCCCACCCTCCACCTCGCCCTTCCTCAACCGCCTGCAAGGCCTGGTCCCCGCCTGTGCCCACTGCCCGCGCGCAACAACTGCCACTTGCAGGGCCCGCCGCCCCACGCCACGCCAGGCTGCGCCTCCCCCGCCCCACCTGAATCAGCTCCGGCAGCCCCTCAGCCGGCGAGGCCGGCGCCGCGTACAGCCTCAGCCGCACGCCGCCCGCCAGGCCGCCGCCGCGCTGCAGCGCCACCAGCTCCGACCCGCCTGCCGCCGCCGGCAGGAAGCCGCCGCCCGCCAGCGGCCCCGGGTAGCGCTGCTCGGCCATGGCCGCCATTCCGGTGCGCGGGCCGGCCCCGGGGCCGCCAGCGCCGACGTCCAGCACCTGCAGCCGGCCTATGCCGGCGCCTGCACGTGAACGAGGGTGTTGGTGCGGCGGCCGGCGTGGAAGAAGCAGGGCGGCGCGCAGGCGCACTGTAGGCAGGCGCCCCCCCTCCGCCGCAGGCTGCTGCCGCATGCAGCCAGCAGCCCCACCACCCTCACCCCACCCCATTAATCCCTCAGCGGCTCCCGCTCCCACCTGACGCCACGGCCAGGTAGCGGCCGTCCGGGCTGAAGGACAGCTGCGGCCGCCCCGACACCGCGCCCGAGTACGTATGCGCCCAGCAGCCGCAGTCCGGCGCCGCGGCGGGGCCGGCGGCGCTCGCGGCGAACACGTGCAGCCAGCCCGCGGTGGAAGCCACCGCCAGCAGCGGCGGGTCTCCTGCCGAGGGAGAGAAAAGAGCGGCTTGCCGTTGAGCTTTGCGGGAGCATTTGATTGGGAGCTTTGGCCGCCGCCAACAACGCCGGCGCTAGGAGAAGGCATCCTGCCCCTTCGGTTATGGTCCCGGTACTCAACCCGCACACACCCGCCCCCCCCTGGGCTCCAATCCACGCACCTGTGCCCGGCCACTCGCCGTCGCGGTCGCCGTCCCGCCACGCCAGCCCCACGGGCGCTGGGATCACGCCGCCGCCGTCCAGGCCACGTGGTGCTGACGCCACCGCCACATCCGCCGCCTGGCGCGGCGACACGCGCGCCGCCAGCGCACTGACCGGCCCCGCGTCCGCCCGGAAGCGTGCCACGGCCTCCAGCCGCCCGCCCGAGCAGTCCAGCACCACCACATCGCCCCGGTCCGTGCCCGCTGCGGCCTGCACGTGCGTGGTTGCGTGTGTGCGTGCGCATGCATGCCCGGCTGTTGGCTCAGCGCGTGCGGCCGTGACATGGCATGCAATTAAGGCAGCGGCCCCCAATACCTGCCTATCGGCTACATCTGCCAGTTGTTAGGGCGCCGGGCTTGCGCCCACTGGATCACGCAAGTGGTCCTAACCCGCTCCTCACCCCGGCTTGCACACATGCAAACACAGCGCTGCTGAGTCCGCCGAACCCCAGCCTCACCATGAGGGGACCCACGAATGCTACCGCTGTCACCGCCACCAGCCCGCCCGGCTGCTGCGCGCTGTCGATCGCGGCGCCGGTGTCCAGCGACCACAGCCGCACGCAGCCGTCGGCACCGCCCGACAGCAGCAGCTCCCGAGTGGAGGCCAGCGCCAGGACCGGCGCTGCAAAGGGTGTTGCGACTACGAAGTCAGATGCAGAAGTTCGGCACAACTCTGGACCGAGAGGTTACGCTTGTGGACGCTGCTATCCGAGACCCACAGCTGTGTTGCGGCAACTCGACAACATTGTTCCGTTTCTGCCACCGAGCGATGACCATGCGCCCGCCTTACAATCATGCGAGCCGAACAGGAACACAGGCCCTGCCTCGCCCTCGCTGAGCGGGAGTTGTGCAAACAGAATGCGGCCGGAGCCGGCCTGCGACAGCAGCACGCCGTCATCGGGCTGGTGCTCCAGGGCACTCCAGGCCTTCACCACCGGCTGCGTGAAGCCGCCCGCTGCAAGGAAGGCATGCGTACAACACTCATGTACTCGGCCCAGGTGTCAGCGAGGACCGCCTTGGCCTCTGCCATTCCTTCGTGGATCAAGCGCGGCACCTGCTGAAAACCCTGGCACCGTCCGCACCTGTCGATAGCTGTAGGCCATATACGGCCACGACGGCCGACCGGCCGCCCGCCTCGCCCAAGCGCACTATGTACAGAGTACCATGACAATCCACAACGCTGACGTGGCCTTTGAGCAGGGGGTGCGGCCTGCGTACCTCGGCCACGCCGGGGAAGCCGTGTTCGGGGTCAGCGTGTGAAGGTTCGGGGGACGGCCTCAGGCCTCCAAGCGAAGAAATGCCG
Organism: Chlamydomonas incerta; assembly: GCA_016834605.1. Lineage (NCBI taxonomy): Eukaryota > Viridiplantae > Chlorophyta > Chlorophyceae > Chlamydomonadales > Chlamydomonadaceae > Chlamydomonas > Chlamydomonas incerta. The sequence continues at coordinate 1,132,740 of JAEHOC010000011.1, forward strand.
CCGCGGCACCTCTGCCCCGCGTTAAGTAGGTCTAACCTAGCGATAGCAGACAGCCTCGCACCTGACGAGCGCGACCTCACGTCCAGCAGCGGGCCAACCATCGTTGACCAGCGGCAACCGAGCAACGAAGAGCGTGGATGGTGGTGTCCCCGGAACCATTATGAAAGGCGAACTATCGCATGATGGTGAGTCGCGCCCTGTGTTTCGCACGTTTAGCTGTCGCCCATAAAGTTAAACAGGGAGTCACTTGATTTGCTGTGGTTCAATAATTTTAGGGTATAACGCAGCTACGCAGACTGATTAAACAAGGGGAAACCCGCATTTGACGACGAGGTTTTTCAGGTTTTCCACCATTCCAGTCGACCTCCGCCTCGAAGTTCCTCCTTGCCTTAAATGCTTTAGCGCACGACATACCGATAACTAGCATCCTTACATATAGGCAACATTGTAATCAAAGCTTGCCCAGACAGTCTAAATACAGAGGCGCCTCCTTGTTAGTCCGCAGCTTGCTCCTCCGCAGTGCTCCACTACTTTGATAAGATGGTGTATGGAGCGGTATCCGGCAATCAAACGAGGAAGTACCCGCACATCAAGGACCATTTCCAAACTACAAAAGAACATTTTCATGACTCGGTGAGGCTTAGTAATCCAGGCATAAGAACTAGGAACAGCTGGGGCTGCGTGGCGGCTGTTCTAAGCGGCGGGACATTCGCATCACAGACAGTGAACCTCGAGCCCTGAATACGCACGCCTTAGAGTTAGACGGACATGCAGGTTTCAGCATGAAAGCGGTGATCAAGGGTGGCCTGGGGACGTTACAGCGGTTTCCCCCTGTGTTGCCAAGAAGTGTACTCACCTTCGGGGCGACACCCGCCGAAGCGCTTGCGGGCAGGGCGCCAGATGTGTTGTGAAGTGGTGTATCTGAGGGTTTGCTACCGTCGCGCCCCCAACGCACGGCTGTGCAAGCCTACCATACCGTGTCTTCTTCGTCGTGCGACTGACAGACGTCTGTTCCCCTTCTCGTGCGACCCCACCCCCACCCTGCAGCCAAATGCCAGGGAGCCGAACAAGACGTCAACCTTTGGGCTGCTGTATAACAACAGCACCCACTTCATGGACCGGCGGCTGGACCCCAAGCCAGTCTCCCGGAGCTCCATGGTGGGGGGCGGCGCCACCAGCCTGAAGTTCGGCCAGGGAGAGAGCAAGCCGCTCACCTGGTCCGGCCGGCTGCCGGAGTCGTCGTACCGGGGCAACGGCACGTTTGAGCTGGCAAACGGTAAGCACCCCATGCACGGGAGGTGTTGGATCGTCTGCTGGGTTGGGTATGCCCTGGGCACCTGCCGCCTGGCACGCGTGTCTCACCGAAACCTCTCCTGCCCCCGCCTCGCGTGCGCACACAGGGCTAACGTACAGCTACCGCAGCCACAAGCCGGTTAAGCTGGTGCCATACGCGGCGCTCACAAAGACGGAGTATCAGGCCAACTACAACCGCACCGCGCAAGCCTCGGAGCACCCGCGCTGGGTGTCCATGCGCGCGCCGTACAGCGTAGAATACAAGTCCACGGGCCGCTTCAACGGCACCGGGACATACTAGCCGGGAGCATCTGGGGCGCGGCGACTTTCAGGCAGGTTGGCTGTAAGATCAGGTGATACAATGATTGCAATCATCGGTCAATTGGCAGCCGAGTATGTGGGGGCGCAGGGTTCTCACAAGAAGAATGCCTGGGCCGTTAGAGAGAATGTGCGATAGGCAGGAAGGCTCTAGGGTAGGTATTCATGGTGATGCCGCGAGCCGAATGAGGCGCGCGCACGGCGGGCACGGGGGGGCTTGTTGTGTTTACCCCATTGCCGCCGTTTCAGGCAGGTGCAGGAAGAGATAAGGCCAGCAGGTAGGCCCGCAGTCAGGAAGGTGTTGCTGATCAAGCAAGTACCGTAATAGCAGCTGGAACACTGGACCTACCGCACACGCGGGGTCGGGGGTGATGAGAACTGAGCGGAGAGTGGCGTGAAATGTGGAAGTGGACTGCCGTGTACATACCATATTATGCTGGTTGGCGTTGTGTGGTTCCATGGACGTCGATGGGGGGGGCTGTGCGCATTCGGCGGTACACGGAGGACAGCGTTCTGGTGGCAGGGGCGGGCAGAGGCTCTGTCGAGCCGCCGGCGCCCGTAGGACTACGTGTGCCTCGTGAGTCGTGACAGAGTCGCGAACTGGAAAGTATGGCCTCCGTACCTGGCAACTTTGTAAGTTGACTGACATGATGCACGCGGCAACTCGAGGTGGGGCAATCAAAAGTCCGTCGTCGTCGCCTGAATCATTCCTCCACGCCGGCGTGCCAAACCGTGGGCCTTGTTCAAGAGTCCCACGCTGCATGTTAACGCAATTGCCTCAGACAAAACATAATTATACGTAGGTTAGTCAAGCCTTGCGATTTGTAAGGGCGTAGCGCTATCGCGAGTCGCAAAACAAATGCTGACCTCCAAAGCCCCTTGCGGGCAGCATCGCCGCACGAATGCATCGAATTCTCGCCCATTTACCGCAAGCACGAGCGCACCGCGTGTCCCAGTTGCCTCTCGCGCCACGGAGCGGACGGCTGAGCCGAGCGGTCGCTCGCCGCTTGCACTCCCGCTGCCGCTGCAAACGCAACGATGCAGCGTTCTAGCTCGCAGCTCGGTTGCTTCTCCGGAGGCCCAGGCGCAGCAGGCGCCCAGCGACAACAATGCATCGGCAAGCGAGTCGCTCATGTCCTCGCAGCTGACCTGGCCAAGCCGCTCGCACGGCTGCGGGGCTGTCACGACGGTAGATGTTGGCTCTAAAGTCACCATCTGCGGCTGGGTCGACCGCAATCGCGACATGGGCGGCGTGCAGTTCTTTGACGTGCGGGACCACACCGGCCTCCTGCAGGTGAGAGGGCAGCGGCGAGGGGGAGAGGACAGGGGGCCGTCGCCTGCATGGCGGAGGACCGGCAGGGGGCAGGGTGATATGCAGCAAGCTCTGTTGTCAGGGTTGGATGGCGCACGGCGCACGCCGTGTGAAGGTGTGACAGCCCGGGGCCCACGATCCGTTGGACCTGGCGCGCGGCAGCACTCAGCCCGCGCCGGGGACTGCATCGGGTGCCCGCGGCTGACCCACATCTGTGGGAGGCATACAACCGTGCCCTTAGATGTAAATCAAACAGGCGGGCAACCGCGTTTGTGCTGGGCGTTGACACGAAGGCAGGGCTGTCAAAGTTGTTCCCGCCAGCACGCACACCACCACCACGCCAACCGCAATAACCACCACATCAACAGACACCGCCCGCCCCCCGTGTCGCCAGGTCATCTGCGAGCCTCAGAGCGTGCCGCCGGAGGTTTCCCGCACCGCCTCACGCCTGCGCAACGAATACGTGGTGTGCGTGAAGGGCGTGCTGCGCGCGCGCAAGGACCCCAACCCCAAGATCCCCACCGGCCAGGTGCGGCAGGGCTGGGGTGGCCGGCGCGGCCTGTGGACGCGGGTGGGCGGGTGGCGTGGGCTCAGGCTTGGGGCTGGGCGGGAGGCCGTACGAACCGGGGTCTGAATCGGGAGGTGGCCATGGGTTCACCAAAGAGTCCCGTGCAAGCGTTTTCAAGCAGGCGACTGGTACTGGGCTGGCATCCACAACCTCACTCTCAGCTCCCTCCTTTGATTACGGTACACCCTTACACCCGACGCCCCCGCTGTCCTGCACGCAGCTGGAGGTGCTGGCTGAGAGCGTGGACATCCTCAACGTTGTCACGCGCTCGCTGCCGTTCCCCATCAGCGAGGCGGAGGAGCAGGAGGCGCCCAAGGAGGACACGCGGCTCAAGAACCGCGTGCTGGACCTGCGGTGAGCGGGTGGGCCCGCGCGGGGAATGGGTTGTAAGGATATCTGAAAAAAGCGGTACAGGAGGCACAGGGGGGATCTGAACTGCGGGCTGGGCGTGCTGTTCTGGGCATTGTGGGCTGGGTGTGGTGGGCTGGGCATACTCACAGGAAAAGGGGGCAAGCAGTGGCAGGTAGAAGCGGGGGGGGGGGAGGGGCTGCGCCGCTGCGAGCAGGCAGGTGCCTTGCAGCTCACGATGAGTGCCCGCTCCGGTCGGCAGCTGGTGCAGCTGTGTGGGCCGGCGTGGTCCACGACCCGCAGGCCCTAAACGAACACGCCCCTCCACCTCTGTTTCTCCACCTCTGCCCCGACCCCCTCCCTGCCCCGACCCCCTCCCTGCCCCGACCCTCCGCCCCCCCGCCCCCGCCCCTCCTCCCCGCCCCCCAGCCGGCCCAAGATGGCCGCCAACCTGCGCCTGCGCCACAAGCTGCTGCGCCTCATCCGCACCTTCCTGGAGGACCGCCACGGCTTCATGGAGGTGGAGACGCCCATCCTCACGCGCTCCACGCCCGAGGGCGCGCGCGACTACCTGGTGCCCTCGCGGTGAGCCCCGCCGCCGCCCGCAGCAGCAGCAGCGGCAGACCCCTCAAAACCGCTCGCATGGACGGCGACGGGAGCTGGGGAGCTGGGGAGCTGGGCAGCCGGGAGGGACGGTGCTCAGTACCAGCTCACGCTAATAGGGGGAAATGCGGAAGGGGAGCGGTATGTGGGGGGAAACGGTGGGAGGGCCATGCGGTGGGCTCGTGATGGCACGTTGCTGGAGTGCCTGGGGGCAGGGGGCTTGGGAATGGGTACGTGGGGCTGTCACAGTACGGGAGACCAGGGTTGTTGGCCAGGAGGGGCTCGAAATGGGGGGTTGGCTGGGCAGAGCCCGCAACAGCTGGAAGGGCCGGCCAGCCTCGCTATGACTGCGTGTCGACATTCATGCCAGCTGGCCCCTCCTTTGCTCGCCTTTCTTCAGCCTTCCTAAACCCACCTCTCCGCCGCGCCCACCGCACCCGGGCTTGCTACACTTCTCCTACCATCCTTGCAACCCACCTCCCCACCTCCCCACCTCCCCACCTCCCCACCTCCCCACCTCCCCACCTCCCCACCTCCCCACCTCCCCACCTCCCCACCTCCCCACCTCCCCACCGCCCTGTCCCCTCCCCACCGCAGCGTGCAGCCGGGCGAGTGGTACGCGCTGCCGCAGTCGCCGCAGCTGTTCAAGCAGATGCTCATGGTGGCGGGCATGGACCGCTACTACCAGATCGCGCGCTGCTTCAGGTGCGCGGAGGGCGCGGAGGGCGCGGAGGGCGCGGAGGGCGCGGAGGGCGCGGGGGGAGGGGGTTGCGGGCGCGGAGGGAGGGGGTGGCGGGCATGGAGGGAGGGGCGCGGGCGCGGGCGCGGGCGGGGGGCGCGGGCGGGGGTGCATAGCGGGGGCGCATGGCGGGGGTGCATGGGGCCGCTTGGCGAGGGTCATGGCCGCATGGGGCCGAATGGCGAGCGGATGCAAGGAGCGGGTGCGAGCGAGGTGAAGAAGGTAAACGACGAGGAGATGCGGGTGCTAATGAAGGGGTTTCGGTCGTTCCAAGGGCAATGCTTGCCAGGCCATGCGATGCCAGCGCCATCCCTGACACGCACGCCGCCTGTACGGGCCCCCGGCCCCGGCCCCGGCCCCAGGGATGAGGACCTGCGCGCCGACCGCCAGCCCGAGTTCACGCAGCTGGATATCGAGGTGCGGCCGGCGAGGGCGGCCGGCGAGGGCGGGCGGGCTGGCGGGCGGCCGGGCGCGCTTGTGGTGTAGCGTGCACTGGTGCTGCGCGCGCCGGTACTGCCCCGGTGCTGCAGGCACTGGTGCTGCGCCGGTATTGGTGTTGCGCAGCCGCCTGTGCTTCCACGCGCAGCTGCGTGCATGCATGTGCTTTACAGCGGAGTCTCGCTGCGCTCTGCTCCCCCAACCTTTCCTTCCTCCCCGCTGTCTTCAACTTCTCAATCTTGCAACCCGCCCCCTCCCTTCCCCCCCGAAGGTGTCGTTCATGGACGACAAGGCGCTGCAGGGGCTGATGGAGGAACTGGTGCTGCAGGTGTTCGACCAGGTGCGGGTGGGGCCGCGGGCCGTGTCGGCCTTTTAAGGATACAAGGGAAAAGCAGTGCATGCGATGCAGCACTACGGTCGCCATTAGGTGTGTGCGCATGTGCTTATGCGCGTGCTCGTGCACACTCGCAGCCACATGACCCTCGTCACCGTACCCCTTGCCCTGCCCCGCCCCCCCCCCCCCTCCAGATCCTGGGCGTGACCCTGGCCGCGCCCTTCCGGCGCATGAGCTACGCCGAGGCCATGGACAAGTACGGCTCCGACAAGCCCGACCTGCGCTACGGCCTGGAGTTCGCGGACGTGTCGCCGGCGGTGGCGGGCTGCGGCTTCAAGTGGGTGCGGGGCTGGGGGGCAGGGAGGTGCTGGGGAGGCAGGGGGCAAGGGAGGACAGGTAGAGGTGGAGGTAGCGGTGGTGTGGACGTGGGTGTGGGTGTGTCGGGGGGGGGGGGGGGCGTAGAGGGCTTAGAGCGGCAGGCAGCAGCAGGCAGGTAGTAGCGCGCAAGGGACATCCTGCTGCAAACCCCCGCCTTCCAGTGCGCTCGCCCAATTGCGGCCCCTGTCCGCGCCCCTGCACGCCTACCTAGCCCCGCCTCCACCTCGCATGCTCGCCCGCACGCTCGCTCACCCACGACCACACGCCCGCGCTCGCAGGGTGTTTGCGGGCGCGGTGGCGGACGGCGGCGTGGTCAAGGCCATCCGGGTGCCGGACGGCAAGCGCATCTCCAACACGCGCATCAAGCCCAAGGGCGACATCGCAAACGAGGCCGTGGCGGCGGGTGAGGCTGCGAGGACGGACTCGATGTAGATTCAGGGTGATCTACCCTGGTCACATTTACATGTATGCGTGAATGGCAACCCCGTAACCCCGCCCCAACAACCTGTCTACATCATCTCGTCTTGATCAATTACGCATGGCGCCCCACCCACCCTCCCACACATACGCGCAGGCGCCGCCGGCCTGGCCTCCATCCGTGTGGCCGCCGACGGCTCCCTGGACGCCGCCAAGGCCATCAAGGAGGGCCTCAGCCCCGAGCAGGCGGCGCAGCTGCTGGCGGCCACGGGCGCGCAGCCGGTGAGGCCGGGGGGGGGGTTGTAAACACCAGCCCAATCTAAACCGGGGGGGGGCAGCCGGGGGGCAGCCGGGCGGGTTCCATGCATGAAAGACGATGTGTGTGGGGGGTGGGTGGGGCTGGGGAGCAGCCGGGAGGGCAGTCGGAGGGAAGGGGGCGCGCAAGGGGTGGCTGTGCACTGGCCGAGGGCAGAGGAAGGGCGATGGGGGGGGGGGCATCGACAGCGGGGACCACGCAACGAGCTCCCCACGCCCCCATGTGCAATGCGTTCTGGAATGAGCTAACCCCTCCTCCTCCTTCCCCTCCTCTACACTTCTACGCACCATCTTTGCAACCCCCCTCCTCCCTCCTCATCTCCCCCTCCACCCCATCCCCCACCCCCCAGGGCGACCTGCTGCTGCTGGCCGCCGGCCCGCGCGACACGGTGCACCGCGCGCTGGACCGCGTGCGCCAGCTGCTGGGCCGCGACCTGGGCCTCATCAAGGTGGGGGCGCGACTGGGCATGTGCGTGGCTGTGGAGGGGGAGGGTAGTTCTCTCCAATTCCCAAATCAACGAGGGGTGGCTGTGGTGTGTGGCTGTGTGTGACTGTTTGGGAGGTAGGGTGGGGGTGGGGGAGGTGGGGGAGGGAGGGATGAGGTGGCAGTGTATGCGTGTTTGGGGAAAGCCGGGGAAGGGTGTGGTCCAGTCCAAGCCCCCAATCAAGTAACCCACTGCAGCGCCGCCGCCCCGCAGCCGGGCGACCACTCGCTGCTGTGGATCGTGGACTTCCCCATGTTCGAGTTCAACCCCGACGAGGGCAGGTACCAGGTGAGAGCGCCCGGATGGAGGAGGGGGGGGGAGGAGGGGGGAGGGGAGCACCAGACACGCGGCGGCGGAGGAGGGGGTGAATAGGGGCCGGTGCGTGCCCATGAGGAGTCCGCGGGGCGCTGGATACTCTGTGGCTTCGCCTCCACCCCAGCCCACCCCACCCCACGCCACGGCCCCCCGCAGGCCATCCACCACCCCTTCACCGCCCCCCGGCCCGACGACTGGGCCAGCGGCGACTACGTCAACGCGCGCGCCCTGGCCTACGACCTGGTGTACAACGGCGTGGAGGTGCGGCCGGGCGGCGGCTGGGGGGGCTGGGCGGGAGGCGGGAGGCGGGAGGCGGGAGGCGGGAGGCGGGAGGCGGGAGGCGGGAGGCGGGAGGCGGGAGGCGGGAGGCGGGAGGCGGGAGGCGGGAGGCGGGAGGCGGGAGGCGGGCGGGCGCCAGCAAGGGCGAAGGGTGCTGTGTGCGTGTCTGTGCGTGCGTGCGCGTGTGTGTGCACGTGTGGATAGGTGCACGCGTTAAACAGCATGAGGAGTCACGGGACGTGTGCATGTGCTGACACTGGGAACGGAGCCCGCCCAAGCGAGGATGTTCGCACGCATCGCCGCCGGCACCGGCTCGCGGTGTGCCATCAGCCCCCATCGCGCGCTGCCCCGCGCAACAACCGCCTGCGACCCCCGGTTGACCCCGCTGACCCCCGCTCCGCCGCGCTGCTGCTGCTGCAGATCGGCGGCGGCAGCCTGCGCATCTACCGCCGCGACATCCAGCAGAAGGTGTTCGAGCTCATCGGTGAGTCAGCCGGGGCAGGTGGCACAGCATCTGGCATCTGGCGGCCCCACATGCAGTCATGCACCTGTGCTTGATACAATGCCGGGGCTTCCCACACGTGCCGTGCTCCCCTCCACCCGGCCCGCCTCCCCTCTCCTCCCCTATGACACCACCACAACAAAACCATTTCTTACGCGCCTACTCGCATGCACGGCCACCCCGCCACCCCGCCACCCCGCGGCCGCCGCCTCCAGGCCTGACGCCCGCCGAGGCTCAGTCCAAGTTCGGCTACCTGCTGGACTGCTTCGAGTACGGCGCGCCGCCGCACGGCGGCCTGGCCTTCGGTCTGGACCGGCTGGCCATGCTGCTGGCGGGCGCGCCCTCCATCCGCGACGTCATCGCCTTCCCCAAGACCACGCAGGCGCAGTGCGCGCTCACGGGTGGGTGGCGCGTGCGCGCGTGCGTGCGTGTGTGCGTGTGCGTGTGCGTGTGCGTGTGCGTGTGCGTGTGCGTGTGCGTGTGCGTGTGCGTGTGCGTGTGCGTGTGCGTGTGCGTGTGCGTGTGCGTGTGCGTGTGCGTGTGCGTGTGCGTGTGCGTGCATGTGCGCGTGTGCGTGTGCGTGTACGTGCATGCATGTGTGCCTGTGCATGTGTGCGGCTGCGGCGGCATGTGTGCTTGGAGATTCGCCTCCGCAGCGGCGGGCCCCGATCACGTCAGCTCCTCCCTTTGGGTGGGCCCCGCCCCCGCCAACGCTGATGGGCCCTGCACCCCCGCACCCGCACGCCACCTGCCCCAGGCGCGCCCGCCGCCGTGGCCGACAAGCAGCTGCTGGAGCTGTCCGTCGCCTCCATCGCGCCGCCCAAGCAGAATTGATTGTGACGTAGGAGGAACGGAGCAGGGCAGAGGAATTGATTGTGACGGAGGAGGAACGGAGCAGGGCAGAGCAGGGCGGAGCAGGGCGGCGTTGGGATGAGGCGGTGGCGGCGGCGGTCGGCAGTGCTGTGGCAGGCAGCAGAAAGCTAGGTGCGGCTGCTGGGGAGTTGGGAAGGAGGCGCGGTCGCTGGGTGCGTGGTGGCGGGAGGCGCAGGTGCACGGAACGGGCAAGTGCGCGGGCAGCGAGCGCAGTAGATAGCGGCAAGCAGGAGCAGCAAGCGGCAGATGCAGCAGGAAGCATGGCGATGGAGGTGGTGTGGATGCGCAACCGAGGACACTGTGATCAGGGAGGTGATCATTTGAGGTGTCGTGGCAGGCAGCGGTGCCCCTGGTGGCAGGCCAGTGCCGTACGAATGGCGCATGCACAATCTTGTGGACGCATGAGCCAAGGCGATGGCATTGGGGATGCACCCCGCCCCGCCCCACTACGGTGTCGGGCTTAAGGGAATGCACGAATGGCGGATGCTCAATCTCCACAAATGGTGGACGCACAGGGACGCATCGGAGGGTGGGAAAGTTGGCGCCGGACGGCATCTTGGGGGTGGGTCTGGTCTGGCATCTGTCTCGCGCGCCATCTTGGTTGCCACCGGACGGCATCTTGGTTGGCGGCAGCGGCCGCCGGCCCCAACTGCCCCCCCCCCGGTTGATTTGGGAATTGGAGAAAACTACCCCCCCCCCGCCAGCCACAACTGAGTTGAGGCCACCGCCTTTGTGAAGGCCTCTGTTTCCAAAACCTCCGACCAGAGACTTTCCACAACTTTCCGGATTTCCCACCCTCCTGACGCATGAGCCAATGCGCCCCACGAGAGGGCCACGGCCACCGGGGGGCCCCCTTGGCCCTGCTTGGCCTCCCTCCTAACGGCGACGCCTGTGCAGCGCCCTTCCGGAGCCTAGGGCCAAGCATGGGGCGTACCCATGCGCCCCCCCTCCTCCAGAGCGCGGACGACACCGACCTGACTTTCGCGGGCTAGTGACCGCCCCACACTTGACCGCGACCGCTGTTGGTTCAGTGGAAATGCCAGGGAACACCGCTCCATGCCTATAAAAGCGCTGCAGTGTCAGGAAGCGCTGATTTGTGCAGCGCGGGAACGGTGAATAGCGCCAGAGTCCTGCTTTGCGCACAACATGCGGGCAGCGACATGCCACACATTTGCTCTCAGGCGTTGGCTCTGACTACATCCGGCTGACCGCGGGTTCTGGGTTTACTTGGCATCTCCAAACTAGCGTCTAGCTCATTGGAGGGCGACCATGGGCAGATTGGCCCGCACCCGCGCGGGAGTCCGAAGCGACTCTCATCGCCAAACGGCATGTCGCCACTGCAGCGCTCCACATGGCTTAGTGTACATGAGCCCATAGAACACACATTCAAGACTTTCCCCGCCTCACCGCGACTTTAGGTCCGACAGGAGCCCTGTGAGCTTTCTCAAAGGCCAACACTTCTCCTGTTACCTTCCTCAAGGTCGTGCACCTATACCAACGCACTAGGGACGCATAACTTGGGCTGACCGGTCGCGGCAAGTTGTTAGGGAGCGCCGGCGGCAAAACTGAGCCCAGACTGGCCAGCAGCACGCCTGTGACGCAGCCATGTTGAACAAGACTCTCACGCAGCAGGAAGCGGCGGTGCGGGACGCTCAAATCGGGCAGCTCAGAGAATGCAAGGTGCTCGCGGAGGAGGAGGTCGTGGAGCTCGCGGCCAAGTGCAAGGAGCTACTGCAGCAGGAGCAGAATGTCACGCATGTGCGTGCACCCGTCGTGGTCGTCGGTGACACTCACGGCCAGTTCCACGACCTGATGGAGATTTTCAAGATTGCTGGCCAGGCTCCCGACGCGAACTATCTGTTCCTGGGCGACTACGTGGACCGTGGATACTACTCGGTGGAGACTGTGTGCATGGTTATCGCGCTGAAGGTCCGCTTTCCCAGCCGCATCGTCATGATCCGCGGCAACCACGAGAGCCGGCAGATTACCCAGGTCTACGGCTTCTACGAGGAGTGCCTACGCAAGTACGGCAGCGCGAAGGTCTGGCAGGTCCTCACGGACCTGTTCGACTATCTGCCCCTTGCAGCGGTCATTGAGAACCAGCTCTTCTGCCCGCACGCCGGCCTGTCGCCCTCCATGGACACCCTCGACCAGATCAACCAAATACACCGTTTCGAGGAGGTGCCGCACGAAGGGCCCATGTGCGACCTGCTGTGGTCGGACCCCGACGACCGCATGGGCTGGGGTATCTCGCCCCGCGGCGCTGGCTACACGTACGGGCAAGACATTTCGGAGCACTTCAACCACGTCAACGGCCTGAAGTTCATCATCCGCGCGCACCAGCTGGTCTCGGAGGGCTTCCTGTGGCAGCACGAGGGGGCGGTGGTGACGGTGTTCAGCGCGCCCAACTACTGCTACCGCTGCGGCAACAAGGCGGCTATCGTGGACATTGATGAGAACATGAACCACAAAATCATCCAGTTCGACCACGCGCCGCCGAAGGGCGCTGGCATCACGGAGGTGAAGCGTTCCGTGCCCGACTACTTCCTGTGAGCGCTGCGACGTTGCGTGAGTTTGACACGCGGGCGGCCGCAATGTCGCGAATCGCAGCGGCGACAGGGCTGGTGGCGGTATGGTGGCGGTGTGCATGTCCTTGCTGTGGCTGTAGCCTGATGCCGGGTGTGACCGTGGCAGTGCACGAATGACTTGGGGCGAGGGCGCTACCATATCAGACGGCAGCGGCTTCACAACCCAGCTGGGTCAAGTGGGGAACAGGGGCAGCGCAGAGCAGAGGCACACGCGGACTGTGCGGCTGGTTCATCATCGGTCTGTTCGCTTGAGTTGTGATGCCGAGTAGGTGTGCGACAGGATAGCAGCATAGAGCATATAGTTTGGAGCTTTCGGAAGCCCTGTGCGCGGGGGCACTGGACATACTGATGTGGTGCACGGCCACACGTGCATACTGGCAGACACTACAAATGCGATTTTGGGCACGCAGCCCAACATCAGGATGGAGGGCGCAAGCGGGTGGTTGAGTGAGTACATGATGCGCGCGGGCCTGCACGTTCGCAGCCTCCCGAGTAGGTACATTAATGTCGCGCATGCGACACGTGCAACGGCATGGTAGGCACTCAGGACCGCATGCCGGTGCAGGCAACGATGGGCTCTGTGGTGTGAGCTGTTGTAATAGGGTTTGTCACAATGGCTCATCTCGTGTGTGTTTGATAGCGTGTTTGGCCTGCATGGCGCGAGTGAGAGCGGGCGGTGAGAGCACGGCACGTGTTTGTTGAACGAGGCATGGCGCGAGCGCACACATACCACTGGTAGCTGTGAACGTGCCGGTCAGTGGGGGAGCTGTGGACGTGCCGGTCAACGCAGCGTGAAGGACGTGCGGCGGGCAGCAGCCGCTGCAACCGCGTGCGTGGCCGGACAGTGTGTAAGGGTTGGTTGGCGTGCTGCTGATGGGCAGGGCGCTGCGTCCAGCAGCAAGCATGCAGCGGCGTCATCCTGTCACAGAAATGCAGGTGGCACAATAGAGGTATGCAAAGATTTGGCCTTGCGGGGCAGCGGGATACACACGGCATACAGCGACCAGAATTGCGGAGACAACACAGCGCAGTGCTTGGGTGCTCGGAATAGAAGCATCCACAGGAGGGGCAGCGCAGGGGAACCAAAAGCACACGTGACATGTTCTCACACTGCGACAGCTATCAGGGCTCAACTGCAGCGTTCCCGTTGCTTGCTAAACGCGACCAGCGTGTGTTAGGGGCGCGGGGCGTGAAAAAATAGTATAATGTGTAGTTCATACACGTGTTGCACGAACGCATGCATGCATGCCATCGCATCCCCCGCCCGGCCGGCGCTGCTACCTAGTGCAGCCGCCGGTTTTGTACGACGGGTGTGGGGAACCGCACAGCGGTCCGCACCCGTCAGTTGCCTTGCTCTGACCTGTCCTGTTGTGAGTTTTGTCTAGATGCATTGCTGCGTGCCACCAGCATCCCGGCATCCGGCTTGCCCGTGGGGCTGCCTCCTGTCGCGGGGCCGCGCGCACCTCACCGCCATCCTGCCCACGGGGCCCATGCCGCATGCAATGCCGCCGGAATGAGCCGGGCGGCCATCGTGCTGTCATAACTTTGCCGCGGCCTCCGGTTCTGGTACTTGCCTTACCACCATGATTTAATCCTCGCCATTTGCCTTGCATTCCGCCTCGATAGTTCCGTTGCAGCCAGCGCCCGCCCTAACTGCAGCGTCAGCCAGCCGCCCAGCCCGCGTTTATTTGGGTGCAGCGTTGTTTCCTTGCCTGCTGGCCCGTTCCTTTTTGCTATTCTCTTACGCTTCCATTCATCCCCTCCCTCGCATGTGCCGCTGGGCGACGGTGGCGCTGGTGTTTCCAGGTTGGTTTCGGATGCCGCGCGCCCCGCAGCTCTGCTCCACAGCAGCACGCCAGCCGTCAGACCGCCTAGACATCGCAACCGGGTTATGTCAGTGTTGGGTCAGCGGCCCTCCTCCACCGCCCGTGGCGGTTGTGATGTTCGCGTGTTCGCACCGCATTCGCTACGCCCACCACGTCGTACATTCGGGCTCCCACTTCCGCCTTGCCGCGCCCTGTTTTCGCCCTTGCTTGCCACACTGTCGCCCGGCCACTGTCTTGCTGCACTCCGTTCGCATTATCCTGGTGTCTCTCGTCGGCGCTCATCCGTGGACGCTGGTCGCCTGCTCGCAGGTGCGCTACGTCGATGCGTCTCACGCGGTGTGGCGTCGCATGTGTCTGTCTGGTGCTATAGCCTGGCCGGGCGCCCGGAGTGTGAGGACCGCGTATCAGCAAACTGTGGCAGCCAGCCAGCGCGCATCATCGGTACAGTAACCGCGAGTCTCACAGCCACAACTTGCCTCCACTATTGCGCACGGGCCTGCTGGGTATGGGATATCATCTGCCACAGCTGGGTATGTCACTTCTTATCCCCATACCCTGGTCCTACCACCGCCCGTGGCGTTTACCGTCTGGATGAGGTATCGCTACGGATCGCCGCGCCCCCGCGGGCTGCTGGGGGGACACCTTTTGCAGCGGCTCAGTGATGTGGGCCGACACAGCGAAGCTTCGCCGCCCAGCAGCAGTCGTATGACGACGCCCGCTGCTGTTTGTTCGTCGCTTGCGAGCGCTGGGGGAGATGGATGGCGGTCTTGACGTGCGTGATGATGATGTCAGGCGTTGATGCCGGACGGTTGGCCAGAGTAAACCAGGCCGGGGTTGTTCCACTTAATCGTCGTTGGCGGTCAGGATATGTATAGAAGGTGGGGCAGAAGGCCAGCACCTGAGGGAATGCGTCGGGGCGAGGTACCTGCACGAGCAATGGCACGAAATGTGTTAAGTATGGCACAAGGTCCAAGCAACGAGCGCTTGGGCGCTGTCTCACTCAGCTTGCTGTCTCACTCAGCTCCCTTCCCGAAAGAGAAATGCACAAATAGGCTGCTGTAAGCCTTTGCTCGGGCAAAACAGCCGCGAATGAATCGGAATCACGATACTCAGTCAATTGTTCTTGGTCGAAGCTTGGGCGTGAATCGGAGGTCTTCACGAAGGCCTTGGTAGACGCGAAGCGTTGACCCAGTGCAGTCGGCGTCGAGCTGATGTCGGGTCGCCGGTCTTCACGATGCAGTCGTCAAAGCGGGAAACTCGGAAACGTCTTGAAGTAGGGAAACAGTTGCCTACGGGGAGAAAAGGCAGGAGCCTTGAGGGGAGAAGGAGGAGCTGTCCAGGGGCCTTGGTCGGCGTCGGTTGTCGATGCCCGAAGACTCGCGGGGCTCGTTGTTGCCGTCCAGGCGCTGGTAGCCGCCGAAATACGTAGAAGAGCTACGTAGGTACCGCAGGGCCGCGTCGCAGAGGTTGACGGGTCACGGAGAGTCGCGCGCGGGGTCGAATGCGACCAGACGCGGCGATGCACGGGGCACGGAGTGCGGCCCGCTCGGAAACCAGGCGACGGCCGTAGCCTGTGCCTTCAGACACTGTCGCGCTATAGCGCTGGAAACTTGGACAGGCTCGCTGTCAGGGAGAAGAGCCCACGTGGGCTTGGAGTCAGTTCTTCCGGTATGATCAGAATCTTGTCTGTCAATTACTCGTGGTACGTTTACACAGGAGTGCCGGGTTACTTGTCTGGCGCTCTCCCTCGACTATATATGGCGGGCACCTTCTGGCAGCGCGCGCCCGCATGGGCTCAAAGCCCGGATGGTCCAGGAGCTGCGTCGGAGCTGCCCAATCAAGCCAATCAAGCAGCCCCATGCAGCGCCCGAACTACCCCTTGCTAGCACCGCTTATTCCAAATGCGCACCAACACCAAAACAGCGCCCTTGAGCCGCCAGGGGGATCAAACAGTCCCGGGAAAGGTCTGTGCTCAAGAGCGCAATCTCCATTCCTTCGGGCTGCGTCGCCCTGACTTTCTCCGCACTTTGGAAGCACACAAACGCTAGGGTCGCCTATCAATAGGCGTCTACGGTAATAGCGTGAGCCTCCCAGTTCTCCCGCGTTGGCTTCGGCCGAAAGACCGTCGCCGCGGCAAGGGTAGCCGGAGGGCCAAGCCGCTCGGCAATGGCTCCGCTTCGGCAAGCGCCCCACAGGGAAGCGCTGCCTCAGCTTCACCCTATGCAATCAGTAATAGTAAGAGATGCTACCGCGGCTCGGATAAGCCGAGTGCGGGGCAGTCGCGCTATCGACAATTCTTGCTCGGGCTGTCGTCCGCAAGACGCAGCCGTTGCCTAAATCCACCGCTCTGCTATGTACTCCACTTTATCCAAGCCACAACCGCACAGCGACATTGCCCGTCTGCCGAGTTCTGTCGGGGTCGGGGTCTAGTTCCGCGGGTTGTCATCGTCTCCTTCTCGCCTTGTCGCACCGTCGCCAAACCAGGTCAAATCACCTTCATTTCCCTCAGAGTATTGCAAGGTGCATCACCCAAATGTCTCTCTGGCAGTTCGTGTTATTGCCATGCGTCACGCATCGTGTCGCGCATCGTGCTTCACGGTCGGCGTGCCCTTCATGCTTGTCGGTTCTGCGTGTTATGCAGGCCTGAACTGTATGCCTTAGCTCACCACAATCATCGCACTCTCACGTTCTGGTTGCGCCCTAGCCTACCGGTACTGCACCGCGTGCGTAGCCCCGCGCAGCGGATCTGGGTGCCCACAGCGCGCTCGGGCGGGCGCGCAATGCAATAAGCGTCCGGACAGCGCTATGCGTCGGCACAAGCAAAGCAGCTACAGCTATCGCTTGCCCTCGTGTAAGCCACGAGTCCCAGCGTGGCCAAAGCCGACGCAGGACGGCTACGCATGCGCTCCTGTCTCACACACACATCTCAGCTGAGTCGAGTCAGCCCGCTCTTAACTTCCGTTGCCTCTGTACAGAGAATATGTACCAAACCGTATGCACACTTCTATGCTCCATTAACGCTGCGCCAGTTGCCATATGCGCGGTATGCTTGGAGTGCCGTAACGTTTTTGTTTCTGTCAGCGGCGCACTTCACCGCCCGTGCTTGTGTGCTGCCGTTGCAAGCACCACCGTGACCATACACGTTCTGTCCCCGAATCAGTGGGGCACTCTACCGGGACTCACAGACCTGAATCACTGAAACGTTAGCCTTCACTAGTTGGGGGAAACACGGCTCAGTGCTCGTTTGCCCCCTCGTACTGCCGCTGCAAGCATATTCACCGGTGCGTGTACTCAAGTAGAAAGCCCTACCCGTGCGGCTTGCCGCTTGCCACCATAAAGAGCGAAACCAACTTGCGGGCCACTGTGACCGAGCCATTCGCCCGAACATCCTTTGCTTGCATGCCGCATCAACCACACACCAGCACCACACACACCGCCTGCCCTTGCACTCCAAAAACAAACGTGGGCTGCCTCACCCTCAACAGGCCGTCAAACCACGACCCGCCGTGCAAAACCTAACGCCCCCCAACTCAAACTCAAACTCAAACTCAATGTGTGCTTTGCACTTCAACTTTGTGCAAACTTCGTGCGAATGCAAGCCTGTGGGCATGGAGCCCTGCCGGCCCAAGGCCCGGCCTACCTCTGGCTTTGGCCCCAACTTATCACGGGTGTCTGTGCGGGGGGCATTCGCCTGCCCACTTTGCTTGTCGCTTCTGGGCTGCGGCTTCACCACCTTCACCAACATACACACCGCTATCGTATCACAGCGCTTACGCTGGCACATGCCGGTCCAACACATCAATACCAGCTCTTACGCGTGGAGCGGCACTACCACCATGCACCTGCCTAGTCACACGCTCTTCCCACAGAACCCCGCCTCAAAAAAACACTGAGTCTACGTTATCGAATCTCCGAGCCAGTCAGGGCTCACCGACATTCTAGTTGTCGGTCTCATTGGGCTTAAGCCCCGCCGTTGCTCCACGTACTTGTAGTTTGCCGCTGCCCCACGTCTCACACCGCCTGCCCTCGTGTAGATTGCATTGGTTACAGGAGGGACCTGCTGACGCAGCTCACGAGCCAGCGAGCACGTACTAGTACGGACGCCCTGCTCTAGACCTCAGGGGCGCGCCACCTGCAGCGCCGACAGCCTACTCTGCGCCTTGGGCTAATAGGCCTTGCTCCCATGGGAGCGCCACCATCTTCTAAACTCAATCTCCTTCCTCTTCAACTGAAATGAAAGTCGGCTTATTGATCCACATACTCCCGTCTTCCCTTCTTTCAATCCAAGGGTGGCCTGGTGGGATTTCGTCCCACCCCCTTGGCTTGATGCCCAGGCTCACATACATCTGCAAACGCTCCCAAAAGTCTGCTATAACTTGCGTTTTAATCCTGCTAATCGCTGTTTCTTCTACCTTGCCTTGTTCCCCTCTGGAGGCAAACAACAGCCTCCTACCGTACTCCATGGCAGAGATCGCAGCCAGGCATACAACGTCCCAGATGGGTTGCTGGATAGCCTCGTGTGGCGGTATTACTAGCCACAGATTCTTACGCTCCACTATCAACTCAATTATGTGATCCTCATCACCTATGTCTGTCGCTTCCTGAATATGCAGCCGTAGCGTGCTAGCAATTGTGCACGTGCTGAAATGGTGTGCGCGGTCAGACTGTGCATCCGTCACCCCACATGGGCATTTATGACCTTGCCCTCTGTGCATCGAGAAGCCTGGGAATCCATCCACTGCTAGCCTCCAGAAGGCTTCTTTCTGCTCTGCTTCCCATTTAAGCTTCCACAAGCGTTCATATGTGCTCGAGACGCGTTCCTTGTCCTCTATCGCCATCACTATATCACCTACGTTACCACCCTTAGCCTCGTGGACAAAATCAGCATGTTTTTCTGCTAGTTTCCCAAACGCTTCACGCATCTGCAGGTACGTGGCCTGCTTCACCGAAACGGTCGCCAGTGGAATTGGTTGATTGTTCATCTTCCATCCAAGGCACCCCACTATATGGTCAATCATTTCCGTGTATGCTTGATCCTGGTTTAGTCCCATGCCTGTTCGTGCCGCTTCTGTCCATCCCGCAGGCAGGTGGTTAATCAAGTTTTGCATGCGTCGAAATGCATCTATCCCATTCCTCAGGGGCCTCGGCATCAAATCTATCCCTAGTCCTCCAAAAATTCCCGCATCAATCACATCTTCCTTGTAAGCGCGTGTGCATTCACTCCGTATCCGGGGTGGGGCTCTGGTATTGGCCGGCACGTCTTGCAATTTCTCCTTAACCCGTGCAAACGTATCAATAGCCCTCACTGCGTCTCCGACTGTGGTAATTGAGCCTAGTGCAACAATATCCGAGAAGCCCCCTTCCAAAGATACATTCACACCATTTCTCTGTCTAAAAGTCAAGGTTGGGTTGCCCCACAACGGTGCTTGCGAAACCCATGGCCCCGCTTGAAGTAGATTGGCATCGAGTATCACAAGTTCCGGTAGGTTCATGAGCGCGGAGCACACTCGCTCAATCAGTGCACAGCCCGTGTCTACCACTTTCCCCAACACGATCGGCCTCCCCGTTGTCGTGTAGCTGGCGGCTAGCCTGTGGGCCGCTGCTGCGCGCGACTGCGCGGCTGACGCCGTTGCGCTGCGCGCCTGGTGGCGCGCTGCTCACACAGACCAGTCGGAAACTGCCGCTCGTCCAGCAGGCCCTGGTCAGGGGGGCGGGGTGGCCAGCTTGCGTGCAGCGTCATTGCCGCGGCCGCCGCCAGCCCCGCCTTGGTGCTGTCATGGGCACCGTCACTGGCGCCTACGCCTGCGGTGGTCCAGGCCCTGCGGCTGCTGCCGATGCCGCTGCTGCTGCTGCTGCTGCCGCTAGCGTACACGTTGCCGCTGAGGCCGCTGCTGCTCAGGCCCTTGCCCACGGAGCCCGGCTGCGGCAGGGGCGCCGACACCTCGACGCCGTTCGCCATGAGCACGTCGATAAGGCGGCCGGGGCTAGAATGCTGCCACGGCGGCTGCTGCCCTGTGGCCGGCTCAATGACGGTGCTACGTGCCAGCTCATCCTCACTCTCGCTGCTGCTGGAGCCACCTGCTGCCACGCGCGCGTGCGTGCTCAGCAGGCCCAGCAGGTCCGGCGGCTTGCCGCCGCCGTCACGGGTGATGTTGACTGGGGTGGCGTGCCGGCTTCCCTCGTCGCCGTCATACTCCAGGACACTGCGGCTGTAGCTGATGTCCGCACGGACGGGTCCCAGGAAGTCGTTGCCCAGAATCATGTCGAAGTGGGTCGCGTTGGAGACGTACATGGGGACCGCCCGGGTCAGACCAGGCAAGCACACCACCATCTTGATCTTGCCCTCGGCGCGCTCCTCCGCACCGTTGGCGTGATGAAACTTGACGCGGGTGGGTCGCACGTAGTTCAGCAGGCCCAGACCTGACAGGGCGCGCCTCGTGATGACGCAGCTGGAGGCGCCGGTGTCAGCACACGTGCGCTGCTCCTTCTCGTTGCCGTGAATGTCGCAGCACGCTGCCGAGATACGGCAGATCTGAAACACTGGCGGCTGCTTGCCGCCGCTGGGTGACTCGTCATCATTGTCACTGCCGCCGCCCGATGCTGCGGCCGGCTGCAGCTCCGCTGCCAGCACGCCGCCCTTGGAGCAGCCATCGCCCGCACCGCCGCCACTGGTACTGCGGGCGAGGCCCAGGCACTTGCCGCCCACCTTGGTGAGGATAGCGCGGCTGTCACACTGCACCGCCTTGCCCAGGGGGATGGGGTGAGCTGCGACCTTGGCGAAGACGTCGTCCGCCACCTGAGTCTCTTCGGTGCGCGCGATAGGGTCCGCGCGCACCGGCAGCTTGGCCGCTGCGGTCTTGGGGTCGGGCAACACGGCACGCCGCAGGGGCTGTGCCGCTGCAGCGGCCGCGGCTGCTGCCGCCGCCGCCGCTGCCACACGCGCCGGTGCGCCGCGTGGCTCCTCCTGAACCGACAGCGGCGCCGCTCCGGGTGCCCTCGTGTTGTTGGTGACCCGGGGCCAGTCCATATCAGGCAGCGGCCGTGCTGCCGCCTCACGCACGCCCCGTGCCACTGCTGTGGTTGCCGCCGCCGCCGCCGAGGGCGGCGGCGCACGCGGCAGGCTCGCCGCCGCCGTGCGCGGAGGCGACTCAGAGCCCGTGTAAAGCCGCTGCGTCGGCGGCCGGGCCATACCGCTGCCGCTCTCGTAGGGGCGCGGCAGTTTGGCCGCCGGAGCCTCCTCCGGGCGCACGCCAGCGGTGTAGTGCCGCGGCAGGCGCCGGTCCACCTCCATGCGCGCGTCCGGGCTGAAGGGCTCGCGGCTGCGGGGCAGCCGCTGCCCCAGGTCGAAATCCCGGATGCGCTTGAGCTCGCAGGCCAGAAGCTCTCCCTCCGACAAGTCGCTGTCGGAGTCGATGAAGCTGCCGCAGTCGGAGCTGTCGTACTCATAGCCACGCCAAATCATGTTGAGCGCGCGGTTGTGGCGGTCCCGGCTGCGGTCACGGCGGTCCTGACGACGCGTGCTGTCGCTGCGGTCGCGCAGGTTCAGGCTGAGGCGTGCCATCTGGGTGTGCAGCCGCGCCAGGTCGTGCGGAGTGGCCAGGTTGCGGTTGGGGCGCTCTGCGTCGCCGCCGCCGCCGCCGCCGCCGTCGCTGCCGCCGCTCACTCGGCGGCCAACGTTGCCGCCGCTGATGCGCCCGTCCTCGCCATCTTCAGCGCGGGACAGGGGACGCCCTTCGGCGCGGTACAGGTCGCGGTAGCCGCGGCTCCACGAGGAAGAGCGCGGCGCGTCGTCCTTGAAGCGCACGTGCCGGCGGCCGCCATCGTTGCTGCCGTCGGCGGGGTCTGTCGCGCCTTTACACGTGACTTGCGGTATTCAATGTGCCTGGCGGCATGTCTGTGGAAAGAAGTAAGGCTGTGCTAGCGCTCGGCTGGTGATATGTTTGGCAGGCTGCTGTCCCGGGTCGCTAGGTTGAGAGGAAAGGCGGAGTCTGAAGCATCATCTGGAAATCGGCTTACACTCGTGCAGCGAAAGAATCAGTGCTTAACGTCCGGTGGACGGGTCCCTCGTATAGGTTGGTCATAGACTACACGCCTAAGATCAGGTCGAGAGACGGCTGCAAGCCGCTCTCGCCCAGCCTTTATCCTCAGCGACAGCGTCCGTACCGGGCACGCCCATGCAACCCCCATGTCAACCGGCACACACACCCCAGACACCCGCCGCTTCCCCCGACACTCCAACTTCATCTGTGGACACGATATGCACGTCCCACGTTATGTCACGACAGCTGTCGCGCCTTTACACGTGACTTGCGGTATTCAATGTGCCTGGCGGCATGTCCCCCCCCCAGCGTGCAGCGCAAGTGGAGTGCGGTGCAAAGCTGTAGAAAGCCGTGGCACTGGATGATGTGGGGTTGTTGCCATATGAAATGTGACTGCCGTCATGCGCAAATCATGCAAAATGATGCGTTGAAATCAAGCCTCACCAATCACCAACATGTACGCTTCATGTGTACCGCTAGGATCTGGCCCACGTCGTGTCTCTTGCACGCGGCGCATTGTTAAGGGTGCCCCTTGACCCCCAAGGGCGGACCGGCCTGTGTTGGAAGGGTAGCGTCTGACCCCCAAGGGCATTAACCAGCCAGTTAGCTTTCCTGAATGCGGCGGCTACGGTGGACCATCAAACAACAACGAAAGACGTTGCAGCCGTGAGCTGACAACATATGAATGCGAGGTTACAAGAAGGGGACAGTGTAAACACCATCACGGCTACGAGGGAAGCCACCATTCCGAGGAACGCAGCAAACCGCAACCCCCGCTTGGCTGCC
The DNA here is from genome assembly GCA_016834605.1 of Chlamydomonas incerta. Classification (NCBI taxonomy): domain Eukaryota; kingdom Viridiplantae; phylum Chlorophyta; class Chlorophyceae; order Chlamydomonadales; family Chlamydomonadaceae; genus Chlamydomonas; species Chlamydomonas incerta. The sequence goes on from JAEHOC010000011.1 coordinate 1,155,496, forward strand.
AACCCAACTCACAGCTGCGTAGGCGCGTCGAAGCTAAGCCGCAGCCCGCCAAAGCCACACCAAACAGCAGCATCACAAAGCACACGGCTCATAAGGCACCGCAAAGTCTTCCACCAAGCCCGAAGGCGCAACACAGGGCAGCGCCCCAAACAGCAAGCAAACTGGTGTGCCTGTGGCACGATCTGGTCCCAGCCCGAAGGCTCAACACGGGGCAGCGCCCCAAACTGCAGGTCTGTGTGCCTGGGGCACGGTCTGGGCCTAGCCCGAAGGCTCAACACGGGGCAGCGCCCCAAACCGCTGTCTGATAACGCAGCACAGGGAAGCGCCCCGAACAAGCAGGCAACACCGGCAACCAGTCCAACCGGGGCCAGGAGCCCCGCCCGCAGCACCCAACACCGGGCCAAGCGTTAACAGCCAGGGTGCAAGCGTCCAGGCACGAGCGCGCCGAACCAAATGCAAGGCACCGCAACATTGGACACCAGCCACGAAGGCCCGTCAACGGGGCAGCGCCCCAACTGCAAGTGCCAATGGCACAGTCTGGGCCGGGCCCGAAGGCCCAACACGGGGCAGCGCCCCACATCACACTGAGGCAGCCACCCACCCACCAGCACACCACCACGCCACTCGACGGGCACCCCGCCCTCCACCCGCCCCCCCAACGACCCAAGCCGACCTCACAGCTAACCCCGCCCGCGCTCGGAGGCGGACAAACCCGACAGCAACCCGGGCCCCCGGGCAACGGCCCGAGCCCTCAAAACGACACCCGGGACACCCTACTGCCGATAGCCGACGCGCCTTCCGGTCCGCTAAGGACCAGCATGCTGACGAAACGGCCGGGGCTAGAGACTGCAGAACCGTAAGGCCGCAGGCAGAGACGACGGCGGGCCAAGCGCCACGAGGAAAGACGCCGAGAAGCACACCGGAACTGCCATCACCACTTGTGCCGGGCCACGAGCGACCACCAGGGCCATCCGCAACCTGCGCACACAGAAGCCGCAGAAAGCACTACAAAGAAGAACCCGCGCGACCGGCCGCCCACGCGGACCCGACCGCCATGAAACTTCGAGGCGAAGCCTGGGCGCGGAGCGACGCTCTGACACCCAACCAGTCTGAACCAAGTCTGGAAGCACGTCTGAACCAAGTCTGGAGCCCGTAACAGGCTGAAAAATTTTTGCAACGAAAGCCAAGGTCGACAACTAAAAAGTTGTGCGCCCCCACGCGAGCCAAGGCTCGCGGGCTAGGGGTTGAGCCCTAGAGGCACTTGTTATGTTAGGGTATGTTACAACATATGGGCCCTAGACGCATCACCCGCGTGCGTCCGGTCGGGCCGGTTGCGGTGCCAGAGATTCTGACGTCTGGCAGCCACACCATTCAATATGCTGTTTGAAAGGATTGTGCGCAATGAGCAAAACAGCCAAATCAAATCACGCTCGCCCTCCAATTCCCCAACAACAAAACAGCAAACCGACTCGCGGCGAAAGTTAGTCACCTTTCACATCATGCTACACTCAAAACTTCGGCTCCCAGGAATTAATACGTCTGGGCGTGGAAGCGGCGCTCGGCTCTCCGGTGCCATTAGCTGTGCAAGCGTCTGGGCGTCCGCAGGCTCCGGCTCTGGCGCTGGCGCTGGCTCTGGCTACTCGTAGGCTCTGGCTCCGGCTCTGGCTTCTGGCTCTGGCTCTGGGCTTGTGACCGTGGCCTCGAACTGCTCGTCGCATCCTCGCGAGAGAGTGGCCGATCCTCCTCAGCTTGAGTAGTCGCATCCTGCTCATTATGACATATGTGTTAGCATCATGTGTCAGTTGTGCTTGCTGTAGAGCGGGCAAAGCGTTCCGGAAAGCTTCGTTTGATGATCATCGTGTCAGTGAAGGGCTCAGGCATCTGGGTCTCTCGACCTGATGTTAGGCGTGTAGTCTATGACCAACCTATACGAGGGACCCGTCCACCGGACGTTAAGCACTGATTCTTTCGCTGCACGAGTGTAAGCCGATTTCCAGATGATGCTTCAGACTCCGCCTTTCCTCTCAACCTAGCGACCCGGGACAGCAGCCTGCCAAACATATCACCAGCCGAGCGCTAGCACAGCCTTACTTCTTTCCACATCAGGTCGACTAACTTTCGCCGCGAGTCGGTTTGCTGTTTTGTTGTTGGGGAATTGGAGGGCGAGCGTGATTTGATTTGGCTGTTTTGCTCATTGCGCACAATCCTTTCAAACAGTATATTGAATGGTGTGGCTGCCAGACGTCAGAATCTCTGGCACCGCAACCGGCCCGACCGGACGCACGCGGGTGATGCGTCTAGGGCCCATATGTTGTCAGCTCACGGCTGCAACGTCTTTCGTTGTTGTTTGATGGTCCACCGTAGCCGCCGCATTCAGGAAAGCTAACTGGCTGGTTAATGCCCTTGGGGGTCAGACGCTACCCTTCCAACACAGGCCGGTCCGCCCTTGGGGGTCAAGGGGCACCCTTAACAATGCGCCGCGTGCAAGAGACACGACGTGGGCCAGATCCTAGCGGTACACATGAAGCGTACATGTTGGTGATTGGTGAGGCTTGATTTCAACGCATCATTTTGCATGATTTGCGCATGACGGCAGTCACATTTCATATGGCAACAACCCCACATCATCCAGTGCCACGGCTTTCTACAGCTTTGCACCGCACTCCACTTGCGCTGCACGCTGGGGGGGGGGACATGCCGCCAGGCACATTGAATACCGCAAGTCACGTGTAAAGGCGCGACAGCTGTCGTGACATAACGTGGGACGTGCATATCGTAACCTCGCAATCATATCGTGTCCACAGATGAAGTTGGAGTGTCGGGGGAAGCGGCGGGTGTCTGGGGTGTGTGCCGGTTGACATGGGGGTTGCATGGGCGTGCCCGGTACGGACGCTGTCGCTGAGGATAAAGGCTGGGCGAGAGCGGCTTGCAGCCGTCTCTCGACCTGATCTTAGGCGTGTAGTCTATGACCAACCTATACGAGGGACCCGTCCACCGGACGTTAAGCACTGATTCTTTCGCTGCACGAGTGTAAGCCGATTTCCAGATGATGCTTCAGACTCCGCCTTTCCTCTCAACCTAGCGACCCGGGACAGCAGCCTGCCAAACATATCACCAGCCGAGCGCTAGCACAGCCTTACTTCTTTCCAGCTAGCAAGTTTGTGAAGGCTTTTGCCGCGGCCAGGTTGCCGTGGGAGTATGTGACGGAGGCCGACAAGCCCCGCCTAAAGTGGCTGCGGTCCATGCAGCGCGATGAGAGGTTGATGATGGTTCCGTGTGATACCTGCATTTGGATAGTTGTATTTGCTTCGGCCATGGCACGGCGTGCATTGGTGGGCACGGCCGGCACTCCTAATCTGCGTGTGAACATCTTTTCGAGCATCTTTTGAGTGCATTTGCTGCGTGATTTTCCTAACTTAGACCTACGCTTGAGCAGCCCCAGCGCATTTCATGCCGCTGGAGACTGGGGGGGGGAGTCCCGCGTAGGCACGTGAAGCGCAAGCAGTCACATGTAGCGGCGCGTCAGCTGTCGTGACCTGGCAAGGGAGCGAACGTGGCGTGTCGACTGACCCGCTGGTCAGGTGTGTTTACCTGCTTTTATCTGCGTGTATTTGAGCATTAGAACTCATCATAAGTATATCAACCTTTGAATACCGCTATGCCACACCTTTGACCTAACTCCGCCGACATGTAGATAACTTAGCCCCAACCGATTGCAAAACAAGCCATGAACAGCCAATTTACCCAAGATGCGGTTGAAATACTGCGGGGTGACTTGTTGGGCCTGCGCGGCGACATTTTCACGAAAATCGAAGACAGCACCGCACCTCTGAACAAGAAGATCACCGCGCACGACCAGCGCCTGACACATCTGGAGACAGGACTTTCTGAAATACAGGCAAAAGCAGAGCAGGCCCGGGCCCGCACGCATGAGCGTGTTAGCAGTAATGGGTTCTACTTCGAGGACAAACTAGCAATTAAGGGCAACATTTCGAACGATTCACATCTGATCAGCGATGCAATTAGCAAGGCGGTCACTAAGCAGTACAAGGGCAGGTTCTACCTCCCCAAACTGCCGGTCACTGGCAGCAACCACCCACAGTCGCGCGTGCTGTGCCTCCACCTGGGCGGCTACTCAGACCTCCGCCTGCGGCTGCTCACAGCCAAGCAAGCGATGCGCGAGTCAGGCTCAGACATCAGGCTTGATGACTACTTGACAAACGCAGGCAGGGCGGAGCGCGGCAGACTGCAGGCCACACACGACAGCCTACATCAGGAGGGCATGCGCCCCGAATGGAGGCTGGGCGCTGAGCTGTGGTGGCGACCCGACCGTGACCAGCCGGCTAAGCCATACAGCGGCTACGCGGGCGACTCGGACATGGAGGTAGACACGGGGGCGGCACAGGCCGCGGGAAGTCCGGGAGGAGCAACTAGTGGGGGCGCTGGTCAGGGCCGCCAGGCCCAGGCAGCACCGCCGCCGCCCCCTCCGCCGCCACGGCCCCCGCAGTCGGCCTACGGACACACACAGGCGGCTTACGGGCACCAGCAGTCGGCCTACGGGCCCCCCGCGCCCCCGCAGTCGGCTTACGGGCCCCCGCAGTCAGCCTACGGGCACCAGCAGTCGGTCTACGGGCCCCCCGGGGCCCCGCAGTCGGCCTACGGGCACCAGCAGTCGGTCTACGGACCCCAGCAGACGGCCTACGGGCCGCCCTATGCACCGCCGCCGCCCCAGCAGCAGCCGCAGCAGCAGCAGCAGCAGCAGCAGGGGATGACAGTGCAGACACCGCCGCCACCACCGCCGCCGCAGCAGCACATGGGTCACGGGCTCATGCCGCAGTTCCACGGGGGCTTCCCCGGGCACATGCCCATGTACGCACATGTGCAGCCCCAGCAGCCGTACATGCAACAGCCCGCCCCGCACGCGCAAGGATTCCCATTCGGACAGCCTACGGCGCAGACGCAGGTGACCTGGGCACACGTCGCCGCGGCATCGCCGCAGCAACAGTCCCAGGGATTCCCGCAGCCGAAGTTTACACCGGCGGCGGCACAGCCTGTAGGGGAAAAGCGGGTGGTTCGCTTCACGCCGCAAAGCGCAGAGCTGTCGCGGCGGGGCAAGCCCAGCAAGGCGAGCGAAGCCACCACAGCACCGGAGGTCCTCGCGGCTAGCTGGCCAGCGCTACCCACACACGGGGAGCCGCTGCGCACACGAGACCCCAGGCAGCGCCAGGTAATGGCCAGCGGTAAGGTGGTGGAGGCGGGCGGTGCCACGGCCCCAAGCCGCAGCGCCGCGCCCGCGGGCAGCAGCGCCGCGCCAGCGGGCAGCAGCGTCGCGCCCGCGGGCAGCAGCGTCGCGCCCGCGGGCAGCAGCGCCGCGCCCGCGGGCAGCAGCGTCGCGCCCGTGGGCAGCGCCGCCGCGCCAGCGGGCAGCAGCGCCGCGCCAGCAGGCAGCAACCCCCACGCTGCTACGGAGGACGTGGTGATGGAGTCGCCGGCTCGCACAGCCGCCGATGCGCGCGGCCACACTACTGTTCTCTGTGACCAGTACGGCAACCGCGTCGATGAGGAGGGCTTCACGCCGTGTAAGGCCAAAGGCGGACGCGGGCGCGAGGGAGCAGGAGGGCATCAGGCCGGCGGAAACGGAGGACGAGGTGGGGGGCGCAGTGGCCGCGGGGGTGGGAGTGCTGGCGGCAGAAGCCACTTGCCAAGCCGCGGAGGTCACAGCGGCGGCGGCCACAACCAGCAGCACAATGCGTACGACGCCTTGGGGACCACAGGCGAGACTGATTCATAGGGAGGCGGGGGCCGGGGTGGCATCAGCATTTTCGCATGGAATGCCCATGGGCTGGTCACCGCTGGGGCATGCAAGCTGCACGACCGCGGGATAGGCACTGTTGCACGTTCACACGACATTGTCATTATTTCGGAAGCGCACCTCACGAACTGGGTACCGGACCAATCAATCGAGCTAGACGGTTACACAGTTGTCCGTGCACATAGGTCCCAGGAGGCCACGCGGTCAGATTTTGGAGGCGTTGCTGTGTATGTACGGGAGTGCCTAGCGGGCGGCGTTTCGCATGTCAAGACGGACGTCCATCTCACGGGGTGCGAAATTGTGTGGATGCGTATCAAATCAAATGAAGGTTGCAGTGTGTTGTTAGCTTGTTGTTACCTAGCGCCAGAAACCTCGCGGGTTTACAGGGAGGGCGGAAAGACGCGGACAGCACGGGAAGCCACGGCCGAGTCTGTATTCAGCAGACTACAACAGTCGATCCTCGAGCTACGGCAAAGCGGAGAAGAAGTGCTAATTATTGGTGATCTGAACGCACGCATCTCAACAAGCATCATTGACGTACCGGATCTAGCACAGCTCGAGGCGCTGGAGGACGTAGCACTAGGGGGTGGTTCCACGTCAGATATGCCCTGTACTGCAGACTACGCGGGGCTCCCAGTGAGAGCATCCGAGGATGCCCAAATAAACTGTTTCGGGGAGTACCTAGGGCGCATGTGCCGTTCGCAAGGACTAGTACTTTTGAACGGAAGGGCGCCGGGAGATGCAGCAGGTCACATTACTTTCCCAAAGGGCGACGCAGGTGGCAGCATGATTGATCTCTGTGTGGCGTCACCGACCCTATTCCCGAAGGTGGTGGCTTTGAAAGTGGGCGAGATTCTAAAGTGGAGGCACGGCGGATTGAAGGAAGCGAGTGATCATCGGCCGGTCACGTTGACACTGGGCTTGGAGGTCGAAGGGCAGGAAGCCACAGCGAGCCGCACACGCCCCGCAAAGAAGCGCACAGAGTTTGACGTACAGAAGAAGCACTTATTCAGTGGCTTGTTCAAGGCGGACGGTTCGCCAGTTGTAGGGAAAATCGAACAGATTAAGGTGGCACTTTGCGCGGAGGAGGGTGGCATCAGCACCACCGAAGCGGTCGAAGCCTTAGGCACATGTTTGTACGATGCATTAGAAAAGGCTTTCGGTCCCACACGACCGGCCAACCTACGGGAGCAGGAGACTCCATGGTGGAACGAAGAGTGTGCTGCGGCGCGTACGGTGTTTGTGCAAGCAAAGCTAGCGCTGGGTTGTCCAGTGGTACGAGAAGGAGAGGTGTGGCAAAACTTCCGCGCAGCCAGGGCATCCTATGACCGGGTGAAGCGAAGGGCCAGGGCCGCGCACGACACCCAGGAGATGAGGGAGAAGGTGGCACGCTGCCGCGCAGACGCCCGACTGCTGTGGAGGATGATTGAGGGACGGACTAAGGAGCAGTGCCCAGTCACGGCCGATGGGTTTCGGGATCATTTTGCGACCCTACTAAACGACGGCGCAGGCGGGGGATGCCCAGCAGCCGCCCACTGCATTTTGGGTTCGGGTGGGAGGATGTCCGAAGATCTTTTTGCGGCTGACCGTACGTGTCTGCACGAGATGTTGAATAGCGAGATTACCCTTGATGAGGTAACACGCGCACTAGCAAGGCTGCCCAACGGCAAGGCAGCTGGCTTAGAGAAGGTACCGTCTGAGTGCTACAAGTACGCGGTAAAACCGGGCGACCCCACCACTGAACCGCCGACACCGGCACTCAATAGAGTTGCACCGCTGGTGCACGTGTTGTTTAATAAAATCTGGAGCGAAGGGGCTTATCCTGAGCAATTTACTACAACTGTTTTGACACCAATTTACAAGCGGAAAGGTGACGTGCAGGCGCCTGGTAATTACCGGGGCATTGCAGTAGGGGGCGCCCTCGCAAAGTGCTATGCATCGATCCTTCTAGAGAGGCTGGCGAATGCCGGGGAGGAGTTTGAGTGGAGGCACACGGCTCAGGCCGGATTCAGGAGGAAGTACGGCACAACGCACCATCTTTTTGTCCTAAGGCATCTCATCAACAAGCACACGCGTGCTGGCGCCACCACCCCCCTCATTGTCGTACAAATTGATTTTGAAAAGGCTTTCGACAAGGTCCCACGACCATTAATTTGGATGAGACTGGAGGAACGCGGGGTAACGGGTGAGATGTTGGCGGCTTTGAAAAAAGCGTACGAGAGAGTGATGATGGTAGTGAAGGCCGGGGGTAAGCACAGTGCCCCCTTCGCAACCACGCAAGGGGTCAAGCAGGGCTGCCCGCTTAGCACAGAGCTTTTCGGCCTCTTTATAGAAACCTTAGCAGAGTACATTGATTCGGAAGATACGGACGAAGCCACAGGTGCACCTGAGATGAATGGCAAAAAGGTGTCACTGCTGATGTACGCGGATGATGTTTCCCTGCTGGCCACCACCCCTGAGCGGATGCGCCACTTGCTATCATTAGTAGACACGTTCTGCCTAGCTTTTGGCATGAAGGCAAACGTTACCAAGTGTGAGAGGCTGGTTTTTGCAGCCAACGAAGTAACGGCCAGCACTGTGTGCAGCGGATGCCAGGGTTTAAAGCTAGCAGGGCAGCCCATCCCTGCGGTGGACAAGGCGCGCTATCTTGGACTAGTGTACGGTCCGGGTAGGGCCTTCGTCAGCTGCAGGGAGACACTCTGCGAGTCAGCAAGGAGAGCCATGTGTGGGCTTAACACTAGATTGAACCGTTTACGCATTTTCGCACCAGATATTCGTATGAGGTGTTTCGACGTGCAAATCCGATCCATCCTTGCCTACGGATGTGAGGTATGGGGTCCCGACGTGCTAGTAGAGATGCTAGACGGAGGACCGCCACCCAGGAGGAATGACAGGAACAACCTAGCACAGGGCGCATTTGAGGCATGTTTGCGTGACGAGGCCGTAAAGCTGCAGGTCCAATACATGCGACAGACAGTGGGAGCAGCCAAACCGTCACACCGTCTCCTGTTTGCGGAGCTGGCCCAACTGCCGCTGCACTTTTTCATAGCCAAACAATGTTTGGGTTTTTACAATAGGATTTCCGCGCAAAACAGAAGTCTGGCTTTTGATGCACTAGTCGACGAGGCACGGGAGGCATGGGCGAATCCAATGGGAGACGGGTGGTGCGCGCGGCTGTTCCGTTTTGTGGCGGCACAGGGTGTCGACGCGTGGCATTGGCCAGGCACACACGAGTCCAGAGAGGAGTGGAGGGCAAGCACGGTCCTACCCGATGGACCTATCTTATCTACCTTCAGGGGCCATTTGACGAGGGCGTGGGAGCACGAGAGGCTGGTAGCGGACCCGCACGCATTCCCTTCAGACGGCAAGCAACCCGGCATACACATGTGCAAACACAAGCATTGGATGGGGCTAAGCGCACTAGGGTCCGCGCCGCCGACCCTGCACGAACACAGTAGAGCATTCATACCGGTTGCACAGCATAAGCTTTTGATGAGATTCCGTCTATGTTGCTGGCCAATCACCGCGAACCGTGCCTGGGAGAGGCCTAGGGAGGAGAGGACGTGCCCACTATGTACGGCCAATGAGGTGGAGGATGAGCACCACGTCCTGATGCAATGTGCTGCCTACACCGAGTTACGAGCGTGCAGTGGCCTAGACTTTAGCCTAAGCATGCGCGAAGTGATGCTGAAATCTGAGCCTGTCAAGTTAGCTGCATTACTCAGCTCCATCTGGGAGCATAGAAGTAGGGAAGTCCCCCTTGCAAGGGGAGAACAATAAATAGGACAATCATGCACTGGCGTTATAAGGGTCACCCCGGCCCGGGCCTCCGGTTTACACGCAGCAGGAAGGCACGCAAGAACGTGCGCACCACTCTGTAACCACACACAGAACTGTTATGTGAACATTAGCAACAAGTTCCGGGTGAAGAGACGGACGCGAGAGAAAGAATCAGTGCTTAACGTCCGGTGGACGGGTCCCTCGTATAGGTTGGTCATAGACTACACGCCTAAGATCAGGTCGAGAGACAGCTGCAAGCCGCTCTCGCCCAGCCTTTATCCTCAGCGACAGCGTCCGTACCGGGCACGCCCATGCAACCCCCATGTCAACCGGCACACACCCCAGACACCCGCCGCTTCCCCCGACACTCCAACTTCATCTGTGGACACGATATGCACGTCCCACGTTATGTCACGACAGGTCGCCATCGTCGCCACTGCCGCTGGCGGCGTCGCCGCCGCCGCCCAGGAAGGCCCGCCAGTCACACTTGCCGAGCTTGGCGGCCTCTTGGATAGCCTGCTGCAGAGTGTCGGTGGGGCTCCGGAACAGGCGCATAGCGGCTGACACCGACTTGTGCAGGCCCCGGACGTAGCTGTGCACAAGGCTGGGGTCGGTCAGCCGCTTGGCGCGCCAGGCGAGGGTGACGAAGCGATTGGAATACGCCGTCACGCTCTCGTCACACTGCTGCACGCAGAACAGCAGCTGCTCGTCCCAGTCGTGAGAAGAAGACGAGCTGAACTGGTCCAGGAAGGAGGCCTTGAAGTTGTCCCACAGCAGAGGGCCTTGGAGCAGGATCTTCCAGGCCCGGTACCAAGTCTTGGCCTCGGACTCCAGCTTCTCGGACGCTCTGGTCACGTAGTCACTTGGCCGGTAGCCCAGGCGCTCCATCTCTTCCTCGATATCATCCAGCCACTCAAGGGCGTCGGTAGAGCCGTTGTAGGCGGGGGCTTGCTGCCACTGGAAGAAAGCTGCCAGCGCGTCCATGGTGGAGGCGGGCCCAGGTCGAGGAGGGGTGGAGGAGACGGCCGGCCCCGGGCGGGGCCGGTTGGCACCTGACTTGGTGGGGGTGCCGCTGGGGTCTGGGGGACCAACCAGCGGGTCCGGGGGGGAGAAGAGCTGACTTGCTGTAGACGGTTGCAAGTCTAGAGTCGCCACTGTCGTTGTTGTCACCTTGATGGCCCTTGTGCCGATGTGCACGCAGGTCACGAACTCACAGCGTTGATCGATTCAGAAGTAGAACTTAACGTCTTGTAGCCTTGATGTCTTGAAGTCGTAGTCTTGAAGTCGTAGTCCTGATGAAGAGAAGGCGCCGAAAAGAAGGCGCTAACCGCCGAACCGTTGCTGGCTGGCGCCGATGTCACGCCACGAAGGCGCTGTCGCAAACTTGAGTACTGGAAGCTGTCCAGCACACCTTGGAGAATATACACTGTATCCAAGTGTATCAGTTACTGGTTGGAGAAGAAGAAGACGGTGATGATAGAATCCAATGGAGTCCGGAGAACAGGGCCGAAGGCAGGCCCAAGAGCTAGGGTAGCTCAGGTGTAGACGAAATCACGCACCAATTGACGATGACCGAAGGTGAAGGCGTCCACGCAAGGGTCGATGGTCGATGAGACAGGAGAAGCAAGAGAGAATAGGTCCAGAAAGAAGGTATCACAATAGGTCCACACGTAGTCGTGCAGCGAGCTGTTCGCTCAAGTAAACTGCTGAAGCTTGACGATGATGTTGTCCAATTATGTCTTGAAGCAGCAAAATAGTCCGTCGTCAGACGTTGTAGTCAGTCGTTGTCGTCAAATATTCACGCAAGTAGTCGTAGACCCACAAGTAGCAGCTCGGTTAAGCGACGAAGACGAGAAGTCGATGAGTCGCAGTCCCGGTAGCGAAACCAACGGATCGCCGCGCCCCCGCGGGCTGCTGGGGGGACACCTTTTGCAGCGGCTCAGTGATGTGGGCCGACACAGCGAAGCTTCGCCGCCCAGCAGCAGTCGTATGACGACGCCCGCTGCTGTTTGTTCGTCGCTTGCGAGCGCTGGGGGAGATGGATGGCGGTCTTGACGTGCGTGATGATGATGTCAGGCGTTGATGCCGGACGGTTGGCCAGAGTAAACCAGGCCGGGGTTGTTCCACTTAATCGTCGTTGGCGGTCAGGATATGTATAGAAGGTGGGGCAGAAGGCCAGCACCTGAGGGAATGCGTCGGGGCGAGGTACCTGCACGAGCAATGGCACGAAATGTGTCAAGTATGGCACAAGGTCCAAGCAACGAGCGCTTGGGCGCTGTCTCACTCAGCTTGCTGTCTCACTCAGCTCCCTTCCCGAAAGAGAAATGCACAAATAGGCTGCTGTAAGCCTTTGCTCGGGCAAAACAGCCGCGAATGAATCGGAATCACGATACTCAGTCAATTGTTCTTGGTCGAAGCTTGGGCGTGAATCGGAGGTCTTCACGAAGGCCTTGGTAGACGCGAAGCGTTGACCCAGTGCAGTCGGCGTCGAGCTGATGTCGGGTCGCCGGTCTTCACGATGCAGTCGTCAAAGCGGGAAACTCGGAAACGTCTTGAAGTAGGGAAACAGTTGCCTACGGGGAGAAAAGGCAGGAGCCTTGAGGGGAGAAGGAGGAGCTGTCCAGGGGCCTTGGTCGGCGTCGGTTGTCGATGCCCGAAGACTCGCGGGGCTCGTTGTTGCCGTCCAGGCGCTGGTAGCCGCCGAAATACGTAGAAGAGCTACGTAGGTACCGCAGGGCCGCGTCGCAGAGGTTGACGGGTCACGGAGAGTCGCGCGCGGGGTCGAATGCGACCAGACGCGGCGATGCACGGGGCACGGAGTGCGGCCCGCTCGGAAACCAGGCGACGGCCGTAGCCTGTGCCTTCAGACACTGTCGCGCTATAGCGCTGGAAACTTGGACAGGCTCGCTGTCAGGGAGAAGAGCCCACGTGGGCTTGGAGTCAGTTCTTCCGGTATGATCAGAATCTTGTCTGTCAATTACTCGTGGTACGTTTACACAGGAGTGCCGGGTTACTTGTCTGGCGCTCTCCCTCGACTATATATGGCGGGCACCTTCTGGCAGCGCGCGCCCGCATGGGCTCAAAGCCCGGATGGTCCAGGAGCTGCGTCGGAGCTGCCCAATCAAGCCAATCAAGCAGCCCCATGCAGCGCCCGAACTACCCCTTGCTAGCACCGCTTATTCCAAATGCGCACCAACACCAAAACAGCGCCCTTGAGCCGCCTGTCACGAGCTGCCGTGTGCTGACGCTGCTCTGGTGTGCCTACGCACTAGTCGCACTAGACTAGTCTTGCTTCTTGCTGAGTCTCGCGACGACAGTCCTCGGATGAAGTCGCGGTGCAGGGAAGCGGAACGCAGGTTACGACAGGTTGCGGCTTACAGACTGACCCTTGCAGGGTTTGCCAGTAGCGCTCCGCGCTGTCTTGACGGGAGACAATGAGCAAATTGATACAGATAGCGTGGTCTTGCAATAGGGACGGCTAACTCACAGGCTGTATGAGAGAGCAAGAAGCAAGACAAGGCTTGGCTTCTTGCTGCGCGTTCTAAAGCTGCCTCAAGCGTCGTACTGCGTCATCACCGCGTCACCGCAAAGGGCACTTACCCAACTTGCACCACTCCACACGGCGTAAAGACAGACGTAAAGGCAGAACAAAGGTGCACACATAGCTATGAAGTTCGCCAGAGGCGCGCACAAACCTCCAACGTCAGTCCGCGCAGGGCGCGTGCACAACTCAGACACAGTTGGAAAGACGACCGCAAAGTACACGCTACTAACACACTCGCATATACCCGGCGTCAGGCCACGGGTTTTGGAGTCACCTTCCACGCGTGTCCGTGACGAAGAAACCCATTATACGAACCGGCAAAACCCTTCGCCCGGTTTTCCCGCGTAACCCGCGCCTTATCACACGCTGGGTTCAGTAACACAGGAGATCACGACACGCCAGGGGGATCAAACAGTCCCGGGAAAGGTCTGTGCTCAAGAGCGCAATCTCCATTCCTTCGGGCTGCGTCGCCCTGACTTTCTCCGCACTTTGGAAGCACACAAACGCTAGGGTCGCCTATCAATAGGCGTCTACGGTAATAGCGTGAGCCTCCCAGCTCTCCCGCGTTGGCTTCGGCCTAAAGACCGTCGCCGCGGCAAGGGAGGGCCAAGCCGCTCGGCAATGGCTCCACGTCGGCAAGCGCCCCACAGGGAAGCGCTGCCTCAGCTTCACCCTATGCAATCAGTAATAGTAAGAGATGCTACCGCGGCTCGGATAAGCCGAGTGCGGGGCAGTCGCGCTATCGACAATTCTTGCTCGGGCTGTCGTCCGCAAGACGCAGCCGTTGCCTAAATCCACCGCTCTGCTATGTACTCCACTTTATCCAAGCCACAACCGCACAGCGACATTGCCCGTCTGCCGAGTTCTGTCGGGGTCGGGGTCTAGTTCCGCGGGTTGTCATCGTCTCCTTCTCGCCTTGTCGCACCGTCGCCAAACGAGGTCAAATCACCTTCATTTCCCTCAGAGTATTGCAAGGTGCATCACCCAAATGTCTCTCTGGCAGTTCGTGTTATTGCCATGCGTCACGCATCGTGTCGCGCATCGTGCTTCACGGTCGGCGTGCCCTTCATGCTTGTCGGTTCTGCGTGTTATGCAGGCCTGAACTGTATGCCTTAGCTCACCACAATCATCGCACTCTCACGTTCTGGTTGCGCCCTAGCCTACCGGTACTGCACCGCGTGCGTAGCCCCGCGCAGCGGATCTGGGTGCCCACAGCGCGCTCGGGCGGGCGCGCAATGCAATAAGCGTCCGGACAGCGCTATGCGTCGGCACAAGCAAAGCAGCTACAAGGGGGGTGCGGGGGAGGCTTGCCCCCCCTGCATAGAACCACCCCTAGCAATCGTCGGTGCAGACGGCGACAGCTCCAGCAGCAATCACCCCGATAGCTGTGCGCAGGGGCTAAGTTGGGACTGTGAACATTGAGGGAAAAATGGTGCATGCGAACCCCCAAGGAAAGCTAAATTGGCCCAACCCCAAGGCCCGGCGCATGCTCTGGATATGTTAGGCAGGCAAAGGATAGTTGACAGAGGTCCGGGCACAGGGGCTGCCAGCGGACTGTGAACGTTGGGGGTGTGAACGCTGTGGGGAAGCCTCTCCGTGCTCATTCAATTCATCACATTGTCGCAATAAGCGTCGGGGCTCGGGTCCTCGTGAAGCAATGACAAAAAACTAGCAACGTGAAACGCCACGCGTACTCGTGCAGCTACTTCGCATCCTGGGCATCAAACCTAGGGGGTGGGAGCGCATCCCACCAGGCCACCCTTGGATTGATAGAAGGGAAGATGATAGTATGAAGTTGAACAAACCGCCTTACATCATTCTAGATGAAGATATGGACTATTGATATTGCTACGGAGGTGGTGGTGCTCTCAAGGGAGCAAGGCCTACTAGCCCAAGGCACAGAGTAGGCTGCCGGCGCTGCAGGTGGCACGCCACGGAGGTCTAGAGCAGGGCGTTTCCTCGCTAGCTCGTGAGCTGCGTCAGCAGGTCCCTCTGTAACCCATGCAATCTTCGCAGAGCTAGAAAGCGGCTTCCTGCTGCTTTTAGGGTGGTCTGGTCCACGAGGCTAAGGGTGGTAACGTAGGTGATATAGTGATGGCGATAGAGGACAAGGAACGCATCTCGAGCACATATCGTGTGTGTGTGGTTACAGAGCGGTGCGCACGTTCTTGCGTGCCTTCCTGCTGCGTGTAAACCGGAGGCCCGGGCCGGGGTGACCCTTATAACGCCAGTGCATGATTGTCCTATTTATTGTTCTCCCCTTGCAAGGGGGACTTCCCTACTTCTATGCTCCCAGATGGAGCTGAGTAATGCAGCTAACTTGACAGGCTCAGATTTCAGCATCACTTCGCGCATGTTTAGGCTAAAGTCTAGGCCACTGCACGCTCGTAACTCGGTGTAGGCAGCACATTGCATCAGGAGGTGGTGCTCATCCTCCACCTCATTGGCCGTACACAGTGGGCACGTCCTCTCCTCCCTAGGCCTCTCCCAGGCACGGTTCGCGGTGATTGGCCAGCAACATAAACGGAATCTCATCAAAAGCTTATGCTGTGCAACCGGTATGAATGCTCTACTGTGTTCGTGCAGGGTCGGCGGCGCGGACCCTAGTGCGCTTAGCCCCATCCAATGCTTGTGTTTGCACATGTGTATGCCGGGTTGCTTGCCGTCTGAAGGGAATGCGTGCGGGTCCGCTACCAGCCTCTCGTGCTCCCACGCCCTCGTCAAATGGCCCCTGAAGGTAGATAAGATAGGTCCATCGGGTAGGACCGTGCTTGCCCTCCACTCCTCTCTGGACTCGTGTGTGCCTGGCCAATGCCACGCGTCGACACCCTGTGCCGCCACAAAACGGAACAGCCGCGCGCACCACCCGTCTCCCATTGGATTCGCCCATGCCTCCCGTGCCTCGTCGACTAGTGCATCAAAAGCCAGACTTCTGTTTTGCGCGGAAATCCTATTGTAAAAACCCAAACATTGTTTGGCTATGAAAAAGTGCAGCGGCAGTTGGGCCAGCTCCGCAAACAGGAGACGGTGTGACGGTTTGGCTGCTCCCACTGTCTGTCGCATGTATTGGACCTGCAGCTTTACGGCCTCGTCACGCAAACATGCCTCAAATGCGCCCTGTGCTAGGTTGTTCCTGTCATTCCTCCTGGGTGGCGGTCCTCCGTCTAGCATCTCTACTAGCACGTCGGGGCCCCATACCTCACATCCGTAGGTAAGGATGGATCGGATTTGCACGTCGAAACACCTCATGCGAATATCTGGTGCGAAAATGCGTAAACGGTTCAATCTAGTGTTAAGCCCGCACATGGCTCTCCTTGCTGACTCGCAGAGTGTCTCCCTGCAGCTGACGAAGGCCCTACCCGGACCGTACACTAGTCCAAGATAGCGCGCCTTGTCCACCGCAGGGATGGGCTGCCCTGGGCTGCCCTGCTAGCTACATATGAACGCTTGTGGAAGGTTAAATGGGAAGCAGAGCAGAAAGAAGCCTTCTGGAGGCTAGCAGTGGATGGATTCCCAGGCTTCTCGATGCACAGAGGGCAAGGTCATAAATGCCCATGTGGGGTGACGGATGCGCAGTCTGACCGCGCACACCATTTCAGCACGTGCACAATTGCTAGCACGCTACGGCTGCATATTCAGGAAGCGACAGACATAGGTGATGAGGATTACATAATTGAGTTGTGTTGTACGCTCATGCTTATTACGATCGAGATAACTTAGCGACCGGAGTAGGGGCGGCTAACAGTTAGACTGCTTGCACGTTACATGTTACCACACTACTAGAGATATGGGTAAGCTCTGGGCTTATGTCTCTGCATGGTTAGCACTTCGGTGTCCGCATGGTGTATCAACACGCACACGTTCTCACTCCCGACTAGGTCACGATAGCTCCCTAGATAGGATAATCCATAAGTTCTGACCGACTTCCAACACTCCCCCGCGGGCAGAACTCCATTCTCATCTACTTCACAAATCACAATCGCAAACCTATACAAATCCGTGCGCTTCCAGCTGCTCATGTCATTCGCACTTGCATATACGCTTCCGCATCTTGTTCTCAATATCAAAATCGCAAGCACATCCACATCGCACACATTTCCTGCAATCCGCCTCCATCAAGTCACTTCTCCTCCTCATCATCACCGCATATCCATCACGCAAATCATATCACGCAAATCATATCACGCTAGGTACTCCCTAGCACCAGGTACTCCCTGGATTTATAACGCCGGGTTCTCCCCAGCCCTCACGGGTGCTCCCCGCACATACTGT
Organism: Chlamydomonas incerta; assembly: GCA_016834605.1. Classification (NCBI taxonomy): domain Eukaryota; kingdom Viridiplantae; phylum Chlorophyta; class Chlorophyceae; order Chlamydomonadales; family Chlamydomonadaceae; genus Chlamydomonas; species Chlamydomonas incerta. Next base: position 1,172,904 of record JAEHOC010000011.1, read on the forward strand.
TCGCATCTCCGGGTTCTCCCCGGTCACAGCACGGCTCCCCCGTGTTTGCATATCTCTCTTTCCCGGGTACTCCCCAGAGTTGGGTACTCCCCAAATCATCATTCCGGGTACTCCCCGCATGTGGGTACTCCCCACTTAGAACATGCGCATATCAGTGCCGTAGTCGCTGATGTACCATGGCGTAACCGCAACTCCTGCAACACCACCTACTGCCGGACCCCGCGTCCGCGCCCCCGGCCGTTTCCCTGCTCCACCGCCCACAAGCGGTCACGTGCGCACCTCGGCGCAGCTCGGTCGCCACCTTTGGCGTCCTTCTCCGGGCACTCCCCCTGCCCCCCATCCCTGGCGCCTGCAGCACTCCTTGCTGCGTGAGCCGCGTTCCCCACGACTGCGACCACCTCGTGGTCGACATTTCGCCAGTTTGGATAAGGCGAGCACCTTCTGCTTTCTTCGCCCCGGCGTCATTGTCGTGGATGGACACGCTAAGCTCCGTCCAGTTTAGCTAAATCATTAGCCTGGGAGGCTGGGACTTCGTAGATTCGGCTTGGAGAGATTCCACTCTCCTCGCTCATTTTGCGCTACGCGCTGGCCTAAGGCCTATCGGTTACATTGTCTTTACTTGACAACATCGCAACCCGCCGCTACGTGGGGCTCATAACCTGTTGTACGTGTAAGCAGTCACAAAACGCATCCTAGGATGACAGGATCAAGTGGTATCGAGTTCCAGGACTAGGTAGCTACTAGGGAGCGAGCCCAGAGCAGGCCAACTCACAAAAACCGGCCCGGCCGCCTACGGCCCAGGGCTCGGCGCCTAAGGGCAAACCGACCTACGGGCGGTCTAATAAGGCTCATAGCAGCCATTCACGGCCCGGTCGCTTCAAAGCGCACCACTAGTGGCCTTCATTGGCGGCCCGATTTGGATAAGCCAAGCCTTGTCGCTCGGCACCAATCGTTGGCACGCACAAATAGCCCTTAGGGTTGACCAAAATCAGTTGGTATAGCAGTCCGGCAGGATGGCCCCATACGCCCCTGTCTCAGCGGACTTGCTTAGTGCATGGCGCGAATGCCTGCACAAATACTTTGAAGTCTTCCGACTTGAGACTCCTGATATTCTGGAAGACGGCACCAGCAAAGTACTTCGCTACCTTGCTATGTCTCACGATTTCGTGCTGCCCATTACTGTCGCTGATGCGCAGATCGTGCTCCAGCGCTTGGAGACCGAGGGCACGAACTTCATGGCTGAGGCCACGAGCCACAGCAGTGGTGAGACAGGGCGCGTGGGAGATGACCAAACCGGCGACGGCGCAGACGCTGCCGCCGGCAACGGCGCAAACGCCGCAGCCGGCGACGCCGCAGCCGCAGCCGCAGCGGAGAGCGCACGACAGCCACCGCCCCCGGGCTTAGGCTACCAAGCGCCAGACGCTGAACACCCGCTGACTCGGCTGCCATCTCCCCGCGTAGGCCTGATGCTGCCACCACGCATAGCACCGGCCACAGCTGCGGCCATAGCCGCCGCCGACGCCGCGGCCAAGGCCGAAAACGCAGCAGCAATCGCCGCAGCAGCCGACGCCGCAGCAGCCGTACCTGCCACCGCGTACGCCTCAGCGCGCAACAGCTTCGACGCGGGGGCCCTGGGCGCCGCAATCCCAGGCAGCGCAGCAGCACGCCTCGCCGACCTCGCGGCCCAGTTGGAGGCGGCTGAGGCGGAAGAGATGCAGGCGACCGCCAGCCTGAGGGCTCAGAGAGAAGCAGCGGCGATGCAGGCACGGATTGCCGCATTGAGAGCCAACACGGAGGCAGTCCGCAGGCAGCAGCTCCGCGAACTGGAGGACCGCGAGAACGGCGCCGCGGCAGCCGCGGCTGCCGCGGCAGCCGCGGGCGACGTGCCTCCCCAGCCCGCCGCCTCGGCACCAGCTGGGCCAACAGCCGTAGGCCGCACCCGCCTGCTGGGCGGCCCCCACGCCACGCTGGGCGCGCGGCCCCTCCAGCTGCAGCAGCAGGTGCCGGCGGCGGTGCCGCTGGTGCAGCCGGCGACTTCAGCGCAAGGCGCTCAGGACATGTCCGTGAGCCACGTGCGCAGCCACGAGCGTGAGGACGGCGAGCTGAACCAGGCGGACGAGCCCCCCGCAGTGCGCCCGCGCATTGCGCAGCCGCGCATCGTCGCCATCACCAGCCACGTTCACTTCTGAGGGGGGGGAGTGTAAGCGTAGGGTGCGCTACACGCCCATTACACACGAGAGTATGCCAATACACACCCGGAGGGTGTCAGACATGCGTGTGGGTTTCACACGGCGGACTGTGCCCATGCACATGTCACGCAGCGTTTATCAACGCTACACCTTCAGAGCCTCACAAGTCTATTCTACACGGTGTATACGTACACCACCTATCCTTCGGTATTACCCATAGTTCATATTTCTAGCCCTTCCATAAGCATTTCAGTCTCCTGCTCACACTCTGTTTCCTGGTAAGCACCTTGTATGATCCTGTTTAGCTAGCAACAGCTTACAGTACGCTCATGCTTATTACGATCGAGATAACTTAGCAACCGGAGTAGGGGCGGCTAACAGTTAGACTGCTTGCACGTTACATGTTACCACACTACTAGAGATATGGGTAAGCTCTGGGCTTATGTCTCTGCATGGTTAGCACTTCGGTGTCCGCATGGTGTATCGACACGCACACGTTCTCACTCCCGACTAGGTCACGATAGCTCCCTAGATAGGATAATCCATAAGTTCTGACCGACTTCCAACGAGTTGATAGTGGAGCGTAAGAATCTGTGGCTAGTAATACCGCCACACGAGGCTATCCAGCAACCCATCTGGGACGTTGTATGCCTGGCTGCGATCTCTGCCATGGAGTACGGTAGGAGGCTATTGTTTGCCTCCAGAGGGGAACAAGGCAAGGTAGAAGAAACAGCGATTAGCAGGATTAAAACGCAAGTTATAGCAGACTTTTGGGAGCGTTTGCAGACGTATGTGAGCCTGGGCATCAAGCCAAGGGGGTGGGACGAGATCCCACCAGGCCACCCTTGGCCCGACTAGGTCACGATAGCTCCCTAGATAGGATAATCCATAAGTTCTGACCGACTTCCAACAAGTTGATAGTGGAGCGTAAGAATCTGTGGCTAGTAATACCGCCACACGAGGCTATCCAGCAACCCATCTGGGACGTTGTATGCCTGGCTGCGATCTCTGCCATGGAGTACGGTAGGAGGCTATTGTTTGCCTCCAGAGGGGAACAAGGCAAGGTAGAAGAAACAGCGATTAGCAGGATTAAAACGCAAGTTATAGCAGACTTTTGGGAGCGTTTGCAGACGTATGTGAGCCTGGGCATCAAGCCAAGGGGGTGGGACGAGATCCCACCAGGCCACCCTTGGATTGAAAGAAGGGAAGACGGGAGTATGTGGATCAATAAGCCGACTTTCATTTCAGTTGAAGAGGAAGGAGATTGAGTTTAGAAGATGGTGGCGCTCCCATGGGAGCAAGGCCTACTAGCCCAAGGCGCAGAGTAGGCTGTCGGCGCTGCAGGTGGCGCGCCCCTGAGGTCTAGAGCAGGGCGTCCGTACTAGTACGTGCTCGCTGGCTCGTGAGCTGCGTCAGCAGGTCCCTCCTGTAACCAATGCAATCTAGCCACAGATTCTAGCCACAGATTCTTACGCTCCACTATCAATTCAATTATGTGATCCTCATCACCTATGTCTGTCGCTTCCTGAATATGCAGCCGTAGCGTGCTAGCAATTGTGCACGTGCTGAAATGGTGTGCGCGGTCAGACTGCGCATCCGTCACCCCACATGGGCATTTATGACCTTGCCCTCTGTGCATCGAGAAGCCTGGGAATCCATCCACTGCTAGCCTCCAGAAGGCTTCTTTCTGCTCTGCTTCCCATTTAAGCTTCCACAAGCGTTCATATGTGCTCGAGATGCGTTCCTTGTCCTCTATCGCCATCACTATATCACCTACGTTACCACCCTTAGCCTCGTGGACAAAATCAGCATGTTTTTCTGCTAGTTTCCCAAACGCTTCACGCATCTGCAGGTACGTGGCCTGTTTAGCCTGGTGGCCCAACGGCCTTCGCTGTAATGGAGCTGATATTGGGCTGAGCTGGACCGAGAGGAACCGAACCTGACAAATGGCACTTACACTGCAGAGGAGCCCACACACGCGCGCCGAGCGAGCGCGGGCCACGCGGGGCCAAACCACCACGACCGCAGAGCCGAAACACAGCACGCGCAAGCCGCGCGCTGAGACTAACAGCTCACACCGAGCAGCCGCGGCAAAAAACACCAACGACTCAAGGCCACAGCGCACGCCCAAACGAGGCGCCGCGAACACACAGCACACGCCCCCCGAACACCCCGTGGCCTCGACCTGGGTTCCCAAAAGCGAAGAAAAAGGCACCAGGCAGAACGCGGCAGGGAAAAACGGGAACCCAAGCGCAAGCTAAAAAAACCCTGCCGCAGCCTGATGCCACAAACCGAGCCCAACCCTCCGCACCAGGAAATCAACGACAGGGAGCATACGCCCGTCTGCCGCCCTGGCCGGACTCTGCCCCATGCCCCACACCCAACCCATCCCAGCGCCACGGCTCCAGTGCGCCAGCCGCCATCCTGGGAAGCGCCGCCAGCAGCCGCCGATCATGCCTGGGGTGGAGCGAGCCGGGAGGCTCGCGGCGGGAGGGGATTAGAGTAGAGTCTTGGAAGGCTTGGACTGAAAGACCGCTCAGAAGCGGTGTGAGCTGCTCTATCAGAGAGGCAGAATGCCGAACAGGAGAGAGCAGCGAGCCTAAACCGCTTCGGCCGTTCTACGGCCCCCATGCTAAACCCTGCTCAGCCCCGGTGGTCGCTTCGCTCCCCCCGGAGCTAAGCATCCGTTTAGCCTGGTGGCCCAACGGCCTTCGCTGTAATGGAGCTGATATTGGGCTGAGCTGGACCGAGAGGAACCGAACCTGACAAATGGCACTTACACTGCAGACCGAAGAGATAAGAGGAGTCTCTCGCGATCAGCGGGGTGCCAGGCGGCGCGTCAGGTCGATGGCGGCGTCCGGCCACCGGCGCGTGTATAGCTCCACCATCGCAGGCGAAAGCCAGCGGCCCTGAGCCATCCGCAGGGAGGCGGGGATGCCCAGCTCCTCGGCGGCGCTGTTGCCGCCGATGCGCATGGAGTGGGTGGTCAGATCCGCTGCCAGGCCAGCGGCAGCGAATAGCCGCCGCAGGCGCTGCGCGAAGGTCTTGTAGGAGGTGGTGTGCACCGGGTCCGCGTGGGTGCCGACGAGGCGCTGGAGCCTGTGGGCGCTGCGGCCGGTGCGCACCGGCCGCAGCAGCGGCCCGACGTCCTCCTCCGTGCTGGCGGGCTGGCGCCGGTAGCCGCCCGCGGCCAGCAGGCGCTCTGTAAGGCCGACCGGGCAGCTGGGGCCGCCGGTGCGGGCCACGACCACCCAGGCGCCGCGCCAGAGCTGGTCCGTCTTAGAGCGCGGGATGAAGATCTCTGCGTGCGTGTCTGAGAGCACTAGCAGGTCGTGGTGCACGCACACTTCCGCCAGCTCGTCAAAGCGCAGGAAGCCGAAGAACATCAACGACACGCACGCGCAGTACATGATGTCAAGCAGCGCTGCGCTGGGCCCACCGTGGTGGGCCACGAACCTGGCGAGGTCAACCGCCGTGAAGGCGCCGCGGGGGGCCGCGCGCGGGACTAGCTGCCGCGCCGCCAGCTGCCGCACTGACTTGCACGTCGGGTGGGAAGTTGGCGAGGGCCGGCCCGCGGCGGTGAAGTAGTGGTGGATTGCGCCGCTGGCCTGGCGCACGCGCCCTTCCCCCACGCTGTCTGCGCGGGCCGCCTGGAACACTGCGAACAGGTAGAGCCCGACGATGCACGGGTCGGCGTCGTAGACCGATCCTGGCAGGTGCCGCTGCCGCCACCACGCCTCAAACGCGCGCCATGGGGCGCGGTACTGCTGCTGTGAGCTGGGGGCCAGGCGGGCGTCGGCAGTGGCGGCGAACGCCCTCGCCAGCGCCCGCAGCTCGGGGTCCGCGTGCTGCGCGAGCGGCCCGAGCACAGCGTCCTCCCTCAGGCGCGCCTCTGCGGGCGCGCTTGCACGCGGTCGGGGGGCACGGGGACCGGGCGGGGTGAGGGCGAGGCGAAATCGAGGAGCAGTGCCATCACGTCCCAGGAGCCCACGCGGCGCGGCAGGCGTTGCCCCCGTGCCAGAACCGTCCCGATCGGCCCTAGCGACACCACCCCGTGGACGAAGCCCTTGAACTTCACCCCGTCCCCGGTGAGGAAGGGCCACCAGTCCCGCGTCGGCCACACGGGAGCGAGCAGGCACAGCCGCGCCCGGCACGCCTGCGCGTGCTTCAGCACACGCAGGATGAGGCCGAAGGGCGGGTAGGCCCAGCACGCCCGGCCCCAGGTGAAGCGGAAGGCGTCGACTCCCGAGGTGTCCGGCGTGAAGTACGCCGAGTAGTAGACTGGGAGGCGGTGGGTGTTGTGTGAGGCGAACAGGTCCGCCTCGAACGGCCCCCACAGCCGCGACAGCCGGGTGAAGACGGCGTCCGACACCGCCCAGTCGTCGGGGTCGGGGTACTTGCTGAGGTAGTCGGCGAGCTTGTTCTTGTCCCGCGGCCGCCACTCCGCCTCCAGCCGGATGTCTCTCTCCACGCAGTACCACAGGAGCTGGTAGGCGACGGTGTAGCAGTTGTCGGCCTTGGCGGAGCCCTTGTTGATGATGTTGGCCGCGTTGAGGTTGTCCGTGATGACCCGCACGACTTGCCCGTCCAGGCCCGCCGTCCGCTCGAAGGAGCGGAGGGCGTTGAAGGCTGCCTGGAGCTCCTGCGGGGTTGAGCCGTAGGAGCTGATGCGGGCGTCCCAGTCGCCGCGCGCCGCGACCACGCGGCCGTCCAGCACTGTCCACGCCCCCCAGCCGCCGAGCGAGGCGTCGCTCTTGCCGGCGGCGTCGCAGAAGATGAGGGAGTGGACGTGTGGGGGCAGCCAGAGGCTGCGCCGGCCGTTGAAGTGGTCGAAGTAGTCCCGCCAGAACTCGAGGTCCTCGCGGGCGGCGCCTGTCAGAGCGAGGTGGGAGCTCCAGGAGCGGCGGGTCTCAATGAGCTGGCCTAGGCCCCTGGTGCGCAGGCGCGACCAGGGGCCGAAGGCCCAGGACATGGCCAGCAGTTGCCCCTTGATGCAGGCGATCGTGCGCACAGGCAGGCGGTGTGCGGACAGGGCTGAGTTGATGGCCTGCATGGCCTTAGCCCGTTTCTCCGGCGGAACCTCGAACACCCCGGCCCTGGTGTCTAGGATCATGCCCAGGTACTTGACGCGCTGCGACACGTCTTGCAGCATGGACTTGTCCCTGTTCACCACGAACCCCAGGCGCCCCAGCTGCGCCACGCCTTCCGCTCGCCTCCGTACCAGACCGTCTTTGTCTTGGTCCGCGTGGAACTGGTCATCCAGCAGCCCGCCGCAGCGCCAGCCGCGGCGGCGCCACCCGCGCAGCACCGCCCGCATTAGCTTGGTGAAAGCCCAGCAGGCGGACGAGACGCCGAAAGGCAGCTGCGTGAAGACGTAGTACTGCCCGCGCCACTCGAAGCCCAGGTACGTCCAGAAGTCGCGACGTATGTCCACGTGGTGATAGCCGGACTTGAGGTCCAGCGTGAAGACCCAGTCGTCCGGCAGCAGCCAGCCCGGGATGGCCTTCAGGTCTTCGTACCGGAACTTGGGCGCGTGCAGGTGGTCGTTTAGCGGGCGGCCGTCGTAGATCAGGCGGAACTTCTCGCCCTGTTGTACGACGCCTAGTGGGCACACCATGTGGGGTCTCGCGGCAACGGGCTCAATGGAGTTAGCGGTGAGCAGGTCGGCGACTGCTTTGTCGACGAAGTTGGCGTGCTCAAGTGCGGAGGCGTGGTTCCGGCCGTGGTGCCGGGGCGGCGCCCTGCCGCCCTCCCAGGAAAGGGGGAACCCCTCCCGCACCCAGCTCAGCACGAGCGGGTTGTCAACCCATTGCTCCCACTCACTGTAGCAGGCCCGGAGGCGGCCCCGCATTACTGGGGGTGGCGGCTTGGCTGCTGCTGCTGTTCCCGCTGCGGCTGCGGCCGGGCCCTCCACCTCGCCCGGGTTGTCCGCTCCGAACACAAACCCCTCATCCCTAATCGTACCTTCGGCTGAGAGGGGCTGTGGTGCGGCCTCCTTCCGGTGGCGGACACGAGGCGCCTGTTCTGGTGCACGCGCTGTTTGGGGGAGCTGCCGGGCACGGTCCGCGGCTGGCTGCCCCGGAAGCGCGGCTGGAGTTGGCGCCGCCGCTGCCGGTGGCCGCGGGGCTGCAGCGGGCGCTGCTGCCCGCTGCGTGTCGAACTGCGCCTTGTCTGCTCTGAGCGCGCGGTGAACGTCGTCTAGCGCCTCCTGAGCTTCCCTCTTCTTCTTGCTGTCACGCCGGAAAAGTTTCTTCACGAAGTCCATCCTGCGTTGGGGTGAAGCTGGGGCTGTGACTAGCCGGCCTGGAGGTGGAGAGATGGGAAGGGAAAGTGGCAGACCCCCAACAGTTGCACGCGTCCGCCCGCGGGCGGTTGGCTAGTCCACGCGCGGGTGGAAAGTCCGTCGCACGCGGGCGACATCCTGCTGACGGGGCGCGGCCCGAACAGCACAGGCCACAACAGAGCAAGCGATGACGCGGCACCGCTGGCTCAGGCCGACAACCACGCAAGGGAACCTACGCGCTTGCCCGGCTCCTGCCCTTGCTCCCCCTCCCCCTGGGCCCAACCACGCGGCCCCGCCGCCAACTCGTGCCTATGCTACACCCGGTGCGGGGAGGGGGAGGTGATCACTGGGCAAGGAGGAAAGCCCGGGCCCGACCCTACGCCCCCATACTCATTCGTGTTCAAGGGCGCTCGCGGTCGCGCTCGCGGTCGCGGTCGCGGTTGCCTGCGCCTGCGCCTGCTGGCCCTGCTGCTGCTGGCCCTGCTGCTGCTGGCCGTGCTGCGCCGTCTTCTTGTTCTTGCCGCCCGCCCCTCCGCCGTTGCCGCCGCCACCGCCGCCGCCGCCGCCGCCGTTGCCCTTCTTGGCCGCGGCGGCCAGGCAGGACTTCGCCAGCTCGGCATCGTAGCCGGCGTTGACGTCGTCGCACACGCGCGCCATGGTCTCGTGGATGTACGCCAGGCAGCCGTCCAGGCGAGCGCCGTTGTTGGGCTCGTTGCCGTGCAGCTTGTACACCTTCTCGCCGTTCATGGCCAGCGCCGCGATGGCGCGGATGAACGGCTTGCTCTGCTCGTTGCTGCCCGTCTTGGCCAGAGCGAGCAGCGCGAGGCGGTGGTAGAACTTGTGCACGTTGGCATAGCCGGTTGGTAGGTTTGCGAACGACACGTTGGCGAGCACGACCGTCTTGTTGTCTTCGATGGCGGTGGCCTCGCCGCCGACCGCCGCGGGCGCGGCCGCAGGTGCAGCCACTGCGGGGGCGGCCACCACGGGGGCGGCCGCCGGGCCCGCGGCCGCGGTGGCGGCCGTCGGAGCGGCCGCCGCGGCGGCGGTCTGCGGGGGCGGGGGGGGCGGGGGCCGGGGCGGGAGGGGGTGCCGCGGCCGGCACGGCCGTGGCACGCGCGACCGTCGCCGGCACGACCGGGGCCAGCGCCTCCTTCAGCGCGGGAATAAGAGCGTCTGCGATGTTCTGGCCCACCCCGCGCTGCCAGTCTGAGAAGCCCGCAAAGGACGTGCGCGGGCGCGAGTGCGATCGCGACTCCCCACCCTCGCCGGTGCGCTTGCCCGACTTGGACTGCACCGTGACTGCCTTAGAGGGTTCCTTTGCAGCAGGCTGCTTCGCGGGAGGCCGCTTCTCCGCGCGCTTGCGCTGGGCACCCGCGATCCTCGCACCCTTCGCGCCCTTCGCTCCCGACTTCGCGCCCCGCTTCCCGGTTTTCTTGGCGACATTCTTCTGCTGCTGTCCTCCTACATCCTCTGCTGCGGTTGTCTTGCCTGCTCGGGTCTTGACCATCGCGACGAAGAAGCTCCTTCAATTAGAGTAGAGTCTTGGAAGGCTTGGACTGAAAGACCGCTCAGAAGCGGTGTGAGCTGCTCTATCAGAGAGGCAGAATGCCGAACAGGAGAGAGCAGCGAGCCTAAACCGCTTCGGCCGTTCTACGGCCCCCATGCTAAACCCTGCTCAGCCCCGGTGGTCGCTTCGCTCCCCCCGGAGCTAAGCATCCGCTTCACCGAAACGGTCGCCAGTGGAATTGGTTGATTGTTCATCTTCCATCCAAGGCACCCCACTATATGATTGCGAGGTTACAAGACTATATGGTCAATCATTTCCGTGTATGCTTGATCCTGGTTTAGTCCCATGCCTGTTCGTGCCGCTTCTGTCCATCCCGCAGGCAGGTGGTTAATCAAGTTTTGCATGCGTCGAAATGCATCTATCCCATTCCTCAGGGGCCTCGGCATCAAATCTATCCCTAGTCCTCCAAAAATTCCCGCATCAATCACATCTTCCTTGTAAGCGCGTGTGCATTCACTCCGTATCTGGGGTGGGGCTCTGGTATTGGCCGGCACGTCTTGCAATTTCTCCTTAACCCGTGCAAACGTATCAATAGCCCTCACTGCGTCTCCGACTGTGGTAATTGAGCCTAGTGCAACAATATCCGAGAAGCCCCCTTCCAAAGATACATTCACACCATTTCTCTGTCTAAAAGTCAAGGTTGGGTTGCCCCACAACGGTGCTTGCGAAACCCATGGCCCCGCTTGAAGTAGATTGGCATCGAGTATCACAAGTTCCGGTAGGTTCATGAGCGCGGAGCACACTCGCTCAATCAGTGCACAGCCCGTGTCTACCACTTTCCCCAACACGATCGGCCTCCCCGTTGTGGGGTGCTTACGTGCCGTCAGGAGCGCCAGGGGCTGCGCTGCTGGGTGGTGTAGACAGACTGCATTTTTCAGGTTGTGCGACCATGGGGGGGTTAAATTTCAGCATCGTGCGTCCACCTCCCGCTATACCTCTGATTCCTAGTAGCGCATGGCGAGCCCGCACATGTTGTATAGCCGGTAACATACCAAATCCCCCGCACTTGACAGGTAAACTTAGAATTGTGTTGCTGACCCCGGGTAATCGTGCATGTGGATTATTTCTGTATGCCGCTGGTGAGATTCCCCGGTCCACCAGTGCTGCAGCATTGCTAATGATTTTTTCCAGTGATCCATCATTTGGTATGCCATCAAACTCCAATTTGTACAGTGTCTTGCTCAGTGCATATCCTGACACCGCTGCTGCCCTGCCGAAGGTAGTGAGCGACATCCCTGCAATGCGGTTCATACAAGCATTCGCTTTTTCTAGTGTCGGTGCCATATTAAGCGCTGGCGGTGGTCCTGCATTATTGTTGAAGTGTATGCCAAGCGTCTTCGCTGACGCAACCAGTCGTAGTGCTGATTGAGGCTGCGTTGCTGCCGCTGTGGGATTGGCAGTCGAGTATGTGGCGCCAATAGTAATAGCCTCAGATTTTGTAATATTCAGCTGCTGCCCTGAGGCCTTGCCAAACGTTACCATAGCGTCAATGAACGTTGGTATCTCAGCCAATTTGCGTAGGAATTGTGAATAATCATCTGCATATTGTGAGGCTTTTAGTTTATGCACGTCAATACCAAACCCCTTGCTATTGAGCCATGAGAGAAGCGCTTGAGCGATTGCAAGATATAACAGTGGAGCAAGTGGGCATCCTTGCCGTACGCCAGCTGTAAGTTCCATGAATTGTGACAGATGTCCGTTGACCAGTGCTGCAGCACGCGTGCCGTTGTGTAGCATACGTACCCAGTCAAGGAAACCATCGCCAACCCCAAGTGCTTGTAAACATTCAAACATGAATTCGCAATTAACAGTGTCGTACGCCTTGTGGAAGTCCAAAAAAGCTACCACGCCGGTTTCCTCTGCCCCTTTCAGGATGTGCGGTGCCAGCTGTAGAAGTGCAATATTGTCAGCAATCCGTCTTAGTGGTAGGAAGGCTGTCTGTTCGGGGCTGATAGTCTGACTGAAAGCTTTTGATACCCTAGTAGCAAGGATTCTTGCAAGGGTCCGGTAGTCTGTGTCAAGTAGGGTGATAGGCCTGTAGTTAGCAATCACCGTAGGGTCCCCCGCTTTATGCAAGCAGCAAATAACTCCATCCAGGAAACCCTTTGGTAGACGTTGTTGCTGGGCTGCTGCTGAGAGTACTGAGGCAAGAATGGCTGAGAATTTGTCGCTGAAGCGTTTATATAGGTCCGCTGGAATACCGTCCGCGCCGGGCGCCCTTCCGGCTGGCGCTGCAGACAGCGCTTTGGCCACCTCCTCACTCGACACTACAAGGCTACCCCCAAGCCAAATCCTGTATGGCTGAGGGGGTTTCGTTGCCTTACACGAGATAGTGGGGGCTAGTCGGAGCTGTCCTAGAACCTACGGGAGGGGCTGAGGCGGGAGGGGCGGCGGCTGAGGTGGCCGCTGAGGTGGTCGGGCAGTGCATGTACTGCTAGAGGCTACAACCGCAAGCAGTCACCACGGGCCTGCCGGCATGCCAAACATACAACGTCTGGAATCCATTGAATTAATTGAATCCGTAATGCCCACCTCGACTGGCTTTCGGCATGGCATGGGTTGCCACGTCCTTTGCAACTCAATAGCGGGCCAGCCGGGTACTGGCCTGCCAAGCATGCGCTCCCTCCAGAGCCCTCCAGAGCACTTAGACCCCTCCAGAGCCCTCAGACCCCTCCAGAGCCCTTCAGAGGCCTGTGCAGATCCCTCCAGAGGCTGAGCGGCTCAGAAACAGCCTTTGTAAGGAATGCCAGACCACCCTCAATGCAGCAGGAAGCCTTGCTAGCTCTGGCTGCCTGCGAAGCAGCTGCAGGAGGACCTGAGCCCCAATAGATAGATAGAGCACCAATTTCGGTGGGGGCGCTCCCATGGGAGCGAGGCCTACTAGCGTAGAGTAGGCTGTTGGCGTCGCAGGTGGCACGCCACGGAGGTCTAGAGCAGGGCGTCTTTTCGCTGGCTCGTGAACTGCGTCAGCAGGTCCCTCTGTCACCCATGCAATCTGAGCCCCGATGCCTACCGTAAATTCAGGAAGGGCGTAATATAAGTTCTCAACACTGGACATGCACGCATGCAAGCATGGCGACAGGTCAGAATATTGCAGTGCTTGGCTGCTTTGTGTGAGGGGCTGACGCAATGGGCGTGCAGATGGATCTGGATTGGCTTGACTACCGTATTACATGAACCAGCTGGTTGCAGCCTCGCAGTCGCGGACCCTTCCTGCCAAGATCCGCATCACTGCGTTAGCCGACGGGGCTTTCAACTTTGGGTTTGGCAATTTCTACCTGCGCCAGGTGATCCTCACGCCTCTGACAGTCGCAACCTGGGTTGGGTGCAACCTGGCTGACACGCCCAACACCGCGAACACAGCATTCAAGGCGGGCATGGACGTGCCGCCACAGAGCTCCTACTACCCCAACAGTGTTAGCTATTCAAAGCGCGTGCAGTCAGTTGCCCTAACAGAACGGATACGCAACCAACCAGTATACTTGCGTGCCGGGCCTGTGTCATGACACCTGACCACCAGCGGGCCCATGATAGCTTTCCCTTCCGCCAGCGCATTGGCGACAGCGGCCTTACCGAGACGCTGGAATTCGCAGATCCCGACCCCATCGACCGCAAGCTGTACCCGCACGCAAGACGCGCGCAGGGACATGGCAGCAGGGCACGACTGACCCGTACAGGGTGCGATAGGGCCCGAACTTCAGCCTCAGCGAAAAGGAATCAATTGCAGATTATTTTAGCGATCGCTTCATTGACGGTATCGCTATTATTCATGTCACGATGAACTGAAGAGGTTTCTGCGGAGTTTCTGCCGAGTTTCCGTTGAGTTCCGTTGATCCTTTCACCCCACAGCGCGGCGCCGCCCCCGCCGCGCCAGCTTCAGTGCAGCCCCGTTTGAGTCCCCGTGTGCAGCACACTTGCAGCCTCTCCTTACCCCCTCGGCGCGGCAGGGGTCGGCTGGCGCCGCCCCCGCCGTGCCGGTCAGCAGCAGTCGTGTGCGCCCCGTGTGCAGCCCAGACTTTATTAGATGCAGCTGATGGGGAGGCGCAGCCCCATGCATCCCATCTAAGTTTAACGCAGCACACACGAGGCTTCCCAAACAACACCGCGCGTAACTGTCAGCTCCCGCCGTGCGCCGCGCCAACAGCCAGCTTTACAAAAACGCCCCTGAATATCAATCGTCCTCCCAGCCGGCCGCCTGCGCAACTACCCGCTCCCAGTAGCGTGCCGTGCCAACCGTCAGCTCACCCCAACCCCGCCTGCGCAGCTACCGTGCTCCCAGTCGCGTGCCGTGCCAACCACCAGCGCAGATCCCCTGTTATCCGTTAGCAGTTGGGTGCAGTACCGTTGTGGATCCGATCATCTTGGAAGTTCGTTGGGAGTTAGGGCGGTTGCCGCCACGCTGCCGCCATACGCAGTGCTCCTCTGCTGCTGGCAAGAGGGTTGCTGAGGGGAACGCCTCAGGAGGGCGCCCTCAGGAGTAGGGGTGTCGTGCCAGTATGCCGGCTGTGCATTTCACCGGCAGAGCAGGGTTTGACCCGGGCCCATTTGACCGGGTTGAGGGGATGGTGTCACGGTTGGATCGTGCTGTGCCATGGGGCTGTGCCATGGGGACGCTCCCAGCTACAAGAGCGCAGCGCCGGACTCGTCCGGCGCTGCTCTTCCGTAACTCCCTAGCCAACACAGAACAGACGACATATGCTGTAACGAACTCTGGTGGACCTGTCACTGGATTCCCGGAAGCATTCTCTTTCTGTCGTTGGGGGCGTCTTCGGAGAGCATGCCAAGTCTAGGCGCGCAGGCGCATAGCAACGTCACCTTAGTCCAGCCCCACGCTTCGCTATCTCACACTGCAACTCTTGGACAGCACCTAGGCGGAGGACAGCGCAGCCACGCGTCCGCAGCCGTCGGGCCTGTCCCTCGCATGTGGACAGAGCGCTGCTCGCGGCTGGTTGCGCCGGGCGTGCTGGGCGGCTCCCTCGTCAGCCTGACCTAGTAGTGGTGTGACTGGTGACGAGCCAGGCTAAAGCCGGTAGATGGGCGTGACAGGGGCTGTAGGTGGCTCCAGCCCCTACTTTACCCTCCCCCCGTGTAAAGTAGGGGCTGGTGAGAGCATCGGGGTCCACAAACGCACCCGTGGTTGGTGCGGCGGCCAGCGGGAAGTTGCCGCCGGGCAGGAAGGTGGCCCAGCAGCGGTTCAGACTGCCCGCAGCGCAGTTGCAAGAGGACCTGAGCCCCGACGCTCACCGCGCGCTTCGCAAGGCTATGAAAAAGTAAAAGTAGTCACTAGTTACTCGTTGGTAATTATGCGAAGCCTAAATACCACAACTTCCGGGCGCGCAGTCGCGCTGGAGTTTTGTCCGAGTTTCCTCCGAGTTTCTTCCGAGTTTCCTCCGAGTTTCCTCCGAGTTTCCGTTGAGTTTCTGTGCCTCGCTCCTTTCGCCACACAGCGCGTCACCGCCCCCGCCGCGCCAGTTTCAGTGCAGCCCCGTTTGAATCCCCACGCGGCGGGGGTCGGCTGGCGCCGCCCCCGCCGCGCCCGTCAGCAGTCGCGTGTGTGCTCTGATGCAGCTCGATCGGAGGGATGCAGAGAGGTGCCGCCGCGGCAATCCGCGGGGTGCCCCCTGGGCACAAATCCTGAGCTCGATGCAATCCTCGCCCGCTGTAAGACGAATCCCGTACTCGCCCAATCGCCATCCCCGCCGGCTGCCACACCCATCCCGGCTGGCTCCCATCCCCATCCCGGCCGGCTCCAATCCAAATCCGGGCCCTGGCTGCCATCCACACCCGGGCCCTGGCTGCAATCCGAACCTGCTTCCGCTTCCAAACTGCACTCCCCACCAGTCGATTGCTTGCGGGCTTTCTGGCCTTTTACTTCACAGGTCTGCAGGGATACGGTCGACGCATATACTACGTACGACGACGTGCCAGACACACACCCGGGCACACACCCGGCGGTGCCATGCGCGGCACTCACTTGCTTGCCCTTCGTCTCAGCGCACTCATTTGCATGCCCTTCGTCTCATTATAACATCGCGTGCCTGGCGTACCTTACAATCATCGCCCTGATGCGCTGGGTGCCCCCACAGCTCCCATCCTTTTGCGCTCGGTGCCCCCAGGGCTCCAATCCTGCTGCACCGGGTGCCCCCACGGCTCCAATCCTGTTGCGCCGGGTGCGCCCACGGCTGCAATCCTGTTGCGCCCGGTGCCCCCATCCGGCAAATCCTGCTCACACGCAGCTTCCCAACGGACATCTGTCACAATTCATGGAACTTACAGCTGGCGTACGGCAAGGATGCCCACTTGCTCCGCTGTTATATCTTGCAATCGCTCAAGCGCTTCTCTCATGGCTCAATAGCAAGGGGTTTGGTATTGACGTGCATAAACTAAAAGCCTCACAATATGCAGATGATTATTCACAATTCCTACGCAAATTGGCTGAGATACCAACGTTCATTGACGCTATGGTAACGTTTGGCAAGGCCTCGGGGCAACAGCTGAATATTACAAAATCTGAGGCTATTACTATTGGCGCCACGTACATGACTGCCAATCCCACAGCGGCAGCAACGCAGCCTCAATCAGCACTACGACTGGTTGCGTCGGCGAAGACGCTTGGCATACACTTCAACAATAATGCAGGACCACCGCCAGCGCTTAATATGGCACCGACACTAGAAAAAGCGAACGCTTGTATGAACCGCATCGCAGGGATGTCGCTCACTACCTTCGGCAGGGCAGCAGCGGTGTCAGGATATGCACTGAGCAAGACACTGTACAAATTGGAGTTTGATGGCATACCAAATGATGGATCACTGGAAAAAATCATTAGCAATGCTGCAGCACTGGTGGACCGGGGAATCTCACCAGCGGCATACAGAAATAATCCACATGCACGATTACCCGGGGTCAGCAACACAATTCTAAGTTTACCTGTCAAGTGCGGGGGATTTGGTATGTTACCGGCTATACAACATGTGCGGGCTCGCCATGCGCTACTAGGAATCAGAGGTATAGCGGGAGGTGGACGCACGATGCTGAAATTTAACCCCCCATGGTCGCACAACCTGAAAAATGCAGTCTGTCTACACCACCCAGCAGCGCAGCCCCTGGCGCTCCTGACGGCACGTAAGCACCCCACAACGGGGAGGCCGATCGTGTTGGGGAAAGTGGTAGACACGGGCTGTGCACTGATTGAGCGAGTGTGCTCCGCGCTCATGCACCTACCGGAACTTGTGATACTCGATGCCAATCTACTTCAAGCGGGGCCATGGGTTTCGCAAGCACCGTTGTGGGGCAACCCAACATTGAATTTTAGACAGAGAAATGGTGTGAATGTATCTTTGGAAGGGGGCTTCTCGGATATTGTTGCACTAGGCTCAATTACCACAGTCGGAGACGCAGTGAGGGCTATTGATACGTTTGCACGGGTTAAGGAGAAATTGCAAGACGTGCCGGCCAATACCAGAGCCCCACCCCGGATACGGAGTGAATGCACACGCGCTTACAAGGAAGATGTGATTGATGCGGGAATTTTTGGAGGACTAGGGATAGAGTTGATGCCGAGGCCCCTGAGGAATGGGATAGATGAGCATGAGCATGAGCATGTTACATGGCTTGAAGTCCATGCGGCCCCACTAACTCCTTTGAGTCTGGAGGCGCGATGATAACTAAACAAAGGGGAATCAGCTAGCGGTTGCGCAATTCACTAGACCGAAGCGTTGTCACCGCGTGCAAGTAAGCAGCTAGCTTTTGAACGTCCGTGCCAAGCATAGCTCTTTTCATATCACTACCTGTAATACCCACTGCTTCCCTCAAGCTCGCGTACTTCGTGCATTCCAGCAAGACGTGCTTTTCGTCTTCCACACCACAGCCTACACACCCGTTGCGCCCTAGCCCGGTACTGTCCCCCCGCCTGGGGGCGGTTCACTTCCAGGTCCCAGCAGCCCAAACGAAAGCGCATTAGGGCTATCAAATGCTTATGCGCCACGTACTGCCTCATATGGGCTAGTCTGCCTTGCTCAATCGATGCATCTTTTAGTGGCACTCCCATCCACTGCAGATACCTGCACATTTTCACCCCTGGCGCGCCGCCCACAGAGCGCCGCCCCCCACTTTCAGCAAACAATCACGGGTCAGTGTGAAGACTAGTAGCCTCCCATTCGTGCATAAGTTTGCTGGAAAGCTCAGCTAGGAGCGTCCCAACCGGCAGCTCAGTTCGAAGCAACCATGCACCCAGCGCAGCCTGGCCTTGCTGTCCTTTTTCGGACCAGTCGTAACCTAGCTTCCTACATACCTTATACAGCTTGCTTACCCAGCACATCCCCTGGAAAGCACTTGCTACTGCCGTGTTCACAGTATCCTCCAAGAACGTGTGCGCGAGTGACTTTTCTTGCTTGACTATGCGGTTCCAAAAACCAAAGACCAGACGCGCCCAATGCAGATGCATTGGGTACGCCGCGAATTCAGCATAAAGCAGCCTGTGTGTTGGCTTACGCACCCCAGCCGCTCTCGCAAGGAAAGACGTCTGCAGCGCAACCATTGGGTCAACCAAGGCCTTCTCGAACAACGTGCTGGCCTTCCGCCATTTGCCACGTATGGCCCCTTCCTGTGCGCGATCATAGCCACCGTAGCTGACCCCCTCGAAGAGAGAGTACAACGTGTCCGGCCCCCATATCTCTACACCATAGGACAATACCGATCTCACTTGCACATCGAAACAGGTGTGCATAACGTCAGGTGCCAAACAGCCCCTCTTGTCTAGCGCAGCTATCAAACCGAGAGCAGCTCTTTTACCCGCGGCAATCAGCTCCTGGTAGCAGGAATCGAACGTCGTGGCTGGCCCGTAGTAAAGGCCTAGGTACCGCGCGCGCCCCTTCACAGGGATTCGCACGCCTCCGTACCTAAGGGCAGTAGCTCGCACCGCAGACAGTTGCCTCTCTACTGAGGTGCCAGCAAAAACCATGATCTCACACTTGCCTATATTCACACGCATCCCGAAGGCCTCACAGAACTCATGCAACCTGTTTAGCAGGAACTGCATGCGATGGATGGACAGCGCACAGAACGTCAGATCGTCAGCGTACAGCAGGCAGGCCACAAGCTTGCCGCCAATCTCAGGTGCCTCATTACTCCACGTGCGACTGGGTAGTTCGTGCCTATCCCATGCATCTATGTAATCGGCCAGGGCTTCAATGAAGATCCCAAACAGGTCCGTGCTTTTAGGGCAGCCTTGCTTAACCCCCTGCAGTGATGCAAACAGGCTGCTTAACTTGCCGTTCACTTTCACCCTTAGGCAGACCTTCTGATAGCATCTCTCTAGCACCGTCAACATGTGCCCGCTCACCCCTCGCTCAGCCAGTCGTTGCCAAAGCACCCATCTAGGCACTTTGTCGAACGCCTTCTCAAAATCAATCTGACAAACAAACAGCTGTTTTGCCTCGATAGCACTGTGCTTATGCGTAATGTGCCGCAGCGCGAACAGATGGTGGGCTGTGCTGTACCCAGCCCTGAAAGCCGCCTGACAGCGATGCCTTCCCTCCGTAACGTCGCCAAACTGTGCGAGCCGTGCCTGGTTGAGGGCGGCGTAGCACTTAGCCAGCGTGCCTCCCACTGCTATGCCTCGGTTGTTCGTACGATCCCCAGCTTCTCCCTTCTTCTTGTACACCGGCGTGAGGTGTGATTCCTCAAACTGCGCAGGGTAATCACCTAGCATCCTAATGCGCTCCATCAAAGCCGTAAGGGCTGGTATAATGGCGTTGACCGTGGTGGGGTTTTCCCCCTCCGTGCGGTAAGTGCATTTCTTGTAGCATTCACTGGGCGCCTCTTCTGGCCCACACGACTTATTGTTGCCCATTTTGCCAACCGCATAGTGCACCTCGTCTTGCGTAAAGCTTGCGTTAAGCACCTCGTCAGCCTGCCGTGTACGTTCTGCGACGGCAGCACAGCCTAGAAGCGTCTGCATTGATCCCTGCCTGCCAATACCGTTTACGTAGCTCAAGATTTCTACTACCCTGGCCTCCGCGTCGCTGGTGCGCTCGTGCAAGCCTGCATTATAAAGGCCATCGAAATAAGTACTCCACTCTTCAACATCCTCAAGCGGACACTCGCCTGCCTGCCCACCCTTCAACAGCTGCCAGAGCTTGCGGGGGTTTGTGCGGCATGCCTCGGCATGTCCGCGCAGCGCCTGATGCTCGTAACTAGCCTTGGCCTCGCGCTTTACTCTGTTGTAAACACGCCTTGCCTCCCTTAGGGCAGCGTATTCTGGCCCGTCCCTACTTTTGCCCTTGGCAGTCGCTGTCAACTCCAACACGCCACGCCTATGCTCCCCACATGCCGCGCTCCACCATGGGGCGTCTTGCCCGCCTCCACATGGCGGCCGGCTTTGCCCGGAATTTCTCCAAGCCTTCATCATGCATCTACGTAGTAGCTGCGCTAGCCGCTCAACCCCTTGCGTGGTGCTGATGCCACTCGTGTGATCGGCAAGCTCATTTTCCAATCCTGCTAGTTCATTACGGACATGCGTTCCTTCCGCAAACAGATCAGCATAGCAGTCAGTCATGCGCTTATTGAATTCGATTCTCCTTCTCTCAGATTGAGGGCCTCCCCTTCGCCCGTCTCTCCCGATGATGTACGGGGATAGTACCAGTGTGACCGGCTTGTGGTCGGTGACTCTAGCACCGCTCATCCTGTGTGGGAGGTCCCACACCTGCATGTGTTGGCATCTGTCCAGCAGACCCGAGGAACATACGTATAAGTCTATAGTGCTACCCCCACCGTTCTCTGTCGGGAAAGTCACCTTACCCGTCAGATCTCCTCTGACTCTGCCATTGAGAACGCCCACCCCCTCATCGCGGCACAGGGCTGCCAAAGCTGCTCCAAAATTATTAGTGCTATCATCCTCGCAAGCGCGCGCTTCTGGGAAACACGCAGCAGATCGCACGAAACCCGGCATGTCTAGGTATTCAAGCAGCTCGTCTCCCAGGTTGCTCGAAGCGACGTCACTCAGACCCCTCCAGCTTCTACGGCCTTCAGCGCCGGCTTCCTCCTTTCTACTAGAGAGCCGAGCATTAAAGTTGCCCGCTAACAAGACCTCCTCGTCACCCATTCGTACAGACGCAAGCTCAGCCTGAATGGCAGCAAAAAGGTCCGTAGCAATTTGGCTGCCCGTGCGGCATTCTTCCCCCGCGCCTTGATGAAATTTAGAACCCTCGGGCGCCAAGTAGCAGGCACCTAGCAGTAAGGCGGGCGTCGCCTCATCACGTGCTGTGAGGCGAAGCCATATCACTTCGCCTCCGCCAATATTGCGCCGCCTAACCAACTTGCAGGCAGAGTTAACTGCCGTTCTTACGTACACAGATATGCCCCCAGCGTTGCGGCATCCCGTGCGCTCCATTGAGTAGCGCTCAAACCCTTCCAACTCACAGTTTCGGCCATGCGTTTCAGTGCACACAATGATATCATGCGCGTCCGTTATGCTTCTACAGCTATCCTCACTATGCAGCTTGGCAGCCCCGCCCCTCACGTTCCAAAGCAAGAGTCTCAACTGTTTGCCCCTCGAGTCATGGGGCTCCTACTGCTGGTCGTGCGCGTCGCCCATGGGTGTGTCGCCGTTTGGCGGCGTGGTGGTGCCTGGGTGCGACGCATCCGGTGTCTGCTATGGGATAGATGCATTTCGACGCATGCAAAACTTGATTAACCACCTGCCTGCGGGATGGACAGAAGCGGCACGAACAGGCATGGGACTAAACCAGGATCAAGCATACACGGAAATGATTGACCATATAGTGGGGTGCCTTGGATGGAAGATGAACAATCAACCAATTCCACTGGCGACCGTTTCGGTGAAGCAGGCCACGTACCTGCAGATGCGTGAAGCGTTTGGGAAACTAGCAGAAAAACATGCTGATTTTATCCACGAGGCTAAGGGTGGTAACGTAGGTGATATAGTGATGGCGGTAGAGGACAAGGAACGCATCTCGAGCACATATGAACGCTTGTGGAAGGTTAAATGGGAAGCAGAGCAGAAAGAAGCCTTCTGGAGGCTAGCAGTGGATGGATTCCCAGGCTTCTCGATGCACAGAGGGCAAGGTCATAAATGCCCATGTGGGGTGACGGATGCGCAGTCTGACCGCGCACACCATTTCAGCACGTGCACAATTGCTAGCACGCTACGGCTGCATATTCAGGAAGCGACAGACATAGGTGATGAGGATCACATAATTGAATTGATAGTGGAGCGTAAGAATCTGTGGCTAGTAATACCGCCACACGAGGCTATCCAGCAACCCATCTGGGACGTTGTATGCCTGGCTGTGATCTCTGCCATGGAGTACGGTAGGAGGCTATTGTTTGCCTCCAGAGGGGAACAAGGCAAGGTAGAAGAAACAGCGATTAGCAGGATTAAAACGCAAGTTATAGCAGACTTTTGGGAGCGTTTGCAGACGTATGTGAGCCTGGGCATCAAGCCAAGGGGGTGGGACGAGATCCCACCAGGCCACCCTTGGATTGAAAGAAGGGAAGACGGGAGTATGTGGATCAATAAGCCGACTTTCATTTCAGTTGAAGAGGAAGGAGATTGAGTTTAGAAGATGGTGGCGCTCCCATGGGAGCAAGGCCTACTAGCCCAAGGCGCAGAGTAGGCTGTCGGCGCTGCAGGTGGCGCGCCCCTGAGGTCTAGAGCAGGGCGTCCGTACTAGTACGTGCTCGCTGGCTCGTGAGCTGCGTCAGCAGGTCCCTCCTGTAACCAATGCAATCTTCCCAAACGGCACCACGCGCAGCTACCAGCTCCCATTCGTACAACCGCCGACTAGCGCCAACGACTCCTGTGCATCACCCCCGCCAGGCAGCTTCCCAGATGGCCCACCGTACAACTACCAGCTCCCACTCGCAGCAGCTGTCGACTACCCGCCGAGCTCCTGTACGGCTGAGGGGGATGGGGTGCCGTACACGAGTTAGTTGGGAGTTAGTCAGGCTGTCCTAGAACATACATTATACTATTCTTTGGCGTGGGCGCGGGGTGGCGCTGAGTTCAGGGCGGACCGCGGGCGGACGATGAGATGCAACAGGCGCGCTTCCGATGGGCGCGCTGGACCGAAGGGAGCGTGATGTGACACGAATCTCAGCACACTATTTCCATAGAAGGATACAGTGACATACAGCGCTTGACGGTGATCGCGGGTACCCGGTGGCAAGACATGCATCAACTTGGACGGTGTGGGCCAGGGGTGGTGTGGGCGACATAGCACGCGGGTTTGCCCGCGGTCGTGCGCCGCAACACCAACCGGGGCCACCTAGTTGCCGCGGCAGCGGACGTCCGCACAAAGTCATCGAGGCCTCATGTTCACCCCCAACAGCAGCACGCACAGTCTCGGGCAGCGCGTGCACCCGTTCTTGTGGGGCAGGCCGTGTCAGTGCAGGTGTCATCGGCTGCGCTGCGGGCGTGCTCGTCTCCTCCCGAGACTCTGTGTCATCCGATGGCGTGGAAGCCCACCCAACAGCCCTACGGCATCGCAACAATCATGCAGAGGACGCCAGGGTGCGCCACAACGCCGAGGCGCGGTCCACTCCATTTTTGGGCTCAATCTTGTCCGTCGACAGTGTTTGACGATGTGGCCAAGCTCAATGCAGTTGCAACATGCAGCCTCAATGTGTTATAATTATCTGCTGCGCGCTGGGCTGCCAATTTAATGCCCGAATGAGGCAATCCGTACGCGTGCTCGGTCCGGGCTACACAGCGCGTGTCGCGCCATTGTCTCCCCCTCTTTACCTTAGGGCACACCGCATCTTTAGACCAGGTGAGAAACCTGGCTGTTTGGGGCAGCGAACCAGCAGCAGGGGGACCATCGGCGCGCCGCAGCTTGGCAGGCTCCGTCCCGTGGCAGCGCCAGAGCAGCCATGCTTTAGAGCTACAGAATAAAGCTTGCGGAGCAGCGCTTGGCTGGTGCCCCTCGGGCGGCGCAGCTCCGCGCTCTTGGCGGCCTTGCTCGCTGGCGGCTTTCCGGGCCATGCTGGCGTTTTGCAATTATCAGACTTTCGTCAGCTTATCAGCGGGTGCTGGGAGCGGCTGCTGTGTCACCGCAGAGGGACTGGCGCAGCGGCTGCGCCGGGGCCGGCCCCAGCGGGCACTGCTACCCGGCGCGAGTAGAGTCGCCAGTGCTGGAATCAGCCACAAAACTTCACATATCAGCAGGGCTGGGATGCCAAACAGACTCTTGGCCGGTTACGGCCGTCATCTCGGCTCGCTCAGCTCAACCCGCGCTCTTCCTGTGTCGTTTGTCGTCCTGCAGAAGGATGGTGCTGAAGACCAACACGTGCCGCTTCAGCGGCCTGAGGATTTACCCTGGCAAGGGCCTGGTGTTCATCCGCACGGATGGCCAGCAGTATATGTTCCTGAACAAGAAGTGCAAGTCCTACTACCACAACCGTCTCCGTCCCGCCAAGCTGGCGTGGACTGTGACCTACCGCAAGCAGCACAAGAAGGACCAGGTGGGGCCGTTAGTAGCCCGGCGGGAGGGGGCGGGGAGCCGTGTGTGCGGGGGGGTGGGGCTGAAAGCAAGCGCGCACATTTCTCTGCTCTCCCCATCGCACACACGTCGGAGCACGCGCTGTTCATCAGAGTCACCAGCGGCAGTAGTCGGCAGGGCAAGCCGCGCGCGGAGGAGCAGCGTCAGGCGGCTCGCAGCGTCAGGCGGTACTGTACTCCACTCGGCGGGCAGCAGGCTGCGGAGGCACAACCAGGGGAGCCGGAGCCATGGCAGCGGCTCTGGCGCGCATGGGGGTGGCAGCGCAAGTGCAGCAGCTTGCATATTTGGACAGCGGATGGTATGGGATACCAGGCGCAGTTACGAGGGTTGGGATCCGTCGCGCGCAGACAAGCACGGCCGCGGCCTCAGTGTACTGGCGCCTGCGCCCAGGGTGCACGGCCGCAGCCTTGGTCCGGGTTGCTGGCAGCTTGTCAGCAAGCTGCCCTGCCTGGCCTAACGGCAATGTGGGCTTGACCTGGGCTGTCGGCGGGGTCCCCGCGGGCGTGTGGGGCCGCAGCAAACAAGGGGGCTGGGGACGCACGGTCCAGGCGCGCGCTGCAGCACGGCGCAGCGCCTCGGACTTTTTGGATGGTGGGGTGTGGGGTGGGCGGGTTGCGGTCTGACGCCTCGCCAACGGCTGGCGATGGCGCAAGCAGCCACGGCAGCAGTGGAGTAGCATCAGGCGTCGGAGGGCTCAGCCAAGGGAACGACTACAGCGGATGGGATGTCTGACGGGATGGGGTTGCAGCTTTGCCCTCGGGCACCCAGGCACGGCAGTTGCCAGGCACAAGCGTGGGCTCCTCACGCCGCCGCGGTCGGCTTCGGTCCAATTCTCTTTCTGTCGAACCGCTTCCAGTGCATGCGATGCGCCTTCGCGCCTGCGCCTGTGACCACGCTACCTGCTCGCTTTCCTCACCTTGTGCTGACCTTCCTTCGCGCCCGGCTCCGCCGCTGTGTCATTTTTCGTCGCCTACAGATCAGCGAGGTGCAGAAGAAGAAGCGCCGGACCGCTGCCAAGTCCAACAACCGCTCCATCGTGGGCACCTCCCTGGAGGTGATCCAGAAGAAGCGGGCGGAGAAGCCGGAGGTCCGCCAGGCCAGCCGCGAGGCCGCCATCCGTGAGGTTAAGGTGGGTACTAAGGACTGGTTGCTAGGCCAGGTGGAACGGGCCGGAGTGGACGGCTGTTAGGACAAGGTGGGGGGGCTGCAAAGGTACTTGGAGACCGTACGCCCATGTGGTGTTGGGGGCCGGCTACAGCGGGAGCATCGGACGCGGCAGCGGCCCGTTCCGTGAGAGGGGTCATGAGAAGGGCGGCCGCAAGCAAGGCGGAAAGGGCGGGAGTCAATTAGGCAGAGGCGGTCTGCATGCAGCAGCGGCACGGGGTTCTGCAGTGAGCGCAGTGTTGACGCCGGGGCGGCCCCAGCGCTGGTCAGGTCGCACAGCTTCGTCTGTCAATACCAATGACGACGGCCAGCCCACGGCCGCTCGGCGGGAGTACCGGCGCAGCAGACGCCAGCGGGTGACAGTAGCAGCAGCAGTAGCACGCACAACGGCGCACGGACGGACCGCATACGCCGCGGCTTCAGGCAGCATCTGAAGGTCAGCGGCGCCAGCTCGCAGCCAGCGCCTGTCAGCGGGTCAACTCCGCGGGACTATTCAGGGATCGTGTGGTGGCTAGAGCGCAGCTGCGGGCCCGGCGCGACCCAGCAACTGGGGAGCGCATCAGTGGTTATGACGCCGCGGCGTTGAGCAGGCTTGCCGGCGTGGGAGCAGTGGGCCCAGTGCCGGCGGCTGCAGCAGGAGCACTGCGCCACCAGGGCGGCAGCGGCGCACGTGGTAACACACCAGCTGATGCTGCGGCTGCGTGGAGCGCGTTTGCCCCACGGCCTGGCCGGTGGCCAGCCTGCACAGCGGTGTCAGCTCGCACGCGCCATGGCCAAAGTTGTGCATGTGGTGACGTTTTCTTGCGAGGAACCTGACGATGCATGCCCCTGCTGCCTGTGCCCCCTGCTTCGGTCCACAGGAGCGCATGAAGAAGCAGAAGGCGGACCGCGCCGCCGCTGCCAAGGCCGCCGCCGGTCCCCAAAAGGCTGCCCCCAAGGTCGTGGGCCGCGGCAAGCGCTAAGCAGCTTCCCATGCTGTGAAAGTGCTTTCATCGTGTAACGCGCAAC
The DNA here is from genome assembly GCA_016834605.1 of Chlamydomonas incerta. NCBI lineage: Eukaryota > Viridiplantae > Chlorophyta > Chlorophyceae > Chlamydomonadales > Chlamydomonadaceae > Chlamydomonas > Chlamydomonas incerta. The sequence goes on from JAEHOC010000011.1 coordinate 1,199,637, forward strand.
TCCTGCGTCATTGGCACAAGCGCATCCGTAATCAGCCTCGAATCCGGGTTCGGACGGGGAGCTGGAGTGGGGGCCGTGATTGGAGCAGCCGAACGTTCTTGATGCGGGCGGTGTTGATGTCGCGTGGCCGGCGCCTGCGGGGGTCGGTCGGATGCGGCGTACGGGAGTGGGGCAGCTCAGCATTGCAGTCGAGTGCAAATATGACCGAGTGTCCCGTGATCAACTGCGCGGATGCTTTCCCAGCAATATAAATTCATCGGCAGCGGGAAAGACGCGAGGGCCCGCGGCGGTCGGGGGTGCTCGTTTCCTGGCATTTCAAGCCACCCCACGCATCGTCACGTCTCCAGCCTGCCTACGCCACTCT